>OV656713.1:10877500-13277500 GCA_927399405.1 Agonopterix arenella
ATGGCCCTACAGCTTTGGTGCCATACTAAAAAATGCTGAAACAGTCTAGTTCTAACAGAATATAGCCTTAGCTAATTTCATCGAAAATGTGTATGAAAAGGCAGATGTTCGAACCCAAATAAAACCAAGGACAATGAACTTATAGCTTTGGTGCCAAAATAATAAATATTTAGACGGAGAAGTCCTAACAGAATATCGCACTATTTTTTTTTTGGCCGCCACTTTCACATTTCGACCAAATCCGATGATGTCCTTTATATCCCTCTTCACACTATTATAAAAATGTAACATAAGCACTGAATATAATTATAAGCTGTTTATATCTCGTTGGCTCCAAATCACAGATTTTTAGATTTTTCGTCCGTCTGTTTGTTTGTTCAAGCATCACGCAAAAACTACTTTTGGGATAATGTTTTTGTGTTTAATAAGTAAAAATTATACATAAAAACTGGAATATAAAGTATATATATATCTCACTACAATGACGGGAACCGGTGTTGCGGAGGAAGTTGAGGGCAAAAGCTCATATTTCTAGTTCAATTAGTACCTGTTTATACAATAATTTATGCATTTAGATTAATCACAAGCATCGTGAATAACAAAATACAGAAACAGATGTGGGGACTTGCTATAGATGTCAGCACCCACAAGTTATAGCAAAGATGCCAACAGATGGCATAGACAACGTTCACCGTGAATACGTAACTCGTAACCTACTACAAATAAGGTTAACAATAGAATGCAAGACATACATCGCGCAAGAGAAATAATCACAGAGATTCGATACATATACAAGGTCCAACTAAGAACTGTCGGACCACGGCCGGTCCCCAGGCTTCACACTTAGCCTAGTGCAAGATCTTCCCATTTAAATGGAGGAATATTCCCAGTAGCACCTCCATACAGACATAAATCAGTCAATCAATGAAATATAAGCTCAGTCAAATAACCTTGATCCTGACGCAAAGGAGCCCATAATGCTAGCAGCGTTGCCACGTTGAATTGCTATGGCTAGTCTCTGTACCAGAAACGACCTGGAACGGGGGTCACAATTCGGCGGCCATTCTCAATTTATAAAATAATTGCGAAGATATAAAGCTTTGAAATTTTTCATACAAAATTTTAAAAGCTTTATATCTTCGTAATTATATTATAAAATGCAAATGTTATTTGTTACGCGGCAACTAGATTTTCTAAACTATTTTTCCATGTATAAAATATTACTTTTATTAATTCCGTCTACGTGTGCGTACTACGGTTACGTGTAATTGTGCGTCAAATGTTTTGTATGGACTGAAACCACCTTAACACTGTACTTCACACTCCTTTCGTCGCCGCTGCGGTGCGGCACGGCTCAGGAGCCGCATCACGCCGTGTGGCTCGGCTCTTAGGTAGCTGACACATACACACTCACATACACACTCTGAGATGGAAGAATACAAACCATTAACATTTTAAAATTACAAAGTAAATAACGTTAATTCTCACCCATGTACATTTTGAGCGAATCACGTAAAATATGGAATCTGTTGTAAGTCAAAACTCAACATACTCAAACTGCGGGTCGCAGGTAGAATAAATTAGTGTTGGTACAACGGTGAAAACACGTCTTGTTACCTTGTTACTTGTAAATTGTGTTTGGATGTGGTATGGAAATGTTTGGAGGTATTTTGTTGTTGATTAGGTGAAATACGCGGGTTGTAAATTGAATTGCGTAACATGCTTTAGTGAGTCAGATCATCAAACTGAACAACTTGCACTATAGGACCAATAATGAGATCACGAAAAAAAGAAATGTTTCGAGGTATTTTGTTGTTGATTAGGTGAAATATACAGGGTGTAAATTGAAATCCGTAACATACTTTAGTGGGTCAGATCATCAAACTGAACAACTTGCACTATAGGACCAATAATGGGATCACGAAAAAAAGAAATGTATGGAGGTATTTTGTTGTTGATTAGGTGAAATATACAGGGTGTAAATTGAAATGCGTAACATACTTTAGTGGGTCAGATCATCAAACTGAACAACTTGCACTATAGGACCAATAATGAAATCACGAAAAAAAAATGTTTGGAGGTATTTTGTTGTTGATTAGGTGAATTATACAGGGTATAAATTGAAATGCGTAACATACTTTAGTGGTTCAGATCATCAAACTGAACAACTTGCACTATAGGACCAATAATGAGATCACGAAAAAAAGAAATGTTTGGAGGTATTTTGTTGTTGATTAGGGAGAAATATGCCGGGTGTAAATTGAAATGCGTTACATACTTTAGTGGGTCAAACAACTTGCACTATAGGACCAATAATGAGTTCACGAAAAAAAAATGTTTACATAGAAGTTGTCAATAGCCACTTGACACAAATGTATGGAACAGCAGATTGCGCGATTTCATTGTTGGTTCCATATTGAAAGTTGTTCAGTTTGATGTGTTGTAGTACCCTCTGATATATGTGACGTATTTTAGTTTAAACCCGGTATACAGGGTTTTAGGGTAAATAGTTGCATTACTTGGGATGATGGTACCAATGATACTAAACGATTTTCCCTAAAAAACCTATACGTGGACTTTCCACATTAAATAAAATCAGCTGGTTGAAAGTTTGTATGAAAAGTTGTAAATTTTTCTAATTTCTCTTTGTTTCTTTGGAAAAGTTTTTCAGTATCATGAATACAGATCCAGACCAACTCCACCGACTTCTACTCCTACTCTTTCACTATCCATGCTGCCCGGTTGTGGAACTTACTCCCCGCCGATATTCGTGATTGTCAAACATTTGCGTCCTTCAAAAAGCAAGTGAATGAACACTATCACTCTCTAAAATAAGCCATAGTTTATGTATGTTTATTGTATCTATTTGTTTATTTATAATTATGTTTATTTATATTATATTTATATATATATATATATATATATATATATATTTAACTTCCATTTAACAACAAGTATCTAGTTTTTATCATTTGTGCTGTACACATTTTGTCTGCCTCACACTTCAGAACTGTCTCTGTTGCGGGTTTGCTGGAAGAGATCTCTTTAGAGATAAGCTCGCCCTTTGTACATGTCTACTTTAATTGTTTTTTCTGTATTGTTATGTGTATAATAAAGTGTTAAATAAATAAATAAAAATAAATACAGTCACCCCATGAAGTAATGCAACTGTTTACCCTAACACCCTGTATAAAACCAACTTCAAAACTAAAAAGTAGAAATTATATATAATATAACAACCAACGTCTATTCAATTCTTCCAATTATTAGAGTAAGTATGTAGAAATTGCGTCCACCGACATTTTATCAAGCATTAATTTTAACTTTTAATCAGTTTCCTTTAAGGTACAAATTACCTCATCCAAATCATTTTACCGTCTGCCACCTCCCCCCGCGCCCCCCAACATTGCTGGCTTAATCTGCATGTCGTTACGAACCGTGTCTCGACTCATCCATAATTCACATAATGAGAACAGTTGGATGGATGGAAAAGTATTGGTTAGAAAATTTACAGCGTTGTAGCAATAGTAACGTATAAAGTGTACTATGTCGTAGCAATTGTAATGTATAAAGTGTACTAAGTCGTAGCCATTGTAACTCGTATAAATACACTTCGTCGTAGCAATTGTAATGTATAAAGTGTACTAAGTCGTAGCCATTGTAACTCGTATAAATACACTTCGTCGTAGCAATTGTAATGTATAAAGTGTACTAAGTCGTAGCCATTGTAACTCGTATAAATACACTAAGTCGTAGCAATTGTAATGTATAAAGTGTACTAAGTCGTAGCCATTGTAACTCGTATAAATACACTTCGTCGTAGCAATTGTAATGTATAAAGTGTACTAAGTCGTAGCCATTGTAACTCGTATAAATACACTTCGTCGTAGCAATTGTAATGTATAAAGTGTACTAAGTCGTAGCCATTGTAACTCGTATAAATACACTTCGTCGTAGCAATTGTAATGTATAAAGTGTACTAAGTCGTAGCCATTGTAACTCGTATAAATACACTTCGTCGTAGCAATTGTAATGTATAAAGTGTACTAAGTCGTAGCCATTGTAACTCGTATAAATACACTTCGTCGTAGCAATTGTAATGTATAAAGTGTACTAAGTCGTAGCCATTGTAACTCGTATAAATACACTTCGTCGTAGCAATTGTATTGTATAAAGGTTTGCTACGTCATAGCAATAGTAGAAATAGAAATCGTACAAAGTGTACTACGTCGCAGCAATCGTAACGCACAAAGTGTACCACGTCGTAGCAATTGTAACGCGCAATATTTACTACGTCGTAGCAATAGTAACGTATAAAGTGTACTATGTCGTAGCAATTGTAATGCATAAAGTGTACTAAGTCGTAGCCATTGTAACTCGTATAAATACACTTCGTCGTAGCAATTGTAATGTATAAAGTGTACTAAGTCGTAGCCATTGTAACTCGTATAAATACACTTCGTCGTAGCAATTGTAATGTATAAAGTGTACTAAGTCGTAGCCATTGTAACTCGTATAAATACACTAAGTCGTAGCAATTGTAATGTATAAAGTGTACTAAGTCGTAGCCATTGTAACTCGTATAAATACACTTCGTCGTAGCAATTGTAATGTATAAAGTGTACTAAGTCGTAGCCATTGTAACTCGTATAAATACACTTCGTCGTAGCAATTGTAATGTATAAAGTGTACTAAGTCGTAGCCATTGTAACTCGTATAAATACACTAAGTCGTAGCAATTGTAATGTATAAAGTGTACTAAGTCGTAGCCATTGTAACTCGTATAAATACACTTCGTCGTAGCAATTGTAATGTATAAAGTGTACTAAGTCGTAGCCATTGTAACTCGTATAAATACACTTCGTCGTAGCAATTGTAATGTATAAAGTGTACTAAGTCGTAGCCATTGTAACTCGTATAAATACACTTCGTCGTAGCAATTGTAATGTATAAAGTGTACTAAGTCGTAGCCATTGTAACTCGTATAAATACACTTCGTCGTAGCAATTGTATTGTATAAAGGTTTGCTACGTCATAGCAATAGTAGAAATAGAAATCGTACAAAGTGTACTACGTCGCAGCAATCGTAACGCACAAAGTGTACCACGTCGTAGCAATTGTAACGCGCAATATTTACTACGTCGTAGCAATAGTAACGTATAAAGTGTACTATGTCGTAGCAATTGTAATGCATAAAGTGTACTAAGTCGTAGCCATTGTAACTCGTATAAATACACTTCGTCGTAGCAATTGTATTGTATAAAGGTTTGCTACGTCATAGCAATAGTAGAAATAGAAATCGTACAAAGTGTACTACGTCGCAGCAATCGTAACGCACAAAGTGTACCACGTCGTAGCAATTGTAACGCGCAATATGTACTACGTCGTAGCAATAGTAACGAATAAAGTGCACTACATCGACGTAGCCACGGTAACTCATATAAATGCACTACGCCGTAGCAATAGTAACGCACATAATTTACTACTTCGTAGCAATAGTAGCACCGTCGTAGCTATTGTAACGCACAAAGTGTACTATGTTGTAGCAATTGTAACGCACAAAGTGTACTACGTCGTAGCAATTGTGTCGTGTAAATTGTACTACGTCGTAGCCATTGTAACTCATAAATAAATCCACTACGTCGTAGCAATTGTAAAGCATAAAGGTGTGCTAAGTCGTAGCAATAGTAGCGCCCAAATTTTACTACGTCGTAGCAATCGTAATGAACAAAGTGTACTACGTCGTAGCAATTGTAACGTATAAAGTATACTACATCGTAGCAATAGTACCGCACATCCTTTCAGGTTAAAATCATACTGTATTCTGTTGCGTCGTGATTGAGTAAAACCAAATCAGTATATTGTTTTTAAATAAATCCAAATGTTTTTGTGTTTTTAACTATGTTACGCTAAGTATTTTAGTATACAACACAAAGAACTGCTCTGATAAAACTTAAAAAAATAAATTATGCTATTAATACTACAGGCGACTCCATTCATTCCCTGTTCCACTCGACACAGAAGGAGACGAATCAAAGGAGTTTGTATTGCGGGCAACCTGCATACATTATTAAGCAGAGCTTGATAAACCGACAAATTTCCTTTATCCGCGCCATTATGACTTCGAGGGAAAACTTTCAGAGAAACAATTGGAAACTTTGTCTTGAAGAAGGTAGAGTCGTATTCGGTCTGAAAAGTTTTTGTCGAAATTGTGTGTTACCTGTTTGATTTGAGAAGTTTGATTTCTATTGGTTCTTGATTCGTCGACGTAAGGTTTATAATGAAGTAGTGTTTTATATTATTTAGTGACTAAATAAAATTCAGTACAAGAGCGTTTTTCTTTTTTAAATTTAGATTTTAAAAAACTCGACAGGTGGCATGTTTATAAAGGCCAATTATTTTTAAAGGCCAAGGGATCGAGCCTATACAACCATGTCAGACAGTTTTACGATTAAAAATATTGTTAAATAATAAAATATTCCATCAAAAGACGCGTTGGCATCTTTTTTATCTTCTTTTCTCTCTTTATTAACTTAACAAACACTTTTTGAAATTTGCACCTTTATTCGCACAGACCATAATCCATCGATCCCCTAGGAAACCGAAAAAAAAGTGTTGTGTTGACCATAGTGATTGTAGTCTCTTTGGTGTTGACGTGTGTCACCGCATAAATGTCTTTGGCCCAATACGTCTTTAATTTTAAAAAAAGCTCAATGAATCGACCCATTCATAATTATGTCAGTCATTCATAAGTTATGTCAAAATTTATCGCCGAACACAACATACTAATTTTTACAACAGTTATCTGGGAGTCGCGTTGTATGTCTGCTATTGGGTAGTCACGTGTCACTGGTCGATTGTTGGTTGCCCGCTCCCGGGCCTACAACGAATCTCCAGTGGTGGCTCAATATAGTGTTCTTTTCGAAAAAAATCCTTGAAGTCACCAGCTATCGTACAACGTCAAGCACTCTTGCTAAATAAACTAGACATTGGCAAAATCATCACAACCAAAATGGCAGCCATTTTTTTAAAATAGAATAGAACAGTAATCTGATAAGATGTGAACCCGTCACCCTCACAATGTTATCAGAACAACGTACTGGTGGCGTACCTACTGCCTACTAGCTTTCGTCGCTTTCTTGCCCAACACTCTGATATTGCATTGGTCCACCGGCCATCTTCCCGTCTAGCCAAGGGTCCTGCCCATCTCTACTTCACTTTTATGAACCGCTTTTTTGCTTCCTTGGCTGAAAAGCGAGAAAAGAGGCATGTTCGGCTAGCAAACCCAACTGACATAGCAAACTCAAATTTCACTTGCCGTACATGCGGCCGTACCTGTCGCTCTCGTATCGGGCTTTATAGTCACGAGCGTAAGTGCCGCCAAGACGCTGCTTAAATCATCTTTCAAAGATGGAAAGGCCAATGATGATGATGACCTATGCCTTCGACCTTAAAATGGAATGCATAAAAAATATGCAGACATATGTGTTATTTTGATTTTCTTATAGGATCAATCTTAATATGCTGACACTTTCTTAAGAGGTTGATCAGACCATCAAACTAAACAACTTTCTCTATGGGACCAACATCGAAATCGCAGTTTTGTATGGAAGAGCTGATTTTTTTTCGTTATTTTGATGTTTGTGCCATAGAGAAAGTTGTTCAGTTTGACGGTCTTATCATCCCCTTAAAAAATGTTTCAGCTTATACGAAAATCAAAATAACACATCACATACGATTACATCGTCTCCGTTGGAATTACGTTCCTAACTTCCCCATAATATCTCCTTGTCACAATAAATTAAATTCAAGTCGTTACGTCTCCGAGATGTCCTTGAGATAATTGCCGACAGCCGCTCCGCGCGTAAACAGACAATATTCACTCGCTCGCGAAACTGTTATTATACGTATTCCTTACACAATATAGAATCATGACTTTATTTCCTTTTGGGGTAACCAGAAACTTTGTTTTATACAATAGTAATATAGGTTCCACTATTAGTCCACTAATGAATGTCTCATAAGGGGGTGTAGAATGCGTGAGCTGGGACCTAAGCGATTTCTTCTGAAAGTTGTTCAGGGTTCTTAGGGAGTAAACATACTAAAAGTCCCCTCCTCTAGGAGTCAGTCAAAAAGTTTAAGTCCCATGTTAAACAAGTCCTCTGTAAAAAAGGCTACTATAAACTCGATGACTATTTGAATGACCAAAATGTCTGGTCTTGACAATGTTACTCTATGTAATGCAATATTGTATTTTAATTGTACTTTTTATATTTTGTTTTGTTAAAAAGATGTGTGTTGTAGAGTTTCTGGCCGCATCTTCTCTCAACGAAACACCTTCCGACGCGGTGGTAGACTCAAAAAATGACGTCAAAAAGCTATCTATGTGATATTATTTTGAATAAAAAATTTTTGAATTTTGAATTTTTGATTCGCGCCGGAGTGGGGGGAGGCGGTTAAAGTTCTCACTTTTGGGTTTTTCGCGAATATATCCAGAACAGTGCGTCGTAGAGAAAAGTGGTCTAGTAATAAATGAAACTTTATACAATTACCTACACTTTTTTTTTTAATATTTTTTCCTATTTCCCAATAGTTTTCGAGTTACACGTTCCGGAAAAGTAAAAATTAAAGTTATTCAGCGCGATGAGCACTACCCAAACCTCTTTTGAACCGTAATAGCTATATTCTATTCTATTCTATCTTTATTTAATGGCGTCCAATGCGTTATCACAATTGTGCCAATGTCCCGTTATGTGGAGAGTACACGTAGGAAAATGATTAGTAGCATTTCTGCCAATGTCAAGTAGTTTATTATAATCTCAAGTTAACGTTTTATAGTTAAAACACAAAAGAGTTTACAAAATGGCGGAGCCACGTGCAAGCCTAACAGATGCCAATACGCACGCGTGTGACCTCCCCCAGACTTGCAGCGCGACTCCTTTAATAGCTATATAGCTGAGATTTTTACAAAACCAGCGTTACTATGGCGGGTATGCTAACAAATAATAAAAAAGTCAGAAAGTTAAAAATTAAGGGGGGTCCTACACAAGAAGCTAGTTTTTATCAACGTTTTTTTCTTCTCGATCTATCGTAAAAACGGTAAGACATACAAGCGTCAAACTTGGTGTGATTATAGAACAACTTCTACAGTATAATATCAAATAGTACTTCACTTCTCGTATCACTTTTAGTATGTTTACTCCTTAAGAACCCTGAATAACTTTCAGAAGAAATCGCTTAGGTCCCAGCTCACGCACTCTACAACTCTCGCTTTAAAAGAAACATCTCTTCGACCCTGGCGATTCCTGACGAAGCTAAATAAAATCTCAAACTAAAAGGTTTAATTGATAGATAATTAAGATAAATCTAGATAATGGACCTGGAACCTGGAAACCAACAACAACCTTTAATTATAATTGATACGACAAAAAAAAAAAGTGTTTACTTAATCTTCTTAAGAAGATAATAAGGCTGGTATCGTTTTTTTCATACAAACGTATTTTACCCTGTTTTCTTCCTGTATAATGACACTAAAGCAAAAAAAAAAATTACCATTCAATCTATGTTACCTCTGCTATGTCCCTATGTTTTGCTTTTTTTGTATTAATTAATTACTGTAAGAACTAGAGACATTCAAAATGACCAATTTTACCGCCCGTTTTCAGACATCCTGCAAATAAATTTGACGAATATAAACAAAACAAGCAAAACATACAGACATAGCCAAAGTCTTTTTCATTATTATTCTTGAATGAATTATTAAAATCGTTTAAGTTTTGTAGTAGGAAACAGTGAAATATGAAATGCTGATTTCGTCGATTTTATGTAGATAAAATCGGTCCGAGCTGCAGTTGTCTCTTTCGTACTGTAGCGTATGTAGTCGGCGGAGAGTGTGAGTGAAGCGGATCGGAAAAATACGTATACAGTCGGAAAAAAGCCCTATTCTCCAAATTTCTTTTTAAACCCGCCTATGCTCTTAAGAATAATAAATTTAAATACATACAATAAACCAAGTGCTTACTGACTTCAAATTAAATTGTGTTTTATTATTATTTAGACAAAATTATTTATATTGGATACGACAGAACAAACAATAGAGACAATAAGTCTTTCCAATATCTCGTATGTTTAAAATTCTCTATCCCGTCCCCCTTTATGTCCAACAAAAAACCCCCACAAATTCCGATAATAATTATTATTCTGTGCCATCACGAACCTCTTTTGTACTCAAATGTTAAGCCCTTAATAGGCTGTTTAAATTCCATTGCTCGGTCCGATAACAAAGGCAATAAAATTGGCTTTGAAACGTCAAACGATATGGTAATGTAAGGACTACCTCTTTTACATTCGGCGCACGAAGCCGATATTTCACGGTGAGATCTGCTAGCATTCAGATAAAGAGATGTCGCGGTGTGGAGATTGAGTTTGACAGGCTTTTATTTTGACATCTAGATAGTAATTTATAGCTTGAATACCCTTTCTCACGAATCAACCGGTAGGGGTGGGCCACAGCACATTATAAGAGGGGTTTGAAATGCAAAGTAGCGCTTTTCCTTCGGAGACGGCTGTCGCAACTAGTCTTCCCACTCACGATGACTTTTGAACTTCTAACCCCTCTTATAATGTTCTGTGGGGTGGGCCATACGTCATTCATAACACTTGCTCAGTGTGGATTGCTGGAGGCAAGATTGGGGGCAAGTTCAACTTGTATTGCTGTCAAAGTATTTTTCAAGCCATCTTGACCTGGAGTAATTTATACATTGATGACATTGGCATCTTGTAGGTTTATCACAAGTTAATTAATAACTGCCTCCGTGGTCTAATGGTTTAGAGCATTGGCTCTCAACACGGAGGTCGTGGGTTCGATTCCCACGGGGGACACCAAGTGATATGTCACTTTGTGCGTTTTTCCCTAGTTGGTTAGGACATTGCAGGCTGAATCTCCTGATTGTCTGAAAAGAGAAATGATTCCGTGCTTCGTATGGCACGTCAAGCCGTTGGTCCCGGCTACTATCTCTGGTGGTAGTAGTCGTTACACAAAAACCACGTCAGAGGCCGTAAGGCGGACTGAGAAAAGTCTGACACGATAAGAAGAAGAAGAAGAACGCTACTTATATCTAGACTCAAGCATTTTGGACATGTAGGTAGCCTCAGCTTTTAAAAGAGGACTTTTATGATTTAAATTTAGTTTTTTCTATATCTACACTAATATTATAGAAGAGGTATTTGTTTGTTTATACGTAGGGTTTACCGTATAATATCTGGAACTACTGAACCGTTTGTAAAAATGTTTTGCACTAATATAAAGGTACACTATTCCTAAAATAGGTTATATTTTATTTTTATACGCGAAAGAAGTCGCGAGCAAAACCTAGTCTGATACAAAGATACTTTCCATGATTGTTTCCATAATACTTTTCGCAATTATTTCCAGCTTAAATTCCGTTGGATATTATAACAATGATTCTATTTTGTAACAATTGCTATTTTATTTCCAACAAATGCCTAGACAAAATCTAATAAATCCAACTAAAGCACCATTACATTTAAATACGAAAACCATTTCCATACTAACTGGTCCCCAACACCTGAAAGTCGGCAGATTGCGGCTTACACTTACACCAAACCATTCCATAACACTCCACTGCCTTCCGAATACAATTTACTAGAAAAACAAACAATATTAAACTCTATCATGCAAGATTTAAGACCTTTAAAGACTGATAAGACAAAGTTGTTTGCGACGAAGCTTTCCTTTTCAAATAGCTGACTTTGTAAAAGATTTTGGACCTTATAGTGGAAGAGATAAGGTTGTTGGTTTAAATGTTTTTGCAAACGAGAAAGCAACGTAGACGCATTGCTGAGATGTAGATATTATTCTAAATAAAGTATGTTTTGATTGCGTCAGAGAAAAATAGAAATAGAAGAATTCTGGATGCTTTCAAGACTTGGATAGTCAAAACAAAGACTGATTTCAAACAAAACATTGAACAAATAGTTAAACAGTGACTGAAAATACCAAATGCATAAGGATCTGTACAAGCGATACCAAAATCTACGAGAATGTTTCTTTTGAGGTGGTTTGATAACAAAACTCGCAGATTTGCAAAAATCCTCAACTAGATCAACTTCCTTCTTTTCTTTGATCCTTCTTTGATCTAATAAGTCGGCGCGTTTGCCCTGCAGGATCTTACAGGGCTAATATTGTACAGCTGCATTTTAAATTCAAGAAATATAATTTTGAACCATTGACTTACTAACTGATGGACGTCGGGTCTAATACAAAATTCTCGAAAAAAAGTGTCCTAGACTAACTTACATTAACGTACGTACATGTAAGTATATAATAATATATATAAACCAACTAAAAAACACTAAAAATATTGAAACAGTTGTTCATTTTGATTGTTTGCGTACTCTATTCGGGACCAAGACTACCGTATTACGCTTCGTGCCGACTAACTATAATATAAGGTGCTTTTCGGAGACGCCAAAAATTTAATAAATACCACTAAAACGGTCACCAATGAAAAGAATGATCTAACCTCGCGTTGCTTTACTTATTTATTTATTCATATAGACAACAATACATCATACATTTCATACCTTGGACAATGGCGATAATAAAGAGTGACTTAGCTTAGATGAACGTTTTATTAAATATTATTATCTAGGCGTTGCAATAGCAATCCAGAATGCCCAAAGAGGTCTGTGCCAGGATTAACTATTCTTCCATGATTAAAAGGACATACAGAGTTAATGCAGAATAATTATTATTGACATGCAAATATTATATGTATATTTATTTACCAATCTTTTGTAATAAAATATGTATCTTGATTTTGTATGTATAGAAGTACTTATAGTATATTAAATATACGGTTTTTATATATACATATATAGGTACTAGTAACATTTTTTTCAAAATACAAAATCATTTATTTGTGAAACACAGGTTACAAAAAGTTGGTACATAAATTAAGGAAGACCTCTGTGATCAGCCTATTAGGCGTACAAATTTACAATCATTATTATGGGTATACAATATAATAAAACTATGATTATTTAGGTTTCCATGTCAAGAATTCGTCAACTGAGTAGAATGTATTTTCGTTTAAAAATTTACATAATGTCTTTCAGGATTAACTATTCTTCCATGATTAAAAGGACATACAGAGTTAATGCAGAGTAATTATTATTGACATGCAAATATTTACCATCTTTTGTAATAAAATCAGAGATAGCAAAAAAAACCTAAGTATCTTGATTTTGTATGTTGTTACTTCGATGATAGTTTCCAATACCAAAACTCCACTACTCCAGCGCCTGAAAATGTTTACGCAAATACATCGTGAATTTAAGGCGGTTGCAGAGGGGTCAATTTTATACAAAACTTTGACGCACAATACGCATAGACGGTATAATTATAAGTAGCTTTGTATATATGCAAAAATAGTTTGGAAAATCTAGATGCCGCGTAACAAATAACATTTGCAATTTATTAAATAATTACGAAGATATAAAGCTTTGAAATTTTTCATACAAAATTTTAAAAGCTTTATATCTTCGTAATTATATTATAAAATGCAAATGTTATTTGTTACGCGGCAACTAGATTTTCTAAACTATTTTTCCATATATAAAATATTACTTTTATTAATTCCGTCTACGCGTATTGTGCGTCAAACGTTTGTATGGACTGAAACCACCTTAAGTATAAAATGTTATCCAAACAAAATGTAACGTTACTTTGAAAACAATCTTCTTTGCAATACAAATGGTCTCTGCAGCAGCATATGAAATAAACACTACACATTTCGAGATAAGTAGGGAATCTCTTTTGTACATCGAATGGGACGAGTCGAGTGTGCATTATTAATGCTACGCTTCGAGCTTCAAAGTGAGCTTTAGAAGCTTTGACATAAAGCTTTAGCTTTCATGTGCTTAGATAGAAAGGTCATAGATTCTAGCTGGAATTGTTTTTGAAGAATTTTTAGTGCGGCTCTAACCTTTTTCTTTTTAAACATTTAACTGACTTCAGATAGAAAAGGAAGGTGTATTCTTTTACTGTTTTTAGAGGAAGTACAGTAAAAAAAAAGTATGATTTTACTATCATCTTGAAACCATATAACAGAGGCGTAGCATGAGGACAATACAGAACATTAGAGTGGTCAGAAATGCAAAGTAGTGCTTTTGCTTCAGAGACGGCTGTTGCCACTTGTATTCCCGCTCACGTTGCTAGGAAGGCGGCGGAAGGCCTACTGGTACCGGGATATCGCCCCCCAATACCATTTTATGGGTTTTGGTGTCGAAACTCTCGGACCGTGGGGACCTAATGCGCAGGCGCTTTTTAAATCCTGTCAAAGCGCCTGATAGACTCAATCCAAGGGCTTGCACTTTCCTCGCTCAACGGATCAGCATAGCCATTCAGCGAGGAAATGCGGCCAGCGTTCTGGGTACCTTCCCACAAGGACCGAACCTGCACCACATCTTAGGTTAGTTTAGTTTTAAGTCACTTTATTTATAATTTTATTTAATTTTACTTTTTTATGGATCTTTCGAATAAACAAAAAAGTTTGAGCATTGTCTCTCTATTATTGCATTTATTTATTTATTACCTTTAATTATATTTAATATGTATGTATTTATGTATTTGTTGTATTCACTTCTTTTTCACCTATAATTTTGTTTTTTATAACACCGACCCGTTCTTTGTTATATTTCGTCTACCCTAAGGTTGTATGGAAGAAATCGCTTTTTAGCGATAAGACCGCCTTATTTGTACCATATTCAGTTTATGTTTCCTATTGTGCATTGTATTTTCTTTTGGTGTAAATAAAGTATATTTCATTCATTCATTATTAAAATTGTTGTACTTCGGCATACTAATTTAGTCCATACCCCGTAATCGATTTAAATAATTATGGACCCAAGATTTTTCATGCCTGATTTATCACTAAGTTTAGGTATTAAAATACCTACGCAAGTAATAATGAAGATCGTTCAAAAAACGGTATAAAAACAATAAGAAAATCACTAATTACACTTTATCAACAAAACGCCGATAAAAGAAGCGAGAAAACGAATCAAACTTTTGTTAAAGTTAAAAACTTTGATCGAACGACAAACTTGTTTAATTGACACGAACGAAATGAGCAGAGAAATAAAGACAACACGCTTGGAAAGTTTTCAGTAAATTAGTACTGGAGATGCTATTTGTTAATTTTACTCGTCCTGATTTGTATTCAAATCTTGACTATTATAAAACTATAACAGAAGTTAGTCCGTACATTAAAGATATTTAAAAAAAGTGTATATATATATATGGTTTTAGGTCCGCCACACACAGAATGAATTGCGATCCGGAACCCTGATTCAGGATTCAGTGTTGTCAACTATAGTTACAATTAAAAAGTAACTAGCGTGCTGTTTAAAAAATGCCTAAAATAAAAATGAAACAAACAACTTCTATACATCATAATTACTATCATGGGATGATGTCATGACGTTACGATGATGATTTGTAAATTATATTTCAATATTATGCAACTATAGTAAATAGTTTTAACATTAGAGATAATCTGCATACAAAATGGCGTGAACCAACAAGCTATTTTCGAGCTTAGCCGATATCGCAACTATACCGCAACGACGTCGCAACTGCATCATCAAGATACGGTATCGATCCATCAACGCCTACGCTCAAAACTCACTTTAAAATATGCCACCTAAGACATCAAAAAGTCACTAGATCTAGTGAAAAAGTCTCTGAAAGCGGCAACACTCCATCCGGAACCGATTCCGAATCAGGTTTATTCCGTTTGTGTGTGCGGACCTTAAGGTGTCCCTGATTCCAAATCACACATTTTTGGATTTTTTGTCTGTCTGTTTTTTATTATTATTTGCGTATGGCTTTATTTTCTCCAAATAAACAAGAAACCAGACAACTTCAATGAAGGCTAACGCTGGAAGTTGGGGTTACCTATCTTAACTATCATAAAACTGTAACAGACGTGTGTCTGTACATTGAAGGTATTATATAAAAAGTTATGATATGGTTTTTAGGTGTGCCTGATTCCCAATCACAAATTTTTTGGACTTTTGTCTGTTTGTTTCTGTGTTTGTTCGTTTGTTCGAGATTTTGTTTGTTGTTGATGAAATTTTTTTTGTTTGATAACTAGTTATGTTTTCTGCAAAAACTTCTAAACCGATTTTGATGAAACCTTTTTTGTTTGAAAGCTTATAGTTTGACTTCAAATCTGCGCCCGCGGCATGACGCCTCGATAAACGTTTTTTGCACCAACTAACTTGTTCGTTCGCGCGCAAAAAGAAAGAGAGATAGGGCGCGATAGCGTTTTATCGCTGTTGTACATATAATTTGTGTGGACTAAGTATTTATTTAATTTAAATAAGAATTTATTAAATAAAATACATCACTCATATCCACAACAGGCTTCGTCATAGGTATATACGTCACACATCCACAACAGGCTTCGTCAAAGAAAATACATCACTCAGATCCACAACTCGTTTCGTCAATTCGTTTCGTTTATTTAATTTAGTTATTATTTATTTAATTAATTTCAGACAGTTGATAATATGATGATCACGGAACCAAAATATAATCTACTTAAAAATTGCATGGTACAGTCATAATACTTTACCGATCTTGTAAACGATATTAATCAGACCTTACACAATGGCCCTACTGGTCTCTGTGGAGCTCAGATTCTGTTGCATTTTGATTTCACCACCCCGTTGATAACATTTACAGTATAATTAATAAACAAATTATTAGCATATATGCGTCAAATGGTAGTGCACAGGCATACCCTCGTAGAGTCGTGTGTGGATTGGTAGACTTCATATTCACATCAGCAATGTTCTTATTTAGAATACTATGTTTGACTACGCCTTGAGGAAATAAAGTCTTGATCATAAAAAATGGGATAGAATATGTGTAAATATTATGTATACAGGGGCCAACTTAATATGCTGTTGGTTTTTTAAAAGGATGGTCATACTGAACAACTCTACTGGGTGTTATGGTAAACAGTTGCATTATTTTAGGGTATGATTGTACCCGTGATACTAAAGAACATTACCTAAGAAACTTATAGGGAATTCTAAAAGAAAATGTTTCACTTTCCATACTAAATGCAATCAGTCGATTGAAAGTCTTTGCATGAAAAGAAAAAAAATTGCGAATTTCCTATAATATTTCTTAAAGAAAGTTGATCAGTATCATGGGTAAAATCGTCCATTAAATTAATGCAACCGGTGACTCAAACACCCTGTATAGAGGAATAAAGTCAAATCATTTAGGTCAAGTGGGATTGAAGTTCTGGAACAGCTGATTTTGGTCCTTGGTACCATAGATAAAGTTGTTCAGTTTGATAGTCTGATCATCCTCTTAAAAATTCGTCAACATAATTAAGAATAGCTATGTTACAAACCTATCCTGTTCGTTAATTGGTCGTTTCACATTTAGAATTCATTGAAGTCGGCCATGTTGGATCCAGTGGGATCTGTGTAATTACAGTCTGAATTATACTGGCTTATCTAGACATGTCTGGATTTATTGTGTTAGGACTTGATGGTAAGGTCTAGATTATCACTTTTCTAATGTAAATTATAGGTACCTTTTGAGCGCTGGTTTGACCATAGAGAAACTACGCGCTCCCCTAGGGGTTTGACGACCTGAAACAGGTAGCTCGTAATATTTACGTGTTTTTCCTACTCCTTTTCTTTCCTACTCCATCTTCTTTGCTGAAATGCGAGGGTTCCAAGTCATATAAGAGTCTAGGCTCGATGGACTTCATTTTCTAGTGTTGCAAGAATAAACATCTAGAACTTAGTATATGTGACAACTGCAGCAGACTTTTCTAAAAAAATCAGATTTTACTAGAACATTTGTTGTTATCTCTTCTCGCGCGCTACACGCCTTCGATGCATAGAAAATGACCCCTTCCCGCGCTTTTCTAATAAATATTCTAGATTTTCTAATAATAAGATAGTCTATGACAGGGGTTTGAGGCGCATTTTAGGAGACATGTTCTGTAGTGATGTTATCCGGATGATGACGATGAGCAAGTAATGGCTGACGAGATTCAGCTATAAGGCAACCACCCATAGATATATTTACTATATTATTTAAACCTGTAACAGAAGTGTGTCTGTACATTGAAGATGAAAATGATTACGGTCTTTAGGTAATCTTGACTCCAAATCAACTTTTTTCATATTTTCTGTCTGTCATTTTGTTTGTTCGTTTGTTCGAATATTACGCAAAAACTACTAAACCGATTTTGATTTGAAACTTTTTTGTTTAATAAGACGAAGTCTCGGGTAAACTCTAGTCTTATATTATAATTTATAACTGAACCAACGACTAGCGGTTACACTGGCCTATTATTCCTGGTACAAGCAATGAAGTGGTAAATACTTCTTCAAGATTTTTAAAGAGGTCAACGACCAACCCATGGAAGATTCTCTAGCCAACCAACCACATATGTAAATTACAAAATAATACAAAAAAATCTGGAATCAAATTTGGTGCAATTCAACATCGTTTTGCACATTTCCACCGTATAGTTTTGGACGTCGGCCAAATGGCATTGGTTTTAAATTTTTAACTCGTCCGAGGTTGCGATGTGGATTGATGAGGGCTTTAATATTTCATTTTGTTTAAAACTAACTTGTTTTTGGTGAATGTTTGATAGTTTTTAGTGATTTAGGGGCAGACCTGATGGATAGCAGTTAGTATTTGAAATAATTATATATTTAAGAATAGTTTAGGTGGTTGCAGAGGGAACAATTTTTACAAAACTTTGATGCACAATACGCGTAGACGGTATTAATATAAGTAACTTTGTATATAAGGTCTAACAAAATAAGGTGAAACTATGATCAGACCATCAAACTGAACAACTTTCTCTATGGGACCAATATTGAAATCGCGAAAAAAAATTAGCTGTTCCATATACTGTACGCGTACTGGACCTAAATGTATGGGATAGAAGATTTTTTTTTTCGCAATTTCGATATTGGTCCTATAGAGAAAGTTGTTCAGTTTGATGATCTGATCATAGTTTCACCTTATTTTGAACCTAACCTTTACCTTATTTTGTTTGACCTTTTATATAGAAAAATAGGTTTAAAAATCTAGATGCCGCATCACAAATAACATTTGCTATTTATAAAATAATTATGAAGATATACGAAACACGAAAAACGAAAAAACGAAACACGAAAAACGAAAAATGAACGAAAAATACACGAAAAACGAACGACACGACACGTGTTTTTTTTTTTTCGTTTTCGTGTTTTCGTTTTTTGTACGAAAAATTTCAAATCTTTATATCATCGTAATTATTTTATAAATTGCAAATGTTATTTGTGACACGGTATCTAGATTTTCTAAACTATTTTTCCATATATACAAAGTTACTCATATTAATACCATCTACGCGTATTGCGCGTCAAAGTTTTGTATAAAATTGACCCCGCTGCAACCACCTTTAAAAAGAAAACAAAATTCGAACCGCATCTCTCTCGACGTCAGTAAAATTTTCGATCTAACGAAACAGTACAAATCCATCGTTACCAAAACTTTTTACTTTGTTAGGATAGTCCTACATTTCTGACTAGGGTGACAATCATACAGGTCGCAAAGCCGACCCACTAATTGGCGGGAGCGCGGACCCGGCACCAAACGGATGGTCAACAGAAAGTACAGTTGAGGACATGATAAATTGGTCCCGATATCTTCAAGACCATTGAAAAGAGAACCTGGAGAAATCGCATGAGGGAGATATTTAAGTCTTAGTGTGTGTGACCATAATATGAAATTGAGCCTTGCTACAACCAAGTAGCAAGTATGTAAATATGTATTGGACACTTCGCTGTCACTTCACACAAATGAAAAAAAAACGATAGTGCGAGCAAGAGAGGAATACACCATTGCTTACTGTTTTCTACTACCCATCTCCCTCGAAGAGTTAGTAATTTGCTTGTTATACAGGGTGTTACAGAAGTAGGAATAAAAATTGAAAACTTTTAAGGGGGTGGTATAGACCAACAAACTGAACAACTTTCACTATCAACATCGAAATCGCGAAAAAAAAATTTTTATCCCATACATTTAGCTCGAGTAGATCTGTAATTTAGTATGGGACATTGCAAACGCATCGCATCATGGCGGTTATGGCAAATCTCTTCATTTTGGGGGAAACCCTATGTCTAGCAGTGGACGCCTATCGGCTGATATGATGATGATGATGAAACATCCGATTTTGGTCCCATAGTGAAAGTTCTGTGGTTTTAACCACCTCCTTAAATATTTATTTGTATTTTTGTAACATCCTGTATAATGTATAATACAATTCAAAAATATGAAAAAATAATCGAAGTCGAAAACACGAAAATAACAACCACCATTCCACATCTCCTAAAAAAGTCTCCCCATTATTTTAGTCTCACAATATTGTGTTGACAATTTTTTTGCTCGCATGTGTATATAGGTACCACAGAAACAGGATGACCCACTTTTTCGATGCACAAAAGACTTTTTCATACGGGGCTTGAATTCTAGATTCCATTCACGTCCCCGCTGACTACTCAGTGAGATTTTGTTAATTTTTTTTCCGAATTTTTGCATTCAGGAAATGTTTGTTGTATTGCAATGGATTTACTGAGATAATTTTCTGATTTGAATTTGGGACTGGAAAGGTTTTACAATCTGTTTTGTATACATATAACTTGTTAAAAATGGAACACATTTATACGTAACTGTTTTTGATTTGTGGCCGATTTTTTAGACAATACTTAGGTTTATAATGTGTACACAGAGTCAAATTAAAGATTGAAAATTTTGTCTCAGGCGGGACTTGAACCCGCACTTTTTCAAAACATTATCCAATTTCGCCACCGAGCCCACTACCCAGAGAACAAAATTTTCAATCTGTTGCGTCGTACACACGTAGGGGACGTTCATAGAGTGTAACAAAATACCTTATTTCCCTTCAGCTCTGACTGAACAACTTTAAAAAAAAATTTGCTGTTCCATATAAAATTGCAGTACCGACTCGACAAAAATGTATGGGACATTTGATTTTTCTTTCGCGATTTGGAAGTTGAAAGCAATCTGATGGGCTCAAACGTATACTAAGTATTACTATGGTGTTTTTTTACACCCTGTATAGAAGGTGTGATCAGAGATATAATGAGAAACCTCCTCCTTTTTTGAAGTCGGTTAAAAAGAATGTTGTTGCATACAACGGCTTGACGGCCCGGTAGCACAGTCTGTAGTGAACCTGCCTGCTGTGCCGAGGGTCGCGGGTTCGAATCCCGTAAGGGACAAATATTTATATGATGAATATGAATGTTTGTACCCGAGTCATGGATGTTTGTATCTATATATGTATTTTATATCGTTGTCTAGTCATCATAATACAAGTCCAGGTACTTTAAATGTGACTCGATAATTTGTGTGACAATGTCTAAGATATATTTATTTATTTATTTATACAAAACTGCAATACCTACTCAACTCAAATATAATAGGTGTTTTTAAACGAACGACTGACGACAAACGAACGAACAGCAAGGTGTTAGACTAAATAATAAATGGAACTGCTGGTATTATTTCGAGTTTTAGATTTTTGCCTGTGGTTTCTCAGATTTTTGTTAAAATGTATTTTTAACAAAAATCAGAGAATTTCTTGAGTCTTTGTGCGGACGAAGTCGCGGGTTAACGCTCGTTCTATAATACAATCATGCGTAAAATTATTAAAAATTCCATGCTTATACCTATGTTGGCATAATTATTATTTATCTATCTAAACTATTATAAAATTGTAACAGAAGTGTGTCTGTACATTGAAGATATTAACAAAAATCTTCTCCTTTTATGAAGTCGGTTAAAAAAAGTCAAGATTTGGTTTTTAGGTGTCTCTGATTGCATATCACCCATTTTTGGATTTTTTGTCTGTTTGTTTGTTTGTTTGAACGAGCATCACGCAAAAATTACTGAACCGATTTTGATGAAACTTTTTTTGTTTGATAGCTTATGATTTGACTTAAAATCTGGTATATAATTTGTGCGGACAAAGTCGCGGGTTAACGCTCGTAATTTATAATTTAGAATAGCAAAGCTATAGTTGTATACCCTCAAGTAGTTTTCTTAATTTTTTGTTGCTCTCATAACGTTTTAAATTGCAACTATGCTTAAAATGTCTGAGGGGTGGAGGCTTGGTATCCAGAATAAAAAGATCTACTTGATTCAGGAGCCAGTCTCATACTACTCTAATATGTTGATGAACTTGTATAATGTAAACCCAAAGTGTGAGAAATAAATAAACATTTTATTATTATTATCAAGGAGAAATGCTCGCCAAAAACCCAATTATTCTGCGAAATATTCAACAAACATCAAAATGTAGCTCGTTTCCCTGAAATATAGGAATAGCATAGATAAAGTGAGGGTGGAATACATCCGACGCTTGACCATGCTGGCAGATAACATATGGCGTTGTGCCGCGTTTACATTGCGCCAGTAGGTGTAGACATTAAAAGCGTTGTAGCCCAGTCATTTTACGGTTTGGGCCGGGGCTAATTAAAAATGAATTTTTTTTTCGGTATAATCTTGAAGAGCCAATTTGAGCCTGGAAATATACCAAAATTAAAAAATAATCACTTTAGCAACAGCCCCAAATTTTAAATTTAGCTATTATCTCGTTTTAAAAAAACCTAATGGTAATTTTTTTTCCACATATTTAATGCTTTACCATTATGCATACTACTTTGTGTACTTAGAAGGTTTCGAAAAATACATTCGTATTTTCTAATAAATACCTAATTTTTTTTATTTCAGTGCCTATTTTATTGCTTAAAAAATATATATTGTTAAATCTAAGTCAAATGAGTGCATTGGTATTATTATTAATTAATTAAAAAGCCTTCTGGGACACACAATTTTCATTTCTATGTTGCGTAGCGAATTTTTTTTTAATATGTTTTAAGATAGTCTTTTTATCACTAAATGGTGCCAGTGACAGTTTAAAAGTTCAATTAATAATTACTCCCTACCCCGGCTAACAAAACTCCGTAAAATGACTGGGCTATTGCTTTCAACAACAAGGCAGAAGAAATATTAATAAGAACACGAACGAAGCCGCTCTTGAGGTGGTCAGCAACTCTCCTAAAACTACCAAAAAACATCTGCAGTTCTATATAAAAAGATAATTATTCTACTTGACCAAAATGTATGGAACAGCAGATTTTTTTGCGATATCTATAGTAAAACATATAAGCTTACGTCCTGTATATTAGCCCAGTCATTTTACGGTTTGAGCCGGGACTAATTAATAATTGATATTTTTTTTCGGTATAGTATTTAAGTTTTAATTTGAGCTTAGAAATCCCGTCAGCACCAATTCCAAATTTAAAATTTAGCTGTTATCTCGTTATAAAAAACCTGACGGTAATTTTTTTTTCAGATATTTAAGGCATACATACTTCAAACATGGTGTAAATATTTTTGTCTACTTAGAAGGTTTTGAAAAATACATTCGTATTTTCTAATAAAAATCTATTTTTTTTAAATTTAAATATCTATTTTATTGCTCAAAAATAATTAATTTATATTGTTAAATTCAAACGAGTGCATTGGTATTGATATTATTAATTTTAAGGCCTTCTGGGACTCACAATTTTGATTTCTATGTTGCGTAGCGATTTTTTTTTAATATGTTTAAAAGTCCAATTAATAATTATTTCCCACCTCTTCTAACAAAACGCCGTAAAATGACTGGACTATATTGCAAGACGGCTTCCCATCCCGTCAAGCACATTACTTTTTAAATACTAGAAAAAAATGTAAGGGTGTTCACCAGATTGCATTAAACAACTAAGGAACATAGGTCGACAGACGAGGCGAAATTTGTTGATACAAAAAAAATTTTAACGGAACGAAACGAACAACAAAATAAAATTTATTTCCCACTAATCAAATTTTACGATTTTAATTTGATCACGTAGCTGTAGCGTAAACATACAATAATTTATTGTGACAGTCCTGTTACTGATCCTACGGGAATCTCGAAAAATACTGGATAACGTCGTTTGGATTGCAAATTTTTGTATTTTATTATAATTTCAATTCTCAAGGCCTCTTAGAAACTCTTTGAAAATTTAAGGAAATTATAATTTGAGTTCATTTCTAACATTATTCTATTTTCCCTGCATCTCTTCTGCAATAGGCACTTAAACGCGACCTCTGGGCATCCCATCACAATCTTCTTCCTCTTAGGTCACCTTTGAACTTTGAAACATTGGCGAACTGTCAATCTGGTATTCACTAAGGTAGGTTATATAATGTGTCAAACGTATATAAAAACATACTTTGACTACTTATATAGGGACTAGTTACGCGTGTAATTCTACGAACAAACATTTCTGCCACTTTTTGCGGAGGGCGAGGTAACACGAAATCCGCAACTTTGGATTTTATTCCCCATAACTTTAGATTCTAATTTTGAACGTTAAAAATCATGAAAAGAATTCTCGTGTGAATGCTAAACGTTCTAAGTTCGGAATTATTGTTTTGTAATTATAGGCTGTCTCGTTTAGTGATAAGGTATAAAATTGTATGTTAATGCACATGATTAATTAATCTTATACCGTGGCAGAGAGGAAATGCTACCGCAAGGCTAGTCCTATAAGGACTGTCAAAGAAAAACATAGCGTAAGCGATAAAAGTTACGCTTAGAGAATTGCACTCCTGAATATGATAGACAGCGACTGCTATACGAACAGGACAAGAGAAGAATGCAGTGATATTGGTAGCCGCATGGTGTAAACTAGTCTTACAATGATACAGGTTATTGTCCAATAGCGCTAAATGTCTGTCATTTTGTGTCATAGTTTCAATAGGTATCCAATTTTAAGCTATACATAATTATAATAATAATTTACAATATAATAAACATTTTATTTCTATATTTACTTATTTATAATATTATTCAAATTCTTTTTACACTTTCTTCCATGACTATATTTCATTTGAAATTACTTATTCATTATCACTCATTTCATTGGTTGCTGCGTCTGACTACTACTTACTAGGTTTCATCTGAAAATCAAAACCCTGCTTTCGGGCAAGGTCTACGAGTATGTTGAGCTGGGACTTATTTGCTGCTGTAGCATACAATAAATTACATGTGGTTCTATTGATGTTTCGTTGTATTCTTGTTTTGTAAACTTGTGAACTGTAATATTATGTGTGTGTTACTTATGCAAATAAATTGTTTATCTATCTATCTATCTATCTATCTAATTAAATGTCCACCGAAATTGTCAATGAACTGCATCGCACTGTTTTGCACATTTTGTATCCATCTATCATTTGACTAGATGAATCATAATTCAATCGTCAATGATTTGTTACCGCTGTCAATCAAATAGTTAATTACAAACTGAACCAATCTCAATCTGCACCAAACATCAATGATTTAAATTACCGCAATCGGCACCCAGCACGTCTACCATGATTTCTCTTCTTGCACGCGACTCCGCTTTATTCCATACCACTTGTCGTGGCAAGCGCGGCTTTCGCTCTCCGAAAAGCGCGGGTACAGATTATTTTCTATGGAATGAAGACGCGTCGCGTGCGTGTAGAGAAATCATACTAGACATGCAGCATTAAGCAAGTCATCACTCGTACGCACGGCGACACATCAAGCTATACAAAACCAACATAAGCTGGCCGCGCGTCGTTATACTTTACTCGACCTAGGCGTGGCCAGCTTATGTTGGTTTTGTATAGCTTGATGTGTCGCCGTGTGTACAAGTGGTTGGACAAAAAGGTTAAAGGATTATTTTCATTGGTCGATAGCACCCGCATGCGGGGAGCATGCTATGTTATCTTAGTACAAACTAAGTGGAACGCTGATTTTCCATAGACAGCTTCCGCCATCTATCGGTTATGTTTCGAAGCTCTATGTGTTGAACTAGGGTTCATATCGGAGTAACAGCGCACTACACCTCACGCGCTGCGGTGTAGTAGTGAGAGATTTCGCCCATATTAATCACTTTCTTGTTGGTCTAGCGGTCTAGACAACCGGCTTATGATCCGGGTAGCTAAGGTTCGCTCCTCGTGTCGGCCGATCGTCTTTTTCAATTTATTTCACAATGTGGCGCCCGCTAGTGCTAATAAGCGGCAGCGCAATTAGGACGTCCTAAAATTCAATGCGAGTTACCTATCTATATTCAATATACATATTAATCTATGGCGGGGAGCGAGAGATTTTTGTAACGCATTTTCATTTCGGGAACCGTTTTCATTGGTCGATAGCAGCCTTAATACCTGTAATACATAAATAACGTATAATACGTAAATGGTACATAACATTGTTTATGTGATCTGTAAAATTATAATTGTATTTAACGGCTTAATGTGAGATATGACATAGTTTGGGGGAAAGATGCCGCATTCGCAGCTGTTGTTATAATATTTCACTGTCTAATTTTAAACGCAGCACAGAACGTTTGCAGCCATATCGGTTGTAATATCGGCCCGCATGGCTCCAGACCGATATGCGAGCCGAATTCGGTTTACGGAATTGCAAATTGGTACAATTTAGTTGCGTAGCCGAGGCATGTTAGTTTTGTGGTACACGTTTGGTGTTTCGAGAAATGTGTGTTACAATTTTATGGATGACTAATGATTTTAAAGTTGTGACGTTGTGGGCAGGCCTCAGTTACTTGGCCGTATGTAGGTAGTACCTACACTGCGTAGCATAGGCCTATCTTTTAGAGTATACACTCGTCAGGGCGCCCGAGCACGCTGTATACAAACGAAGTTTCGAGCTAATTTTTTCAATATTAACCAATTAAAATTTAAAAAAAAGGTGGTAATACAATCTAGAATCCTATATCTGTGTCGGTACTTTGTCGGATATAATTATAAAGAGTGTAAAATTAAATAGGACACTTACTTAAAGGTGTGCTACAGACCATCAAACTGAACAACTTTCTCTATGGGACCAATATCGAAATAACGAAAAAAAATCTGCCGTCCCCTGGCTGTCCCCTACATTTCAGTCGAGTTATGTTTGCAGTTTTGTACGGGACAGCAGATTTTTTTTTCGCGATTTCGATATTGGTCCCATATTAAAAGTTGTTCATTTTGATGATCTGAAGTGCCATTTAATTTTACACCCTGTATAGTTGCAATAATAGGATTAATTTAAGATTTAAATGGAAATTTTTGACCCACAGTAACTTTGAAACGAAATGTTTTGCAAATTGTCTTAACAATATTTTTTTTTACTTTAATTACTAAATGACTGGGACTGGGCCGGACATATGTGTCGCATGCAAACAGAGCGAAGGGCAACGATCGCGACCCAATGGGAGCCCGACGATGGACGCCGGGGCCGGGGCAGACCAAGAAAGAGATGGCGCGACGACCTGGATGCCCACGAAGCGAAATGGCAACTGATGCCACAGGATAGGGAAGGTTGGAAAAGCTTAGGGGAGACCTTTGCCCAACAATGGAACAAAACAGGTTAACAAAAATTACTAAATGTCCAAACTAGGACATAACTTCGTTTTGTATGGAGCGTTTTATCAGAAATATCCTCTCAAAGAAGATACCTACATAACCTTTAGGATACATAATCTTTATATTAGAAGTTATACTACAGTGCGTCCTAATGTGAAATGTTAGACTTCACATAATATTATATTTATACGCATTAGATTTACTTCTCGTAAGTATATGCAGTCTTCTTCATGATATTTCTTTTCACCGTTTGAAAGCAACGCAAAATGTAATTCTCGAATTTAATTTTAAATAATGTGAAGTTAATCACAGATGCGTACACATTCAAAGCACCTTTGCCCATGTCATATCCGGGTCCCTTAATTTATTCTTGACTTGTTAAGAGCCCATTGTGGTTTGGGAATAAATGGTTCTACTTGATTGAATTTGACCCGGGAATAATTGGGAACGGAGCGTATTCTAATTCAAGGTAAAATTTTGGGAATTATTTGAGAATTTTTTACCAGCAAGTTTTTTTTATTAAACCTACATTTTGAAGCTATGTTTTGCTGTTCAAGAAGTCTTTGAATAAGTGACCGAACATTAGTGATATTATATTTCATCTCTAAGATCTTCGGAAGGCACGTTAAGCAGTTTTTTCCGGATTGTTTTGTAATATGGTGTAACTATTCGTTAAGGCCAGAGGACTATTGAGGCAGCCTGAAAATACTTATTACACTAATAATTTGTGGTGGTGTAAGGCTCACTTTAACGCTTATTTGTGAAAGAATAATGTGACCTCATCATCATCATCAGCCTTTATACGTCCCGCTGCAGGGCAGAAGCCTATCCTCAGGGAGGTTGTATGGGCGTTAGTCCACAACGCGAGCCCAATGAGGATAGGTAGACTTCACATACACATCGTTTCCTTTCCGTTTGAAAGCTGTCAAACATAAGTTAGAAAAACTCATTGGTATATGGCATGATGGATTCGAACCCTAATGATTGAGTGTCCATACCTTCCCGTAATGCCCCAGAGACGCTCTCAATAATGTGACCTGCAGTGAGGAAAATAAAAACTGGTGATGATGATTTGTTATTCTCAATAATTAATTGAATCAGGCGTTACTTTGCGGAAATCCATGACTAATATGTAGATGACACGATTGTATCAAGACCTCCGCTTCTACGTACCTAGTAGACAACGTTGTATTACGTTATGCAACACAACCTGCCCACCAAATAATTTCTACTCTACACGTGTTTCGCTCCACCAAAGAGCTCGGTGTCGGACGCTCGGCGGAGTAACAACTCTGTTTCGAACGTTCGTCGGTCTAACTCCTGAGGATGCTCCTTGGTGGAGCGAAACACGTGTGTCTACTAGGTACTTAGAAGCGGAGGTCTTGATACAATCGTGTCATCTACATATTATTCTCAATAGTCAATGTCGAGGTTATTGTAAATTTTAGCAACCTTGAGCATATTTAAAAGAAGATATTTGCCAAAGAACTGACATGTGAGTGAGAGTTCTAGAACATAGACTACAGACTACAGGCAATGTGTCATCCTCTTCCATTCCGTCACTTCAACACTCACTCCTTTCTTACACATTTTCAATTATACTGAGACTCAGATATTGGTAAAGGTTTTGGCCGGCCGTCTGCCTAACGCCAACCCTCTTTGGGAATGCAATTGTAGTAGTTTCTCCGCCATTATTCGGCTGATCAAGAACGCCGGATGGTATATTTCCAGGTCAATAAGGAAGTTGCCTCTCCTTTAGTCTTCTCTTACGACACCAAAGAGTGGAGATGAGGTAGTCCTATTCTTTTTCGGGAACTATACGGAATATGTAAGTCGACAAATAGTGGATAGATGGTCGACGATGACCATATTTAAGAATTCAGGATTGAATTGAGTATCAAGTAGTAATACGTGACTTTGTTAGCTTTTCATTTATATTGGTTGTTACTTTTACGAATATGCGAATGAAAATCGATTTTCAGTGTAAAGCAGTCATTCAATTAAGCGTTCACCGCAGGAAGCCTTGCCAGTTTAGTTTAACTAATTGTCTATTAACAATTGAAATTTCAAATGTCGTTTACAATTTTGACCTAAATATAATGGGATAAATCTTATTTTTGATTGCTGTTCAACAAAATCAGCTGTCCCATACAAAACTACCAACCTAATTCAACCCGAATGTATGGGACAGCTGATATTCTTTTCGCGATTTCAGTGTTGGTCCCGTAGTAAAAGTTGTTCAGTTTGATGGTCTGAAACACCCCTTTAAGCAACTGTTCCATTTTGTATTACACCTTGTATAATAATATGAAGGATAATTATTATTATTTTACTATTCCCACAGGAATTGTATTGTTTATAGGATGATTGTAGTACATTTTCTTTCGATCTGCTCTCAATGAATACGCCAAGAATTATGTTTGTATGTAAAAACTAGCGTTAATCCGCGACTTTGTCCGCACAAATTATATACCAGATTAAGTCAGATCATTAGCTATCAAACAAAAAAGTTTCATCCAAATCGGTTCAGAAGTTTTTGCATGATGCTCGTTCAAACAAACAAACAAACACACAAACAAACAGACAGACAAAAAATACATAAATTGCTGATATGGAATCAGGGATACCTAAAAACCATATCGTAACTTTTTTTGTTAATATCTTCAATGTACAGACACACTTATGTTTGCATGTAAAAACTAGCGTTAACCCGCGACTTTTTTCGCACAAATTATATACCAAATTTTAAGTCAGATAATAAGCTATCAAACAAAAAAAGTTTCATCCAATTAGTAGTTTTTGCGTGATGCTCGTTCAAACAAACAAACACACAAACAAACAGACAGACAAAAAATACATAAATTGCTGATATGGAATCAGGGACACCTAAAAACCATATCGTAACTTTTTTTTGTTTATATTTTCAATGTACAGACACACTGCAGTTTTATAATAGTATAGATGTACAAAGCATACCAACTAGAACAAAGCTATGTATATGCAAATTGTGAACACATGTGGCATCTAGCCATTACTGGTATAGAATTACTTTGCTAGCTAGCATCGGTAGTGATTCGGTTATATGAAATTGAATACTGGGTTTTAACGGGTATTTGAAGATGGTTTTATTGTATGTGTTGTGAATATCTACAGGATGTAAAAAAATACCCTAGCAATATTCTAAGGGATGGTTTTGCCTATCAAACTGAACAACTTTCATTATCGAGACCAAGTCGAAAAAAATCTGCTGTTGTAAGCTACCTACCTACTGAAGTTTCTTAGGTGTGGACAAGTTAGTTTTTAACCGAGTTCAAAAAAGGAGGAGGTTTCTAAATTAGACCATATATATATTTTTTTTATGTGTGTTCGCGGATAACTTCGTCGTTTATGAAACGATTTTAATGATTCTTTTTTTGTTGGAAAAAAGATATTCCAAGGGTGGTACCATGATAAGGAAACCAGGATCTGACGATGGCATCCCAGAGAAATCGAGGAGAACCTTTGAAAATCATAGTGCCGGCTAGTGCGTTTGTTAATTTAAAGCACTACTATTAAATTTAACTAATGAATTCACCACTGAAAATTGTGAAATAAACAAAATTTTAACAAAAAATTAAAACCGCCTTCAAAAAAACTAAAAAGTTAAAAAATAATTTTGCAGCCGATGACTTTATCGTTCGCATCATAAGAAAATTAATTTGTTTTACAGAAGTCGGTGTCAAGCCAAGCCAAAAAACTAATGCAAGCCCTGTCGCGAATCGTACCGGCTTGACAGCGACTTCGATAAAACAAATTAATGTTCTTACGATGCGAACGAAAAAGTCATCGGCTGTAATATTATTTTTCAACATTTTAGTTTTTTTAAGTCGGTTTTAATTTTATTGTATGCGTTTGTCAATATCTACAGGATGTAAACAAAATCCCTAGTAATATTGAAAGGAATGGTTTTGCCCATCAAAATGAACAACTTTCACCATGAAGACAAAGTCGAAAAAAACAGCTGTTGTAAGGTACCTACTGAAGTTTCTTAGGTGTGGACAAGTTGGTTTTTTACATTGCTTTAGTACTAATAGTTTGTTTGTCTCTAACTAAAGTTATAGTTAACTTTTAAGGTGGACTTCCGTCGGTCGTAGCGACAGACGCGCAAGGTCTAATAAACGCTATGAAGATGTATGCTTCCGAGCCCCACGAAAGACTTCTTTGTACTATTTTTGTCTAATAATAAAAATACAAAATAAAAAATGCACGCGCTGTTGACGTCTTTCGTATTCATACATTTTTATCTGTCGCCCTCGTCTGTGCCATCGGCTGACTATGGTAATATAACGCCTTTTCCCACGAGCAATTTGAGTGTCGCATTGACCAAAGAAATTTAACCGTACAGTAACTGTGACACAGTCTCTTCGGGGAACGCGTAATTTCTCTATGGTCTCTTCCAATTATTTTTTAAATCTTTGGTCTCTATATAGTATGAAATAACGTCGGTTTCCGCGCCTATCTCTATATCCGCGGGTTGAACCTCAACTGGCAGCACGGCATCGCAGCGAGAAAGATAAGGGGAACGCGACAGCACATGGCAGTACCGGCTGTTCGCAGCACAGCCGCCGCCTTTCTCGCCCCATCAAATGACGTTCCTGAGCAACAGAAAAGAATAGAGCTTGAAAAAAAGTGATTCCGTGCTACCAGATGAGGCTCAACCCTAACTTCTTTTATTTTCTTGGATTCTGATATGGTTTTCACTGTCATTTAGAGAATTTCTTTCGGTATTCCGAAGGCTTATGTGTGGGTACTTATATATTAAAGATCCCATCCGGGCGAAGCTGGGGCGTCGCTAGTGTATTTTAAAATAAAAACACAATCACATTTCAACCCCAGCCGCGCAATCAATCTATTTTTAACGAAACGCAAAAACCACAATATGCAACCACAACTCTGTTGGACATGCAAAAGGCTGTACTAAAAATAGGTGTGAAAAATGTAGCACATAAATTTCACAGCATATTGTAGGTCATACGAGTTTATAATTACTTTTTTATCGTGCATGCCACCATACATTCCCACCACTGTAACTCCTGTAAACCGAATTAGTATGGACCACCTCATTTTGTGTTTATTATTTGCCTGCTGTGGACCAAAGATTAGACGTCACTCCATCCAAGAATCCTTTAAGCCTTCAATGGTGCCCTATATATAAAAATATTTAATATTCCTCAATCAAGGAAGCCTAAATAGTACTATGTGCCTAAATTAGAACTAGGTACCAACTCCAACTTCCTACAAGTAAAGTCCTAGTCGTGTAAGAGTTAATTCTGAATATATACAAAAGATGTTTATTTTTTTCCTAGAACGAAACAGAAATGGTGTACAATAGGACTTCATTAGGGGCGAAGCAACGGGCCAAACTTAGCATAAACTTGTTCGTAATTTTATTATTAAGAACGACTCAATGCTCCTTGATTGCGGTTGGATTTTTATTATAATTTTTAGTTTGTAAGCCTTTTAGTTTAGTTTTAAGGAGTTATCATGATTCTCAGCCTATCATCGTCCACTTCTTAACATAGGCCTCTCCTAAGGTGCACCACCGCATGCATGGCACAGGCCTACCCTCATGCGGGGTGTATGGGTAATCTAGAAATAAACATTTTAACGGGTTCTTACCGCGTTTTGGTATATTTGAGTTCCCGATATTAACTCTCAAAAACTGTATGGGTAAAATATACGGATTGGTGAACTTCACACATCAGAATTTCTTCTTCTGCGGTTTGTAGTTTTCCTCACGATGTTTTAATTAACAGTTTGAGAGTAGAGCAGATATTACGTACATAAATTAGAAAAAATAACTCACTGGTACATGGCATGTCAGCCGTGCGGATTCGAACCCGGATTGAATGATTGTGTGTCCAATCCACAACGCGCCATTGATGCTCCCCTCTTTGTGTCTCAGGTTGTCTGTCCAGTACCTGAGGGGGCACGAATGCCAGAGCCTGGTCTCCATTTACCAGTATTGTGATTGCTGGCTGGTTAGGCTGATAATGATAAATAAATTAGGTAGGAAGCTTCTCATCATCAAGCCTCGCCCAAGGTGCTAAAAATTTTTTTGCCGCGGCCGCGGAGGACAAGGGCGAGAGAAGTATGTCAGAATCTTAGTGTGTGACGAGCCGTAGTCTCTGCCTACCCCTGTGGGATAATGGCGTGAGTATATGCATGTATGTATGTATTTAAAAACTAAAATCAATTAGCATGCTATTGACAATTATACATAGAGGCTCCACCACGCAGCGTTCTTGTCTTGGCATGTTTCCAATGTGGCTGCAGTTGCGGTCAGAGCTTTGGGTTACGTGCTTTAATGGATTTCATTTAATGTTAGCTGAATATCCTTGCTTTGTTTAGCTCTCTTACATTATTTCATACATATACAGGGTGTAAAAAAACCCTGTTGGAGCCTTGAAAGGGTTGCTTCAGACCATCGACCTGTACAACTTTCTCAATGGGACCAATATCGAAATCACGAAAGAAAATCAGCTGTCCCATACATTTCGGTGGAGTTGTGTTTGCAGTTTTGCATGGAACAGCAGATTTTTTTCGCGATTTCAATGTTGGCTCGATAGTGAAAGTTGTTCAGTTTTTTTATACCCTGTATACAATATTCTCACACTTGTCTCCTGAAACCTAACAAAGATAATAATTTAAGAAATAAAGAATTGATTATTGTACAACACTTCATAATCATGTAGAATGAATTTGTTTTATTTTAGACATAAAAATATCATGTTCAATAAAAAATTGTATAAACAGATAACCAATTATCGATTTTCAGTTTTTGCATCAATTTATTTATTCGGAAAACTTACAGTTTACAATCACAACATTATATTGGTTAGTTATAGTAACTTTTTTTTGGCCTATGGTTAGTTTATTTATCTATCTGTCTTTATTTTATTAAAACATTACAATATTTATAAAATAACAGCACTATAATCCTACTAAATAATAATATTTACAAAAGTATATACAACTTATGGGTATACTGGAAGATGGGTCGGGCGCTAGTGTGGGACGCTACCTGCGTGGACACACTGGCCCCGTCTCACTTACAGGGCACGAGTCGAAGGGCTGGCGCAGCGGCGGAGGCGGCCGAAAAACGAAAGGCCTACTGGTACCGGGATATCGGCCCCCAATACCATTTTATGGGTTTTGGTGTCGAAACTCTTGGGCCGTGGGGACCTAATGCGCAGGCGCTTTTTAAAGACCTGTCAAAGCGCCTGATAGACTCGACACGACCCAAGAGCTGGCACTTTCCTCGCTCAACGGATCAGCATAGCCATTCAGCGAGGAAATGCGGCCAGCGTTCTGGGTACCCTCCCGCAAGGACCGAACCTGCACCACATCCTAGGTTAGTTTAGTTTTAAGTCTCTTTATTTATAATTTTATTTAATGTTACTATTTTATGATCTTTCGAATAAACTCTTTTGATTACTTATGGCTATGGTTAAAAATAAAGATATAAAAATACAAATACAATCACAATTATAGTTAAGAGGATTTATGTGAAAAAATATGATTCTTCAAAGCGTCATGTATCATGAAGTACTAACAGTAGGAGTATGATTAGCGGATATGTGTAAATTGAACATATAATTAAAGTTTCGATTAGAGCCGAAACACGATTAAGACATATTTTCTCGATAGAAAAACAAGCCAAAGTAGCCTCCGTCTTTATCGATAAATGCTTGGAACTGCTAAACGGTGAATAATAGAAACACGAGACTTGATTTCAAAAAAAAGAGATTGATATTTTACAAATTTTGATTAGAGCAAAATTGAACTTACATAAATAGTACAATCACAATTAAATAAAGTTTGTTTTACGCTTGCGTCGTTTCAAGCACGCGCGCCACCCCATCTCTATCCCTCGCATCAGACATTAATATAAGCTATCACACGCCCATTTCGCTTCAATTATTTTTCGACATAGGCCCTTAATGTTACAGTACAATCTGAGCTCATAAAATTTTTCACCAGTAGTACACAAATATACACTTAAAAGATACAAACAAATAAAAATATTTAAATTAAACACCTAATAATTAACACTTTTTATAACTTTTTGTAATAACAATGAAAACTTAACCCATTTTAGACGTCTTGTGACAAGTAAAAGCGATGTGGTCATTCATTACTGCCACGTAAAATTAATATTCACAGATTATGTTGTCCGTCCTTCGGTCCATCTTTTCATTGTGGCGGCATTACTTTGAATTTTTTGAACATTTTTAAACAACAATCTGGTTTTTCGGCGAAGGAAAGGATCGTAAGGAAAAAAACATATTGGCCTTGAAAGAAAAATCATAGAAATAAAACGAATTTGACGTTAGGTTGTTGTATGGTTGTATTGTTGTATATGTATGATCCCACCGTAGGGCAAAAGGCCTGTTATGAATAAGGGAGAGAAGGAATAGGCCATAATCCGCGTGGGCCCAGTTGGTGGAGGAAAGTTAGTTCAACTTGCGGTCAGAGAATTTTAGAAACTTATATTTTATACAAAATTGAATGTTTCAAAACATAGAGATATAGAAAGATGCCAACCAACGCGCTGAGTACGAAACCTAGTGTCGCATTACCACCAGTACCACGCGATACAAAGTATTTTGTTAGCTTGAATCTGGTATCAGAACTCAACGTTCGAATAAACTTTAGTACTACGCAAGCATTGTAAACTATTTACACATAATATCTCGACTGGCTTTCAGCCCCATAATATACTGAATCCTTACTGTCACGAGCAATGTGTTCCGTTTTTGCGCATATTGCTGCGAAACTGGCCCCGCCCCCTTTTCAGATCTCCCTTTAGTTTAACGTTTTTTGTGATTGAGACGTCTTATATTTTGTGATGAGGGCGCCACGGCAGAAAAATTTTCTACCAAGAAATAAACAATACCTACTCCTCTCGGGGCGTTGACACGAGTTACTTGTTTCTCTATGCATTTCGCAATTAAAGTTTCAGAATGCAATGACGTATCAAGTGGTGAGAGATGGCTACTCTTTCGCCCACATAAACACTGCAAAAGAAACCTTTAATCCCTTAGACTCTCATCCGATACCTACGGGAAGAATTGGGGTGTTCCATTCACAGGGTTTTTCCTATGTTCATTTATCAAAAACCACCTGTAGATCGCTGTGTTCTTTAAAACACAATTAGGAACCGGCACCCTAACGAGGGTCATTATTTATTCTGACGTCAGTTGATGGACTCCCAGTTACTTGTTATTTTTTGCTACATTTTAGAGTTGGGCTCGTTAGGCTTTGTTCCACATAAGTCATAACGACTATGTAAATACGATCCATCTGTCGCAAACCACAATATTTCTACGGTAGCGAATAAACTGATAGGTATGTGAACATTGTATCACACATAGGTACGTTGTACCTACATGCACACGCATCTTATGTCTAATCTGATCTGTTTAACCAAAACTCTGGAATGAGGGTTGCTCCCTCGGCAGTGGCCTCCTACCAACTTCTTATAGCCACCCCTCACCACACAATTAGCCAGATGTTCTGACCTGACGACGAGGCGCCTGTTTTACATCGCCGAGTGTAGGTATTCTAATATACCACACTCACTGCTGATAGTTACTGATTCATGTGCGTGGATCTGATTCCACCGTTGACGCTCCAGACTAAGCACTGAATGGCAGGGCTGTTCCCATACCTCATAAATTGAATAACGGGTAAGCACACAGTTAACTAAAAGGCACAAATCAGCTAAAAAACTCACCAAAAGAATTCCAGAAAAACATCTGTGCGCACTGCTCGACGTTTCAACTCGTTCTGTCGTCTCACTCGCAAGTAAACTTCATTGCAGGTAAGTGAATAAAAATTGTTTTCCGTTTGACAGTAACATAATCGTCAAACATGAATTAAGCTACACCTACACTATACGTGTGTATGTTATAGGTTCAATATTTTTGGATTCGCTATCTGATTCGCGACACCTTCTGAATTACCTTCTATATTCAGAGAGATCAATTATAATTATTCTATGAGCATCATTGGTACGTGGCGGAGAGGTATGGACACTCAATCATGAGGGTACACGGGTTCGAATCCACACGGACGACATGCCATATTGGTGCAAATTAGTTTTTCTAACTTATGTATGTAATACCGACTGCTCTCAAACGGTAAAGGAAATCATAGTGGAGAATCCTGCAGACGCTCGCTGAAGAAGAAATGATGCCAATCCGCATTGTGCAAGCGCGGTGGACAGATGCCCATTCACCCTCCCTGAGGGAAAGCCTGTGCCCTGCAGTGGGACGTATAGAACCTGATGATGATGATATCATCATAATCAGTTCTGTCACTGCCACTGTAACTAAGTTTGAATAATCACAAATGATTTCGAGGAGCTAGAGATGCCCAACTGGAATGAGATGGTACAGAAAAGAAATGAATGGTGTTGTTTTGTTATCAGAGGCCAAGACACACATTGGGTCTTTAATCTAGAGTAGTAACTAAGAACCTAAGTAAAATTGATATAATTAGCATCCTTTTAAACTAAGAGTCTACCCATCAAACTGAACAACTTTTAGTATGGGAGCAAAACGAGCGGATCAAAAAAAATCTGCTGTTGCAAACATTTGAGTCCAGGCATTGCTGTTTAGTATGGTTGAAACAGCAGATTTTTGTTTTTGCTCCGTTCGGTTTGCTCCCATAGTACACTTTGTTCGGTTTTATGGTTAAACTTTTAGTTTAAAAGGATGCTAATGATATCAATTTACTTGTAGTAAGAATATCAACACTTCAGTATAATTTCCCTTTTAAAATAAAGCTGATACTTAATTGTAAAAACATTTTCTGACCACTTCGAAAGGGATTAAATTCGTGAGCTTATTATGTTTGTGAGTATGTATGTAGAAAAAAAAGAAGGAAAGCCCCACGTACAAATTTAACTACACCAGTATAAAGAGAGAAAAGGACATAAAGCGAAATCTTAAGTGCTTTCTCCGCTAATCCGGGAATGGGACGATCAGTAATAAGCCCTTTTCATAGGGCCGCTAGCAAGAACGGCCGTTTAAATGTTAATTGAAGTATTTGAATACCAAATGGCTGCCCATTTGGCTTGAATTTCCGAAAATTTCTAAATTTGTTAAACAAACGATCTATTAATTTTATCAATTTGCTTTAGACAGAAGAGAATTATAAAAGAAATTGGATCGATTCATATCAAAAAAATATATCGAGGCCTAGGAACAGTCTATTAAATGTGCAATTATCATCATAATCTAACGAAATAAAAAAAGTGACTCCACCGATAAAGGTGGAGTATTCGCCAATCCAATCTTTTTTTACCCGACTGCGCCAGAAAGAGGCTTATTCACTGTAGTGCCTGGATTTCCTGATACGACACGACATCAACATTTTCCTACACATGTGCTAGATAACTCTGTCTTGATCTTCTTCTGCCTCTCTTCCTCTCTATTATCCCTTCCAATATAGTTTTAAAGAAATTTTCGAGTCGAACCAAGTGTCCAATAATTTTCCTTTCCCGTTTTGTATTGTTTTTAGAATATTTCTCGTTTCTTTAACTTTTCTTACCTCTTTATTTGTTATTCGTTTTATTCAACTAATCCCGTCCATTCTCCTCCAAAAGCACATCTCAAAAGCTTCCATCCCATCTCGATCTCATTTTGTCATTGTCCACATCTCGCTACCATACAGTGCAATGCTTCAGTTGTACACTTTAATAAAGCGTTGTAGTTGAAGCACCGCTCAAAGATTAGCGTACCTATGAAGGCTTCAGGATGGTATGATGCATTAGGTAGCATGTGTCTTACTCTCATAAAATACTCCACAAGAGCTCTATCCCCCTAACTAGCCACTCACGATGCCCGCATGAGGAAATTGAAATGATTATCTTAATTTTATTTTAAGATTTGTTAAAACGTACTTAAATGTAAATTATCTGTCGTTCAACGATGGTTGTGCAACTGGCCGCAAGCGATAAAACTTTATGATCCGTATTGTCCGCTCAATGAAAAGAAAATATAATAGCACAAAACTAAACGTTGCCGTTGGTTCCTGTGAATTTGCAGGGCTTTGAACATTTCTCTCTTTTTAGTTATTTTGTTCACGATTTCACATCGATTCTTATATTGTTTTGCTTTGAAACCTGTTTTGAAATTGTTGCGAAACAATGTAGGAAGCTTTTGGGGCTTTGGTTCAGCCAAGATTCGATTTAAATATGAATTGTTTATAGGAAAAAAACTCTTCAGAGATAAACCTGCCCTTTGTTCTATTCAGGCTACACTATAAATAATATAACGTACGAGCGTTAACCCGCGACTTCGTCCGCACAAATTATATACCAGATTTTAAGTCAGATCATAAGCTATCAAACAAAAAAAGTTTCATCAAAAACGGTTCAATACTTTTTGCGTGATGCTCGTTCAAACAAACACACAAACAAAGAGACATACAAAAAATCCAAAAATTGGTGATATGGAATCAGGGATAGCTAAAAACCATATCGTAACTTATTTTTTGTTAATATCTTCAATGTACAGACACACTTCTGTTACAGCTTTATAATAGTATAGATTCAACAATTTTAACAACAAAATATTTGTTATATTATAAAAAAACATAAATATACAGAGTGTTACAAAAGTAAAAATAATCATTTAACATTTTTAAAGGGGTTGTTGGGACCATCAAACTGAACAACTTTCACTATGGGACCAACATCGAAATCGCGAAATTTTACAAAAATACAAATTAACATTTAAGGGGGTGCCCTTAAATGTTAATTTGTATTTTTGTAACATTCTGTATATAAAAATCTAAACTGTTCGCCCGCCCGCCCAGCTCGCCCTTTGTACATGTCTACTTTAATTGTTTTTTCTGTATTGTTATGTGTACAATAAAGTGTTAAATAATAATAAATAACTGTTCAGAGAATCCGCCAGTTAGTTTCTGACCTAAACGAACCTATGACGCTTGTGGCGTTACCCCGTTGGACGGCTAAGGCAATATGTTGGACCAGAAACGAACCAGACCGGGGATCGCAGCCCCTATCCCGCATCCGGCGACCCAACTCTCGAGCCAGATTCTTTGCCTCAACACTCCAGGGACCACCCGTCTCAACTGCGAACGGCATGAATAAATAGTTTCCTCCAAGGACGAGTACCAGGAGTCGTCAAACTAGTCTTTGCGTGATGATTGACTTGACTTGACCTGCATTGAATCAGTGTAGTCTTGTGAACATTATTCATCATCGTCAGCCTTTGAGTGTCCCCCTGCAAGGCACTGAGGGGTGTATGGGATCCACCACGCGTGCCCAATAATAGTAGACTACACAAACACATCAGAATTTCGTCTTTATCGTACGCATGTTTCCTCACGAATTTTTTTATCACAGTTTGAGAGCAGTCGGTATTATATTAAAAAAATATATATTTCGTAGTACTACGGCGTAGGCATCTCGTAATAGCTATACAAAACATAAGAAACCATATCCCTTAGTCACCCCGTAGGACAAAAGAGAAATGTGATGGTGTATAACAATATGTAACAATATAATGTGGGGTGTCAGAACACCCCACTGGTAATTTGTTATACACCATCACATTTCGGTCGTTCTACAGATGAGACCGCGAAGTGGTAGACGTAGTGTGGGACGCTCTGCTGCCCGCTGGACAGACGACCTAAAAAAAGTAGCGGGGAGCGACTGGATGCGGAAGGCCGAGAACAGAGTTTTGTGGCGCGCCTGGGGAGAGGCCTATGTTCAGCAGTGGACGATGTTAGGCTGATGATGATGAGGAATAACAAAATACCCTAGTAATATTCAAAAGGGTGATTTAAATTTTATACCATCAAAAGTCCTGTGCTATTTACAAGGAAGCTAATGATCAAAGTTTACTATTTTAAGCACTAGCAGCAATAAAAAAGCGAAACTGTTTGTTTACTTACCTAATGTAACAGAATGCTATTTCTTGGTAAGCTTACCATCAGTATCAAGTAGCAATCTAAGAGAAAACGATCCCCTAAATCTTCAAACAACATTTTAAACGTCTATACTAATATCTACTGCCCATAATTCCTCTTAACTTCTATGATCACAATGTAATAAAATTACATTGCAGATCCGTAATTTCTTCACAAAATCATCGTTTAACCGACTCTAAATTGCTTCGTAACAATTCGAACTGAGAGGGTTAGGGATGCCCGAAGTAGAATTAATCACCTATCCAAAAATACATAAAATAATATTTTGTCTTTTTGTATGTTTGTTATTTATGTCTCAAACGAAGACTCATCGACATGTGTATCCTGCCTTTTTTTTTTTTTCATGGGGAAGTCCTCATGGATACCCGCCGCCTTGGGGACGACGGCGGGTTATGCCGGAATCCTACCGGCTAAAACCCCACGGTGTTCCATCTCTACGCCTGTACGCCGGGAACCCGAGAGACCCCAAAGGATTCTTCCGCATACCCGGCAGATGTGTATCCTGCCTATCCTAACCTACGGTGCCTAGACCTGGTCTCTCACTGAGTCTCAAAAGTCCAAACTCAAGGTTTGCCAGAGCAATGGAGCGTAGTATACTGGGTGTTAAAAGAACGGATCATGTCAGAAACACTACACTGCGCTCCAAAACACGAATTGCCGATGTTGGAGAAAAATCCGCCAGATCAAAGTGGAATTGGGCCGGCCATGTCTGTCGAATGCACAAGGAAAGGCTCTATTCTTGCCCAGAATAGTAACGCCCTGGATCCCAGGAAACGGTCGTCGGCGTCCAGGTCGTCCTAGGAAGAGGTGGCGGGACGATCTGGATGCTTTCGATGACGCGTGGCCAGAGCATGACCAGGACAGAGATGGTTGGAGGATGAAAGGGGAGGCCTTTGCCCAGCAGTGGGATGAAGAGGACTAGTAAAAAAAAAAGTATGTTTAGTTAAGTGGATTATAAAGTTAAAGGTGGAGATGGGCACTGGGCTAGAAAGGAAGGTGGCTAGACAACCACAGCAGTATTAGAGTGGTGGCCGATAGAAGGTAGACCACCAGCACGTTTTGGTCAAATGACTTTTTAAGAATTAGTGCTCAGAAAAAGATCAGATTTATAGTATAGGATCGTGATGAAGGGCCTTGTGAAAACAAGTATAAGAAAGAGTCAATATTTTATATCTTCTTTCTTGTCAGCATGAGTTATATTTCATAGCAATAATTATGTATTTGAGAGCGTCAGTGGCGCGTTTCGGAGAGGTCATCCTTGCTGGACTTAGGCCTCCCCCAAGGATCGCCATAACGACCGGTCCTGCGCAGCCCTCATCCAACGGGTTCCCGCCGCCTTCACCAGGTCGTCGGTCCACCTGGTGGGGGGCCTACCCACGCTGTGCTTTCCGGTACGCGGTCGCCACTCGAGCACTTCTCGACCGCATTGGCCATCGGTTCTGCGAGCAATCTGCCCCGCCCACTGCCACTTCAGTTTAGTAATTCTTTGGGTAATGTCAGTTACTCTGGTTTTTCTGCGTTTCTGATTCGATCTCGCAGGGGAACTCCAAGCATAGCCCTCTCCATTGCCCTTTGGGTGACTTTTAGCCTTTTTATGAGGCCTTTCGGAGAGGTATGGACACCCAATTCTGGGAGTCCGGGTTCAAATCCGCACGGACAACATGCCATGTACTAACGAGTTTTTCTAACTCATGTACGTAATACCGACTACTCTCAAACGGTGAAGGAAAACGTCGTGAGGAAACCTGCATACACTGAAGAAGAAATTCTGATGTGTATGTGAAATCTACCAATCCGCATTGGTCACGCGTAGTAGACTAAATGCCCATACACCCTGAGGGTAGGCCTGTGCCCTACAGTGGGACGTTTATAGGCTGATGATGATGATGATGACTTATTTATACTGAAGTGTAAAGATTAGCCAGTCAGCAATGGTCGTATTAAGGCGAACTCTTCGTCTGCCTACTCCCCACAAATTGTTACCTCATCGTTTCTGATAGGAAGTGTGGCAGAATATTAGACAATGATGTATGGGCTATTTGATTAATGTTTATTAATTTTTAGTGTTTATTTAGTTACTCTATTTGGTGTTAAAAAAAATGGATTGAGATTTTCTTTTGTATTCTCATGTAGGAAAAATAAGAGTAAATTTTTAAGCTTATAAAAATTTTATTTATAAAGCATAGGTTTGTTTATTCATAGATAGTTATGTAACAGTAATTTTCTCGCCAATTTCGACCAGATTACTAAAAAATAAAATAGTGTAGGATCCGTATTATTTTATCTTGACGTCGCACATTCAAGCCAGAAACACCATTATTTTCTAAAAACTAAATCTGAATTCGGTATTTATAAAATTTTAATAACCCTGTCATTTTACTTTAAAGTCACAAGCAAACCCTCGAGTAAAATCTAGCAACCTATCAAAACGAAATCGTTTAGGAGCAACCGAACGTAAATTGAATAAGTTTGGACAAGACGTTCAGTGTTATTTTAGATGTTGAAATTTTGATTGCGATTGGCGCCTTGCAACTTCTTCGTGAAACTCTGAATTATACTTTTTGAATAATTGCTGGCTTTTGGAATTGACCACACAAGTTCTTCTCATGTGTCTTGTAACTAAGCGACTCACGGATTATGGTTTTGGAACGTGGATATTATTTCAGGACGAAATCAGTCTCGTCAGGCGAAAACTTATATTTATAAGTTGTAAACATAAAAAATATTTGTGTAATCACTTTTATCTAGCAAAAACTTTAGTATTTTAAAGCGCGAATACATTTTTTGTTTTTTCTTTACAAATAAGCCTTTTTTTATTTCGGAAAAGTTAATTTGTTATAATAGAAGTGACAAAATGTAAAAAAATATAAGTTTATTATCGAATTTTTATATCCTTTCTTTGGATGCTTACATTTATTATAGTTTTAAATAAACATGAGTTTAATTTTATTCAAATCAAAAATTAATCTAATAAAAATACAATTAAAATTATTTGGAATTCTGATTCTTATTATATTTATTTCAAGCAGAGTGCTCGTAGAAAAATGTTGATTATGAAAACCTGAACATGTATTCGACATTTTAATCAAAATTTCATAATTTCTGTCTTATTAACTTCAAGACTTCTTATACATGGTGTACAACAATCAGGATACCAGATTTTTTTTTATCATAACTACAACAAAAATATAACAAGTCTTATTTATTATGCAAAAGAGTGAGAAAAACGACCCAATTATGAAAAAAAGAATTGACATTACAAAGAACACTTTTAATACTTTTATCAGTTTCTAATAAACTTCGATTTATATTCATGACCATTTACAGAATTGGTTTAGTAGCGAAAGTTCAATTTTATGGTTTAAATAGCGTTAACCTGCGACTTTGTCCGCACAAATTATATACCAGATTTTAAGTCAGATCATTAGCTATCAAACAAAGAAAGTTTCATCAAAATCGGTTTGGTAGTTTTTGCGTGATGCTCGTCCAAACAAACAAACACACAAACAAACAGACAGTGATATGGAATCAGGGACACCTGAAAACCATATCGAATTTTGTTAATATCTTCAATGTACACACTTCTGTTACAGTTTTATAATAGTTTAGATTCCGAGATATAGATTCAGTCTCTTAGTCTCTTTTGACAACATTCCTAATTTTGCTTATATTTTTGTGTGATTTTAATACAGTGCTGCTTAAGAACCTGCTGCTTATTGCTGCAAGCAAAAGAGAGGTCACACTTCCTACTTACGTACCAGAAGTAGTATGGACATCGAATAAACCAGAATGAACTGAATGTATATCCATTTACATTTTTTTTAGGAAGAAAAAGTCAGTTTTTTACACCCTGTCTATTCCGTTACAAAAGAAGTCCTCATTTCGACCCCTGGCGTAATAAAATGTAATTCATCACGTTTATATTTACTTTCTAAGAAAGTTAAGTAAAACTGGGCCAAACGTCAAAGCAAAGAATGACTGCGAAATATTTGCTAAGTTTCTGTCTCTTAGGAATTCAAAACATTTGTGTTTGGCGAATGTTTCGACAAACTTTGCGAGCTCCTCGAGATTGATTCGACCAAATGTTCGACAAATCCATCCCGTGGTATTTGTTCGGCAAAATACCGATCTCGCCCGGAATTATCTGGTTTATTCCTTCCTGTCTCGAAACATTGCACAAATATTAAAGTTAACAAAAAAAAATGTAAAGCCTGAAAATGTTTTCTCATTAAGTAACTTTAGGGATTCGTAAAAATTATAGAGATTTTTATACAAATTGAATGCCTCAGTTTACCAAAATTGTAGATAGGATACTTATAACTAAAGAATTGATGATATACATTTATAAATGGTTGCCGCTCTTCTGTTAACTCGATTGATCTGCTCTCGATTCTTTCCAAATTATTTTTAGGTTTTAGGGTCATTTGCGCAGCTTCTTCTATCGAGTCGATGGCATGCCATTGAGTTGGACTTGCCATCGTGGTGAAGAACTTTGCCAATTGGCAATAGAGGCTTGTTGACTATCCAGGGTGCGCCAGACGAAATGATACAAGGACTTCGCATCAGCGCGCTGTTAACGGGTCTTCAAAAGTGTTCTGGATTGTTTTACATTTCATTGTTTAGTGACCGAGGACATTTGGGGGACTGGAATGATAGGGGTAAAGTATGGCAGCAGAGCATAATTGATTCATACTAAGGTGACATTAGAGACATGTGCCATTTTTGTGTGTTGTTATTATTTGACCTGATGAGTCCATGTGTTAGTATAGAATGTCATTAGTCGGGCGTATCGGGGAGTTAGTACATCGCTCGAAGAGCCACAGCTAATGTTACCATTAATAATTTCTTAAACTACATTCAACTATTAAAATCATTAGCCTAGTTAGGAGTAAACCAAATGCCGCGGCGCACTACATAGGGTCGCATTGTTTCACGGCGCTCCTGGGATGGTCCCCGCTCTTGTACAAACTTCAACGCATTGAATTCACGAAATTTGTTCTACATAGATAAACTAATCTCACAAATTTTGGGTCGAATTATGTAACTGTGGGGCGGGAAATTTATATTGGATTTGGGAATGTAACTAATTGAGTTTTGGTTCAAATATTTCTTGTAACTACACTAAAAACAAGCCTTTGTAGTTTGTGGTTACCTGAACTCAGTGGTTTGCTTTATGCGCAAAGCATTCAGGTACCTAGAATATTTTAAGTGCATTTATAAGTATCAATCTTAGACCATTTGAATAGGGACCTGCCTTACATTAGCATTCCCCGCTGCCAAGGTACAAGATCAAATGATCATGTACATCTGCATCTGTATACCTCTTCACTAAACGACACAGCCTATAATTGCGGAACAACTATTTATGTTTGGGGTCCACACGAGACTATTTGTCATGATTTTTGACATTCATAATTTGACTCTTAAAGTAACGGAATAAAATCCAAAGTTGCTTATTTCATGTTACCTCGTCCCCCGCAAAAAGTGGCAGAAAAGTTTGTTAGTTAACTCGTCTACATTTTAAAGGTATCAATGCATCATTTTGTTTTTTGACTCTAATCAATTCAGAGAAAAGCCAATGTTGTTACAAATCGTACATACATTCCGAAAAACTCATTGGTACGAGTCGGCCTGGACGGGGATAGAACAATCGCCTCCTAAGTTACTTTGCCACTGGACCACCACCAGTTATATCTGTCTTATGAACGGGGTGTTAGGGTGAACAGTTGCATTACTTTAAGAGGTGATTTTACCTATGATACTAAATAACTTTCCCAAAGAAACCTGGAGGAAATAAGCAAAAAATAATTTGGGCTTTCCATACTAAATGCAATCAGCTGATCGAACGTTTGTATGAAAAGTCGAAAAAAAAAATGCTTATTTCTTATACGTTTCTTAGACAAAGATGTTCAGTATCATTGGTAAAGTCACCCCTTAAAGTAATTCAACTGTAAAAATTTAAAACTTTTAAGGGGGTGGTTTAGACTAACAAACTGAACAACTTTCACTATGGGACCAACATCGAAATCGCGAGAAAAAATATCTTTTGTCCCACATATTTAGCTCGAGTAGATCTTTAGTTTAGTATGGAACATCGCAAACGGCGATGGCGATTATGGCAAATCTCCTCATTTTGGGGGAGGCCTATGTCCAGCAGTGGACGTCTATCTTTATTTTATTTTTATTTTATTAGACACACAAAACAGGAAACAATCAGTGAAATAATAAAACATAAGAACATATAGCATAAATCTAGATTGCAACCCTAAACATGCATGCACAGAAACATTAACAATTGCGACTTAAAACCTGTATATAATTATTAAAATAGTTTTTGATTATAATTAAACCTTAATAATATAGTAAGTATGACCTAAATATTTGAACACATAACACTAGTAATTAATAAGAACGTAATAATAATAATAACAATGTTACTTAAGGATTCTCTTAATATTATTTTTAACTACACCAATTCTGTAATTGAATATATCAAACTGTGGGTTATCGTGGGCAACATCATTAAGTAGTCTACACATTCTCACAATCGGATTATAGAACGATGTGTTATTTTTATACAGTTGCAGTGAAAATATTGGTGGATTGCGAGTAACGAAACGTATATTGAAGTTTAAAAGTGACAATAAGCTGGGGCAGTCCATAGTCGAGTGTAGAATTTTATGTAAATAAATGAGATCCTGCTGTTTTCTCCTTACTTGGAGAGAACAAATGTTAAATTTTAGTAACCTATCGGAGTATGTGCTAAGTGTACGACTATAACCATACCGGTAGCAAATGAACCTGAGACATTTCCTCTGCACGGCCTCGATAGCTTCCGAGTGGACAGTGTAGTATGGCGACCAGACAACAGAGCCATATTCCAGGATACTTCTGACAAGACTATTCTACAGCAGAAGGCAGCTGTTGGGATTCTTAAAGCCTTTATTACTTCTCATGACGAAGCCCAAGAGTTGACCAGCTCTACCAATAATATGTGAATAGTGATCACGAAATGACAGCTGTTCATCAAACAATACACCCAAATCCCGTGCAATGGTTTTTCTATCAAGAGTTGTATCGTCCAGCTGATAATCAAAATTTATCCTAATCACCTTTTTAGTAAAAGTGATTACAAAACATTTCCTGACATTTAAAAACATCCCGTTAGAACGACACCAACTCGATTTATCGGCTAATATGATGGAACATCCGATTTTTTTTCGCGATTTCGATATTGGTCCCATAGTGAAAGTTGTTCAGTTTGATGGTCTTAATCCCCTTAAATGTTTATTTGTATTTTTGTTACACCCTGTATTTCTGTCTCTATTATACGAATATTTCTATAAGCAAAATGGATTTATCTAAAGAGACATATGTTCACAATCATTTATAACAGCGTACATTTACACTACATGAGTTTACGTCGCATTACATTAGTGTACACTTCACAGTTGAGTGCACTATTGTAGTTATTTTATAAGAGTATATTTTGTGTTGCGATCTGCCGTTTAAGGGTCTATGTCGAAAAATAATTGATGCGAAATGGGCGTGTGATGAAAGAGATGGAGTAGCGCGCGCGACTGAAACGACGCGAGCGTAAAACAAACTTTATTTAATTGTGATTGTACCATTTATGTAAGTTCAATTGTGCTCTAATCAAAATTTGTAAAATATCAATCTCTTATTTTTTAATCAAGCATCGTGTTTCTATTATTCACCGTTTAGCAGTTCCAACCGTTTATCGATAAAGATGGAGGCTACTTTGGCTTGTTTTTCTATCGAGAAAATGTGTATTAATCGTGTTTTGGCTGTAATCAAAACTTCAATTATATGTTCAATTTACACATATCCGCTAATCATACTTCTACTGTTAGTAGTTCATGATATATGACGCTTTGAAGAATCCTATTTTTTTTCGCCATAGACGTTTAATACTCGCCCTACACAGGGTGTTACAGAAAAGTGCGCTCATATTTAAGCGGTACTCTCTCGTGCTCCTAGTAGTTTCTCCTACTGGTAGGAGCAGAAGGAAACGCATGTCCGGATGCTCCTACTATATAAAAATCATAAATTTAATATACTATCGTAATAGACCAACCATCTTCTCATGATCGCATCACCGAAACCGCAGTAATTTTTTGACAGGATACCAACCGAGACTTCATTGTTTAAAAGTGGTTTTACGGCTATTATATTAGAATCTCTTTCGCATGCTTAGGTTTTTCGGTAACGTCGGAATCTCATTCGCACACTGTGTTGGTCTACTTACGGTAGTAATATTAAGTTTATGATAAAAATACAATATGTGCGTCAGGATGGCGGGTGTATTGTTTCAATTTGGATGCGGACTGTCTTAAATAAATGTATGGAGGTGCTACTTGGAATGTTCCTCAATTGAAAAGGGAAGATCTTCCACCAGGCTATGTGTCAAGCCTGGGGACCGGCTGAGGTCCAACAGTTCTTAGTTGAACCTTATATCGAGTCTCTGTGATTATTTTTCTTGCGCGATTCATGTCTTGTATACGACTGTGAACCTTATGTGTAGTACTTATGTGACGTCACAAGTTGTCTTACGTGCACATTTGCAAGTGCGACCGTCGCGCCATCTGTTAGCTTCATTGCTATAGCTTGTGGTTATTGACATCTGTTGGCAAGTCACCACAAATGTACCTAAAATGCCAAAATGATAGATGTCAAAGATGACAGGCGTTGTCGATGGTGACAGGCGGTGTCAAAATGACAGAAATTACAGGCGTTGTCAAAATTAAGGAAACACAAGGTCCAACTAAGAACCGTTGGACCACAACCGGTACCCAGGCCTCACACCTAGCCTGGCGGAAGATCTTCTCTTTTCCGATGGAGGTATATTCTACCTTAGTTCTTCCACAAGATAATACCTATTTTAAGAAACGAATAATTATTATTATGAATCTCAGGAAGCACTTTCATAACTAATAAAATATTCTCAGAACGTAACTAATATAAAATACTCTCGACTGACATTCCACCTGCATTATAGTAACCTGCAAAATACTTGGAAATAAAATTGAATGAAAGAGATCTTCTAACCCTGAAGCAGGCACTTCATTCTCGCGAGAACTTCCCGGCGAGAATTTTCAAGGAAAATTACTACGGCTTATTACGCCACGCCACATTCTCGTTCTCGGCTGTTCTCAGCGAGATTGTAGTGCCCGCATAAAGAAGAGATCTGACCTGAACCTTTATTGAGTGAAAAAGTTGGAAATTTGTTTCCTTAAAATTATCTCATCCATATTCCAACAATCTAGACGTTTTGACTCACTTTTGAAAATAATAGTAACTATAAAAAACGTTTTGTGATTTTTTATTTACTTACAATACCTAAATTGATTGATTAACGTAAGTCATTTGAGGCAAGTGTGAATGGAATGGTTGAAAGGGGTCGCCCTAAGCGCACATATGCTGACCAAATCGGATGCGTACTGAAGAAGGGCCAAATAAAATGTACCCGGAACCGACGAGCTTGTATGAAGAAACTTATGGATGTTGAGGAGGTGAAAGATGTGTGTCAGAATCGTAGCATGTGGCGATCTGTTGTCTCTGCCTACCCCAGTAGTGGGACATAGGCGTGAGCTTATGTACGTATGTATTTGTGACATAAAATTTGATTTCATGTTACACCTTGATTTTCTTTTTCATACTTAACTTTGACATATTTTATGCTCTAAAAGTATGGGCCAACTGAAGCGGATTGCGGTCAAAGGGAAGACTACTCATAGATTTTTAACGTAGGTAACTGATAATTTGGAACGTTAAAGTCATCATACATGCATAATATCGGATATTTTTTAATATACTGACAATTTTTTAAGGCGATGACCTGACCATCAAACTGAACAACTTTCTCTAGGTGGGGACATAGGCCATATATATGTTTGATGAATTATCTTTATACTTAAAAATAAAGTGATTAAGCTGCAACTCTTGAAAGGTAGAAAGTTGTAATAAAGTCTCTGACCATCATAATAGGAGATACAGTCATCGGTTGTGTGTTAAGGTGGTTTCAAAGGGGTCAATTTTATACAAAACTTTGACGCACAATACGTGTAGACAGTATTAATATATGTAACTTTGTATATATGGAAAAATTGTATAGAAAATCTAGATGCCGCGTCACAAATAACATTTGCAACTTATAAAATAATTAAGAAGCTTTGAAATTTTTCATACAATATTTTAAAAGCTTTATATCTTCGTAATTATATTATAAATTGCAAATGTTATTGGTGACGCGGCAAATAGATTTTCTAACCTATTTTTCCATATATAAAATATTACTTTTATTAATTCTGTCTACGCGTATTATGCGTCAAACTTTTGTATGGACTGAAACCACCTTAAACAGTCCATTTCCAAAAGTCAATTTATTTTAAGTTTCTCTTAAATCTTTAAATCGATACATAGGAACAAATTAAAAGTGACTAACAAATTATCCTATTTCCTGAAAGAAAAGTGACCGAGCGTCCGCAAAACGCGTTGGCTTGAAACCGTACTTACCGGCTTTCCCGCGCTTTCCCAACAACGTCACGCACACAAATTATTGTATGTCCACATGAGATATCTGAGCACTCCCCACCAAATGTACATTGCAAACTTACTTTTACAGCTGTAAAACTCCACCTCCCTTTAATATGGGCTTTATATCTTTCAAATAAGGTATAAAGAAGGTTTATTTTCAGTTTTCTGAGAGTTAAATGTTGGTCAGGATTACATCTGAGGGATGTTCCGATTTTCAGTGCGATTCGTAACGTTGCGCGCGGTGGACGTATCGCTTCTCGTTCCAAGTTCTAGAACGAAATCGAGTTCGGAATTTGAAAAGTTTTAAAAACAATGTCGTTTGAATTTTTGTGTTTTAATTTGTGATTTTCTGGCTTTGGATTGAAGTCTTTTTAGTTTGGAAAATGTGAAGAGGATTTTTGACTTTACTAAAAAAGGTAATTATTTATATTATTCAATCGATTTAATTTTTTCTTTCTTCGTATTCATTGAAATGGATCAGTGGAGTGATAAAATTTGTTTCTATTTCAGTTAACGTTCGTTTTAACGTTTGCAAATGAAACAAAATTAATTATGTCACTTGTTAATAAGACGAGAGTATCTTCATTGCAAACATTTGTCTAATTCTAAGGAAATATTCCACGAAACAGCTTTTTGATAAACTTAACTTTTATAAACAAAGTCAAACTTCTGTAAATTCAAATAAATTATAAACAAGGTCTGTTTCGATATATAAAGGGTCCTTCTTAATATGCTGACGGTTGTTAAGAGGATGATCAGACCATCAAACTGAACAACTTTTTCTATGGGACCAACATCAAAATCAGGAAAAAATAATCAGCTGTTCCATAAATAAACTGCAAACCTACTCGACCTAAATGTATGTGGGTGTAAAAATGAAAGTTGTTCAGTTTGATGGTCTGATCATCCTTTTTTAAAAATAATAATCTAGCATAGCATGCGCTCATGACTGTATTCCCCGAGGAGGTAGTCAGAGATATTCTGAAATAGAACATTCTCGTTTCCCATTAGGGTAGGCAGAGACTACGGCTGCTCACACGCTTATTTTACTAAAAACATAATTAATACAATTAGACAATATAATAACATAGAGAACACTTAAAATAATAGTAATAAATAATGTAAATCACCTAAAGTCTCAATGTAATAAAGAATTCTGTTTAATCAAAGCACTTTATCTATTAAAGTATTTCTCAACTGAAAGTAGCTCAAAGTTTGATAAAAAATTAACACGATTTGTATACTAATTTATTCATAATAAATATCGTTTTTAAGGAGACTCTTCTTTTCTTATAATAAAACATGGATGATTTTGACGATCGCCGAAACTCTACTAATACTTCGAGGAAGGCGGTTGCGGAACCACTAAGCTCTACGGAATTTGTGTACTGTTGTTTTTGTCAGTATCAAATAGCTCGGCGGTGAAGGAAAACATCGTGAGGAAACCCGCATACCTAAGAATGAAAATAAAATAACATAAGTTGGGACGTATGTGTAAAAATATAGGTAAGCTTGGAGCGAACACAATTGACCGTAAATGGTCGCAGTGTTATATGCCAGCCTTGCTTGCAATAGCCTTCTCAACAATAATAAATTGAGGAACGAGGTGGAATGTTCCTCCATTTTATAGGGAAGATCTTCCGCCAGGCTAGGTAGGCTGCCTGGGGGCCGGCCGCATCCGACCGATGTTTTTCGGTTCTTGTGTTATCGAATCTCTGAGAAAACTACGATAGTGCGATGTTAGTCTTTCGATCAACATTGCTCCTTTTACGATATACTAGTAGTACAGGGAGAAATTGACATCATTAGCATCCTTTTAAACTAAGAGTCTACCCATCAAACTGAACAACTTTCATTATGGGGCAAACCGATCGGAGCAAACAAAAATCAGCTGTACCATACTAAACTGCAATGCCAACTCGAGTCAAATGTATGCAACAGCTGTTTTTTTTTTGCTCTGATCGGTTTGCTTCCATAGTAAAAGTTGTTCAGTTTGATGGGTAGACTCTTAGTTTAAAAGGATGCTAATGATATCAATTTCACCCTGTATATTAAGGTCTACTTTTGCGTGTTATGTGTGCAGTTGTAGATAGACTTAATTTTAGCATAAATTAGGGTTTCTGGATTATGTGGCTTTTCGCCCATAGAAACACTGCATAAAAAACCTTATATACTCCAAACGACAAATTACCAATTTATTTTTGGTAATTTAGATTGGAGACCAGAGGTCCTTCAATTAAGTAACCAATAATGTACCAATTAGTCTTAAGTCCCTACTAAACATTGTTTTTTTGGTCAATAAATTACTTTTTATTTATTTTTTTATATCCCTTCGTCGCCTCGTACAGCACTCACAGAAATATATGGCGTCTAATAGCTGGTCCATTCCAAGTCAAAACCTATATGAGCATTCTTTTTTACAACAGTTTTATCTTCACTTCATGCTTATCAAGTCAATTTCACTGCAGAGCTTCGACCGCGTACTGGAGGGCGCAACGTAGGTAGGCCCTTCACAAGGTTTACGACCTGCCTAGCTAGCATGCCACCCACGACAAAGCGTTTAAACGAGAAAAACGTCATGCGCGCTCTTTCTGGCCTACGTAAAATAATAAAGATGGAGGCACATCTCGATTTTTGTTGTTTTCTCGGGGGTGGCATGCTAGCTAGGCAGGTGTAGGCGGCAGGAACCCATTGCATAAAGGTTATACTGGACGATCCCTAAAGCGGCCTATGTCCTGCAGTGGACGTCTTTCAGCTGAGATGATGAATTCAAAATTCCTGTTTGTTTAAAATCTTGCAGGTTAAAAACATACCACATTTATTATAATTAGTACAGGATAATGATCAATTTATCTTAATTTGTTTTTAATCCAAATAAGGGTGCGGCAAATGTGACCCTTGGGTCCGAGATAAATCAGGTAATTTGTGATTATGTGAACCAACTTGTAGTAAAGATTAGGTCGGGTTAATTCCTCGCATGTTAATATTTATGACTTATTTTTTAATACTGACTGACTGACTGTACCTTTGAATATTTATATATCAGATTAAATTCTGTTTATATTTTGACAAATTACTTTTTTAAGTACCTACCTAACGAAGTAAATCTTTGTATTGCATGTATAAGTAGTACCTACAAAATTGTCCTCTGATTGATGTAACTGTACTGTTTATGTTGCACTTCCGGATAAACCTCCGATGGTTTTTGGAAGTTCTATTGTCCAAATCTTTGTCATTTTTCTTACAATAAATAAATAAAAAAAAATAAAAAAAATTGTGGGAGTTCGAATTTCTATATCGACCACTTTTGTTTAGTCTATGTTCGAATCCTTTCACATAAAAACCTTATCCTGTTGAGTCGATGGCATGGTATTGCGTATGGTAAAGAGATTTGATTGGAGTCACGTTGCATGTCTGTGTCTAGTGGTTCCCGTGTGGATTGCCTTACCATTTTGTGGTGGCCCAAGTATGAAACCAAGCTTCGTAACTGTATTTTAGTTGCACTGTAATTATATTAGTGTGTGATGATTACACACACTAATTATAATTAGTGAGACTAAAGTTTTGAAGACTTTTTTAAGTTTTTGTTCATAATTTTACTGTAAAAAATTAATAAATTTAACAAAAAAAAACTATGGGAAAGAAAGTGACCAGCAGCCTGTTATAGTCTTCTAAATCAAATATCTTTTTTTTAAAGAATAACCAACAAGTGAAACACTGAAACAATTTTATTCTACAACGTATAGAGTAGGTATATAATATTTATACCTACTGAACACGCGGCAAAAACAGAATCTGTGTAAAATATCATTAAAAGCTAAACTAAAAAGAACAATTCTTGAATTACTAAAATTTGATAGTACCTAATTAGATGAATATTGTAAACAATCTCTGTTAGTAGGTGTCTGAGTATAATATGTGATGTCACAAACTTACTGTTTTGTGTTTTTGATATTATCTTTATACTTCATCATAATACTTTAACTTAATTTTATTTACTAAACTATATTGTATAGGTAAGATTAAGGACTCATTTTTTTAAAGTTGAGTGTAATGTCTTTCGCCAACAAACTGTTCTGCAGTTTGGCGAAAAGTAAAGCAATTTGTACCTTTTTTTTATTTATTTACTGGCCCGGTTACAAGACCTTTAGGCCAAATCCTCTAGTAAAACAGATCTTCATTTTCTAGTAATTATGTTTTTATGAAAACTTAAAATTAATAAAAAAAACATCAAGTTATACAAAACCAACATAAGCTGGCCGCGCGACATTAACATTACTCGACCTACGCCCGGCCAGCTTATTTTCGTTTTGTATAGCTTGATGCGTCGCCGTGTGCCCACGTTGAATATCTAGTTACACCACTAGTTTTTAATTAATAACATATATTTAAGGGTGTACTCAGACATTGAAACTAAACAGCTTTCCCTGAGAAACAGGGGGCGAAAAAAGTAAAAACAATTGTGGACCTAGAAGGTACAAAAGTGCGGATCAGTTGATCGAATTTCTATGGGATATTCATTTTTCGACCCATGTTCCTAAGAGGAAGTTGTTTCGTTTCATTGTCTAAACCAGTAATTAAAAAACTAGTGGATAACCTTTAAAAAAAATTACGAATAACTTTCTAGAGATGATGGTAAAACGAATAAAGAAGTAAATTTAATTGTCTTTCAGACAAGGTTATTTAAAATGCCAGGGTTATCTTTAAAGAATATAAAATTAAGGACAATGTCGTTATGAAACGGCTATGCTAATTTTCTTCTGAAAATGTGCCAAAGGTTTGAAACAGAGTTAGCTTTATGACTTTAATTCTTTACTAAAAAAAATACCTTTGAAACTGTCATAACCGAAAAAGGGGAAAATAAAAATGTTCATAACTTTATTGCCCTAGCAGGTAAACAACGATTCTGAAGGACTGTTTCACCACTTTTGTACAAGTTCTTTTTAGCTTATGTGATGATATAGTATATTTTGTAAAAAAAAATATGTCAAAATTATGTGTCAAATTAGCTATCTAAAACTTGTGAAACAGGCCCTAAATCTACCATACTAGCTGATGCCTATGCTAGTATAATTTTATCCGTGTGGATATGTGGTTCAATTTTACAAATGTACAAATATGTATACATAAATTGACGAGTACAAACCCTTTCAAGGTGGTCAAAGTCAAAGTCAAAATTTTTATTCAATATAATATTACATAGATAGCTTTTTGAAGTCAATTTTTGACTCTACCACCGCGTCGGAAGGTGTTCTGTTGAGAGAAGATGAGGCCAGAAAGTCTATAACACACATCTTTTAAACAAAACAAAATATACAAAGTCAAAAACATTACTGCAACTATCAGCTGTTTCGCATGCAGATTTAACAAGGCTCACTTTTAGCATATTAAAGGTTTCAAGATGAAAATTACGTGTGAAGTAGTAATAGGTGGCTAGCCTTTCGCCCACAAAATACTCTGCATATTTTTTTGTAGTAATTTTATTTATGCTTCGTCAAAGGTATTACATCACTCATATCCACAACAGGCTTCGTCAAAGAAAATACATCACTCAGATCCACAACTCGTTTCGTCAATCATCATTCTGAATATCTGCAACAAGCTTCGTCAACTTCTATATAAAAATGTAAAAAAGGTTGGTTGTTGGTTTTGTATAGCTTGATGTGTCGCCGTGTGTACAACCTATAAACCCCCTCCAAAGCCTCTCCCTGAGGGACGGTTCCAAGAACGCTGGCAGTATTCCCCTCTGTATTGCAAAGCTTATGCGCTGACGAAGGTAACTGCCAGCCCTCTTATCACCAGTGGTCTCTATAAGGCGCGTTGAAATCTCTTTAACAATCTGTTTGCATCGGGTCCCCATGGTCCCAGGGTCTCCACTCCCAAAGGAACAAACATAATACATGCTTGCAATTTTATTTATTGTGTCGACAAAATTATGATTAAGACGGATATATTTCATATGATCCTGTTTGGATTGGTCAAACTATTTCTAAGCAAACATAAAGATGTCCAATCAGTATCTAAAATTACTGCAGACAGGATTTCATTGAAATTCTTACATGTTTTTTATAAATTTTGCATTGATTTCATTATGTTAATAACAAGATTTTAGAAATATTCGCTGAGACATTTGAGTGCCTAAATACAATCAATACAGAAAAGGCACATGTCACAACAACAAATGAATAAAACAAATTTTACAAACACCTATACACAAAGGCTGAATTTTTTTTAATTATGAAATAGCATTTTTGTTTCCTGCACGGACATTATAAGCTTTTGGGCTTATCATCAGAAATGAAGAGATTTGCAGAAGAACCAGAGTAGATAGCTGACTTAGCCCAACGAATTGCTAAACTAAAGTTCTCGTGTGGCGACCAGGTATCGGAAAGGGCAGCGTGTACAAGGTGGACCGACAACCTGGTGAAGGCGGCGGGATCCCGTTGGATGAGGGCAGTGCAGGACCGGTCGTTATGGCGATCCTTGGGGAAGGGCTATGACCAGCAGTGGACGTACATCGGCTGAGATAATGATGATGATGGGCTTATCATTATTCTTTTGCCGTGTCTTTACATAAGTAACTACACCCTTTATTGCCTCGTTAGACACCCACGGGAAGAAGTGGAGTTGTCAATTCTAAGCCAGAACCACACGGCAACACAACTTATAAATTATTCATCAATCAAACTTTCTCCCAAGAGTCGCAAGCGCAAGTTTTATTAACGAGGTTTCTACGAAAAACAAGATTAGGTGGATGAAAGGCATCTCAGACTAATCAAAATTTAGTTGAAAGTACAAAGCGGAATAGATTAAAATTTATAATTAAAATCCTCTATTTATGGTCTCGAAAGATATTCATTAAATTCAAAATATGGAAATTAAAGATTTTGAAAAACTAGATTTTGCGCGCGACTTCGTCTGCACCGGTAGTCATCGTTGAGAGGTAAAAGACAACCTCAATTTTGGTTCAAAATGTAATTCAAAATTCAAAATTTTTTATTCAAAATAATATCACATAGATAGCTTTTTGACGTCATTTTTTGAGTCTACCACCGCGTCGGAAGGTGTTTCGTTGAGAGAAGATGCGGCCAGAAACTCTACAACACACATCTTTTAAACAAAACAAAATATACAAAGTACAATTAAAATACAATATTGCATTACATAGAGTAACATTGTCAAGACCAGACATTTTGGTCATTCAAATAGTCATCGAGTTTATAGTAGCCCTTTTTACAGAGGACTTGTTTAACATGGGACTTAAACTTTTTGTCTGGCAAGTTTAGAATATCCTCTGGTATCTTATTATAATAGCGTATACAGTGCCCCATGAAAGATGTGTTGACCTTACTGAGTCGAAAATGAGGGGATACTAATTTATTATTTAATTATTCGATATTCTGTTAGAACTTGTCTGTCTAAATTATTATAGCACCAAAGCATAGGAGAGATTTTTGATGTAACAAAACTTATGGCCACAGCTTTCATGCTTTAATAATACAGACGGAAAAATTCTAATAGAAGCATAGCATTCGTTTCTGTTTCCCGGCACTACTTTTGGAACAAAAATTTATGGAACGCGGCTGATGTCTCGTTTTATATAAATTTAGACTTTAAAACTGCTAAGGTCTAACAAAATTAGGTGAAACTATTTTAAGGGGATGATCAGACCATCAAACTGAACAACTTTCTTTATCGGACCAATATTGAAATCGCGAAAAAAAAATCTGCTGTCCCATACATTTAGGTCGAGTAGGTTTGTATGGAAAAGCAGATTTTTTTTCGCGATTTCGATATTGGTCCCGTAGAGAAAGTTGTTCAGTTTGATGATCTGATCATCCCCTTAAAATAGTTTTACCTAATTTTGTTAGACCTTATATACCAGGTCGTGAATTTATATTGTATATACAGGGTGAAACGTTATCGTTGTAATATTTAAAGAGGTGGTTTAGACCATCAAACTAAAAAAGTATATATAAAAATTGGAAAAATTTATCTATGGGACCAACATCGAATCGCGAAAAAAATTACCTATTCCATACAAACCTGCAGAACCTACTCGACTCAAATGGTGTGAAACAGAAGAATTTTTTGTCTCGATGTCGATGTTGGTTCCAAAGTGAATGTTGTTCAGTTTGATATTCTATAATTCAGAGCGAGACCGTACAAAGGAAGTCTGGTTATATTTTCTAATGTAAATTATTTTTTCAGAAACAATCTATTGAAACTAATCTATAAATGTTTGTATGTTGTCAGATTTTCGGTAAAATGTATAGTTTAAAAGTTACAGTGCCTCAAACATTTCCATAAATCTTAAATAATCTTAAATTAATCCTAGCTTTGAAAATGTATAATTATATACAAGCATAAAGATTAGTTTTTGATTGTTTCTGAAAAATATCATTGACTTTAAAATTTGTTAGTATTGAAAATATAACCAGACTTCTTTTGTATGGAGCGCGCTCCCGTTATATCACCTTAAATATTACTACCATCTTATGTTATACCCTGAACGTATCTTAAGATCAAGAACAACCCAACACCCAATATCCCTAAACCTGATGAAGTCAGAAATCTATCTCATTCACATCATGTCATAGTATGAATATCATCCTCTAATATGTCAAGCCTTTCCACCTCATATCTTACAACAAGTCTCCTTACCTATCTCTTAGAACAAAGCAATAAGTACGAAAATTCTTTGACTTACAGATCTTCGTATGTAGAACGAAATATAGGCCCAATTCCTTTTATGCCGCACTCAAACTCTATTGAGATTGGATTCGGATCGAAAGGTCCTAATAGGACGGAATATTGGAGAAATGAAGCTTTTGTAATTTATTGGTCGACTTTTTCATTTTGTGTTTTGATACATTCTCAAATTGGACACTATTAAAGGTAAAAAAAGTGCAAGTCGTAGTCGCGCGCGTGTTTTCTCCGGGACACTTAGCACTAGCCCGACTCATACCTGACCGGTTTTTATTATTTGTTCTTTTTTCTTAAAGTATGCATTATAATCACACCAAGTTTCACACTTGTATGTATTGCCGTTTTTACGACCAAACAAAAAAAACTTGAAAAAATCACGTTGCTTTTATTTAATTTTTTAATTTTAGCATTTTTTATTCTTTGTTAGCAAATCAAAAATAGTAACACATCATATTATGTGATACCACTTGCTTACTTGCTACTTATTACTGTTCAATATACACAGCCCTTTAAAGCTAGGACGGATGGACGGACGGACAGCGTAGGCTTATGAATAAGGCCCCGTTGGCACCCTTTGGCTACGAATCCCTAAAAACAAATAATTTTATTATTCTAAATGCTCTTGCGCATGGATTCAGCTCACCTGATGGAAAGTGTAGATGAAGCTGAGGTTGGAACGCGCTCACCCAGAAAAAGCCTACTAACTCTTCTTTTAAAAATATCCTGATTGTATTTGTTTGGAAAAACAGACGCAGGACGAGAGTTCCAAACCTTACCGATTCACATTATAAAAGAGGATGCGTACCTTTTTGTGTGGATTGTTGGTTTATCTACTAAGTATGGATGCAGTCTCGCACTATGTCTTGTCGTACGTTGGTGGAAGGGGGAAGGTGGAATCAGGTCATGTACTAGTAGCTCCTGAACACATTTAGATCCGTATTATTAAAACAATTTCAAACGCTCGCGAGCTCTTAAGCTCACGTTTTGGTGTGCATCATACGAAATTATAAACGAATAAGTGGTTAGGTTGCTTCCATGGTCTAATGGTTAGAGCATTGGGCTCTCGACACGGAGGTCGTGGGTTCCATTCCCACGGGGGACACCTGGTGATATGTCACTATGTTCGTTTTTCCCCATTGTCAGAAAAGAAAGATGATTCCGTGCTTCGGATGGTACGTTAAGCCATTGGTACTAGCTACTATATCTGATGGTACACTGAAAAAAATGTTTTGTTAATATAACCGAACTTTAGTGACTCCCAAACTGTTTTGTAGCACATAACCAAACGTTTGGTTAAAATAGCATAACTTTTTGCTATTTGCTACTAAAGTTCGGTTATATTAACAAGACATTTTTTTCAGTGTAGTAGTGGTCGTTACATGAAAACCACGTCAGAGGCCGTAAGGCGGTCTAAATAAACTCTCACACCAGGGCTTTGCCCACACGATAAGAAAAAAAAGTGGTTATGTTTATTTTAGTTAGCGGTTAATTTATAGCTCTTTCTGTTTTTAAATCGGTTAAGAATTCATATGCATAAAATTGATTATCATTATATAGCTCTTTTTTTTTAAATCGGTTAAGAATTGCAGGAAAACCGGAGGGAAAAAATGATCGGACACCAAACTGGAATCCGGATGATAGAGGGGAAGAGAGGCAGAGGAAGACCTAGACAGAGTTATCTAGCCCAAGTGAAGGAAAAGGTTGATGTCGTGTCGTGTCAAGAACTCAAGAGACTAGCGGAAAAGAGACAGGATTGGCGAATACTCCACCGACAAGAGCGTAGCTCTTAAATAAGACGATGATGATGGTTAAGAATTAATTGAACATAACGTGAACTATTTCAATGATCGATGATAGAAAATAACTTTAAAAACATTTACTTTAGAAAAAATGTTCAATTCAAACCTTTTTAGAGAATGGCTATACTTTTAACTCTAAAACTTAGTTTGTATTTAGAGTTGAGAGCAGTATAGTATCGATAATATTTTATTCGATATAAACTTTTTAATATACTGATCTACTGGTACAGTTAAGAATTTTTATTTTTCTTGAATATTTTCAACATTTTCAAATGTTCGTATTTAATATTTTTAAGATTTTATGATGCTATGATATGACATTTTTTTTATAGGATGGCATTTAAATTGCTTAAGAGACTTATCACACAAACGATTTATAAGCATAGGCGATATCACAACTGCACCGCTATGACGTCGCAACAGCCCAGACATTGCAACTGAACCGCTGCTATTTATACTGAGCTATATCGCCGGGACATCGCCGTAATACCGAAGCAGAACTGATTGCACTTAGAAAAAATATCGCGGCGATATCAAGGGAATGCTTGGCGATATCGGGACGCTTACAAAAATCTCAAAATCGCTGTTTGTTGTGATATGGTCCTTACAAAGCCTTTAGCTTGCTTAGCGCTCTTACAGACGAGCGACACTTTGCGGTCGCAGAAGGTCGCGTGACTGTCTTGCGACTCACGGCGACCGTAAACTCTATGAGCGCGACTCTGTGCAAGAAAAAAATCTCGTCTAAAACTAAGCGCTAGTTTTCAGGTTAAGTATACAAATGTCAATGAGACCTTCAATTTTATGATGAACTTACTCAATATTATGCTAGGCTCACTACCTTGCTTATAATGCTTATAATTGGTAAAAGAAACTTGATTACAATAGTGACAAAAACATTGTAGAGAAAGATCTTTTTTTTTATTTCTTTTGTTTTTTTTGGAGGCTTTAACCCTGAGGTTACGTCAGCCCCATCGTGCCTTAACCCTTAAGACTACAAAATGAAACAATTTTACAGTGAAATAAAAACCTAACACTACCTAACGAATATACAAACACACACACACGTATTAAACACTAGTACTATAAATAAAAAGGTACACCATTTTAGCCTCTCCCGACGTAGGGGCGGCTAAAATGGTGACAAAAGAGCCTACATTCACAAGATTTAGATTTAAACTATTATACAGTAAAAGCTTCTGCGATTGATACCGGACAAAAGATCATTCTTTTCTGAGCCGGTAACAACACGGTTGGTTTTATTTGTTTATCGATAAATTTATGTTACTCTCACTAGTATGTCGTAACTCGCAAATCGAGTAACAGATCTTTTTCACGAATGAAAGAACAAAACAACAACCATTGGAGAACTTTTTAAAACAAAAACGAGAAGAAAAACTTTTTTCATTGACAGAGTTTTTTACTGAAAAGTAACTAAAAAGGGAGCTTTATATAAAACGTTAAGTAAAACGTTCCTTTGAAGGCAAATTGTTGAGATTCTATTTATCTTATGAAATATGCCTCAGTTTGTTTGGATCCGTTTACCAGATGGGACGTGGTAAATGTATTGTTCCTTGTTTAAATTGTTTATATGTAACATTGGTATTTTGTTGATGTTTTGGAGTAGGTAGGCGGAGGCAATAAACTAACTACTGCCATCTACTGCTTTGTTACAACGTGTTTCAAAAGCACAGTCTGTTATTTGAGCGAATTGTTAATAATAATTTCCAAGATGTGAATCGGATCTGATATGAATAAGGAATAATGAATAAGACAGTGAGGAATGACGCAATAAAAAAAAGATGCCTTGATGCCATTGACCCTTTGACTATTTATTATAAGGACTAGCCTTGCGGAAGCATATCCCCTCTGCAACGGTATGAGATCAATTGATCATGTGCATTTACATTGAATTTTATACCTTATTACTAAACAAGACAGCCTATAATTGGGAAACAATAACTACGAACTTATGACGTTAGGGGTTCACACGAGACTACTTTTCATGATTTTTAACAATAAAAATTAGAATCTAAGGTTATGGGGAATAAAATCCAAAGTCGATTTCATGTTACCTTGCCCGCCGTAAAAATTAGCAGTAATGTTTGTTAGTAGAATTACACGCGTAACTAGTCCCTATATAAGTAGTCTAAGCATTGACTTTAAGAGATCAATGATAGATTCGAAATTATACCTGAGAGCAAAATTTTTATGAGAAACGTATGTTTCGTTTCCCTGAACAAGTTTCTAGTATGTATACCTGAGAGCAAAATTTATATGAGAAACGTATGTTTCGTTTCCCTGAACAAGTTTCTAGTATGTGATACTCTTTGAATTTAGGGACCGCCAGAAAGATTCCGGCACCCCCAAAGCTTGCTACACCGTTTGTCAAAGAATGGGACTTGAAATATTAAAACTTTGTAATAAATGCTAGAATTTAACCAAAAAATCATAATTACTCTCATACCTACAGTCTCATTTACAGTATGCAGAGAAAACAAATCTCCCCACCTGTTACTATTCTAAAACATCTGTTTCGCCTCACGTTTTTCTACCAGTAAGGTAATCATCTGCTTGGACATCCCTCTTTCACGTCTTAAACTTTAATTATTCTCTTCGTGCTCGCTTTTTGGGTATATATGTCTTGGCCTTTCTTAATTACGTCTCATACATACACCTTAATCTCCTGAACTTTATTGTATTTGGGTATAGTCAACATCTCTAATCGCGTCCCCTTAAGACGCGAGAGATTGAAAATTTCGTTCTCTGTGGCGATATTGGATAACGCAGTTCCCCAGTTTGGAAGAGTGCGGGTTCAAGTCCCGCCCGAGACAAATTTTTCAATCTTTAATTTGATTCGAAATAGCATAACATGGCTGTAACATGGTTTAAAAATCAATAATGTTTGAAACATCTCTAATGTCCGCATCGTGTGGCTATTGGTTAGAGTAACTGCATCGGACGCCTTCTCTTCTTTGCTGTCGAGTTGATGGCATCATTGAGTTTGATTTGCTATCTTGGTTAAACGACTTACTAATGTATTTGCTGATTGCTCAAAGAATGCCGAACATAATATCGAGGAAGAATATTATCGAAAAGTATCGTAGAGGGTCGTATCGTGATTTTCTTCCGGTCTATAAGTTTTAGGTGCATAAAGGATATACTTATGCTGACTTCATTTTGTAATCAGGCAGTTGTTGTACTTGAAATTGATTTATTATTATTATCTTGTCATTATCCTATTGTTTGCGATCGCAGCTGTAAGTCATATTCTTCCATTCATCTCTCTTAACCGTCATTTCAATACTCACTTCTTCTTACACAATATATATAGCCCAGTCATTTTACGGAGTTTTGTTAGGAGGGGTAGGAAGTAATAAAGAATTGGAATTTTAAACTGTAAGCGGCACCATTTAGTGACAAAAAGACTACCTGAACACATATTAAATTTTTTTTTTCTTTGCAACATATAAATCATAATTGTATCTCCCAGAAGGCTTTTAACTAAATAATATTAATACCAATGCACTCGTTTGAATTAAATGTAACAATATAAATTATTTTTGAGCAATAAAATAGGCATTTAAATAAAAAAAAAAGCCTTAAAAATATGTGAAAAAAAAATTACCATCTGGTTTTTTAGAACGAGATAAATGTTAAATTTTAAATTTAGAGCTGTTGCTGACATGATTTTTTTTTTAATTTTGATATATTTCTGAGCTCAAATTGGCTCTTAAATGCTATACCGAAAAAAAACATCAATTATTAATTAGTCCCGGCTCAAACCGTAAAATGACTGGGCTAATAATTATCATCTTTCACACAATCCGTCCATCTTTTATTTGCTCTTCCTCTCCTACCACAGCCATCCAAATTCATTCTTAACACTCGTCTGTTGTAGAAATCCACTTTAAACGTAAATCAATCTTCTGAAAACTCAATTTACATGAAACTTGTTCGCCTTACAAACTTTCAAGTCACAAAATAAAACTCAGTATTTGTTCTGGATGTAAAAAACCGCCACTTATTAAACAGCGTTCAGCCAAAAGTAGCGAATAGAGGAGGAAAGCAAAAACCGAATATAAATCTTGGAGCAAGACGCTCCGGCGAATCGCACCGAGTCTCATTTAAAATTCTAGCCCGCAACGTAATTCGGGGTGAATCTGTACCTTTACCATTTGCTTTCAAAATCTACATGCTAGATCGAGAGATTTGTGACTTTTAAAAAATAAAAATAAACTCATCGAGCGAGCTTATCTCTTCAGAGATAAGCTCGCCCTTTGTACATGTTTTCTCTACTTTGTGTATTATTATGTCCGTGTGTACAATAAAGTGTTATAATAATAATAATAATAAAAATCTTTTATTCCAGACAATCTTATATATAGTCCATACAAAAAATGTTAAACTATGTTAGTAGATTACAACATTAATACATACATTAATTAATTTTTAATAATACCAAGACAGACAGTAGCTAATTACCTAGCACCCTGGTAGATCTACCGCATGCCCAAGACATGTAATTCAGTAAATCTGCCAAGCAAGGGGGAGTCCATTCTGTTAGCAATCATCTTCAGCACTTTGTTCGAGCTCGCACGAACACGGTGTATCACTGATGCAAGTTTCTTTCGCATAATTACTTAAATTATTATAAAATCGTCTGTACTACAGTAGCGAGGGAGCCCGAACAGAGCTCTGAAGTTGTTGTTGTATTGAATACGCAAGGCATTGTAGGCTTTTTGAGAACTGATATAAATATGCTAATAACACTTTACTCACTTTACTCTACATCCACGCTGATTAACGATGTAAAACAGAAATATGGAAAGAATTAGTCGCTGAATGTTCCGTGCAAGTCGAATAAACGGACTGAGCAATATTTTAAAATATAGGCTACATCTTAAAAACTTCGTTGACAGCTTGCTAGCCCATGTCATATTTGTGGTGGCATCGTTGTAAGCTGTTGTACACCTTGATGATCTGCTCTCCAAATGTCCAAATGTTTGTTGTAAATAGATCGGAGTAGAAGAAGTCCTAGACGGAGTTATTTTGTAGGTAAAATTGGTAGACCTCAGTAACAGTACAAATTTTTGTTTTACTAACAGAGATGCTGGAGAGGAAGACCAATGAAAATATGGATAGGAAGTGTGAAAGATGATATGGATAAGAAAGTAGTGGGTACGGTAACGAAGACTATATTACGAAGACTGCTACAGAATCAGGAGAAATGACATTATGATGATGACGATGGATCATCATCATCATCAGCCTATCATCGTTCACTGCTGAACATAGGCCTCTCCCAAGGCGCGCCACAAAACTTTATCCTCGGCCTTCTTCATCCAGTTGCTCGCCGCTACTTTTTTCGGTCGTCCAGCGGGCAGCAGGGCGTCCCACACTACACCTATCAGTTTGCGGTCTAGAACTCTGACACCCCACCGGTTGTCAGTTCTTCGGCAGATATGACCGGCCCATTGCCACTTCAGCTTGCTGATTTCCTGAGCTATGTCAACAACTTTAGTTCTCTGACGATGACTGATGACGATGGATACGAATCCTATTTAATATTTATGGAAAAAGATGACGGCTAAGCTTATATGTACTCTGTTGTTTCGTGTGTGTGCCTTTAATGGTGAATAAAGATTTTTCTTTCTTTCTTTTCTTTATATGGGAACCCAATCAGGATCTCGTTATCGCCGATGGATGATTAGATGCTGATGGATTCTGATATGAACATAGCCTTGATAGAATGAAGGTACGATAGTAAAATCGTCCTACCGCTATCATTGCCAAAGGCGTGGCCTGCTGCCAGAATATTTTGAACTCTAAAATGGAATAATTAAAATTTTGCCAAAAATTTCACAGCACTCAGCAGTTACAACCGATAAGACATAGTTTACATTTAGTTATTTATTTCTGTTATAATTATATAATATACCGAAGAAAAGACAGATGGATTGTGTGAAAGATGATATTGTATAAGAAAGAAGTGAGTGCTGTAATTGTAATGATGACTAAGAGAGATGAATGGAAGAAGATGCCATATTGCGCCGACTCCAAGTAATCTGATAAGGGCAGGAGAATGATGATGATAATTATCTATACCAATATAGCCACAAGATCCACTGCCAGATATATAAGCTTTCCTAAAACAGAATGGTTTTGATATACTACGCTGGGCCCATGGTTTTTGCCATCGCAGTAAGATGGAAGTGAATGCTCGTCTTCGATTTCGATTCTCATAGCGGATTTCAAATAAAGTGACTGCTTATTTTAGAAGCAGGTATAGAAATACACAAGATATTAAAAGCTTTTTCAATTATAAAACAGTCACTGTAATGGAAATTGGCTTTAAGCAATCATTCAAAGAGCTCAAAACTTTCATAAAGACCCTAATCTCAGTTTAAACTTAATTCCAAACCAAATATTTGTTTACAGACTTAAATTTGAAAACATAATAGGATTAGAATCTGGGACGAGAGCCAGATTGTTAGATTTTACAGATCTCTTGGTAGGAGGGTAGCTTCATTTGAATTCCGTCTCGCTATTTGAATTGGAGATTTTACAGCCTTTAATCTAAAACCGACGTTGGATGACGTCACAAAACGTGTGCCGTTATACTACTAATTAAGGGCTTTGGGATCCAGCGTAATGGTTTGCGTTTGTTTGAGAAATTGAGTTTCTTTCGTTTCTCTTTTACCTTTGCCTTTCTTCGTTTCTATGGGTGAAATTTTGTTTTAATTCTATTCAAATTGGAGCTTAGTATGTTGCGAATACCTACTCTGCTCTCTCGGTGTTTTTCGTTTTTTCAGGAAGCGTTTTATTTTAACGCCTGTGTCACCCAATAACAGTTTCTTTAGAGGTGAATACCCTTTGTACATATCTGCTCTATTATTGTTGTCTGTATAATTGTTTGTATATCATCATCAGCTTTTATCGTCCTTACTGGGGCACAAACCTCTCACGGCGAGGATGTGTGTCGTGAGCATGGTTTTCATTATTGCGAAATTGTGACAAAACACTACACTATAGTATAGAGGAGAGTAGGAAAAGAGTCTCCTCAAGTGAGAGAAACCCCCAACATGTCCAGTGCACCCTGGATAATGAGCAAGCCTCTGATCATCAGCATCATCATCTCAGCCGATGGACGTCCACAGCTGGACATAGGCCTCCCCGAGGATCGCCATAGCGACTGCGCTGCCTTCATGAAACGGGTTCCCGCCGCCTTCACCAGGTCGTCTTTCCACCTGGTGGGAGGGGGTACCCACGCTGGTATGATGGCTTTTTACGCGGTCGCTACCAGAGAACTTTTCCGTCCCATCGGCCATCGGTACTGCAAGCAATGTGCCCCACCTACTGCCACTTTTATTTAGCAATTCTTTGGGCTATGTTCGCTAGTCTGGTTTTTCTACAGATCTCTTCATTTCTAATTCGATCTCGTAGGGAAACTCTGAGCATAGCCTTCTCCATTGCCCTTTGGCTGCCAAGCCTCTAATGCTGGGTGGCAAATCTCTTCACCACGATGGCAAGTCAAAGTTAATGCCATGCCATAGTGAAACTCATCCTCGACCCCAGCTGCCAAGCATGCATAGAAGAGAAGGAACCCATGGGACATTTCTGCGTGACTGCGATGTCTTGGCGGCTAAATGGATATGCCTCCTGGAAGACGGTTATCCAAAACTGGGAGATTACAGGTTTCTTCCCCTGAAAGGGTATTGTCTTTCCCATTTACCATGTTTTTGAAGGGTGCTGAAAATAAATGCCTAGATGTCAACACAAAAGATCCTATTAGATCGAAGTGTTGCTGGTTCGCCAGCCCCCATTATAAAATAAGATAATGACATGCCATCGACACGACCGAAAAGTAATCTCATCTCTACTAAATATCTATTTTCTTTAGTGCAAGGTTTTTAACCCCTCTAAGGAAAGTTATAGCCATGAGCATAAGCTACGAGTATGCTTGTAAATTATCCCAAATTCCATCCCTATAATATTACAATACCCTCCAAACTTATCCCAAGTTACGTGCAAACGAGTCAAAGATTCTTGTCAAAGGCGAAAATGAAGGTATGACATCAAAGGGTAAGGATCGAGCTTTGACGTTCAATGACGATCACTCTTACCTAGTGACCTCAATTTTGAATAAATTAGGGGTCTCATTTGCTTCTCTATGATATCGGTGGGTGAAGATTGAATTTTGAGATTAGATTCTTAGGAGAAATGGTTATTAAGTGTATCTTTTTTACTGGTTTTTGAATGGACCATCCCATTTTTATTTTTATGAGTACCGTACTTAAGAGGTAGCAACTAAGGGATACGTTTTCTTTTAAATTTTTATGTGAATGAAAGATGATGTAACAATTTGAGACCTGATTTTAAACAGGGTGTAAACTTAAATACTTTACACACTTAAGGAGGTACTTCAGACCATCAAACTGAAAAACTTTCATTATGTGACAACTTCAACATAGCAAAAAAAAAACAGCTGTTTGTTTGTGACAACATTTGAGTCGAGCGAGTCACCATTGAATGGAACAACTGATATTTTTTTCGTGATTTGAATGTTGGTCCTATAGTGAAAGTTGTTCAGTTTGATTGTCTGAAGCACCTCCTTATGTATATTTATGGAAACCCATTCCGAATGGACTGATTACGGGTTTCTTAAACTTTAATATATTATAACACTTCTACTTTATTTTTATAATATAACCCTTGTCGGGTTGACGATCGTTTGTGTAAGATTGAAAATACCAAGGTGGCAACACGTCGCATGGTAAGTGGTATAAGATAACGTCACGATCTTCTAGAAGAGAGAATAAATTCATGCAAAATGTGAACACTTTTGGTTTTTGTTTAGTTAATAAATGTTATGTTAAGTTATAGTCTGTAGAATCCCACTGCATTTTAAAGACCACCTCTCATGAATAATAACAATATAATAATTAATAACTAGCCGTGGTGGTCCAGTGGCGAGTAACCTTGCCTGCCATGCAGAGGGCAATTATTCGATCTCCATCCAGACCGACACGTACCAAGTTTTTCGGAATTTATGTACGATTTGCAACACCGCAGGAAACCAGCATGCTTCAATTTCAAGCCATGTATTGTACCTACTGTCCATTACAAGTGGCGATGGGCTCGCTCCCCGTCACACTGGACAGAGTTTCGGTACTATTGGTGAATCGTGGATGTTATGTGGTTTCAGAATATAGGAATCGGGGAATATAGTCGTGAGCATATTATGCTAATAATAAATATCTTGGCAATGGCCAAAGTGGTTCAAGCCACCTAATAGGCCTCTGACCTGACTTGATGAATAATTAGTTACACCGCCATCTGATGGAATACTATTCGGAACCAACTGCTTAACATGCACGAAGCACGGAGACACATGAAATACCAATTAAATGGTCCTCATCCAAAGACTGGTCCGAATCTGACGTTTCTTAACTTTGGTTATCGTTTCTAGAAAGTAATAGAAGATTAAGATGAGGGATATGCTTTTTAAATTCCAATAAAATAAGTAATTTAAGATCTTTTTCTTCAAACCCTTCGAACCCAGTGTCAACAATTACTTCTTGTTTCCTAATGTCGTGGGTAATCTGTGTCGTGATCCTAACAAAACACAAGCCATGTAATGCGTGTAGCTAACAACAAATCCTATTAATAAGTACGAAGCTAATCCCATGGTATTATTATATTAATAACGCCTAGTATATACCGTAGCGAGCGCAATATTAGAGCGAGCGGTCCTCTTACTACGTAGAGGAAAATAAACTTTAACGGAACCAACGTTTGTTTTAATTTCGTTTGAAATTCGTCGGTGATATTGTGAAAATATTTAGCTTGTGTAGATGCTGAAATCAACGCTGTAACTGTGCATAGACAAATTTTGTTAACGTAAATCAACGAAGATCGATGATTCTCAATGGAAACCGGCCGAAAAACGAAACAAAGCAATTAAGAGGATTGTAAAGCAAGCAGTATCCATACAAATAACCAAAATCTTTTTTTACTCTTATTTTATACAGAGGAAAGATGTGATTTTTTGTTCGTATGTATTGAATAAAAATATCGAGCAAAATCCGAAAACGCCTAGTTAAAGTGTACAACTGGAGCATTGCATTGTTGCATCGCGTTGTATGAACTCCTGTGTCAACTTTCACTTTAATCACATTTAGTTCAACAAATAGATAGGTGCATAATTTTACGGTCGGATTTCGGTCTATTACAGGCTAAACCGCTGAAGATAGAAACATTTTAGGAATATGATGTGTTCTACAACGGAATTGAGTGCACTAAGGTTTTTTTTTTAAATCAAGGGTTGAAGGTGGGGGTAAAAGTCTATCTATCTATCTATCTATCTATAACGTCACGCCTCTTTCCCAGTGAGGTAGGCAGAGACCAGGGCGCGCCACTTACAACGATCCTTACATACTTCTTTTGCCTCATGCACATCCATACATCTCTTCATACATGCCCGTCGGTTTCGAGTACTCCGCACCTCCCCTTTTTGTAGGATGCAACTGATTTGATCAGCATACGTCCTACGAGGGCGCCCTCTGCCGACGCTTCCACTCACATTAGCAACATATATCTCTTTCGTACATCTGCTGTCACTCATCCTCTCCACATGACCAAACCAACGAAGCATACCTTTCTCTATTCTTGTCACTACATCTTCTTTTAATTTACATCTATCTCTTATTACAAAATTTCTCACTCTATCTTTCAGCGTCACACCACACATACTTCGCAAGGAACGCATTTCAACAGCATTATTTTTACTTGCATGCTTCTTCTGCCATACCCAGCACTCACTGCCATACATAAGTATAGGCACCAACACACCATTGTGTATAGCAAGTCGCGCCTTTTTGGACACTAATTGGCTAGCCACAATGGTATGTAGAGCACCGTTTACTTTGTTTCCCGCTGTAACTCGCCTATGCACATCACCCTCACATTTCCCATCTCTAGTAAACATGCATCCTAAATATACAAACTCATTCACTTGTTGCACTTTTTCATTTTCAATCATTATACAACAATCAGTCACACATTCATCCCTCTCCATTACCATTACTTTAGTTTTATTCACATTCACTTTCATTCCTTTTTTCTTCAATGTTGTATTCATGAGAGTTACCATGTCTTGTAACTCTCCCGCTGACGATGCAAGTATCACTTGATCATCAGCGTACAGGAGGCACTTGACTAGTAACTCTCCCATTCTTAAACCGTTTTCGCATTCTTTTAGATCAGTCAGACAGTTATCCATATACAGGTTAAAAAGCCAAGGGGACGCAACACAACCCTGTCTAACACCACTGGTGATGTTAAACCATTTTGAGTAAAAGGGGGTAAAAGTTTTGATGGAAAATCGTATTCCCTTTGTATATCAACTTTAATCTCGGGAGACATAAATATTTTAAATTAATGACCAAAATGCCTGGTCTTGACAATATTCATGTCAAATAGCAAAAAATTACTTCTTGTATCTTATTTTGTGACCCTAACAAAACACAAGCCATATGTAATGCATAATTATGTAGCTAACAACAAATCCTGTCAATAAGCACGAGCTAATCCCATTGCTTCATATTACGTTACAAAAATATTACTATTTATTTATGTAATTCAATGTTAATTTGTAATAAAACTTTGTATTCCTTATGTTGTTTAATACGTGTGTTGTAGAGTTTTAGGCCGCATCTTCTCTTCAACTTAGTGGGATCCCACACGATGACGCATTGACGGAGCGGCAGACGTCAGTCCGTCATTTGTGAAGCAAGGAGTTGTATGAAACCGCACGTAGAAGCACACACGGTGACGGATTGACGCACCATGTGTGCGATTCCACTTAATATCTTCCAACGTTCACCAGGCTGGAGTAGTGTCAAAAATGATGTCAAAAGCTGTGTCTGACATTATTTTGGACAAAACTTTTAATTTTTAAAATAGCAAAAAACATAACACAAATCCAATCAAAAGGTCTGAAATCCACGCAAATGAATTCACGGCAAGCTATCAGTTACTAAATACACACATCAACAGTTAATATAAACAAACGAGAATCAACTTCAATTATCCTATAGCTAGCTCCAATATTAAACAAACAGTGGGTAGGTGCTTCATACCGCAGCTTACGGCTTATTACGATGAAACAAGTTGCTTAATGAGTTCCCGGTGTCACTTCGCAAAGGGGTGAAGGTATGAACTGGGGTAATGAGTTTGTAAAACTTCATTGTAGTACCGCGTTATGGTTATTGTGCTAGGTTATGTGCCTAGGAATAACTAGACACAATATTAGCTAATTAAAAAAAAATTATTATGTACAATGGAAGAATGTCGGCGGCGCATTGTGGAAAAGTATAAGCATGATGGTCCGGGTTTGTATCCGAAAGGACACATGCCATGTACCAAACAGTTTTTCTAACTAATGTAATAGGCCCATCACACTTTTCCACCGCTGTAACTCCTGTAAACCAGGATCAACAGCGGCGACCATTCACAAAACAGACAATGAAGTCCAGCCAGCTCGGGGATGACTCTAATCTCTGTCTTGGAACCCGCAATGAACTAGTCTAAGAAGATAGGAGGAGTAGAAAAAAGAAATATCCGACTTCCCTTCATTCCAAACAGGAGATGGGTTGACCTATTTTTAGGTAAAGTTTCTGTAGTGCTGAGGTTGCGAATTAAAAGATAAAAATAGAAATATACAACTTTATTATCTACTAACCTACGCTCGTTTACAGGGTGTTTCCCTAGCTAACCTAATTCTTATATCCTATTTACTACCTAATAAACCTATGTGAGCTGAAAAGAGGGAGAGAACGGGGACCCGGCACGTTTTACTGAAGGGCTCTGCCTTCGGGAGAATTGGCTCAAACTGAAGGACCTGACAACACTGCCCGAAGTTTCCTCAAACCGCGTCTGGTCAGGTCTTCAGGAGCTACCTACGTCCTGGATGAGTTAGGACACGGCCCGGAGAACCCCTAAGCCGCGTCCATGACCCCTCAGGACGAGGTTTTCAGAACTGAAGAAAGGATGGGGAGAGGAGGAGGGGGTGGTCACCCGATAGTGGACTTCCTTTGATGAGCTTCTGCCCAGCTGCCCGAATACCTCAAGCCGCCAGAGCTTTCACTCTCGGACGCCAACTATCGAAAGATGCTCCGAGCTCCCGCGCTGGGCCTTTTACTGGGCCGGCCGGTGTCGCCTCACCGTGCGCTGCGCGCGCTCGCCCCGCACGCCTCCGCCCGTCGACGTCATCGCGGCGTGCTTGCCGCTGTCGCCGGGCGGCCGCGTCCCTCCGCGCGTCGTCTCAGCTTGCCTGTGTCTCCTTTGTAACATCGCTTTGTTACAGCAATAAGAAATAAAGCATTATTAGAGAGTCAATTCCAGAGATCATTTATGGCAGAGTGGAAGACCCTTCCGCAAAAGCACAAAAATAAAACTGACGTAATACTGACTGTTCTCAAACGGTGAAGGAAATCATTTTTAGGAAACCGTTAGGAAATTGCAAACGCTGAAGAAGAAATTTTGATGCGGTTGTGAAGTCTACCATTTCACGCGTGGTGGACTAACGCTCATACATCTTCACCTTACCTCAGGGAAGAGCCTGCGTGAAAGCTCTGCCCTGCAGTGAGACGAATAATAGAGTGATGCTCATGATAAAGATCTTAGTATAATAGGCGCTTTTTCGATCGATTTTATAAGCTTGTAACATGCACGCGCATCTCATATGTTCCTCACGTTTGTTCCCGTTATACGCGGTCGGTTTTTTATAAAAAGTCTCCAGACAACTCTATTTCGAACATCTTGCAATTTTTCAGAGGCTTTTGCTTCACGTAGTGTGATCTTATGGAACGCTACTTAACTCTTAATTCCCATGCATGACTAGGTATAATTTATTTACAATATTTCACTACTAGAATCCAAACTTGATCCAGCGATGGGTAGCGAACCCTTGCTACTGGACTGTGGACACAATACATGTCTCAAAATCGAAACATGAAGATTTTCCTCGCATTATTTCCAAACGATATTTATCAATAACATCGCTTTAATACATATTTACTTACAACATTACCGAGTAGTCTTCAACCAAAATTAGCTTACCAAGGTAAAAACTTTACATAAAATCAACCGCAATAAACACAACTTCGGCACTTAACTGATGTTTTAAGTAATATTTCCCAACTTGAAAGTTTTTAGCAAAGTTTCAAAGACGATTAAAGCCGCTGAAGTATTAATTGCTAAAGTTACGAACTGTACCGGTTATTGCTGGATGAATTTTATGTTATTATATCTGTGGTTTGTTTGTGTGGTGTCTGGCTTTTAATAACTAGCACCAATCCCACCTGGGTTGGCGATATTCAATTTATAAGAACTATCGCGTACTAGACTTTTCTGGATACTAGAAAATGGTCGTCGGCGTCCAGGTCGTCTTAAGAAGAGGTGGCGGGACGATCTGGATGCTTTTCACGACCATTAGCCAGAGCTTGCCCAGGATAGAGATGGTTGGAAGATTAAAGGGTAGGCCTTTGCCTAGTTGTGGGATGAAACAGGCTTCTAAGGAAACTACGCGGTGGATTTCCGTCCGTGCTATGCAGCCCGCTCCACCTCGATGTGATCCGTCGCAGTGTGCCATTCCAAGCGGAACTTTTTTCGGACTGCCAATTCGTGGTCTCCACCTAGGCGTAGCAATGATTTTTTCCCAGGGGGAACAAGCCCAGGTTAGTAAGTCGTGTAGTACTCTGACACCAGGGCTCTGCTCACACGATAAGAAAGAAAGAAAGTAAGTCGTTGCAATAAAATCTAAATTCTGGAGCGAGCGAAGCGAGCTGGAGATTTTACTATAATATGAAAAGATCAGTGAAATACAATCCGACCGAGTGAAGCGAGCCCAAGAATTATACTGAATCCTGGAGCGAACGAAGCGAGCTCAAGATTTTGCTGCAAATGTGGTCCATGCGATACAATCATAGCCAGGAGCAAATGAAGCGAGCTCGACATTGTACTGTAATATAGTGAGATCAATACAATACGATCTAAATCCGGGAGCTAGGGAAGCGACCTCAAAATTTTACTGTAATATTATTATGTGATTGCTAATTTGTGACCTAAAAATAAATCCTGGAGCGAACGAAGCGAGGTCGAGATTTTAATGCATTATAACTCGATTTCTTGGTCATGCCGAAATCGAGTTGATTTGTGTACGAAACCAAAACTGGTGCTAACAATTAGAGCCCCTCATTGCTACGCCTATATTCTCCACTCAAGGACGCTAACTTCCCATCTGTTGTCAGTTCTTTGGCATGCATTATAGTTCATTGCAATAAAGTCCAATTTACAATGCATAAACCTTAATCCAATTTAACCCTTCGAACGCAAACTACAATAAAACGTCTGCTCCACCCTTGTGATATTCGGATTAAACTTCACTAATTACCAAAGTTTGGTGACCATGCCGCATACATCTACTAGTTTGAGCTTTAGTACGCTGCCTCTGCCTGTTTGGTGGTTATAAACAAGTTCTGTTTAGTTATTTCAATAGCCACGAGATTAGCGGATATGCATTTTAAGGTTTTTCTAAGAAGGTCAGTATCATCAGCGCTTTTCCTATTGTAGGACATTGGCTTTTTAGAAATAAGCGGGCCTTAAACAACCAGGCGGGTAAATGGTCAGTCCAAATAAAGAGTAAATAATTACGTACAGTACTTATATGGACACTCCCTGCACCCCACCAGTTTTAGATTGTCACTCTGGTTCCTACACAATATTTCGAAAAAATACTTCTCCGACGGAATATTTCTTCTATAAAATACTTTAACTACAGAATAAAACTTCGAAAGAACACTTCTCCGACAGAACATTTCTTCGAAATAACACTTTTCCTACAGAATATTTCTTCGAAAGAACACTTCTCCGACGGAACATTTCTTCGAAAGAATACTCCTCTGGCAGAATATCTCTTCGAAAGAACACTACTCCAACAAAACCCTGCTACGACAGGGGTCTGGGGTGCTCGGGTGGGGGTTGCTAGGGTAGGTCGCCTTTGGGAGGGGGGCGTTATGGTAGAGACAGCACAGCAATGGTGTATTCTTCTCCACTCGCTTGCCACTTCTTTTCAGTGCGGCGCAGACAACTTTAGATTAACTATTCACGATATTCCATAATAACATTTATTTTTTCCCCTAAAGATTTTTACACAATTCTCAATTTACGAACGCGATCGTATAAAAAATCTCTAGGGAAACAATTCATAAAATGTTTCTAACCAAACCGCCCAAGCGGAAAAAGCTAGTCACAACATCAACTTTTACCATCAGAAAAATGGGAATACGTGTCACTCAAAAACATGTTTCAGATTAATATCGGATGCAGTTTCCAGTCGGACGAGCTTATATCAAACGCATACATGGATGGTTTATTAATTTTTTTGAGTACGCATCTGCTTTTGCGGGCGTGCAACTGCATAGAATAGGTGGACTGAAAAACTCTTTGTGAAATAAAAATGTGCTTTGGCACGTATTTTTAGTCATCGCTAAATGAAATGACTGTACAATTGTGTTTATACCTAAATAAAGAAGAATGACGGATGCGCCTATTATTTCAGTCTAAGTCTTAGAGGGAAAGTACATAAATAAAACTTAGCGTTAGAGTGAAATAAAATTAACAAACAAAATTTTACGAAAAAATTAAAACCGTCTTCAAAAAGACTTTTTTTTTTACGTAGCCTGTTCAATGTCCCACTGCTGGGCAAAGGCCTCCCCTTTTACTCTCTAATCCCCTCTATTGTGTGCAACTTCTGGCCAACTGTCCAAGAAGGCATCCATGTTGTCCCTCCACCTTTTTCTAGGTCTGCCTCGACGCCGGCGACAATCCTGGGGAACCCAGTCCGTGGTGATTTTGGCCCATCTTTCCGAATGCATGCGACAGACATGTCCGGCCCAGTCCCACTTCAGCTGAGCTGTCTTGCGCCCCACGTCCGCTATGCCAGTTCTGGAGCGCAGTTCCGTGTTTCTAATCCGATCAGTTAGTCTTACACCCAAAATACTGCGCTCCATCGCTCTTTGGCAGATCTTGAGGCTGGATCTTTGATATTCAGTCAAAGACCAGGTTTGAGCACCATAGGTTAGGATGGGCAGGATGCACATGTCGACGAGTTTTTGCTTTAGTGTTAAGGGAAGGGTGCCCTTCATAAGCTCCTTCATGGACCAGTAGCTTTTCCAGGTGTTTTGGATGCGTCTTTCAACCTCCTTATCCTGCCTATTCAGGCAGGTAGATGTATTCGTCGACGTACTGTATTACCTGCCCATCTACCTCGACCCGACGTTTGATGCTGTTTGTCATAACCTGTGTCTTCGACATGTTCATCGTCTAAAAGACTAAAAAAGTTAAAAATTATATTGCAGCCGATGACTGTTTCGTTCGCATCTATAAGAATAAGAACATTTATTTCTATTATCGAAGTCGCTGTCAAACCGGTACGATTCGCGACAGGGCTTGCATTAGTTTTTTGGCTTGGCTTGACACCGACTCCAATAAAATATATTAATTGTCTTATTCCTATCGATGCGAACGAAAAAGTCATCGGCAGCAATATTATTTTTTACTTAGTTTTTTTGAAGGCGGTTTTAATTTTTTCGTAAAATTTTGCTATTCCTATAATATTACATACATACGTATCAAATTGATAACCTACTTTTTTTGAAATCGGTTAAAAAAGTAAATTGGTTGTAACTTTCAGAAGTAGGAGGAAAGGTTTTACTCCTTATTGACACCTTTTGAATCAAGTGCGTGGACCTCTTTAGAAAATCCACTCAGTGTTCTTTACACTAATGTATTTATTTAAAAGCAAATTGACCATAAGAGTACTACACATACGCATCAGAATTTCTTTTTCAGCGTATGCAGGTTTCCTCACGAACTTTTACTTTACCGTTTGAGAGCAGTCAGTATAACTTACATAAGTTAGAAAAACATGACTAACTATCCATACCTGTCCGTAACTTGCCACCCTTCTATTTAGTCAAAATCCAAAAGTCAATTATCACTATAGCCCCTAAACTCAACAGTCAGCCAACCCTCATAGACTCGTAAAAAACAAACAGGGTTAAGTGAATGCCTAACCCTTCAGCTGCGGACGCTCGAGCAAGATTAATTGCAGGCCATCAATAACCGGCATCATTCTAACGGCGATTAGCGATATACGATAACACTTGACTGACGTAAGTGCTATTATGGTTATATAGTAGCTGTATAAGGGATCTGGAAGAATTCTGGCTTTAAATATTGAGTATGAAATAATGGAGACGAGAAAATTGGGTACCTACCAAAATACTTACTTACTATCTGTTACATCGGTCATGAAGCACTCTCTTTTAAACATTTTGGATAAGCCGTTGACTTGGAGACGATCAAAACTGAACAACTTACTTTATAGGATCGAGAGGAGGAAAATCTAAATTATAAAAAAGCTTCTGTTGTTCCATAAAAACTTAAGGGCTTACTGAACCCAGATACATGGAACGGCTGAAGTTTTTATTTTCGTAATTTTGGTGTTTGTTCTTTAGTTTTTCAGTTTGATGAATTTGATCCACCCTCTGATATTTAACCATGCTTCAAATAAGCAGTTCATTTATTAGTAACCTCTACTACTATAAAATATACTATAAATTTTATTTATTAGTACAATATAATAAAATTTATTATAAAAGTATCAAAATCGTTTTTTCCAACCATTTTTTTTACTAATAGCCTTTATTTACAACATTAACAATATACATTACCTCTAGTATATCTAGTAAGTATAATAAAAAAAATTAACTGCAAAAGTATTATTTTATCAAAATGTAATAATTAAAAACCCAAAACCCAATATTTCGTCCAGGATCTTTGAAAAAATTACAATTCATAGTTCCCTCAAAAAATATCTGCTCTGAAGGTCAGAGCAGCCATATAAAATGTCGTTCCGCTTTACGTTCCATGAATAGCAAGAAGCGAGCATGTTGGAAGGTAATAAACAAAAATGCTGAGAATAAACCGGAATGCAGACATGCTTCAAGTGCAGTAAACAAGCATTCAGAAAGTAAGCTAAGCAAGAATGCACGCAAAAAAGCATGCAGTATTCAGGGTGCAAGACATAAATATTCTTTCTTGGCACGCCAAAAACATACGTCAACAAGAACATAATAAAATATATAAGGGTACTAATGGCGGTGTATGTATGCATGTATATATTGTACTCACGAATATATTCCCTGAGGGGGTAGTCAGAGATATTCTGAAAACTCAGAACGTAGGATACGTTTCACTAGTAGCACCGAAATTTCGTCCAGTGTGACGGGGAGTGAGCCCGTCGCTACTTACAATGGACAGTGGGTACAACACATGCATCGAAGTATGTAGGATCCCTCACGGTGGTTTCTTTCACCGGAAAGCCAGTGGTACATCAATTCTGAGAAACTCATTGGTACGAGTTGGCATGGAGAGGGATCGAACCATCGCCTCCTACACGGCAGGCATGGTTACTCGCCACCGTCGCCGTGGACCACCACGCTAAGGGCAGATCTTATCACTAAAAGCAATTTTTTCCAGACAACCATGATGTGAAGTAGAGCGTCGTTGGCACGTTGCGGATAGGTATGGACACCCAATTATGGGGGCCCGGGATTGAATCCGTACGGACAACATGCCATGTACCAATGAGTTTTTCTAATTTATGTACGTAATACCGACTGCTCTCAAATGGTGAAGGAACATCGTGAGGAAACCTGCCTACACTGAAGAAGAAATTCTGATGTGTATATGTGTATGTAAAGTCACCAATCCGCATTGGGCACGCGTGGTGGACTAATGCCCATAAATCCTCCCTGTGCCCTACAGTGGGACGTTTATAGGCTGATGATGATGATGATGAACCATGTTGCGTGAACCTAGAATGCATTACATATTTTAGGGGATACTTCAGACCATCAAACAGGACAGTGAAATCGAAGACTTGTGAGAACAACGAGTTAGCTAAATAGCTTTGTTTCATTTCTTGGGCGACTTCCATTGAGTGTAACCATCTTCTTTGACTTTCACATCCGTAGTTGTGCACATACGATACATACGGAGATGTGTGTGTAACGTAATACAGACGCCGGTACTAATCGATCTGCAATCGGCTTCTGATTTGGGGCAGCTGATAAAGGGAGAGGCCGGTAGGCCGCCATGTGCTATACGTAAAGTGGACCTCATTCTTATGCTATTATTATTCGTATGGCTTTCCGTTCCTGCGGAGATTACAAGTTTAAATCAATTATTTTAAGCCATAGTTTGGCTCTCGGGGTCAGTTCGTTTAGTTCCCGGGTTACACCGTCAAATCTTCTGCCAGGGCACTCATTTACTGTGCTCGATAGTCTGCTCCGAAGCACCAGAGTCGCACTCGGGTGAGCTTTTTATGCCTCACTTGTGGAGATGGTAGTTACACCGAGCGATCCCTGTTCTAATTCTGTTCAATGTAGCCCACGGTTTTCAGCTCAGTTGGAAACCAGGAAGCTGCTTTGTAGGGTCGGAGACCAGATCTGTGCCTGCCTGCATTTCCGCTTGCCACGCGGAGTACCATTGGCGGCTGACATCGAAAAGCGACGTGGCTTCCTCGTCTGACCAGATAGGTTTGCGGGATGGTAGACGAGAGTCTGGATCGTGGATTATTATTCTATGCTTGCATCACGGGCTTAGCAGACCCGAAAGCTCACCGGAACATATTATTAATAAAATCATACAGGATGTAAAGTACAGCCAGACCAAACTGAAACGGTGAATTCCGACCATCAAACTGAACAACTTTCACAATGGAGCCAGGAAACGCGAAAAGAACCAGCTGTTCCATAAAAAACTGCTGTACCAACCCAAATCAACGCTGGATACCACACGGCAGGCTACACACATAAACTTACGACCGTAATCCCTTTCGAGGTGGTCAGAAAGATTTCTACAACTACCAACTTTCTGTTTAAGAATGTAGTTGTTGCTCTGATCACATTTAGCAATTTAAGTTCCATGATGGAATGATGTGTCAAGTGGTGAGAGGTGGCTAGCCTTTCGTCCATATAAACACTGCACCTTTAATCCCTTAGTCACCTCGTACGACACCCACGGGAAGAATCAGGGTGGTCCATTCAGCACACACGGCAGGACTACCCGGACATTTATTATTCTCGGAAAGAGGGTTGTTCACTCCTCATAACTTTTGAAACCTTGAAATTCTGACCTAGATATACGGGTCTCGAATAAAGCTAAAATTCATAAGGCACATAAGAGTTTCCCTCATAAAATCACCCGCTGACCTTCATGTATAAAATGTCGTTTTGTTTTATGCTTCAAGACTCAGTTTCTTTTATGGGATTCTTACTGTGAAGGGAGGTCTATTTTAGCGTTTTTGGTATATTTCATGGCAGCCGGTTTAGTAGTTAACTTTTCTTACTCTTATGGATTCCAGATGCCAAAGTATTTGAACTCGAATTCTATCCTATCGAAAAAAAGAGAGATCAGAAGTTAGTCGGACGAAGTTGTGAGGATGGGTCTGAAATATTATAGATGAACAAAGGACTTAAGTCAATTAGATGTACCATTATCAAGTTGGTCTTAAATTATGAGGGCCAGGGTCAGTAGACATTCCACCAGCAAATTGATCGGACGACTTTGCGAAGATAGGTCCGCAATGTTCCAGATTACAGGGCCGGGGTCAGTAGATATTGCACCAGCAAATTAATCGGACGACTTTGCGAAGATAGGTCTGTAATGATCCAGATTACAGGGCCTGGGTCAGTAGATATTCCACCAGCTAATTGATTGGACAACTTTGCGAAGATAGGTCTGCAATGTTCCAGATTACAGGGCCGGGGTCAGTAGATATTCCACCAGCAAATTGATCGGATGACTTTGTAAAGATAGGTCTGCAAAGTTCCAAATTACAGGGCCGGGGTTAGTTGACATCTAATCAACAAGTTGGTCGCACGACATTACAAGTATTGTTCTAGAATATTTCAGATTGCAGAACCGAGGTAAGTATATATGCCATCAGCAAGTTGAAAAGATGACACTGCGAAGAAGGGTTCTAGGATGTTTTAGATTATATAACCGGGGTCGGAAGACGTACCACCAGTGAATTAATAGGAGACACTGTGCTGTTAAGGGTCTGCATTAAACCTAAAGAGCTTAAGACTATGAAAATTTGGCAATAAAGAGTTTAGAATAAGGTTTCTGTGCGTAGGCTGATCGATAAAGCCGGAAATTTGGTAAATGAGTCATTTAGCTACCATATCGGTTTGCGTCCTCAATAAAGGAAGGGTTAATGGATACGAACATACAATGATGATGATCACAAACTTGCTTTTACAGACTAGCAATATAGTATCAGGTTATTAGTGCTCGCATTACACCTAGATAAACTTCTTCGTCGTCCTTTCAATTTGCTGTGAAGCAGAGTGAAAAAGCTATTCAAAGATAATTCTTGGTAATAAAAGTTTGTCCCGGTTAGAACAACTTGAGGACAAAATAACCTGAAACGAAGAGCAGAAAAACTACGATTGGCGTTAATATTACAAAGGGCCGTTTTATGTTGACCTCTACAGCTGTTTAGTTTCATCCTTATGAAGAACTAAAAAGACATAGTTTTCATAGAACTTAGAGGTCAACCGTTTTTGGTCACGTTTATGATCTAACCACGAAGTAAATAAAAAGGTAGAAGTGGCACGGAATTTTTTTTGGTGAAATTAATCAACAACACGTTTTTGTTCAACTGATTTATTGATTGACGCAAACGAACATTTCGCAAGCGCAACCTCGAATCGATACCGACTACCAACGGGATTACCGATTAAAATGATAAAGTCTTTATATACAATAAGTTACACGTAACCAGGTTTAGGTGACAGGGGGAAATAGCCTTTCGTAAAAAATATACTTTTAAATGGAAAGAAAAGGCATTTTTAATGTAAAATTAATATTCCAAGTTGTAGCTCAAAAAGATCGTACCTACCACTTAAATGCAAATCATAACCAATAAACAGGGTGAGAGAGACTGAGCTATAGAGGCTCTACTCTACCTCACTAGGCCCAAATCAGGACATATATCATTACTAAGCCTTTGACTATCAAATTACTGACAAACAATATGAAATCTATTGTTATTCAGTAAGACGGCATTCAATGTTAAAACTGAAAATAATGTTTAGAAATGTTTTTTTATTATTATTCACAATGAATTTGTCCATTGTCACTTCCAGTTATTTTCTTAGCTCTGTAACCAGAACTTATAACTTCTTGTTATGTTGTACGTTTTATTTTGATGAAACAGCGGGTGTGGAAATAAAATTCAGTATTGGATTGCTCGGGATCAAAATATAAGTATAAATCAAATGTAACTGCTAACGGTCGTGTGTAACAGAAGATTTTATTTTATTTTTGGATTGAGAAAAGTGTGATTCGAGACAAGGGCAGTTTGTGTCGAGAGGATGAGAATGTACAGACACAAAAGCTGTTTATTTTCTTGTTGTTTAGTTTGTGTAAGGGAATTTATACTTTTTTTTTAATACAAGCGTTAACCCGCGACTTCGTCCGCACAAATTATATACCAGATTTTAAGTCAGATCATAAGCTATCAAACAAAAAAAGTTTCATCAAAATCGGTTCCGTAGTTTTTGCGTGATACTCGTTCAAACAAACAAACACACAAACAAACACCTAAACATCACAGAAACAAACAGACAGACAAAAAATCCAAAAATTGGTGAAATGGAATCAGGGACACATAAAAACCATATCGCAACTTTTTTTTTGTTAATATCTTCAATGTACAGACAAACTTCCTGTTACAGTTTTATAATAGTATACATATGGATAACAATAATAACATTTGTTCCTTTCCCACAAGTTAGATTAGGTAAGATATGAAGTAGCGGTGTCTATAAATTCAATTAAAATACAACAATAACATTGACAACGTTTAGAAAAAAATTTATTGAGTGGTTAAAGGATACATATTAAGAAAGTTAATTATTGCAAAATTCGAAAATTTTGTTCTCGATAAAAATTTTGCCCTCTTGAAAATTCGTACGTGTGTGCAATATGCGTCAACTCGAAAATGCGTAGGTTTGAAATACGTAAGAATAAATCTAAAATATTATAAAACTAAGACTAACTACTACTAAAAGAACAAACAAAGCAACGAAACCTGACAACTGTCTAGTCCAATAGCCAACCTCGGGTCGAGCCAAACGTACCCATAAAACTGTAACAGAAAGTGTGTCTGTACATTGGAGATATTAACAAAAAAAGAGTTACGATACAGTTTTTAGGTGGCCCTAATTCCATATCAACAATTATTGAATTTTTTGTCTGTCTGCTTGTTTGTGTGTTTGTTTGTTTGATCGAGCACCACGCAAAAATTACTGAACCGATTTTGATGAAATTTTTTTGTTTGATAGCTTATGATCTAACTTAAAATCTGGTATATAATTTATGCTGACAAAATCACGGGTTACCGCTAGTTATACATACATACATACCTGTCTCCCACTAGGGTAGGCAAAGACAACGGAACGCCACCTGCTACAATCCTGACAAACCTCTTTGGCTTCCTCCACATTCATTAGTCCTTTCATGCATGTTTGTCGGTTTCGGGTAGACCTGGCCCTTTTTATGCACGTCGCCAATTTGTTCCGGAATGAAGCCGTGGTGGTCCAATGGCGAGTAACCTTGCCTGCCGTGCAGGAGGCGATGGTTCGATCCCCGTTCGATCCCCGTTCAGGCCGACTCGTACCAAAGAGTTTTTCGGAACTTATGTACGATTTGTAACACCACTGGCTTTTCGGTGAAGGAATCTGCATGCTTCAATTTATGTATTGTACCTACTGTCCATTACTAAGTGGCGAAGGGCTCACTCCCCGTCACACTCCACAGAGTTTCGGTACTATTAGTGAAACGTGGATGGTTTGAGTTTTCAGAATATCTCTGACTACTCCATCGGGGAGTAGTCGTGAACATGTGCTATGCTAAAGAATGGAAACCGACAAAATAAACTTTCTTTAATTTCTTGCGGAATCCTGAGAGCTTGCATCACATTTAAGTCAAGATGTCTCCGCCTCAAAGCGAGCGCTTAAGTACGAGTTAAGTGCCGCTTAACTTAAGATCTACATTTTAACTTTTTAGTTTTAGCTGGAGATGTTTGTTACGCTCTTTACTAATATAAGTTTAATGCTATGTGTGGCTATAATTTGTCTTTACTATATATACAGGGTGCAACTTTAATGCAATATTTACGAAAGTGATTAAGTTCTTTATTTTTTGCGATACATGTGGTATAATAGAAGATGCCCATCATCTGCTGGTGGAGTGTGAGCGGAACCGTAATCAAAGAGAGGCATTGCTTACGGCTGCCAACCTCAGTAGATATGGTGTAGGAGACTTTTTTATGTATCTTGTCTGATCCGACGTCCGAGTTGGCGAAGAAAGTTTATAGGATGGCTAACCGTGATTAATACCTACTCCACCATAGTTTGTAAGGTTATGATGATTGTATCGTCATAGTTTATTATATTATTAAGTACTTATAATGATAAGGTACGATAGGACCGGTATATACAAAATGTATAAAGGCCCTGAAACAAATAAATAAAAAATAAAAACTTTATATTAATTTGGTAATGAATCAATCCAAAGAATTGCTAAATTAAAGTGGCAGTGGGCGGGGCACATTGCTCGCAGAACCGATGGCCGATGGGGCCGAAAAGTTCTAGAGTGGCGACCGCGTACCGGAAAGCGCAGCGTGGGTAGACCCCCCACACGGTGGACCGACGACCTGGTGAAGGCGGCGGGAACCCGTTGGATGAGGGCAGCGCAGGACCAGTCGTTATGGCGATCCTTGGGGGAAGCCTATGTCCAGCAGTGGACGTCCATCGGCTGAATCGCATGAATGAATCAATAAAAACTTAGGCCCCTAAAAATATTTAGTAAGTTATCGATTGAGTTTCATAATAGGCCACTTTCATGTTTCCACTTTCATCCCTCACGGATTAGAAGAGGAAGAGCTTCTTCTGATTGTAAAATTTTATTTGAAAATATTTTTTTATTTGTTTCAGAAGCTAGCAATATGGCTGGAAAAACACTTATATTACTGGCATCAATATCAACTTTAAACATAGGTGAGTAAGTCATACATACGCTCGGCTAATGTGGTATCCCCATATTATGATGAAGAAGAAATTCTGATGCGGATGCAAAGTTGATCCATCCGCATTGGGCAAGTGTGGTGGTTTAATATTAAAACACCCTTAGGCCTGTATCATAGTAGAGGGGACGATAGAAGCTAATGATGATAATAATTGACATCAAACATAAGTTTCTTGTGTGGGGTTAAGATGGTTCGTACAGTTATTTGCCAGAAAAAGTACGTAATTGGTGATTAAAGTTAAAAGGATTCCTAATGTGCTGACGGTTTTTTTAAGGGAATGATCAGACCATAAAACTGAACAACTTTATCTACGGGCCCAACACAGAAATCGCAAATAAAAATCATCTGTTTCATACAAAACTGCAATTCAATGATTTCAAGGTTTATCCCATAGAAAAAGTGGTACAGTTGATCAGTTGTTCGTTCAGTTGGTGATCTGATCATCTCACTCAACCACTTTATGATCCTATAGGTACAGGTTGTTACAAAAGTAAAAATAAACATTTAAAACTTTTAAGGGGGTTGTTGAGACCATCAAACTGAACAACTATCACTATGAGACCAACATCGAAATCACGAAAAAAAAAACTTTTGTCCCATACATGGTGGCTGTCCCCATTGCTGGAGTAGATCTGTAGTTTAGTATGGAACATCGCATCATGAACGAGGGCATCGCATCATGGCGATTAAGGCCAATCTTCCCATTTGGGGGAGGCCTATGTCCAGCAGTAGACGTCTATCGGATGATATGATGATGATGATGATGATGATGGAACATCCGATTTTTTTTCGCTATTTCAATATTGGTCCCATAGTGAATGTTGTTGAGTTTGATGTTCTTAAATGTTAATTTGTATTTTTGTAATACCTTGTGTAATGATTATTGTTTTACATACATTTATTAGCCCCTACCTACCAGGCTGATCTGATTCATAGTTAGATACGTAACTGACAGCCAAGTTAATTTCCTAATGCAGAGAGCGCTCTTGAGACCTGTCACATGATTAGTTCAGACTAAGTTATGTTATCTTCAACATCAATCTATGATTTGCTAACTTTGTGTCAATTATAAGTTATGTTAGTAATTACTTAGTTGGAAGGAATGTTGTTTGAATTTGTATTGGTCCATTTGGAAATAATAAGACTGAATTCTCCTATGGGGTAGTCAAACATTTTGCTTCAACTATAAACTGAAATATGCCATGTACCAATGAGTTTTTCTAACTTATTTACGTAATATCGACTGCTCTCAAACGGTGAAGGAAAACATCGTGAGGAAACCTGCATACGCTGAAAAAGAAATTCTGATGTATGTGTTAAGTCTACCAATCCGCATTGGGCACGCGTGGTGGACTAAAGTGCTAAAAAGTAAAGTGCTAAAACTCACTGAGGGTAGGTCTGTGCCCTGCAGTGGGACGTTTATAGGCTGATGATGATAAACTGATATTTTTGTACCTTGAAAGAAGAATTTTGTGGCTTTAACTACTAGACTAACTGTAATAAACAGTATTAAAAGGCTTGACGGCCCGGTAGCACAGTCTGTAGTGAACCTGCCTGCTGTGCCGAGGGTCGCGGGTTCGAATCCCGTAAGGGACAAATATTTATATGATGAATATGAATATTTGTACCCGAGTCATGGATGTTTGTATCTATATATGTATTCTATATCGTTGTCTAGTCATCATAATACAAGTCCATGTACTTTAAATGTGACTAGATAATTTGTGTGACAATGTCCAAGATATTTATTTATTTATAAAAGGCGACTCAGGGATATTAGAAATAACATTAAACAATAACGGGCTAATCACTTTCTATAATTATTATTTATGATAATAATGTCCTTCTCAAGTGACGTAGGCAATTACCTACTCACTAAATCGTCACTAAGACTTAACAACTACTTGGAAAGGCTAAAATGATCAATGCACAGATGCACAAACAAAAACACAGAGGAACACACACGACACGTCACTAGCCCTGAAGGTCCCGCGCAAGAGTACCAGCACACTGGCCAAGCTCCGTCTCCTGCGACAAGGGATGTTTACATTCCACGCGGGGGAGAGGACGCGTGAGACGGGAACCTCGTCATCATTCTCCTTTATCCATTATAATAAACCTACTGAAGAACTTTCTGTATGGAAAATAAATCAGAAAACGAGAAATAAAATCTGCTGTTCAATACTGCAAACCTACTCGACTCAAGTGTATGGCGGTATTTTTCTCGATTTCTTTGATTGTCCCATAGAGGAATTAGTTCAGTTTGATGGTTTGATCATCCCCTAAAAACTTAGCGTAGCTATTTGTGAACTATCAATTCTGGTAGACTTGATAGTAGGTTAAATTCTCGTAGGTATATTAAAATAGACTGCTTTTTCTCAGTGTAGGTGAAATATGGCATCTTAGGTAAAATTCACCGACTTCTTCATTCCTCCGTCACGCCATGTATTGTTGCAATTACATGTTTATCGGTCTGTCTTTCGATGTATGTATCCTACTAATGTGAGAAGGGGATTAATGTAATGTCTACACTTTTTCTTTAACCATACTTTCAAATACAGTCGGTACATACGGTGGTTTCAGTCCATACAAAAGTTTGACGCACAATACGCGTAGACGGAATTAATAAAAGTAATTGTTTCGAAAATCTAGTTGCCGCGTCACAAATAACATTTGCAATTTACAATATAATTACGAAGATATAAAGCTTTTAACATTTTGTATGAAAAATTTTAAACCTTTATATCTTCGTAATTATTTTATAGATTGCAAACGTTATTTGTGACGCGGCACCAAGATTCTCTACACTATTTTTCCATATATACAAAGTTACTTATATAAATACCGTCTATGCGTATTGTGTGTCAAAGTTTTGTGTAAAATTGACCCCTCTACATCCACCTTAAGAAGCTGCAACATTAATAAAGGAAGAAAGAACTTAATAGTTATAATAATAATAAATTGTTTATTTCAGACATGGTGTCCATAAAATTTGTTAGTATACATAATAAAAACTTAGAAAACTAATGTTAGTAGGTACAGAATACTTAATAGGTACAGACAGTCACATTAACATTTACATTTTATTAGCATGCAGCTGTATCCAACGCTTCAGTATTTGGGAGTCCCATCGCTCCGCCAACACGCTCAGGATACTGTTGGTGCTAGCTCGAAGGCGGGTGGACGCGCAACGTTTCCTCATGATGGCGTGGAATCCGTCGGTGCGCGCCTCCACGAACATGCGCTACACCACCGCGGCAGCCCCATTAGTGCCCTGAATGCGTTGTTGTACCGGACTCTCAGATCGCTGTATGCCCTCTGCGTATAGTTGACCCACATACTGCACGCGTATGTCACTGTATACGTACTGTTATGCGTCTAAAGTCACGAGAAAAAGATAGTATTATTTCCAGAAATCTACCCAAAGGTTCCAAATAGATTAAGAGATAAGTGTACTTTTTGCAACCATCAGCTGCAAGGCTGATTCAGTGTTTATGGGGTATAGAGCATCTCTGTGATGGGGATGGACCTCCAGTCGGTTTAGAAGTTACTGATGGTCCGGTCAGTAAAAAAATAACGATCAGCTGCAAGGCTGATCGTATGATATTATTGTAGCATGCACTGTAGCTATGTGAACAGTACAAATACTGACATGGTTCATCGGTCGGTTTAGGAGATACAGCCGTTCAAAGGTCCGACCTTTGAACGGCTGTATCTCCTAAACCGACTGGCAGTTCGTGTCAGTTTTTATACTGTTCACATAGGTACAGTGCACACTACAATAAATCATACGATCAGCCTTGCAGCTGATCGTTAATTTTTTACTGACCTTTAAACGTCTGTAACTCCTAAACCGACTGAAGTTATGCAGGCAGACCTAGTCCATCCCCATCACAGAGATGCTCTACACCCCATACACACTGAATCAGCCTTGCTGCTGATGGTTGCAAAAAGTACACTTATCTCTTAGTCTAAAAGGTCATATACGTCGCCTCCGGCAATCTCTAGTTAAGACACATAACACGATGCGACATTATCGGAGATGGGCAGAATTAATTAATTACATTATTTATATGAAAGGACCTATAGAAAGGGACCTTTTGGCAACATGTGTTGGATCCCATGTTACTAATGGAAATAATTGAGGGTGCCGTGTTAAAATGTAGGTATAGGTATAAATTGCTAAACATTTTTATATCCAATACAAGCTTCGGTATTGTTAATAATCAAAGAAGTTAAGCAAAATTATGACAGGAGTATTTCATAAGATAAGATAAGATAAATATTCTTTATTTGCACACCCAAAAAAAAAAAAAAACAACATCAGCTCATTACACATCATCATCATTCTCTTGCCCATTTCTCATTATTTGGGGTCAGCGCAATATCTCATCCTCTTCCATTCATCTCTCTTAGCCGTCGTTTCAACACTCACCCCTTTTTTACTCATATCATCCTTCACACAATCCATCCATCTTTTCTTCGGCCTTCCTCTCCTACCACAGCCATCCATATTCATACTTAACACTCGTCTCGTAACTCCAGTCTCTCCGCAATTTCGCCATCATAGGTGCTACTTTCAAACTTCCTCTAATATACTCATTCCAAATCTTGTCCATTCTGGTTACACCACAAATCCATCTCAACATTCGCATCTCAGCTGCATGCAGTCGTTTCTCATCCGTTCCTTTTATGGCCAAACACTCTGATCCGTACATAACGACAGGGCTTATTATGGTCTTATATATTTTCCCCTTTAATTTTAAGGGGGATTCGGGAGTCGCAGATCGTTCTCGTGACCTGCCGCCACTTTATCCACCCTGAGTTGATTCGGTGCTTTACGTCCCGATCTATCTCTCCATCGTTTTGTATGAGTGAACCGAGGTAGCGAAAGTCGGAGCAGACAGATAATTACACATATAGATACAGTACGGACACTCTCTTCCGCACCAATTTTTTACCTCACCCCCGTTCGCTGAACGACGGGGGCTTAATTTATGCGGTGCTTGCGTAACTTATCTTCCGCTATTATAATTCAATCAAAGTAAATAAGCCATGTAAAGTATCACTCTAGACGTTATTATAAAAATAAAGTAAATACAAATTAAAAATATAATCTAAGGTACCTATCTAATTATAGAAGCAGATAGAACTTGAAACCCACGCAGGTTCGTGAAAAACATCTTTGTTTACAACAGTACTAGAGAACGCATCGGTCCGTATAAAATTTAATGAGTTCAGCTATACGGGCTTCTATTTTAGGGTTCCGCATTCTAAGGTAGGTAGTGAATCAAAATATATATTAGACACTGATTGGTTTAAGTCTGCTTCTGATATTTCGTTATTTGTCTATGGAGGAACTACCGTGGAAGATTCCTCCGGTGAAAAGGGAAGATCTTACGCTAGGCTAGGGAAGCCGTGAAGCTTGGGAACCAGCAGTAGTCCAACAGTTTTTAGTTGGACTTTGTATATACAGGGTGACTTTTAATAGGTCTGTATGGCTTAAAGGGGAAAGAGTACAGCCCATTAGAAGTCTAAAACTGTATGGAACCCCTGGTCGAAAATCACTGGTTTCGGAAATAATGGACACTAACTTTTTTTCGAAAATTACCAAAATTTAAGGTAAAATCATAAAAATAAAAATAAATACTTATTGCATGCATTTTTTTTACGTTTTCTGTTTACTGGATTAATTATTCATAAACTAAAAACAAAAAATCTCATAAGTTACTTCAAATTTTAAAGTTATGAGAGCTAAAAGTCGTAACATTACAAAAAAAACTTTATGCTTTTACCTTAAATTTTGGTAATTTTCGAAAAAAAGTTAAAGTGTCCATTATTTCCGAAACCAGTGATTTTTGACCAGGGGTTCCATACAGTTTTAGACTTCTAATGGGCTGTACTCTTTCCCCTTTAAGCCATACAGACCTATTAAAAGTCACCCTGTATGTATATATATTGAATCTCTGTGATTATTTCTCTTGAGCGATTCATGTCTGGTATAAAATTGTGAACCTTATAACTAGCGACTAACGGGTTACTAATCTGGCGTCGCAAGTTGTTTGGGTTAGTGCCATCTGTCCCCATTCCCAGCTGCCCCCGTCCCAATTGACCCCGATGATATCAACACTCGATACATTTTATTATTAATATATTTTAACGATATTTTTATAATTTAAACTTGTTTCAATGTAGTACAGTCAAAGTCAAAAAGTGTTGCGGTTGAATCTTATTCGGTCCGCCACATACATACGGAATAAACCAGATTCGGAATCAGGATTCCGGATGCAGAGACTGCATACAAACACATTCAGAATTATTCCGTCCGCAACTTCGTCCAAACTGGAATTCCTGATCAGATTGAATTGCGCTCGGAAGAAAACCGTTCCGGATGCAAGTCCCCTATACATTTTGTATGCGTCTGCCACACAAAGTCGTAAATTCCGAACGGAACGCACCATTGCGGTCGGAGTGTTGTCGTTTTCGGAGACTTTTTCACTAGATCTAGTGAATTTTTCATTTCTTTGGTGGAATTTTTTAAAGATTTACAGCCATATCACACAAGCTATTTTTGAGCGTAGGCGTTGACGGAACGTTATAGTGTCGTAACGGTGCAGTTGTGAAGTCGTTCTGTTGCTATGGAAGCTACGAAATCGCCTACGCTCAAAAATTGCTTGTGTTATATGGTTCTATTAGTAACCAAACACAAAAAATTAGTACATAAATACCATTGTGTATGCATATTGTGTCTGATGATGAAACTATCGATATTCTTTTGATATTATCCTGACCTCAAAAAATAGTAACAATATCGATGCGACTGATTTATATTGTGCAATACTGTCGATAGTATTTGTTATGAATCATACTTACTATAGGCGTTTCATACATTTTTATTTTAGGAATTTTTTAAAGAGCATTCTAATATTTTTTGTAACCATAGTTGGCAACACAGCTGCCACAAGACATCTGCACTCGACCACTGGCGTCTGGCAACTGACCCTTTTTATTCCGGACGGAAAACGTATGTGTGTGGATTGTATCAGGAATCCTGATTCGGAATCCCTATTCAGGTTTCCGTTTCGCGATTCCGGATGTATGTGGCGGACCTTACGTGCACATTTTGCGAGTGCGACGGTATCGCCATCTGTTGGCTTCTTTGCTTTAACTTGGGGGTGAACAAATAATTTAAAGGTGTTTTTAAATACCTAATGAAACTGGTCAGCTTTCCCTAAAGAACTTGAGTTAAAAAACGAAAAATATATTTGGACAACCAAAATTTGTTTCGTTTTGCGTCCTTAAAAAATGTTGTTTAGTTTTATTATCTGAATACACCCTTAAATTTTTTCTAGTAATAAAAAAATAGGGGTGCATAATATTCGGAACCCTTAGTGATGAAATGAATCAAACTTAGCCAATGTTTATGAACCACAATTATTATCTCGTTGCGAAACCGCAAATAGGATAGGATATTGCAATGTTTCGGCTGCACGGTTCCCTTTGATGCTTGTTTTTTTTTTTACAAAAGAATAAAAAGTATCGTTTGGTGCTCGGTACGGAATAATCAAGCACGTTGGGTTTGGTTAGGGTATGTATACTGTGGTATACAGATGTTAGAATCGTTTTATTAGTTCAATATTTTGGCCGGCACTTCCCGTCACACTGGAAAGAGTTTTGGTACTACCTACTAGTAAAACGTGGATGTTATGAGGCTTCAGAATATCTCCGAATTCGGAATATAGTCGTGAGCATAGTGCTTTGACTACTTATTCAGGGACTAGCCACGCGTGTAATTCTACTAACAAACATTTCTGCCACTTTTTGCGGGGAGCCAGGTAACATGAAATCTGCAACTTTGGATTTTATTCCCCATAACTTTAGATTCTAATTTTGAACGTTAAAAATCATGAAAAGAAGTCTCGTATGAACCCCAAACGTTCTAAGTTCGAAATTATTGTTTCGCAATTATAGGCTGTCTCGTTTAGTGATAAGGTATAAAATTGAATGTAAATGCACATGATCAATTAAGAGGGGAAATGCTACCGCAAGGTTATCCATTATAATAAATAGTCAAAGACATAATGCTTATATTTTGGCCGTATTCTTCTCGTGGGTGTCGTACGACGCGACTAAGGGATAAGGTTTCTTTTTACAAGGTGTAACAAAACACCTTGGTAATATTTAAAGGAGTGATTTAGACCATCAAACTGATCAACTTTCACTATGGAGACTACTTTGAATACGCAAAAAAATCAGCTGTCCCATACAAAACTGCAGTGCCTACCGATTCGACTCTAATGTATGGGACAGCTGGTTTTTTTTTTCAATATCAAAGTTGCTCAGTTTGATGTTCTGAAGCACCTTCTTAGGTATTACTGGGGTGTCATACATACATACATACATATTCTATTCTTTCTTTCTTATCGTGTGGGCAAGCCCTGGTGACAGAGTTTTTTTCAGACCGCCTTACGGCCTCTGACGTGGTTTTTATGTAACGCCTACTACTACCAACAGAGATAGAAGCCGGGACCAACGGCTTAACGTACTTCGGAATCATTTTTCTTTTCAGACAATCAGGTGATTCAGCCTGCTATGTCCTAACCAACTGGGGAAAAACGCACAAAGTGACATATCATTAGGTATCCCCCGTGGGAATCGAACCCACGAACTCTGTGTCAAGAGCCCAATACTCTTAACCATTGGACCACGGAGGCAGATTTACACTAATGGTATTTATTTTAAAGCAAATTGACGATTGATTTATCTATACTATTATAAAACTGTAACAGGAAGTTTGTCTGTACATTGAAGATATTAACAAAAAAAAAAGTACGATATGGTTTTTAGGTGTCCCTGATTCCATTTCACCAATTTTTGGATTTTTTGTCTGTCTGTTTGTTTGTGTGTTTGTTTGTTTGTTTGAACGAGTATCACGCAAAAACTACTGAACCGATTTTGATGAAACTTTTTTCGTTTGATAGCTTATGATCTGACTTAAAATCTGGTATATAATTTGTGCGGACGAAGTCGCGGGTTAACGCTCGTTGATTTATAAGAGTACTACTTACATACGTATCAGAATTTCTTCTTCAGCGTATGCAGGTTTCCTCACGATGGTTTCCTTCACCGTTTGAGAGCAGTCAGTATTACTTACATTATTATTAATGTTGACATTTGGTATTATTATTGATTTTGTTATCAATATGATTATTGTTTGTTTATTTATCCTACGTAGCTCAATATTTTGTGTGTGTGAATTACTAAATTATTTGTAGAGCAGCTAGCATGCCACCCCCGAGAAAACGACAAAAATCGAGATGTGCCTCCATCTTTATTATTTTACGTAGGCCAGAAAGAGCGTGAATGACGATTTTCTCGTTTAAACGCTTTGTCGTGGGTGGCATGCTAGCTAGGCAGGAGTATTTATTTATTCTGACTTTTGTAAATCTTCCTAATTTAAATAAAATAAAATTAGATAAGTAAGTGGATTAATGTATGCAATTTAAATCTAAAGCCATTCAAAATCTATCCTTTAGAATGCTTCCAAATATAAATTGGAATGCAAACTTAATCTGGAATTAATTCCAGCCCGTAATTAAAACTTTCAACCGTATCCGGAAAATGGAAATGGCGTCATTGTGCCGGACAACGCTGTGGAAATTTGATAATATAGTATTATTTTAGAATATTTAAACTTTTACTTTGCGTTGAGACTTGACTTCATATAGAATTATAGCCCAGTCATTTTACGGAGTTTTGTTAGGCGGGGTAGGGAGTAATTATTAATTGGACTTTTAAACTGTAACCGGCACCATTTAGTGACAAAACCTATCTTAAAACATTTTTTTTTAAAAATCGCTACGCAAGATAATAATCAAAATTATGTGTCCCAGAAAGCTTTTAAATTAATAATATTAATACCAACGCACTCATTTGACTTAGATTTAACATTAGAAATTATTTTTGAGAAATAAAATAAGCATAGAAATCTTAAAAATGAGGTATTTATTAGAAAATACGAATGTATTTTTCAAAACCTTATAAGTATACAAAACTATTTACTCCATGTTTCAAGTATGTATAATACGCCTTAAATATGTGCAAAAAAAATTTACCATCATGTCTTTTAGAACGAGATAAAAGCTAAATTTTAGAATTGTTACTGTTGCAGGCGTGATTTTTTTTAATTTTGGTACATTTCTAGGCTCAAATTGGCTCTTCAATAGTATACCGAAAAAAAATCTATTATTAATTAGTCCCGGCTCAAACCGTAAAATGACTATTATATGTATATATTAGAAAAAAAGAAAGATTTACATTTTAGCGGGCTATCGCAGCATATTTTCGTCTTTCAACTTACATTATCACACAATGGATTGATTCAAAGGGTTTTGGGAACTGTGTTAGAACATTAAAACGGCACAGTTCTCCCAACAACTCACATTTAGAGCCTTGGAAAATTATGGAATAAATATAAGACAAAAATAATACAACACAGAACAAACTAAACACAAAAATTGCAAATAGTACCTTCACGTTCTCAAGAGCGTCGCCGCAAGACATGTTGCCCAACAAGCAGCATTCCCCCTCTGGACGGCGACACTGATTTTTCTGCCAGCTCTGTGGTCGCCAGCGGTCTCATCGAGAAACCCCGATAGGTCTGTAATAAAGGCTTTGTCCTCTGGGCCCCAAGGACTAACAACAATACAATACTTATACCTTTCGTATCTGGCGCGAAAGTGTTTCCTGCTAGTTCTCCTGACATCTCACTCGGTGTTGTCACCATAAGCTGCTTTCCCCTGTGATGCTGTATTGCTACAGGGTAAACCTGTAGTAATCACGGATATATCGTCCGCACTGGTTCCTGCCGTCACAGCAAAATAAAATATATACCAGATTTTAAGTCTCATCATAAGCTTTTAAACCCAATATGTCTCATCAAAATCGATTGAGTAGTTTTTGCGTCATGCTTGAATAAATAAACTCGCAACGATGACGGAAATCAGTGCAGACGCAGACGGCAACAACAATGCAATTGTCTAAACGCAAACATCGTCACAACCTTAAATTCGTCGTTGAAACATCGGTGAGCTGACTATTCGGTATTCGCTATGGTGTCAAACTCATATAAAAACTTTGACGATCTGAAGGATGAAAGAAGGATGTTACATTTGTGAGCTCGTCGATGTTTTTGATAGCGATGTGACGCTTAGAGAATGAGCGTTTTTCTTTTGGTATTATAAGAGATCGAAAGATGGAGCTATGGTCTGTGCGAATAAAGGTTTCAAAAAGTGTTTCTTACAAATAATTAAGAGGGAAAAGATGATAAAAAAAATGCCAAAACATCTTTTTATTCAATATTTCATTATTTACGAATAATTTTAACCGATAAAATATAAAACTGTTTACGTCTGACATCGTTGTAAGGGCTCGATCCCTTGGCCTTTTAAAAAAAGACAAGCACAGTCTTTCATTGATTTTGGCAGTATCTCGCGAACGTCTCTATGAAGCTATAATCATGTTTTCTGTCGAGTTTTTTAAGGAACTAAATAAAAAAAAAAGGAAAGGTAAACGCTCATTGCACTCCTGCTCGTTACTAATATAAACAACAAAATTAAAAAGTTAAGATATTGCCTGGAGAATTACTGAGAGGAGGCTACAAAAATAAATAGTCCAAAAAAACATATTTCGTCTTTCGTTTCAAATCTATGGAAATCCTTCAATAATCATGCCTGTCACGGCCGAGAGGCAGTGAAATAAAATACTTTATCTGTTAACGCGAAAAAAACATTCCGGCGTAATGGCTTTATAATAAAGCGCCGATGCCGTAAAAAGGTTATAAAAGAACGGTATTATGAAGCATTATATAGCTTTAGTTATATTATAGCATGTTAAAGTTAACACGTGGAAATTAATCAATCAATTTAGCGTTGCAAAAAGGAAGTAAATTAATGCATTTTCACAGCCAGTTTTGGTTACAGCATATAATTACTATAGGTACCAGGAACAGACAATGAGCTGTCAAATGGAATCATTTTTGGGAACTGTTTGACGGCTTGACGGAATGGTGAAAATGTAGGTCAAATATTTTGTACAATTTTTTTTTCTTGTCTACCCCACGGTGTTGGGTATCGTTAGATAGGTCGTTTAAAAATATTATGGGTGTGGGAAAATCATTTTTCGATTTAGGGATCCGTTAGCGAAATATTAAGCTTTAAAGCGAAAATTTTTGCTAGAGTCAAATGTCTCCCCTCCCTCTCCCGGCAAAACGGTTGTAGTTGGAGATGTGAAAAAATTCACGACTAAGTAGGCTTTACAAATTAACGAGTTTTAGTCGACCAACTTAAAAAATGTACTCGGAGACGCTTAAACCGCAGTGTAAAACATAAAGCCCCCTTCTTAGTTCATACATATATTGTGAAGGGCAACCACGGAACCCTACACTGCACGTGGCCCGACATGCACTTGGCCGGTTTTGTATTTAATTTGGTAACTAGTGGTTACGTTGTACCATGAGTTTTCACTGTACGTGCACTTACTGCTGTAGTTGCGGCACCAATTTTGTAAGACAGAATTAGTTCTCAACGTAACCACTATGAGCTCTGAGCGAAATTCAAGAAACTGTAGTTTACCACGGTAGTTTTACTGTAGTATACTTCAGTGTAAACTCATGGTACAACGTAACCACTAGTTACCAAATTAAATACAAAACCGGCCAAGTGCATGTCGGGCCACGTGCAGTGTAGGGTTCCGTGGTTACCCTTCACAATATACAGGGTGTCCCAGAAATGGTGAATCAAACTGCTATGGGAGGCAGCTTGACTAATGTCCTATCCATAAAAAATATAAAAAAAAAATAAAACGCACATGACCATAAAAAAAAGATTAAAAAAAAAAAAGATTTCGGTTCAGAAAAAACAATTAAACTAAGTGGTCTGTGCTCGAAGTGCAGACATTTTTTTTTGTAAAATGTTAACAATCAGTCGAAGCAACCTCTAACAATTAATATTGGCAGAAAAAAATTACAAATTATCCCAAAACGCGATAATTAGAGCTGGAAACTTAGAAAAATTTGATGATTTTCCCGTTTTTTTGGATATTCTTTTTTTTTTATGGTCATGTGCGTTTTATTTTTTTTTTATATTTTTTATGGATAGGACGTTAGTCAAGCTGCCTCCCATAGCAGTTTGATTCACCATTTCTGGGACACCCTGTATGTATGAACTAAGAAGGGGGCTTTATGTTTTACACTGCGGTTTAAGCATCTCCGAGTACATTTTTTAAGTAGGACGACTAAAACTAATTAATTAATTAATTAAACTAGTTAATTTATAAAGCCTACTTAGCCGTGACAGTTTTTCTTCTAAATTCATTATACATGCTATTGCCGTGAATTTTTTCACATCTCCAACTACAACCGTTTTGCCGGGAGAGGGAGGGGAGACACTTGACTCCAGCAAAAATTTTCGCTTTAAAGCTTAATATTTCGCTAACGGATCCCTAAATCGAAAAATGATTTTCTCACACCCATAATATTTTTAAACGACCTATCTAACGAGGTATCGTTAGATAGGTCGTTTAAAAATATTAAAATATATAGTTAAAAATATATAGTGTGGTACCCCACACCGTGGGGTAGACGAGAAAAAAAAATACATTCCCACTTCGCGTGTGGGGATCTATTTTACCACTTTGTCGGCGTGATAAAAATATATACATGTGCCAAATTACAATTTTTAGTATTAAGCGTCTCTGAGCTAAGCCGCGGACAGACGGACAGACATGGCGAAACTATAATGGTTCCGTGTTGACTTCGGAACCCTAAAATATGGAGGACTGTACCCAGCAGTGGGTGGATTGAAGTTATGGATGATGATTTTTGAATATTTTCAAACACCAATATTTTATTCAGTAAAATTTTTACTACCTCGGTTTCAGCAAAACTAATCCACCGATTTCCTGCCCCAATTCGTTCATACTGTTACGAGCGACGGGTTTCGGGATTGGAGTGAAACGCTAAGTCCAATTTATTTACAGAGTTTATTGGGTTACACACTTACACACGGACCACCTCGCAGAGGTTCCCCTTTTAACAGTCCTCCTCGCAGGGGTTTCCCCTCTCACCACTTTCACTGTTCACTACGTCACGACGCGCGACACGCTATGACGTCACGACGCACGGCACTATGACGTCACGACACGCGACACACACTACACTGCACTAGACTGACACTTGTCTACTCACTGTTCCACTTTACTTTTCACTAGTACTTTTCTACTTTTACTTTTCTTCCTTTTTGCTTCGCACTTTTCACTGTTAAATCAATACTGACTCGCGTCCACAAACTCGCGGCCTTATATACCCCTTAGAATTTTCTAGATGCCCGAATTTCGTTAGTCTTTTCTTTATTCCTTTGTTCCCTTCCGGATATTCCTAGTCCCGCCTTCTTTCTCGAATCTTCCTAAACACGCCCCATTTTATTGTATCTTTACAAATATTTCTTCTCTCTCTTCGTTCTAGAACATTCCTATTGTTTTTGGTTCTTTTTAAATATTCCTTCTCTCTCTATTTTCTAGAACATTCCTAAACACGCCCATTTTCTGTCTCTTTCCAAATATTCTTACTCCCTCTTACTTTTCTAGAACATTTCCAACAACAATAAAATCTAGAATAATTTTCGACGAGTCTCGAACCATCGACCCCCGGCACGGAAGTCCATGCGTCGACCGCCGAGCTACGAAGCTTGTTGACAAACCGGCCGAATTTTTGAATGCCTTTCTATAGCTGCGTCATTTCACAGCATCCGTGACACTGCCCCTCCCTTAGTTCTGCTCGTCCCGAGCATCATTACTTCCGAAATAACGAGCTAACCGATCAACGTGCACTATCTTCAACGGGCTCCTTGGCGATCGTCGGATTCGATATGTGACGTCATTTATTTTGGTCACTACCTCATACGGCCCTTCCCAACTTGCCTGTAACTTCGGGCTCTTCCCTTTCTTACGAACAGGGTTATACAGCCAAACCGGTGTTCCTTCCTCCTTCTCACAAACAAACGGAATGCGCCCAGGTCGTTGCTTGATTGATGCCATATCTCCTGTATTAATCGTGAGCTTCACCAGGTCTGTTCTACCAATATCTGCGCCGTTCTTAGGGAGCCAGTTCTTCGCTATCTCAATCGGTGACTTAGTCAAGTCCTTGCTGGGGTCTTCCATAAATTCCGATACTACATCCCCCTCAGCCTTACGATTCCTAGGAGGATTATCCTCATAGTGATCAACAACCTCCTCTTTCTCAATCGTCAGGTTCACATCTCCGACGTTAAGTATCGGGTTCGAAGTGGATGAAACTGATTCAACAATTTTCCTCGCCGGAATCCAACAAATTTCAGTTTTAACCTTTTCCATCACAGCACATCTCCGTGGTAATCTCCCATCGTTACTCTTGGGCAAAACAACAGGTACCAAGGTCTGTGATCTAGGCTTGCAAACTGTTCTTCTCACACAGTAGACCTTTCCCGATGATCCATCTTTCATCGGAACCTCCTCTGTGTTACACCGTAGCACTCCGTTCTTCATGTCTATATTGCACTGGTGACTTTGTAAGAAATCTAAGCCAATGATGCAATCGTCCACTATTTCAGCTACAATCACCTCATGTTTGAAAGAAGTTTTCCCGATCTTAATCGAAACTCCCAACTCTCCCCTAACAGGTATGCGCTGGCCAGTAGCTGTTGTTAACTGTAGGTTGGTTTGCTGCACAACTCGTTTCTGATAACTTTCCATATCGCTTATCAATCGAGCATTGATTACCGTCCTCGAAGCTCCGGTATCCAAAGTTAATTGACAGCTTTTACCATTGACCTCTCCTTCAACTAACAGACTATTTCCGTCCGATGTTTGTTTGACTCCAATGGTTAGATTTGCAACATAACCACCCAGCGCCCTCCAGTTTTCCTGCTGCTCATCAGTCGAGACTCCTATATCCCGACGGCCTGTACGCTTTGGGCAAGAGCTGCGAATATGCCCCAGTTCACCACACTCGTAGCACACATAACGACGGCCTGTGCGCTTCGGGCAGGAGCTGCGAATATGCCCTCGTTCACCACACTCGTAGCACACATAATTGACGTTTCGATTTCTCGGCGCTGAAGCTCCAGTAGCCACAATCTCCCTAAGGCGAGCGGAATGAGGATCCTGACGTACGGCTTCCACTTCCAATGCATGAGCAACAGCGTCCCTGAGTGTAACATGGTGCTCAAGTCGCACTGCAGCTCGCTCCTCCGGGTCCCGTATCCCATCCGTAAAGGTCTGCAGGAGCATGCTATCGATGGCTGCCGGTGACGACTGAAAAGCCTTTCGCACGAGCTTTTCCACTTCCACGGACCATTGTTGCAGACTCTCGTTAGCATTTTGATTACGTTCCCTCAACCGCGCCCTATACACGTGTTCAAGATGTCCATCGCCAAATCTAACCTCCAGAGCTCCGAAAAGATTGTCGAACGTCAGGTTTCCGCTAGCCCCTACGGCTTCCAGTACGGTGAGAGCCTGTCCCTGGAGTGCCAATATCAACGCAGACTCCGCCTCCTCTTTGCCCCAGCCATTAACCTTCATTGCTGTCTCAAATTGTAGCTTAAAGGCGGCCCATGACGACTGTCCATCGTAAACCGGAGTCTTGACGCCTTTTGGTTGTATGGGTGAGTCAAAAACAGCAGCGACACGACTATGAGATTTGTTCTGCTCAACTTCTCGCCGGATTTTGGCAAACTCACCCTCCACACGATCCAACCTCCCTCCGAACTCACCCTTCACATTATCCAACCTCCCTTCAAACTCACCCTTCACACGCTCCAACTTCCCTTCTACGGCTTCGACTCTCTCTACTGCCTGCTGCAAGCCTTTCGTAATATCTTTGTGAAGGGCCTCCTGCAACGTGCGCATTTGTTCCTCCATCAGGCATGTCTGTTTCTCCTGACGGCGCGCCTGTTCTTCCATCAGGCGTGTCTGTTCCTCCTGACGGCGAGCCTGTTCCTCCTGACGGCGAGCCTGTTCCTCCTGACGGCGAGCCTGTTCCTCCTGACGGCGAGCTGCCTCCTGCATCGTACGCATTTGTTCCTCCTGCCGACGAGCCTGTTCCTCCATCATAAGCTGGATTTGATAGAGGAAGTTTCCTGGGTTCTGCTCCGGAGTGCGCTGCACTTCACCTCCCTCAGGTCTTCTCACTGGAGTGCGCTGCACCTCAGTTGCAAGGGCCGCATCTTCCTGCCGCGCTTCCGACATGGCCCGGGTGGTGACTCCCTTTAACTCCTTTGGCACCAGCGGCATCTTACTCCAATCCCACTTCTGACACCAAATGTTACGAGCGACGGGTTTCGGGATTGGAGTGAAACGCTAAGTCCAATTTATTTACAGAGTTTATTGGGTTACACACTTACACACGGACCACCTCGCAGAGGTTCCCCTTTTAACAGTCCTCCTCGCAGGGGTTTCCCCTCTCACCACTTTCACTGTTCACTACGTCACGACGCGCGACACGCTATGACGTCACGACGCACGGCACTATGACGTCACGACACGCGACACACACTACACTGCACTAGACTGACACTTGTCTACTCACTGTTCCACTTTACTTTTCACTAGTACTTTTCTACTTTTACTTTTCTTCCTTTTTGCTTCGCACTTTTCACTGTTAAATCAATACTGACTCGCGTCCACAAACTCGCGGCCTTATATACCCCTTAGAATTTTCTAGATGCCCGAATTTCGTTAGTCTTTTCTTTATTCCTTTGTTCCCTTCCGGATATTCCTAGTCCCGCCTTCTTTCTCGAATCTTCCTAAACACGCCCCATTTTATTGTATCTTTACAAATATTTCTTCTCTCTCTTCGTTCTAGAACATTCCTATTGTTTTTGGTTCTTTTTAAATATTCCTTCTCTCTCTATTTTCTAGAACATTCCTAAACACGCCCATTTTCTGTCTCTTTCCAAATATTCTTACTCCCTCTTACTTTTCTAGAACATTTCCAACAACAATAAAATCTAGAATAATTTTCGACGAGTCTCGAACCATCGACCCCCGGCACGGAAGTCCATGCGTCGACCGCCGAGCTACGAAGCTTGTTGACAAACCGGCCGAATTTTTGAATGCCTTTCTATAGCTGCGTCATTTCACAGCATCCGTGACAATACGCTAAAAAACATGAAAAGGAAAAAGACCTATCAATAACCAGCCTTCATATTCGATTAACGCATGAGATATAGGGTGTTACCAAAATATATATCGTCCAATATGTCAATGTCGAAACGGCTGAGACGTAAGGAATATGGCAAAGAATTTATTGATATGAAAAATGAGGACATTTATCATACATATCGGTTTTTTATACCACCTGTATATTATGGAGCTAGGTGGGATTCAATTGAATGTATTTCGATTTGGATATGTAGCAATAGGGAAAAATGTTTCTTTTTTTAGTTATGCCTGTTTGTATGTGAGATGACTACTTGCTACGTCGTAGTCAATTGCTACGAGGGTGTCGTAGTCAATGATTTTATAATACTGGGCGTAGAAATATTTTTTAAAACTTGCATTGTGTTTTGAACAAAGCTTTTACCCGACTGCGTGACACGAAGGAAGGGTAATGTGTTTATCAGCCTATGTATTTAAGTAAGTTTGTTTCTTTGTATCAATCTTGCAAGTGTCACTAAAGACATGACAGAATCAAAATTCGCTATGGCCACAACCAGACGCTATATTGTGATAAAGAAAAAAAATTAAGTTGACGAACTATGTTGAGTGGGGAATCATTGAATTTGAAAATCATCTGTACGTTTCTTTAAAATCATTTTTCATTTTGAATTACCATTTAGGACCTATAATTTGTTTTGTTTTTATTGGACAGTTTTTTGCGTAGATTAATTAATTAGCTGAAAGAGTGTGTGAAGTTAAAATAGTACATTATGGTACAAGTGTGTAATGTTGGTGATTACCGCTGAGGCGCCATTGAGAGAGCCGAGGACGGTAATCATCAATACACACGTGTATCATACGACGCTTTTCAACACACTTGTGAAGAAAATAATAATAAAAAATAATTTTATTTAGTAAATAAAAAGTTTATTTAGAGAATTTATTTGTACTATTGAATATGATCTTTTTTGTATCGAAACTTTTTTAAGAACGAAGCAACTCAAGAACTCAACCAAGAAGTTTAGATACCTACTATAAAAAAACCTATAACTCACTTGTGAATAATAGTAATGAAAAAGTCACAGTTTGATTATAGGTGTCATTATGTGCCTAATTGCGGTGAAATAAGGGCCATTTTATGAGCAAGTGTGTTGAAAAGATACTAATTATACGAAAAATATACACGATGTAAACTTAAATGCGTTACATACTTTAAGGGATGCTTCATGCCACCAAATTGAACAAACTTTTATTATGGGACCGACTTTGAAACTGGGAAAAAACCATCAGCTGTTCCACAGAAAATGTCAATAGATGTTCGATTTTCCAATTTCAAAGTTGGTTCCATAGAAAAAGTTGTTCAGTTTGATTGTCTGAAGCACTAAAATATTTAAGTTTACGCCTTGTATACCTACTGGTTGTAGTCATATAATTTTTTTTATAAAATGCATGTTTTAATAACAAAGCTTTTTAGGGTTCCGTACCCAAAAGGTAAAAACTAGAATCTATTACTAAAACTTCACTTTCCGTCCGTCTGTCACCAGGATGTATCTCATGAACCGTGATAGCTAGAATAGATAGCTAGAGTTGACATTTTCACAAATGATGTATTTCTATTGCCACTATAACAGCAAATACTAAAAAACAGAATGAAATAAATATTTTAGGAGGCCTCCCATACAAAAAACGTGATTTTTGCCGTTTTTTGCTCGATAATGGTACGGAACCCTTCGTGCGCGAGTCCGACTCGCACTTGGCCGGTTTTTTCTATTGCTGTTTTTAAAAATTGTGTTTTTTCCAAATTTAGATCCGAAAAGATTAAGTAATTAATTAGGTGAAGAAATGCATGAAGATAAGAAACTGTGAATTATACGGAAAATATTAATAACTAGAAAACTCGAACGGTTTCGCTAATGATGTAACCAAAACCAACCCAAACATAACACAAAATGAAACAAAATATTCTCCAAAATGAAACAGCGGACGGAAATAGGTCAAAGATAAATTACTTATGTCCCAGCATGCAGAGCAGACAGTGAATCGAAACGGCAGAAACTGTTACAGGAAAAAAAGACATTCCTTTTTATTGCATGGCGGTAGAGATTTCGACAAAATGTGTACTAACGCCAAGTCGTGGCAAAGATTAGCGAATAAGAAGCGATACTTTGCTGAAGCTTTTTTTTACGTAAATAGGTACTTGGTAAGTACATAAAACCGAACGACGACCGAATTTACTCCTAGTACGATATTAATAATGCATGGCGGTGAGATTGGGGCCTTTTTGACCATCAGCATGCAAGCCTTGTGCTAGACACGACTGTCAAACCAGCTACACTGAAAAAAATATTTTGTTAAATATAACCGATCTTTAGTGACTTCCAAACTGTTTTCTGGCACATAACCAAACGTTTGTATTGAAATCAAGTATTCGTTTTTGGTTAAATGCAATTTGTAGTGTGTCGTGCTTTCTAAACGAAACCTGTAAGTGTCTCCACCTATCGCATAATAAATGCTAACCTCTTGACATCTGTCTGTCACCATCATCGTAGTGTTTTATTTGTGCTCCGCTTTCTATTTATTATTAAAGTATATAAAACGAATATAAATAGTTAAATCTCGATACCATTAGGTTATGGGCCGTTGCTAAACGCAATATATAACAAGTTGCAACAAAATAAAACGAAAAGCATCGCGATCTACTTCGATTATAAAATCGAACATCTCTCGCTCGAAACGTGTCGAGCACCTACCGTTCGCCGAATTTCTACTTTTTTCAGCTTTTTCAGCTAATAATACGCACGATGGCGTCAGTTTTCCCATCGGCCAATATAGAAAAATTGATGGGACGTGAGAATTATAATACGTGGAAGTTTGCTGTTCAAAGTTATTTGGAGCATGAGGACTTGTGGAATATAACCGGGAAAGAATTATGTTGTGGATACTAAAAAAGACACGAAGGCTAAATCGAAGATAATACTTCTCGTTGACCCCATCAACTATGTGCACGTGCAGGAGGCTACGACGGCACAGCAGGTATGGCTAAATCTGAAACGAGCCTTCGATGACACCGGTCTCACAAGAAAGGTAGGATTGTTACGCGATCTGATTACTACTACGCTTGATAGTTGTGACAATGTTGAGCAATATGTAAATAAAATAATGTCGACAGCGCACAAGCTCCGAAATATAAATTTTGTAATTGGCGATGAATGGCTAGGGACGCTACTACTAGCTGGCTTACCCGATGCATACAAGCCTATGATAATGGCAATCGAAAGCTCAGGTGTGCAGATCTCTGCCGACTCAGTCAAAACTAAAATTCTACAAGATGTAAAAGATTCAAACTCTGTTGCATATTATACGAAACATAACCGTCAGCATGTCAAGTCTCCGAGAAAAATTCCACCAAATTACACTGATGAATCCAAATCGCAGGGTAAAGGTCCACGCTGCTTTAACTGCAACAAATATGGGCATATTGGAAAGCAGTGTTATTTCAGGAAGAATTCAGAGAAGAATGATAAAAGGAATCAAAATAATAATACTTACTTCGCTGCTTTTTCAGCTGGTGCCGAGTTGGATGACAGTCGCTGGTATATCGACTCCGGTGCATCCATGCACATGTGCAAACACTATGAATGGCTCTACGATGTGACTACTTCTCCGATACATAGTATAAAAGTAGCAGATAATAAGTCAGTAACAGTTAAAGCATGCGGTAAGGTGGATTTTAAAATAAAAGACTCCGAAGGCACAGTTCAACAAATACAGGTCAGAAATGTTTTGTATATTCCTGATTTAAGCACAAATTTGCTGTCAGTCAGCCAGATGACTAAAAACGGCTGTGAAGTCAAGTTTGACAGTGAAGGATGCAAAGTTTACCAAAGTAATAAACTGATATTAACTGCAGGGCGACAGAACAACAGGTATCCGTTAAATACATCAGATGTTTCTGCTATGTTGTCACAAGTTAATGAGGAAAATGACAAAATCTGGCATCAACGCATGGCTCACTTGAATTTCATAGATTTACAAAGACTCAATGAATGTACAGAAGGTGTTAAATTGTCCAGAAAGAAAAACAACATTGTTTGTACTACTTGTATAGAAGGCAAGCAGAGTAGGCAACCGTTCAAACACACAGGCACCAGGGCTTTAGAACTACTAGAGTTAATCCACTCTGATTTATGTGGACCGATGGAAAATAAGTCATTGGGGAATGCAAAGTACTATATAACATTCATTGATGATTATTCTAGAAGAGTATTTGTGTATTTTTTAGAAAATAAATCAGATGCTCTTGAGAAATTTAAAGAATTCAGAGCTTTAGTTGAAAAACAAAACAATAAAAGTATAAAAATCCTGCGCACTGATAATGGCAAGGAATATGTCAATAACAATTTCACAACGTATTTAAAAAATGCTGGTATCAAACACCAGACCACAAATCCATACACTCCTGAGCAAAATGGGTTGGCCGAACGAATGAATCGTACTCTTGTAGAGCGTGCTAAATGTCTTGAATTCCAGGCTACATAAGCGTTTTTTGGGCAGAAGCAGTATCAACGGCTGCTTACATTACGAATCGCTCACCGACTAAAGCGCTAGAGTACCGTATACCGGAAGAAATATGGACGGGAAAGAAGCCTAATATTAAATACATGCGCATATTTGGATGCCCTGCTATGGTACATGTGCCTAAGGAGAAAAGGAAGAAATGGGATTCAAAATCAGTAAAAATGTTGTTCGTTGGATACTGCGAGGAGACAAAAGGCTACAGATTATATGATGAAAGAGAGAGAGCAATAGTGAAGAGCAGAGATGTAGTATTCATAGAGAATCAGGTAACAAATAATTGTGCAATGGTACCATTATCAGAATTGCAGTCATCAGAAGGAAACGACTGCGATGAAAATGAGAAAGACATGAGTTCTACATCTACACTAACAGGTGATTCTTTCTCTAGTTTGCTGGAACAAAATGATGACAATAGTGATACTGAATACTTACCTGAACAATCAGCTAAGTCCGTGGGGACAAGCAGCGTCACACTGAGACCTAGGAATAAATTAAAGAAAGCTACTTACCTTTGCTACGAAGAAAACGATACACCAGCCATACCTGTAATTACCGAGCCGACGACCGTTAAGGAAGCCTTGTCTAGCAACAACGCTGAAGAATGGGAGGAAGCAATGGACAGTGAGTTCAGATCCTTAATGCAAAACAATACTTGGACATTAGTAGATCTTCCCGATGATAAAAGAGTGATCCCGTGCAAGTGGGTGTACAAAATGAAGACCGATGCTAATGGAAAAGTGGTAAGGTATAAAGCAAGACTGGTTATTAAAGGCTTTCAGCAGAAGAAAGGCGTGGAATATGATGAAGTATATGCTCCAGTAGTGAGACACACATCGATCCGTTATTTGCTCGCCTTAGCTGTTAAACATAGATTGTACATTGAGCAAATGGATGCAGTGACCGCTTTTCTTCAAGGAGACATAGATGCAGAAATTTACATGAGTCAACCTCCAAATTATACGCACGGTGACAAAGTATGCAGGTTAAATAAATCCATCTACGGACTGAAGCAGGCAAGCCGGCAATGGAATTTAAAATTGAGCATGGCATGGAAGGAAATTGGTTTTGTATGCTCAACTATGTATCCGTGTGTCTATCATCAAATAGAAGGAAGTGATGTGATGTACATAATAGTGTACGTTGATGATTTGATATTTTTTTACAATAATAAGCAAAGTGCAGATGGAATTAAGCAGAAATTAATGAGCAAATTTGATATGAAAAATTTGGGAAAAGTTAATCATTTTATTGGCTGGAGAATAATGCAAAGTGAAGATAGAAGTCAAATATTAGTGGATCAAACATCCTATGTAGAGCGCATCATTGAGAGATTCAAGATGACCAACTGCAATGCGGTTGGCTCACCATGTGACCCGAGTGAAAAATTAATGAGTACACAAGATGAGAGAAATATTATAACAAATGTGCCCTATCAAGAAGCAATTGGTAGTTTGCTGTACCTGTCAGGTGGGACCAGGCCGGACATAAGTTTCGCTGTGAACAAATTAAGCAGCTACAATAATAAACCAGAAAACCAGCACTGGATAGCAGTTAAGCGAGTCATAAGATATTTGAAAGGTACTAAAGATTGCAAACTAGTATTTGATCAATATAAAGAAGAGAAAAGAATACATGGATACTGTGACTCCGATTGGGCTTCGGATAGTGAAAGCCGGAAATCTTGTTCGGGCTATATTTTTTTGTTTCAGGGTGCACCAATATCATGGTGTTCTAAGAGACAGTCCACTGTAGCATTGTCTACCATGGAAGCAGAGTACATGGCTCTGGCTGTAGCCACTCAGAGGCGATGTGGTTGAGACATTTGGAAATGGAACTGCATCCCAATGTCGAGGTACTTCCGACTGTTATATACTGTGATAATCAAAGTGCCATTCGTTTTGCAGGTAGAGATTCTTATAATGCCCGTAGCAAACATATTGATATAAGATATCACTTTCTACGAGAGAAAGTAAATACAAAGCAAATTGAAGTCCAGTATGTGCCCACCAACAGTATGGCTGCCGACACTCTGACCAAAGCAACATTTAAGCTTCAAGTTGAGAACTGCGCAAGCATGATGGGTTTGCATTTAAAAGGAGAATATTGAAATCAAGTATTAGTTTTTGGTTAAATGCAATTTGTAGTGTGTCGTGCTTTCTAAACGAAACCTGTAAGTGTCTCCACCTATCGCATAATAAATGCTAACCTCTTGACATCTGTCTGTCACCATCATCGTAGTGTTTTATTTGTGCTCCGCTTTCTATTTATTATTAAAGTATATAAAACGAATATAAATAGTTAAATCTCGATACCATTAGTTTGTATATAAATAGTAAAAAGTTATGCTTTTTAAAACCAAGAGCCGTGGTGGTCCAGTGGCGAGTAACCTTGCCTGCCGTGCAGGAGGCGATGGTTCGATCCCCATCCAAGCCGACTCGTACCAATGAATTTTTCGAAATTTATGTACGATTTGTAACACCACTGGCTTTACGGTGAAGGAAAACATCGTGAGGAAACCTGCATGCATCAATTTCGAGGCATGTATTGTACCTACTGTCCATTACAAGTGGCGACGGGCTCACTCCCCGTCACACTGGACAGAGTTTCGGTACTACTAGTGAAACGTGGATGTTCTGAAGTTTCAGAATATCTCTGACTACCCCCTCGGGGAATATAGTCGTGAGCATATGCATGTATGCAACATTTTTTTCAGTCTGGTTTTGATAAGGACCGGAAGACCTGGGCTAAGCTAAACCGGTTCAGAACTAACCATGGAAAGACCAACTACCACCTCTACAAGTGGGGCCTGAGGGAGTCACCGATGTGCGACTGCGGGGCACCTGACCAAACCCTCACCCATGTGGTAAATCCGTGCACTCTGTGCCGTTTTCCCGGTGGAATTGAAAAACTCCACTCCCGGCAGCAGAAGACTGGCTAAAACACCTTGACCTTAAAATTTAGAACTCCCCGGATCCAAGCAGGAAGATAAAAAATGCCATACGATATGATGATGAAGTTCATAAAAGTAAGTTCGTTGAGGTGCGTTGCGTAGAAAAAATTGAAAAAAAAAATTGGGTGATTTAAAAAAAAATTTATTTTAAAATTTGACATCTAAGATATATGAGTAATTTAAGACCATCGCGCGTGTCCAATTCACATTGTTCATCTTCTCTTCATAACCAAGCCATACCTTTCTCAATTCTTGTCACAAAAAATATAGGTACATAAAAAATCCTTTGACATAAAATATTAGATACAAGAATTCGATAGAGAAAATCTTTCAACTGAACGCATATTTCAAGGGTACTTCTTTGTATCACAAAAGAAGCTAGTTTATTTCCATCTTGAATTCCATAGTAAATGCTAAACCTCTTAGCATATTGTTGGAAACGGTAAAATAATAAACCTGGAACTAATTGAATTGAAGTTTCTTCTCAGAAATTTCATTTTGCACGTCTTATTCAGTTATTTTCTCAGTAATGCAATTGTTCTTTATATTCTCAACTTGGTAAGACCAACCATCTTTAAGGCTTCTTTTACCGTTCAGTGGCACCCTCATCACTATAATTAAGATTTCTTAATAAAGAAAGCCTTATTTTAAACATTTTATCGTAAAACTAGAGTTAGTAATAAAACAAGGTACAATTTAATTAAAAAACCTGGTTTGGACCAAAACCAGGAAATACCACCGGTCTCTGAACACGATCAGGACACTGTTGGTACTGGCTGGATATATACTATCTTCTAATACTTAAATGCAAAACAAATAAAAATAAATGTTTATGATAATAGAGAGGGTACACTTTTTCAATTTTATCCCTGTTTGCAGCGTTTTTCATCTTTATTCTGTCTTGAAATCGTTCATACAATTGGGAACGTATAGTATACTACAGACTACTGGCATCAAAGCCTATCCTCATGGTAAGGGTATACACACTAAGCTAGTCTAATTTGCGAATTGGTGGATTGATTTCGCATGCCCAATGCGGATTGCTAGACTTCACATACGCATTCTTCAGCGATTGCAGGTTTCCTCGCGATGATTTACGTTCAACGTTTGAGAGCAGCAAATATACATAATATTGTTGGCTGGGCTATTGCAAGGAAAGTCAATGGCAGTTGGCCAGAATCCATCACTCCATCCAAAATCACGAATAGGAAGAAAAGCAATTGTCAAGAACTTCTAAAAATCTTTCTTGCGACCAGTTCTGGTCTATATTGTTCTCCCCAAGCTCACATATATTTTTACACCATTTCTCCGAACTGATGGTATTTTCTTTTCATTCTCGGTATGCAGGTTTCCTCTTGATGTTTTCCTTCACCACCGAGCTAGTGATAAAAATATCGTTTAGGCCAGGAATCGAACCGCCACGTCGTGATTGAGTAGCAAATATATACTATTAGGCTGAAACTCTCTGGGTACTGGTACATACATTACATTTTAATAGACTTTTCCTCAATAATTATATAATAATATCGGAGGGGCTCAGAATTGCGTATGCGCGTCAGTGCGAAACGGGGGGGGGGGGGGGGGGGGCAGTGACAGCTGTCAGTACTGACAGCTTCCGTGTGCAGGCAAAGGGGTGACCAATAGAGCACGCAGCCAAAAACCACATTTCCGCTAACAATACCTAACGTTCATAAGTTAGATCATTGGTACATTGCATGTTGATCATTGCATTAGAACCCATACCTTCATGATTGATAATAGATGCCTCTCCATAACTCTCCGCAACGCGCTAACGAACGTTCAAACATTTAACTTGGAATTGTATAGTTCAAACATATCACCATCAAAAATTTATCAACAAAAACCTCGACCCTCTGAGTGACAAGCAAACACTAGGCATTATTTACGCCGCTAACATAACCTACGTACTCTATGCCCCATATGTCAGTTCATGCATTTTAATGAGAGAGCGCATCTCTCGTATGCAAACACGAGCATACACTGGCCCTGCATTCTGTTTGCTTTTTTTTTATTTTCATTCACTCTGTTTTTTCGCTCCGGAAAAAACTATTTGTGCCGGACAAAGGGCTATGAATTGCAGATGCGTCATTTGTTAGATTTTTGTATGAAATGTTTTTTTGAAACTAATGTTTTAGGAAGCGGTAGTTTTATACATACATAAACACACGAAGAATCCCTAATCCCTAATCCCTTTTGGAGTGGTCAGAAACATTACTACAACTACCAACTTCCTAACCGTTAAGAATGTAGTTGTAGCTAATGCTCACATTTAGCTATTTAAGTTTCAGAATGGAATGATGTGTCAAGTGGTGAGAGGTGGCTAGCCTTTTGCCCACATAAACATTGTATTGCCCACATGAAACCTTTAATCCCTTAGTTGCATTGTTAGTTGGAAGAATTGAGGTAGTTCATTCTGAGCTTAACCACACAGCTTTATACTGTTTGTCAAATCAAATGCGTTTGCTTCGGGTACATCGAAACCAAATAATTGCTTCAATAACTTCGGGTTTTTTACATTCCTTTGAAGAGTTTTTTAGCCGACTTCAAAAAAGGAGGAGGTTTCTCAATTCGACCGTATATATATATATTTTTTTATGTTTGGTCGCGAATAACTTCGTCGTTTATGAACCGATTTTGGTGATTCTTTTTTTGTTGGAAAGAAAATATTCCAAGAGTTGTACCATGATAAGGAAACCAGGATCTGATGATGGCATCCCATTGAAATCGAGGGGAACCTTTGAAAATCGTAGTACCGGCTAGTGCGTTTGTTAATTTAAAGCACTACTATTAAATTGAACTAATTAATTCACAAGTGAAAATTGTGAAATAAACAAAATTTTAACAAAAAATTAAAACCGCCTTCATAAAAACTAAAAAGTTAAGAAATCATATTGCAGCCGACGACTTTTTCGTTTGCATCATAAAAACATTATTTTGTTTTATAGAAGTCGGTGGCAAGCCAAGCCAAAAAACTAATGCAAGCCCTGTCGCGAATCGTACCGGCTTGACAGCGACTTCGATAACACAAACTAATGTTCTTATGTTGCGAACGAAAAAGTCATCGGCTGCAATATTATTTTTTAACTTTTTAGTTTTTTTGAAGACGGTTTTCATTTTTGTAAAAAATTTTATTAATCCCGAAGTGCTTGAACAGATCTTAACCAAATCAATAAAATGGCTCATAAGTTTATAACTTCGTTCAAACAATAGAGGTTTATCGAAATCGATCAGGAAATACCGATGTTTTGGCGCAACATATTGTACATAAAAACATAAAAACATACAGACGAATTTTTTCTTAAGCGTATGCAGGTTTCCTCACGATTATGTTTTCGTTCACTATTTGAGAGTAGTCGGTATTACGACGTACGACCAGGAAAATAATTCCGCTCGTCAATCTTCGTTTGCGCAAAGCAGGCCCGAGTCCCCGAAAAAACCCGAAGTCATCTATCAAACTTTACTATCAATTATCTATTACTATCAAAGGGTGCAAAGTCGGATAACAGCGCAAAGGGCGTTAAACAAATTAGCCAATAGCGTAAACGAATTGAAGGTGGCACATCCTGATTGGTCAATATAATTTCGCGCGTTTTTAAAATTTGCCAACTGCGCAAGTACATCGGGGAGACTTATAAACCTGGTACTACTATACGTGCATTATCCATACATACATACGTGCATATTCCATATTGACGACTCGGTTGGTGTTACAACGCCGGACTGCCAAACCAGGGTCCTGGGTTCGAATCCCGGTTCGGTCATGGATGTTTATATGTTTGTGCCGTTGTTGTATGGTTTCCATAATAAACAGCCTATAGTGCTTGCTTGGGATCATTTCAATGTATGTGCCTGTGAGCGTTAACCCGCGACTTTGTCCGCACAAATTATATACCAGATTTTAAGTCAGATAATAAGCTATCAAACAAAAAAAGTTTCATCAAAATCGGTTAAGTAGTCTTTGCGTGATGCTCGTTCAAACAAACAAACATCCAAACAAACAGACAGACAAAAAATACAAAAATTGGTGATATGGAATCAGGGATACCTAAAAACCATATCGTAACTTTTTTTTGTTAATATCTTCAATGTACAGACAAACTTCCTGTTACAGTTTTATAATAGTATATAGATTAAAAACTAAAAACCGACAAGACCTATAAAAAAAACAAGAAATAATAAAACTCAAAAGCCCATAAAATTTTAATGACCAACAAACTTGTAATAGAAAATCAAACTTTCCGTGTAAAAAGGCAACCCCGACCCGATTAGCAGAAGTTTGCTTGTTAGAACTTTTAGGGTTGACACTAGCTGACTAATGAATCGGGGCTGCTTTTCTTTTATCGGCCTTGTTTTTGGAAAATTAATGTATGTTGTGGCGTGAATGTTTGAACAGTAAATCTGTGTCATCGTCATCATCTTATACAACGTGTTAATGAATTAGCGCAAAACCTCATACACCCCAAATAACAAAATAATTAGATTGAAACAATAATTTCATTATTTTGATACTTAAAATTTAAAGTTATTTGCATTTTAAGTTTTGAGGCAAAAATTATTTATTATCATTTCAGCAATGAATGAAAGCGCTGACGTGGTCATGGATACATTTTAATAATCTTGTTTTGGTAGTAAGTAGGGTGACACGAGACGGGCACACCCGTGCGGTGGGTTGACATCGGGTTCAGTAAATTTTAAATTTTATAAACAAATTATTTATTATTTTGAAAAAAAAAATACCTATGTTGTAACCATGATAATTCGATTCTGCTCTCGATTCTAAAACAAACTACTTTCTAGTTTTGCGTTAATTCATTAACACGTTGTATACAGAGTCCAACTTAATATGCTGACGTTTTTTTAAAAGCATGAACAACTTCCTACAGAATGTTAAAGTAAACAGTTGCATTAGTTTAGGGGTTGATTGTACCCATGATACTAAACAACTGTCCGTGTGAAAACAAATAGGAAATTAGAAAAAAAGAAATTCGGCTTTTCATACAAACGTTCGATCAGCTGATTGCATTTAGTATTGGAATTCCAAAATTTTTTGTTCGAATTTCCTATTGGTTTCTCTGGGAAAGTTGTTCAGTATCAGTACAATTACCCCTTTAAAGTAATTTAACTGTTTACCCAAACAACCTGTATCTGTATGGAGCAATACTCAAAATAGTTAAAAATAAGTCTGCTGTCCAATATATTTGGGTCGAGTAGGATTGCAGTTTTGTATGGAACAGCTGATAATTTTTCGCGATTTTGACATTGATACGATAGACAAAGTTATTCAATTTGATGCTCTGATCATTTTTTTTAACTTGGTGGTTTAGAACATCAAACTGAACAACTTTCACATAGAGACAAAATAAAAAAAAATGCCGTCTCATATTATTTGAGTTGAGTAGGTTTTAGGTACCCCCTTCAATAATACTAAAATGTTTTATTACCCTCTATACAAGATTTTAGCTCACATGCATTTGGTTCTAGTTACTGTTAACATTTTGCATCAAAACTCCGCGCCGCCGTTCATCCAGTGTAATTAACCCTTATCGTTCTAGATTATATTGGAGTAAAATAACCTCGATACTGTTTTATTACATACGAAACAACACAAACATCCTGTATAACTTGTACGTTTGTTTCCAGATGCTTTGTTCTACACACGCCACTCTTCTATCGTCGATATGCGAGGAAAACTTAACACGTAAGTTGAAACTTTATTACTAAGGATCTAAGACACATTTTCATTTGCTGTGAAAAACGGAAGATTTCAGATTTGTTTTAAGTTTTCAAATTGGGTTTTTATTTTTTTGTTAATTTCTTAAATTTGGTTTATGATCACTGAAGTAGGGTAAAAGACGTTTTAAATTAAAAAATAATAAATACAAACAAATATAAAATAATAAAAATATTAAATAAATTTATCTGCGAAATCGAATCAGAAATGAAGAGATCCACAGAAGAACCAGAGTAGCTGACATAGCCCAAAGAATTGGTAAACTAAAGACGCAATGAGCACATTGCTCGCAGAACCGATGTGACTGATGGGGCCCATGAGTTCTCGAGTGGTGACCGAGTACAGGAAAGCGCAGCGTGGGTAGGCAGTGACACCCACAAGGTGGACTGACGACCTGGTGAAGGCGGCGGGAACCCGTTGGATGAGGGCAGCGCAGGACCGGTCTTTGTTGCGATCTTTTGGGGGAGGCCTATGTCCAGCAGTGGACGTCTATCGGCTGAGATGATGATGATGATGATTAAATAAATAACTTGGACATTGTCCAAATATTTAAATTGGAATTTTCTAGACAGATACCTTATACAGGGTGAAATTGATATCATCAGCATCCTTTTAAACTAAGAGTCTACCCATCAAACTGAACAACTTTTACTATGGGAGCAAACCGATCGGAGCAAATAAAAAATCTGCTGTTCCTAAACTGCAATGTCGACGCGCGAGTTCGCGACTCAAATGTATGCAACAGCAGATTTTTTTTGCTCCGGTCGGTTTGCTCCCATAGTAAAAGTGGTTCAGATTGATGGGTATACTCTTAGTTTAAAAGGATGCTAATGATATCAATTTCACCCTGTATATTTATTATAAGGTAATTTTTAATTTTAATTTATTTTTTCTCACAAAACACAGTACAGTATTACAGACACATTTTATGCCAAACTGCATAACAGTTTGTCGGCATACAATGAGCTCTTGATAACATTTACAAACAATTAACAATCATAACACTTAACGCTAATGGTACAAACATGTAAGGTAGGTACGTACACTCGCGGAACCCAACCGACTAGCGGTTTTATACGTAAATGCATTAAGATTAAGTTATTATTACCTAAAGCTGACCTACTAGTGAAATTAGTTTCCGCGACTGCACAATGACTTCAAGGTAACATAAATACTAAACAGAAAGTACAACTTGAAATAATTTACTTATAGACATTTCAGAATGTGCCTTTTTAGGGCTTTTTTAAACGATTTAACACTACTGTTATTTATATCTAAATCTAAATCTTGTGGAAGGGAATTAAATATTTTTGATAATAGATACATTGAGGTTCGGGCACCATAGTAATTCGTATGTCTTGGTACTATATACCTAGGAACCTGCTTTATTAGGTTTCATCATATATAGAATACAAAATTAATTGCGGTCAGTAACTCGAAAAAAAGCGAATATTTTAAGAATGATAACAAAATAATAGGTTGATGTAAAGTCTGCTTGGAAAATAATTTTTCATGTTTTCTTCATTATTAATTTCCACTGTTTCTTTTATTCTGATCGTAACGTACATTTTGCATTGAATAAAAATAATCTATGAATCAATATCCTTCGTTCGTTTGCAATTAACAATTTGTATTCATTTTAACCGTCTTCAAAAAAGACAGTATTTTTGTTTCATTTATGTCTTTGTTGATTATTTTGAAAAACAAGTTACTTACAAAACATTGTGGTCTGAAAGAGGATGTAGTGACAAAGATAAATAAAAGTATGTTGAGATAATCATATGGAAAGAATGGATGAGAGAAGATTGTCGAGTGCAATTTATAAGACAAGCTTTATAGGAAATAGCGTTAACCTGCTACTTCGTCCGCACAAATTATATACCAGATATTAAGTCAAATCAAAAGCTATCAAACAAAAAAAGTTTTATCAAAATCGGTTTTGTAGTTTTCGCGTGATGCTCGATCAAACAAACAAACTTCTTTTTTTTTTAATTTACTGTTTTATAATAGTACTAGGGTTAACTTGCGACTTCGTCTGCACAAATTATATACGAAATTTAGAGTCAGATAATAAGCTATCAAACAAAAAAGCTTCATTAAAATCGGTTTAGTAGTTTTTGCGTGATGCTCGATCAAACAAACAAACAAACAAACACACAAACAAAATTGGTGATATGTAATCAGGGACACCTAAAAACCATATCGTAACATTTTTTTGTTAATATCTTCAATGTACAGACACACTTTCTGTTACAGTTTTATAATAATTTAAATGTTGGAAGGGGACCAATATCTGTACTTTGCATTAGTCAGATTTCCTTTTAAACTATTTAAATCTGTGCATATACTAAACTTCTCGTAGCTCAAAGTATTCCATACAAATCTTAAATGAATCTTAGCACTAAAACTATAAATTTAAAAGGAAATCTGAAAAATGCTAAGTACAGATATTTAGTTCCCGATCGTGCTAACAAAATTTCATTGACTTTAATTGGTTAATAAAGAAAATCGTCAGTCCACCGTGTAGGGGGCCTACCCTTGCTGCGCTTTCCGGTACGAGGTTGCCACTCGAGAACTTTATGGCGATCCTTGGAGGCCTATGTCCAGCAGTGGAGATGATGAAGATGAATATAGAAAATATGAAGGAACTTCGTTTGTATGCATCGCGCGCGGAAACTTTCAGAACAAACTTCTCTTAAGAAGGACCCCGTATAAACGAGTATTTTAAGACTTTTTAAGGCTTTGCGTGGTAGTCAAATTGTCGTTGTTTTATAGATATAATTACGAAAGCATCGCCATCGGTACAATTAAGCCATTCGCACAATTTCTCTGTTCAAATAAATTATCAAGACGTACAATGATCGATTGGTACAAATCTGGCACACCGGTAAAATTTATCCATTCGCACAATTTCTCTGTTCACGCGAAGTCTGTGGTTCGGTAACCTATCCTCTTTTCGAAATTTTACTGACCGAATTTCAATTATTCGAAAACGGTTTATAGAAGTGACAGATATTTTATTACATTTAAAAGTAAGATAGGTTACTGTAAATCTGCAACCAAAAAACCCTAAAAATAAAAACTAAAATCTGTTTTCAGACAATCTATGTAGTAAACGCTACGCAAACTGTCTTCGTTTGTAGGGGCTTTACGACCATTGCAGGACTGCTAGGAACCTGTAACTGACCTCCCTAACCTATCTAACTATACTAGATCCTATATACCTACTACTTACTAAATTATTTATGATATAACTAAGACTATCTTGTTTAATCGATTCTAATAACCTAATGATATGTAATACCTAATCCTTATGTTATCCAAAGAACTATTTCATAACATCCGACTTAATTTACATCTAAACTTAAATCTACCTAATTATCTAAACTTAAACTAAAAATTGGCCAGAAGAAGTGATCGTCTAGGAACCCACATTATGTAGTAGAAACTCAGATTCTTTTAGAAGGACCTAGTGACCTAGATCTTATTTGCAATGAACCTAAAGTAATTCTAACCTGAATAATACCTAACCTAACCGGGCGTAACAACCTAACCTAACCTAATACAGGGCGTAAGTCTGAATTAGATAATATCATAAGAAAATGGTAAGCATAAATTGATTTAGACAACATTGTGATTGTTTTTTAGGGGAGACCCCAACCATGTGGCCGGATACTAGAATTATCAGAGAAGAATATTAAATATTTATGTTGTGAATGTCATCATTTGGTAGAAATTTGGAATATGAGTAGAATTAATGATATTTTCAGCTTTATCTTTTGAAGTGTAACGTCTCCAATCATTTTTGTATGGAGATTAGCTACGGGCTGCTCTCTGCTCACCCAAAGACAAGCAAAAACTATCAGGACCTCAAGTTGACTTTTTCAAGAGGTTTATTATGTTATATTATTAATATTTAGATCTCTTAATTAGGACTTTTTATGTAAATCTTGTAAATAAAGTTCCTTCTCAAATACTTCTATTGGATAGGGTATGGCCTTAAAAAAGGATTCTACTACCACGTCACTAGGGACCTAACTGCAGAGAAGATGTGGCCAGAACCTCTACAGTGATACCTTCAAGTATTCAACAACTTTAGTATGAAACCAGTAAGTATGAGTAAGTATTTAATATTAAAATAGAGGACTATAATGATTATTTTTATTTGTCAGTTCTAGTCAGTTTTGTCAGAGTTATTGAGACAGTTGGTATAATACTAGGAAAATAAACTATGAATCTGAGCAAATTCAGTGGATGTGTCTTTCTTTAATATGCTTAACATTATCTATTAAATAGTCAGCAACTTTGAAGATAAGTTCATACTAATTTATCAACTTAGTACCAATCTACTATAAAACCAATATTGTAAAGAGAAGATATTGTTAGAGTTTAAAATTACCTCCCTAATTAATTAAGATCAAGATAATATTATTTTCCTATGAATTCTAACATCAATTATCCCCAATATTAATCTAAGTAGCTATGATACCTATCCTATCCTAGCCTATTCCTACAATAAACGTGAATTTAATAAACTAACCAATGTCTAAAATATTCATATTCTAAAGAAGTTTCCCTAAGGTTTGAAACACTCCGGTGTAAGAGTATTCCGCAATACTAGAGGCAGGCCTCACATTTACATTTAATTGTGTAGGTGTGTAATGTAGGTCTCCCCGTGATTGTCTAGGGAAGAAACCTTCTGACTAGCTAAGTTAAAAGGTTCGAGGGTGGAGCCCTCTAAGTGTACCTAACCCTATTCCATGTGTAATGCTCATATCACGGCCGAAGCCATAAGTTGTGATATGAACGGTCCCTACAGTAAAAGTGTCATATGTTAAGGGGACTAGATTTCGCACGCCGAGCATAAGGTACTAAGGCCCCCTAAAGGACTCCCTCCACTTCGACGGTGGGATACCCCGTAACAATACACCCAGCTTACGAAACCTATGTGGCTATAGATTGTTATGTCGGTAAAGAACAATCCCTGGCACACCACAAGACCAGGCTATAATGGAAGCTATAAGCGCTTTCACCTTTAACACCGCAAGGTGTAAAAGGAGCCTATAACCCACGATACTTCATCGTGTTCCGTAATACCCTTCAAGCTCACAATTTAAACGTTAACCCTAAATAAATGAATTTAGTAAATAATTAAAGATATGAAAACCCCAGAATTTATCCCAAAAATCAATAAAGAAAGTTTATCGCTTCCCCTTGAATTACTTTACAAATTATCAACAAAACCTCCCAAAAGTAGGTACGTAGAAAATTTAAATAAAATCAAAACACCAACCGGCAGCGAGTGAGCTCAAAGAATGTTAATCGTTGAATGCCCCGTCCCCCTCTCGAACCCGCCTATTTATGCTCATCAAAAGGTGGTCGATATGGGCAATATGGGCAAAGTGGCCGAAGTGTGCAAAGTGGGCGAAATTTTAACAAACAAAATTGAACCTTATTTCGATGAAAATAAGGTCGTGTCCAGTTAATTCTGAAGATATTTATTCTTTCAACGATAATGATCTCTATAACTATAGAAATAAGGTTGTTACGTTCCGCCTTAAGATAATGCAGTATTAGTATTACTTCGTAAAACATACTACTTAGATCATGCGGCTTTCCCACTTATTTAATTTATTCAAGGATTTTTATTCTTCTTAAAGTTAATTTCTATTATTAGATTTATGTTCTTAGAAACTATATCTGACTAATGTTATATTTGTGAACCGAACGAATAGCTAGCATGATAGCCTATCTCGTTACAGTCACCCCCATGAAAATAACTGCTGGTCTGATGCCGGAAGATATTTACAAATCTTTCACAAATATAAAAGAAAAGAGTTTATTAATGCTTTGTCCCAAAGTTTTTTTTTTTTGTGTGTGTGGTGTGTCTTTAAAACCAAAGAAGAAACAATCCCAATAGTGAGAAAAGTCTCTAATTAATAACATAAAATTCAAGATCAATTAGTAGCCTTCACTAAAACATCTGGTTCATGTGCAGAAACTAGGTTGTGAGACTAGCCAATTAGAGGAATTATGTACTATGTCAATCTATCTGATTCAATTTTTCAATCTAATAGAACTCCATAATACATTCTACCATAATCCAGATCCTCATCAGGGTTAAACCAATAATCATCGTTTGAATAGTACATACCCTATCTGAAACTTTCCAATATCTACTGCAATCATTAATTGTTTGGAGAGTGTGTAGTGGTCGCCCAGAAGATATCATTGCTGCCAGTGGAGTATGAGAATTCCTTAACTACCAGTTCAAACTGAATTCTTTTTTTTTCATCTAACCTAACACCAATTCATTAAGGAATCTCGTTGTGTGTATGGAGAGTTTAGAACAAAGCGCAAACAAACTTATCTCATGGCTACAAAGTCTGGTACACCGTTAACGCCCAGTTACATATGATAAATATGATTGAAAACATTCCATACTCACTTTATACTTCTCTTTCATTTCTCCACAATGTACAAATATAAAACAGATAATATTCATCCTTCCCCAAGCTCAGATTCATTCGACTTTAACAATGCAACAGTTCACAGCCATGAAATTTCTATGAATTTAATGCTAAACTAAACTATTCTCTTTCGATAAATAATTTCAGCAATTTTCAAAGTAAACAAATCCAAAACGTCAAAACTTCTCCCCAAAACTAACCCCTTTTTTTTTATTCGTCAATTTGGAAAGGCAATGAAACTAGTCACTACAACCGTTGACTTTAGTTACTATTGTTATTATTATTATTTTTTTATACAACTATGGAACACATCAATTGATATTATAATATACCAAAAGAAAGTCATTGGGACACATAAAGTAATTCAATAAGGAGGAACCCAACCATGACACAACTTTATTCCAAGGGAATTTTACGCGAGAATCAATCTGAATCATATAGAAACGTCTATCTTTATTCTAAACCGTAAACAAAATTTTTCCCTTTTTTTTCAATTTATGTAGATCAATTAAGAAAGTGCGTCGGTGGTGCGCTGCGGAGAGACATGGATACCTATTTACGGGGATCCCGGATTCGAATATACACAGACAACACGTCATGTACCAATGTGTCCCTCCAACCCATGTACGTAATATCGATCGCTCTCAAACAGTGAAGGAAAACATAATCGTAAGGAAACCCTCATACACTGAAGAAGAATAAGATGACATGTGAAGTCCATCAATCCACAGCGGAACGCTTACAGGCTGAAGTTATTTTAAAATCTCTTTGTCCGAGGCCAAAACTGAAGCACAGTATAAGAAAGAGGATGAAACCATTTCTCTAATAGTTCTGGGAGATCTCATATAGAGCTATCCTTTTTTTCTATTGTTGCATTGCCACACGCACCGTCAGCTGTACAACAACTTTTAACAGATAAATTCAATTAGAAGACCATATTCAAGAAAATAGAAATAATCTGATACTCAAAGACATCTCAAAGATCTCGAACTCTAAGATTTGCTCAAAAAGAAGAAATCCAGAGCCGTAAAAATTGATAAAAAAAAGTAAAAACCATAAACAATGTGACCATCGGCTGTCAATCATAGAGTACTTGCTGTCAATGTCACAATGTTCCTCCGCGAAATATTTTCAAACCGCCGACCGCCGTATTTCGTAAAAAATTTCTCTAAAAACAAAACTAAAGCAGTGTATGAACTCCCCGACTAAACTATGCTGAAATATAACGCGTACAAGTGTGACAGAGTACCTCACATAAAAGAAGACCCGGATTGTCGTAAGTCTATCGGTAAGTAAATCTCTCGCCGGGAGACAAATTGTTTAAACTGTTTTTCATTACATATTATATATATGGAGAGAGCTATGCTCGATGTTTAACTGAGAAATCACATCTGATACGAAAAGATACGTCAGAGATCTAAAGTAGTCGACATAACTCGGAAAATTAGCAAGCTGAAATGGCAAAGGTTGGTCAGATTTGCCGAAGACCTGACAACAGGTGTGGTGTCAAAGTTCTGAAACTGAGATCGCGAACTAGCAGCAGTAGGGTGGACTGCCCTGCTGTCCACCAGATAGACAACCTAAATGGACAGAGTCTTATGGCGCGCCTAAAGAGAATCCTATGTTCTGCAGTCGATGATGATAATAGGCTGATGATGATGATGATAATAATAGGCTGATGATGATGATAATAGGCTGATGAAGATGATGATAATAGGCTGATAAATGATGATGATGATGATTTACATAAAACCAATAAAAAATGTCATTATTTTGTAAACTTGTGAACTATTTAATTATTTATTGTTAAGAGTCCCCATTTGATCCTTCATGTATCAGTGCAAAATTGCAGACACGCATTCGGCAAAGATTTTTCCACTAAGAAATCTTTTTAGCCTTAAATTAATTTCAACGCAAGTTACTTACATTATGTATACATTATTATTTACAGAATAAAAAGAATGTATCCATGGATCCAGCATAATCCCTGAAGAAAAAGATACGGAGTGGAGACCGTGCGTTGTCAGACCTAACTGTGAAAACATAGAAAAATCTAAAACTACAACGGAGACTGCTACTACTCAGCCCAGTACCTGGAATGTTAGTATCCCATAAAGTAGTACTATAAATACATTTAATTCTAGCGTACTGTATGATTCACTCATCCACTGCCAGCATTATTGTAATGAAGCATGAACCAACTTAAATACATATCTACCTACTCAATAACCATATATGAAACATAACAAAATAAGTAGTTCATGTTGTAAAAAAAATATTTTAAATTATAGTTAATCTTAATTTGCTTAATATTGAATTGCCGTGCAACGCTGCTGATAGTTTATTTTTTTAGTCCCTCTCTACGACTTAAGGTTAAATTCTATGTTGACCTTTTAACTGAAAGTCATCCTTAACTCCTGTCAATAAAACATTATTTTGACTATCATATTTGAGTCCAAATTTCTTGAAGAATAATATTATGTCTATTGTTTCAGACTCAAGAAACCAATGTACCAGTCAAAATTATAAACCGGAACTGTACCTATAAATAACTATGATATGATTATAATATCCATAAAAATTAAGAAATCATTGACGGAGAGATCGAAACATTGATGGCATCGATTTTGAACCGCCCTTTAGATTAATACAATTCTCATATTACAATCTACATTTCAGGACTCTTAGTTAATCTGGTTAAGGATTGAAGAAACAGATCTGTTATATAAATTCAATGATAATACTACAACTGCTTATGTTTTAAATTTACAATTACTTAAATTTATTTAAATCTGATGATTCGGATCATAATGCGAGTATTTCTATTAGTTTGTATTATCATGACTATTTTGAGATCACATACGAAAAACTAGAATGCCGAAAACAACTGCTATAAATTAGTTTGTGGATTTACCCTACCAATTTAAAATATAAATTAAATAAGTAAACTTATTATTTTGTTTGAAAATTTCTATTTTCCCACATTTTCTATCTCAAATATTATTTACCATTATTAGAGTTGATTCTACAAATTCATGCTCATGTCAAAAGTAGATTCTGAATTATTTTCTACTTATTAAAGTTGACTCTTAACTATAATATTTATCTAACCCTTAGGTAGATACCCCTTGATTATGGAATCGTATTGATTTTTATTTTTGAAACCATAAAAGGAAAGCTAAATCTAATAATAGATTTCTGCATTCAGCCATGGAATATATAAGATGCTTCTTTTTCAAATTACTATGAAAACTTTACAAGGAAGTATAAAAATTCATCTTCATAAAATACAGTGACTCAGTCATGTGTAAGTTTTTCTTATCATTAACGCATTTAGGTACTTCCAATTAAGATCTTTTCAATCCATTATTCTTAAGGAATAAGTTAGTGTTTTGTAATAAATAAGCAACTGCACCTATTATATTTTTGTGTTTTTTTTTTTCATACATTAATCACAATAAACCTCATGTCCTAAAATAACATATATGGCTCCACCAAAGCTACTTACTGATGTTTTCAGACCTTGTGAAAATACATATTAGCCATTAGGATTGGTGAACACTCCACCGACAAGAGTGTAGCTCTTAAGATGATGATGATGGTAATACCTACATTGCAAACATTTGATTTCCCATTCAAAGAGAACCCTGTGACCCCTTACCAGACTATTTGGAAATATGCATTATTTAGATTAATAACACATGAACTTTGCTCCATGAAACGAATTCATTACATCTAACTGTACAGTTGATTTTTCTGTTTCAACTATTGTGATTTTATATTAATCTCTCTTGAAAGAACCGACTGATTTTAGAGTAAAAGTCAGTGGACTAGCTACAGCAAGATGCAGCTGGTAACAATTCCGTGTTCCTCCATCCTTTTACTTAATCTCTTATTTACTTAAAAGCTATTTCATCTTCATTGATTTATATCATGATCATAAGACCGCATGACAAATTATTTTCTAGTTTCTACCTCGGTATCTTTAATCATCAATTTCTTAGAATTATATTACTTCTTATGTAAATAAATATTCTATTAATAACATAAACAAGTTATTAAATCAACCCCATCAAAACTCTATTCATTTTATTCTATACACCCCCCCCATATTTACAACTTCAGCAATCTATACACTCTCACCCCCCCACGTTTACAACTTTATTAATCTATCAGCTGTCGCCCGCGACTTCGTCTGCGTTACCCGGATAATATGTACCCTATGTGTTATTCAGGCCATGGCCCATCTGTATGCCAAATTTCATCGAAATCCGTTCAGTAGTTTTTACGTGAAAGAGTAACAAACATCCATACCTTCAAACTTTTGCGTTTATAATATTAGTAGGATTATAATACTCTCACCTCCAATTCTTACAACTCTTCACCAGATGCCTTGTCACTTGATAGTAGTATACTGATATCATAATTATATTTCTACCCCTATATTTACTATTCTAGGTATTATAAAATATTAACTAACTTAACAAACATACACCCCCCCTTTTCTTATACTTTTAATTCTCTATCATTGAAACATAATCATCATATTATTTCCTAAATCCATAAGTAAATAATGCTACTAAAATGTAAAAACCACGATTACAGTATCCGAACGTTAGAATAAAAACTTTTCCTTATGTCTCCTACAATCTCATAAATTTTTGTTATCTGTGATATTCTTTCCTACGACCACAGATCATTAATATGTAGCAAGCTTCAGATGCGACGGTAAAATTTACTCTTAGTTCCAGAATTTCCACTATGGCGCTACTATCTATGTAATATTATAAGATGTTCTACCATTGACCAATGATAACGTTTCATGTCATAAAAGAAAATGCGACTTCAGCGCCTCAATGGGAATATCGGAACTAAAACTGTCATAGGCCTGACAATGGCGTTAAAAATTTAAATTATTCAACAACGTAGTGTTTATATTCAACAAGGAAAAATTCAACTATTTCCATGGAAGCTTCACTGGAAAAATAAACCCTCTAAAACTATCAAGACACAAAAGCTACAACTTGATTCAAAACCAATCACCGTTTCCCAACTCCAATACAGCAATTGAGTAAACATTGGATATGGCGGCCGCAAGATCTAAAAACTACTACTGAAGTTACAACCATTGCTTTATTGCTACGGAAATAGTCCAAGGAAAGCCCGGAACTGAGAAAACGCCTGCAAGTACAACGGAATACCGAACATCATCACGCGCTTACAAAAACGAGACGGTTTCTTTTCAAACTAAATCCTCAAACAAACATATCATCATTTGACTAAGTGACTGATTTCCTATTAGTGTCTTATCAGAAAACCTGCCTAGGAAAGTGCGATAAAGTGAAACTACGAGTGAACTCCTAATTATTTTTAAGTAGTGCTATATCAGGTGGTGGGTACAATGTTTATCTTATTGAAAAAATTAAACCATTTTATTCTTGAATTCTTTGAGTTTTTCTTTACCTACCTACTTACTTTAAAACGTCTAGCATGATTCCCCACACACGAGTGACTTTTTCCTATGTGCACAAAATAAATTATTCCCACTCTTTTCAAAGATTGAAAACCACGATTGCCGAAACATGTTATACAGAGAATAGTCAAACCGCACGCTAATTGTGACATCATGCTAGAGGGTCTGATCATTACAAATAGACAAAACTAAGTCCTTCTTTCCATTTCACGAGGCAACAAATTGTGGCCAAGCCACTTTAACATACATACTTGATACATACACAACAAACATACAATAATAACTTCATGACCCATGCCATAAGGGACTAATAGAAACCATAAATCTCCTTTAGCTATCCTAAACACTATGTACTAGTACTAATTATATTTCCTATTCATAAAATAGATAGTGAAAAGAATTTGACAAATAAATTTGCCAGCAAAATGTAAATATTTCTAAACTTGGACATGCAAACCAAATAGTAACAAGCCAGAATTCTTTTAACTATTTAACCTATTCACCCCAATCTACAGAATATTAAGTGTAATTAAATCTTGGTCTCGGCCAACGAAATGTAACGAATACTGGTCGAGACCAACCAAAGGTAAAACTCTCATACTGGTCACTCGGCTCCTTATTGTACTAGTACTAAATTGTATTATCCTATGCTAACTAAGAAATAATTTGAATCTAATTCAATAATCCTGGGCTATCGGCACCAAATTGTAACTGACCTCCCTAACCTATCTAACTATACTAGATCCTATATACCTACTACTTACTAAATTATTTATGATATAACTAAGACTATCTTGTTTAATCGATTCTAATAACCTAATGATATGTAATACCTAATCCTTATGTTATCCAAAGAACTATTTCATAACATCCGACTTAATTTACATCTAAACTTAAATCTACCTAATTATCTAAACTTAAACTAAAAATTGGCCAGAAGAAGTGATCGTCTAGGAACCCACATTATGTAGTAGAAACTCAGATTCTTTTAGAAGGACCTAGTGACCTAGATCTTATTTGCAATGAACCTAAAGTAATTCTAACCTGAATAATACCTAACCTAACCGGGCGTAACAACCTAACCTAACCTAATACAGGGCGTAAGTCTGAATTAGATAATATCATAAGAAAATGGTAAGCATAAATTGATTTAGACAACATTGTGATTGTTTTTTAGGGGAGACCCCAACCATGTGGCCGGATACTAGAATTATCAGAGAAGAATATTAAATATTTATGTTGTGAATGTCATCATTTGGTAGAAATTTGGAATATGAGTAGAATTAATGATATTTTCAGCTTTATCTTTTGAAGTGTAACGTCTCCAATCATTTTTGTATGGAGATTAGCTACGGGCTGCTCTCTGCTCACCCAAAGACAAGCAAAAACTATCAGGACCTCAAGTTGACTTTTTCAAGAGGTTTATTATGTTATATTATTAATATTTAGATCTCTTAATTAGGACTTTTTATGTAAATCTTGTAAATAAAGTTCCTTCTCAAATACTTCTATTGGATAGGGTATGGCCTTAAAAAAGGATTCTACTACCACGTCACTAGGGACCTAACTGCAGAGAAGATGTGGCCAGAACCTCTACAGTGATACCTTCAAGTATTCAACAACTTTAGTATGAAACCAGTAAGTATGAGTAAGTATTTAATATTAAAATAGAGGACTATAATGATTATTTTTATTTGTCAGTTCTAGTCAGTTTTGTCAGAGTTATTGAGACAGTTGGTATAATACTAGGAAAATAAACTATGAATCTGAGCAAATTCAGTGGATGTGTCTTTCTTTAATATGCTTAACATTATCTATTAAATAGTCAGCAACTTTGAAGATAAGTTCATACTAATTTATCAACTTAGTACCAATCTACTATAAAACCAATATTGTAAAGAGAAGATATTGTTAGAGTTTAAAATTACCTCCCTAATTAATTAAGATCAAGATAATATTATTTTCCTATGAATTCTAACATCAATTATCCCCAATATTAATCTAAGTAGCTATGATACCTATCCTATCCTAGCCTATTCCTACAATAAACGTGAATTTAATAAACTAACCAATGTCTAAAATATTCATATTCTAAAGAAGTTTCCCTAAGGTTTGAAACACTCCGGTGTAAGAGTATTCCGCAATACTAGAGGCAGGCCTCACATTTACATTTAATTGTGTAGGTGTGTAATGTAGGTCTCCCCGTGATTGTCTAGGGAAGAAACCTTCTGACTAGCTAAGTTAAAAGGTTCGAGGGTGGAGCCCTCTAAGTGTACCTAACCCTATTCCATGTGTAATGCTCATATCACGGCCGAAGCCATAAGTTGTGATATGAACGGTCCCTACAGTAAAAGTGTCATATGTTAAGGGGACTAGATTTCGCACGCCGAGCATAAGGTACTAAGGCCCCCTAAAGGACTCCCTCCACTTCGACGGTGGGATACCCCGTAACAATACACCCAGCTTACGAAACCTATGTGGCTATAGATTGTTATGTCGGTAAAGAACAATCCCTGGCACACCACAAGACCAGGCTATAATGGAAGCTATAAGCGCTTTCACCTTTAACACCGCAAGGTGTAAAAGGAGCCTATAACCCACGATACTTCATCGTGTTCCGTAATACCCTTCAAGCTCACAATTTAAACGTTAACCCTAAATAAATGAATTTAGTAAATAATTAAAGATATGAAAACCCCAGAATTTATCCCAAAAATCAATAAAGAAAGTTTATCGCTTCCCCTTGAATTACTTTACAAATTATCAACAAAACCTCCCAAAAGTAGGTACGTAGAAAATTTAAATAAAATCAAAACACCAACCGGCAGCGAGTGAGCTCAAAGAATGTTAATCGTTGAATGCCCCGTCCCCCTCTCGAACCCGCCTATTTATGCTCATCAAAAGGTGGTCGATATGGGCAATATGGGCAAAGTGGCCGAAGTGTGCAAAGTGGGCGAAATTTTAACAAACAAAATTGAACCTTATTTCGATGAAAATAAGGTCGTGTCCAGTTAATTCTGAAGATATTTATTCTTTCAACGATAATGATCTCTATAACTATAGAAATAAGGTTGTTACGTTCCGCCTTAAGATAATGCAGTATTAGTATTACTTCGTAAAACATACTACTTAGATCATGCGGCTTTCCCACTTATTTAATTTATTCAAGGATTTTTATTCTTCTTAAAGTTAATTTCTATTATTAGATTTATGTTCTTAGAAACTATATCTGACTAATGTTATATTTGTGAACCGAACGAATAGCTAGCATGATAGCCTATCTCGTTACAAACCTAAGAAGGCAGGATACATAAGCCGATTTGAAAAAGTTGCAAACTCAACTCTCGCGTAATAGGATTTAGTTTTATGTTCGCTGAATCTTGTAGACATCATTTTAAATTGCATGGTTCTTCGCTTAGAATATACAACGTAGCCTTGCGGTAGCATTTTCCCTCTGCCACGGTATTAAGAACAATATATCATGTGCATTTATATTCAATGTTATTTTATTTATTTTATTTTATTCATTTTAGGAAAACTTACGGACTAATTAAATTAAATTAATTAAATATCGTTTATTTGTCTTTTACATTTGTACACAAACAGAAGTAGGTATAGGTAGTACGAGACAAAAGGACATTAAAAATAAAAGTTTTGTTTTCTGTTGTTAGTATGATAATGATACCTCCCCAGGGCACCTATACACAAACAAGATTACAGGATAGAACATTTTTTATAAAACAACATTGCCAACTAAAAGTTTTATACCTTATCACTATAATTGCGAAACAATAACTTTGAACTTAGAACGTTTGGGGTTCACACGAGACTATTTTTCATGATTTTTAATATTCAAAATTAGAATCTAAAGTTATGGAGAATGAAATCCATAAATGCAGATTTTGTATTACCTCGCCCCCCGCAAAAAGTGGCAGAAATTTTTGTTAGTCGAATTACATCGCGAAACTAGTAGTCAAAGTATAGAAGACATCATCGAGCGAACGAAAACAAATGAAATGTACTGCCTGGCCATAACACAGTATAAGCATCTTTTAATTAGAAACAATGTTTCTTAGTTCTTAGCCCATTTTTGACATGGACAGCTTTCATATATTTTTGGTCCAATTGTAAAATTATGTTTTTTTTTTATTTTTCAGATCAAATCAGCACCCTAAAAGATTTCTGAATGGTAAGTTTGTTAAGATAGACTTCATTTCTTAATTATAGGTTAATGATTAATGTAAATAAGAAGTAGGTACTCCACCATGAGGGAAACTTGGAATGATTATAGAACAAATTCTACAGTATAACAACAAATAATAAAAGACGGCCAAGTGTGAGTCAGTCTCGTGATAATGGTCCTGGAGAAAACAAAACTTTTTTTAAAGTTAATTTGTTGTCTGGTGGTGTGGTACAGAACGACTCTTTACGTTTTTTACGTTATTTCAAGCTTGTACCGTACAAACTTAAATATACAGGGTGTAAGTGACAGGCTAGCAAATACTGAAACGGTGAACTCACAGACCATCAAACTGAACAACTTTCACTATGGAGTCTACTCAGGAAAAGCAAAAAAAAAACCGCTGTCCCATAAAATACAGTCGGGTAGGTACAGCAGTTTTGTATGGGACAGCTGATTAGTGAGGGGGATTGTTTCCTGAGGGCCTAACGCAGTGAAAGTTGTTCAGTTTGATGATCTGAGTTCACCGTTTCAGTATTAAATACTGAAACGGTGAACTCAGATCAGTGACAGGCTAGTAAATTTTACTAGCCTGTCACTTACACCCTGTATTAGGCACGGTTCGTATTTTTGGGCCTTTTTAGGTGGGTATCATAATAACTCAAATCATTCCAATTCACCTCCTGTTATCTCTTCAGTATCGACATCTTGTAGCCTGACACCCCGTATAAATCCATGCCTGATTCCGCTAATAAGGTTCAAATTCCGAACCCAAAAGGAATCTCAATCCTTACTCAAACAAAACTATCGGGATCTTTCCAAACAAAACTAAACCTAAAAGGTAAAGTTTCCAAACGCTATTTTCCACGTGATCTCTCCCAAAGAGCTGCTAAACTTCCATTCAAATAAAAACTCACGCGATTCAACCAATTTTCTTACTTACAGCGTTAGACATAAGATTTGTTTTAAGGGACCTCTTTATGTGAAATGAATTGTAAATTTGCATTTTCCGCTTCTCGACTCACGAAATCTTGAGAACTGAATAAATCCGGTCTGAAACGGATCCGGATGGATTGTAAAGTTGCCACTTTTGGATAATGATATGTTGTTAAGTGATAGTGTACCTTTTGAATAAGTTAATGCATCATCAGTTGATATCAAGTCATAGTGTTTGTCTTGTCATATTGAAGAAAGAACTCCGCACAATATGTTTAGGAAAAGCCGTTCAGTCAATTTGGCTGAAATTTTACGGATATACAATCTGTAATACGCTGATTGAAAGTGTGCAGTTACAACGTTTACGTTGTAGGCTTTTATGTTTTGAGATAAGATGTTGTTTATATAATTTAGTCTAGTTATATTTTAGTTTTAGGATATTTTAGTTTAATCAGTTGTTGTTCTTTATTTCGTTAGTAACGTTAAATAATGACCAGTTTTTGATATATGTCTATTTCAATGTTTAAACTTTAAACCACAAAAATGAGTTACATTTCTGTTATTGACCTAACCTTGAACGTGTCTGTTGCGCGAGTTTTGTTTCTATAGTGTACGCGCAACAGACACGTGCAAGGTTAAGTCAATATCATGTTGGTTTAACCAACTTGTCAGTCATGGCTTACGTCTCTAGCAAAAGTTAATCTGACTAACGGCTTTTCCTGATCATTCTGTGCAGGGTTCTTTGCCAATCAACGTTTAAGGCTTACTGATTGCCCACGGTGCGTTCGTGGTATCTGGACTTCAGAACTTAAGAGTTTTTATAATCTAATAACGGTAGCGAAACGGTAGCCGCAGTGTGATACCACAACTACTGCCGGCCCGCAGCCGCACTCTTTGTGTCCCAGCTTTTAGGGTGAAAGAGTCGGCCATAATCTACAACGTGATTCCAGGATTCGTGGATTCGGATCGACGGATTGGACGGATCGGATTGGTGGAAGCAAGTTAGTGTCGTGTCGTATACTTTTAGTCGTTAGTTTTGTTAACTCCGGGTCCTATAACTTGCGACCGACTCACTCATGGCCGGTTTTTATTATTGGGTTGGTTTGACGCTTGTATGTATTACAATTTTTACGATAGAGCGAGAAGAAAAAACATCACCAAAATTAGTTTCTTGTATTAAAAATCCCCCTTAATTTTAAACAAGCGCCTTTCTAAATTTTGTATAATGCGCACAGCCAAGGAGTGGAATGCCCTGCCTGCGTCAGTATTTCCGAACGCTAACCCGAATTCCTTTAAAACACGAGTGAATAGGCTTCTTCTGGGAAAGCTTGCTACATCTTCGACCCCATATTCGTCCTGAGGACTGGATTGAGGTCAAGAGCAAACACATATGTAATAAAAAAAAAAACTTTAGATATTTTTATTATTCGTTAAAAAATCCGCCGTAATTCATTCTGTGTAAATACCGTTCAAAAGTTACAGCCCTAAATTGGTAGGGCAGACAGACGGACCTACAGACAACGTAGGCTTAGTAATAGGGTCCCATGTTCACCCTTTGGGTACGGAACCCTAAAAACAAAACATCTTTACTCTTAAACTCATTAAAAACAAAGTGAATTCACACACGAGACCGAATTTATAATACATGGGTGCTTACGTCATCCTATTACGTATTCCGTCAGTGTTGCCAGCGTTGGAAAGCTAACGTGGGCCTTGCATATTTATGAAGACCGCTGTCCTATCTTGTAATGTAGCTAGAGTGAAATTCTACTCCTTTTGAGTGCCATGAAAATGTGCAATTGTAATTTTATTAGATATAGCGCCACAAATTACAGAATTAAAATTTAATGCAATTTGCACACATCTACACTATTAAAACTGTAACAAAAGTGTGTGTGTACAGTGTACATTGAAGATATTTACAGAAAATAAAGTTGCGACGTTGTAGGTGTACTTACACACGGCGACACATCAAGCTACGCAAAACCAAAGTAAGCTGGCCGCTCGTAGTAACATATAACGTTGCGCGGCCAGCTTATGTTTGTTTTGCGTAGCTTGATGTGTCGCCCAAATTACCGATGTTTTCAGTTTGTTTGTTTGTTCGTGCATCACGCAAAAAATGCTGAACCGATTTTGCTGAAACTTTTTGTGTATATACGTACTTGGTTATAGTTAAACTTAAAGTTGGTTGGTTGGTTAGGATGAAAATAAATGAAAAATTACAATATACCCTAGGTTTTCTTGATTGAGAAATCTTAAATATTCAGTTGAGGATGCCACTGAAGGGACGCTAAAAACAAGTAAAAGAAATACTAATAACTCAAAAATTATGTATGTATGAGCTCCTGACCGATTTCGGCCACGGCGACTGCTTCAGCTCCGATTTTGGCGCTCATGTGCTCGAATGTGACTCACGAAGCCTATTTTGTGAGTAAAGGTCCTCGCACATTGCGGACACGAGAGTACACCATTAATATATGTGTAATTGATCGCCGCAGGTAGCCGGGCTTTCAATTCGTCGCGCTTTGAGTCAAGGTCAGAGCGGCGTTGAGCTTCAAAGTCAAATACATTCGATTTGACTAAGGCTCTCCATTCTGGCCGCTTGGCAGCCAGCTGCTCCCGCTGATCAGATGCAATGTTGAATTTTTTCAAGTGACGCTTCAGCACACCTTTGTACCTGAGGAGTTGTCCGCCAATTAAGCAAATTAGAGAACATCGTCCTTTAATAAAAATATGTAAAAGTCTCGAAAGTCTCTGACAAAGTTAATAAATATTCTCAGAAGCACGGTGTATAAAAGCCATCTATTCAGATTATTTCTAAAATTAAAATGTGATAGGAATTCACGCTAGAAACTTGGTGTAAGCAGCAGCATCAAAGATATCACACAATTAAAACGAGCGCAAGCAAAAATAAACACAAAAGTGAGCTAAAACATTTGCATCCTATCCCTAATCCCTTGGCAAGTTACGTAGCAGAGATATAGTTAGAGCTGGAATTAGGCAAATGCAATCGGATTTAGCTGGCCAAATCTCTCAGTTGCAGCTGCGCTCAGGTAGATTCTGATATATAACTTTGTATATAGGATAGTTAGCAGGTATATAGGATGTTAACGAGTGCATGCCAATGTGTTTTTGGGAACTGGGATTAGATATACGTGAAAGGACAAAGTAGTACCCTCAGCTGACAGCAGAACATGAAATGATGTATGAATTTGGATTAAAAGGAAGATGAAGTAGAAGGTTTACTTTAATCGCTGTAGTAGTCGCCACACGGCTTAAACTTAATATATACATATATTTGTATGTTTTATGTGCGCATGTTTTTTTGAATTTATGATTATGTAATTTGTCCTATAGAGGTCGGTGGTGCGGTGTGGTAAGTCATGAATCATGCCAAATTTATTTCTCACCTCGGTATTCAGATGACACCCTGTACCTATATGGTTATACAGGTTGGGAAAAAAAGACCGTGGTTGGAGGGAAAGTACCCTAAATATAATGATGATAATAATGAGGGCTAATTTCACTGAAAGGCAACATTCTTTTATTTTCAAAAATAAGTAAAACTGCATTCAAAGATTTTTGAATATGCACTTGCTACCCGGAAATCAAAGCAACTAAAATAAAAAAAATAACGTGTATTTTTATAGCACCAACCGATAGGTAATACATTCATAAGGACCAAGAAAGATTAGTTCACAAAAGTTTCAGTTTCACACCCTGTATAATGGTTTAATATAGCATTCAGACGTATATGCTTGGCTTAGTGGCAGATAGGTCGTGCTTTGAGGTTTAGAGGGATAAATGTGCAGACAATATTCCTTTTCGGGGTATGTAGTCTAGATTCCTAACAAGAAATAATAGTTGAAGCAAACTCCAGACTGGATCTTCGTAATTAAGTAGGTATCACATTTTTATTTTTGGGTTTCATGCCAATTTTATTGGTACATAAAATTGAATCATTCGCGAAATGGCTACCGATTCGTAAAGGCCCAATTCGCGAAATGGCTAACTCGTGAAATGGCCAATTCGGGAAATGGCCAATTCTGAAATGCATTTTTTTACCCAACTGCCCCAGAAGAAGGGTTATGTTTTTCGAGTTTATTTATGTGTGTACCATATAAATAAAATTAAATGATGGAATAATTATTAAGGCCGGACACAGATACAAGTTAAACACAACTTAAGGGTTTCTTGTTTGATCATTGAACTAAGTAAAACTATTATTAGAGTTTTAAAATCAACAACTTGTTTAATTATCACTCATTCTTCTTCTTGTGATACCATCTTCTCTCTTCTCTTTTCGCCGACATACAACATATTTTTTTCTAACAATTCTGATACATCGCTCTTACTAATTGAATGTAAATACGGGATGGAGCTGATTCCAAGCACTCAGTTTACTAGTTTAGGAATCAGGGTTACACCGAACTGAAACAGCTCAATAACTCTTTTTTATCTCCTAGCGGAGGTTTGCTTGTCTATCATTGGGCTATTCAGATCCTGGAGACTGCAGCCCTGAATAGGTGGTATTCATATCAAACCATACATACAGGTTCGTAAACCACTAAGTTCTTCTACCAAAATTCGTCATTCGCCTTCCCAAAATTTTCCCCTGCAAAATAATCGAGAGAAGTGCGTATTTTTACTTCTCATAATTAAGGTGGTTTCAGTACATACACAATTTTGACGCACAAAACGCGTAGTCGGAATAAATAAAAGTAATATTTTAAATACGGAAAAATAGTTTAGAAAATCTAGTTGTCGAGTCACAAATAAAATTAGCAATTTATAATTTCAAAGCTTTATATCATCTTAATTATTTTATAAATTGCAAATGTTATTTGTGACGCGGCATCTAGATTTTCTAAACTATTTTTCCATTATATACAAAGTTACTTGTATTAAAACCGTCTACGCGTATTTTCCGTCAAAGTTTTGCATAAAATTGACCCCTCTGCAACCACCTTAATGCAACCGAGGTACTGGTATAGTTTTCGAGTTTTTATGGCTTTTAGGATTTGTGCTCTCTTATTCATCCTCTGCAGGACCGACTCGTTGCTAATTCTGTTTGTCTATGATACCTTCATCGTCCTACAGTTTTACTCTCCGTAAATCTTTGGAAACTCCTTAACCGTAATAAGACGACTTACATTCCAAAATTGTTAAAGTAATCGCTCAACCAAATACTCACACCCACAAAACTGTCAAGTTGCCCAACTTCTCCGAGTTCCCTTTTGTTCCCCAATCTGTTTATCACTCGGCTTGTTTACGCGAAATTCGCTATTATCAACTTTGTTAACAATAAATCTTTTGACCGAAATTTGCTTGTTTAAAGTTTTGTTTAAATATTTATATTATTCGAAATTTTGTAATAATTTTGTTGTGCTTAATTCTAGGAACGGTTATGGTAATTAGTGAATTTTACAGAATAAACATACTTTGAACTGCTCTCAAAGATATCGCCCTTTGAGCGTTTCCTTCAGCAAACTTTTCTTTGTGAGGAAACCTGTGCCGTGATGTCTAACGCCCATATTCCTTTCGTGGAGAGCTTCATATCAGCAGTAGAAAATATCAAAATTACTAAGGAGATTATGCATCATTCGAACACGATTTTGAATAACACGATTCAAAAATAGCATGACAATGAGGAAATGAAATTGAATGGGTATCCTTTAATTTATATGTTGCTGCAATTCTTACGCAGAGCCTTTTCAACAGTCTATTTCATACACATTTGAGTACTTATTTTTATCCACCATTTTATAATTATGTAGATACACTTCTAATTTGGTCTTCGTACATTCGTCTAGACCCCTAAAGAGCAAAAACAGTTTTTTGTGTCCATCGGTGTTCAGGTTTACAATCTATAAAATATCTACATACATACATACTCGTTAAAAAAACTATCCTCCTTCGCGTCGTCAATATATGATAGAACTTCATACTCAAGCCTCTATATTAATAATTTATTTCGTCTAGAACAAAACAAACACGAAAGTCCGTTGCGAAATTGGCTGATTATTTCTCGGGTGGCCTGAACAGGAAAGTTCCATTTGTTTTATTCAATACTAGAAACGCTATCGTATGTAAAAGTCAATTCTCTTACAAACCAGCTTCCACTTTGTTCAAAATACAAGATTCAGCGACTAAATATATCTACATCTATTCTTTATCCATCATACATTATGATAAAATTGTAAAATGTTAATTTGGAACGTTTGGAATATGTAATGGAATACACTGAGACTATTTTTAAGAATTTTTGTCTGTTTGTTTGTATACGCATCACTTAAGAACTACTGAACCGATTTCGATAGGGTTTTCACAAATGCATAGGGTTTATTAGTGTGGATTAACATTTACGCATACTATATTATATTATTTCATCGCAGTCGGTTTATTCAATCAAAAGCTATGAGTATTTGGAGTCGGTTGTCACGCGTACAATGTCGTGGGCTTTGATAAGTTATATGTCAAGATAGAAAGTCAAAGCTACGAACGCTTCGGAAAAAATTGCAACCATCACTGGCCTCTAAACCCTATCCATATACTGGCACACAGACATCATTTGTATGACGCGTCACGCACACCAACCTAAGAAAGTTGATCCTTTTTATTTTATACGGTAACAGCGTGAGGCTCAATACCGACATATACTTTGTCTGAGGCCGTGATACAATATTTCGGATAAAAAATTTAAAATCGACTGTCCCTGTCCCATTGATTTGAGTCGAGTAGGTAATGAAGTTTTGTATGAAGCGGCAGATATATAATTTTTTTTTATTTCATCGGAAAAACAACTGCAATATAATACAGTAGTTACATGAGCATAAAGCAAAAAGCCAACAACAGGTTATCACGGTAGATACAGTATAGTTGAGAAAAAACAAATGGTTAACAATGTTTTAAAACGTACATAAAGTCAGCACACATGTCAGCCTACAGGTAAATATAAAAAGAACGTTATACACACAGCATTGCAAAAACAATAAACAAAAGAAAAGAAAAGACCTTAGTCTAAAAATAACCTATACACTTCATCACCAAAGAAATCACGAATCTCCTTGTCAAAATTCAAAATTCAAAATTCAAAAATTGCTAGCTTTTGACGTCATTTTTTGAGTCTACCACCGCGTCGGAAGGTATTTCGTTGAGAGAAGATGCGGCCAGAAACTCTACAACACACATCCTTTAAACAAAACAACATATACACGTACAATTAAAATACAATATTGCATTACATAGAGTAACATTGTCAAGACCAGACATTTTGGTCATTCAAATAGTCATCGAGTTTATAGTAGCCTTTTTTACAGAGGATTTGTTTAACATGGGACTTAAACTTAAATGTCGACTCGACGCTAGATCAATATTAAGTATTGCATAGTTTGTTAATATTGTCCAAAGTGAAAATTGTTCAGTTTGATGTTCTAAACCAACCTTTTCAATATTACTACGGTGATATATTACAACCCTGTATACAATTATCTGATCAGTATGTGTCTGTATATAAGCTCGTAAATTTATGTAGGCTTTCTCTCCTGGCTTAGACCACAAGCTAATACATAATTCACGTATAGCGTCTGCCTTCTAATGTATTAGAATGGTAACTAAATATTTATGCGAGCGTCCATCCAATCTGTTAATGAATTTCAGTGCGGAGTATGCTTGAGTGTAATTTGCACAAACAAAAGGGGAATATTAATTAAATACTACTTAAATAAATAGCATAAGCATATGCTCACGACTATAATCCCCGAGGGGGTAGTCAGAGATATTCTGAAACCTCAGAACATCCACGTTTCACTATAGTACCGAAACTCTGCCTAGTGTGACGGGGAGTGAGCCCGAACTTAAATACATGTTGTTACGAAGTTTGAGCAATTAAGATTGAGGCAAAGGAGGTATGTGGTCTTTGCCTACGCCTAGGAGACAATGGCGTGACTTATAATAAATAAATAAAATAAATAAATAACGCTCATAGGCACACACATTGTAATGATCCCAAGCAAGCACTATAGGCTGTTTATTATGGGAACCATACAAAAACGGCACAAACATATAAGGTCTAACAAAATTAGGTGAAACGCTATTTTGATCGCTCGTTTCGCTATTTCGATATTGATCCCATAGAGAAAGTTGTTCAGTTTGATGGTCTGACCATCCCCTTAAAATAGTTTCAGCTAGTTTTGTTAGACCTTATATAAACATCCATTACCAAACCAAGGTTCGAACCGAGGACACTGGTTTGGCAGTCCGGCGTGGTAACCATTACACCAACCGGGTGGAAACCAACTTAAAAAAAGCTAGATTTTTTTTTATAGTAATAAAATACCCTAGTAGGTAATATTAATAGTGTGATTTAGACAATTAAACTAAAAAAAATCACTACGGTGCCAAAATCGAGAAAAAAATCTGCCGATTCATATAAAATTGCAGTAGCTATTCGACTCGAACGGATGGGATAGCAGATATTTTCATTCTATTTAAATGTTGGCTCCATTCCCATTATAGTGAAAGTTGTTCAGTTTGATGGTCGAAACTAAACCACCTCTGCAAATATTACTAGGTTGTTTTATTTCTTACACCTTGTATTGTTTGCGATTTAAAAACTGCACAGCTTTGATTTTGATGATTTTTTAACAAAAATGTCTTTGCGTGATAGTTTTAGTATAAATAAATACATACATGCATATTCTCACGCCTGTCTTCCAGTGAGCAGAGACATCGGAATACCACCTGGTACGATCCTGACAAGCCTCTCTAGCTTCCTCCACATTCATTAGTCCTTTCATGCATGCTCGTCGGTTTTGGGTAATCTGATCTGGTCCTTTTGACATTTGAAATGTCTTTTCGTTCGCTCCAGTATAGGCTCCGATTTCACGAAAAAGTACGATCCCCTTATATCTCGGAGAGTTGCGAAGATATAATATTCAAAAAACGCTCAAAAGACGCGTATTTACAAGAGCTGCAAAAAGAGTTATTCGAAAAATTCAAAAACGAAAAAAGATATGGCCGAAAAAAACAATAAATTTTTGCCGAATTTTTTATTTTGGCGCTCGAAATTTTGGAAACGAAGAGAGATATCAAAAATTTGAGCAAAATTCCTCTGGACAATTTAGTCAGCTACAATATCCACTTACGTTTGCCTTATTGATTGCACTGAATAATAATAAAACACTTACATTCTCCAACGGGATTGCTTGTGGAGTAGTCGTTTTAAAAACATTACTTCCAAACTCAAAAAATAATTAATAAAAAAACTGAATTTTGTACTTTAAAGATATATAAAATGTGCTTGGACAGATTTTTGGTTTTTATTTTGATGTACAAAAACAATATTTATTATTAAAACTGACTTCAAAAAAGAGGTTTTTAAGGTACAAAAAACTGTATTGTTATTAAATTTACTTATTCCAGAAAAGCCGTAGATAAGAATAACGGACATTTTGAAGTCGTTTCATTACTTAGACTGAGAGTAGATGAAATTTCATCGTTGAAAAAACTACAATAAAGTCAATCAAAGCAAACGTTGTCGCTGTAGGCAATATAAATGTCAGACAATATTAACATTTCCCAGAACGCGATATTCATTCGCATTGCTCTTTTAGTTTAATTTGTGAAATTGGTTTCGTAAGAAAACTGTTACACCCAGAGCTCAAAATTACACCGCCTTACCACATATTTTTTATTAAAAAGTTCTTCCATCCTATGGTTGTCTGGAAGAAATCGCTTTAAGTGATAAGACCGCCATTTGTACCCTTTTTGTTTTCTTTTGATATTGTTATTTTATGTTTTAGGTGTGCAAAGAAAGAGTATAGTATTGTATTCTTTTGATTATTGATTAGAAGAATGTTGGTTCCAATTTTCCACTGCCTTCATATTGGATGTCTTACATAATCTCACTGCAAGAACTGCAATCAGTTATAGGCAATCAAATATGTGGCCAAACCATAAACTTAATATTACTACCGTAAATAGACCAACACAGTGTGCGAATGAGATCCCGACCTTACCGAAAAACCTACGCGTGCGAAAGAGATTATAATAATAACAGCCGTAAAACCACTTCAGAACAATGAAGTCTCGGTTGTTAACCTGTCAAAAAATTATCGCTTACTATTTTATAATTTTCTTTATAATACATTTCGTGTTTTATCAGACAAATATGAAAAATCATTACAGTATCATATTCTGTGTTGGAATCCAGTGTAACTTGTACCAGGAACTCAAATAAAGAGACGTTTCAAAGGTAAATAACATTAATACTACTTTCGTAATACTTTTTTTTCATATTTATGTTATTCTTAAAATTATTTCGTAATACATTCATTACAGGCAGAAAACGCCCTATTTTCTGGTGAATATATTATTTTAAATATTTATGTGTAAGATCAAAAAATATTGTATACGTGAAAAAGAATTCGTTTCGCATATCAACTAAAACTCACACACTTATCAATTTCGCACATATTGACATTTCGGTTTCGTTGATACGATCATGAGGAGATGGTTGGTCTATTACGATATTAAGTTTATGGGCCAAACTTTACTAATATGTCAGTCCTTCGTTTCAGATAATTTATTATGCTACAAATGGCGACATCTTCAGTAGCAGTATCAGCATACTTCAATTTTGAGGCACGTATTGCACCCTCTGTCCATTACAAGTGGCGACAGGCTCACTCCCCGTCACAATGGACAGAGTTCTGGTACTACTAGTGAAAAAATTTTAAGATGTGTAATGACAGGTACAATTTATTATTGTATTGCAGCGTTCGCTGCATATGTATAGATAGACAAATTACAGTTAAAATAGCTTGAGCGTGATTGTAGCTCCCACAGACAAAACGAGCAATTGATTTTGCGGGATTCTTTGTCATTAAGTGTTTACTGTAACTTATGTAATAATAAAAAATAAATAATAAATAAATAAAACGTGGATATTCCGAGTTTTCAGAATATAGTCGTGAGCATATGGTTATGCTATTTTTTCGAGCATAGCCCTACCACACTTTTCCACCGCTGTAACTCCTGTAAACCATGTTCAACAGCGGCGACCATTCACAACACTAGACAATGAAGTCCAGCGAGCCCGGGGGATGACTCTAATCTGTCTTGGAACCCGCAATGAATTTGTGGGGTCTTGCTACAGATGTCAGCACCCACAAGTTATAGCAAAAGATGCCAACAGATGGAGATACCATCGCTCTCGGAAATATGATCCATACATAGCCAAAATTCACCGTGAATACGTAACTCGTAACCTACTACAAATAAGATTCACAATCGAATGCAAGACATACATCGCGCAAGAGAAATAATCACAGAGATTCGATACATATACAAGGTCCAACTAAGAACTGTTGGACCACGGCCGGTCCCCAGGCTTCACACGTAGCCTGGTGAAAGATCTTCCCTTTTTAATGGAGGAACATTTCCAGTAGCACCTCCGCAAATTAATAAATTAATAATAATAAATAGCGCTCACAGGCACGTACATTATAATGATTTATATAAGTGGAAACCATACAACAACGGCACAAACATATAACATCAATGATCGAACCGGGGCTCGAACCCAAGACCCTGGCGTGGTAACCATTAGACCAACTAGGTCGTCATTAATCAAGGAAGATAGGAGGAGTAGGAAAAAAGAAATATCCGACTTACCTCCATTGCAAACGGGAGACAGCAATAAGAAAAAAGCATGGCTATTGGAGAGCCAATTCCAGAGATCATTTATGGCAGAGTTGAAGAACCTACTGCAAAAACACCGAAAAATAAAAATTTACATTACAGAAAAGAAAGAGAGGCATCTAACATTGTACTGAAACTGGTACTCATTTTGCTTCCAGTAAAACATGGGAACGTACGGAAGTTATCCCTAGTTGCAACAAGATCATCACCAGGGACACCAGAAAACAGTTTTATTGAGTCAATGCTTATAATAGCATAGCAAAATAAAGTAAAAAAAATAAATATTTTCGTAGCAGCTACGTAGCACTATCACATCAAGTCTGTAGCAATCTCGTAGCACCGTAGATCTATCACAGCCAACCAAATAGTTAAATTTAAGCAACAAAAACGACAGCCAAAAATTGTTTGTGACCGAATTATTATTCGTAATGTAATTTTCCTTAATAATGACAAACAAACTGTCAAAAATATCGTTGTGGAACCCTCGTCAGCGCGTCACAGCCTCAATCCGGGATTAGTGGTACAGTCGGGGAAATATTGGACTTATTCAGGGTATTTTTGGATATTTCATTTATTTGTTTGTACATTTCGATGTGTTTTATAGATTGTTGGATTAAATATGCTATTGATTATAGGAAAAACTATTTTTGCGTTTTAATATTCTGCAGGAAAACAAAAGGGCTATACAGGGACAGGGTCCAACTTAATATAGGTATACTAACTTTTTTTTAAAGGGAATGAGCATTATGTCCAATACATATATATGGGTCAAGTAGGATTACAGTTTTGTATGGCAGTTTTTTTCGCGTTTTCGTTTACTGAGGAACAGATGATAACAAGAGATTTCGCATCTTGAGAAATTTTATTCCAAGCCGATTGATAAGAAATCTGTAACTAAGCATCTTAGATCTTATAGTAGGTACTGCTTGCTTGTCAAGGTACCAGATAGCTGCTCAACCCAATTTGGATGTGTTTAAATAGACTCCGAACTAAGGTCGGCCGGAGTAAAGACAACCTGTGCAAGTGGGGTTACATAAACGGGTCTAACCTCCAGAGTGAATGCGGTGTTTCCCCACAGACCATGGCCCACCTCATATCCTGCCCTTCCTGCCCTGACACCTGCGTCCTGCACGCATACGGAGCTTATGGATGCTGCCGACAGTGCTATCAGTGTGGCGAAATACTGGGCTGGAAAAATTTTAGCATGACTTGCCATCGACTCGATAGAAGAAGAAGGTACCAGATGTTAAACTTTGACGCCGGAATAGAATAGAATAGAATAGAAATAATTTTTTTTTAATCTTTTTTTTTTTTTTTTTTATTCAGACGGATGTTATTTGATGAATGGCAAGGGTAAAGATTTCTAATGTTATTTATTGTTTTGATTTTGAATAAGGCAACATTTGGAGAAATATAGAGGAGGCTTTTACTCTATGAGAGGTCCTTTAATAACTAAAATATGTAAAATATGTAATGTAACTTAATAATAATTTAATAATTTATCTAAATTCAATTTTTTTGCATGCCTGAAATGAAATGTAATTGTTATTAATTTATTTATAGTATTGTAATTTGATAAAAGGAAATAAAAGGCTATAATAATATTATAATAATAATAAGGCAACGGTCGTTGTGGCGATTTTCTGAGAACACTGATGATCGAAACATATTTTTAATTAACTCCTGAACACTAACCTACGACTAGATTTAAGAATAACGTTTTTGGTTTTTTAATAAAACCTCGCCCAAACTAATCACAATGAATTTATTATCCCTTATTTTTCTGGTACAAGATTATTGTTTTGCTGTTTTTCCGTTTTCTTTTCTCCCTTTCGGAGACAAATAATCGGATTGTATATTCTGTCCGAGTAATTCTGAATATGGTACGACCAGGTACGGATTAAGAGATATCAAAGGGGGCCCCGACTTTGATATGCTCGTAGTTAAATTCTATTTTATTACAAACTAGTGACCCGCCCCGGCTTCGCACGGTTGCAATGCTGATATACAGGGTGTAAGTGACAGCCTAGCAAATACTGAAACGGAGTCAAAAATCTGCTGTCCCATACAAAACTACTATACCTACCCGACTAAAATGTATGGGACAGCTGATTTTTTTCACTTTTCCTGAGGTAGGCTCCATAATGAAAGTTTTTCAGTTTGATGGTCTGAATTCACTGTTTCAGTATTTGCTAAGCTGTCACTTACACCCTGTATAAACCTTCCTCTTATTAAAAAAACCGCATCTAAATTTGTCGCGTAGTTTTAAAGATCTAAGCATACATACGGTCAGACAAACAGACAGACAGCGGGAAGGGACTTTGTTTTATACTATGTAGTGATGATAGTGATAGTGAAGCAATCAGTATCTGATGTCCTGCATTATTGGAGTGCACAAAGTATACCTAAACTATAAACAAAGATGCACTCACTTACCCATCGCCCTCATAATTTGATGCATCGGGAAATTGTAGTCATAAAGCAGTCTACACACCTAACCCCGTTTTGTGACCCCAAGTTGTAGGTACCAGATGAAATGGTAACTTTAACTGGCAGTCACACATCGTTATCAGAGATGTTAATGATGACTGAACAGATCAGTTGCCTTTCACGAGTTTAGATTTTATAAAAAACTAGCGTTAACCCGCGATTTCGTCCGCACAAATTATATACCAGATTTTAAGTCAGATCATAAGCTATCCAACAAAAAACAAAAAGTTTTATCAAAATCGGTTCAGTAGTTTATGCGTGATGCTCGTTCAAACAAACAAACACACAAATAAACAGACAGACAAAAAATCCAAAAGTTGGTGATATGGAATCAGGGACACCTAAATACTAAATCGTAACTTTTTTTTGTTAATATCTTCAATGTACAGACACACTTCTGTTACAGTTAAATAAAAATATTTTATTTCAGACAACTAATAAACAGTCAATACAAAAAATGTAAGTAGGTGTTGGAGAACTTATACACTATGTTTTTAGATTACAACATCAATAAATAACATCAAGGGTAGGCAGAGGTGGCTAACTACTTCCCTACCTAGCAGATCTATCGCATTCCCAAGACATGTAATTAAGTAAATCTACCAAGTAGGGTTGTAAGTTATAAGCCGGATGCTACATAAAACACACCAATATAAAGAACATTTTTGGGGTCCCTTTAAAGGTATTTTGAAACAAGCTCAAAACGCTTTTATAGTGTTGAACTTTAGGGATAAAGACTGATTTTATACCCCAACAAAACAATTTAGTTGCTTAACCTTTACCCTGGCATTGACATGATATGAAGTCATTAAATTTAGTGCCTCATACGCTATGACTTCATATTCAAGTCGAGACTTTGGTCATGTTTTACCTGAGGTTACTTTGTATTTTCTTTTTCTTTTATCTATCTTTACATTATACTTTGTACATCTACGATTTCACAAATTTACTTACATGGATTATTGGATTCCTTATTTTTAATTCGATGTTTACGTGTATATTAACCGACTTCAAAAAAAGAGGTTTAGTGTTCGTCGGGGTAGGTTTTTTTAATGTTTTTTCTCCGATATTTTCTTCAATTGTGGACCAATTAAAAAAAACTATTTTGTTTGAAAATTTGAAGTACCACTTTATGTTGCTTGGCGTTGATAACACAACATTTTCTCACCGATCTCTGCTACCCAATCCGTCGCGTAGCTCCAGCCACGTCCTATGCCGAGGTCCGTACCCCTCGGGTGCCCCTAGGTCGGTTGCTTAAGTTTATTCATTTGGCTCGGTAGACACTTTGCGGTCCCTCCAATAGTCAGCAGTAAAAAGCAGTAGTTGCTCCCTGAATAGAGCTGCAATAGTCATATAAAAAAAACGACATTTATCCATTACATTGGCGGTGAAACATTTAAATGACTTAAATTGTTGAGGTCCCCAAAAATGCTCCTAACTACGTACCTGTGTTACGAATGAAGTATGAATGCCTCGAAACATGTGACACGTCAGCCGGAGGCGATCCGGCCGGGAGAACAGAAAACTGCCTCTTGTCTTGTGTTGTGTACCTATGTTACATTCAGTGAGACGTTTAAAAGAAGATACGAGAGTGTATGTTACGTGTTTAGTGATTGTTCTTTATATTTAAGGGTTGGCAATAATAATATACAATGTGTTAAGTATAGAATGAATAATAATGTTCAAAACGTGAAAAATATAAATGTTCATCAGCCTATACACGTTCGTTGAGAAAACCTGAATGCGATGAAGAAGAAATAAGTGAATTTTTAAAGTGGGTCAATCAACTATTTTTTTTGTCCATACTTTGTCCCAGTCATTCGCATAAAATTTTCTCAATGATCAGGCTTAGGCTCAAGCTCAGGTTTTGCTTGCCCCAAAAATTAATGTTTGTTGAATAACTTAGGATTCCATTTATTAAAATACATACACGGTTTTGCAAAATTACTGAAATTTTGGCGGTTGTCCGATGGACGCAAAGTATCTTTTCATAGTACAACTATCGGTCCCCAAGTAATACTAGTTAACAAAACTTTATAAAGCGAAAAAAATTACTTTTGCCGCCCAAAAACTAGTTTGACTATAATATTTCACCTTATTGTTTAGTTTTCAAAAGCGTGCAAAAATATCTTTATTTTCCACCTTTCGGATAATTTCTGAATTATTTCGTTGTCCCCAAGCTTGTTGGTCTATCGAACAACCGCTAAAAACTACTAGTAGTTCAACACAGATGGTGTAATGCGTATGCGTGTAGAAGAATAATAATATTTGATAAATTATCTATCTTTCAAAATTAAAGAATGTCAAGAAAAAAGACCTAAAAACTTTTTTAAAACAGTACCAACAGGACAAAAAATAGCTGATTGACCCAAGTATAGATAATGAATTATCGACATCCAGGCCTAAACCAGTCCAAGATCATGCAATTTTATGGACCCTTTTGATTTAACATTAGCACTGGATTGCAATTCACGAAGCGTCACATCGCTGTCAAAAACATCAACGAGCTCACAAATGTTACATCCTTCTTGCATCCTTCAGATCGTCGATGTTTTTATGAGTTTTACACATGACATGACATAACCATAGCGAATACTGAATTGTCAGCTCGCCGATGTTTCAACGAATTTATTTTTATTTTATTTTATTGTTTGTATTATTTAACTTAAATTTTAATAAAATGATTGCCTGATAGAGAAATTTATTATCTATAATCTATACTATTATAAAGCTGTAACAGGAAGTTTGTCTGTACATTGAAGATATTAACAAAAAAAAAGTTACGATATGGTTTTTAGGTGTCCCTGATTCTTGGATTGATTTTTGGATTTTTTGTCTGACTGTTTGTTTGAACGAGTATCACGCAAAAACTACTGAACCGATTTTGATGACCCTTTTTTTGTTTTATAGCTTATGATCTGACTTAAAATCTGGTATATAATTTGTGCGGACGAAGTCGCGGGTTAACGCTCGTTTACAATATAAAAATAAGAATAAGAAGAAATGTACACAGTATCCTAAGACTAACTACTACTAAAAGAACAAACAAAGCAACCAAACCTGACAACTGTCTAGTCCAATAGCCCACCCCGGGTCGAGCCAAACGAACCAATTATGCTCGTAGCATTGCCGCGTTGGACGGCCAATGAGATACGTTGGACGAAAGACCCGGAGCGGGGGTCCAAGCCCCTCTCTCTCAGCATGCGGCCCAAGTCCCTGGCAAACACTTTGGCTTCGGCAGCCCAATGACCCACCGTTCGCCTTCTACCGCAAGAGGCACAAACAGATATGAGCCTTCTAGATCTTGGTATTTCGTGTGCTTTTTTGGTTTGCATTGTAATTGAAGGTTGTGACGATGTTTGCGCTTAGTAAATTGCATTGCTGAGCCGACAACTGTCATTTTTGACAGCCACGGACAAAGTGTTCATCGGCTGCGTATCGCCGTAATACACAAAATAGCAGACAACATCTTAAAATATAATAAAACTACTTATAACCATAGCTCGGACATTATAAAGGCAGCACAGTCAATAAAGCGAAAACAAACTAATAAGTAAGTAATAATAAAAAGACGGCGAAAAGTTTTTCCTTTCGGTTCCTTTTCAAACAACTTTTGTTTGCTCCAACCAAATGATCCTTTATAAATATTTGCCAAGAGCAAGACTGATAGATATTTTATACAATATTGCATTGTAGCCAAAGGCATTACTTAAATTTTCTTTAATATTACTTATTAATATTACATAAGGACAACATTTACCTATACAAAACAGCACTCTGGCTTCGCTCCGGTCATAGATTAATATGTATATTGGCTATAGATAGGTAAGTCGCCTTGAATTTTAGGACGTCCTAATTATTAGAGTTACCCCATATTAGCACCGGGGGGAGCCACATTATTATGAAATAAAATTGAAAAAGACGATTGGCCGACACGATGATCGAACCATAGCTACCCGAATCGTGAGCCGGTTGTCTAGACCGCTAGACCAACAAGTCAGTGATTGATATGGGCGAAACCTCTCACTAGTACAGCGCAGCGGTGAGGTGTAGCGCGCTGTCGCTCCGATATGAACCCCAGTTCAACACATAGTGCTTCAAAACATAACCGATAGATGGCGGAAGCTGTCTATGGAAAATCAGCGTTCCACTAAGTTTGTACTAAGATAACATAGCATGGCTCCGGTCATATTCCATCCAAAAAGTTCACACATCTGATATGAATTATCGCATCTCCCAATTATGAAGACTGTGGTGTAGTTGAGCACATCTTTCATGTCCTGATGGAATGTGTGCAGATCGGGGTCCTCAGGAGACAGGTGACCCTCATCATCAGACCCTCAGCAGTTTATGTAAAGAAGCTACTTACCAAACGGTATCAAAAGAGCCCAAATACGGTCTACTTGCTACGCACCTCCATAGAGTACCCCACGATGTTTTTCTGTTCCATCATCAGACCCTCAGCAGTTCATGTACAGACGTATTCATAAAGTACTATCAAAAAAGCCCAAAATCCCAAGCACTTCGTAGAATACCGAATCAGCTCCGGATCAGTGGTTTTTCAGAATCAAACCTATCTGCAAATAAACCTCAAGCACTTAAACACAAAAAAACGCATCTAAATCGGTCAAGCCATTTTGGCGTAAATGCGCAAAAACTCTTTTGACAACAGAAACATTTTTACTGCAGCCCTGGCTAGTTAACACCGTAACACCCATCTAACAACCATCGCTGATTAATCACAAACCCTTTATAAAAAATCGTATCTAAATCGGTCTAGCCGTTTTGGAGATAAATAGGAACATTCAATTTGTACACACAAACAAACAAATAACCTCTCGCCCTTAACGCATACACGTTCTCCGTTCCATCGTGTGTGGGTAAAAAGGATGCCAATGGTTGATATCAATTTCACCCTGTATGTTCTAAGCAAAGATTTTTTCTTGGCCTTCGCTGTCATAGCCCAGTCATTTTACGGTTTGAGCCGGGACTAATTAGTAATTGATATTTTTTTTCGGTATAATATTGAAGAGCCAATTTGAGCCACGAAATGAACCAAAATAAAAAAAAATCACGTCAGCAACATTACAGTTCCAATTTTAAAATTTAGCTATTATGTCGTTCTAAAAAACCTGATGGTAATTTTTTTTTTTTTGCGCCTGTACACATATTTAAGGCTTTACCATTATACACACATCAAACATGGTGTAAATATTTTTGTTTACTTAGAAGGTTTTGAAAAATACATTCGTATTTTCTAATAAAACCCCATTTTTTAAATTTCAATGCCTATTTTATTGCTCAAAAATAATTTATATTGTTAAATCTAAGTCAAATGAGTAAATTGGTATTAATATTATTAATTTAAAAGCCTTCTGGGACACACAATTTTGATTTCTATGTTGCGTAGCGAATTATTTTTAATATGTTTTAAGATAGTCTTTTTGTCCCTAAATGGTGCCGGTTACAGTTTAAAAGTCCAATTAATAGTTTACTCCCTACCCCGCCTAACAAAAAAAATTTTTGGTTCTAAGGTATAAAAAAGTCACGTACATGAAGATTGCTATTGATACGAAACCAGTAAAAATCACACTTTTTAAAGCATTTCGTCAGTCTTTCTACACGTGCAGCCTTTGGACCCGGTATACGCAACGGGCATACAGCGATCTACGCGTACAGTATAATAACGCATTCAGGATACTGATGGGACTGGCACGGCATAGTAGTGCGTCGGGAATGTTTGCGGAGGCGTACACGGACGACTTCTATGCTATATTGAGAAAACGGTGCGCCTCCATGTTGGGCAGGCTCCGAGCCAGCACTAATGGTCTCCTGGATGTGTTCAAGTACTGGTGGGACTCCCCGCTGTTGCATCACTGGGAAAAGCTCCACACCGGGTTTTTAAAATAAAATGTTTTTTGTTTTTGTTTTTAGTTACTAACACTAGCTTTAAGATAAATGTATACTAATACTATACGGACATCTTGTCTGAAATAAATTATTTGAATTTGAATTGGAAGTATTTGAACAACGGTTTTCATGTTTGAGACTGTTCCCAGTGTGACAATGTACACACGGCGACACATCAAGCTATACAAAACCAACATATGTTGGATGCTGGCCGCGTGTCGTTATACGTTACTCGACCTACGCGCGGCCAGCTTATTTTGGTTTTGTATAGCTTGATGTGTCGCCGTGCGTACTAACTGTCCGTGTATTGTACTTATTTAAACTGTTTAGCTAAAGTATCTTTCTTTTTGTTTCCAGATACAAGTTTTCATCAAAAAGAAGGTTTTGGACCGAATAGCATAAGAACGTAAGTTTCAATTTAATTTTGAATATTCTGATTATTCTTGTTATTATAATGGTGCTTCGTTGATCAGAACGATCGTGTAAAAAATATAGTCGGTGCTATAATAATATGCATAAAAAGTCACTGACCCTGAACTTTGAGCTTTTATGAATTACGTACTTAGTTGGTTTCAGTCCATACAAAAGTTTGACGCACAATACGCGTAGACGGAATTAATAAAAGTAATATTTTATGTACGGAAAAATAGTTTAGAAAATCTAGTTGCCACGTCACAAATAACATTTGCAATTTATAATATAATTACGAAGATATAAAGCTTTTAAAATTTTGTATGAAAAATTTCAAAGCTTTATATCTTCGTAATTATGTTATAAATTGCAAATGTTATTTCTTTCGCGGCATCTAAATTTTCTGAACTATTTTTCCATATATACAAAGTTACTTATATTAATACCGTCTACGCGTATTGTGCGTCAAAGTTTTCTATAAAATTTACAGGATATGTGAAAAAATAGGATTCTCCAAAGCGTCATATATCATGAAGTACTAACAGTAGGATTATGAATTGCGGATAATTATGTGTAAATTGAACATATAATTGAAGTTTTGATTAGAGCCAAAACAAGATTAAGACAAATTTTCTAGATAGAAAAACAAGCCAAAGTAGCCTCTGTTTTTATCGATAAACACTTGGAACTGCTAAACGGTGAATAATAGAAACACGAGACTTGATTTAAAAAAAGAGATTGATATTTTATAAATTTTGTTTAGAGCAGAATTGAACTTACATAAACAGTACAATCTCAATTAAATAAGGTGTGTTTTACGCTTGCGTCGTTTCGGTCGCGCGCGCCACCCTATCTCTTTCTCTCGCATCAGGCAGTAATATAAGCTATCACACGCCCATTTCGCTTCAATTATTTTTCGACATAGGCCCTTAAAGGAGACATTGCACTTCATTAAACTATTCCAATCAAGTGAGGCAGTCATCGCACACCCACACAACATTATAAGAGAGGTTAGAAGTGCAAAGTGGAACGTGTCGCCACAGGTTATGCAATGATTTGCATAACACCATAAGGCGCGCGGCGTGGAGCGAGAGGGCATGAGTAATTTTAGCAGCGTGAGTGGGAAGACAAGTAGCGACAGCCGTCTCCGAAGCAAAAGCGCTGCTTTTTATTTCTAACCCCTCTGTGGCTGTGTTCTGTGCCTGCACACTCCTTGTTCACTCGCTCGCGCACCTCCCACCCGCATGTGGCGCATGAGGTTTCTTCGTAGTGACACCTAGTACATAGTGCATAATAGCTCAATGTCCCCAAAACTGTTTGATACAAGTTTTTAATGAGTAAAGTGTGCTATTTCCGTTGACTACTTATATAGAGACTAGTTACGCGTGTAATTCTACTAACAAACATTTCTGCCACTGTTTGCGGGGGGCGAAGTAACATGAAATTCGCAACTTTGGATTTTATTCCCCATAACTTTAGATTCTAATTTTGAACTTTAAAAATCGAGAAAAGTAGTCTCGTGTGAACCCCAAACGTTCTAAGTTCGAAATTATTGTTTCGCAATTAAAGGCTGTCTCGTTTAGTGATAAAGTATAAAATTGAATGTAAATGCACATGATTCATTGATCTTATACCGTGGCAGAGGGGAAATGCTACGGCAAGGCTAGTCCTTATAATAAATAGTCAAAGGCTATTTCGGATGTCATTTTTTTTTAAAAAACCTTGTATTGCGACACGAAGCGTACTCTGAAACTATAAAATAGTTTCCAATCAAAAGATCACATAGCGCAGAGAGGGTAAAAGACTAAAACTATTGAACTGATTCGAACAGATTTTTAAGAAAAACATAGGGTTTCTCAAGAAGTAGAATAGTTTTCATCGCAATCGACTCCCTCAGCCAACAGAAAATAAAAATACAGCATTCAAGTGCCTATGCTCGTACAGTACCAGGTTTATAAGTTGACAAATTTTGATACCGCGCGAAATAATATTGACCAATCAGGATGTGTGACCTTCAATCCGTTAACGCCATTGGCTAATTTGTTTCCACGCCCTTTCTGCTGCTATCGGACTTTGCACCCTTTGATTACTAAATGTCTTCGGGTTTTGTCGGGTACTCAGGCCTGCTCTGCGCAAACGAAGATTGACGAGCGGATTATTTTCCTGGTCGTACTGTACGAAATCCCTGTGTGAACATGAAACTCACATCAGTTTTATTTATGTGGTATGTTGCCTGTCATCTTCCAATGTTGAACATAGGCCTCTCCCAAGGTACGCATCAAAACTCTATTCTCGGCTTTCCTCATCCTGTTGCTCCCCGCTACCTGTCTCAGGTCGTCAGTCCAGCCCTGTATACTGTGCAAATTAAGAAGGTCCCTATACAGGGTGTAACAAAACACCCTGGTAATACTTAAGGGGTGCTGCAGCCCATCAAACTGAACAACTTTTACTATGGAGCCCAATTCGAAATAGCAAAAAGATAATCAGCTGTTCCATAAAGTTCCGCAAAGCTGCAGTACCGACTCGACATGTATGGGACTGCTGTTTTTTTTTCGCGATTTCGAATTTGGCTCCACAGTGAAAGTTGTTCAGTTTGATGATTTGAAGCTCCCCCTCAAATATTACTAGGGTGTTTTGTTACACCCTGAAGATATACCTATACGTAAATTTTATATATCCGCGTATCGGAAACGTATCGGCAAATCCAATATACCATGAATAGAGCTGGTCTCCTTATTTATTCCAGAAATCCTTTGAACAAATCACAAGCAATGACTACCTCCCATATTAAGACACATTGGTTCGAGACCAAAACGACTATCCATTTTATTTGGCTTTTATGTCCTATATCTAGAAGATTTTATAAATGGACATACTTTTTCCTTTTTCATCTGAAATATTTTTATGAATGGGTAGATTTCTTTGACTACTCGAATAGATTACGTGAGTTAAGAAAGAGGTTACTCACAATCAATACTTTCACTATAGGGTGCTTTTTAAGAGGATATGTGAAAAAAAAGGATTCTTCAAAGCGTCGTATATCATGAAGTAGTAACAGTAGGAGTATGATTTTCGGATATGTGTAAATCTAATCTAATCTAAACTATTATAAAACTGTAGCAGAACGTTTGTCTGTACATTGAAGATATTAACAAAATAAAAGTTACGATATGGTTTTTAGGTGTCCCTGATTCCATTTCACCAATTTTTGGATTTTTTGTCTGTCTGTTTGTTTGTGTGTTTGTTTGTTTGTTTATTTGTTTGTTTGTTTGTTTGTTTGAACGAGTATCACGCAAGAACTACTGAACCGATTTTGATGAAACTTTTTTTGTTTGATAGCTTATGATCTGACTTAAAATCTGGTATATAATTTATCTCGCTACGTTGACGGGAGCCGGAGATATAAACATATAACCGCAAGTGCAACCAATGTACGGTACCATTTCAATTTCAACTAAGTAACACTAATTAAAATTAAAAGACTTGTAATAAAGTAAGCTAATTCTGAAGACTGTTTGATTTATAAATAACGAAAATAACAATAAATTACAAAATAAATACCAATAATTATAAATTTTATCATTGTCCAGTGCTGACGACTGCACCGGTATAACATTGTTTTTCTTTTTGGCTATAAAATCTTTCAAACTCCATGGAGAAAACCTTTGCATAACAAAAAAAACCTTAGTACTGGCCACAAGAAAACAAGATTCGAATTACAAATTTCTTGACATTTTGTAGAATTACAGTGCAAACAAAGCAGGAGTAATTATTTAAAAAAAAAACTTCACGCCAATTTCAAACAAAGAGAATATAATCATGATTTCAAATCAGCAGCCGAAAGATGTCTAAAACTCGATTTTTAATTCGGAATGTTTTTATTTACGGTGTAATCACACAGTTACGCAAGACTGGATAATAGCTAATATTTTAAAGCAATTATAAGACAGGTAAGGAACTATTTTGAAATACCGTAAATTATTACTAAAATACAAACGAACAACTCTAACAAATTAATAAGGGTCGGTTTTTTATGCCGCCGATGCGATGTGCCGCCGTGCATTTTGCGCATTTTTCTACGGCGCTCCATACAAAACGAAGCTTAGTTTGAACATTTAGTAATTAAAGTAAAAAATGAATGGTTTTAAAACAATCTAGAAACCAATATCTGTGATTTCCTTTTAAATGTTTAGTTCTAAAGTTATCTTGACTCAAAGTTTATAGTCCGTGCTGCGGTCCGTCCGTGTCGTGTGTCGTCCACCATTTGGGCTCTCTCTGAATAACCTGCCACAGCCCTACGGACTGTCGCTTGATATGAGCTTTACATAAATTAATGTAACATTCGGCAATAGCCGACTGCGTCCTTCCGGACGAAATTATTCGCTGGAATCCAGGCGCATACGTGCGCCTCAGTCGTTGTTTCAAATGCACGCAAATTGACAGCGAGTGCTGACCAGGCGACGTTGCAGTGGAATGCGGCCGTCACCGATTTCGCGCGCATCTGACCGGATTGCAAGATGTATATGGTCCTTCTTATATGCAGACAGTTTTTTAAGGGACATGATCAGACCATCATACTGAACAACTTTCTGTATGGGACCAAGGTCAAAATCACGAAAAAAAATCAACTGTTCCATACAAAACTGCAATCCTACTCTACAAAAATGTATGGGGCAGAAGATTTTTTTCGCGATATCGATGACAGTCCCATAGAGAAAACTGTTTGATGGTCTGATCATCCTCTTAAAAAAGTGTCAGCATATTAAGTTAAATATATAAAAAATAAAGTAATATATATATATAATGCGCCCCGACGCGTTCCGTTCAGTGATAATCATACTTAAAAAATAATTTTGTATCTGCCAGTACACTTGATTGTTTTCAATAATGAAAAATGCCATCACGAAGAAGAACTAAGTAAAGAACTGAAAGTTTGTGACGATGTTTGTAAAGTTGTAATGTTGTATGTTTGTGGCGCAATCACGCATAAACGGCTGAATGGATTTTGATGAAATTTGGCACGCAGATAGAATGTGTTCTGGATTAAGATATAGGATACTTTTTATCCTAGCAATGGGTTCCTGTGGGATAAATTACATTGTTTTATCATGCTGAAACATGTACCACATTTTTATTCTATGCTCACTAGCGCCAATTTGACGCTGACAGATGCATTTGTGTAGATTGCAGTGATAAAAATAGTATTTACTTTTTTCAACAGTTTTGACAACAGCTGTGTAGTATATTTGGTATATGGTTAGATTTTCGTGCATGAGGTGGAGGTTCGATTCTTGGTCGAGAATGTTTTTTTTTTTTTTTTAAATACATTCAACGACTATATCCATTTTTCACCGGATTAGACAGAAGCAGTTAGGCTTGATAATTATGTTAAGGGCCTGACCTTCAATCATAATAATATCCTGAGATCATATCAGATCTAATATTAGCGCTGGATGTTTTATTTTGGCTTTTTTCTAATTTTAATCCTACCACCAGGTATCTCACTAATATTAATATTATGTTTGTGGTTCTATCATCAACACGTCTCAGAAATTTGGTTTTACAGATTTGATTGTATAGGTACTGGGCGAATTGGAAAAATAATCTTCTTCTTATCGTGTCGACTTCAAATTCTGAACAAAGTCGCTAAATAGTAGCTTGCCAGAATCGGGCAACCGATACTGCACCGTCGCTAGCAGTCATGAGCTCCTCCTGCGTGCAGATGTTAGGGCACGCAGGGCACGATGTGAGATGGGCCATCGTTTGTGGAGTTCCACACAAGCAAGTCACACTTAGCGCATCCGAGTATCCCCACCTGACCATGTTGTCCTTACTGCAACCGACCTGGGTTCGAAGTCGGTTTAAAGACTTCCAGGTCGCCCAAGGCAAGTCATGTCTAGGCGTGAGGCTCTCAGACGGCGACACAAATGGAGTTGGGAGGGACACTTTTTGTCGCCATAGAGTACACCTTGCTTGCGCTGGGCCAGTATTCAGGGGGTCGACACACTTCATAAAGCTGCGTCGGCTTGGCAGCCTTTGCGGCGCAGGAATAAAGCCATGCATGGGATGTCGTGTGTCGTCCACCATTTGGGCTCTCTCTGAGGAACCTGCCACAGCCCTACTTACATCTGGGGGCGCTATGCCAGCCAGTGGGTAAAGCAACTGTACTGGAGTCGGTTTCAAGCAACCAGTTATAATCCGACACGTTTTGTTTAGTGCCGGTATCTACCAGCTTGGCGTGGGCAGATCGGCCCCACACCGGGCAAGCGTATTCTCCAGCGGAGAACGCGAGAAAAATAAATAAATAAAGCTCACAGGCACAAACATTATTTTAATTATCCCAAGCAAGCATTATAGGCTTTTTATTGTGGAAACCATACAACAACGGCATAAACATATAACATCCAAGACCGAACCGGGACTCGAACCCAGGACTCTGGTTTGGCAGTCTGGCGTGGTAACCATTACACCAACCGGGTCGGCAAATACTAAAAATCCTCTTTCTTTTAACCTTTTCTAAAATTTAATCGTAGTATTGTTTTCATCTTAATAGATGGCGTTGGGATTTTTTTTAAAGCAAGTGTGCTACAATTATTAATTCAAAAACCTAGCTATAGCAGGAGCTTACAAATTTAGTTGATTATATTATCGTTGTAATACATCGTTGTAAGTATATTGATTGTTTGAGTCCAATCTGAGCCAATGCTACGGAATGATAACCTTATTTTACAGAAAGGACGAATTTTGTTGCAGTAAGTCTTGCCAAATTTTTGTTTTGTTTGATTTTCGGTCTCAATTATGATTTTTTGAGGGCTTGTGCAACTTAACTATAGAACATCATTCTACCACAACGTATAAAAAACGTATACCTACGTATTTAAAAGGTCCTTATAATATAACACCACAGGTCGGTAATGTAGCTACTTACATAATTGAAAATCTTTTTTAGCAAATTGACCATTAGCTTCGTAGAATATTATCGTTTTAGCTCTTGCCTTCACCATTTTACAGTAGCCCGCGTGGTAGAATATCCTCTAACGTTTATACGTGAGTGGAGGTCTGTGACCCGCAGTGGGTCGTAAGATGATTATTATGCTACTCGACATAAATAAAAAACTAATAAACGACGAACAGTAGAAAAATTAAAGTGATGGATCCAGTGAATGACTTTTAAATCTGATACCTACAGAATTACTTGGGGTACTTTCTGATTTTGATTTAGCTTAAGTTCATGACTTTCTTATCTTATTATGGGAAATGGCAAGCCAGCAACACTTCGACCCAATGGTATCTTTTGTATTGAACCCTACATATTATTTTCTTCATCCTTGAAAAACTTGGAAAATGAGGGAGGCAATAGCGTTCAGGGTAAGAAACCTGTAATGAATAACCATCTCTCAGGAGTCACATACGTTTACCCACCAAGACATCGCAGTCACACAGTACAAATATTCCATGGTTTCCTCCTCCTCTCCACACGCTCGGCAACCGGGATCTAGAGTGAGCTTTATCGTGCCTGTTGCATAGTGCCCGGTGAGGGCTCCGACGATGGCACGAGCTTTGCTCCTGCTGTTGTTCAGTATGAACTGTGGGATTCGTGGTGTTATATTGCTGCTATACTCTGACACCAGGACTTTGCCCACACGATAATAAGAAGATTGCTGATGAATTTCCTGCAGTGTTGCAGACCCGAGAGGCCAGAGCATCCTAGCCTGTGTCTTTTATCAGCCCATTCCTTAATCGTCATTCTAATGTTACATGCAAGGATTCCTAGACTTGGTTCAGACCATGACCTTCATGACCTTAGACGAGACATTAGACAAAATTACATGTCTACGCAGACGAAGTCGCGGGCAAAAGCTAGTTGAACATATAATTGAAGTTTTAATTAGAGCCAAAACACGATTAAGACACATTTTCTGAATAGAAAAACAAGCCAAAGTAGCCTCCGTCTTTATCGATAAACACTTGGAACTGCTAAACGGTGAATAATAGAAACACGAGACGCGCTATTTCATACAAAACCCGCATTGTCTTTTGACTGTTTACACGAGCTTTCCATGTTGGACGGATGGCCGCCAAATCCTCCCACTGCGCGGGCTCCCCCTTAACCGTCACCATATTAAGGGCCTATGTCGAAAAATAATTGAAGCGAAATGTGATAGCTTATATTACTGCCTGATGCGAGAGAAAGAGATGGGGCGGCGCGCGCGACTGAAACGACGCAAGTGTAAAATAAACTTTATTTAATTGTGATTGTACTATTTATGTAAGTTCAATTCTGCTCTAATCAAAATTTGTAAAATATCAATCTCTTTTTTTTTTAATCATGTCTCGAGTTTTTATTATTCACCGTTTAGCAGTTCCAAGCGTTTATAAATAAATACGGAGGCTAATTTCGCTTGGCTTTCTATCGAGAAAATGTGTCCTAATCGTGTTTTGGCTCTAATCATAACTTCAATTATATGTTCAATTTACACATATCCGCAATTCATACTCCTACTGTTAGTACTTTATGATATATGACGCTTTGAAGAATCCTATTTTTTTCACATATCTCTTAACTAGGTTTGATTCTGATCCCTATAAATAGTTTATTAGTAGCAGCAGCAACATCAGAACAACTGCTCACGATTAAATTTCCCGAGAGGGTAGTCAAAAATATTATAAAAGTGACATTATTCCGAAAGTATGCATCTCTATTTGTAACAAGACAATATTCAGCGCAAATGCTCAAAATATTTTCGATTCCTATTTGGTCGCAGGTAAAGTAAAAAGAACATTGCCCGAAAACCTTTCACAAGATTCCAATTTCATTCTGAAAATGTACTATGATCTTACCCACTGTAAACGCTTTTTCGCGTGTAACAGCACTGACACAGTATACGTTATGGCAGTAGACGAAGGCGAAAATTGGGACATGAGAGCACATGTGCGGCGTGAAAGAGCACAGCGGTCGCCATGACCGAAATCGGTTGGACTACTATATGCAGTAGAACAACATCCGGATATTTTTTTAGCCTGTATCATCCTACATTATGGGCAAAAGATATTCCTTTAATTTTCCAACCTTTTCAGGCCTTCTTAATTCTCTTTGCTCCATCCCACTTTAGGTGGGGTCGGCTCTTCTAATTTTGCGGCGCAAAGATAGCCGCTGTGTTGGGTTGTCGGAATGGGTAAAATTTTCGTTTGGATAAGTTTGGTCATACTAGTCTACCAAGTTAAAAGAGGATGTCCTCAGCCTCTTTTGTTTTCTGGGAAGCATAATGCTATCTTGACCAAAAAAATGTTCTTTATCTCTGCGCATCAACTGAGCGTACCAGGTTCCAGGAAAGCAGGAAACCCGCTTGAGGTAGGCAAGCGGGTTTTCTGCTTTCCTGGAATGGGAGCCACTTTCCAGCTTCTTCATATCGTGTGGGCAGCAAGCCCCGGTGTCAGAGTTTTTAAAGATCGCCCTACGGCCTCTGAGGTAGTTTTTTTATAACGACTACTACCACCAGAGATAGTAGCCGGGACTAACGGCTTAACGTGCCATCCAAAGCACGGAATCCCCCTAGGGGTCCCTGTGGGAATCGAATCTTCTGTTGGTAACATTGTTGTCAATTTTTTTTTTGTTTCTGCTCCCTGGCAATCTGTTTTTTCAAACAATAAGCCACTACAATAAGTGAAGAATTGTCATCTATGAGAGCTTTCTTCGTTGGTTTGTTCCAATGAGCTCTCCCTTTGACTTATTGGAATCTGAAGCTCAGTCCTGGAATGTCCCTTTGCTTCCGTCTCACTCTCAGATGCCGCAGGCCACCATCTCCACTCAGCTGGGATGCGAGATCATTTACATGCTGGGATAGTTTACGCTGGTATTTCGCACTGTACTCTGTGATTTCTTGCTTGACTGTCTTTACGTTAAGATGGTACATATATTTATTGCTTATGCATTGTGGGATGTTGAACATACTTCGTAATGTCTTGCTTTGAAATCTCTCTAGTATTTCGATGTTGCTATTACTAGCTTGGCCCCATAATTGTATGCCATATGTCCATATTGGTTTCAGTATTGTTTTGTACACTACCATTCTACTGTTGTCATTTAGTTGGGAATGGCGCCCGATTAGCCAGGATAGATTACGGACTTTCAGTCCTAGTTGTTTTCTCTTAGTCCATATGTGTTTTTGCCATGTCAGTCTTCTGTCTAGATGCATTCCCAAGTACTAAACATGGTCTTCTTGGGGAATTTCCTCATTGTTTAGGCTTACTGGAGGACAGGTTCCTTTTCTAAGTGTGTAAGTAACATGGGTGGATTTGCTTTGGTTTGCGCTTATTCTCCACTGCTTTAGCCATTTCTCGACCTGGTCCAGGTGATTCTGTAGCGATTGCGAGGCAGTTGTCTGATCTTTGTGTGCTGAGAGCAGAGCGGTATCATCAGCATACGTTGCAGTCATCGTATTTTCGGTAGTTCGGAGATCTGCAGTGTAAATGAGGTACATTACAGGTCCCAGTATGCTGCCCTGGGGGACACCAGATTTTATTTCGTGTAGGGCTGAGCGTTCTGTATTGTATTTAACCTGGTAACTTCTTCTTCTTAAGGTATGATTTTAGTATAGGGAGAAAGGAGTGCGGAAGCGACTTTTTCAGTTTGTACAACAGGCCGTGATGCCAAACCTTATCAAATGCTTGGCTTATGTCTAGAAAAACTGCGGAGCAGTACAGTCGGTCTTCGAAACATCTGCCAATGAGGTTAAAAATGCGGTGCACTTGCTCTATTGTACCATGTTTTTCACGAAAACCGAATTGGTGGTTTGGGAGTATGTTGATAAGGTGTTCCCTCATTCTATTGAGTAGGATTTTTCCAAGAAGTTTCCCGAGAACATTTATTTTTTATTTTCTACATAGCATTTATTAACGCGCTTCGCTCATCTCATCTCATCTATAGGACAGTACCGAGTTGCTCTACTGCTTGTAATATACTGTGGTACAGCAGATGTAATGTTATAGCGATCGTATAGCACTCTATGTTATTGCTTACCTACATGCCATGCGGGCTAGGTTATTGTGTTCTGTAATGTACTAGGTTCTTGATATTCAAGATAGCAGATGCTAGTTTGAAGCAGTTGTTGTTGGAGCTTAGGCGTATCCTCATGGTGACGGCGTTAGTCCACCAAGATACGCATCAGAATTTCTTCTTCATGAGCGGTATAGTGCTGGGCTAGTCATATCTACCGAAGAAGTAACAACCGATGGGGGGTCAGAGTTCTAAATTGGAGACCATAAACTGACAGACAGAGTTATGAGGCTCCCGCTGGAGGGACGACCAAATAAATAGGTTGCGAAGAGCAACTGGATGAGGAAGGCCGAGCATAGAGTTTTGTGGCGCGCCTTGGGAGAGGTATATGTTCAGCGTTGGACAAGCATTCCCTGAAATCCGAATATTAGTATTTCTTTTTCTACGAATATACCCGAAAACGAATGTCTTCGTCGTCTCAAATTAAAAATCTGGATGCGTGGCAGTGGATGATGATGATGCAGATCTAAGTCTTGAATTCACGTATACATACGCCTGTCTCTATTAGGATAGGCAGAGACAACAGATCGCAACCTGCTCGGTTTAGTTCAAAATATTCTGAAACGGTTAAGGTTTCAGCATAGAATAGACTCCCATTTCTTTCCATGACTGTTATAAGAGGTGCTATGGCAAAAGTACCATAGAAGGCGGGCAAATTAACAACAGTATGAATACCGTCTCTTAAAAATTTTAATAAACCAAAAGTCAGCCTTCAATATACCTATCCCTATTTCTCTTGGCATTTCTGACCACCACGGTTACGGTCGTGAGATTAGGTATATAATTTATGAAACAGGTAAGGCCAGGGGAAGGTACTAACACGTGAAATAAAAGCGACAAGCTATTCACCCTATTTGAATGGGTCCCTACAAAAGGTCTCGTGTGTTGAATACAGTTCGGAATGTATATGAGATGTCAAGACAATATCTTTGAGTGCCTTCTCACGGCTCCTGTATACTTAACTTGTATGCTGCGGGTTTGTTTGTGTAATAACGTAATGTACGAAAATCATGGGGTCGATAAATGCCTTTATGTTTTTGATTTGCGTTGCTTTTGCTGCTACAATGCAATTACTAAGATAGTAAATGAAGGTAAATGAATTTGTCTTGATGCGGATCATCTTTATTAACTGCCTCCGTGGTCTAATGGTTAAGAGCATTGGCTCTCGAAACGGAGGTCGTTGGCTCGATTTCCACGTGGGACACCTAGTGAAATGTCACTTTTTGCGTTTTTCCCCAGTTGGTTAGGACATTGCAAGCTGAATCACCTGATTGTCTGAAAAGAAAAATGATTCCGTGCTTCGGATGGCATTACTATCTCTGGTGGTAGTAGTCGTTACATAAAAACCATGTCAGAGGCCGTAAAGCGGTCTGAAAAAACTCTGACACCAGGGCTCTGCCCACACGATTACAAAGAAGATCTTTATTAATTAGTCTACTACGTACCTACCATTACAAACACAATGAATGTGAAAAGTATTTGCAGTTTTTGCTGTACTTTTTTGCTTTGTTTGATCTTGCTTTCCTTTGATTTGATTTGCTTTGCATTATTTTTCCGTGCTTTGTTGTTATTTTTCTTGCTTTCATTAGCTTTTTCGTCTTGCTTTGCATTTCTTTTCACGCTTTGCTTCCTGTTTGAATGAGTACCTCTAATGTCTAGAATACATGATAATTATGTGAAGACGATAAATTTGCGAATGCCTTTTCACGACTTCTATACAGCTAACTTGTCTGTTTTGGGTTTGTTTGTTTAATAAATTATGTACGAAATGCCTTTCGACTTTTTCTTGTTTTTTTGTTGCTTTGTTTTGTTCTGTCTTGCTTTGCTTTTCTTTGATTTGCTTCAAATTATTTTTCTGTGCTTTTTCTTGCTTAGCTATTCTTTGTTTTCGTTCACTATGTTTTGTCTTCCTTTGCATTGATTTGCTTTGCTCTGCTCCCTCACCGACAACGGTCACGTGACTAGAATACAGTATGAAATGTGTTTGACATGTCAAGACAATATCTTTAAGGCCTTCTCTTTATACAATTAACTTGCCTGCTAATGGTTTGTTTTTAAGTTTAGTAGTAAAAAAGTAGTAAAGTAAGGATATTGCTGTCTCGACATTGTAAAGTTTTCTTCCTCTACCCTCTATCTTTTTGCTTTTCTTTATTATCTTCCGTTCTCTTCTCGCTTTGTTTTTTTATTTAGTAATGATACAAACAAATACCATTTAGAAATATACAAAGTGTAAAATAAAATGCGTTAATTGTTATAGGGGATGCTTCAGACATAAGATTCAGACCATCATCTAAACAGCTTTCACTGTTGGACCAACATAGAAATCACGAATAATTCTGCCAGGACTTCCATACATTTGGATCGAGTAGCTACTAGCAATACATTTAGTGTTTGTTGTTTTTCTTAACCTTCGAACTGGTGCCGCTGGTATTAGGGTAAGCAGTTGAATAACTTTAAGGGGTGATTGTACCCATGATACTGAACAACTTTCCTATGGAACATAGGGAAATTCGTAAAAAAAAACAACTTTCATTCAAACGTTCGGTCAGCTGATGGCATTTAGTATGGAAGTCCAAATATTTTTTTGCGAATTTCCTATACGTTTCTTAGGGAATGTTGTTAAGTATTATGGGTACAATCACCCTTAAAGTAATGGAACTGTTTACCCTAACACCCTGTAGTATCTATTAAATAACAATTTTAACAAAACTGCATTCATCAGATGAATATTCATCCATGCGAGTCCCTTTGTAACCATTTCTCGCTCAATATATTTTTAAAACCCTGCACACCGTCAATACAGTACGGTACAGTAAAAACCAATATTTTGTCATCAAATACGGTATCCACAAATAAAATATTGACGTTTTCAATACGAACTCGCATAAAATTGGAGCGCGACTGCCGTTTATGTTGCGTTCAGAGTAGAATTTATGTCTCTTCGCTGGGGAAAGTAAAGCTGGGCTTTGTGTTACACCGTTACCACACTGCAGCACAAAAGGTGGCATATCTTTCCCTGCATATACCATAGAGATAAAGGAACGCACAAAAAGATCACGTGATGCATTCCCAACAGAGTATCCAGTGGTCAAGCTGATTTTGTCCACGGATGGCGTGAGCGTGTTGGTGACCTAGTCGGTGAATGGTCATGCACATACTGACATGTGAAGACCGCCAGGTTGGCGCGACATGTATGAGTTTCCCCGTTGATGGAGTCGCCGGAATAAACTATCCTTGCACCCGAACGGTTCTTTAATTAAACTCCGACACACCATTTTCATTGTACATTGTACTAAGAGCTAAGCCTAAAAATTAAAATAATTACGTTTTAAATCCTGATTTACATCTAAACAAATCCTTATAATTATAGTTTACTTTCCTGGAGTGCAAAATTCTCTAAGCGTCAAATCGCTGTCAAAAACATCGACGAGCTCGCATCCTTCAGATCGTCGGAGATTTTATATATGTTTGACACATGAAATTAAAAGCTCGCCGATGTTTCAACGACGAATTTAAGGTTGTGACGATGCTTGCACTGCTGTATTTCAGTCAGCTAACCACAATACAGTTCAGTTAATAACTTTAGATGTGTGACGCTATACGAGTATTATTACCCCTTCCCTCTCACCGTTATTTATTAGAGAAGGCCTTTAACTCGCATTGGGAATCAATAGACTTTAACTTACTTCATTACTAATCGGTGTAAAAGTAGCCTACTTACCTACAAAGTTGGTGTCTAGAGATAATGTTAACATGGGTATGGAAGACTCATCGTAAACATTTTGAGTGTACCAACGTTGGGAAGCTACGTTGGAAACGCTTAGTTATTTAAACTTTGAAAGCCTTTAAAGTACCTATGCATTTCGATATGTTTTTTTATCACTTTCATCTCTTTCCTGGGTGAAGGACTCTTATGAAATTTTAGCATATTGAGTGTTTCAGAATGACATTAAGGCGTATTGCGTATGCCCCCACTGAACGACAAACATGTATTACAAACTAATTCAAATATTTAGGCATTCCTTTGAACACAGGTTTCATGTGTAATTAATAGAAAAAAAAATTTTTTTCTCCCTATTTTACTGTATATGTTTTGATGATATTAATGTTACTACGTCTTAGGTATCAAGTTGTGATAGGTGACTAACACTCACAATAAACCATAACAAACCGTATCTTTTAGTCACCGTTCGACTTCCACAGGAAGAAATGGGGTAGTCCATAGACATGCAAACACATTAATTCACTCACTTACTTGAGAGCATCAGTAGCGTGTTGCGGAGAGGTATGAACACTCAATCATGATGGTCCGGGTTCGAATTCGCACGGACGACATGTCAAGTTCCAATGAGTTTTTCTAACTTATGTGCTTAATACCGACAGCTCTCAAATGGTAAAGAAAAACATCGTGAGGTAACCTGCATTCGCTGAAGAAGAAATTCATATGCGTACGTGTAGTCCACGAATCTGCATTGGGTACGCGTTGTGGATTTATGCATATACACCCTCCCTGAGTGTAGGCCTTTGCCCTGCAGTGGGACGTATACAGGCTGTAAAATTATTAATTCCGCTGTCCCATACAAGATTGCAAACATAACTCGACTTAAATATATGGGACAGCAGATATTTTTTTCGCGATTTCGATATCGGTCCCGTCGTTGTTCAGTTTGATGGTCTGAAGCACCGCTTTAAGTAAGTGTCCCATTTAATTTTACACCCTGTATAGGCTGATGATGATGACTCACACAAACTACACAACACCAAGTCGTAGCTGTCTAGAAATGTTGTAAGATAAGTATTAATAAATGACCAAGCATTTTCCAACAGTAATCAACATTTATTTTGATTCCACCAACATTTACATAAATGTTGAGTCATTTGCCTAACCGTCTGAGTTTCATAAATCTCGAGACGCCTGTTTATACCTAGATCCTGCCTGTAATTTACGACCGGCGAGAATAGGCACAATATTCTAACATTTTTGTTCCTATTTACTTAAATATATGCCAAGATAAGGTATGTTATTAGTTGCTCGACTATACAGTCAAAACATTCGGGTCTAGACCTAGATAGTTTAGGTACCGGGATAACCACATAGTACCATGCATTTCAGTAACTACGGCAAGAAACAGTCACCGTCTTATCATTATTATATCACAGAATACTATAGAATATCATAGAAGACAACGGATGTACTTGCGCAGAGCAACGGAGGGGGTCTTGCGAGGAAGCGGGCGGCGGGGGTCGCATTACCGGATCTGTATGAAGGTTTTGGGATTGCCTTGCATATATTTGCGCATTACGGCGCTCCGGGGGCATATACTGTAAGGCTTAAAGTAATACTGTGATTATATATCTCTCTTTCTTCCTGACTTTTAAATCCACATGGTAATAGAGTCAGCCTTCCGCGTCTGTTTTCTCCACCTTGCCCTATTCCTGACGTCGCGTCGTCTTCGGAGACATTGCACTTGGTCATATCACTGCCATCTTATCACCATCAGCTCCTACTGTTCCCACTGCTGGGATACAGGCCGACCCTTATTGTAAAGCATTGCCATTGGGAAAAACCATACTGAAGAAAACAACATTAAGCTGAAATAGAAATTCTGATCTACGTTGGCAGATCGGAATTTCTTCTTCAGCGTATTATGCAGTTTTCCTTAGATTTTTTCTTTTTCCTTTCGCTTGAAAGCAGTCAGTAGAAGTACAAACACACGCTAGAAATACTCATTTGTCCAAGGAAGGACTCCACGGTATAGCTGCCTCCGTGGTCTAATGGTTAAGAGTTATTGGCTCTCGATTCCCACTGGGGACACCTAGTGATATGTCACTTTGTGTTTTTTTCCCTAGTTGGTTAGGACATTGCAGGCGGAATCGCCTGATTATCTGAAACGAAAAATGATTCCGTGCTTCGGATGGCACGTTAAGCTGTTGGTCCCGGCTACTATCTCTGGTGGTAGTAGTCGTTACATAAAAACCACGTCAGAGGCCGTAAAAGGCAGAGCTCTGCCCACACGATGGAGAAGAAGACGGTATAGCGTCCGCACAAATTCGAAACCAAACTCTCATGATTGAAGAGTAATTTTTAACAATACTCCTACGCGGTACAATCCCTGCACCAAAAGAGTGGCTAAGTGTAACAAGTTAGGAATCCTATATATTCCTTTCTTTTTGAATCTGTCCAAACTAGAATCTGGCCGAAACCGAATCCGTCAAATACGAAATCCAGCGAAAATGGACTACATCAGTAAGAATAAAAAATGTGTAGGTACGTGATACTTTACGTTGTTGAATGTAATTTTATAAAAGCTAGCAGAAACCGCTAGCTGAATAGTTGGCTAATGTCCCCATTGGTATGAAAAGGAATTTCATATTCTGCTCTCAAAACTCATAACGTGACTAGATAAGAGCTACATAATGCATCTGTTGCAACATGAAACTCTACTTAACTCGATGCAAATTTGTAAAAAAGAACCATTTTCACTAAGGGATTTATGTGACATCTCCCTGAAGATATGCATTTTAATTCCATGTGTTAGTTTTAAGATAAAAGTTGGTGCAAATATTACTTTTTTTATGATAATTCTGCATGATATGGAATAAGATCCTGCTGCCAATTTTTACTTACATACATACATATGCTCACGCCTATGTCCCACTACTGGGAAAGGCAGAGACAACAAATCGCCACATGCTACGATTCTGACACACATCTTTCGCCTCCTCAACATCCATAAGTTTCTTCATACAAGCTCGTCGGTTCCGGGTACATTTTATTTGGCGCTTCTTCAGTACACATCCGATTTGGTCAGCGTAAGTGCGCCTAGGGCGACCCCTTTCAACCATTCCATTCACACTTGCCTTGTAAATTTCATACGTCAACCAACTTTCGCTCATTCTTTCCACATGGCCAAACCACCTCAACATGCCTTTTTCAATGCTGGTCACTACATCTTCTCTCAGACCACATGTTTCTCTAATCACACTGCAAATTTTTACACCCATTATTGTTTAGGCAATGATTGATACATACTAAAAATATCACAGTTTTGGGATTCTTAATAAACCAACCGAACCAGAGCCAGATTCGCGCATCGAGGATTCTGTACCACCTCACAATTTATTTGTGTTCTCTATACAACATAAGTGTTTTCTTTAATTCAGTTTATACATACATACATATACAAACGCCACTATCTCATAGGATTAGGCAGAGACTACGGCTCGACGCACACTACGATTCTGACATACTTTTCTCGCCTCATCCACTTTCATACATCTCTTCATGCACTTCCATCGGTAAAGGGTGCATGCTCTTGTCTTTTTCAGAGAACACCATTTATTTGGTCGTGGTAAGTGCTCCTCGGACGCCCTCTCTCGACTGTTCTGCTCACATTGGATCGATAAATCTCCCTAGTGAGTCTACTCTCATTCATCCTCTGTACGTGACCTAACCATCTAAATACCTCTTTCAATCCTGGTTACCACACCATCCTTCAACTTACACTGATCCCTTATCACACTGTTCTTGATTCGGTCGGTTACTGTCACACCACACATACTTCGTAAAGAGCATATTTTATTCAGTTCGAAATCCTTATTGCGAGCCCGACTCACACTTGGCCGGTTATTATTATTCGTTCGCGTGTGTAGTTCGTAGTGTATAGGTACTACCGTTTTTACAACAGAGAAAATTCAAAAAAATTGTATGGCGAGTCGTAAGAGGCGACTTATTCTTTCTTTGACTATCCATCTTTGAAGCCCAAACCGTGTAGCAGCCAGTTATAGCTTGTTTATTTACTAACTAATAATAAAAATGACAAAAATAAAAAATAAAGGGGGGTTCTCGTATAAGAAACAAATTTTTATCAACGTTTTTTCTTCTCGCTCTATCATAAAAACGATAATACATGCAAGCATCAAACTTGGTGTGATTGAAACTTGACAGTATTAAATTAAATAAAACCGGTCAAGTGTGAGTCGGTCTCGAGCTAAAGGTCCCGGAGAAAACAAAAACTTTTTTGTAAATTTACATTTTGTGTGGTGGTACGGAACCATCGGTGCGCGAGTAGCCCGAGTCGCACTTGACCGGTTTTATTTACAAAGATCAGCAGTCGCTGTAGTCGAAATCGACTAGGAATCAAACATGATCATTAAATCTTTGATATTTAATTTCGTCTTTCAAAAAGTTTAATGTTTTTTCTTACAACAATTTCTTTATTTTAACAAAGAAAGAATAAATCAGAAAATCTTTTGTCTCTGCACTGTCCCGCTAGGCCAGGCTTTGCCAAGCTTTTCTACTTAACCTAAGAATGTGACAGGTTTCCTACGGGGCTTTGCTGACAGTTATTTGCTTTTGCTTTTGTAAAAAAGGTACAGCTGGTTTATTTTTGTTGCAGGTTGAATCTGGGAGGTCAAATGGAGTCATTTGGTAAGTATGTTAATTATATCTTCCATCATTTTTACAATGGCCTAGCATGGACTATCCCAATTCTTCCCGTGGGTGTCGTACGAGGTGACTAAATTAATAAGGTTTTCTTATGCAGTGTTTATGTGGGTGAAAGGCCACGTCTCACCACTCGACTCGTCATTCCATCGTGAGCAATGCTTCTACTACATTCTTAAATATAAAGTTAGTAATTGTAGCAATGTTTCTGACCACCTCAAAAGGGAATAAGGTCGTAAATATGTATTTTTCCAATTATTGGTTCATAAAAAATAATCACATAAATAGTTTTTTGACGTTATTTTCTTAACTCTCCCACCGCATCGGAAGGTGTTCCTTGTTGTAGAGAAGATGCGAACAGAAACCTTACAACACACATCTTATAAACAAACCAAAATATATAATTTACAAAATAACAAATGTTAATGTTATGTAATATGGAGGTGCTACTGGGAATGTTCCTCCACTGAAAAGGGAAGATCTTCCACCAGACTATGTGTGAAACCTGGGAACCGGCCGTGGCCCAACAGTTCTTAGTTGGACCTTATATATGTATCGAATCTTTGTGATTATTTCTCTTGGGCGATGTAAGTCTTGCATTCGATTGTGAACCTTATTTGTAGTGGGTTACGAGTTACGTTTTCACGGTGAAAGTTCTCTTTGTATGGAGCATATTTCCGAGCGACGGTATCGCCATCTATTGGCAATTTTTGCTATAACTTGTGGGTGCTGACATCTGTAACAAGTCCCCACAAATTTAATATTAATGCGACAAACAAATAAGAAAATACATTTGAATGTTTAATAAAAATTTTTTTTTCAATTTTTGAGGTGCAAACGAAAATTTTATTAGTCTATAGAGCTAGAGTGTTTTGGTTAAAACTTTATTTTTCAATTACTACAATTTTATTCAATTCCAGTTCTCAATTACCACGAAACTTTATAGAAAGGACTAAGTACTAAAATGGTTATTAAATACCAGAACTTTCTTTTATTGTGTTCATATAAAGTTTTAAGAGCAGCGTTAAGTTAAACCCCTAATGTGACGTGTGAATGTAAACATACGGTATATTGTAACGCACGTGCACTGTACGCATGTGCAAATATTTCTTTTATTATATTAAGTGTCCTCGATAAAACTCCAATAGTACCTTAAAAACTAGGTAGCAATAAGCGACAGCGATTGATTCATGTCGTGCGGTAGTTATTATTAAGGCTCGTGTATTGATACCAAGAGTAAGAGTCATATCACACGACTTTTAAGATTTTTAAGCCGCCACGACGTCACAACTTCATCTATATCACCGCGACGTTGCAACTGAATCACCGCGATTTTTACTGAGCGTTTTGCTCAGAAATATCATGGCATTATTCTGGTGATATCGCGGAGATATCACTACGATATCATTACGTTAACGCCTACACTCACATGATATTACACGTGATAAACAATCCCATATCTGACATCGCGTCGTCGACAAATTCACTGCATAAGAATGAGTGCTATGTACAGTACGGAAAGTCCCTGCATTTCAAACAAAAAAGAGGGGGTACCCCTCTTACCGACAGTGAGCAGTGGTACAGTCCTCACTCACTCAGAATAACTCAGTGCAGTGCAGCAGTGCGAGCGATTTGTATGAAATTTGTCACGGGGTTCGACGAAGCACTCTCTTGCGCCTTTCGTCGTCTTATCTCTCTTTTCTAAGATCAGTAGGTAACAGGGCTTGCACTCATATTATGGTAGCAATACTTCTGATCAATCCGAAAAGGATTACGACCACGACTCTATGTGTGTGTTTTATTGTCGGTTGTATAAAGTTCGCACTAGATCCAAGAACATAAAAGCGTCAGAAACGCTTAGAATTTTTCCCCGTATGTTTTCAAATAAGTTTTAAGAGCATAATCTAACCCGTACGTTACTCATGGACGTCCACAATTGTCCCTTCAACTTGTTAATTACATTAGTTTACCTACCTCGTTTTATAAGGGTTCGTTTATTGATATTTTAGTATCCAGACCAGACCAAGGTGTGCTGGGGTCTCATTTGCATAATGTGTTTAGGAGAATAATTCTTCTTTTTGTGATATTAACATTGGTCCTGCCTAATCCATCTCGCAGTTTATGAAAAGCTGATGATAGTGAATAGTCAAAAGATTAAGTAACAAAACGTTTCTTTATGAATACTTTATACATGTCAGAGAGAGCGTGGGTGGCGCGTTGCAGAGAAGTACGTACACTCAGTCATGAGGATCTGAGTTGTAATCCACATGGATGACATACCATGTACCATGAGTTTTTCTAACTTATGTACGTAATACCGACTGCTCTCGAAAACGGCGATGGAAAACATCGTGAGAAAACGTGCATACGCTGAAGAAGAAATTCATTGCATGCATTGGGCACGCGTCGTAGACGAACACCCATACACCCTCCTCGAGGGTAGGCCTGTGCCCTACAGTGGGACGTTTATAGGTTGATGATGATGATAATGAAAATGTTTTAATGCTAATTCATTTAAACTGTAAAGTGTTCGTGGTATTTTGAATAGTAAAACAAACCACTCTACAAATTATATCCTAAACCACTACATAATTTATCAACCTTCCACACGTACGTCGGTAGTAATCCCTAGATATATTATTAGCGAATGAAGTCCTATAGCCTTCCAGTGACCGCGGTCCGCAAACTTTACTAATTAAGAGTTTGTTGGCACTCGGTCATTAAAACTTGACCCTCAATAGATGGTGATGTCAGTCTGAAAAGTAAATTTAATAACACCAGCTCATTATACATTTACGGGTTTTGCTGTGTTTTTAATGTATTTAATTTAGGTTTTCATTTCAGTAAGTAAAGTCAGCCGCAAAGTCATCTTGAATGAATCATAGTTCTTGTTTCCATCCTATCCAGATTTCTATTGAATTCTACCAAAATTACAGCTTTCTAGTACAAAGCGTCTCTGAGTTAAGGCGGTTGCAGAGGGGTCAATTTTATACAAAACTTTGACGCATAATACGCGTAGACGGTATTAATATAAGTCACTTTGTATATATGGAAAAATAGTTTAGAAAATCTAGATACCGCGTAACAAATAACATTTGCAATTTATAAAATAATAACGAAGATATAAAACTTTGAAATTTTTCATACAAAATTTTAAAAGCCTTATATCTTCGAAATTATATTATAAATTGCAAATGTTATTTGTTACGCGGCAATTAGATTTTCTAAACTATTTTTCCGTATATAAAATATTACTTTTATTAATTCCGTCTACGCGTATTGTGCGTCAAACGTTTGTATGGACTGAAACCACCTTAAGCCGCGGACAGACGGACGGACGGCCAGACGTGAGACATGGCGAAACTATACTCGAAACTGTACTAGAACTAATAAGGGTTCCTTGTTGACTTTGGAATCCTAAAAACTGACTAAATGACGAATTTAACGACGTGTGTGTGAAGTGGAATCAGACATAAAGCGGATAAATCGATATGTGGTGACAAGAAAACAAATCGCTATCCAAATCTAGACCAAAACCTCAAAATAGCTACTTCCTACGCTTACTTTCTCGAACAAACTTTTTTGGAATCAATTTTCCTTCACGCCTGGGTGCTCGCAACATATTTCCTAAGGGAAATAACCTAAGTTTGAACTACCAAATTGACTACGAAACAGGAAACAAATAACAAAAGAAATTTACTCGGGCGTGTATGGGTCTTGCATCTAATATGCTAGGATGAGACACCCGTATGGATGGTATTTTACGTTCCCTTTGTGTAACAGTGTGTGCATGAAGTGTGACAATCTTTGTTTAGTCGTTTTCGGTGTTGACGGAGTTGTTGCTACGCTATGAAAAAATAGAAGTGTTTTATGAAAAAGTTAACCGTGTGGTTCAGGCTTAGAATGAACCACCCCATCAAACGAGGTAACTGAAGGATAAAGACTCTTATGGAGCGTTTTTGTGAGAAAATATTGGCTAGCCATCTATCACTAGGTACTTGATACGTCGGTCGTTTTATCCCATTGACGTAGAATACAATGGACGCGGGATTTGGAACAAAATTCTCGAACAAAGTATCCGAGACTAAACTACACAAACCTAAGTACGTGTAGTAATATAAACCAACTATAAACATTGAAAATGCTGAAATTCTGTTCCATCCCACTTCCCCATCGGGACACGGCGTGTGCAGAGCGCCTGCGCCTTTGTGTAGTCAGCCGATCAAATGAAGACTGTTGCGTGATTGGTTCTCTTTTTACGTTTTGGTGCTCTTTTGGTTCGAACACTTTTGAGCGTGGACCCTACGTCCAGTAGTTGGTAAGTCAATGTATAAAATGTTTTAGGATGGATCCTAAAACATTTTATAATTGCAAGCAATGATATGCAATTATTAGTTGTAACATTGTTGGCTCCATAGTGAAAGGTTGTTGGCTTGAAGTGTGAGTTTAACTGTTCGATATGTAACGCATTTAATGTCAGACCCTGTATAACGATGTCACAATACCATTTTAAAGACTACAGAAAAATAGAAAACCTTCTTTGGGGGCGCTACAATCGACTATAACCTTTAATGACAATGTTTAAAGTACAAAAATTAGTTCCAACAATTTTCCGCAACAACACGAGGTTTTTTATTTTCCTGGTCAAGATTTAAAAAGAAATTATTTAAAGATAAAGTAAGTTCACAACTTTCCAGACAGAATAGTCGGTTACTAAACTAGACAGCTTATTTAAAACTAAACTAAAAGTGCATCAGGCGAGCCTCGTTCACGTCAGTTCACTTTTTAAACTTTCTAACTACACTTTGTTGAGACGAGATGGAGCTGAAAAATTTTGATTTACAGAGTGTTTTTGAATACAGAACCCTATGCATGTTAAAATAAAGTGTATGTGTGCACAAAATAAAGTTACTCTTTCTTTTCCTCTTAAATCTGATGAAACGTTGCTACGAACAGAGGAAGCCGAAAATGTGGCTTCAACCGAGAGAACATCACCATACAAGAACTCTTCGGCCTTAGCCATCGATTCTGCGAGCTATGTGTCCCGCCCATTACCACTTTAGTTTAGAAATTCTTCGGGTTACATCAGCTATCTTGGTTCTTCTGCGAATATCTTCATTTTTGATTCGATCTCGCTGGGAAACTCCGAGCATACCCTCTCCATTGCCTTTAACTTAGTTTTTTTATAAGGCCTTGAGTGAGCGACCACATCTCAGTTCCTTATGTCATCACTGGCAGTACACACTAGACTTTCGTTATGAGATACTACTATTATACATTTAGGAAAACAGTAGTCGTTGTTTTAAAATAAAACAGCAATAGCATCATAAGTATATGCTCACGACTATATTTCCCTAGGGGGTAGTCAGAGATATTCTGAAACCTCAGAACATCCACGTTTCACTAGTAGTACCGAAACTCTGTCCAATTTGACGGGGAGTGAGCCCGTCGCCACTTGTAATAGACAGTAGGACAGTGGACAATAAGTAAATGAGTAAATAAGTAGTCCCGCTTTTGCAAAAAAAGGAGTCTTGCTTTTTGAAATTATGCAGTCACGTTTTTGAAAATAAGCATTTGCTTTTCCATCACTTTTACAAATGTAGAAAAGATGTAGCTGTAGTCGAAATCAGAGATCATTACTTTGGCACTGGACACTCTATATTTCCAACGTCTATACGTACACGTATTTTCAACCAACTTGTTTCTTAACCCTTTATGTTTGTTGTTCGATAAACCATGTACTAAAGTTACCATTTAGTTCAACTTTAGTTTGAGTCGGTTTCAAGATTGTACAACTAACACGAAGCGGGTTTGCACTTAGATAGGAAACGGTCTAGTTTGGCCGCTACTTGTTTTGTACGTGGGCTGGACAAAGTTTTGTTACTTTCAAGCCTGGTTCTTGGTTTAAGAATTTGTTTTTGTATTGAAAATTAATGAAATCAGGCTAAATTATTAATATTTTGATTCCAGTCGTTTCAATGGGTTTTGATGCTCCGTTTGATAGCTTATGGTCTTCTTCTTATCCACTGGGCAGCAAACCCTGGTGACAGAGTTTTTCAAACCTTACGGCATCTGACGTGGTTTTTATGTAACGACTACTACCACCAGAGATAGTAGCCGGGACCAAAGGCTTTTGGGAAGCAAGGAATACTCTTTCTTTTCAGACAATCTGGTGATTCAGCCTGTAATATCCTAACCAACTGGGGAAAAAAGCACAAAGGTGTCCCCCGAGGGAATCGAACCCACGACGTCCATGTCAAGAGCCCAATGCTGTTAACCATTGGACATAAGAAGCAGTATATGTACAAAAGTAAATGTTAATGTAGAAATTTGTAGTAAAAGTAAAAAGATGTATTATGTACAAAAGAATATTTGATTTATTTATTTGTATCAAACATTGTACTGGCGTATACAGGTTTCTCCTCTACTAATCTTGGTACATGGCATGTCGTTAGTTTTCGAACCCGACCCTCGTGATTGCGCGTCACCTCTTTAGCTTTTACACTTTAATTGAAACAACATTTGCTGAAATCTTGATAATCGGCGAGTTTCGAACTGATCAAATCAGCAACTGTTTATCAAACGTCAAAACACGAGCTTTGTATGAAAAGTTGTACTAAATCATGAACAGTGACGTCATTGTTTTTCGTCGTCGTTTCAATACTTTTTATAGTTTATCCTTTTATTAAAAACGAGCGTTAACCCGCGACTTTGTCCGCACAAATTATATACCAGATTTTAAGTCAGATCATCAGCTATCAAACAAAAAAAGTTTCATCAAAATCGGTTCAGTAGTTTTTGTGTGATACTCGTTCAAACAAACAAACAAACATAGAAACAAACAGACAGACAAAAAATCCAAAAATTGGTGAAATGGAATCAGGGACACCTAAAAACCATATCGTAACTTTTTTTTTGTTAATATCTTCAATGTACAGACTAACTTCCTGTTACAGTTTTATAATAGTATAGATAGATAGTATTCAAGCTACAGAATTACTGAAAATGTAAGTATAGCATTATTTTCAAACGTATTTTTTCCTGAGAAGATAAAACTAAAATATATTTGATGCAGTCAACTCCCCAATTAAACAGAAAAACTTTATTCGGGACTGTGTCACTAAAATGATTCGATCTTGAGATATTTTGTACTAAAAGTGAATAAATACGGCGTTTTTATTATAACAGCATAGATTTTATTTCGCCCATAATTGGTTATCGAAATTGAACTCCATAATATCAAGTTATCGAAAATTACTGTACCGAAAACGAATAACTATTATATAAACGGATATTGTGTGCAACAACGCGTATGAATTCGAGACATAAAACAGGCAATAACATAAGTACAGTCAGCATTAAAAGTTGGTAAATAGTTCTGTATCTTATAATAAAACTAATTGAAAAGATATTTACAAAACAATGGTTACGGTACATATGATGTTTAGATTTACAAAGTATTCGAAAAATTACGCCGATTTTTGGAATTTTATGTCTGTCTGTTTATCTGTAAATTGTGTGTGGGTGGCTACAGTGGAAGTGAAATGAAGACGAGAAGAGATTGGTACTAAATTATATTTACATTTTACAAATAAAAGTCTTAATCTAGGAATTTAGATGCGACCGAAGTAAGGTACGCTGGGCCGAAAAGTGACACTATATAATATTAAAATTAGAATGAGGTCAGCGGTCACGTTGTGTGGCATGCCTCGCGAACTTCCACAGCGGCTGCAAGTCAATAGAGCTGACGATGCTGGTGTATAGGTGCACATGTATGTTCGAGGATCACGCAAGACTAATAAACCGATTTGGATGAAGTTTTTAATAAAACATAGAACTTAGTATTCATTATCATTTCGTTTCAATCAGAAGATATTATTTATTTCCTTAAAGGATAAAATTTAAAGTTCTAAAAACATCCTCGATAGATCGCTACATATTCAGTGGTCTTTGCGTACAAGTAGACACGCAGATATACAACTAGTCAAAAATAAATATGACACCCTATAAGAAAACCTATAAGAAATTCGCAAAAAAAATGTTGACTTTCCATATAAACGAGCAAATGATTGAATTTAGTATGAAAAATCCACAATTTTTTTTGCGAATTTTCTATAGATATCTTAGGGATAGTTGTTCTGTATCATGGGTAAAATCACCCCTTAAAGTAATGCAACTGTTTACCCTAACACCCTGTATGGTAACCAATACAAAAACACCTTATGACAACATCAAACACGGAACCCAAAAAAGTTTGACCAACAGAAAATAGTTCAGCAAACCGAGTCCCTGCCCGTATTGTGTTCTTTCATTCGAAAACTTTTCATAATAACATCGGAGAAAATTTTTCTGTACTCTCTTCTCACTGTATCCATAAAGTCCCTTGCCGTGAATAGAAAATGTATGTAGCTGGAGGGACTTGACGTTTAATTCAAAATAGTTTGACGCCGCGCCGCGCCATGCCGAGAAATGATGCTTTTTCTCATGTTGAAAAACTTTTCTGTTATTATTTTGTTGACGGAGTTCGTTTGTTTTCACTGGCTGAATTTTAGTGTTAGATACATAAACTGTTGGAATGTGTAACAATGCTGTACAAGTGCCACCAACTTGTCTGTAGAATGGCCAAAAGCGGAACTACTGATTCCATTATGAAAACGTTATTTTGTTGCTGTCAGTCAATGTAGTCTGTGCTGTTCAATCGAGTTCATGTTGTTCTAAATATTTCTGAGTATTTATTATTCTCAAAATGAAATCATTCTTTGATACAGAAAGTGGCGCCATCGCTCATTCTACAGATAAGTTGGTGACACTGTAAACGAAACGCTATCTACCTGACATACGTCAGTTGGTTTTTTTGTATGTCATTTTCTCTATGATGGCTCTCTCTTCTCTCTGGTCTGGGGCTTTACTTCTATCTATACTATTATAAAACTGCAACAGGAAGTTTGTCTGTACATTGAAGATATTAACAAAAAAAAGTTACGATATGGTTTTTAGGTGTCCCTGATTCCATTTCACCAATTTTTTGATTTTTTATCTGTCTGTTTGTTTGTGTGTTTGTTTGTGTGTTTGTTTGTCTGTTTGTTTGTTTGTTTGTTTGTTTGAACGAATATCACGCAAAAACTACTGAACCGATTTTGATGAAACTTTTTTTGTTTGATAGCTTATGATCTGACTTAAAATCTGGTATATAATTTGTGCGGACGAAGTCGCGGGTTAACGCTCGTACTATTATAAAACTGTAACAGGAAGTTTGTCTGTACATTGAAGATATTAACAAAAAAAAGTTACGATATGGTTTTTAGGTGTCCCTGAATCCATTTCACCAATTTTTTGATTTTTTGTCTGTCTGTTTGTTTGTGTGTTTGTTTGGGTGTTTGTTTGTTTGTTTGAACGAGTATCACGCAAAAACTACTGAACCGATTTTGATGAAACTTTTTTTGTTTGATAGCTTATGATCTGACTTAAAATCTGGTATATAATTTGTGCGGACGAAGTCGCGGGTTAACGCTCGTAGTTTAATAAATTCGTTGTCCTCATATGCTTTCTCCAATTGGGTCCAAGCTTGGTAAGGCGCCGTTTTGGCATTCTGAACATGATTTAACGCTGAAGAACTTATTGAAAAACAAATCCTAGCCAAGGCCTTCTGGATTTTCTTTTCGTCGGAACCTTTTTCCGTTTCTACGCACTCGTAGGTACATGTCTTCATGAAGTAGTGACATCCGCATAATAATTTTTTTTTTGTTACTTATGGATTTGCTCTTGAGCTCAATCCAGTCCTCAGGACGAAGATGGGGTCGAAGATGTAGCGAGCTTACCCAGAAGAAGCCTATTCACTCGTACTTTAAAGGAATTCGGGTTGTAAGCGCTCGGAAATACTGACGCAGGCAGGGAATTCCACTCCTTGGCTGTACGCATTATAAAAGATTCAAAAAGGCGCTTGGTGCGAATATGTGGGATGTTAACCAAAAAGGGGTGATATCCCGCGGTACGTCTGGAAGTCCGATAGAAGAAAGGGGAATGCGGGATGAGCTCATTGAGAAATTTCCAATTGTTGTAATCTTCCATGCCTTTTAATTTCTCAACGGATATTCCCGTTCTCGATGCAGAACCGGCCATGGTGTCAATTTGAGGTTATGACGTATTTACCAAATTATATCTGAAAATACGCTGAAATATAAATTGTATAAATACTGCGCGGAAACTATGCTGGGTCAAAAACCTAATGGGTTTTTGGTAAATAAGACTTGGATCTAAATATATTTAAAAGGATTTATTTAACTAAGTAAAGCACAAAGGGGCTGACGTAACCTCAGGGTTAAAAGCTCCAAAAAAAAAAAACAAAAGAATTAAAAAAAAAAAAAAAGCACAAAGCCACTTTGGTAGCAGAGCGTGGTTAAACATATGCATATTATGTTACTTATGGGCATATTTCCTTTCGTGGTGGTCAGAAATACACCACAAGACTTTAATTTCTGACATAACTTTAAGGGTGTATTGAGACTATGAAACTAAACAACTTTCCCTGAGGAACATGAGTCGAAAAATTTTTTAAAATTGGACTTTCCATAGAAAAGCCGGCTGATCCTTTTGTATGGGAGGTCAAAAAAAAAATATCTTTTTTAACCGACTTCAAAAAAGGAGGAGGTTTTTATTAACTGACTTCAAAAAAGGAGGAGGTTTCTCAATTCGACCGTTTATATATATATATATATTCGCTGTGGAGACGGCGGGCCCGTGAGGTCATGAAGCAAAAACTTTTATGAGGAACCTGGGCAAACGTTTACGGGATGCGGGTAACGGTCCTCGTGCCGGGTCATACCTAGCCCAACGCATATCATTAGCGATTCAACGCGGAAATGCAGCCAGCATTATGGGCACCTTCGGGCCAGGTATGACCTGGGGCGGGCTTTTCGACTAAATAGGATTAGTTAAATTTGTAGTTTAGAATGGTTTAAGTTTAGGGTAAGTTTTATTTGTGCTTTTACTATTTTATTCCTTTAAATAAATAGTTTTAATACTAGGATTAATTTAAGATTTGTATGGAAATCTTTGAGGCACTGTAACTTTAAAACTATACATTTTAACGAAAATCTTACTTTTTAAAAGATAAAAATTAGTTTATATATATATGTTATCTAGGTATCTATCTAAATATACAGGGTGTAAAAAACCCTAGTATTGGGCGTGCTTCAGACCAAAAAACTTGAAACAACTTTCACTGTAAAAAAATCAGCTGTCCCATACGTTTTAGTCGAGTCGGTAATACAGTTTGTGTGAAACAGTTGTTTTTTTTTCGCGATTTCGAAGTTTGCTTCATAGTAAAAGTTGTTCAGTATGATGGTTTCAATATTACTAGGGTGTATGTAACAAAACACTCTAGTAACACTTAAGGGGTTGTTTAGACCATCAAACTGAACAACTTTCACTATGGAGCTCAAATCAAAATCACGAAAAAAAAATCATGCGCAAAGAAAGTCATCAACAGTCTATCTAAACGTTTGCAATTCACGCGAATCAAGTCGCAAGATCCAATCTCCCCCCTTACCAAAATCTCTTCAACCAATTATAAAACAATCGAAATCATTAAACATTCAGAAACCAAACTGTTTAATAGTCTCAACGCGATCAACTCTTCCGAACAACAATTTTCGTAATCAACGCCTACGCAAATAAATCCCCTGAGACACAGATTAGCAAACTTTGAGTAGGGCTGGTGACTTAATAATTGCCAAAGTTTAATGCCGGCTCAGGCGGTACACAGATTATGTATACGTAGATATGACATTCGAGATTATTAAGTTTGTCGCAGAGGCGTATCTTCCTAAGACCCTGTTCAGAAGGGGCGAATATCACCGCTAATTGGATAGTTTACTGCATAAGCAATATTTAAGTTTGATTTTCTTAGTAAAAAAAAAACAGGCAAGTGCGTGTCGGGCCACGCGCTGTGTAGGGTTCCGTAGTTGCCGGTCACCCTCGACTCTAACAAAAATAAGCACTTTAAAGCTCAATATTTCGCGAACGGATCCTTGAATCTAAAAACTTATTTTCATTCACCTGCTATATTTTTGGACGAATTATTCATTCCCTCTTTGTGTATAGACGTTTGTTTACGTTTCAAGATTTTATTTTTGTACAAATTCAAATTCAAAATTTTTTTTTTCAAAATAATATCACATAGATAGCTTTTTGACGTCATTTTTTGAGTCTACCACCGCGTCGGAAGGTGTTTCGTTGAGAGAAGATGCGGCCAGAAACTCTACAACACACATCTTTTTAACAAAACAAAATATACAAAGTACAATTAAAATACAATATTGCATTACATAGAGTAACATTGTCAAGACCAGACATTTTGGTCATTCAAATAGTCATCGAGTTTATAGTAGCCTTTTTTACAGAGGACTTGTTTAACATGAGACTTAAACTTTTTGTCTGGCAAGTTTAGAATATCCTCTGGTATCTTATTATAATAGCGTATACAGTGCCCCATGAAAGATGTGTTGACCTTACTGAGTCGAAAATGTGGGGATACTAATTTATTTTTATTTCTTGTATTGTATTTATGAACGTCACTGTTTTTGGGAAAAAGATACTAATTTTTCCGAACGTATAAAATATTTTCGTAAATATATTGACTGTAGAAAGTCAAGGTACTGATATCTTTAAAAAGATCTCGTACTATGTTGGCGTGATTAATATGTATACCGCTATTAAGTTACAGCTTTCTAGTACATAGAATCTCTGAGCTAAGCCGCCGACAGACAAACAGAGGGACGGACAAGGCGAAACTATTAGCGTTCCTTGTTGACTTTAAATTGTTTGAAAATAACGCCAAACTCATATTTTCACATTTTTTTTAGACGCCATGTTTAGTGTTAAGCTTATAGGCCTTACGCGAACATTTCAAATGAGGAAAATAAGTAAGACAGTTTTATTTCAAACGAGCGTTAACCCGCGACTTCGTCCGCACAAATTATATACCAGATTTTAAGTCAGATCATAAGCTATCAAATAAAAAATCATTATCAATATCGGGTCAGTAGTTTTTGTGTGATATTCGTTCAAACAAACACACAAAAAATCCAAAAATTGGTGAAATGGAATCAGGGACACCTAAAAACCATATCGTAACTTTTTTTTTGTTAATATCTTCAATGTACAGACAAACTTCCTGTTACAGTTTTATAATAGTACGAGCGTTAACCAACGACTTCGTCCGCACAAATTATATACCAGATTTTAAGTCAGATCATAAGCTATCAAACAAAAAAAGTTTCATCAAAATCGGTTCGGTAGTTTTTGCGTGATACTCGTTCAAACAAACAAACACACAAAAAATCCAAAAATTGGTGAAATGGAATCAGGGACACCTAAAAACCATATCGTAACTTTTTTTTTTTGTTAATATCTTCAATGTACAGACAAACTTCCTGTTACAGTTTTATAATAGTATAGATATGTACCGATACGACAGACAAGTGTGCTAGTTTGTATTTGCCAAGCCTAGTGAAACACGTACTATAGGCACGAAGCGGGCTTACGCATAATTTCCCATTTTTTCCCTTCTGTCAAAGCCTCACCCCCGTGACGGCCCCGATCTAGGCCCAATGGGGTACAAATTCGATGCGTTTTACTGTTATTGTCATAGCAACGGTCCCTACCCCGCAAAAAATGGCAGAAAAATGTTCTATGGAGGAATAAACAATACTTACTCCTCTCCGGGCGTTGACAGGAGACACGTTTTTCTCTATGGTGCCAAGCTACTAATAAGAGTGCCAAGTTTACTTCAGTAGATCACTGCGCAGCCCAATTTCTTACTGGACATGGTAACTTTAAGGGAAATCTATTTTATTTTAAATTGGTTGCGTCACCTTTATGTGAATGTTCTGTTGACAGTAACGAGTTCGAACAGACCGCTCATCATATTCTTTGGGAGTGTGAGCTCTGGTACGCCTAGCACTAGACCATGCTTGACTCAATAAAATCGTTTTCTGGTGTCACTTACTACATGGATCTTGTTGCAACTATAGATAACTTCCGTGCGTTTAGATGTTTTTGCTCATGAACTGATGAATTGGCTCTCTAATAGCCATGTTTTTCTTTCTTATTGATGTCTCCCGTTTGCAATGGAGAGAAGTCGGATATTTTTTTTCCTACTCCTCCTATCTTCTTTGATTAATTCATTGCGGGTTCCAAGACAGATTAGAGTCATCCCCCGGGCTCGCTGGACTTCATTGTCTAGTGTTGTGAATGGTCGCCGCTGTTGATCCTGGCTTACAAAAGTAACAGCACTGGGAATGTGTGGTAGCCCTATGCCAGAAAAAAAAAGTGTACTTCCTGCGTGTTTCAACTAAACGCGCTTTAAGCATATCCATAAGGTGTTAAGGTCATGGGCTTAGAGGTCCATACTGTCGTAATAAAAAAAAGTCGCATCTACGTTAAACCTAATCTTTGGTCACTTATGTAATTAAGTTTCGGACCCTCCAGTTCATCCTACAATGCGGTGAGTAATCAAGGAATATATTCGCTCACATTATAGCAATTAATCCTAAGAATTTGAGGTCAAACGTCCCGAGTTCTTGATCAGTTTCTGAAATACCCAAAGTTATATCGAAGTTTCAGTGACGTCTGGTTAGACTTGTGGCTTGTGGTGACTAATCACAATGGGATTGAAAATTAAAAATTGATTTGACGACGATGTTTTTATATTTGCTAGGGTGTAAATCAAAATGCATTACATTACGACCAGGAAAATAATTAACCTCGTCAATATTCGTTTGCGCAGATAGCCCAGTCATTTAACGGTTTGAGCCGGGACTAATTAGTACTTACGTAACTATTGATTTTTTTTTTCGGTATAGTATTTAAGAGCCAATTTGAGCTTCGAAATGTACCAAAATTAAAAAAAAAATCCGTCTTCAACAGTTCCAAATTTAAAATTTAGGTAAAAAAAAACTGATATTAATTTTTTTGCACATATTTAAGGCATTACGATTATACATACTTTAAACATGGTGTAAATATTTTTTTCTACTTAGAAGGTTTTAAAAAATACATTCGTATTTTCTAATAAAAGCCTCATTTTTGAAATTTCAATGCCTATTTTATTGCTTTAAAATAATTTATATTGTTTATTCTAATTCAAATGAGTGCATTGGTATTAATTTGATTAATTTAAAAGCCTTCTGGGACTCACAATTTTGATTTCTATGTTGCGTAGCGAACTTTTTTTTAATATGTTTTCAGATAGTATTTTTGTCACTAAATGGTGCCGGTTACAGTTTAAAAGTCCAATTAATAATTACTTCCCACCTCTCCTAACAAAACTCCGTAAAAGGACTGGGTGCAAAGTCAGATAGCAGCGAAAGGGCGCGAAAACAATTAGCCAATTGGAAGGTTGGCACCTTTTATTTTTTGCCGTTGTTTTTGGACCATCAACCAAACTTGAATATTTTAGTTCAGAATAAAGTAACAAACAAAACTTGTTATTACATGTATACTACTGAACAACTTATGCTACGGTGCCAATATTGAAATCATGAAAAAATATCTATTTATAATTATACAGTGTGTAAAGGCATAGAATAACGAATACACTTTATTATTGTCTCTATATACTTGGTAATTATAAGGCATATTGTAATTGTTTATTTGAGTCTAATAAATATTTTTATTATTATTTTTTATTTATTATTCTTATGGTAAAGGACAGCCCTACGCAGACTGTGACAACTTTCACTTTGGAGCCAACCTCAGGAAACGTGAAAAAAAATCAGCTGTTTTATACAAAACTGCTGTACCTACCCGACATAAATGTATCCATGGGACACGTGATTTTTTTCGCGTGTACTAAGGAGGTAGGCTGCATAGTGAAAATTGTTCAGTTTGACGGTCTGAGTTCACCGTTACCGCGGAAGGCTGTCCCTTACACCCTGTATTAGCAGCCCGTTTTTATACAAGGTGTAACAAAACACCCTAGTAGTACTAAAAGGGGTGGTTTTTTAAATTGCTGTTCTGCTGCTACATTTAACTCGAGTAGGCACTGATGAGTGTAACTGTACTTCACAAAAAAAAACTTTTTACTTTTTCTCGATGTTGTCACCATAGTGAAAGTTGTTCAGTTTGATGGTCTAAAGTCTAAACCACCCCTTTATAATATACGACCATTAACCCGGGACTTTGTCCGTTTGTACATTACTAGGCGTTAACCCGCGATTTTGTCTGCACAAATTATATACTAGATTTTAAGTCAGTTCATCAGCTATCAAACAAAAAAAAGTTTCATCAAAATCGGTTCAGTAGTTTTTGTGTGATGCTCGTTCAAACAAACAAACAAACAGACAGACAAAAAATCCAAAAATTGGTGATATGGAATCAGGGATACCTAAAAACCATATCGTAACTTTTTTTTGTTAATATCTTCAATGTACAGACAAACTTCCTGTTACAGTTTTATAATAGTTTAGATAGATTACTAGGGTATTTCGTTTTTATCCAAATAATGATAAAACGGTAAAAAAAATTAATAATACGCACGCGCATGGTGGCAGCGCTGGTCACAGCTATAAAAAATAATAGACTTAAATGCATTAAGTGTAGAGTTAGCAAAATGAACACATAAAACACAGATGGAACACTTAAATTTACGAGAGTTGATAGTAAACTCCAGTAGCCAATATCAATTTATTTTCCAAACTTTATACATAACTACCCGATGTCCGCAGCGTGTACATTTATAATTTTGAAAGTAATATGAGCGTACATACATTTCAGCTGTACAAATTAGGAATTGTACGAACTGCCCGGGAAGGTAGAGAGTTTATCGCTACGTCATCGACCGTACATGTCCTGTCCAGTTGCTAATCTGTCCAGTTGCTAATCTGTCCAGTTGCTAATCTGTCCAGTTGCTAATCTGTCCAGTTGCTAATCTGTCCAGTTGAGAATCTGTCCAGTTGCTACGGAGGGGTAATAAGGTCCCATTGACAACCTTTGGGAACCTAAGGAACCCTAAAAACGGTCCCTTAGAGAATTGAGTTTGACATGAAAGGTAGACAAAACCCTTAATAAAATCCCCACCATCGATTTCAACGTCATTATCAAAATCATACAAAAGAGACGAGTCGAGAATTTTTCAAAAACCTTTATTTTCACTAATGATCCTAGATAAAGGCTCGATTGTTCCTCGTCCGCTAATGAGATCCTCGTGTGTGCTTTTTCATGCCTTTCTGTCTGTAGTCAACAAACGTACTCTTGCATGACCTACCAAAAGGATTTTTTGTAATTTCAAATTGTACAATATTACAGAGAGCTTGCTCTCAGAGATCACATCAGAAATGAAGTGATACGTCAGAGAACGAAAGTGGTTGACATAGCTCAGAAAATTAGCACGCTGAAGTAGCAATAGGCTGGTCATATCTGCCGAAGAACTGACAAACGACCTAAAAATGGTAGCGGGGAGCGACTGGATGAGGAAGGCCGAGGGCAAAATTTTGTGGCGCGCCTTGGGAGAGGCCTATGCCCAGCAGTGGACGATGACAGGCTGATGATGATGATGATGACAGAGAGTTTTGGAGTATAAATATATATTTAAAAGGATGCTTCAGACAATGATATTGAACTTAAAATATAAATCGCAAAATAAATACAACCTTTTTATACGTTTTAGTCTAGTTGGTATTGCAGTTTTATATATAAATGCTGATGGTGTTTTTCCGATTTAGATATTGACCCCACAGGTACAGTCCAAGCACAGCCCCCTCCATTGCCCTTCGGGTGAATTTCAGGCTAAACTGATGTAGCAATAGGCGGGGCACATTGCTCGCAGAACTGATGTCCAATGAGGCCGAAGATTTCTCGAGTGGCGACCGCGTACCTGCGAGCGCGGACCGACGAACTGGTGGTGGGAACCCGCTGCATGACGACAGCGCAGGACCGGTCGCTGTAGCGATCCTTGGGTGAGGCCTATGTCTAGCAATGGACGTGTATTGGCTGATGTGATCATGATGATGATTATCTTTATGATTATACTACCAGAGGGTGTAGTCAGAACAGGAATATTAAAAATTTAGAATTCTCTAAAAAAAACACACATTTTACTACCAGTACATAAACTTCGTCTAATGTGACTGGTGATTGGGCATGTTGCTGAATAGTGGACACAAAACACATCTCAAAAATTAAGCATCGTCATCATACATCTCACTGCAGGGCACAGGCCTTCCCTGAGGGAAGGTGCATAGGCGTTAGTTCACCACGCGTGCCGAATTTGTAGACTTCACATGCACATCGGAATTTTTTCTTCAGCGTAAGCGGCTTTCCTCACGATGTTTGAATCCCACATCGTTTGAGAGCAGTCGGTATAACGTACATTAGTTAGAAAAACTTATTGGTATTTTGGATTTGAAACCGCATCTCGATATTGTATTTCAATGCCTCTCTACACCGACGCTCTAATATTTCTCCTGAGTATAAATCTCAAAATAACATAAATCAAAATCGAATTCAGATATTAGTTACCAGAGAAACATTTAAGTACAAAATTCAATTATTTATGTTGGTAATGTAAACAGAACAACGGTTCGGATATGGGAAGGAAATTGAAAACGTTCCGATGCCGTCGACAGGGAGGACGCAAAACGAAACGGTTCTAGTGTTTAATACTATTTTAAAATTATAAATACTAAGACTGAATAAATAAACGGAGGTTTTATTGAAAATATTTTGTTCCAATATTTTAACGTTTGGCGTATGCTTTTTAGGACTCCGTAGTCAAGAATCTTTATAGCTTCGCACATGTCCGTCCATCTGTCCGTCTGTCTGCCCGCGGTTTAGCTAAGAGACGCTTGAAAGCTGTAATTTGGCATGGTTATATATCAATCACAACGACAAATTCGTAACATAAAATCTTAAAGATATATTTTTTAGGGATCTGTTAGCGAAATATTAAGCTTAAAGAAATTAAAAGGAAAAATATCACCGCTTAGTAGTCTTTACAAGTTTACGACTAATATTCCCGACCAACTTATAAAATGTACTTTTTTAGATTTTGGCATATGCTCACGACTATATTCCCCGAGGGAGTAGTCAGAGATATTCTGAAACCTCAGAATATCCACGTTTCACTATAGTACCGAAACTCTGCCCAGTGTGACGGGGAGTGAGCCCGTCGCCACTAGATTTTATTAGCCGTTAAACCGTAGAATAAAACTAAAATCCCCATTCTAAGTGCGTATATTGTGACGGGCACCTACGGAACTCTACTCTACGCGTGGCCCAACATGACCTTGGCCAGTTTTTTTTTAGAATGTTTTGGTTGCACACGGATAAAGAAACGAAACACACGTAACATAATATAATCAGAGAAACACACACACACACACATTAATTAATCCGGGGGTTTACTACTATTAACAAAATAAAACGAAAGAATAAAACAATATTAATACAGGGTGTAAATTTAAATGCGTTACATATTAAATGAGAGGCTTCATAAAAAAAAAATTTATTAATTTATTATTTCTCAATATTTTTACATAATTTGAGTTGCATGCTTGCCCTTCGAGCATGATAAATGCTTGTATTGGGAGGAACTCGCAACTTCCCACGGTTACAAATCATTTAGTTATATTGAGACAAGCCAAATAGGTAATAATTTAAATAAAAAAACAGAACAACATTCACTATGCGACCAAAATTGAAATCGCGAAAAAAAGCTAACAGCTTAACGTACTTTCCGGCACACGGATACGCTCTAGATGAAATACCACTAAACGGTCACCCATCTTAAGACTGGCCGGACCTGTCGTTTCTTAACTTTAGTGCATCGTTTCCAATACCGAAGTTCCACTAACGCCTTTCTCTGGTTGGTACGAATAACTTAAATTTATGACTAAGAAATCTCGACGCTGGAACTTGAGTGTTCATGTTCACTATGAAGAGAATGTTAGATAAACGTGCAAGACAAATAATGTAGATATATAGCTATGTAGAGTAACTCTAACATCGGTAAATACGCAGTCATTAGAGAAATTTACTTAGAAGTTTGGGCCACGAAATGTTCCTCGAATGCTACGAGATTTTGTGATATAAAAATGTAATTTTGCCCGCGACTTTGTCCACGCCGTCTCTGCAACAACTTTCCCCAAGGAAAGCTATAAGAGATTACCAAAATGGACTTGCCATGATGATGATGATGATTGCTCCTGACCGATTTCGGCCACGGCAACTGCTTCAACTCCGTTGTTGGCGTTGAGGAGCTCTCATGTGGCTAACATAGCCAACCTTCTTGGAGAAGATCCTCGCACATAACGGGCACGTGAGCACGTCGTTTTCATAGTGATATGGTATAGCCGCTGGTGGTCAGGCTTTCAATTCTTCACGTTCGGCATCCAGTTGTGAACGCCTACTAGCTTCAAAATCATAAAATTGACTGTTTACATGAGCTCCTCATGTTGGACGAATTCTCACCGATCCCCGCTACCCAATCCGCCGCGTAGCTCCAGCAACGTTCTGTGCCGAGGTCCGTACCCCTCTGGATGTCCCTAGTTCGGTTGCTTAAGTTCATTCATTTGGCTCGGTAGACCCTTCTTGGTCCTTCCAATAGTCCGCAGTAAAAAGCAGTAGTTGCTCTCTGAGCAGAGCTGTAATAGTCATCTCCAAAAATAAAAAGCTGGACGAATGGCTGCCAATTCTTACCACTGCGTGGGTTCTATGCGCCTTTTCCTATGGCGCTATTGCACATCCTTAATATCTGAGGAATTGCCATACTACTTAATATACCAAATGCAATCAGCTGATCGAATGTTTGTATAAAAATTTGAAATTGCAAATTTTCCTTTCCTTGTGGAAAGTTGTTCAGTATCATAAGTACAATCACCCTTTAAAGAAATGCAAATGCCACTATCTAAACTCAATTTACACCCTGTATATTATTCTCCTATTATAAAAAATTAAAGGACACTCTCTCTTGATATGAACTAAGCGATTTGCTCGGGCTTACGTTGGGGTTCTATTCTATTTTTGTGTAATGGCGTTTCCTTGATGATTTCTCCAGTGTCAAGTGTCTAATAGAGAATCTATCTCAATCTCAGGGATTGTTTTTGGTCAAGAACAAGAAGAGATTCAGGATTGCGGAGTGTCAGACAAAAACGCGACGCGCGAAATCCACGCGAGACGAGTGCTCGGATCAGCACCTGCAACGTGACTCCTGTTGGGGTTACCAAACGTTCGTAATTTTCAGAATAAGGGCTCCACACATAACTGCGACGTCGCATCGCATCGCAAATATCTGCCAGCGCTCGACGACTTATTACGATGTCATAATATGTATGATTATTGCAAGCAGCGCATCGCAGATATTTGCGATGCGATTGGGTTTGGGCTCACTATAACCTGACTTTTTGGCTTTAGCTTACGCCCTGTATAATTCTGGCCGATCTTTTACCTATAAAAACACTACACATTTATCTCTTAGTCACCTTGTACGATAACCTCGAAAAGATTATGTGTTTGCACTCTTATCTTTACTGGTCTCTTAATAAATTAAAATAACTAAAATTTTAACAAAGAATCGTTCTACTTTAAAACACTTTTACTTCATAAAGATAATGTTCTAACTTTGCTCTAGAAGTGCTGTAGTCATTGAAACTTGCCCGCCAGTGTAATGGCCCTCACATTTGGTACTTCTCGCAAATTGTCACTTTGCAAAGTGTATACCTTAACAAGCGAGAGTACACAGTCTGGCAAAGTTATTGGAACATTTTGAATAATTTGTTTTAACGGTAGAGTTAATTATTTTCGGGAAGCGTTGTGATTTTATGAGTCGGTTTCTGCAATGTCGGTCTAATTGCAAATTAAATTATATTTTCCAGAAACTTTAATTGAATTCAGCCTTGTTTTTTTATTATTTTGCTTCTTGAGAACTTTTTATCCTAATTCATCCTTTAGAATAACAAAGAATAATTCTAAGTACTTTTATGTTATTAATTTCTCCTGAAAGAAATTGTATTCTTACGAAAAACCTACATGATTTTCTTAACATTTAAATCAAATTCACACATAAAAAATTTGACAAATTGTACATAGAGACATTATTAATTAAACGACTGGATTGATTTCAATAAAACGTTGCTCAAACGTTCAAGTTATTGCCAAATAACCAGGTATCAATTTCATTTTCACGCGCATAACTTCGCTAGTCGTGGACATAATGAGATCACATATTTATTGCAACAAACTAAAAAAAACATTAGACAAGCGTTGTGGACCAATGCCCATACGTCGTCTCTGATGGTAGGTCTGTGCACTGCAGTGGGACGTATACAGGGTATAAGGGACAGGCCTCCGCGGACTGAAACGGTGAACTCAGACCATCAAACTGAACAACTTTCACTACGGACCCTGCCTCAGGAAACACGAAAAAGCTGTTTCATATAATTATTCCAAGTTTCATACAAAACTGCTGTACTTTCTTCTTCTCGTGGTGACATTTCCTATCGGAGGTTGGTTATCATTAGACCCTGAACCTCCCTGACTCAAATGTATGGGACAGCAGAGTTTTTTTGCGTTTCTTGAGGTTGGTTTCATAGTGTAATTTGTTCAGCTCGATGGTTTGATTTCACCATTTCAGTCTGCGGAGGGCTGTCCCTTACACCCGGTATAATGAGCTGATGAGCTGAACAAAAAACTGTATACTTCGCATGTCCGCCACTGCACTGCTCGTTACTCTTATAAGGGCTCTCACAAACGGGCACCCCTGTTTTTATTCCCAAAGCATTTATTCGAGATCCCTTTGTTTTATATTCTGTTCAAATTCGGATACAATAAGGTTGGATCATCGATATTAGAGAATGTTGTTTACCTGTATTATATGAGTTACTGTATTAGGAAATTGCTTCCCTTACAAAAAAATACTAGAGCCCAATTTAATAAACAAAAACATGACAGATATAATAAAAATCGGTCAAGTGCGAGTCGGGCTTCAAAAATTGTAACATAATGTGTGTTCTGTATGTGATATAAAATTTTGTGTTTAGGTCTTGGAGTTCAAATCACCGATTTTTTATTTTTTTGTTTGTACACAAAAACTGCCGGAACCATATTGATGAACATTTTTGTGTTAAAAATTTAGAAAACCCCCAACGATAAAAAAAAATTTAAAAAATAAAAAATAATTCTGTCACCTATTATTTTTGATGTAAGCAAATGTTTAAATTTTTAGCTCTCTTTAAGATATTTTAGGTCAATTAATGCGTAGGGCTTAGGAGACCGCTATGAAATGACCATTGATTTTTTATTCGACAATTACTTGCGGTCACAGACACATTAATCGACCTAAAATATTTTAAAGAGAGCTAAAAATTTAAACATTTATAATTGCTTACATAAAAAATAATAGGTGTCTGAATTATTTTTCACTTTTTAAAAGTTTGTTTTTAGGGTTCGGGGTTTTTTAAAGTAATTGAATTTGAAATATTATTGATTTTAAACATGTTGTTGGATAACGCAGTTCCCCGGTTTGGAAGAGTGCGGGTTCAAGTCCCTCCCAAGACAAATTTTTCAATCTTTTATTTGATTTGTAATTTAATGTTATTTCGTAATTTTAAAGTAACTAGAAAACTGCTGAACCGATTTTCATGATGAAACAAAGCTAAGAGAGGATCCACACTCCCGCAGTAATTAGCTTTCTATTAAAAAAACCGCCATGCCACAGACAGACAAAGCCACAGACAGACAGACAGACCGACATAGGCGTCAAACTTATAACACCTCTCTTTTTTGTCGGGGGTTAAAAAGCGTATGATTTAAAAACATGACTGGAACCGGTGGCAATTGCCAACGGAGGTAATGGCAAAAGCACAGATTATTTAATAGTTTGGCAAAAGGACGAACCATTTAAAATGTCTTTTTTCTATTTATAAAAATTTATTTAAATAAATTTTAATTCAATGGTAGAACAGCGTCAATCAAGCCACCGCAACCCTTGTAAAAATTCATGTCCAATTTGTAATGTTAAGTTGACAATCCTGTTATCGATTTTGACGAAGGTTCTATCGTTTGATTTGAGACCGGCAAGACCCTTTTGAATTTGTCTGTTTAGGACGAAATAAATTGGTGCTTGACAAAAACGATGTTTATAAAATATGTTTTCTTTTTTATGTAAAAGATTTATGTAAAGGGTGAATAGTTTTGTTAGAGGCGATGGGATCTTACAGGCTATAAAAAAACTGTTATGAATTATGTGTGTATTTTAATAGTTCTACAACGTACAAAATACATCATTGTAAAATAACTGCCTCCGTGCTCTAGTGTTAAGAACATTAGCTCTAGACACGGAGGTCGTGGGTTCGATTCCCACGGGGGACACCTAGTGAAATGTCACTTTGTGTCTTTTCCCCAGTCGGTTAGGACATTGCAGGCTGAATCGCCTGATTGTCTGAAAAGAGAAATGATTTAGTGCTTCGGATGGTACGTTAAGCCGTTGGTCCCGGCTACTATCGTAAGGCGGTCTAAAAAAACTCTGAAACCAAGGCTCTGCCCACACGATAAGAAAGAAAGATTGTGAGGTGTTCTGCTATTTAAATAAATAGATATTATTAATTATAAATATATATTACGTTTAGTAATAGTGTATTGTGATAATAATAGTTATTGTATTGATCTTAAATAAATGTATGCATTGTAAGTGGTGGGGGCAACACCCGCCATCATTACTAATCTACTCCTCGTAGCGAGCGGACGTTGCATCCACCAGTTGCCGTGTGTAACTTAACTAATAACATATTGTGTAATTATTTACCCACCTCACGCAGTGAACACCACAGATTGTAAAATAATTTTATGTTTGGTGAAAAATAAAATTAAGAAAGCATATTTCAATCGGCACTGGATCAGTCTAGACCGCCCATAATGAAATCAATTAACCGGGCTCCGGCCAGTCACAGTAAACAGTGGGAATCAGATTGCAATGTTATCTGATTGTAATTGAGTAATCCGATCCAATTTAACAACATTCATTAATAGATTATATTTCATTCAAAAATCACCACTTTACTCTGTTTCCTTTTTGTTATAATTGGAACTCAACGACATTGTCGTTAACAAGGTGTAAAGTGTGGAATTATGTTTATTCAATTAAAGAAGGGGTATACACAATTTTAAATAAACTAAATAATTACCTAAACTAGATCTAAACTAATACGAGCGTTAACCCGCGACTTCGTCCGCACAAATTATATACCAGATTTTAAGTCAGATCATAAGCTATCAAACAAAAAAAGTGTCATCAAAATCGTTTCAGTAGTTTTTGCGAGATACTCGTTCAAACAAACACCCAAACAAACACACAAACAAACAGACAGACAAAAAATCCAAAAATTGGTGAAATGGAATCAGGGACACCTAAAAACCATATCGTAACTTTTTTTTTGTTAATATCTTCAATGTACAGACAAACTTCCTGTTACAGTTTTATAATAGTATAGACAAGAAGAACTTTTAACTAATGAATGATATACAGGGTGTTACAAAAATACAAATAAACATTTAAGGGGGTGATTAAGACCATTAAACTGAACAACTTTCACTATGGGACCAACATCGAAATCGCGAAAAAAAAATCGTTTGTTCCATACATTTACCTCAAGTAAATTTGTAGTTTAGTATGGAACATCGCAAACGCATAGCATCATAGCGATTATAGCAAATCTCCTCATTTTGGGGGAGGCATATATCCAGCAGTGGACGTCTATCCGCTGATATGATGATGATGATGGAAAATGCTATATACAAATAAATAATTTTGATTGATTGATTGATTGATTTTTTCATTAATTTGTATGTCCTTTGTCTTCTGTACAACATCCTACACAATCCTTCCTATCCTAACTATCTCTGTGAACGTTTCTCCTTCTCCCGCCCTTCTGACAAACCTTGCCGATCCCACATCCGTACCCAACTTAGTATCCCATCCCACTCCACCGACTTCTACTCCTACTCCTTCACCATCCATGCTGCTCGGTTGTGGAACTCACTCCCCGCCGACATTCGCGACTCCAAGACTATAGCTGTATTTAAAAAGAAAACGAAAGAGCACTACCTTTCTCTATCTTAAGTGATATTCATATATATAATTATATACATATATTAATATATATTGTATGTTGTAGGTATATATTACATTTATTTATTTATTTATACTGTTTGTTTGTATACAATAAGTTTGCCTTGTAATTGTTAACTGTCTCTTCTACGGGTCTGCTGGAAGAAATCTCTTCAGAGATAAGCTCGCCCTTTGTACATGTTTTCTCAACTTTGTGTATTATTATGTCCGTGTGTACGATAAAGTGTTATAATATAATTATAATAATATGTCTTTCAAATAACGAGAAGATAGCTGCAAAGTATGGCCCTGCCCAGCGTTTATATAGTGGGAGCGTCTTGTTAAGTGTCTACACGGTGTGGGTTGTATTTTGGGAATAATTTGGTGAGTTTATGTCATTTCCATAAAAGTTAAAAATTATGACATCAATTTAAACTCTCAAAAGCAATCTAAAGCGAAACTTCCATAACGTAATGTAATTTTATCAAAATCGACAGGCTCTTTAAAAAGTCAAAATGTCGGTCAAAAACAGTTTTAATTACTAACCCTCTGTTGTCAAACGTCAAACTGAAACGGAAGCACCGGGGAAATTACAATATCCCGTTACACAGGTACGGATTCAGAACGCGCGGGGATTTTTAATTTTTTTTTTTTATTTTTGATTTTAGCAGTGACCATGACATTCAAACCGGACCCTGAGAAATGAGCGTTTTTAGGGTTCCGTATTCAAACAAGGAACCCTTATATTGTCGTATATTTTGTCTGTCTGTATGCCTTGCCTTAATTAGTTGATTTAAAAATATTGTGTTCTAATAAGTCGTTATAATCCTTTCAACTCGAGATTTATGCGTTTACAGTAAAAAATATGATGAGCGATGTCAAGGGTCTTTTTTAATACGCTGGGATTTTTAGGGGTTGATTAGACCATCAAAATAGAAAAGAAAGAAAGAAAGAAAAATTATTTATTTGTATCTCCGACACACATACAATCTTTTACATTATTACGGATACATTTTTGTAAGATATTAAAAACAGAATATTAATAAATTAATAAAAAGAGATTGTGCGCCGCAGTGGCAAAAAGGTCCCTAATCAGCAAAATGCTCGGCCCGGAAGCCGAACTCTGAATTTATGTCGGGGCCTGGCTTAAGCTTTGAATCAAACATAATATTATGTGCAACGAATCCAATAAACACTTATTATTATACTGTAACTATTTAGTATCAAGTGTGTGTGTGTGTGGTAAAATGGTAGTTGTTGTAAAAAAACGTCAGCATTTTAAGAAGGTATCTGTATTGGCACAGTTCTTTGGCGCCATCCAGAGATTTCCAGGAAAAATGATCATTGCAAGCATAAAGAAAACCAAAACAGAAGTATATCTGTACCGGCGACACATCAAGCTATACAAAACCACCATAAGCTGGCCATGCGACGTTTTACGTTACCATAACTACGCGCAGCTAGCTTATTTGGTTTTGTATAGCTCGATGTGTGTCGCCTTGTTTAGTCCATAATAATAAAATTATATGGACATTCAGATATTTGGCAGCAAGTACTACAGTGCAAATTTCATTTTAGCGATTTAAACATGGGAGGACTCCAATAGAAGTTCAAAATATAAAGTGCATAACTTTGGTTTAAACTATCTTTCCATCTACTATACTGTCATTGGATTTACCGAAATTCAAAGTTACCCTAATCACTTCCTCAATAGAGACATCCTAAAATTAATATTACATTTTGAAGTATATTTTATTTTATTTATTTATTAGGTACTCAAACAGGTCACAATCAATTTTATAACCTATAGTAACATGAATATGAAATGAATGTTTGTACCCGAGTCATGCATGTTTGTATCTATATATGTATTCTATATCGTTCGCTAGTCATCACAATACAAGTCCAGGTACTTTAAATGTGACTAGATAATTTGTGTGACAATTTGCAAGATATTTATTATTATTAAGTGCCCAAATCCGTCCCGGACTATAGGAAAATACGTGGATTATTTCGTAAGGTAAAACGGATGAAATTAAATTTTTATTTTCGTAACACAAATATTGATGCGAGTGAACTTGTTGGATGAAAAATAATTGTATTTGTACAAGATCTTGTTAAGGCTCTCTTTTAAATACGTTTTTATTAAATGCTTAATAAGCAATGTGCCGTGTACGTCCAAATCAAGGAACATGACTGTCATTGTGTCAATGGGAACGTATTAATTCAAATTCAAATAATTTATTTCAGACAAGATGTCCATATAGTGTTAGTATACATTTATCTTAAAGCTAGTGTTAGTAACAAAAAACATTTTATTTTTAAAATCTGGTGTGGAGCTTCACCCAGTGATGCAACAGCGGGGAGTCCCACCGGTCTTTGAACACATTCAGGAGACCATTAGTGCTAGCTCGGAGCCTGCCCAACATGGAGGCGCACCGTTTTCTCAATATAGCATAGAAGTCGTCCGTGTACGCCTCCGCAAACATTCCCACTACAATAATACGCACAACACGCACTACAATGCCGTGCCAACCCCATCAGTATTCTGAATGCGTTATTATACTGTGCGCGTATTAAAAACGTATATAAAATAGAAATTCATACCACAGCACGTCTAGTATGACTTTTCTACTTGGGCGCGATTCTCTTTTTGCCATACTACATGTCGCGGCAATCTCAGCTTTTTCTTACTGAAAAGCGCGGTAAGAGTTCTTTTCTATCCACAAAGACGCGTCGCGCGCGTATAGAGAATCCGTACTAGAGGGGCAGAGTGCTTTTGTATTGTCAAAATTAGTACTCAAAGCACCTCAATGTAACCACCAAGTTTTACAACTTACCTATAGATGACAGAGGGAGGCGTGGCGTAAAGAAATGGCTTGTTTTTGGGGTACAGGGTATAGACCCAGCAGTGGGTGGATTCTGGCTGTAGAATTTGATAGATACTTTCTATACAGAGTCAATTCATGGTATATAGGTTATATGAGAGGTGACTAATCAATTCAGAATTAATCACTCTGATATTCACACTGTGTCACAGGGCTGTTACAGCTTCAGACTTCTCTGATCGTAATGATTACTTAGTATATAAGGTCTTACAAAATTAGGTGAAACTGTTTTAAGGGGATGATCAAACTGAACAACTTTCTCTATGGCACTAATATCGAAATCGCGAAAAAACAGCTGTTCCATACATTTAGGTCGAGTAGATTTTTATATACCTGTAATTAGATTTGAATTTGAAGAAAATCGTAGAAGAGGTTAATTTTAGGTTAATTTTGTCTTTTGTTCCATGGTGGTCTAATGGCATAACCTTACCTGCCGTACAGGAGGCGATGGTTCGATCCCCGTCCAGGCCGAATTGTCCCAATGAGTATTTTCGGAATTTATGTACGTTTTGAACTCCACTGGTTTTACGGTGAAGAAAAACATCGTGAGGAAACCTGCGTGCTTCAATTTCGACGCATGTATATGTGGACATCAGATATGATGGGTGATTATGATTTCAAAGGAAAGGTAAGAATCTGATTATCATTAATCGCCTCGGGAATGTTCGCGGCGGCCCACGTCGACTCTTTCTACACGACCATGCGCAAGCGCGCCGCCTCCCTGGTGCGCAGGGTTCGGTCCAGCCCCAACACCATTCTGAACATGATAGCGGACAGACTGGACTGTCCCTACATTACGCGGTGTAACAACCTACATGTTAATACTAACACTTAGTTTTAAGATACTGTTACTAACACGCTATGAGTCCCATGTTGCTCGAAATAAATTATTTTTATTTTATTTTTTATTATCTTTTGACATATACATAAGTGGCGACGAGCTCACTCCCCGTCACACTGGACAGAGTTTCGGTACTTCTAGTGAAAAGTGGATGTTCTGAGGTTTCAGAATATCTCTGACTAACCCCTCGGGGAATATAGTCGTGAGCATAATATAATATGGAGAGTCGCGTGGCTAGAGGTCTCTCGAGTACGAGAGACGTCTTTCGTTCGGCTCGCGATTTAAGTAGCCACGCGGTTCCGCCATTTTAAGGCGGTTTCGGGTGTGTGTTTTTTGAATAGGGCTTTGAGATCGCCATATCCATTACCGTACAATGTCAAGCACTATTGCTTTTTAAACTAGATATTGGCAAAATCATCACTAACAAGATGGCAGCCATTTTTTTCAATTAGAATAGAATATAATATGATATCTGTCTTTTGTATAAGTCCCGGCACGAATCTCTAGCGCTGACCTTGAATGCGCTGACCGTATGTATAAGGCACTAAGCACTATTTTCGTCTGAATTCATTGATTCGAGCGCTAGAGTTTCGTGCTGCGAGGTCTTTGACTATTTATTATAAGGACTAGCCTTGCGGTAGCATTTCCCCTCTGCCACGGTATAAGATCAATTAATAATGTGCATTTAAGCACTAAACGAGTTATAAAAGCCTATAAATGCGAAACAATAATTTCGAACTTAGAACATTTGGGGTTCACGCGAGACTACTTTTCATGATTTTTAACGTTCAAAATTAGAATCTAATGTTCATCATCATAATCATATCAGCCGATAGACGTCCACTGCTGGACATAGGCCTCCCCCAAAATCCGGCGATTTGCCATAATCGCCACGCTTGGCAGGCGGGTTGGCGATCGCAGTTCGATCGAATGTGTATACTCAGAGGATGCTGCTGCCCATCCTTCGATAGAGCCCTTAGTCGCCTTTTACGACACCCACGGGAGAAAATGGGATGGGAATCTAAAGTTATGAGAATAAAATTCAAAGTTGCGGATTTCATGTTACCTCGCCCCCCGTAAAAAGTGGCAGAAATGTTTGTTTGTAGAATTACATGCGTAGCTAGTCTCTATATAAGTAGTCAAAGCGCGAGGTATATCATTGGATAAAATAACTTAAATTGTTTCTTTCTTTTTACAGATGAAAAAACAAACACGGCAGAGACGTAAGTACATACGATAAGATTTTATCATGTTTTTTGTTGTTTTAATAAAAAAGTTATTAAAACCCAGTATATGGCTTTCAAAGCCGAGCGTATTTTCTCTTCACGTTAAAATTTTTAATTAAAATTCCTGTTTTAATCCGGCATGACGGAAATGTGGGGGAACAGTTAAATAATAAAAACAAATCAGACTTATTTCGAACTGTTTTGATAAAAATGGTACTTGCTATCTTAAAAATAGAATAGAAAATAATAGTTTATGATACCTACTGCTTATGCGGCCCCTGCGGGATGCCCAGGACGCTGGCAGCGTTGCCACGTTGGATGGCAAACGACATTCGTTGCTATCACAGTTGTAAATTACCTTTGATTACATTAAAATTGCGGTGGATAGGTGACTAGCTTATAGCGCATGGACCGCATAAATTAAACCCCCGTCGCCTGATTGACTTATTCGCAATTCGAGCGGAATTGCGTGATGGATATTTTTTTATTTTAGACGGAATAAAGGTATCAAGATGCCTTCGTATGCTTTCTCTCTTTGTAAAAATCATTAAAAAATAAATCACATGGCATTTACTTTTAACTCGTAAGTACACACGGCGACACATCAAGTAATACAAAACCAATATAAGCTGGCCGCGCGTTGGTCGAGTAACGTATATTATCGCGCGGCCAGCTTATGTTGGTTTAGTATAGCTTGATATGTCGCCGTGTGTACATGAAAAGCCGATCCATTGTTCGAGTATGTAATGCCAGAACGTCAACTATCTTCCGCTATTTTAATTTAAGTGTCTATGTGAGAAAAATAGGATTCTTCAAAGCGTCCTAGATCATGAAGTACTAACAGTAGTAGTATGATCAGTGGATATGTGTAAATTGTACATATTATTGAAGTTTTGATTAAAGCCAAAACACGATTAAGTCACATTTTCTCGATAGAAAAACAAGCCAAAGTAGCCTCCTGCTTTATCGATAATAAACGCTTCGAACTGCTAAACGGTGAATAATAGAATCACGAGATATGATTTAAAAAAAAAAAAAAAGAGATTGATATTTTATAAATTTTGATTAGACCAGAATTGAACTTACATAAATAGTACAATCACAATTAAATAAAGTTTGTTTTACGCTTGCGTCGTTTCGTCGTCAGGCGCGCGCGCCGCCCCATCTCTTTCTCTCGCATCAGGCAGTAATTAAGCTATCACACGCCTACTTCGCTTCAATTATTTTTCGACATAGGCCCTTTATCAAAGTAAATTATCGAAATTCTATAAATATAAATAAATAACGATAACAGGCACATACATTGTTATGGCCCCAAACGTAAGCTACTAAGGCTTTATTAGATACGAGCGTTAACCAGCGACTTTGTCCGCACAAATTATATACCAGATTTTAAGTCAGATAATAAGCTATCAAACAAAAAAAATTTCATCAAAATCGGTTGAGTAGTTTTTGCGTGATGCTCGTTCAAACAAACAAACACACAAACAAACAGACAGAAAAACTTCCTGTTACAGTTTTATAATAGTTTAGAAGGAGGCCGATTGCACTAATTTAAAGCATCCTAGTTGAATCCTAATCCAATTTCAGTTCTAATCACATTGCAATCCAATTATTATTTAACTGTGTTTAATTCTGTATCGTGCTAAACTGGTCTTGTTTACTATTTGACGGCTTTTAACGTCTGAGCGATCTGTCGAAACGGCTCTAGCGGCTGTCAAATGAATAGCGCAATACTGAATGTGTTAAAAGTTGTGGTTCGCACTCGGTCCAATAATGGTTCAGTTGCGATTTATTTAACGAAATCATGCAACGATGACAGAAGCATAATAACATCCATGACTGAACTGGGATTCGAACACAAATATAATTCGGAGCGCACTCCATATAAACGAAGTTTGGTTATATTTCCAATACTAACCAATTAAAGTCGATGACATTTTTTCTTCGAAACAATCTAGAAACGAATATCTATGCTTGTTTGTTGTGTTACATAAGATATTTTACACCAAACACAAAAACATAACTATTGATGCAATGAAGAGTTTTCTGACAGCTAGTCAAACGTAGTTCAACATACCGGCGATAGATGGCGTTCACCAGAGAGGGGTCCGAAGACGAAAATTTTAGGCTGAGTCAGACGCATCCGCAGACGAAATATAAATGTTCATATTTTGCTGTTTACTTATATTATAATACAAAAGCTCATAATATTACGATCTATTTATAAACAACCTTTTGTTTCAAAACGATTGAATAAAATAGTTACGGCGAAAAAAACAAGCGAACGTCGCAAAAAATGGCGACCGCACTGACTCGCTCCAGATTTTTTTTTTTGAGGCGGAAGTTGCGTTCCGTTTCCTACAGACTTGTACTCAAAAACACCCAAGGATACCAATAAATCTAATAAAAATATAAAAAGTATGGTGAAACGAAACGCCATGTCATAAATCGCCAGCCAATAGGAGCGAGCCGATAGCGGACCCCCATTGGTCCGCGCAACGCGCTTGACCAACAAAATTAGCGGCACCCCATTGGACCCATGAACCAGTTATGGGGTTAAACACAAACTCTTACTATTTTATTTGTATTTTATTATCTGCAAGGTCGCTGACCCCTGTCTCGTCAACGCCATCTATCGAGCCATTAGGAACTACTTTTTATTTTTTAATGGCTTTCGGAAAATCTCTCAATTTTCCGCAATTTATTCTTAATACCTCACAAAAACTAAATAATACTTTTCGAGCGGCAGTAGTACGAGGCGCGCGATAAGGCCCTTTATCTCATTCGTTCGCACGCAAATAGAAAGAGAGAGCTAATGAGTTAGCGCTATATCACGCTGCCATACTACGGCCGCAGATTTGTTACGTGTTACATCTAAAAAAGTCTACTATACCATTTCGCTGGTACAAAGATGAAAATATTGTACTTCTACATACAATTTACGTCCCTATTCCGACACAACCCATTTTCGTATGTTAAAAAAGCACATTCACACATATCATAATTTCAAGCGTCAGCTCACACCTCGCCGGTACAGTCCACTCAGAAAATATGTACACGCATTTGTATTTTGGCATGGTGACATATTTTTGTGTATAGTGTTTTTGTTTTTACAGGCGTTAGTTATTGTGTGTCTTGTATTTTGATCTTTTATCTATTCTGAAGTTAACTTTATATACAAACTATAAATAAAACCTTGTTCTTACACTATGTGCCATGTCCTATTTTTATCAGAAAAAAATTTCTGTTTTCCTATTCTTTGTGTTTCGTGTAAATAAAAGTATATTTAACTCATTTGCATATGACTACCTAATATTTTCTTCTCGTCTCATCAGTAAAGAACACTTTTTTGAAGAAAACCTTGATTTTCATCACGAAATTACAGAGGCAATGTTTATTTTCTAGTATTTTTGCGAGCGTCACCTATCTTTGATACCATATTATTTTCGGAAACCGTAAATATAGAACCCTACTTAATATCCTAGCGATTTTAAGGGGTTGCTCTATAAAAAACTGCAAAACCTACTCAACCTAAATGGGATAACTGATTTTTTTCGCGGTTCAATGTTAATCCTATAGAGTAAGTTGTTCAGTTTGATGGTCTAATCATTTACCTAAAAAAAATTGTCAGCATTTATAAATTAAGTATGTATGCGAAAATGTGGTGTAGATTTTTTTGGGCCAAAATATACATACGGTTTTGATTTTATGTATGAACATAATTATTTTTACACATATTTATCCACTACACTGTACGCACATCAGGAGTCGTAATGATTACGGATGTCTCACGAAACGTCACACGTTTATCACTCACGCCGCCGGCCGTTACTGAGTAGAGGGAGCATGATTTTTACCAAAATAGGGAGAAATAATGATCAGTACCGTACACGCGTCATAGGTGGCGCCATTAGGTATATATGTGGTCTCTAAACCTATATTCGTAGTTCTAAACAGAATAAATAATACTGAGTAATCTAATTATAAGACTTTATAAAGAGATATTTAACTAAAGGTTGTATAAGGGTGTAAAATTAAATGGGACACTTTACTTAAAGAGGTGCTTCAGGCCATCAAACTGCACAACTTTCTCTATGGGACCAACATCGAAATCGCGAAAAAAAATCTGCTGTCCCATACATTTCAGTCGAGTTATTGTGTTGTGTTGGTTTCATACTAACACTTGTTCATTTTGATGGTATACACCATGTATGTGTGTAAGAGTAATTAGTTACATTACTTTAAAGGGTGAGTGTACGCATGACACTGAACAACTTTCCACTCCACGTAAGGGAAGTTTTCAATAAAATATTTTACCTTTCTTACAAACATTCGATTAGCTGATTGCATTTAGTATGAGCAGTGCAGTTTTAGTTTCTGTAGGTTCTTTTAGAAAAGTCGTTCAGTTTATTAAGTATAATCACGCTTTAAAGTAATACAACTGTCTACACTAACGCCCTGTATGTTAACTAAGCCACCACGACTCGGGTCTTTACTGCCTGGTGCTGATGCAGGCAACTTATAACTCTTATAATCTAAACTTATAAGAGTTCCCCCAGTAAACAATTTGGTCGTATTAGGCCCCCATTAATATGACTATTTTGACTTATAAAAGTTATATTACGGTAATTTCGTCATATATTGGTACTTTATGCGTCTAATGTTCGACTATACGACAAATATACGACCAAATTGTTAGTTGAGCCGTAACTGACTGACAGACGACCCACAGCCTAAACCGCTATAGATAAAAACATGAAATTTGGAATACATATTCTACAAGGAATGTAGGGGTGCACTGAGAAAGGATTTTCCGAAAATTGACCCCAAAGGGGTAATCTATGCGGATGAAATTGCGGGTCAAAAGCTCGTTATATCATTTTATTTTATTTTTTTATTTTATATTTTATATTTATTAAGAAAACCAACAGCCTTAAAATAAAACAGAGTTGAACCATTCATACTATCAAAACATAGGCCAATTACAGGTTTCCCTAGATTAACATAACAGTTTAACAATATTAAAGGAGTACAGCGGTTGGATAAGAGCAAACAAGTACTTTAAAGGTATAGTGAGGTAAACTAAACAGGTAATGTGTGTGTAAACTATGCAGTGTGAGTTTGTGTGTGTGCAGGGGTGTAATAATAATGTTTAAATAGTAGGAAATTATTATAACTATATTTTATATATTTACTTTAGAATGTAATAATTATATATATTATAAATCATAAAGATAATATATATTATATTATGCATATGTTATTTGGTATTATTATTAGTACAATACAATACTTATAAAAACATCACTGAAGAACCATTGACACGCAAAGAAGAAGAAGAAGCACAAATAAGTGATTTACATATAAGTATTTATTTTTAGGTACCTTTATTTATTGAGGGGTGCTTTTTTCATTGGGTATTTTTTTACTAATTCACGGAAAACTACGGATTTGTATGAATTTTTTGAGTGATCAATTATATCGATGTTATAAAAATATTGATTATAGCTGTTACAAATACGAGTTAAAGGGCAGTTTCGTGCATAATTAGTGCGATACAGTGGAGGAGCAAATAATTTTGTGTGTCTCGTCCTACGATCAGGTGCCGAGAATCTTAAGTCAGACAACAGATTGTGGTTATCTATGCGCCCGTGAAGCACATCGTGAAGCAACATTTGGTCCAATAACAATCTACGGTCAGCGAGGGACAATAGCCCATGCTGAACACACCTTTCCTCATAAGTATTAAGTTTAATGTGTGTTTTGTAGCCTAAGTATTTAACAAATCTTTTTTGAATATTTTCAATGCTATTTATATAAATTTGATACTGCGTGTTCCAAATACAACAACCGTATTCTAGTACACTACGTACAAATGAGTAATAGAGTAGTTTAATGCAATGAATGTTTGTAAATGGTTTGCTAGAGCGAATAACAAAACCCAGGTTTTTATAAGCTTTATTTACGATGGTTTGAAAGTGTTCGCCAAAAGTCATCTTACTATCCAAAAGAATGCCAAGGTCTCTTACCACATCCGCTTTGTCAATAAATGTACCATTCATCATGTACGCAAATTGTATTGGTTTCGTTTTACGTGTAAAACTTATGAACTGACATTTGTTTACATTTATAGTTATATTGTTGTTATTATAATAAACAGATAATCTATCTAAATCGTTTTGTAATTTATAACAGTCGTTAATATTACTAATTTTATAATAAATTTTCTTGTCATCCGCGTACATAATGAATGAAGCGTTCTCAAAACAGGCATCGATGTCGTATAAGTAGGCATTATAGAGGAGAGGGCCCAAATGAGACCCCTGAGGGACTCCAGATGTTATTTGAACGAAGCTAGAGCGATAACCGCCAATTACAACAGCTTGACTACGATTACGAAGGTAAGACTCTATCCAACGCAGAAGATCACCGTGAATCCCAAGACATTTCAGTTTTCGGAGCAGGATGGCGTGATCCACACGATCGAATGCTTTCTCGAAATCCGTGTAGATCACGTCAACCTGCCCGCCAGAATCCATATTTCGAAGAGTATTTGTTACAAATTCCGCTAAATTACTGATTGTTGAACGATCCTTTAGAAAGCCATGTTGATTGGGTGGTAAGCCGTAAAATATGGTGTTGTAAATGGCGTCATAAACAAATTTTTCCAACATTTTAGCAAACACATTCAGAATCGAGATAGGTCTGTAGTTTTCTACCTTCGTGCGCAGACCTTTTTTGAATATAGGTACAATATGCGCCTGTTTCCATAGTGTTGGAACATATCCTTCGCGCAGAGATCTATTGAATAGAATATGCAGTGGAGTCGCTAAGGAGTGAGCAGAGTTCAAGATAAAAATCGGTGGTATATTGTCACTTCCAGGTCCCTTTTTGATATTAACTTTTTTTCATGCTGTGAGTATGTGTTCCTTAGAGATTACAAGTTTGTGGATATAATGTGTTTCACTAGAAGAGGTAATAGGTAAGTCAAGATCTGAATACGATGAGGCAGGCTGAGAAAACACACTATGAAAGAACGAGCCAAAAGCGTCTGCTATACTTGGTCCATCGATAAAAGTTTGGTCAAGGTAGGACACTTTAGACGGGTAATTTGAGGTTCGGCCACGCTTAGACTTAATGTAACTCCAGAAACACTTAGGGTTTGTTATTGTGTGATTGTTTGATATGTTTTCTTGTGTGATTTTAACATAATCCTTATAACACTTCGCTTGCAAATTAGAAGCACGTTTTCGTAACAATGAGAAAGTATCATAATCAGCTCTGTTGCCGTATTTTTTCCAACGCCTATGTGCGGCGTGCTTTTCTCTCAATACACTTTTCAGTGAATTATTAAACCACGGAGGAAATAGTTGATTTTTATTAATCGCAGTAGTTGGAATAAAGTTATTAAAGCAAAATTTAATTGTGTCATAAAAGAATTCTACTGCACTATCAATGGGACCTGACGTGAGATGAGCCGTCCACTGAACCTCATTAAGATACAAATTGATGGCTTCAAAATCGGCTTTTTTAAAATTATACTTAACATGTGATAAATCTCTGAGGGGTGGCGCCAAGTAATCAGACACTAAAACAAAAGGCGGATGAAATATGTCCTCGCGAGTAAGCGGCAATTCGCGTGTTAATTCCAAATCAAATCAAACAAACAAATTTATTTATATATTAAACAAATTTATGATTAGGTACACTTAATCTACGACAACTTTATAATACTTTCTAAAAATAATACCATCTAACCCAATTCTGTGTTCAGGAAAACGTTAAAAGGTACTAAAAATGCATGTCCTATCGTAACACACAGCATGGTCTCCCTACCAACGGGGGAGCACTTTAGCAGATTGCAGGTATGACCTCAGCGAACTAGGTTTAACTGGAAAGGACATGATGTGGTGTCAGTCTTTTGTCTTGTTTGTTTTAATGTGACATAAGAAAAGTGTTTCTGGTTAAAAAGATTTTCTTATCTTTGAAAGCTTATTAAAGTTGATTTTTCCTGTGTATATCACAGGTTTATTCCCTATTAAACCTGTGATAACGGCCGTGGCCTGGAGAGTTTTGGTCGCACAAGCGGCCCACGATGGTCACGTCCCTCATCGCTGTCTTCAATTAGCCCAGTCATTTTACGGTTTGAGCCAGGACTAATTAATAATTGATATTTTTTTCGGTATAATATTGAAGAGCCAATTTGAGCCTCGAAATGTACCAAAATTTAAAAAAAAAACACTTCAGGAACAGTTCCAATTTAAAAATTTAGCTATTATCTCGTTCTAAAAAACCTGATGATAATTTTTTTATTGCACGTTATTTAAGGCTTCACCATTATACATACTTCAAACATGGTGTAAATATTTTTATCTACTTAGAAGGTTTTGAAAAATGCATTCGTATTTTCTAATAAATACCTCATTTTATAAATTTCAATGCCTATTTTATTGCTCAAAAATAATGTATATTGTTAAATCTAAGTTAAATGAGTGCATTGGTATTAATATTATTAATTTAAAAGCCTTTTGGGACTCATAATTTTGATTTATATGTTGCGTAGCAAACTTTTTTTAAATATGTTTTAAGATAGTTTTGTCGCTAAATGGTACTGGTTACAGTTTATAAGTCCAATTAATAATCACTCCCTACCCCGCCTAACAAAACTCCGTAAAATGGCTGGGCTAAAAAGTTTTTTTTTTATTTCCAAACAATTATACAACAGTTCCAAGACAAGAACACATTCTTGTTTTTTCTTCAGTTCCTCTCCATTACTGGAGGTTGGCAGTCAGCTCTGCATATCCCTGTCTATCTCTCGCCAAACGAAACAGCTCTGACGCTGGCGATGCCTGTCCACTCTTTTAGGTTCGCGAGTCACGACATTCGTGACCTACCGACGCTTCTTTTGCCCTCTCCACTTGGTTCATTATCATAGTTTTCTTCCTTTTAATGGTTTGCAAAAGCTCCCGGAACTTCCTGACATGTCGTAGAACTCCCACATTGGTGACTCGTTGAACTCACTCTTGCTATTTTGGAGATGTATAATATTACCACACTGTTAATACTTCTAAATTAATTTCGTTTGACATTGTAAATTACTTAATAAAAATTATATAATGACATTGAATGCCTTGAAGAGGCAGATTGCTGTACCACAAATTAATTATACCATCTTATGTAACGTGTGCAATCAACAATGAATAAATGAATTATGAATTATAATTGTTAAGAAAAAAATACTATTGAGGACAGCACCAGAGGCTTAGTGGCCGCTTAACACATTCGCGGGCAGTGAACGAGACATTATAGAACTTTAATTGTTATCACGGCTATAGCCGGTCACTGTCCATAAATGTGTTAAAGATTAACATTTTAATATGATGCTATCTTATTATTAACAAACCACATCCAGTAAGACCAAAGATCTGTACACCTTGGCGTATTTACGACAGGTGTACTTCCCAGATCTCTAAGTAGGTGCTGAAAAATTCACACAAGTAAGTGCCTTCTGAAATTTTTAAGTCCTGCTTTAAAAGATGAGAATGTAGTCGGACTTTTGTTGCGGCTAATAAGTAACAATTCTGACTTTTTAATGACTGTTGTTTTTTTGGCACCTGATGTTTCGGTTTTTATGGTTACATAGCCAACAAGTAATCATAAAGGTCGTTACTTGCGGGAGTTATAATTTCTAGTATATAAGATCTAACAAAATTAGCTGAAACTATTTTAAGGGGATGATCAGACCATCAAACTGAACAACTCTCTCTATGGGACCAATATCGAATTCGCGAAAAAAAAATCAGCTGTCCCAAACAAAACTGCAAATCATAACTCGACTCGAATGTGTGGGACAGCTGATTTTTTTTCACGATTTCGATATTGGTCCCATAGAGAAGTTGTTCAGTTTGATGGTCTGATCATCCCCTTAAAATAGTTTCAGCTAATTTTGTTAGACCTTATATAACCACAGACTGCCTGTGTATGTAACGAACACTTTTGACTATTTCTTATAAGGACTAGCCTTTCGGTAACATTTCCCCTCTGCCACGGTTTAAGATCAATTTGATCATGTGCATTTACACTTAATTTTATACCTTATCACTAAACGAGACAGCCTATAATTGCGAAACAATAATTTCGAATTTAGAACGTTTGGGGTTCACACGAGACTACTTTTCATGATTTTTTACAATCAAAATTAGAATCTAAAGTTATGGGCAGTAAAATCCAAAGTTGCGGATTAAATGTTACCTCGCCCCCCGCAAAAAGTGGCAGAAATGTTTGTTAGTAGAATAACACTCGTAACCAGTGCTTATATAATAGTAGTCAAAAAACGCACACGCATCAAGCTTTCTCTCGCACCACTGACTTGAGAGTAGTAGTAGTAAAGAGTAGCTTATATCGTATTTGCGTGCGTTAGAATACATGAAACATAAATACAAATATAGTCGAGCGGGCCAATTACGTCATACCAAGTCATACTATAACTTACTATAACTATAGTCAGACTATAACTTTTATTATAAATGAGCTCTTCTTCTTCTGATGTGGGCAGCAAGCCCCGGCGAAAGAGTTTTTTCAGACCGCCTTACGTCCTCTGACGTAGTTTTTATGTAGCGACTACTACCACCATAGATAGTAGCTGGGACCAGCGGCTTAACGTGCCATCTTTCTTTTCAGACAATCAGGTTATTCAGCCTGCAATGTTCTAATCAATTTGGGGAAAAACGCACAAACAGACATATAACTAGGTGCCCCCCGTGAGAATCAAACCCACGACCTCCGTGTCGAGAGCCCAATGCTCTTAACCATTAGACCACGGAGGCAGCTATAAGCATTATTTCTTTGATAAATACCCACCTGCACTAGTCGTGGCTACTGAAAGAGCTTATAGATCAAATGCCCCGCTGACGGAATTACCCTGCTCGATTAAACAAATCATCATCATCATCTCAGCCGATGGACGTCCACTGCTGGACATAGGCCTCCCCCAAGGATCGCCATAACGACCGGTCCTGCGCTGCCCTCATCCAACGGGTTCCCGCCGCCTTCACAAGGTCGTCGGTCCACCGTGTGCGGGGCCTACCAACGCTGCGCTTTCCGGTACGCGGTCGCCACTCGAGAACTTTTCGGCCCCATCGGCCATCGGTTCTGCGAGCAATATGCCCCGCCCACTGCCACTTTAATTTAGCAATTCTTTGGCCCAAATACCGCAGTGTCTTAAAACGAAAGTCTTCGATCAGTGTGTGTTGCCAGTGATGACATATGGAACAGAGACGTGGTCGTTCACTCAAGGCCTCATAAAAAGGCTGAAAGTCACCCAAAGGGCAATGGAGAGGGCTATGCTCGGAGTTTCCCTGCGAGATCGAATCAGAAATGAAGAGATCCGCAGAAGAACCAGAGTAACTGACATAGCCCAAAGATTAAACAAATACAAATTACAAACACAATTTTCATTTTCTTTATTTCTGTAATGTTTATTCCAAAACGAAATAATACGTACAGTTAAAACCCTCTAGTTAAAACAAATGAGCAACTATTTAAAGTAGACAGTAAGAAAAACTACAAAACATAATAAGAAGAGCAACGTTTTCCCCATGGAAAGTAATCAAGGAGATTGGTCCGCAATTCTATCCGTCCCTCACTTTCACTCCCAAGGCGCGTAGTGAAAAATTAAAACGTCATAGTTGAGATAAAATATGAACAAAGTTTTTTTTTATAAACAGCGTAAATAGAAATTGTTTTCAAGGATTTTATGGTTATCTCGTGTTTTTATTATACTTACAACTAGAGTTAGCCCGCGACTTGGTCCACACAAATTATATACCAGATTTTAAGTCAGATAATTATATACCAAATTTTAAGACAGCTATCAAACAAAAAAAGTTTCATCAAAATCGGTTCAGTAGTTTTTGCGTGATGCTCGTTCAAACAAACAAACACACATACAAACAGACCTAAAAAAAAAATCCAAAAATTGATGATATGGAATCAAGGACACTTCAAAACCATATCGTAACTTTTTTTTTGTTATTAGCTTCAATGTTCAGACACACTTATGTTACAGTTTTATAATAGTTTACATAATATTCATCTAATACAGTCTAATGAAGAGTGTGGTACTAAAAAAAGAGGTGGTACATCCTCTAATCTAAACTATTATAAAACTGTAACAGAAAGTGTGTGTATACATTGAAGATATAAAAAAAATATATATTAGTGAGAAGAGTCCTTACCTTTGTCATGAAAAACAGCAGATCTTAGCTCATTTGACCGCTTGAATATTTATCTGACAGCAAGTTGACTCCTATTTGCACAGAACCATTTCTATTCGTGAGAGAAGGCTTTTGTCATGCTGTGGGATCCTTCAGGTCGTTAAGGTAATTTATAATTCGGAGCGCGCACCATACAAACGAAATCTGGTGATATTCTCAATACTTACCAATTAAAGTCAATGATATTTTTCAGAAACAACCTAAAAACTAATCTCTGTCTGCATGAAGTCAGTTTTTCGTTAAAATGTATAGTTTTAAAGTTACTGTGTGTCAAAGATTTCCAAATCTTAAAATAATCCTAGCATTAAAACTGTATATTTTCACGAAAATCTGAATGATTTTTTCTGAAAAATTTCATTGGCTTTAATTGGATAGTATTGATACTACGTTCCAAGCGATACTACGTAAGCGAGGCGCCGCGACGCTATGCAGAGTGTGCGACAGCATCAACAGTATTCTGTATGTAGCAGCGAGTAGGTGGGACAGTCGCGACATCAAGCACTGGTCTGCATACAAGTGTTTGAACTAACGAAGTTTGTCGTAAGTGTTGCGTCGTTACTAACAAACATAAATTGTATTAATTGTATTATTGTAATTGTATTGTAATTGTATTGTAATTGTATTGTAATTGTATTGTAATTGTATTGTAATTGTATTGTAATTGTATTGTAATTGTATTGTAATTATATTGTAATTGTATTGTAATTGTATTGTAATTGTATTGTAATTGTATTGTAATTGTATTGTAATTGTATTGTAATTGTATTGTAATTGTATTGTAATTGTATTGTAATTGTATTGTAATTTATTAGAATGAATTGTGTAATATTTATTGTAATTGTAATTGAAATTGCAATTTTTTATCTAGTATTGGAAAATGTAATATGGATCAAGTAATCCGAAAGAATTGCCGTGTGGTGTCGGCTACGAATAGCACCATTCCATTTCCTCCTGTGGGTGTCGTAAAAGGCGACTAAGGGATCTACCGGAGGATGGGCAGCAGCATCCTCTGAGCACGCATTCGATCGAACTGCGATCGCCAACCCGCCTGCCAAGCGTGGCGATTATGGCAAATCCCCCCATTTTGGGGGAGGCTTATGTCCAGCAGTGGACGTCTGTCGGCTGATATGATGAATCCGAAATAAATATATATTTTTTTATTTACTGAAAATATCACCAGACTTCGTTGGTATGCTGCGTGGATTTGCGCTCTCAGGATAAACTTAAACTTATCTTGCCGTCTAACTTTTTCTTTTTGTTGTGAGTATTTTTGTAATAAATGCAAGAACAAAATAATATAAAATTTAACCATCATCAGCCTATCCTCCACAGCTGATCATAAACAAACAAAACAACACTGCTAAACAAAATTCACTACGCAAAATTCTTATAGCAAAAACTGAAATTTCACTTAGACTAACGAATTTCTGTGATACTGGGAATATCTCATTAACTTATGTTCATCTGATTAAAACTACGTCACTATTGAATTACGAGTTTGGACGAGATCCAACCGGAGGCGCAAATCTACAGGGAAATGTGGATAAAATCTTTTTCTTTCATATCTCTAACACGATTTTTCGATGTACGAATGTGAATTATTTGATTTGTTTTTCGTTCGAACAAGCTGAAGAAAGAAGCTAACTGAATAAACGGACATCATAGGCATTTCATAAATGTTTGGTCCAAATGTGAAAGTGCCGGCCAACTAATGTTATATTCTGCATTTATTACTCGAAAGCTGTAGTAGTAGTATGTTTTATTTCATCAAAAATGTGTGAAAATAAGAATTATAATTTTCATAACTTAATAAAATGGTAATTTGTAGTTTATTCGAAAGATCCATAAAATAGTAACATAAAATAAAATTATAAATAAAGAGACTTAAAACTAAACTAACCTAGGATGTGGTGCGGATTCGGTCCTTGTGGGAGGGTACCCAGAACGCTGGCCGCATTTCCTCGCTGAATGGCTATGCTGATCCGTTGAGCGAGGAAAGTGCCAGCTCTTGGGTCCCCTGTCGAGTCTATCAGGCGCTTTGACAGGTCTTTAAAAAGCGCCTGCGCATTAGGTCCCCACGGCCCAAGAGTTTCGACACCAAAACCCATAAAATGGTATTGGGGGCCGATATCCCGGTACCAGTAGGCCTTTCGTTTTTCGGCCGCCTCCGCCGCTGCGCCAGCCCTTCGACTCGTGCCCTGTAAGTGAGACGGGGCCAGTGTGTCCACGCACTTAATAAAACCAAGGAAACTGGTCCTACAGCTTTGGTGCCGTACTAAAAAATGCTGAGACGGACTAGTTCTAACGGAATATAGCCTTAGCTAATTTCAATATGTATGAAAAGGCAGAGTTTCAAACCCAAATAAAACCAAGGACAATGGACCTACAGTTTTGGCGACATAATAATAAATGTTTAGACGGACATGTCCTAACAGAATATCACATCATTACTTTTTTGGCCGGCACTTTGACATTTTGGACCATGGAAAGAAAAATGATTCCGTGCTTCGGATGGCACGTTAATCCGTTTTTCCCGGCTACTATCTCTGGTGGATAGTAGTCGTTATATAAAAACCACGTCAGAGGCCGTAAGGCGGTCTGAAAAAACTCTGACACCAGGGCTCTGCCCACACGATAAGAAGAAGAATCATTTATCAATTTTGGCGTAGATAGAAATCATCCTGCAACTTATCTTCAACTACCAAAGGGCAAATGCCCCGGGTGGCACTTTACTAGGGGAGAAAAATTCGGAAAAAACATACATTCATCGAATCGAAACCTATTTATTCATCGATTCGTAGCGCATTGAAAAGGCAAGATCCCTCCCAAGAGACCTCTTTGGTGATTCTGGATTACTATTGCAACGCCTAGATAATAATATTAAAAAAAAAAAAAAACGTTCATCTAAGACAAGTCACTCTTTATTATCACTATTGTCTAAGGTGTGTGTATGTATGATGTATTGTTGTCTATATGAATAAATGAAATGAATGAATGAATGAATGAAGATAGCTTCACTCACAGTTTCTGTTTTTTTTTATCAAACGATTTTATTTAACTTCGAATATATCTGACTAACATTCAAATCTTGTAATCGTATTTTCGCCCACTTCCTGTCAACTGATTAGGTTAAAATTTCACGAACATGTGTAATTCTGATGACAATATAACACCCATGTAACACGTAAGCAGTATAATAGCTAAATAAAGGTAATTTCTTTTATTCAGCTACTGTCCAGCTATTATACAGCTTACGTGTTGCTTGGGATTATGGTAACATGGAACTGATCTGGATGATTGATTCGGAAGGTTGTTGACCGATCTCCGTTTGGTCTAATTTTATTCGTCTTGATTTAGTTTCCATGGCAGTAAACATAAAAAGTCCTCCTTTAGGTTTACTGCTATGGTACATGGCATATCCTCCGTGCGGATTCGAACCCAGACCTCAAGATTGAGTTTCCATACGTCTCCGCAACACACCACGGACGCGACGCTTATTTTACTTCCCATATTTTGTTCCAAAAGAATTAGTGTTAAAAATACAAATTCAAATCGGAGACTAGGGTTGTCAAAAAACCTCCCCTGTACAATGTTGGAGCAAGCCCCTTCTGGGCCGGGCCGTAACTTTCAGTTAAGCCGACGTCCTCATAGTTTTGTATCTAGCTACCGTGCGGTAGACGTGACGGTTTTGGCCAGCACTTAGATGCTCTTAAAATAGAAATCTATGATACGTACGTGTTTACAAAGGTGCTGTGGATTTGTTTTAAGAAAATAAATACATAAAAAGTGAGCACTGTTATGTACTGGGACGTATACGTAAACTTAAGTGTATATTACCTTTGATCATATGATCTAGAAACTAATATCTGTGCTTTACATTTTGTTAGATTTCCGTTAAAATATAAGGTTAAATATAATTAGTTGGCGAAACTTAAGAAACTGATGGTAATTACCCGCCACCCGATCATATGATTCTGAGGTCAATGTCCGCCCGCGTCTCGCACACTGCGATACGTACGATACTTATAATTTTGTTAATCATCAATACTAATTGTAAACATGGATAATGCAATCTGTTATCATTAACAAGTGTCCTGGTTCAGTTTCGCACACTAATTTAAAATAATCATATACAGGGTGTCCCGTAAACCGACGAACAACCTGGCGGATGCTGATAGGTTAGGTCATGACTAAGCAGAATATCAACATTTGATTTTAGTAAAAGTGTCTTAGTTTTTGAGATATTGACAGTTTTAACACAGATACTGCATATAACATTTGTAGCCGTGGCACTCAAAATAGTGACTAAGGTAAAGATTTTCACGAATTTCTTAAAACTGTTCTTATCTCGAAAACTAAGAACCTTTTCCTAAAGTAAAATGTTGACAGTTTGATTGATTGATTGATTGACTAATTTTTTTTTATTTTAGTATAATATTCTGGTTAAGCATGGACTAACCTATCAGTATCCACCGGGTTGACGTTGGTTTACGCGACATACTGTATATAGGGTCCTTCCTAATATGCTGCCACTTTTTTAAGGGGATGATCAGACAGTCAAGCTGAACAACTTTTTCTATGGTACCAACATCGAAATCGCGAAAAATAATCAGCTGTTCCATACAAAACTGCAAACCTACTCGAGCGAAATGTATGGGATAGCTGATTTCTTTTTCGCGATTTCGATGTTGATCCGATAGAGACAGATGTTCAGTTTGATGGTCCGGTCATCCCTTTAAAAAACTGTCATTATATCAAGAAGGACACTGTATAGTTTCAAAGCTATCGCGACTCAAATATTTCCGTACAATTTCTTAAATGAATCCTAGCATAGATACTATATTTTTAACGAAAAATCGGACAAAATCTAAAGAACAGATATTAGCCCAGTCATTTTACGGTTTGAGCTGGGAGTAATTGATAATTGATTTTTTTTTCGGTATAATATTGAAGAGCCAATTTGAGCCTAGAAATGTGCCAAAATTAAAAAAAAAATCACGTCTGCAACAGTTCCAATTTTAAAATGTATCTATTATCTCGTTCTAAAAAACCTTATAGTAATTTTTTTTCCATATTTATGTCTTTACCGTTATACAACTTCAAACATGGTGTAAATATTTTTGTCTACTTAGAAAGTTTTGAAAAATACATTCATATTTTCTAATAAATACGACATTTTTTAAATTTCAATAACTATTTTATTGCTCAAAAGTAATTTATATTGTTAAATCTAAGCCAAATGAGTCCATTAGTATTGATATTATTAATTTAAAAGTCCCAGAAGGACACATAATTTGGATTTCTATGTTGCGTAGCGAATTTTTTTTTAATATCTTTTTATTACTAAATGGTGTCGGTTACAGTTTAAAAGTCCAATTAATAATTACTCCCTACCCCGCCTAACAAAACTCCGTAAAATGACTGGCCTATATTTGTTATTTCACAAAATGTAATTTCTAATTTACTTACTTATATTATGTTTTGTTTGAAATACCTTCAAAATAAACCTACAAAGAATGGGGCTTGTAGACTCACCCACATGCAGATTTTGCTGTGCAGCAGAGGAAACGCCCATACATCTCCTCTGCGAATGCGAAGTGCTCATTCACAGCAGGAGTCGCCATCTAGGTGGATACATAATAACACCTACTGACATTAGGGACCTCCCCTCCAAAAGCATAACACGGTTCATGAAGTCCGTGGGCCTAGGAAATGATATTTAGTTCTAGGGTGACAGCTACAATAGATCTATGCAGGTCGCAGTAGCTATTTGGTCATTGACCAAGCCCTTATAACCAAATAATAAAAAAAATTCAAAATAAAACAACAGAGTCATATAACAAGCACATCTACCCGTTGGCAAGAACTGCCGTCGCGTCGTATCATATTCCGTCTGCGATATTTCTTCTATCCTTTGTTCTGCGAAACGAATGAAATCTGCAAACTGAATCCTTTCTCTATGTTTTGGGTAGTCATCTTTTGTTTTATACTAGCCAATGCTTTTGTTTCTCCTTACTTTAATAACAAATTGTATGTTAAATACCGACTTTCCGTTCTTCTGTGACAGATTAGAAACATAGGCCCAGACCCATAGACCAAACTGACCAGTTGGCTAGCTACCTGGAGTGCGATTTTTGAATCTCATTCGCTGAGCTCAGCAGTTGAGAATGTCAAAATTACTATGGAGATATGCATCTTTATACTGCTGATTTGACTTTAAGAAATCACAATTCAGGAGTGCGATTTTTGAAAGTCATATCAGCAGTAGTATTTTTTATTTTGGCGCTCGATATTTTGGAAACGAGGAATGATATCAAAAATTTGAGCAACAATTTAGTCAGCTACAATTTGAGTCTAAAACAAAGACGATCGGGTTAAGGGTTTGCCCTGCTGCCCTTTTTGAGACAATATTTATTCGAATTCAGTAGTTTCATTTCTAATGTGGTTGATAGTTGTGTGAGGCACGAAATCTGAGAATTTTTTCGTGTGAGGAGGCATTTACCTTTTAACACTCGTATTAGTAAGACGAGTCGTTATACCTACAGTGGGATCCTACAGACTATCACAAATCTAAGTTTTTTATAGGTAAGTACACGTTTTTTTTTTTCAGAACTATTATATTATTTGTTTTATTACATTATTTATCTGCCAAACTGCAGAGCAGTTTGTTCGCAGTCAAATACAGTTCTTGGGTACGATATAATATACAGGGTCATTAGCATCCTTTTAAACTAAGAGTCTACCCATCAAACTGAACAACTTTTACTATGGGAGCAAACCGATCGGAGTAAAAAAAATCTTCTGTTCCATAACCCGTCCCATGTCAGCTTCCCGCGCAAAAAAAGTGCCTCGAATGTCTGGCAATATTACGTCATTTGTTTTATTTTCGACTACTTTTAGAAAATAATTATTTGTGGAGGTTATGTTTGACCCTATGGTATAAAAAAAATATCAATGGAAAGCTCACAATATTTGCCACAGTGATATTATGTTATATGAGAGCTAAATTACGTACCTGATATTCAAATAGAATTATCAATTTTGATTTCGAGTTTTTTCCGACATGACCTCGAACGAAATTCACAATCACATTAATTTTTTTCACTGTTTGCACTTCACAGATCACACTAACTACACGATAATATAATAAGCTCTTATTTTATCACTTTATAGTAACAATACTTTGTTTCTAAACACTAGAATTACGCCACAATAACTGAATAACAAAACAAAAACCGGCCGCCATTGCTGTACGTCGGCACTGCCCGCGAACCACATTTTTATTTTTTTTTGCGTTTCGTTTTTCCCAAACCACACTCCAAAAAATTAAGTGACTGCCCAACAGTACACTAAGTCTATAAAAAATTAAAATAGTGAGGTAGAACGAAACGCGCCTGCACAACCGCCCAACCAATGGCGGCACTATGCTTATGGGTCCGACGTAGGACCCACAGACACTCTACGTATGAAAAATTTTTGGGTCCGCCGGCGGACCCACAGACACGGGACGGGATAAACTGCAAATGATATCAATTTCAGCCTGTATAATTATAATAAAACGATCCTTCAAAAATTCGTCACAAAACTTACAGTGTATTTGCTAAAATACAATCCTTCAAAATCGAATACTTTTCTATCTATTTCTGGTTCCTTCGCAACGCAAAATAATTTACTTATTTATATCGAATCCCTGTCATTTGCCGAGATAAATAACATTATACGGACCAACGGTGCTGAAAATTGCTCTGAATATCATCCATACAGGATGCTTCATGAAATAGAATTTGCTTTATGAATTTTTAGAACGGAAAGAGGAAGCAAATAATCCTTTTTATTATAAGAGATAAGTGTACTTTTTGCAACCATCAGCAGCAAGGCTGATTCAGTGTTTATGGGGTGTAGAGCATCTCTGTGATGGGGATGGACTAGGTCTACCTGCATAACTTCAGTCGGTTTTGGAGTAACAGACGTTTAAAGGTCAGCAAAAAATTCGTATGATATTATTCTAGTGTGCACTGTAGCTATGTGAACAGTACAAAAACTGACATGAACTGCCAGTCGGTTTAGGAGATACAGCCGTTCAAAGATCGGACACTTGAACGGCTGTAACTCCTTAACCGACTGATGAACCATGCCAGTTTTTGTACTGTTCACATGGCTACAGTGCATACTACAATAATATCTTACGATCAGCCTTGCAGCTGATTGTTAATTTTTTACTGACCTTTAAACGTCAGTAAATTCTAAACCGACTGGAGTTACGCAGGCAGACCTGGTCCATCTCCATCACAGAGATGTTCTACACCCAATAAACACTAAATCAGCCTTGCACCTGATGGTTGCAAAAAGTACACTTATCTCTTAGTCTATTTCGCGAGGTTTCTGTCGTATCTTTTTATCGATTGTAAATAATTTACTGTTCGTAGGAAAACTTTCAGCTGCGGAAACATGGACCCTGACGATGGGACTAGTTCATCAATTCAAGGTCGCTCAGCGAGATATGGAGAGACCTATGCTCGGTGTTTCTCTGAGAGATCAAATCAGAAATGAAGTGATACATCAGAGAACTAAAGTGGCAATGGGCTGGTCATATCTGCCGAAGAACTGACAAACGGTGGGGTGTCAAAGTTCTGGAGTGGAGACCGCGAGCTGGTAGGGGTAGTGTAGGACGCCCTGCAGCCCACTGGACAGACGACCTAAAAAAGTAGCGGGGAGCGACTGGATGAGGAAGGCTGAGGTCAGAGTTTTGTGGCGCGCCTTGGGAAGGGCCTATGTTCAGCAGTGGATGATGATAGGCTGTTGATGATGATGATGAGGAAAACTCTCAACTTCATTTCATTACGGCATAGCATATAATAATTATTATAATCATCATCAATACCTATCCTACGGACAAGGTAAAGGCCTACCTTCTTGTAGAGTATATCAGCGTTAGTCCACCAGATGTGCCCAATGCTGATTGATTGACTTTACATCAATCAAAAAAATCAGTGCACATCAAACTACTGCTGGGCTAGTGCATACTCTAAAGTAAAATAACGAATAATAAAAATCGGCCAAGTGTATGTTGGGATCCCGCTAAGGATTCCAGAGAAAATACAATTTTTTGGTAATATTATATCATCATCAGCCTATCATCGTCCACTGCTGGACATAGGCCTCTCCCAAGGCGCGCCACAAAACTCTGTCCTCGGCCTTCCTCATCCAGTTATAATATTGTATGTTGGTACAGAACCCTTAGAAATACAGCTTTTATGAACGGTAGAGAAAATTCCATCACATAAGCGCACAATTTTTCCATGTAGCGGCCTTACAATGGAGAAAAATAAACATCCTGTATACAGAGGCCGTAAAACCCAGTTTCACTTGCAAATCTTTCGCCCATACAGGTTGACGAATTCAATTTGTATTTCATGAGAATTATATTAAAGGAATAACTTTTATTACATTTTGTAAGTCACTCTCTATGTAATAAGATATCGAATATCCTTTTTAATATGCTGACACTTTTAAAGTTGATGATCAGACCATCAAACTAAACAAAATTTGAAAAAAAAACCTGCTTGTCCATACAAAACTGCAAGCCAAATGTATGGGACAGCTGATTTTTATTTCGCGATTTTGATGTTGGTCCAGTACGGAAAGTTGTTCAGTTTGATGGTCTAATCATCACCTCTCAATTCACGACCAAAGACCAAATGAGCTAATACAAAACGGCGGAATCTCGTGGCTAGCTCAAATGCGCACAATGAGGAAAACTAATTTGCAACGCGACTCCCCAATATTATGGATGATGATTTGCATATATTATTGTCAGTGACATTGTACTTTTTTACAGTACTAGGTTTCGTCTACGACTTCGTCTGCGTGGATATGTAATTTTTTGTCCGCTCCGACAGCGGCCGCTTGAAGCTCATCAGCAATGCAATTCTCTAAGTGCAAACATCGTCACAACCTTAAATTCGTCGTTGAAACATCGGCGAGCTGACAATTCGGTATTCGCTTTGTTAATGTCATGTGTCAAAGTTATGTAAAGACTTCGACGATCTGAAGGATGCAAGTCATCTCGCGTGGATTTCGCGCGTCGCGTTTTTGCCTGCCACGAGGCTCCGCATTCCTCAATCTCTTCTTGTTCTTGACCAAAAACAGTCCCTGAGATTGGGATAGATTCTCCCATAAACACTTGACACTGACGAAATCATCAAGGAAACGCCATTACACAAAAAATAGAAAAGAATAGAAGGATGCAAGAACAGGGATGCAAGAAGAATGTTACATTTGTGAGCTCATTGATGTTTTTGACAACGATGTGGCGCTTAGACAATTGCACTCTATGGATATTTGTCCTAATATTCCTGACACCCTTTAAAATAAAAAGGATTTTTCGCTAAATTGGAGAACCCCTAAAGCCTTTCGATTTCGCAATATCATTCGACTAAATTATCTTTGACTAGGCGATCGCTCATGTTGCCGTCCTGTGGTTTTTCATTGAAGCGATCTTCAAGATTATTTTTTATTCTTTTATTTCAGGAAGTTAAAAGCTTTTCAACTTTCTTTGAAGGATCTGGTTTTGTGGTGCTTCAGGGGTCGGTACGATATTCCAGGGAGATAAATATCTAGTAATAAGTATATGGCGGTGTTTTTGTGGGGTGTGCTATTGTTGTCTTTGCTTTTTATTTTAAGAGGCTATGTGAAAAAAATAGGATTCTTCAAAGCGTTTTATATCATGAAGTACTAACAGTAGGAGTATGATTAGCGGATATGTGTAAATTGAACATATAATTGAAATTTTGATTAGAGCCAAAACACGATTAAGACACATTTTCTCGATAGAAAAACCAGCCAAAGTAGCCTCCGTTTTTATTTATTATTATTATTACAGCTTTATTTTCCATTTAACACTTTCAAAATATATACATGCAATTATAATTATTTCTTTTCCGTTTCATTGTTATGTTGCCCCCTATGGGTGAAAGCCTCCTCCATTCCTTTCCACCTTTCCTTGTCTTTAGCAAAATGCATCCAACTTTTTCCAGCTATGTTCATTATGTCATCCGCCCATCTTTTCTTCTGTCTTCCCACATTCCTTTTGCCTTTTGGGCCCTGCCATTTAGTTGTTTGGTAAGTCCATCTGTTATCTTTGTATCTTGACAGGTGCCCTGCCCAGTTATTTATAAACGCTTGCAACTGCTAAACGGTGAATAATAGAACCTGATTTAAAAAAAGAGATTGATATTTAACAAATTTTGATTAGAGCAGAATTGAACTTACATAAATAGTGCAATCACAATTAAATAAAGTTTGTTTTACGCTTGCGTCGTTTCAGGCGCGCGCGCCACCCCATCTCTTTCTCTCGCATCAGGCATAAGCTATCACACGCCCATTGCGCTTCAATTATTTTTCGACATAAGCCCTAAAGTGACTTCGACGTCAAAAGGAACGGTTACCTGTTTTTTTATAATTTTTCCCAAAAATATCTACAAAGAACACTAATCGAGGTACTCTTCGTAAAATAGCTCAAGTAATGAAACTCTTGTGTTTTCTAAAATACCGAAAGAACTCAAGTCTCAAGTTTGAAAGAACAATTCAAAATATCCAAAATAATAAATATATCAATCAATCAATCAATCAAATATACTTTATTTTACACCAAAACATAAACAGTAAAATACAGAAATAAAATACAAGAGGCACAAAATAAGGCGGTCTTATCGCTAAGAAGCGATTTCTTCCAGACAACCTTAGGGTAACGTTGTTTCCAGAAAAAATTATCAAAAATCAGCAGTTATTAGTAAAAACAAAAAGTAAGTATACAAAATAAACCTATTATAAATACATATATAATATACATACTCATATAAATATATATATATATATATATATATATATATATATACACACATACATCATACATAAATACGCGTACTACACAACAAAATACTATAGGAAAACATGAACCACAGACATAGGAAAAGATGTACCTACGGAAAACAGATCGAGGGTCAGTTCAGTGATCAAGGAAATGAGACTTAACTTTCAACTTAAAAACATTCAAGAAAGGTGAACGTCTGATCGACTCTGGCAACAAGTTCCAAAGCCGAACGGCATGCACGGAGAAGGAATAGGTGTAGAAATTAGTGGAGTGGATTTGCATATTGAGGGAGAGGTTTTCAGAGGAACGCAGATGACGGCCAGTGGTGGAGGAACAGAAAACAAAGCGTTCCTTGAGGTAATTAGGGGTCATGGGATTAAAGAGGATGGAGTAGAGAAGGTTAAGGATGTGAGCTTCCCTACGACGTTTGATCGGGAGCCACTTACGTCGGGCGCGGAATTCCGACACATGGTCGTACTTACGCAGGCCAAAAATAAACCTAATGCACAGGTTTTGGTGTCGCTCGAGTTTATTAAGTAGCTCCACAGTCAGGTCAAGGTAGCAGGAGTCAGCGTAGTCTAGGATGGGTAATAGGAGGGATTGTGCAAGCGCAATCTTGGTGCTAGTGGGTAGAAAATTGCGTAGTCGTTTTAAAGAGCTATAAGCAGCAAACATCTTCCTACTGACTTCAGCGACCTGAGGGCCCCAAGAAAGCGTGTTATCGAAGATAATGCCCAAGTTTTTAACAGTAGTACTGTAGGGTATGCATATACCATCGAATACTACAGGTGGTAACTGGTCGATATATATTAATGGTTATGTATATAGTGTTTTAATGTATTCGCATCATATTATGTTTATGATTCTGTTGTGAAGTTTGAATATACTTCATATTTTATTGTACACAGGGTGTTACAAAAGTAAAAATAAACATTTAAAACTTTTAAGGGGGTTGTTAACACCATCAAACTGAACAACTTTCACAAGACCAACATCGAAATCGCGAAAAACTCTCCCCATTTTGGGGGAGGCCTATGTCCAGCAGTGGACGTCCAGCGAACGTCCAGGAACGACCAGCAGCAGTGATATTGGTTCCATATTGAAAGTTTTTCAGTTTGATGATCTCAAATCTCCCTTAAAAGTTGTTTAAAAGGTGGTTTAAGGGGGTGGCCTTAAATGTTTATTTGTATTTTTGTAACATTCTGTATAAATAAACTACCTATACTTAATTACTATAATTATTCTTGTCACGTTCTTCTTTATCAATGTTCTCTGATTTTAACGCCAATTTAGATGCAAAAGTAAAAACAACAGAAAAAAATCCCATAAAAGCTTTTAAGCAGAAATTCTAATCCACCATTACAGTTTTCCGTCCGACCGTCTCTTTTCGTTGAGTAAACTCCGTCAAGAGCACAATCCGGAAGAATTTCAGTGACGGACCGAACTCCCGGAATGGTATTTTATCTGACGGCTTGGAAACAATTGTCTTTTCTGCTATGAACAAAAATACATACAATTAACCTTCCAATAATACATACATAACAATACATCGTCCCGTTAGTCACTAACTGACAGTTTTGAGATATTGAGGTTTAAAGTTCGAAACGAGATAACATCGATAAATAAATTAGGTAAACAAACAAATTATTTAATTTTTTAAAAGAATATAACCTAAGTTGAAACCTTGATAATCCGATTTTGCTCTGGACTCTAAACAAACCATTTTCTAGTTTTGCGTTTATTCATTACATTGCGTACATTCATACAGGGTGAAATTGATATCATCACTAATGATATCAATTTCAACCAGTATACAATGATTATTCATTCATTAACACATTGTATACAGGGTGAAATTGATATCATTAGTAATGACATCAATTTCACCCTGTATACAATGCGTTAATGAATAAACGCCACATTTGCATCCTTACTCGTGTCGGCTGCCATGTGGACGGTATTAATTTCAATAACATAAGTTACGCGGACGACATGGTACTGTTGAGTGTGTCGGTCTGTGGCCCGAAACGACTTATAGGTATTTGCGAGAGATATGCTGTGTTACATGGCCTAAGGTACAACGCTGTCAAGAGTGAATGCATGGTCTTGGAGGCTAAAAATAGATGTCCAGAAACTGTTCCTCTTATTAAATTAAATGGTGTTCCTCTTAAAAGAGTTGAACAATTTAAATATCTCGAACATCTTATAACCTATGACCTCAAGGACAATGCAGACATTGAAAGAGAGCGAAGAGCGTTGTCTGTCAGAGCTAATATGAATGCCCGTAGGTTCGCACGTAGCTCGAAACAGGTCAAACTCACTTTATTTAGAGCCTACTGCACATCCTTCTATAGGTACAGCTTGTGGGTAAATTATACTCAAAAACAGTACAGTGCTCTTCGCGTTCAATATAACAACGCATTCAGGGTGCTGATGAGGCTGCCCCGCTTTTGTAGCGCATCCACTATGTTCGCGGAGGCGCGCATGGATTGTTTTTATGCCACCATTCACAAGAGATGTGGCTCCTTAATCCGCAGGGTACGGGACAGCACCAACAGCATCCTGGCGATGATTGCCGACAGACTGGACGGACGGTACTTGGGTCATTGTTGTAGGATGCACCTGTCTCGCAACTAATGATCGTTTGACATAGTGAATTGATGTACCTAATTGAATTGAATGTAATTGAAATGAATGGAATTTAATTGTATTTAATTTAATTGTATTGTATTGGGTAAATTTGACATTGAAATATTGTAATTTGAATTAACAAGTACCTACTAACATAGTTTACATAAGTGTGTTACTAACAAAATGAATCATGGTTATTCGAATAAATAAATTTATTTATTTATTTAATCTAAGAGTCTACCCATCATACTGAACAACTTTTAGTATGGGAGCAAACCGATTGGAGCAAAAAAGAAATTAGCTGTTGCATACATTTGAGTAGAGTAGACATTGCAGTTTGGTATGGAACAGGTGATTTTTTTTCTGCTCCGATCGGTTTTCTCCAATAGTAAAAGTTGATCAGTTTGATTTGATGAGGTAGACTCTTAGTTTAAAAGGATGCTAATAATATCAATTTCACCCTGTAGATAAGGACTGGTGTGTTAAAAAATTTCCACTTTTTGTGAACTCTGGTACGATGATTTTTTTCTCCCTCTCCGGTGAATGAATTAGTGAATTAATCAGTTCTGTGGAAAATTCACTAATTGCGCTTAATGATATTTTTTATATTTAACAATAGTTAAACTATGTTACCGTTAGTGAATGGGTAAAAGTTACCAACTGCCATTAGTTATTGTTGGATGGAACTCTCACTCTCACATCAAACTCACGACCACAATCCCTTTCAAGGTGATCAGAAACGTTTCTACAACCACCAAGTTGAGAGGTCAACTTGAATACAAACATATTTATAATCATTGAGAAAAATATTTGCTTAAATTTCAAAAACTTATTCAAGAGTCCTCGGAGTACAAAAAATCCAACTAAAATTCGTCTTTAGTTTAAGCCCATATAACTACATGAGCTCATCCCGCCATTCCCTTAGTATAAACTATCAGACTTCCAGACGCACCGCGGGATATCACCCCTTCTTGACATCGCACATATCGGCACCAAGCGCCTTTCTAATTCTTTTATAATGCGCATAGCCAAGGAGTGGAATGCCCTGCCTGCGTCAGTATTTCCGAGCGCTTACTAGTGAATAGGCTTCATCTGGGTTAGCTCGCTACATCTTCAACCCCATTTGTCCTAAGGACTGGATTCAAGTGCAAACCTACCAGAAATAAAAATAAAACTTGGTGATCGCAGATACGTTTCTGAACATGCGTCCACTAATGCAAAGGACCGATGTTGTTCTTATGAGACGAGGCTTTTCCCCTGCAGTGTGGTCCAATACTGGTTAAGTTTTGAACCACCACACAAATAAATATTATTTTAACAATAAGGTTTTTGTAGTTGATTGGCGCAACACTTTTTTATTGCATCTTTTCGTAGTCATATTGCATCTATTTTATTTATAAAATACTTTTATGGCGCTAAAACTTTTAAAAATATTGAAATAAATGTAACAGCGGCAGTTTTTTCGTTTTTTCAATTTTTTAGTGTGCAGATCAGACCTATAAAAAAACCTATAAAACTATTGTATAAAGTCTTTTTTATTGAGAAATCTTTAATATTGAGAAAAGGGATCTACTGAAGTGTAAAAGATGCTCATTTTATATAGGAAAACTAAAAAGTTAAAAAATAATATTGCACCCGATGACACCGACTCACAAAAGTCATCGGCTGCAATGTTTTCTTTAACTTTTTAGTTTCCGCCTTCAAAAGAAGGCGGATTTAATTTTTTGTTAAAAGTTTGTTTATTTCACAATTTTCAGTAGTGAATTCATTAGTTCAATTTAATATAATTGCTTTAAATTAACAAACGCACTAGCCGGCACTATTTTCAAAGGTTCCTGATCATGGCCATGACCATCATCTGATCCTGGTTTCCTTATCATGGTACCACCCTTGAAATATCTTCTTTCAAACAAAAAAAGAATCATTAAAATCGGTTCATAAACGACGACATTATTCGCGAACACATATAAAAAAATATGTGTATATATATAATATAATATATATAATATATATATATATATTATACGGTGAGAAACCTCCTCCTTTTTTGAAGTCGGTTAAAAAACAAATAAAAGTAAACAAGATGATATGACAGTCATCATTTGCACTTGGCGATTATGAGTATTTTTGTGATTTAACACTAACCTTTAACCACTAAATTATTTTTTTTAATCTTCTAGTTAATAATTAAGATACATTCAAATTAAAATTTCTTTATTCACGATTGGAAGAAAACAGTTAATTTGTCATATTTATAAAAAAGTGAGTGGATCAATCAGGACTGTCTAGCATTCTATGTATCAATCTGTATAGGGCCTAGAATATTTTGTTATTGAAAAAGGGCCAAACATTTTATGATTGACAATCAAGATTAATATTTTCACTGTGTTAATATACCATTAGCGCAATTTTGTGAATCTTATATTCTAATTGCGACGCCAATCCTTTCGCACATAACATATACGCTCTCCGTGGCGCTGAGACGTGCACACACGTGTTGGTCTCTTATTAGATCCGTAGTGGTTATTATTATTTTTGTAGTCTCCGTGTGAATCATGTTTGGGTCTATAGTTATTGTACCTTGGACAAGGTCGTCGCTTGTCTCGTGGGTTTCTTCTGCACCATGCACGCGGTCTTCTATGATTTGGACCATTATGTCCATAATCATGTTCACGTCTACGTTCAGGTTCAGAGTTACGATCATGTTCATGGTTACGTCTACGTTCAGGTTCAGGGTTATGATCATGTTCATTTTCACGTCTATGTTCAGGTTGACGGTTACGTTCATGTTCATGACTGCGGTCACGACCATATTCATGTTCATGGCTACGTTCATGTTCATGTCCGTGCTCACGACCATATCCATGTTCACGGTTACGTTCATTTCTACGCTCACTATCATATCCATTTTTACGGTTACGTTCATATTCATTTTCACGTCTACGTTCAGGTTCACGGTTACGTTCATATTCATTTTCACGTCTACGTTCAGGTTCACGGTAACGTTCATATTCATTTTCACGTCTACGTTCAGGTTCACGGTTACGTTCATATTTATTTTCACGTCTACGTTCAGGTTCACGGTTACGTTCATATTCATTTTCACGTCTACGTTTAGGTTCACGGTTACGTTCATATTCATTTTCACGTCTACGTTCAGGTTCACGGTTACGTTCATATTCATTTTTACGTCTCCATTCAGGTTGACGGTTACGTTCATGTCCATGTTCACCCTCACGATCATATCCATGTTCACGGTTACGTTCATATCCACGTTCATATCCATGTTCATATGGTCTTGAGTCCGGATAAGCATGTCTCTCATTAGGTTTTTCAATAAAAATGGGATATGGATATATAATTGTTACCGGATTATTCCGAGATATAGGTCTTTTATGGTGCTTGCTACCGTGCCATTTTCTTGGAGGGATATAGGGATACCATGGCTTGGTACTTTGTTCTGGTCTTGAAGTCGTATATGGTTGCTCACCGTGCCACGGCCTAGGAGGTTCAGGCCATTGGTTTGTATCTTCTCTGTATTCAGGATGTTCTTCTGTTCCGGGTCTTCTGTTTGGCTTTTCGTAATTTGTAGATTCTTGCGACTCGTCCGTATTTTGTTCTGGTCTTGTCTTATTTGGTTGATCATCGTACCTCGGCCTAGGAGGCCATCCATCACGCCATTGGTTTGTATTTTCTCTGTCTTCAGGATATACTTCTGTACCGGGTCTTCTGTTTGGCTTTTCATTATTTTCTGGAATATTTGTAGATTCTCTTGACTCGTCAGTATTTTGTTCCGGTCTTGTATTATTTGATTGATCATCGTGCTGCGGTCTAGGAGGTTCACGCCATTGGTTTAGATCTTTATTATCTTCTGGATATACTTCTGTACCGGGTCTTCTGTTTGGATTTTCATTATTTTCTGTAATATTTGTAGATTCTCGTGACTCGTCAGTATTTTGTTCTGGTCTTGTCTTATTTGGTTGGGAATCGTGCCCCGGCCTAGGAAGTTCACGCCTTTGGTTTGTATCTCTATTATCTTCAGGATATACTTCTGTAATGGGAATTTTGATTGGTAATTCATCTTTTTCTGGCACAGTTGAAGTTTCAAGTGTCTCGTCAACAGTTTGATTAAATTTCGAATTGCCAATTTTATCTTCAATGTTAATTTGACTTGGTATTGTTCTATTACTTTCAATTTCTTTTGGCTTTAACTTCTTTTCTGTATCAGATAGTACGTCAATCACTTTGTAAGAGAACTTGTTTAGTTCAGTTCCTGATATTTTGCTCTGTTTTATATTTGGTGTTATTGTAGTTGCTGAGAAAAAAAAGAGTTATTTCTACAAATATTTTTTTAAATTATACTTTGAAGCTAATCATTTTTAATTATATCAGCGGTGAGAAAAAGTTAAATTTTAATGACACTGCATCTCTTTTATTTACTATTACTGTCGACTTTGATAAAACTCCTGTCTTCCTATTCATTCATAGCAACAATTTCTCATCGGTATCTAACAGAAAAAGGTATAAATAAAATTTTATGATAACAGATTTAAGTAATACCTATTTTTGGTTCAACTTCATTTTCCGGGGCCTGATCAGTTTGTTTTTCTGTTGATTTCTCTGAAAAAATAGTTGTTTAGTATGTAATAAATACTTTAGGTATGTGTTAGGTATATTTAACCTGTCTATATATTCATAGTCCCATTTAAAGTAGCATTATCTAGTCTTTTGCCATTTTTGTTAGATATAATAAAATAATAATCTAGTCCAGACCTGTATTAAGATGAATAAACCATTATATTGGGTGAAATTGATATCATTATTATCCTTTTAAACTAAGAGTCTACCCATCAAACCGAACAAATTTTATGGGTACCTATGTGTTAGTATAAAAGTATGCTAATGATATCAATTTCTACAGATATCCATGGGTTTGGTATAAATATTCGTATTCACCATACAAATATATTTTCCCCCTGCGGGATTTGAACCCTAAAACCTCGGTACAGCAGGAAAGTCCGACTGAGCTATCCAGCCGTCAAGTAAGTATTAAGATTATAATAACGTGTTTGGAAAATTATGTTTTCAGCATAAACATTAAAAGTTAAATTACCTGCATCAATTTCACTTTCTTCATTATTAAGTTTTTTTTGGTCAGTATTTGGCTCTTGATTTGCATCGTTATGTTCAGGTTGTTCAATAACCCAATCTCCATTTTTAAGTTGCTCTTCAAAAGATAGATAGTCATCTATTCCATTTATGTTCTGATCGTCATCTTCAGTATCGTGATCTGTATTTTTAACTTCTTCTGTATTTGATATCATTTTTGAGCCTGGTTCTATTTCTTTTGTCAGCCCATCTTGTGATGAAACCGTGTTATCGAAGACCTGATCTTCGTTTGTGGCTTCATCATCGTCATTTTCAATTACATCAATATCGTTTTCTGGGTCAAATTCAGAGTCATATTCTTCACATATATCACTAGATATACAAACATTGTCACTGTTTCTTAAAAAATTTTGTATACATTCGCACCCTGGTTGACATTTAATATTTGGGTCACAATCTGGCATCTGTTTTAAATACTTGCACTGTTGAAGTTTACATGGTGCCATGCAATTTGTGTACACCTCATTTTCTCCACAACCTGAGGGGGAAAGAATATGTCTAAAATGTAAGCAGTCGGTATTTGACTGAATAATTAAATCAATAAAATAAATAAATATCTTAGAAATTGTCACAGATTATCTGGTCCTTTTTGAAGTACTAGAATCTAGCCTGAACTTTTATTATGATAACAAGACAAAGATGACGATAAAAATATTCAAATAAAAAATGAGGAAAAATATTTAGGCAGGTTTACTGTCAACTAAACTATCGGACCGTTAATTACGTCTGATTATTACAAACTGACCACAAATTGTTGAATGAACGTGATGTATAATTAGGCTTTACCTACATATTATGTATACATTATACATGGTGTTTGGTTAGACAGTTGCAATACTTGAATAGTTGATTATGCTCATGACACTGAACAACTTCCCAAAGGAACATAAAGGTAATTCGCAAAAAAAGTTTCGACTTTTAATAAAAAAAGTTCGGCTAATTGCTTTTAGTATGGGTTTTAATATGGGAAGTCGACAATATTTTTTGTTTATTCAGGTTTGCTCCCATAAAAGTACTGAACAACCCTTGAAAATTTCGAAACGGTAAAAAAATCATCTGGTATTTGCTCAACCAAAATTCTATTGATTTTAATTTATCATTTCATTACTACAAGTTTTTAATTACCTAACAACGAAATATTAAAGGTGTATTTAGACAATGAAACTAAACATCTCCCCCTAAGGTACATTGGTAAAAAAAAGAAAACAAATTTTGACCTATTATCTATCGGCTGATCCACACTTGTCTATGGGAAATCCTAAAAAAAATATTTTATGTTCCGTAGGTTTCATTGTGTGTATGAACACTCAAAATTTTGTAAGTAATTATTAAATCTAAGTGTGGAGATCTTATTTTTCTTATTTCAGTTAGGTAATTTTTTTTACATAGTCTGAATACTTTGTGTTCTAGCCCAGTCATTTTACGGTTTGAGCCGGCACTAATTAATAATTGATATTTTTCCGGTATAATATTGAAGAGCCCATTTAAGCCTTTCTAAGCGTAAATTGGCTCTGCAATATTATAAAATTAAATTTTAAAAAAATCACGTCAGCCACAGATCCAATTTTGAAATTTAGCTATTATCTCGTTCTAAAAAAACCTGATGGTAAATTTTTTTCACATATTTAAGGCTTTACTATTATTACATACTTCAAATATGGTGTAAATATTTTTGACTACTTAGAAGGTTTTCCATCCATTAGTATTTTCTAATAAATAACTCATTATTTAAATTTCAGTGCCTATATTATTGCTAAAAAATAATGTATATTGTTAAATCTAAGTCAAATGAGTGCATTGGTATTAATATTATTAATTAAAAAGCATTCTGGGAAACACAATTTTGATTTATATGTTGCGTAGCGATTTTTATTTTAATATGTTTTAATATATTCTTTTTGTCACTAAATGGTGCCGGTTACAGTTTGAAAGTCCAATTAATAATTACTCCCTGCCCCGCCTAACAAAACTACGTAAAATGACTGGGCTATTACTTCAAAAAGAAGAAAGAAAAAAATAAATAACGTTCTTTTGCTATTCAGTTAAAAAAAAAACAACGCATACATTTAAAATATTGTAATTTAATTTTATATCGAAATTTTTAAAGTAACTAGAAAACTGCTAAACCGATTTTCATGAAAAAAAAAGCAAAGAACACTGCCGCAAAAATTAGCTTTCTATTTAAAAAACCGCATTGAAATCGGTCAAGCCGTTTTGGCGCTACGATGCCACAGACAGACACAAAGACAGACAGACTGACATAGGCGTCAAACTTATTAACACCCCTCTTTTTTGTGTCGGGGGTTAAAAATAGTCTGAATTTGAATAATTTTTAACTATAAAATAAATATAATACTTACTTGGTGCAGAATGAACTAAACTTAAAACTGATATAACAAAGACTAAATGTTTTAAAAACATTATTTTTAATTAAAACATGACACTATAAGTATCTTAAACGCCACTTTGTTTACTGTCTAACTTATCTCAAGCACCCGCGTGTTTTATACTAACAGATAAGGTATCACACTAAGAAAAATAATATATCACAAATAAATAAATCTTGGGTTTTACAAAGCGTTTTGTTTTACCCGAACTTACAGATTAAATAATAAGAACTGAAATTTTTGCCTTGTTTTACATTGGTTAGGCAGGCGCCATAGCACCCCAACCCAATAGACCAGTTATCTTTCTTTCTATTCCTTGCAATAGTCCTACACTGACTGTTACTGTCGTTGGATGCACTTCTTATTCTATTATTCTATATTGGATCATTCTATTAAAAATATCTTAGGTCACCTGAGTCAGTTGTCTACCTGTTGGACCTGTGCACGCAAGGGTCCAAAGGTCCGGGCTACGACCCGTGAAATATCTTCGGAGATACAATAATAATAGGTAGGTAGTTAATAATGGTTTATTTTTTCTGCACAAAGATTCTTATTCACGATTTCACGAGCTGTAGGCTGTAGTGTAGGTAGTTTCGGAGAAATGCGTGGACAAACATACATATTAACTAACAAATTTACAATCATACATACATACACGAAAGTATAAAGTATAATTGATTGATTGATACACCTATAAAATTTTGCATATTTATTTGGAAGCACTAATAGATTACCATAATGTGAATAAATATAATAATAAATATATCTTGGACATTGTCACACAAATTATCTAGTCACATTTAAAGTACCTGGACTTGTATTATGATGACTAGACCACGATAAAGAATACATAATATATAGATACAAACATCCATGACCCAGGTACAAATATGCATATTCATCATATAAATCAGTAGTAGCAGCAGTAGTATTTGTCCCTTACGGGATTCGAACCCGCGACCCTCGGCACAGCAGGTAGGTTCACTACAGACTGTGCTACCGGGCCGTCAAATATTTTGCAATTCCAATAATATTACATACATACGTATCGAATTGATGACTTCCTTTTTTTAAGTCAGTTAAAAATAGATCGATTCAAATCGGAAACTACCAAATTTCCTACTATGGAAAGATGCAAAATAAGGGCTTTTGCCAGTTTTGTTGGTCTTCTGGTGTCTGCCTGCCCAGCGGTACAGTATGGTTGGCTGTAAATCAAATTATTTGAGAGATACCTTAAATCTAATAAAAATAGGTAAGTATAATCATGAATATATAATGTACATAATACCGACTGCTCTCAAATGGTGAAGGAAAACATCGCGAGGAAACCTGCAATTCTGATGCATATGTGAAGTCTACCAATCCGCATTGGGCACGCGTGGTGGACCCAGGCCTACCCAGGGAGGGTGTATGGGCATTACCCATACACCCTCCCTGGGTAGGCCTGTGCCCTGCAGTGGGACGTTTATAAAATTTGAATGGTGGAGTCGTACTATCAAACATCCATTTTGCAATTTTGCGAATTGATAATTACGACCTGAACATTTTCTCTACACCATTCCATGATCAAATTAATGATGTTTTCCGGAAAGGACAATTGCGCAGCACCTTTAATTGAAGTGTACGAAAATATGTAAGAATGTGAATAAGGCTAAAGTAGGCAAAGAAGTATTTCAGAGTCGTAGCGTGTAGCGGTCCATGGTCTCTGCTCTCTGCCTTCCCCCGTCGGACAGTGGGGTTAGCTTATACAAGCATGTAAAAATCCTGAAAATTGACCATGACTCCAGAAATAAATTAGTGCTTGCTTGCAGAGTAAATATATGAACATACCTATGAGTGAACTTGGGTGTTTGTGTCGTGGGTGATGCGTCACTGTGATACGGGGAAAAGATAGGAATGCGTAGGTATGAAAAAAAAATTCATACAAGCAATTATTTGGGGGTTTTTCTAGTAGCCTATTTTTTTCCACTGGGTATAACCAAGTAAAATACAACAGCATGATGTGTTATTCTTATCAAATTTTTATAACCTTTGCTCCATGAATCTACATATAATTATTTTTAGGGTACCGTACCCAAAGGGTACCAACGGGACTTAATTACTAAACCTAGGTACGTCGCTACGTCGTCTGTCTGTCCTTACTTTAAAGGGCCTGTGTATTTCGAATCTTAATATATAGCCCAGTCATTTTATGGAGTTTTGTTAGGCGGGGTAGGGCGTAATTATAAATTGGACTTTTAAACAGTAACCGGCACCATTTAGTGACAAAAAGACTATCTTAAAACATATTAAAATAAAAATCGCTACACAACATAGAAATCAAAATTGTGTTTCTCAGAATGCTTTTTAATTAATAATATTAATACCAATGCACTCATTTGACTTATTCAAATTTATTAATATTTAATTAATAATTTGGATTTAACAATATAAATTATTTTTTAGCAATAAAATAGGCAGTGTAATTTAAATAATGAGGTATTTATTAGAAAATACTAATGGATTTTTCAAAACCTCACCTTTGTACATCACGACTTGTTGCAATTTTTTTTCATAATTATGTTTTTGTGTAGAATAAAGAATCTAAGAATCTAAGAACCTTCTAAGTAGCCAAAAATATTTACACCATGTTTGAAGTATGTAATAATGGTAAAGCCTTAAATATGCGCAAAAAAAATTTACCATCAGGTTTTTTAGAACGAGAGAATAGCTAAATTTTAAAATTGGAACTGTTGCCGACGTGATTTTTTTTTAATATTGGTACATTTTTAGGCTTAAATTGGCTCTTCAATATTATACCGAAAAAATATATCAATTATTAATTAGTCCCGGCTCGAACCGTAAAATGACTGGGCTAATAGGTAATAAATGGATATTTTCACAAAATACGTCTGATGTTAAATAATAAAAGACAAAAAATATAGAATTTGAAATTTTTAGGGTTCCGTTGTAAAACAAGGGACTCTTATATTATCGTCAATTCTGCCAGTCTGCCTGTATGCCCGGCCAACATTTTTTAATATAATTTAATTTCAAAATTAGGGCAAGAAGACAGATAAGAGTAACAAAAATAAATGGTATAAATGTCACAAAACACCCAATGTTACAAACTAAGTCGTTATAATGCTTGTATCTCTATATACAAGGTATTTTTATGACTGAAAAGCAATCTTTCTTTTCTGAATAATTCTGCAAGAAAATAGACTTTCACTATGACAAGCGTTACTCAACTACCTAGATGTTTTATTACTGTTATTGATAAGATATACTAACAACTATTGTTATCTAGTACCTACCTGAGGAGGAATCTGGCTCCCAATGCACGGTTATCCAATATTGGTAGTCAGGGACCCAACCCTTTGATGTAAATGTATCACTGTTGTTCTCAAATAAAGAAATTTTTTATTTTTTATATTTATTTATTATAGATTGTACGGGGACCGGGCCCCATGTAAGCAAAATCTACTACGGGAGTTTTTGATGCGCGCGCAGATTGGTCAATAAGCTCCCATAGTGGACTTTGTCAGCACAATCTACTATCGGAGTTTTCCCGTAGTGGGTTTTGTCAACGAAACCTACTATCAGAGCTTGAAGACGGTCTCTAATTGGTCAATCCTCTCCCATAGTGGATTTTGTCTGCAAAAGCTACTTTCGGAGTTTAAAACAATCAATGAGGACGCTCGATTTTGCCCCCTCGAACGTTAGATAAATACATTTTACTCAATTTAACCGAACATGAATTTATTCTATCTGATGATAGAATAAATTCATCAATCATCATTTTCATATTCTACTTGTTCTTTAATTATTATATGATACACATCATCATCATCATTATACCATACATTCTTACTTATTTTCAAAAGAAACCTAATTTTAATTTTACACCTGTATATTATTACAGTGTAACAAAACACCGCAACGTTATAATAAAATTTAATAAATCTTTTGTACCATAAATTTGAGTTGAGTCAGTACCTTACCTACTGCAGTTTTGTATGAAACTTTTAAATCTTTTCTCAATGTTGGCTCCATTGTGAAAGTTGTTCAGTTTGATGGTCTGAAATGTTTTTTTGTTGTTTTGTAACACCTCGTACGTATAGGTGTCATCATCATCACGTTCCTACAGTTTTAGTTACCACTTGTTTTCGAAGGAAAACTAATATCATATACTTCAGACCATCAAACTGAACAACTTTGAATATGGAGCCAAAAACGGAAACGCTGAAATAATATGATATTTATTGACAAATTAGAGAAACGCGTCTTCAAACTCTGATAGTAGGTTTTGTTGACAAAGCCCACTACGGGAAAACTCAGATAGTAGATTGCGCTGACAAAGTCCACTATTTTGAGTTTATTGACCAATCAGCGCGCGCGTCAAAAACTCCCGTAGTGGATTTTGCTTACATGCGACCGGGCCCTTAAGTATAAATAATTCTACTTACCAACCGAAGTACCTACTTGTAATGTACTTAAATAGATCCGTAAACCTGCACGTTTTGCTGTTTGTTTTGACACGATTCTGTAAAATTGTTTAATTTAGAATAATCTGTTATTGGCCTTATTCTAAGCTTACTATTTCTTTGTACAATTGGTTTGTAACGCTGGTGATTACTTCAAAAAACTCAAAATAAAATAAAAATTACAAGTCACTACATTTACAATAACTACGGAACCCTATAATGGGCCAGTCTGACATGCTTTTGACCTTTTTTTATATTTGCTCAAACAGTAATACGTGCAAGCGATAAACTTGGTGCAATTTAATAAAATTGAAAAATTTATTAAAATTTTAATAAAGTTTTTATTTGTTAAAAAGGCTGAAAGTCACCCAAAGGGCAATGGAGAGGGCTATACTCGGAGTTTCCCTGCGAGATCGAATCAGAAATGAAGAGATCCTCAGAAGAACCAGAGTAACTGACATAGCCCAAAGAATTGCTAAATTAAAGTGGCAGTGGGCGGGGCATATTGCTCGCAGAACCGATGGCCGATGGGGCCGAAAAGTTCTCGAGTGGCGACCGCGAACCGGAAAGCGCAGCGTGGGTAGGCCCCGCACACGGTGGACCGACGACCTTGTGAAGGCGGCGGGAACCCGTTGGATGAGGGCAGCGCAGGACCGGTCGTTATGGCGATCCTAGGGGGAGGCCTATGTCCAGCAGTGGACGTCCATCGGCTGAGATGATGATGATGAAGTGTGAGTCGGGCTAGTGCTAGAGATCCTGAAGAAAACATCATTATTTTGGTTAATACGTACGGAACCCTCAGTGCGCGTGTCCGACTCGCACTTATCTAGTTTATTTTATTCCAATTATAGCTGTGTCCACGAGTTTTTTTTGGAAAAAAACATAAATAAAGTATCAGTTTTATATTTTTTTAATCTGAGATTACCTGCAACCTTCAATGAATATTTTGGCGCTGGAATGGAATATTTTTCAACTGTCAATAGTAGCCCATACATATGCGGATTTACACATTTGCCGCCAGTAGGCTATTCAAATTTTGCCGCCCCTAACGACCTCTACAATTCTATAGGTACCAGAGTTAACAATCATATAAACTACAATTTTTGTGTCAATGAAATCGTAACTTTATGATTTGTGCATTAGTTCTAATTCTACCACCTTTTTTTAATTAATATGATTATCATGGTGCAGCAATGATTTTTTCCCACGAAGGGCCAGGCCAGGTATGGTCTTTCCAACAAAATCTAAAACATGGAGCTAGTAGCGAGCTTTTTGAACGAACATTTACTGCAGTATTATTATTAGATAAATGGTTGCAAATTTGCGACCTAAATATAAATCCTGGAGTGAGCGAAGCGAGCTTGAGATTTAATAGCAATATAAATGAGATCAGTGCAGTACAATCGAAAATAAAAACTGAAGCGAGCGAAGCGAGTTCGAGATTTTACTTAATAGCATATGAAGCAAAATCTCGAACTCGCTGTGGGTATTATAACTCTATTTTCAGCGCATGCTGAAATGAAAAAGATTCATGTATTACAAATAGGTATAATAATAGCAAGGAGCTCATCTTTTTGCTACATTATATGTTATAACTGGATTATAGAGCTCATGCTGAAATAGATCAGATTTGTGTATGCAACAATAGCTAGAGCGAACAAATAGAGCTCTAAAATGTACTTTTACCATGATAATGACTCGGTTGTAGAAAGAGCTCAGCTTAAAGTCACAGAAAGACACCAAAAAAAGCCAAGCGAGCACAGCGAGCTCGAATTTTAGAACAATAACTTTTCAAGGAAGTGGACATGCGAAACGAAGCACAAGAAAACAATATTGTGTTTATTATTGTGAATGTCTCTTATTTTTAGTAAAAATAAAACCAGGATCCAAAATCATGAAATCTTATTTAAATAGTTCTGTCTCTATGCACAAAAGTGCTAAGGCGTTTAACTTCTCTTGGTTTTTGAAGTGAAACACTGTTTATGTGAGGGCTTTGAAATTTGGATCCGCAACATTTTCGTGTAACGGAAGTTCGAAACTTCAATTTGACAGGTTAAAAGCTTTTCAACTTGTATATAAATCGTCTAATCCTGTTCTAATCGGTGAGGTAAGAGGCGACATTCTGGGCTGTTCAATTGACGACAAAATCATCAATAATATTAGCTATGCAGCTGATATGGTGCTACTGAGCCCTTCGATAAGCGCCTTGCGAAAATTGCTTGGTATTTGTGAACGGTACTCTGAGGGTCATGACCCTATAGTCCAGTCATTTTACGGAGTTTTGTTAGGAGAGGTGAGAAGTAATTATTAATTGGTCTTTTAAACTGTAATCGGCACCATTTAGTCGCAAAAAGACTATCTGAAAACAAATTTAAAAAAATTCACAACGTAACATAGAAATCAAAATTGTGAATCCCAGAAGGCTTTTAAGATAATAATAATAATACCAATGCACTCAGTAGAATTAGATTTAACTATATACATTATTTTTAAGCAATAAAGGCCAGGCCACATAGAGGCGGTTTTGCGGGATAGCAGGCCGGAGACGGACCTGCGGGAAGCGAATATCTCCAGTTTTCTGTGTGTTTTGTGTGTACCCTGTATGTTAGGTAATGTTCGAGTTTGTATGTAACCGACCACACAGAAATACGCAATATAAATATAAATTTAAATTTGACAGCTTATACTGAAACGGAATTTAAATTTGACAGCTGCGGAAGTTCTATAAAAATCGATGAGTCTTGACTTATACGGAAACGGATAGTTAACGTTTTCTGGTTCAATTTCTGCTTCCTGAAATGTAAACACCACTTGATAACTGGACGAGGTAGTACGGTCTTATGAGGTTTATGGGAGGGATTTTATGTAAATAAATAAATGATAAACACAATATATGCTATTCAAAAGTAATTTATGAATAATTAGTTAATAGTTTAATGTGGTTAATTGTGGTTAAGTTATTAATTAATAGACCTTCCTTGAATGTTTTTAAGTCGAAAGTTAAGTCTCATTTCTTCGATCACTGAACTGACCCTCGATCTGTTTTCCGTAGGTACATCTTTTCCTATGTCTGTGGTTCATGTTTTCCTATAGTATTTTGTTGTGTAGTACGCGTATTTAACTACTACTACTAGACGTATTTGCACTCTTCAATAACCCTTTAACAGAAATACGTCACATTTCCAGTAACCCTGTATATACAGGGTGTTCGGTAAGTAATGGATAACCCAGTACCTGTTGATAGAGCACCTTAAACCGGTCCAGAAAATGGATTTTCATGTCCAGTAAAAGTACCGCGGTTTTTGAGAAAAAAATAATCCAGTCCTAATAGGACTATTAATTTTTTTCTGGAATTTAGGACATGTGTCACTCTTTTGACCGACATGGCTAAAAAATAAGATATTTTTGATGTCTGATTTTTAATAAATACTCTTACAGTGGTGCTATCAGACATTCTATCGTCGTTATATTTAAAAAAAATAATCTTAAACTCAAAATTAAACTTTTCCTGGAATTTTCACCCAAGTTTGAGCATGTCTGGTCTAAAAAAATTGTATGGAGAAAAGTGTGGCCAACTTTCTCAAAAGTTGCCTATTTAATGCTGATTTTGTTTCTTTAAAACTATTGAAACTGAAAACGAGCTATTTCTGCTAAAACGAAATTTCATTTAAAATCAGTTCAATACCTGGTTCTGTTGAATAGCATGCATGAGGCATTTAATTTTTTAACATTGAACGCAAAAAAAAAAAGATGTAATAAGTTTAACATGTTTTTATTCGGGGGTGTGTGTGTTTTGTCTGTCTATGGCCACCTGGCGACGAAACGTGTAGATCGATTTCAATGTGATTTTTTTACCGATAGCGTATTCTTGCGAGATGGTTTTAGCTATGCTATGTCAAAATAGGTTCGGCAGTATTGAAGATAATCAATTTTGATTGAGAGCTTTGAAGATATCTTGGCAAATATTGTAACTAACAACATCGAGTTTGGGATCAAATGCTTAATTACATTGAAGGAAGGCATGTTCTTTAGGGTCTGATGATGATCAGCTCCATAAAAATATTTTCAGATAGAGCTCTTTAACAAACTGGAACGCCTACAAAATGTAGCTATCCGGTTTGTATTTGGATTACGGAAATACGACCATGTGTCCGAATTCCACGCTAAACTAAAGTGGCTCCCAATCCGTCGTCGAAGAGACACCCTTGTCCTGTCCCTCCTCTACTCTATCCTATTTAATCCATTGACTCCCCACTACCTTAAAGAACGCTTCATCTTTAGCTCCCTTACTACTGGCCGTCCCTTACGTTCCTCTAAGAATCTCTCTCTCAATATCCCATCCCACTCTTCCGACTTCTACACCCATTCCTTTACAGTCCAAGCTGCTCGACTTTGGAACTTGTTGCCAGAGTCGATCAGACATTCTCCTTCTGTGGATGTTTTTAAATCGAAAGTCAAAGCACACTTCCTGGACCTCTGTTCCTGATTTTTCCTTTCCCCCCTTCTATTTTTCTATCTAAATTAATCCGGTACGTGTAGGTATGTTTATGTTTTGTTGTAGCATGTATGATATATATTATATATTATTATTTATATGTTATTTATCTATGCACCTTTAATTATATGTAATATGTATGTATTTATGTATTTGTTGTATTCACTTCTTTTTCACCTATAATTTTGTTTTTTATAACACCGACCCGTTCTTTGTAATATTTCCTCTACCCTAAGGTTGTCTGGAAGAAATCGCTTTTTAGCGATAAGACCGCCTTATTTGCACCATATTCAGTTTATGTTTCCTATTGTGCGTTGTATTTTCTTTTGGTGTAATTAAAGTTTATTTCATTCATTCATTCAAAAATATTTTCAAAGGTATCTCGGCTTCCATCAAAGGATCTCGGCCAATATCACATCTAGGGTTATGGAGGTTGAGCTCATATTCTTAGTTTAAGTTGCTACGGTTTTTTAATCTTTAGGGTTTGATGATGACCAGGACTATCAAAATATTTTTGAAGGAATCCCGGCCACTATCACACCAAGGAGTATAGAGTTTGGGCACAAATTTAATGTCTAGTTGCTTTGTGGTGATTTCGTATCTTTACTTTTTAGAATCTGATGATGGTCAGGTCAAAAATATGTTTCTTGGTAGTCCAAATAGTAGTAAATTGACATTAATGCTTTCGGAACCATTTATTTTTGATTCAGTTTGAGGGGTAGAGTAGGTGGTTTAAATTAAATTAAAATTAAATTAAAAATTATTTATTTCATATTATTCATCCATATTGTGTTAGTAACAATTGTCTTATAACTATGTTAGTTCACAACGTTAAAGGTTAATGATACTTTCCTTACACCCTGTATTTATTTTTGAAACAGTAATTTTTACAGGTCTCAAAAATCGAGTATATTTTGCTACAAATGTACTAAAGGGAAATGTCCATTCAAGGAAAGGGACGTAAGGGGAAATGTCCGTACAGGGAAATGGACGTACGAGGAAATGGCCGTTCGGGGAAATAGTCGTACAAGGAATTCGGGCGATAGACGTTAAACTATTTTTCAGGGGTTGACAAAAAAAAAGATATTTACAATGGAGTAGAGTAGAAGTCGAGTGGAGTAGAGAAATGTCTTTTATAACATTATAAATAATTTATTACATTAACTATTTGGTTTGAGTAAAAATTTTCAGTATTTACCTTCCTAGCTTGAATACGTTGACTTCGAGAACGAATGTAAGAAAACATAACGGGTAGGTATTTATTGAGAATACATAGATGTTTAGCTTATGTTTAGACAGATTTGATTTGCAAAATGTTTTGTTTTTTAAATAGTTTCGCTGCCTCGTCAAAAACACTTTTATAAGTAACTAGCTTCGTCCGCACAAGTTATATACCAGATTTTAAGTCAAATCATAAGCTATCAAACAAAAAAAGTTTCATGAAAATCGGTTTAGAAATTTTTGCGTGATGCTCGATCAAACAAACAAACACACAAACAAACAAACAGACAGAGAAAAAATCCAAAAATTGGTGATATGAAATCAGGGACACCTAAAAACCATATCGTAATTTTTTTTTCTTAATATCTCCAATGTACAGACACACTTTCTGTTACAGTTTTATAATAGTTTAGAAAATGTTTCTTGTATGGGGGACCGAACCGGTAATGAAATGGGTATTTCGTATTTTATTTATGTATACTTAATTCAGAAGGTTTCACAAAAGTTTACTCAAAGTAACTGGGATCCTAGGTTCCTAGGTTAAAAATAAAAAAATACCATACCAACAAACTTAAGTTTGTAGTTGATGTTTTCAGTTGATGAGCGTAGACACATATTTTTATTAGAATCATCATTTTGAATAGAATCCATGAAATTAACACCAGTTTAACTAGGTGAAACTTCTATTTTAGGTATATGAGTATTTACAACATTATGTACAACTTATGGCTAAATATGGCTGTAATTAAAAATAAAAACAAATACAAACAGTAGAAAAAGAAATGAGCCACTATATCGAGCACGACTTCCGTTCGACTTACACTAAACAGAAGACGTGCTCGAGGCCACCGTCCTGCGGGACGTCCTGCGCCCAGGACGCAGGCTGCGTTACCTCGTTGGATGGCAATGGATATTCGTTGCCCGAGGTACGCGCCAGCCCTTTGATCACCGGACACCTCGATCAAGCGCGACGACAACTCTTTGAAGAGCTGTCAGGCGTCCGGCCCCCACGGCCCCAGGGTCTCTACATCGAATGGCGCAAGAATGTAGAAGTCACCCAGGGTGGCATATGTGCGCCGCTTGAGACCCTCTGCAGCAGCTGCCGCCGCGCCCGCTCTTAGAGAAGTGGCAGGGAGTTGTGAGGGCGCCACAGTGTCGACACACGTAGCGTCCCACACCAGGGGTCTGCCATTCCTCCAAGGAATGACGGTCATACCGTCGGGTCTCCTGCCATCGTCTCGTGCAAGGCCCCTTTGCTCAAGTATGGCCGGCACATTGGCGCTGACAAGGGCCCGGCGGATGCTGTCATTCAGGCTGGCATGGCGTGGGAGACAGCCGACAGGAGAGGGCATGGTGGCCGAGGTCGTTAACGTTCCCGCCGCAACGGCAGCGATGTGGCTCAATCGTTCTAGCCCCGAGACTCACACCAGTTTAAGTCATGAAAATGAACAAAGATCTAAAAATTAAACGCTTTTCGATGAATTCCTAACTCCATTGGAAGCTTTGTTATTACTGTCTTGAACGTAAATCTGTAAAATCCCACTAAACCTATTTTATACAACCGCACCCGCATTCTTCCTACTCATGTAATAATACAAATGTTTTAGTTTTTCGATGTTGAGACGGTAAGTATGTTTTGTATGGATTCATGCAAGAGTAGGTAGTACATTACATCCTGAGTATTCCTGAGGTAGCATAAAAGGTACTTAAGATATGCGGGAAAAACACAATTTCATTGGGAATAACCAATAATTAAAAAGTTTTCGAGAAGTTATTATAACATAGCATAAGTTTATGATTATAACCAGGGATGTTTTCTTAATACTTGGTCGTAGATTATAACAGTAATTTAGACAACTTGAATGACTGCATGTGAGGTCCGATTCACAAAGCAGGAAACTGAAAAATCTATAACACGTAATTTATAGCAAACTTGAATTCGTAATTGAAAAAGAAAATCCTAAAATTTGAAGGCAAAGGATAAGAGAAGTACGAAAAGTTACCAAATAATAAGCCACGTCAAATGCGACAGATCAAAATGGATTAAAAACATTTTTTGTCTTAAATTAAATATTTTCATAATAATGATTATGACAAATCGGAACTCGATTCAATATAATATCATCGGCGGCACACAATTTTTCAAACATTAACAGCTACATCTAGAGTCGAGTAGCGGTACTACGTCCTACGCTCTCCGATATAGTAAAAAATGTTGACTGTGTAAGAAAATACTAAAATTACAAGGGCTGGCCGCAAGGTGGCACCACAAGTGGTTTGTGAAAAATGCGTGAAGTCAGTTGACCCAAAAAATGCAATTTTATGTGCAATATGCCAAAAAAGATTCGAATTTGACTGTGCCGGTTGGGTTGTTCAGAAAAATTATATCGTCGTACCGCCACACACATACGGAATTGCAATCCGGAATTCCGAATCAGAATTGTGATTTTGTATAGGATTTGACAGCTCAGCAATTTCGAACGGTATTGTGGAGGGGGAAAATCCATACGAAATCGTGATCCTGATTCAAGATTCCGGATTGCAATTCCGTATGTGTATGGCGGACCTTATGACTCAAGATGCAAAGATGAAAATGGAAGTAATACAGGGTGGTCCAAACGGAGACGTCCAAAAATTTTTTTTGGTTTCCTCACCTCTAGGTGTATCCGAAAATACCCCATATAATTTTCCGCTATTTTTTGTAGTTTAGAAGGTGATGAAACACGCTTCCATACGTAAAATAATCAGCAACACAACGTCCATACAAGTTACGGCAAACAGGGTCGAAAGTGAAAATTTTAGGTTTGAGTTGGATGGAGCAAAATTTTCAAAATACTCTTAAAAATATGAAATGGATGTTTCATACTACTAATTTTTAAAAGGTTAAGTGTTTTTTTAACTTACCAAATAATAAACAAAAAGTGCTTCTTAATAGGCCATTTCACGCTGGAATCGGCTTCCAAAGTTAGTTAAGTAAGAAATACCCCAAGAAAAAATTTTGTTCCAAAAATTTTACTATAATTTTTTTATGGCTAGCATTAGTCAAATATTATCAAAAACATTTAAATAAACTGAAATTTAATGTTCTGTGAATTATTTTTAATATTCTGATTAGGTACTAACTCGCGGTATTTTTGTGATATCTTAAAATACTTCAATAGTCATTGAATTTCAGTTTATTTAAATGTTTTTGATGATATTTGACTAATGTTAGCCATAAGAATAAAAAATATTGTTAGTAAAATTTTTTCAAACAAAATTTTTTGTTTTCGAATTTTCCACCTTTGGAACTTTGGAAGCCCAGTCCAGCGTAAAATGGCCTATTAAGAACCACTTTTTGTTTATTATTTGGTAAGGTTAGTAATGGCTGAAGTTTTTAAAATTATTTTAAACCCATGAAACATCCATTTCATATTTTTAAGAGTATTTTGAAAATTTTGCTCCATCCAACTCAAATCTACAATTTTCACTTTCGACCCTTTTTTCCGTAACTTGTATGGATGTTGTGTTGCTGATTATTTTACGTATGGAAGAGTGTTTTCAGATAATCATGTAACAAAAATAAAATTTAAAAATTCATACTATGTAAAAAGTTATGACAGTTTTAAGCCGGTCCGGTAGAAAATTCTCAAATATACCTTTAAAAATTCATAACTTCTAAACTACAAAAAATCGTGGAACATACATGGGGTATTTTCGGATACACTTAGGGGTGAGGAAACTAAAAAAAATTTTGGACGTATCGGTTTGGACCATCCTGTATACCTTGCATTAAGTGTTGTTCTTAGGTACCTGGAAGGCTATAGATGGGGTGAGGTAAAAAGTTGGTGGGTGGCAGGGTGTCTCCGTACGTAAGGTTAAATTTCTTTGGTTCGTACTGTATGTAGTAATCGATACTCTTTCTTATACTGTACCTGTACTACGGATCTAGTTTAGTTACGGTAGTCTAGTAGGTAACATTAATATCATTTTGGTTCTCTGTATTACAATATATAAGTATGTTAGTTCTCTGTATCTTTTGGTAGTAAGCTGGCATAGGTAGGTTTTGGTGTTCCTTTAGTTTGGACCAAAAAGTTTATAACTAAAGGCATAGAGGGAGCCATACCCCATAGAGATAGTAAGTACTACGTATACCATTGCAAGGCTGTCCATTTTTTTTGACGTTTGTGTTTGAGAATGACAAATAGGTAATACCTACAAATTTTATCAACCATGAATGACGAATACAGACCTACGCCACCACCGTATGATCCGTCTACGCCAAACGCACCGGTTATTCCTGTTTTTTCTCGTGTAAACCCTTATAGGGGTACTTCCAAGGATTATACTGATTACAAGCGCAGTTGCTTCTGCTGTATTTTTGTCCTGTTAGTATTAACTATCGGCATTTACTATATTACGAGCTTAATCTAGTCAAAAAGTACGAATAGCGTAAATTAAGAGTGCCTCTTATATATCCAACGGAATAGCTATATTGAGGAAGAACGGCACGGACCTTAAAAATAGAGAAGGTAGCCGCAAAAGAGAATGGAATCACTACCGTTTTAGTAGCCGCTGAAGAACAGGAAAATGAATTTCGAGACAGGAAAGTAATTTTATAAATGATAAATTGCCGGTAGGTAGGTACCTTGTGCACCCTCAAGAAATCTGATTTCCGAAAAAAATATCTTAATGAAAAGTAGAGGGAAAAACAACTATGGATGTGAATTAAATTTAGAGTGAATGAATTATAAATTTGAATTTAAATCATCATATTGTATGGCATATTTAGTCTTCTAGCCCAGTCACCGAGGGGTTTGACCCTGACAGTAATTCAACGATTGCTGAAACTTTGCAGTATGTTAAAGCGAAGTATAAAGAATACGGTCAGAAATCAGAAAATCTGAAATCAGAAAGTTTATTTATAGAAATGGGTACATAATACATTAAGGTGACACATAATACAGAAATAAAGTCTCTCCAAATCTTGCCCGAAGGCGTACAAATATTGATAATAATTATATGTCCTAATGATAAAATGATAATGATAATGATGATAATGATAATGATGTCCGGTTGATAAAATATCTATGATTTTTTTTATTCGGAAGTTAGGTATTTGTACCTAAACTTAAAAATCACTCGTAACTCGCGGTGGAAAAATGTTCGATCCGAAATTCCTTTGGTATATGTCAGTATATGTCAGTATATACTAATTAGCATAGATATGTAACGGTATCTAGGAATATTTTGATTTCAGGAAGGGAGAAATATAAAACTACCGTTTTTGTTCCATAACTACTTCAGGAATATTAGTTGATCAATTTTTGTCTTTCTATGCGTATTACCGGAGGGGAAAAATGATCGGACACTTGATACGAAACGATAATTTCTTTAAAACCATACTGGAAGGGAAGATAGAAGGGAAGAGAGGCAGAGGAAGACCTAGACAGAGTTATCTGGCCCAAGTGAAGGAAAAAGTTGATGTCGTATCGTATCAAGAACTCAAGAGACTAGCGGAAAGGAGACAGGATTGGCGAAAACTTCACCGACAAGAGCGTAGCTCTTAAATAAGATGATGATGATGATGCGTATTAATTACTTTAAATATATCGTCTTGCCCAATTATCTAGAAGATTTTCGTTTTCGATCGTATTTTTTTTATTTTTGGGCAATAACTTACTTCGGAAAATTATTCGATCCTTTTGAATGAATTTGTTAGTTACAGTACACCTGAATAAAACGGGCTTTAAAGTATCCATTAAAATGTCGGCCCCATTTGAAAATCAAGCCGTTGAAGAGTTCCACTATCCACCTCTTGGCTCCAACATGAGATCCACGACTCGTCAACACAAACCAAACGAGCTCAAACTCGAGCGATATACTAGAAGCCGTTGAAGAGTTCCACTGTCCACCTTCTGGCTCCATCATGAGTTCCAAGACACCATGTATAACGTATGGGACTCGTCAAAACAATTCAATCGAGCCAAAACTCGAGCGATATACTAGAAGCCGTTGAAGAGTTCCACTGTCCACCTTCTGGCTCCATCATGAGTTCCAAGACACCATGCATAACGTATGGGACTCGTCAAAACAATCCAATCAAGACCAAAGTCGAGTTGTTTACTAGTAGTCATCGAAGAGTTCCACCTTCCACCTTCTGGCTCCATCATGAGTTCCAAGATACTATGTATAATGTATGGGACTAGTCAAAACAAAGCAATCGAGCCCAAACTCGAGTGGTTTACTAGTAGCCATTGAAGAGTTCCACTATCCACCTTCTGGCTCCATCATGAGTTCCAAGACACCATGTATAATGTATGAGACTCGTCAAAACAATTCAATCGAGCCCAAACTCCAGTGGTTTACCAGTAGCCATTGAAGAGTTCCACTATCAACCTTCTGGTTCCATCATGATTTCGAAGACACCATGCATAATGCATGGGACTCGTCAAAACAATCTAATCAAGACCAAACTCGAGTGGTTTACTAGTAGCCATTGAAAGTTCCACCATCCACCTTCTGGCTCCATCATGAGTTCCAAGATACCATGTATAATGTATGGGACTCGTCAAAACAAAGCAATCGAGCCCAAACTCGAGTGGTTTACTAGTAGCCATTGAAGAGTTCCACTATCCACCTTCTGGCTCCATCATGAGTTCCAAGATACACTTTAACACTTTATAATTACACTACTTACATTAACACTTTATTAATTCAGGCTTTCTTTATTGAGAAATCTTTAATATTGTAATGAGGCAGCTACTGAAGTGTAAAAGGATTCTTAAAAAATTTGTTCATCATACACGAAAAATAAATAAAAGTAAACAAGATGAGAAGTTATCATTTTCGTGATTATGATTTAAAGCAACTACTAAATTAGTTTTAAAAAAATCTTTCAATGAAATTCAGAAACATTCAAATTCAAATATCTTTATTTACAATTGGAAGAAAAAAAATTATCGAGACTATCTAGCATTCTATGTATCTGTATGGGCGAAGCTCTGGCTAGGTATGGGGCCTAGAAATGTTTTAATTGAAAAAAGGCTGACATTTTGCTTGACAATCCAGGTTAGTAGTGTTAGCAGTTTTGTGTATCTTATATTCTAATTCCGTCGCGAATCTCTTTTATATGACTTTCGCACATAACATATAGGCTCTCCGTGGCGCTGATGCTTGCACAAACGTGTTGGTCTCTTAGAAGATCGGTAATGGTTACTATTATGTTCATTATTTTTGTAGTCTTTGTGTGAATCATGTTTGGGTCTATTGTACCTTGGGCATGGCCGTCGCTTGTCTCTTGGGTGTCTTCTGCACCATGCACGTGGCCTTGTATGACTTGGACGTCCATGCCCATATTCAGGATCACGTCTCCGGTCAGGTTCACGGTTATGTTTATGTTCATTTTCACGTCTCCGTTCAGGTTCACGGTTATGTTTATGTTCATTTTCACGTCTCCGTTCAGGTTCACGGTTATGTTTATGTTCATTTTCACGTCTCCGTTCAGGTTCACGAGGTATGGGGCCTAGAAATGTTTTAATTGAAAAAAGGCTGACATTTTGCTTGACAATCCAGGTTAGTAGTGTTAGCAGTTTTGTGTATCTTATATTCTAATTGCGTCGCGAATCTCTTTTATATGACTTTCGCACATAACATATAGGCTCTCCGTGGCGCTGATGCTTGCACACACGTGTTGGTCTCTTAGAAGATCGGTAATGGTTACTATTATGTTCATTATTTTTGTAGTCTTTGTGTGAATCATGTTTGGGTCTATTGTACCTTGGGCATGGCCGTCGTTTGTCTCTTGGGTGTCTTCTGCACCATGCACGTGGCCTTGTATGACTTGGACGTCCATGCCCATATTCAGGATCACGTCTCCGGTCAGGTTCACGGTTATGTTTATGTTCATTTTCACGTCTCCGTTCAGGTTCACGGTTATGTTTATGTTCATTTTCACGTCTCCGTTCAGGTTCACGGTTATGTTTATGTTCATTTTCACGTCTCCGTTCAGGTTCACGGTTATGTTTATGTCCATTTTCACGTCCCCGTTCAGGTTCACGGTTATTTTTATGTTCATTTTCACGTCTACGTTCAGATTCACGGTTACGATCATGATCATGTCCACGCTTACGATCATGTTCACTATCATATCTATTTTTAGGTCTTGTATCCGGATAAGTATGTTTCTTATTTGATTTTTCTTTATTAACAAAGTAGATAGGATATATTATAGTTATATGATTATTCCCAGATATAGGTCTTTTATGATGCTTGCTACCGTTTGATTTTCGTTTAGGGATATAGGGATACCATGGCTTGGTACTTTGTTCTGGTTTTGAAGTCGTCGTGTATGGTTGCTCACCGTGCCACGGCCTAGGAGGTTCAAGCCATGGGTTCGTATAATTCCTGACGTCAAGAGTTGCTGAGAAAAGAAAATATTAAATTTTATTTAATTATAAATACATTGAAGCTAATCATTATTTTGTATTATAAGAGCAACGAAGAAAAATTAAATTGCAATCTCACTGCATCTTTCGTCTATACTATTATAAAACTGTAAATGTTTGTTTGCTTGTTCAAGTATCATGCAAAAACTACTAAACCAATGATTTGATGATGATTATGATGAAGCTTTATTGTTTAATAGCTTATGACCTGACTTAAAATTAGGTATGTAACGTGCGGACATTGCATGTAATTAATATTACTGACGAGGTTGATAGAATTCCTGTCTTCCTATTCATAGCAAATAATCTAGAACACACGGCGAGCTACGCAAAACCAAAATAAGCAGGCCGCGCGTAGGTAGAGTTATGTCCCAACGAACAATTTCATTTCATTCGGGACCCTGGTTTGGCAGTCCGGCGTGGTAACCATTACACCAACCAGGTCGTCAATTAAGATTATAATAATTGGTTTGGAAAATTATATTTTCAGTGTAAACATAAACGGTTAAATTACCTATATCCATTTCACTTTCTTCATTATTATGTTTGTGTTGGTCAGTATTTGGGTCTTGATTTGCATCGTCATGTTCAGGTTGTTCAATAACCCAATCTCCATCTTTTATTTCCTCTTCAAAAGACAAATAGTCTTCTATTCCATTTATGTCCTGATCTTCAGTATCGTGATCTGTATTTTCTACTTCTTCTGTATTTGATATCAGTTTATAGCCTGGTTCTGTTTCTTTTGTCAGCACATCCTGTGATAAAACTGTGTTATCGAAGACCTGATCTTCGTTTGTGGCGTCATCATCATCGCTTTCATTTAGAATTATGTCAATATCCTTTTCTGGGTCAAATTTTGAGTCATATTCTTCACATATCTCACTAGATATACAAATATTGTCACTGTTTCTCAAAAAATTTTGTATACATTTGCACCCTGGTTGACATTTAATATTGGGGTCACAATCTGGCATCAGTTTCAAATGCTCGCACTGTTGGAGTTTACATGGTGCCATGCAATTTGTGTACACCTCATTTTCTCCACAACCTGAGGGGGAAATTATATGTTTAAAATGTAAACAGTCGGCATTGCAATCTGAGTGAATAATCAAATAAATAAAAGAAATAAATATCTTGGACATTGTCACAGATTATATAGTCCTTTTTAAAGTACTAAAACCTACCCTGGACTATTATTATGATGATTGACCACGATCAACGTAAAATATTTATATTCGTCACAGGTACCTATAAATATTTGCCCCCTGCGGGATTCGAATCCACGACTTTCTGATCAGCAGGCAGGTTTACTATCTAATAAACTATCGGGCCGTCTGTCGATTACATCTGCTTAGACATGTTATGAATTAAACTAGCAAAATGACCAAAAATTTTTGAATGAACATGAAGTATAATGTTGGGATAGCCTAATATTGATGATTAATACGAGTGAATAGGCTTCTTCTAGGTAAGCTCATCCTGAGGACTGGATTGAGGTCAAGAGCGAACCCATACGTAATAAAAAAAATATACATTATACAATTGGTTGATTGTGCTCATAATATCGAAAAACTTTCCCAGAGGAACATAACGGAAATTCGCAATTAAGTTTCGATTCTTCATAAACAAGTTCGGCTGATTGTATTTAGTATGGTAAGTCCGAAATGTTTTATGCTAAAGATTTCTTCTTAGGGAAAGTTGTTGAATATTATAGGTACAATCACACCTTATAGTAATGCAACTGTTTAACCTAGCACCCTGTATAGCTCATACAAACTATGTTTTATGTTTCAAGGAAATTGTCATTACGGTCCAAAAACAAATTACTTAAACAACTTTACTACTCCTGGTATCATCGCGAAATAATGCAAAGGAATACTCTTTTCTATTTTAATATGACTTCCTCAAAGGGAAACTAATGAGTTTCGAATTTAATATCAATAATTTTTTGACTAGAAAATTATAACAAAAATATACTCACTTGGTGTAGAATGAACGAAACTTAAAACTGATATAACAAACACTAAATGTTTAAAAAACATTATATTTAATTAAACATGACACTATTAGTATCTTAAACGCCACTTTGTTTACTGTTTAACTTATCTCAAGCACCCTCGTCTTTTATACTAACAGATAAGGTATCACACGGAGAAAAATATTATAACACTAGCTGTTGCCCGCGACTTCGTCCGCGTGGACAACTGAACATTACAAATAATTCTTACAAAACCACATGAAAACTAATTACTTGTGATAGGGTATACTTAATCCTACAAAAATAGTCAAACTGGTTATGTAAGATGAGCTCTAGTGCCCCGCGTCACCACCGGCTACGTCTGGCAAAATTCATCGCAAAGGAGAAATGTGATACCACCCATCGGACAATTATCCCTCAGGATGTCCTGGAGCAATCTGTTTACAGCTTTCTTGTGCGTCATAGTACACTCATCCCAAATGATTAGTCAGCAGTCCTGCATCACCCAGGTCTTGTCTCTTTTAAGTGATACACCACATACAGGCGTTTTCGTGCTGTCTAAATCTATGGGAATCTTGAAGGTTGTATGGGTCGTTTGACCACCAGGAAGCAATGTAGCAGCAATCCCTGAAGATGCTACAGCGAGGGTGATCTTGCCTTGTCGTCTGATTTCGGCTAGAAGTATGCCATGAAGCCCAAATTGTCAAAAATACGTTGAGCTTTTTAAGCTATGAAAAATGTAAAGCGACAAAGATAAAACCTGCTGGTTTTAGTGGATCTCTGAATCATACTAACTTTGTACTGTAACAGAGGTTTTTGTTGCTGGTTTATTATTTCTCGGCCATTTTTCGAGATGTTATTTTAAATATTATGTTACTACGGGATACAAACTGTCACCATACAAAGTTTCTTCAAAATCTGTTCTGTGGTTTTTGCGTGATTTGCGTTCAAACAAACATACAACAAAAAAATTTAAAACCTTTTTCGAATATATTTCAATGTACAGACTTTTTTGCGTTTACAATTTTATTATAGGTATATACATACAGGTCTTGGGTTTCACCCAGCTCTTTATTTTTCCAGAACTTGCTGATAAAAATAATAATAGCTTGAATTTTTTCCTTGTTTCACATTGGCTAGGCGGGTGCCTTAGCCCTTTCCATAACCTAATTCCACTAGCATCCCAACCCAATAGACCAGTTATTTTTCTTTCTATTTCTACACTGACCGGTACTGTAAACTTTCGTTGTATAGTGTATTCAGGGATACACACCAGTTGGTGTCAGTCAAATCACCTTTTGGAATAAATCGTCTAAAGGGCCTCTATGTGTTGGCTTCGGTTCCACGCATGACTTCCAAAGACTCGGGACTTGTATGTCTTGTGATAAGGAAATGATAAACATAATAATAATAATAAGCTCTCAGGGCAGCTTGGCCCTGATTGATTTGGCCTTCATCTCTTGCTTCGCCCGACCGGCCAGTAGTGGAATTGCATGAGCGGAACCTATGCTCCAGATTGGAACCGTAATGGGTAGTATTAGCTCCAGTGGCAACAGCATCTTAACTCTGTTTGCGAGTAGGTCAGACTGTTACTACGTGAAAGTGCTCTGCGCTCAAAGTTTAACTTCTAAAATACTGGAGTAAAAAATCTGAAACTATTTGACAGTGTAACTCCCCGTAAGTACTTTTAATGAAAATTATAACTTATAGCGAACGCTGTAGCACAATCAGTGTCGGAAAAATCTAATCAAAATTGCTACATAGTTATTAAAAGCAGGCGGTGGGCAAATGTCAATAGGTGGCGCTGAACGAAATTAAATCGCACTATTGTTTGCTTTTGCAAATATCTTAGGAACCCTATTTTGGACGTACGGATATGTTGATGAACTTATATCGTGTAAACCCAAAAACTCAGTGTGAGAAATAAATAAACATTTTATTTATTTATTTATATTATATTATATATTATATATTATATATTATAAATAAATATTATAAATATTATAATATATAATATTATATATATATTATTATATTATATTATATTATATTATATTATATATATATATATATATATATATTATATATTATATTATAATATATTATATTATATATTATATATATTTTTTTATTTTGGTCGTGTCTGACACGCTCTTAGCCGGTTTTAAACCTTATTAATCGAAATTCGGCAAGAAGACACTGCTAAAATAATAATATATAAATATGGTTATCAAGAAGAAACAAATTTTATTCGACCTCCGGGTCCCATGTACAACGAAAAGGGGGTTGGAAAAAATATTTTTTTTTACTCGATGAGTGAGGTGCCGTTAGATAGATCTTGTAAATGGAACAAACACATATAAACTAACTAACTTTGTTCCGTGTGTGCTGGAGCCGCCTGGATTAAGCCGCAAGGACGGAAAGAGGCCTGATGGGCTCAGCCTGATACCGTGTCGGAGAGTCCGTTGCCTTTTATGGGATGCTACGTGCGTGAATACTTACGCGGCATCTCATTTAGCCGGAGCAATGCGCCAGGCAGGGTCAGCGGCTGAGAAGGTGGCTTCACTCAAGCATGACAGGTACTCCGAGTTGGAGTCCATTTACATCTTTGTTCCATTAGCGGTGGAAACGGCTGGTGCTTGGGGATGTGAGGCCAAGGCTTTTGTGCGAGAGCTGGGCAGGAGGCTTGTTGAGAGCGGGAACGATCCCCGCTCGGGTTCGTATCTGGTCCAAATGATTCTCTAGCCATAAAACGCGAGAATGTTGGTAGTGTGATGGGTTCCTTTGAGCCGGGTCCGTTCCGATGTGCGGAGGTTGTTTAAGTAAGTTATTATTTTGTTTTTGACGAAGCTTGTGGTGGATTTTAGTTTGGTAAGTTGACGAAGCTTGTTGCGGATCTCTAGCTGTTTTTCTAGGGCATTGACGAAGCATGTTGCTGATTGCTGGCTGTTGTATGTTGTTGTTGGCGCATTTTCACGCCGATTTTCATTTGTTGAATTCTTATTAGTAGGCGTCTGAGCAGGTTTATCATGAATGACCTGGTATAATATAATAGTTATCGGATTATTCTGAGATTCAGGTTGTTTATGGTATGTGTGCCTAGTATGTTTCTTTTTTCGATCATGCCATTTTTGTGAAGGTTTATGAGGATCTCATGACCTGGAATTTTGTTCTTTTTTTTTGGATATGACTATTATAGCTCTGCTCAGGGAGCAGAACTACTACTTTTTACTGCGGACTATTCGAGGGACCACGAAGGGTCTACCGAGCAAAGTGAATGAACCTAAGCAACCGACCTAGGGGCATCCAGAGGGGTACGGACTTTGGCATAGGACGTTGCTGGGGCTTCGCGGCGGATTGGGTAGCGGGGATCGGTGAGAAGCGGCCTGCGATTGGCCTGTAGCGTCTGTAGGCGCCAGAAGTGAAGAGGTCGCGGCTGTTCCCGCCGGCGGGGACGTTGACTACGGTGTCGACGCATTGATATCGTGTTATCTGTTGTCGCGTGTTGTGAGTTTACGATTATTAGTCATGTCTGTTGGGCCGAGAATTTTGTTCTGTTCTTGAAGTCTTATATGATGGTTTATCTTTCCATGGCTCAAAAGGTTTATGCCATTGATTTGTATTTTTCTTATCTCCTCGATATGCTTCTGGTTTATGTGTTAATGAATATGTGAATATGGTTTTTGTGTCTCTTGAATACTTTGATCAAATTTAGAATCGCTAATATTATCGTCATTGTTAATTTGATTTAAGTCTGTACTATGGGTTTCACTCTCTTCTAAATTTAACTTCTTTTCTGTTTCAGATGATAAGTTTTATTTTGAATCGTTATCTTGAGTTTGTTGAATTACCCAGTCTCCATTTTCAATTTGATCATCAAAAGACTGATAGTCTCCTATTTCAATTACGCCCTGATCGTCATTTTCAGTATTGTGATCGTTATATGTTCTGTTTTATTGTAGACCCGATCTTCATTTGTAACTTCATTATCATCGTTTTTATTTATAATTACTTCAATATCCGTTTCTGGGTCAAATTCGGAATCATCTACGTCACATGACTCAATAGATACGCAAACATTGTTACTGTTTCTCATAAAACTATGTATACATTCACGTCCTGGTTGACATTTTATATTGTTATCACAATCCGACCTCTGTTTCAATTGCTCGCAGTGTTGAAGTTTACATGAAGATAAAATAAAGTATTATATTCTGTTTATAAATATTTACAGGTGGACACTGGACAATATCGAAATCGTGAAAAAAAACATCTGTTCCGTATAAAACTGCAATCTCACTCGACCAAAATGTATAGGACAGCGGATTTTCTTTTTGCGATTTCTATGTTACATACATAAATACATACATAAGCTCACGCCATTGTCCCATGGGGGGTAGGCAGAGACAACGGACCGCCACACGCTACGACTCTGACACACCTCTTTAGCCTCATTGACATTCATACATCTTTTCATGCACTTCCGTCGATTGAGGGCGCTACACACTTGATAGATAGATAGATAAGATATATAACTCATTTATTTCACCAGAACAATACAGTGTACAATGCACTTGTGTCCTTTTCGGAAAAGATCATTGATTTGTTCATGGTATGTTTTTCTCGTACGGCCTCTCCCAACACTTCCGCTCACCTTTGCTTGATAAATTTCATTCGTAAGTCTTGGTTGATCGAATCAAGAACAGTGTGATAAGGGATTGGTGTAAGTTGAAGGATGATATTGTAACAAGGATTGAGAGGGGTATGCTTATTAATTCGGTCACGTAGAGAGAATGAATGAAAGAAGTTTCATTCAAGGACCCTATAATAGTTACTTACTTGGTGCAGAACAAACAAAATTAAAAAGTGATATAACAAGCACCAAGTATGTAAAGAACATAATTTTAATTGAACATGACACTATTTTGTTCATCTCATGTGCATGCGTCTTTTATACCTTGGTAGGGTCAAAGACGCATTCGATAAAGTATGTGTGACCATCTGGAATAGAGAAAATCTGCCACATACTAGCTAAAAATCTGCCAAAATCTGCCAACAACTCTAAAGAAAAATGACATAAATATGCTACATATATTTTAGTGTCCAAACACTTATTTTAAAGAATTTGTGGAGGTTTTAACATAATGCCACTAAACGGTCACCCATCCAAAGACTGACCGGACCTGATGTTGCTTAACTTCAGTGATCGTAAATAATATCAAAGTTCCACTGCGTCAACGAGCGCCTTGTAGCCAATGCCTACATAAAATTATAATTCGTTAATACTATACAATACGTACAGAATTCAACTATTAACATGTTATGACGCATCTCGGGTTTCACACAGCTCATTGTTCTACAGGGTGTAACAAAAATTAAAACCGCCTTCAAAAAAACTAAAATGTTAAAAAATAATATTGCAGCCGATGACTTTTTTTAATCGAAGTCGCTGTCAAGCCGGTACGATTCGCGGCAGGGCTTACATTAGTTTTTTGGCTTGGCTTGACACCGACTTCTATAAAACAAATTAATGTTCTTAGGATAATTAATGTTCTTATGATGCATAGAACCAACATACATAAACCTTATTCGAACCATATACTGCAATAGTACAGCCAACATAAAACTACAATCCACTGGACCAACATTCACGATCGAGAAGGCGTTAAGCAAGGAGATCCCTTATCACCTAAACTGTTCACCAGTACCCTTGAGGAAATTTTAAAGAAACTGGCGGTCCCGTGGGAAATGAAGGGCATTGTCGTAGGTGAGCGAAGACTAACAAATCTTCGCTTCGCCGATGACATTGTTCTTTTTTCACGATCTGCGCTGGATCTTAAACAAATGTTGCAAGACCTGAACACGGCAAGCCTTGAGGTTGGACTCAAGATGAATAGATCAAAGACTCAAGTCTCAACTCAATGACCAACAGCATTAAACGTAGAGTCGAAATAGATGGGCAGTTAATTCACTATGTTGATGAGTACATTTACTTGGGTCAGATAGTTTCCTTCGAAAACAGGCAAGACAAGGAAGTCGCACGCCGTGTCGACAACGCCTGGAAGAGCTACTGGTCCATGAAGGAGATAATGAAGGGTAAACTCCTGCTATCCCTCAAACGAAGGCTCATCGACATGTGTATCCTGCCTATCCTAACCTACGGTGCCCAGACCTGGTCTCTCACTGAGTCTCAAAAGTCCAAACTCAAGGTTTGCCAGAGGGCAATGTAGCGTAGTATACTGGGTGTTAAAAGAACGGATCATGTCAGAAAAACTACACTGCGCTCCAAAACACGAATAGCCGATGTTGGAAAAAAATCCGCCAGATTAAAGTGGGATTGGGCCGGCCATGTCTGTCGAATGCACGAGGAAAGGTGGGCAAGAATAGTAACGCCCTGGATCCCAGAAAACGGACGTCGGCGTCCAGGTCGTCCTGGGAAGAGGTGGCGGGACAATCTGGATGCTTTCGATGACGCGTGGCCAGAGCATGCCCAGGACTCTCTGTCCTGGGCATGCTCTGGCCACGCGTCATCGAAAGCATCCAGATTGTCCCGCCACCTCTTCCCAGGACGACCTGGACGCCGACGTCCGTTTTCTGGGATCCAGGGCGTTACCATCTCTTGGTTGGAGGATGAAAGGGGATGAAGTGGGATGAAGTGGGCTAGTAAAAAAAAAAAAAAGAAAATGTTCTTATGATGCGAACGAAAAAGTCATCGGCTGAAATATTAAGTTTAACTTTTTAGTTTTTTTGAAGGCGGTTTTAATATTTTGTAAAACATTTTATTTATTTCATAATTTTCAGTGGTGACTTCATTAGTTCAATTTAATAGTAGTGCTTTAAATTAACAAACGCACTAGACGGCACTACGATTTTCAAAGGTTCCCCTCGATTTCTCTGGGATGCCATCATCATATCCTGGTTTCCTTATCATGGTCCCACCCTTGAAATATCTTCTTTCCAACAAAAAAAGAATCATCAAAATCGGTTCATAAACGACGAAGTTATCCGCGAACACACATAAAAAAAACTGCACTACCGACTCGACTCAAATATTTGGGACAGCTGTTTTTTTTTTGCGATTTCGAAATTCGCTCCATAGTGAAAGTAGTTCAGTTTGACGGTCTGAAGCAACCCCTTAAGGTGGTTTCAGTCCATACAAAAGTTTGACGCACAATACACGTAGACGGAATTAATAAAAGTAATAATTTTATATATAGAAAAATAGTTTAGAAAATCTAGTGGCCGCGTCAAAAATAACATTTATTTGTGACGCGGCATCTGGATTTTCTAAACTATTTTTTCATATACATTCTGTGTACTAAGTATCGGGAATTTGTCAATAAAACAAAAAATACAAATTATTCATCTAAATTTATTTTATCGCCTTCAAAGTAGGTCCCATCGCTTGCAATACAACATCTCCACCGCTTCACCCAGTCTTCCATACATTTTTCATTGGCTATTTGCGGTATGGCCTTTAGCTCATTCAGCGAATTTTCTTTTATGGCTTCTATCGACTCAAAACGTTTTCCTCGAAGTGGTAATTTTAACTTGGGAAATAAAAAAAAGTCTGACGGAGCCATATCAGGTGGATACGGTGCTTGGTCGAGAACTTTTGTTGAATTTTTCGCTAAAAACTCTTTCACTATAATGGCTGTGTGTAATGGTGCATTATCATGGTGCAGCATCCATGAGTTGTGTTGCCACAAATCTGGACGTTTTCGGCGGATACTCTCACGCAAACGCTTCATGATGCCTAAATAATATTCTTTATTCACTGTTTCTCCCTCTGGAAGGAATTCGGAGTGAACCACACCACGGTAGTCAAAAAAAACTGTCAACATCACCTTGATTTTGGAGCGACTTTGCCGCGGTTTTTTGGGTTTCAGCTCGTTTTCGAGACGCCATTCTGAAGACTGTTGGCTTGTTTGCATGTCGTACTCATAAACCCATGTCTCGTCGCCAGTTATTATACGTTTCATAAAGGTCGGATCCGTAGAAGCTCGGGAAACCATGTCTTCAGCGACATGCTTTCGCTGCGCTTTTTGAACAAAATTGAGCTCTTTTGGAACTAGTCGAGCGGCGACGCGTTTCATGCCTAAAATGTCATTGAGAATGTTGTGGACGGACTTAAAAGATATGTTCACCTCACTAGCCAACTCTCTCAGACTCATACGTCGATTTTCGAGCACTAGCTTCTTGATTCTGTCGATGTTTTCTTTGGTCGTAGCGGTTGAAGGTCTACCAGAACGAGGCAAGTCTACTACTACTTCTCGGCCTTCTTTAAAAGCCTTATACCATTCATAAGCCCTTGTTTTCGATATACACGATTCGCCGTAGGTATTTCGCAACATTTTTAGTGATTCACCACATGAAATATCATTTGAAACACAAAATTTAAGGCACACTCTTTGTTCAACAATATTTTCCATTGTAAAAATCGCCGAGGACTCAAAACTATGACCAACAAAAAGTGTAGTTTAAAACAAATTAAATGACAGATCCCGCTCAAATTTTGCGCGCTAAATCAGTACAGTGCTACCAACATGCAGTAAAAAAATTAGAACGACCTCTTTTACGCGGGTCTTTTTATTGACATATTCCCGATACTTTTTACACAGAGTAGTACATTGTTGTTAACTAGCTCTATTGCTATTAAACACAGAAACACCTTGTTGTCATTGGCTCGTAACGTCGCCGAAGTTACTTATATTAATACCGTTTACGCGTATTGTGCGTTAAAGTTTTGTGTAAAATTGACCCCTCTGCTACCACCTTAAGCATTACTAGGCTGTTTTGATACACCCTGTATAACAACTGACTGATAAAATAAATAAAAATACATGCATATTTTATTATGATTGGGTTTACCAAACAATATTTAAAGCACTGCTATTATTATCAATGTATGACCTTTTCGTCTTGGAATTTTAATGTTTATTTCATATTTTGTGCCAACTACTTCGTTCTCGTGATACCTACTTGGATTATTTTGATTTAAAATACGTATTAAGGATATACAGGGTGAAATTGATCATTAGCATCCTTTGAAACTAAGAGTTTGCTCTGTTCATTAAACTGAACAACTTATACTATGGGAGCAAACTGATCGGAGCAAAAGAAAATCTGCTGTTGCATACATTTGAGTAGGCATTACAGTTTAGTATGAAACAGCTGATATTTTTTTTGCTCCGATCGGTTTTTATCCCATAGTGAAAGTCGTTCAGTTTGATGGTTAGACTTTTAGATTTAAAGGATGCCAATGATATCAATTTCACCCTGTATAGAGATAATATAATATAATACGCGTACCGGAAAGTGCAGCGAGGATGGGACACGGTGGATCGACGACCTGGTAAAGGCGGCGGGAACCAGTTGGATGATGGCAGCGCAGGACCGGTGGTTATGGCGATCCTTGGGGGAGGCCTATGTCCAGCAGTAGAAGTCCATCGGCTGAGATGATGATTATATATTCAGAATATTCTCATTTGACAATTAGGGCCGCCGTAACTCAGCCACAGGTAAAAGATAAGTACCAACATTTTGGCTCATCACAAGCGCCGGACAGAATGTCCCGCGCTGTATAAAGCAATAACAACGCTGAATCTAGCCACACTAATAAAGATTCGTATCAACCAGAAGACAAAACTTCTCCAGCTTTCAGCATCCAACATCCAGTTCACGTAAACTAGATCATCAGTACGGAACTGCTGATGCACACGACGCACTTTGCCGATTAATCCGGGAATTTCGGAATTAATGTACGATTTGTAACACCACTGACTTTGCGGTGAAGCAAAACATCGTAAGGAAACCTGCATGCCTCTATCTCGAGGTTTGTATTGTACCCATTGATGACATGGAACAGAGACGTAGTCGCTCACACAAGGCCTTATAAAAAGGTTGAAAGTCACCCAAAGGGCAATGGCTATGCTCGGAGTTTCCATAAGTGATCGAATCAGAAATAAAGAGATCCGCAAAAGATAACCAGAGTAACTGACATAGCCCAAAGAATTGCTAAACTGAAGTGGCAGTGGGCGGGGCACATTGCTCGCAGTACCGATGGCCGATGGGGCCGAAGGGTTATCGAGTGGCGACCGCGTACCGGAAAGCGCAGCTTGGGTAGACCGACGACCGGGTGAAGGTGGTGGAAACCTGTTGGATGAGGACAGCGCAGGACCAGTCATTGTGGCGATCCTTGGGGGAGGCCTATGTCCAGCAGTGGACATTCATCGGCTGAGATGATAACGATGATGATTGTACTCACTTTCCATTACAAGTGGCGACGGGCTCACTTCCCGTTACACTGGACAGAGTTTCGGTACTACTAGTAAATCGTGGATGTTCTGAGTTTTTAGAATATCTCTGCCCTTCTCGGGAAATATGTCGTGAGCTGAGCATATGCTTATGCGATACGTCTCCATAAGATCACCGGTGACCGTAGCTTCCTTGGCCAACGAATTGGCTTGACTATTCAAAGGGGGAACGCTGCCAGCATGCTTGCGACCATGTCTCGAGGAGATGCACCCGACGACCTTTTTTATCTTAGAGTAGTTGTTTTTATTTTATGTCATAACATATGTTCAGTGTTGCTGATAAAATAAATAAATAATCATAAATGCAGTTAAAAACATAGAAATGACTTTATTTTTAACAAACTATAAAACAATTTATCATCTGTAGAACTTCTTGAAAGTTAGAAATGATAGTTTCTGAACCATCGCAATATCTCTGACTACTCCCTTGTGTAATATAGTCGTGAGCATATCCGTTCATGCATTTCTGCTGCAAAAAGGTAATTATAATAAAACCCTTGGTAGTCCTGTGGTGAGTAACCATGCCTGCCGTGTAGGAGGCGATTGTTCGAACCCCGCCCAGGCCGTATCGTATTGATGTTTTTTATTTCGAATTGGGTTAATAAAAACATTGTTAGAAAACCTGCATGCTTAAAATATGGAAGCATGTATTTATACCCACTGTCCATTACAAGTGGCGACGGGCTCACTCCCCGTCACACTGGACAGAGTTACTACTAGTTTCGGTACTACTAGTAAAACGTGGATGTTCTGAGTTTCAGAATACTCTTACTACCCCTTCGGGAATATAGTCATGAGCATATGCTTATCATTGCAGTAGTTGTGTTTTTAATAAATTGTATCGAGATTTGAATTCTTTTGGAAAACACGTAGGTTAAGGGTTATCCGCTTAAAAAATATGATGAAATTACTCTTTTTTTTCATAACGTTGGTTTATTATTATTTAATCTCTTTGGGAATATCCAAGAAGTATATTTAATGACAGAGCGTTTTTCTCCACAAATGATGCCACACTGCGTGTCGATCAATATATTTTCCATAGAAACACCACACCAGACACTTCTTACAACGGGTTCACACTGACAAGAAGAGGCTAGCACATGTATGCGGCATGAGTGCGAGTGAGACAGGAATCCACGTCTTCCTTGCGTCCAAATCCAAGGTCAAAATTGTTGGTGAGCAAGGAGTATGGTCCAAACTGAAGACGTAGCATGTTGCGCGATAGCGCTATATCACGCTTCCATACAACGGCCGCTTTACAACTATACAATTTGATCGTGGGGACCAATATTGAAATCGCGGTAAAAGAAACTGCTGTTCCAATTGGAGTCGAGTCGCCATTGACGTTTTTCTATGGAACAACAGATTTTTTGTAATTTACATGTTTGTTCTGTGGAGGAACTGAGTGGAAGGGAGGAAGAATGAAAAGGGAAGATCTTCTGCCATGCTAAATGTGATGCCTGGGATCCAACGGTTGTGCGTAGGACCTTGTAAAAAAATATATCTACAGTTGCATACTAAACTTCAATACCTACTAGACTCAAATGTATGAAACATCCGATTTTTTAGCTTTTTTTTTATTAAAAATGGGTTTGCTCTTGTCCTTAATCCAGTCCTTAGGACAATGATGGGTCGAAGATGTAGCGAGCTAACCCAGAAGAAGCCTATTTACTCGTACTTTAAAGTGATTCGGGTTCGATCAGTTGGCTCCTATAGTTAAAGTTGTTCAGTTTGATGGGTAGACTGTAGACTCTAACACTAAAAAAAATAAAAAAAATTAAATGGTTATTTCACTCACTTAGCTTACATACATTTATGATGAAATGATTAAAGTTTATTTGTTTGATTGATTTAATTTTTATGATTTTTGTTTTTTATTTTTTATTTTATGTTAATAAAATGTTATACCAAGAATAAAATAAGATTAGCAAAATGTCTACTAATAAGCCGTTATATACAATTGTGAACCTTATGTGTAGTGGCTAACGGGTTACCAATGTGACGTCGCAAGTTGTCCTACATGTACATTTTCTGGTTCGTGTAGCGCCATCTGTTGGTTTCGTTGCTATACCTTGCGCAGTTGTGGGTAATGGCATCGTGGTAGGCTCTACACAGTACCATCATAGATTAATATTTCTACAGGTTATAGATAGGTAGGTCGCCTGGGATTTTAGTACGTATAATTATTCGCGTTACCGCTTATAAGGACTAGGTGGAGCCACATTGTTAAATTGAAACACTGCATACAAAAAATTGAAATTGACAAGATGACGTCAGCACATGCGAAACCAAAGAAATTGAACCTTAAGTCTTCTTCTTAGGTAACTGCCGGGTAACCAGAGGGCGATAGAGGGGATGAGGTAAAACGTTGGTGGGAGGAAGGGAGTGTCCGTACTGTATGTAGATACAGATAGATACTATTTCTTATACTGTGCCATAACCACCCGAATCGTGAGCCGGTTGTCTAGCTAGACCACTAGACAAACAGTTATTGATATGGGTGAAATCTCTCATTACCTCTGTTCCTGATTTTTCCTTTCCCCCCTTCTATATTTCTATCTAAATTAATCCGGTACGTGTAGATATGTTTATGTTTTGTTGTAGCCTGTATGATATATATTATTATTTATATGTTATTTATCTATGTACCTTTAATTATATGTAATATGTATGTATTTATGTTTTTGTTGTATTCACTTCTTTTTCACCTATAATTTTGTTTTTTATAACACCGACCCGTTCTTTGTTATATTTCCTCTACCCTAAGGTTGTCTGGAAGAAATCGCTTTTTAGCGATAAGACCGCCTTATTTGTACCATATTCAGTTTATGTTTCCTATTGTGCATTGTATTTTCTTTTGGTGTAAATAAAGTATATTTCATTCATTCACTACTACAGAGCGGTGAGGTAATAGCGCGCTGTCGCACCAGTTAAGATACGAACCCAAATTCAACACATAGTGCTTCGATACGTCACCAATAGATGTCGGAAGCTGTCTAAGCAAAATCAGCGTTCCACTTGGTTTGTACTAAGATAACAGAGCATGAGTCCCATCGTGAATATTGTTTAGTCTGATGGTCTGAAGCACCCGCTAAAGTATGTAGCTATTCTTATTAATTGAAATGAATGAATGAATGAAATATACTTTATTTACACCAAAACAAAATACAATGCACAATAGGAAACAAAAACTGATTATGGTACAAATAAGGCAGTCTTATCGCTAAAAAGCGATTTCTTCCATAAAACCTTAGGGTAGAGGAAATAGAACAAAGAACGGGTCGGTGTTATAAAAAACAAAATTATAGATGAAAAAGAAGTGAATACAAATAAACATTTAAGGAGGTGGTTTAGACCATCGAACTGAGCCACTTTCACTATGGGACAAATATGGAAATCGCGAAAAAAAATCTGATGTTCCATACTAAACTACAAATCTACTCCAGCTAAATGTATGGGACAGCTATTTTTTTTTCGCGATTTCGATGTTGGTCCCATAGTGAAAGTTGTTCAATTTGATGGACGGTCTCAACAACCTCCTTAAAAGTTTTAAAGGTTTATTTTTACTTTTGTAACACCCTGTATACGTATATATTTTAGGAGTAAAAAACCATTATCATCTTAGAAATAAAACCATAAATCCTAGTAAGATATAGGGTGTCCCGTAAACCGACGTCAACCCGGTGAATGCTGGTAGGTTAGGTTATGACATTTTATCTGTGGTCATGACTAAGCAGAATATCAAAAATTGACTTTAGTACAAGTGTCTTAGTGATTTTTAAACATGTTACAGCCATGTTGTGCTATTTCGAATCAAATTAAAGATTGAAAAATTTGTCTCGGGCGGGACTTGGACCCGCAGTTCCCCGGTTTGGAAAAGTGCGGGTTCAAGTCCCGCCCGAGACAAATTTTTCAATCTTTAATTTGAAGTGTCTTAGTTTTCGAGATATTGACAGTTTCAACACAGATATATTCAATCATAGAACATTTGTAGGCGTGGCAATCAAAATAGTGACTAAGGTAAAGAGTTTCACGAATTTCATAAAACTGTCCTTATCACGAAAACTAAGAACCTTTTCCTAAAGTAAAATGTTGACAAATTGATTGATTGATGGACCGATAACCTTGATAGGTTAGTTCTAGGATGCTGATGCATCCACCGGTTTGACGTCGATTTACGGGACAGCCTGCATATGAATTTATTTATCATATATAAAATCTTAGTATTCAGCCAGGCTAAAATCTTCTATTTCATGATAGTTATTATCAACATTATCAAAATCATTAAAAAAAATTAAAACGTTGACTCAGATCTGTTAAAAAGTTTACTTCTTTTCATTCCTACTAATATTATAAAAGTTAGGATGTTTGCTAATGGGATAAAATTTAGCACCAACAATTAGGTGTTCTGGATTTTAACTCAACTCAACTCAAAATAACTGCATGACGGCATTTTTTTGACTCTACCACCGCGTCGGAAAGTGTTCCGTTGTAGAGAAGATGCGGCCAGAAACTCTACAACACACATCTTTTTAACAAAACAAAATATATAAAGTACAATTACATAATACAATATAAAATTTGTTAGTAGTAGTACATAAAGATTATGAAATTGTGAAAACTAAATGTTGGTCATTCATAAATTATAATCATCGAGTTTTTATTAACCTTTTTACAGATGACTTGTATGATACCAATATTTTAATATAAATATTTAGCTTTCTATCCAAATAAATCGAAACTCATTCAATAATCCACTTACGCGCAAGAAAAAATTCTGCGAAACGAACTTTGACATGATTTTTAATTTTTTTTTTGTACTGGTCTGTAGGAAGTAAAGGTTGTCTACGGATAGTCTAAAGTCAACGCAGACGAAGACGCGGTCAAAAGCTAGTCTACATGAATATCAATGCGTATATATATAAATATTTGTCTGTCTATTTGTTTGTTTGTCCTTTTTACGTTCCTAGACCGTTAGTCGGACCGCATTGAAAATTTGGTGAATTTAATTAATTATGTAAAATATAATTAATGATTAGAACTATGATTCTTATTAGATTTTTTCCTCTGAGGCCTTTTTCTCTTCCATGACCTGGTTAATCCAGTCTTTGTACGCGAAGACCTTCGTAGAAACGTCTGGTGAATTCTTCATAGCGCATCTCGCTCCACCAAAACTGACAACGCCTACAGCTTGATAAACTCCACCGTCTTCGTACATAACAGGACCTCCATTATCACCCATACAACCACAACTGCCGCTAATACCATCTCCTCCCGCACAAATTTGCTTTCCACCATCTAGAGTTGGCCAGCGTACTTTGCATCTCTGGAAAATTTATGTAACATTAAGACGTTTATTTGTTTTTGGCTGGGCTAGACTATTAGAAAACACAATACTAATTAGACGAACTATTACATTATAATATTGATACTGTCTTCATTTAATTTGGGTTAAACATAAACATGAGTAGAACTAAAATAATGGTAACAGCAAAAAGGGACCAGTGAATATTCAGCCAAAATTGACAACACTTCAATAGAAAAATATATGTAAATAGAGGTACTTGGATAGTCTCACTATAAATTACTCCAGATGCACCCCAAACTAAGCCCCAGATGTGGTTACAAGGATCACTAAGAAGGAAGTCGGCCGGCCGGTGGACCAAGGCAGTATCAGAGTGGTGGCCAAGAGAGGGACGGTGGTCAGTAGGCAGACCACCAGCTCGTCCAAGGACATTGTGAGGGTGACGGGATCGCAATGGATCAGATTAACACAAGACCATACGGAATAGTCCAATAAAATGGAGGCCTATGACAAGCAGTGGGTTGATGTGATCTGATTTGATTGATTGATTATGTAAATTTGGGGTTTTGGCCACCATTATTATTTTCCCAATAAAAGTAGTCTGATACCCAGGAGATTATTAAATTTATAAGTGTGCGCGCTACTCTTTCGCCTTTATTCCTGAATCGGATGGAACAGGAATCAGTTACAATCATAGAGGAATCGAATACAGTAACGGAAACCGGCAGCCACACAGTGTGTGCATCAGATAATTTTAATTATGTTGACAGCATCTGTCAGGCTTGATGATATTCTTACTATTTATATACTACACGTCAACTCCCATTTCCAATTCTGCTATTCAGAGCGTTCTTGTGAACCTTCACTAAGCGGAACATTGCGTATGGAACTTGGCGTTTGTCTTGCGTCTATGGCAATGCCCATAGTACAGGGTAAATTTTTAGTCAATGCGTATACCTTCACCATCACCTTCATCACCTCCTAGATTCTATTCATCAAATTGAACAAGTTTTACTATGGAGCCAAAGTTCGAAATCGCGAAAAAATTATCTGATGTTTGTTACACGAGTGCAGTAGTTACCAACTCGACGGTATCCATATTAGAAAGAAAAGTTGTTCCGTTTTACAAGTAGAATGCATGGCGAAGTTAAAAAATGTACCATGCATTTACGCTGTGAACAACTTTGAGCCTGCATTCGTTGAACATTTACGAATGAAGAAGCCCAATGGAAGGCAAACTGTTCAAGTAAAGAGCCTACCTCTGAAGTCCAAAAAGGTAAATTTATGTGACGTTTAGTGTTAATATCGACGTGTTTACTACTGTCATAGTTGCGTTGGATCACTCCCCAACCGGCTACCACCAGATTAAGGTTGTCAGGAGGATTTAGTGTAACGTCCGAAGGCGGCAGGCAAAGTGGACGGATATAATCTGGAACACAAGAGAATGAGAGGCTATTTGGTAAAAATATCGATGTGCATCTACATGTACGGGTGTACTGGCCACTACGAGTTTTTATAGGCTGCTTTTCTGGTTGGAAATCTATTTTAAATATAGTGGTAGTGGGCTCAGTGGTGAAATTGGATAACGCAGTTCCCCGGTTTGGAAGAGTGCGGGTTCAGGTCCCGCCCGAGACAAAGTTTTCAATCTTTAATTTAATTCGAAATATTTGTCTCGGGCGGGACTTGAACCCGCACTCTTTCAAACCGGGGAACTGCGTTATCCACGAAAAATTCGTTCTCTGGGTAGTGGGCTCAGTGGTGAAATTGGATAACGCAGTTCCCCGGTTTGGAAGAGTGCGGGTTCAGGTCCCGCCCGAGACAAAGTTTTCAATCTTTAATTTGATTCGAAATATTTGTCTCGGGCGGGACTTGAACCCGCACTCTTCCAAACCGGGGAACTGCGTTATCTTATTTCGCAACCGAAATTTGAAAAAACCATTCCAAATTTTTCAATCTTTAATTTGATTGGAAATCTATTCTCTACTCGCGGCTTCGCCATGCATCGGCCGCAAGGCGATCCAAGCACTGCACGTGGCCGCGCTATCCCTTCTGTCTTGTCAACTCTCATTTGGTCTTATTTTATTTTTAAGAAATCATATTTCTACATTAGTTTATTAGCGTTGCCTGCGACTTCGTTCTCTTCGTCATGGTTTTTTTTTATACCGGTCGAAACAATAACATAAAAAAAGAGATTGTCTCCAAAAATTATTGCCCTGACAAACATTTTCCCGTAAAAATGGGATATTTTTCCATGGTAAAAAATTTCTTTATATTAATTGATCTCAAGGCCTCTTTTCGCAGCCGTTGTTAGTTTCAAGTTTATAGCAAAGCAATTGTACTTTTTGAGTAAAGTACTAGTAAATAAGTAAAACTTGACTCAAATAGTACCGTGTTTATGTGGTACAATACAACTTACTAGTATAGGAGACGATTTTCGCCAGCTTAAGAAGTGCAATATCGTTCTCTAGCTTTCCACCCTGAAACAGCGGATGAGCCGTGCTACTCTCTACGGGAACTCTCATAGCTCCAGGGGTACATTCTTCCCCAGATTCTTGTTCGACGCAGTCTTTGCTTCGAAATTCGTTGCTTTGGTCGTATTCGCCAAGACGGACGCTTGATCTGCAACAAATAAGTATGATGTATTGTTATTCTTAATCTGGTTGCTGATGGGTTTTTAACGTAAATGGGGATATTCTTATGTATTTGGAAATCCTTGCGGCACCTACAAGCTGTTCTCGAGGATTATCATGAACTGTCTCGCTCGAAAATTCGACAGGTTTCAGTTCGACAACGTGGAAGCCTCATAGAGACCTACGAAATCTTACACTATGATCTAAAAGAAATGAGTTTATTCAGCATAAACCAAAATAATAGTTATTATTTTAACCATTGTCCGTGTGGTGTCGGCTAAGAATAGCACCGTCCCATTTCCTCCCGTGGGTGTCGTAAAAGGCGACTAAGGGATCTACCGGAGAATGGGCAGCAGCATCTTCCGAGTACACACATTCAATCCAACTGCGATCGCCAACCCGCCTGCCAAGCGTGGCGATTATGGCAAATCCCCCCATTTTGGGGGAGACCTATGTCCAGCAGTGGACGTCTATTAGCTGATATGATGATGATGATGTTGATTTTAACCATTATTATTTTTTGGTTCTCTTTATACGTTTTGGTGCTGTTTTAGTTCGGACACTTTTGAGCGCGGACAGCAATTGGTAAGGCAATGGAGATACATTCATAATAAATAATAATGTTTTTTTTTTCATTCCCAGTTCAGCAAGGTTAGGTTTCATATTATAATAATAATAAATCTTAAGAGTAGTAACACTCACGGTTTACTGCCGTCTAATCCAGATACGCATTGCGCAGCTGTTAAAACAAACGCACCACTTATTAAGGCTCCATTGCAAACTGCTTCATACGAACCGTCGTATACGTTTTTATATTCGATCAGAGCGAGCCAAGGAAACTGCCTTATCGGGTTATTTTTACCACCTGGAAAATAATACAATAAATCTATATACTATTATAAAACTGTAACAGGAAGTTTGTCTGTACATTGAAGATATTAACAAAAAAAAAGTTACGATATGGTTTTTAGGTGTCCCTGATTCCATTTCACTAATTTTTGGATTTTTTGTCTGTCTGTTTGTTTGTGTGTTTGTTTGTTTGTTTGTTTGAACGAGTATCACGCAAAAACTACAGAACCGATTTTGATGAAACTTTTTTTGTTTGATAGCTTATGATCTGACTTAAAATCTGGTATATAATTTGTGCGGACGAAGTCGCGGGTTAAGGCTCGTATTTAATAATCGTCAGTTTTTGTCGTCGCTTAGCATGAAAAAACTGTATACTTTGCTACTGCTACTTTACAACTAAAAAACATATGTCTCGTAATCTTTGACTATTTATTATAAGGACTAGCCTGCGGTAGCATTTCCCCTCTGCCACGGTATAAGATCAATTAATCATGTACTAAACGAGACAGCCTATAATTGCGAAACAATAATTTCGAACTTAGATCGTTTGGGGTTCACGCGAGACTACTTTTTATGATTTTTAACATCCAAAATTAGATTCTAAATTTATGGGGAATAAAATCCAAAGTTGCGGATTTCATGTTACCTCGCCCCCCGCAAAAAGTGGCAGAAATGTTTGTTAGTAGAATTACACGCGTAACTAGTCCCTATATAAGTAGTCAAAACTCGTAACCTATGACGTACTGAACCAACGAAATAGACATAACTACCTATCAACCTGTGTATCACAATCCTATCCTATCCTACTACTTACTACTTGTTACTCTTTCACGTAAAAACTACTGAATGGATTTTAATGAAACTTTACAATAATATAGCTTACGAGCGTTAACCCGCAACTTTGTCCGCACAAATTATATACCAGATTTTAAGTCAGATCATAAGCTATCAAACAAAAAAAGTTTCATCAAAATCGGTTCAGTAGTTTTTGCGTGATGCTCGTTCAAACAATCAAACCCACAAACAAACACACAAGCAAACAAACAGACAGACAAAAAATCCAAAAATAGGTGATATGGAATCAGGGATACCTAAAAACCATATAGTAACTTTTTTTTTGTTAATATCTTCAATGTACAGACACACTTCTGTTACAGCTTTATAATAGTATAGATAGATAGATAGATACATCAGAATAACACATAGGCTACAATTTATAAAGATATTGTTTGAATTGTCCAGACGAAGTCGCGGGCACCAGCTAGTAAAGAATATAAATAATTTATGATTTTGAATTTTCTAAATAAAGTCAACAAAATAAGAGGGTTGTCACAGAATTTTTTCCGTGTATACATGCGATCATTCACAAGACTGATGCCTAATTCACAAAGTACTTTTTAGTACTGCTGCGCCTGCGTACCAGTCGCATCGTAGTCGCATAGCCGCATCCTGAAGAGCATCGCTACCAGATTTGACTGTCCCTTAAACAGCCCAAGCAGCTATTATACAGCTTACGTATTGCTTGGGAGGGTTGCCAGATATGATTTCGGAAATTCCCACACATCGATTTTTTTCCCCTAAAAACTTATTTTTCATATCACTTAAGCGATTTATGACCGTACGCGTTGACGGAACTATATCATATAGCGGTTGAGTAGGGGTGAGTAGAGGGTGAGTACCACAGACCACAAAAACTAAAGGGAGATGTGAAAAGGGAGCGGGGCCAGTGTCGCAGCAATATGCGCAAAAACGGAACACATTGCTCGTGACAGTAATGATTCAATATATGTATTATGAGGCTGAAAGCCAGTCAAAATATTATGTGTAAATAGTTTACAATGCTTGCGCAGTACTAAAGATTATTCGAACGTTGAGTTCTGATATCGCAATGGATAATGAGCTCATTCAAGCTAAGAAAATACTTTCTATCGCGTGGTACTGGTGGTGATGCGACACTAGGTTTCGTACGCAGCGCGTTGATTGGCATCTCTCTAGATCTCTGGTGAGTACAAATAAACGCTTACCACTGGCGTCGATTCCACAACACCTAGAATCTGGGTTTGGAGGGAGGACTGTTAAGTTGCATGGATCTGGAAAAATAGATTTTATACTATATACAACGTGTTAATAAATAAACGTAAAACTAGAAAATAGTTTGTTTAGAATCAAGTGCAGAATCGAATTATCAAGGTTTTATAAAAATCTGCTTTCCCACACATTTACGTCGGGTAGGTACAGTCGTTTTGTATGAAGCAGAAGATTTTTTTCCGCGTTTTCTGAGATAGGCTCCATAGTTAAAGTTGTTTAGTTTGATGGTCTGAGTTCACGGTTTCAATCTGCGGAGGGCTGTCCCTTGCACCCTGTATAGTGTATATTTTACAACTATATCTAGAAAATTTATAGTTATAAATCTAATTCTGGTAGATTTCATTTTTTATTTTATTTAAAAAGTATTTATTTTAATACCAATTTCTAATTAATAAATAATTATAATCAAATTTCCTAAATAAATCACTCAAAATAAATATATAATAAAGATATAAATTAAATATATTGAAAAATTAAGTCCCAGGCGGGACTTGAACCCGCAATCTTCCAAACCGAGGAATTGTTCCAATTTAGCTAATAAGCCTAGAGAGAGAGAGAGAGAGAGAGAGAGAGAGAGAGAGAGAGGGAGAGAGAGAGAGAGAGAGAGAACGAAATTATTAATTAACCTATAAATCTTCTTATCGTGTGGGTAGAGCCCTGGTGTCAGAGTTTTTTCCCGGTTGTCCCGGCTACTATCTCTGGTGGTGGTAGTCGTTACATAAAAACGACGTCAGAGGTCGTAAGGCGGTCTGAAAAAACTCTGACACCAGGGCTCTGCCCAGACGATAACAAGAAGAAGATCAGCATCATAATAAGCTGTACATCCCACTGCAGGGCACAGGTGCCCAAAGCAAATTGGACATATGCACATACGATTAGAGTAAAAATCTATATTTTGTTCAGTAAATTATTGTTAAGGTGGATGCAGAGCCTGTCAATATGCGTAGGCGGTATTAATATAAGTAAATAAATAAATAAATAACGCTCACAGGCACATACATTGTAATGATCCCAAGCAAGCACTATTGGCTTTTTATGGAAACCATACAACAACGGCACAAACATATAGACATCCATGACCGAACCGGGACTCGAACCCAGGACCCTGGTTTGGCAGTCCTGCGTGGTAACCATTACACCAGCCGGGTCGTCAAGTAACTTTGTATATATGGAAAAATAGTTTAGAAAATCTAGATGCCGCGTCACAAATAACATTTGCAATTTATAAAATAATTACGAAGATATAAAGCTTTGAAATTTTTCATACAAAATTAAAAAAAACTTTATATCTTCGTAATTATATTATAAATTACAAATGTTATTTGTGACGCGGCATCTAGATTTTCTAAACTATTTACTTTAAATAAAATATTACTTTTATTAATTCCGTCTACGCGTATTGTGCGTCAAACTTTTGTATGAACTGAAACCACCTTAATGTGCAGTTTTGTGAAAATATGGACGACACACGTAAAAATATACAAGGTGTAAACTAAAATTCTTTACATATCGAACAGGGTGCTTCAGAACACCAAACTGAATAACTTTTACTATGAGACCAACTTTAACTTACTTGCTAGACTTGCAAACTGAATAAAATCTAAAACTAATATAACAAGTACTAAATATTTAAAGAACATTATTTTAATTGAATATGACACTATTATAGTCTCTTAAACACCTCTTTGACTATTAGATCTCAAGCACATACGTGTTTTATACTATGCTAAGGTCAAAGGATCTAAATAGATAAGATATTACACTGAGAAAAATATATTAAACATATAAACCAGATTCTATGGTTGTTACTAGTTAAAATTCTAGTTTAAGAGAAAAGCTTTGAGGGAGAGGTCGAAAAAAAAATAGTTTCTTCTTCTTTTTTTGGGCACTGTTATCTGGGTAACTGTTATGAATTAAGGTAGTCTGGAAGAAATCGTTTCTTAGCGATTAGACCGCCTTATTTTGTGCCTCTTGTATTTTTTTCTCTGTATTTTACTGTTTATGTTTTGGTAATAAAATATATTTGATTGATTGATTGATTATTTGTCTTCATATAAAATTTCGATTCAACAGGTGCAAAATGTAATGAATGAGGCGGGCTTTGACTACTTATATAAGGACTAGTTACGCGTGTTAGGCCGGATTCGACCAAACTTTGATTTATAGAAGATTAGTAGTTAAAGACTAGGAGTTAAATTGTTCCTTGTATAGTTATACAAGGAACAATTTAACTCCTAGTCTTTACTCCGAAATAACTTCACTTGTCTTCTACCACTCAAAACCCATACTAAAAAAACGAATGTATAATCCACCTAAAGAAAGAAGTCATTGTATCCGTACTTAATGCAATGCGAGGTTATACAGTTTTAATTTGTTAGGTTTCTTTTTATTTTATTTTTTTTTATTATGTGACATTGACATTTCATTAGTCTCGGTATAAGGTCACACTGTCAAAATTGGCCGTGTTAGTAAAACGCAAAATCAGTTTACTCGAGAGTAACCGGTGACTTAATCTAAGAATAGAATTTACTGGTACGGAAGTTCAACGGCCTCTACGTGGACGGACAACAGCTGTACGTGGAAGACACGCGGCTGAAGAAGGTTGACTGTTTTATTGTAGTGATCTGACTAACCAAACAACAGACATAAGCATATGCTCAGGACTCTATTCCCCGAGGGGCTAGTCAGAGATATTCTGAAAGCTCAGAACATCCACATTTCACTAGTAGTACCGAATCTCTATGCAGTGTGACGGGGAGTGAGCCTGTCGCCACTTATAATGAACAGTTGGTACAATACATGAAATTGAAGCATGCAGGTTTCCTCACGATGTTTTCCTTCACCGAAAAGCCAGTCATGTTACAAATCGTACATAAATTCCGAAAAACTCATTGGTACGAGTTAGGCTGGATGGGGATCGAACCATCGCCTCCTGCAAGGCAGGCTAGGTTACTCGCTACTAGACAGCCACAGCTTACAACAAACAAGTTAACCAAATTGTAAACAAAGCATCAAAAGCATTGGGTTTTATCATACGGGTCTTGTCTAGTTTTTGTAGGTTGAAATCTATAAAAATACTTTACTGTGAACATTCACCTCGAATATGCATCAGAAGTCTGGAATCCGCAGTACAATGTGTATAAAGAACGCAACTAAAAAATACAAAAACGGTTTTTACGGTTCCTAGACTATAAAGCACGCGAATCGGGCCTAATTCTACTAACAAACATTTCTGCCACTTTTTGCGGGGGGCGAGGTAACATGAAATCCGCAATTTTGGATTTTATTCCCATAACTTTAGATTCTAATTTTGAACGTTAAAAATCATGAAAAGTAGTCTCGTGTGAACTCCAAACGTTCTAAGTTCGAAATTATTGTTTCGCAATTATAGGCTGTCTCGTTTAGCAATAAGGTATACAATTGAATGCAGAATGCTTATACCGTGGCAGAGGGGAAATGCTACCGCAAGGCTAGTCCTTATAATAAATACTCAAAGAAACTAAGCAATACGTGAAATGAAACTAACAAAAAAGTTATTGTTTGTAACTTGTAGAATTTGTAGGAAAGGTTTTTCTCCTTATGACACCTTTTGATTCAAGTACCTCCTCGGGAAATATAGTCGTGGGCATGATAAGCTCATGAATCAAGTATGTGACGTCCCTAACGACCAAAAAATACCTAGGTGATCATTATATATTTGATGAAAACAGCTGTCACCATTTACGAGGAATTTTCACTTTTGAATCCACACTTTTAGAGGGGTGTAGTTTGTTCCAAAAATTCTCTCTGTATCTATTTAAAATAATTATGACTAACGAGTTGAGGCGAAGGACCGATGAGGTGGATCGACGACCAAATGAAGGCGGAGGGAACCCGTAGGGCAAGCGCAGAACAGGTCGTTGTGGCGATCCTTGGGGAGGCTTATGTCCAGCAGTGGAAGTCCTTTGGCTGAGATGATGATGATGAAAATAATTATGACCGACTAGTACCTATATATTATGGTACATATATAAAGTCTAACAAAATTAGGTGAAACTATTTTAAGGGGATGATCAGACCATCAAACTGAACAATTTTCTCTATGGGACCAATATCGAAATAGCGAAAAAAAAATCAGCTGTTCCATACAAACCTACTCGACCTAAATGTATGGGACAGCATTTTTTTTTGCGATTTCATTATTCAATTCAATTCAATTTATATAATAATTATTATATTAATTATTATATAAATAATTATTATATTAATTATTATTTATAGAGAAATATCTTCAGTTTGATGGTCTGATCATCCCCTTAAAATAGTTTCACCTAATTTTGTCAGACCTTATATACATAGTACATATGTAATGGCAGTGAGAATTTATAATGGAGTTCCTAAACATATTAAATGTTTAGCTGACATTAGTTTAAAAAAAATACTAAAAATCTGGCTAATTGAAAATGTGTTTTATAATTTAGAGGAATTTTATGCTAAAACGACCAGATATGTAAATGCTGTCAAATTGTAATATTTTATTGTTAATTTAATTATTGGACTTTTTGACATTTTTGTAACATTATAATTCAAATTTTATTTATATTGAGTGTGTTGTGTTTCTTGTGTTGTGATGTCTTTCTTGTGTCTTGTCTTGTGTTTCTTGGCAATTATCTGACATTTTGACGAATTTATGACATTACAATTATATTATTTATTTATTGAAATTAAGTGTATTTATTGGTAATTGAAGCGTTTTTTGACGATATCCTAATTTTTTATTTGTCGTTTTAAATTTGCGTCTAAATTTTGATATTTTGCATGTGATATGTTTTAAACATTTGTATTGTATGCCTGAAATGGGTAAGAGCTGCTTGTTCATGTAACTACGATGAGTTACATGAACAAGTTACCAGTTATAACAATAAAGCTATTCCTATTCTTATTCTTACCTATGGCTTTGAATTTCCATAAAAATGACTGGGTCCAAATTCGCCATGGTTCTTTACTGAGGCTGCTGCCAAAATGCGTTACCGATTCACTGTCTAAATTTTTTTAAATTTTCTCAAATTAATTTTTCTAACGATTCCGGGACAAGAAATTTCTTCAGAAACATAGTACATAAATTATGTTTGACTTTATTTTAATTACCCAAGCATGATTTATTGCATCATGCACCATCCTTATCCATTACGAGCGTTAACCCGCGACTTCGTCCGCACAAATTATATACCAGATTTTAAGTCAGATGATAAGCTATCAAACAAAAAAAGTTTCATCAAAATCGGTTCAGTAGTTTTTGCGTGATACTCGTTCAAACAAACAAACAAACAAACACACAAACAAACAGACAGACAGACAAAAAATCCAAAAATTGGTGAAATGGAATCGGGGACACCTAAAAACCATATCGTAACTTTTTTTTTGTTAATATCTTCAATGTACAGACAAGCTTCCTGTTACAGTTTTATAATAGTATAGATAAATAAACATTATAAGAAGCAAAGGTGAAATTTTCTTTCTTAGAATTATTATTTCCAACAGTCCAATAACAGTTTATGGAAACTTTATTTATGAAATCATTTGAATTCGAACTTGGCTCCGTAGATAGTGAATGTGGTTGAGTTTAATGATCTGAAGTCTTTGACTACTTATATAAGGTCTAACAAAATTAGCTGAAACTATTTTAAGGGGATGATCAGACCATCAAACTGAACAACTTTCTCTATGGGACCAATAGCGAAATCGTGAAAAAAAATCTGCTGTCCCATACATTTAGGTCGAGTAGGTTTGTATGGAACAGCAGATTTTTTTTCGCGATTTCGATATTAGTCCCATAGAGAAAGTTGTTCAGTTTGATGGTCTGATCATCCCCTTAAAATAGTTTCACCTAATTTTGTTAGACCTTATATAGGGACTAGTTACGCGTGTAATTCTACTAACAAACGTTTCTGCCACTTTTTGCGGGGGGCGAGGTAACATGAAATCCGCATCTTTGGATTTTATTCCCATAACTTTAGATTCCAATTTTGAACGTTAAAAATCACGAAAAGTAGTCTCGCGTGAACCCCAAACGTTCTTATTTCAAAATTATTGTTTCGCAACTATAGGCTTCTCGTTTAGTGATAAGGTATAAAATTGAATGTAAATGCACATGATTAATTGATCCTATACCGTGGCAGAGGGGAAATGCTACCGCAAGGCTAGTCCTTATAATAAATAGTCAAAGTCTGAAGTAGGCATCCCATTGAGTATTATTAGGGTGTTTTGTTACACCCTGTATTGTAATAGTTATTAAGAGGCTATGTGAAAAAATAGGATTCTTCAAAGCTTCATATATCATGAAGTACTAATAGTATGAGTATGATTAGCTGATATGTGTAAATTGAACATATAATTGAAGTTTTGACAAGTGCCAAAACACGATTAAGACACATTTTCTCGATAGAAAAACAAGCCAAAGTAACCTCCGTTTTTATTTATAAACGCTTGGAACTGCTAAACGGGGAATAATAGAAACACGAGCCTTGATTTAAAAAAAATAGATCTATATTTTACAAGCAGAATTGAACTTACATAAATAGTACAAACACAATTAAATAAAGTTTGTTTTACGCTTGTGTCGTTTCAGGCGCGCGCGCCGTCCCATCTCTTTCTCTCGCATCAGGTAGTAATATAAGCTATCACACGCCCATTTCGACATAGGCCCTTAAGAAAAAATACTGAAATTTGTCTATGGCTTGGCTTCGCTTCATCTCACCTGATGGGAAGTGTAGATGAAGCCGAGGATGTAGCGCGCTCACCCAGAAAAAGCCTATTAACTCTTCTTTTGAAAATATCCTGATTGTATTTGCTTGGAAAAAGACGCAGGGAGTGAGTTCATTATAAAAGATGATGCGAACCTTTTTGTGCGGATTGTTTGAATATCGACTACGTATGGATGCAGACTTGTACTACATCTTGTCGTACGTTGGTGGAAGGAGGATGGTGGAATCAGGTCATGTAGCTCCAGGGCACACTCGCCGAAGTGTATCCGATAAAACATCGACAGACAAGCGACCAATCGCCGGTGTTCCAGACTATGTAACTTAGCCTCGACGAGTGCGTCATCGTTGATGAGTCTCTTGGCTCGGCGCTCAACTGAGTCCAGTGCATCCAGTTGGTATTTCGCAGAACCGTCCCAGAGATGCAGTACTCCATGCAGGATCGCACTTGGGCTTTGTAGAGAGTAAGAAGCTGTGCAGGCGTGAAGTACCGCCTAACCTTATTCAGGATACCTAGTTTCTTAGCTGCGGTTTTATTTTTCGACATAAGCCCTTAAGTCGTGTTATTTTGTAAAGTTTCTGGCCGCACCTTCTCCACAGCGACAACACGTTATGATGCGGAGGTATTATAGCGTAGATTACAGCTTCAAAAAAGATTTTACATTTTATAAGTGCCCTTCAAGATCCTAAAGGTATTGAATAAATTATTTGAGTTTGACTTCATTCACGTAATACCTAGATCATTTCGTTAAGGGAGTCATAGTTTATACAACGTGTTAATGGACTAACGCAAAACTAGAAAGTAGTTTGTTTAGAATCGAGAGCAGAATCGAATTATCATGGTTTCAATATAGGTAATTTTTTTCAAAATATTAAATAATTGGTTTGTAAAATTTTAAATTTACTGAACCCGATGTCAACCCACCCCACGGGCATACTCACCCTACTTACTATCGAAACAAGATTATTAAAATGTATCCATGAGTATGTCAGCGCTTTCATTCATTGCTGAAATGATAACAAATCATTTTTGCCTCAAAACTTAAAATGCGAATAACTTTAAATTTGAACTATCAAAATAATGAAATTATTGTTTCATTCTAATTATTTTGTTATAAATAAATCAGTTGGGATGTATGAGGTTTTGCGTTTATTAACCAACTTCAAAAAAGGAGGAGATTTCTCAATTCGACCTTACATATTTTTTCATTAACAAATTGTTTATAAAATAGCCCGTTATCAGCTGTGTACGCAGATTATAAATATCGTGCACCGGTGATAACGGGGTATGGTTATAATAATCCTCATTCTTATTTGACTATCGGTGCCCAAGCCTCCGTCACTCAGCCTAGCCGTAGGTACAAAAATTAGCACCTTACTTTTTGCATCATAACATGAGCAATGCGCGGACATTCTTTGTTTCTGACCACCCTGAAAATATTACGGTCGTGAGTTTATGCAGGGTATAAGTGACAGCCTAGCAAATATTGAAACGGTGAACTCAGACCATCAAACTAAACAACTTTCACTATGGAGCCTACCTCAGGAAACGCGAAAAAAAATCAGCTGTCCCATACATTTTAGTCGGGTGGGTACAGCAATTTTGTATGGGACTGCTGATTTTTTTCATCACTTACACCCTGTATAGGGTATAAATTAAATTGTTGTCATCCCGTGATCATGGCAGTTGTAACACTGCCGAAATATCGGGAACTCAAATATACCAAAACGCGGTAAGAACCCGTTAAAATGTTCAATTCTAGATTAAATGGGACACTTACTTCAGACCCCCTTTGCTTCAGACCATCAAACAGAACAACTTTTTCTGTGGCACCAATACCGAAATCTCGAAAAAACAATTGCTGTCCCATACATTTCAGTCGAGTTATGTTTGCAGTTTTGTATGGGACAGCGATTTTTTTTTTTTTTTGCGATTTCAATTTTGGTCCCATAGAGAAAGTTATTCAATTTGATGGTCTGAAGCGTCCCTTTAAGTAAGAGTCCCATTTAATTTTACACTCTGTATAATATGTTATGTGCAGTTGTTATTGAGAGGTAAATAAGCCCTCTTCTAGGTAGATTAAATAATAATAAACAAACCTTATTACAAGAAGAGTAATATTATTTACTTTTTATGCAGATAACAGTATAACCTACGTCGTTTTCAAAGAATGCCGATCTCGATCTGACTTCAATAAACAATTTATTAAATACACAACTTATGTACCTTACCTACTTAAGAAGCATTGGCATAATTATTCTCATGAATAAATTCAAAAATATTCTAAAAACTCTACAAACCAAAAAACCTTTCTTCTTGCCTAATTTCATGATTCCAGGTCATTATTGGTTTTGCGAGAGTAAAAGCATTTCTGGAAACATCAAGCTGACAAAGTTGGCTGGTTATTGTATGTGTTAACGATTACACAGATGTTATGCAAGCAATTTGGGAACAAAATAAAATGCTTTAATTTGTATAATAGCAACATAACGGCAACACATCAGCTGAATAAATGTCAACAAGCTAAATATCGTCTGCATAAACGCTGATAGACCTCATTAACAGTTGTTAAAACTCTTTTAATCACAGGGAAGCGTCCTCGGACCACTTCTCTTTCTGCTGTATAGAAATGACATTCCTGAAACTACAGCACATAAAAGTATTTTATTCGCGGACGATATATCGATAGTGGTAACTTCTGACGAAAATTATACAGAATATGACATTAATAATAGTATCTAGAAACAATAATACAGTGGCTGACCGATAATAATTTACAAGTTAATTTGAACAAAACCCATTTCATAAATTTTAATAATCAAAATACCTCTCTAAAATTCATTACGGTGGTCAACTACTTCAACATGCGACTGAAGTTAAGTTTCTTGGAATTCTAGTTCATGAAAAAGAAAATGGGCTGACGTAACCTCAGGGTTAAAAGCTCCAAAAAAAAAACAAAAGAATTAAAAAAAAAAGAAAATAGAATCAACATGTTGACAAAGTAAGTAAGAAAATAGACAGTTTTAATTATGCCCTTCATAAGCTGACGACTATGGCCAGTCGTAAAGCGGCTATCACAGCTTATTTTGCGTACGTAGTCAGTGTTACGATATGGCCTTATTATTTGGGGAAACAGTCCCGAAATCAATAAAGTTTTCATTGCACAAAAAAAGAGTTTACGTGCAATCTGTTGCTGTGCACCAGACGAGCCTTGTAGACCGCTCCCTATACCTTACCTTGCCGTTACATTTTTGAGTTAGCTAAGTTTGTGAAAAATAACTAGGTACTCACTATTTAAAAAGAGTAGTGATGTATGTACGCCAAACACTAGAGCTCATGTTCGCAATAGGATTGTGTTTGAGATGACTCCCATGAGTACCCGATATTTGAATAACTGTTACTCAATGTGCAAGTCAGTGTTTAACAAGTTACCTTCATGTGTACAGAATTAGAGTTATGTTAAATTTAAAAGAGTTTTGCATAATATATTAATAAGCAATGTGTTTTATTCAGTGAAGGAATATCTCGATTAACTTGGATTGGATAATAAATGTACCAATAATAAGTGACAAATTTTAATATACGATATTGTACACAACAACGTATAAATGTAAATTTATTTGGTTTTTTATTAAAATTAAATTGTAATTTGTATGTTTTTATAAATGGCTGAATCAGATGATACTATTAAACAGGATTATTGTAACAACCAACCATGTACCCTGTTTAATGCAAATAACTATTTCTATTTCTATTTCCATTTCTATTTCTATTTCTATTTCTATTTCGGTTTCTCGGAGTCCTATATTCCTTCTGATCTTCTTTCTTATCTTCCATGACCTCATTAATCCAACTTTTGTACGTAAAGACTTTCGTATAAATATCTGGACTATTCTTCGTAACGCATCCAGCTGCAATGCGCAAACTGACAACGCCCACAGCTTGATAGACTCCACCGTCATCGTACATCAGAGGGCTTCCACCATTTCTGGAGCAAAGGCCGCTAATACCATCTCCTCCCGCACAGATTTGCTTTTCACCATTTATCCAGATTTGTTTGCATATCTGGAAAATTATTTTAACATTTATTAAGTCTTACGGATGTACCTGTAGAGGACTGTGCCCTCTACCACATTATAAGAAAGGGTATCTATTACTAGATCCTACAGTACGGATACTCCCTTCCTCCCGCCAACTTTTTACCTCAATTGCCCTCTGGCATTTATTTTGATTAAAATTGTTTGTTGTAGAGCCAAGATTATTATAATATATTTATTTAGACCAATTCAATTTATAATGTAATGATATTTGTATGTCTGCTGCGGACGGAAGCTAGAGAGACACTTTTTTATGTTACACCATATAATGTACCTGGTCTCACAAATAAAATTTCTGATTTCTGGTTAAGAAGAAGACTTAAGGTTCAATTTCTTTGGTTTCGCAAGTACTGACGTCATCTTGACAGTTGCAATTTTTTGTACGCAGTGTCCGGACTGTGCCCTCTATATTAGAATTCGCGCTAACTAATCAGAGTAATAGAGTACTCCGTATTAGTAGTTTCCAGGCTAAAATTACCTGATTTAATTGGTTGATTGATTTGGCAATCATAGTCTGCACGGCAATATATTTTATACTTAAAATTGGTTAACACAGGGTTGATTGTATTATCAATGGTTTCAAGTTTCGTCTTAAAAGATTTGATTTTTTTTTTTGAAGAAAAAAAAAATCTAGGGCGAGTGAAGCGAGCTCCAGATTTTACTACAATATTATTAGGTCGTTTGAAATCTGCAATGCGATCTAAATCCAATGCGATCAAAATTTTTTTGCGATTTCTATATTGGCTCCATAGTCAAAGTTGTTCAGTTTGAACAGAAGAATGCATGATGAAGTTATCCGCATTGACTAAAAATTTACCCTGTATATAACGCTGTGAACAATGTTGACTTTACATTCGTAGAATATTCACGAAAGAAGCCCAGTGGAAGGCAAAGTGTTCAAGTATGGAGCCTACCCGAGAAGTCCAAAGAGGTACATGTATGTGACGCTTAATGTCAGTATCGACATCTTTACTATTGTTATCGTTGCGATTGATCAATCCCCAACCGGCTACCACCAGAGTAACGTTGTAAGGAGGATTTATTGAAATGTCTGAAGACGGCAGACAAAGTGGACGGATATAACCTGGAAAAAAAATTTCAGTCATTAAAATTATCTCCTGGTCCTAGACCTGGTTTCTCACTGAGTCTCAAAAGTCCAAACTCAAGGTTTGCCAGAGGGCAATGGAGCGTAGTATACTGGGTGTTAACACGTTCCGGGACAGTGAACGAGACACAATAGAACTTTTATTGATATCACGTCTATAGGCGGTCACTGTCCCGGAACGTGTTAAAAGAACGGATCGTGTCAGAAACACTATCCTGCGCTTCAAAACACGAAGAGCCGATGTTACAGCCAGATTAAAGTGGGATTGGGCCGGCCAGGTCTGTCGAATGCACCAGGCAAGGTGGGCAAGAATTGTAACGCCCTGGATCCCAGAAAACGGTCGTCGGCGTCCAGGTCGTCCTAGGAAGAGGTGGCGGGACGATCTGGATTCTTTCGATGACGCGTGGCCAGAGCATGCCTAGGACAGAGATGGTTGGAGGATGAAAGGGTAGGCCTTTGCCCAGCAGTGGGATGAAGTGGGCTTAAAAAAATATCTACACTAAGTTGGAGGAGAATGGAGGGGATAAGTTAGATGAAACAAATAACAAATGAAGAGGAGTTAAGAATGGTTAAAGAAAAGAGAAACATTCTAAAAACAATCGAAAACCGGGGAAGAAAAATGATCGGACACATGATACGAAACGATAATTTCTTTAAAACCATACTTAGGGGAAGGGAAGTTAGAGGGGAAGAGCGGCAGAGGAAGATCTAGACAAAGTTATCTAGCCCAAGTGAAGCGGCTAGCTAGCAGTCACGCGTTGACTCGCGCCACAGAATACATATTATTATCCAACAAGAAAAACAACTTTATACAGAGTGAAATTGATATCATTAGCATCCTTTTAAACTAAGAGTCTACCCATCAAACTGAACAACTTTTACCATGGGAGCAAACAGATTAGAGCAAAAAAAAAATCGGTTGAATACATCTGAGTCGAGTAGGCGTTGCAGTTAAGTATGAAACAGCAGATTTTTTTTTGCTCCGATCGATTTACTCCGATAGTAAAAGTTGTTCAGTTTGATGGATAGACTCTTAGTTTAAAAGGATGCTAATGATATCAATTTCACCCTGTATATCAGCTGGTGGCGGCGGCCAGAAAGCCCTACAAGGGCAAAGTGCAGCAATACCGGAACGTTCACGTACGAGAAACAGTTTGGTAGAAACATCGCTGTGCATATAGTGGTGAACTGGGCACCACGAGTTTGTATAAGCTGTTTTTCTGGTTGGAAATCTATTTTATACTTGCGGCTTCGTCATACATCGGTCGCAAGGCGACCCGAGCACTTCCTCACCTCAGGGTAGAGGAAATGGTGAAAGAAGATTAGTAGGCGGTGTAGATCACATTCACAATAATATAATATACATAATTCAATTCAATTCAATTCTTTTATTTTATTGCAGATCATAGATCCATAGTGTTAGTAACAATGACTTAAAACAATGTTTTTTTTTTTTTACACAGTTCGAAACGATACATTAAAAATTATCAGTTTTACATTTTGTATATTCTCAGATTTTTGTATATTCAGAGCTTTAAAACAGGCATTGAGTATATACAACAGTGGAAACATTTTTGATATCCGTTTTAGTATTATCTGAGATTACTCCTGGAGTGTGATTTTTGAATCTCATACGTTGAACTCAGCAGTTGAAAATGTAATCGCACTCCTGGAGTTTGATATTTGTATGTCAAATCAGCAGTAGAAAGATGCATATATCTCCATAGCTAACATTTTCAACTGCTGAGTTTCAAAAATCACACTGCAGACAAACATTTTCCCATAAGAATGGGATATTTTGCCACGGTAAAAATAGCTTATGTTGATCTCAAGGCCGCTATTCACAGACGTTGTTAGTTTCAAGTTTATAGCACTCAAAAAGAACAGTTTTATTTAATGTGGTACAACTTACTAGTATAGTAGACGGTTTTCGCCAGCTTAATAAGAGCAATATCGTTACTGTATGGTCCCGCCTTATACTGCGGATGAGCCTTGTAACTTTCTATGGGAATTCTGATAGCTCCAGGGGTACATTCTTCCCCAGATTCTTTTTCGACGCAGTCTTTGCTTTGAAATTCGTTGCTTAGGTCGTATTCGCCAAGACGGACGCTTGTTCTGCAACAAATAAGTATGATGTATTGTTATTCATAATCTGGTAGCTGATGGGTTTTTAACGTAAATGGGGATATTCTTATGTATTTGGAAAACATTGTGGCACCTATAAGCTGTTCTCGAGGATTATCGTGAACTGTCTCGCTCGAAAATTTGCCAGGTTTCAGTTCCCAAAGCAAGACGTGTTGTTGTTTAAGTGTTGATGAGGTCGACAACATGGAAGCCTCATAGAGACCTACGAAATCTAACGCTACGATCTACAAGAAATGAGTTTATTCGATATGAACCAAAACCATTATTTGAGATGTAGCCTCGTCGTTCCGTACGAGAGGTTGTTTGGGGGCCCAATAATTTTAAGTTGAATCACCGTATGCAGTTTTTGATAAACATGAGACATTTATTGTTATGACAGCCGTGTTTTTCCGCAATGACCCATATTTCCCGGTCCACCTAGTTTGCCCCATAACCCTAGTAATAGCCCAGTCATTTTACGGAGTTTTGTTAGGAGATGTGGGAAGTGATTATTAATTGGACTTTTAAACTACGGACTTTTTAACTTACCACCAGCACTATTTAGTGACTAACTTAACACATATTTTGCACTCATTTGAATTAGATTTAACAATATAAATTATTTTTGAGCTTTAAAACAGGCATTGAATTTTAAAAAATGAAGTTTTTATTAGAAAATACGAATGTATTTTTCAAAACCTTCTAAGTAGATAAAAATATTTAAACCATGTTCAAAGTATGTATAATGGTAAGAATGCCTTAAATACGTGCAAAAAAAAATTACCATCAGGTTTTTGAAAACGAGATTATACCTCTGTTTTAAATTTGGAACTGTTGCTGACGGGATTTTTTTTTTATTTTGGTACATTTCTAAGCTCAAATTTGCTCTTAAATACTATACCGAAAAAATATCGATAACTAATTAGTCCCGGCTCAAACCGTTAAATGACTGGGCTATAATTTTTTATCCCTTCTGTAATGTCTCAAAGGGGCCTCTACGTGTTGGATCTGTGTCCTCAAGCAAGCCTTCCAAAGGTCAAAACCTGCATACGCTCAATCCACATAGGGCACGCGTGTTCAACCGCGGTGACCGCGGACTCCCTGAGAGTAGGCCTGTGCCCTGCGGACGTGTATATAAGGTGTTAGGGTACACAGTTGCTTATTTTAAGGGGTGATTATACCCATGATACTGAATACCTTTCCCAAAGGAACAAAGAGAAATTCGCAAAAAAAACAAATGCAACCCTTCGATCAACTGATTGCATTTAGTATAGAAAGTGGCATTTTTTTGCTACTTTTCTGTAGATTTCTTTGTGAAAGCTGTTACAGCATCGTGGTTAAAGTCACCTCTTAAAGTAATGCCACTGTTTACCCAAACACCCAATAGGCTAATGATGGTGATGATTGACGAATAATACTCACAGTGTTCTGTTTTCTGCTTTAGATACGCATTGTGCAGATGTTAAAACAAACACACCACTTATTAATGCTCCATTGCAAAGTTCTTCGTATGACCCGTCGTAGTCATTTTTATATTCAATCAGAGCGTGCCATGGAAACTGCCTTATCGGCGTGTTGGAACCACCTGGAAAATAATACAATAAATATGAAATTATCGTCTGGCGAATAAGGAAAAAAAAATAGGGAAATAGAAGACCTGGTCTCAGTCTACTCTCAACGTACTAGGAGAGATAAAATCTGCCCGACTACGCTGGCTCGGACACATAGAACGGATGGGGGAAGATCGCGTGGTGAAGTGAGCGTATCTGGAGTGACCATCTGGGCGTCGCCTAGTGTGCAGGCCCAGGTATCGCTGGATAGACCAGATTACCAAAGATCTCGAGGAGCTGGAGGTGCCCAACTGGACTGAAATGGCACAGAAAAGAGATGAATGGCGTGCTTTGTTGTCGGAGGCCAAGACCCACTTCGGGTCCCTGAGCCAGCATAGTGAGTAAGTAAGTACGACCATAATCCCTTTCAGGGGAGTCAGAAACTTTGTTACAACTACCAACTACAGCGTTCAATTGATATCATTAGCATCCTTTTAACCTTTACTGTGCAGCAAACCGAACGGAGCAACAAAAAAATCTGCTGTTCTATACTAAACTGCAATGCTTGAGTCTCGATATAACTAAGGCGTTCCGAACATTTTTTTTATGTTTGTTATAATTGACTGGGTGAACCGACTTTTTTCATAAGAGCTGCTAGCAGAAATACCGCGGTGCATACCAGCTTATTGGAAATCCCAGAAATATTACATTAAACGTCAGAAATTTACCAAATTAATTTTGTCTGAATACTTTTTAACAAATAACATAACATAACAAACATATCATAACATTTATTTTTAATAAACATTTATCTTATTTTATCTTATCTTAACCCGTATCTCAAAAACGCTTTTGACAACAATATTTTGTATTAGAAGAGATGCCAATATAAATAAAGTCGTCAAATAAAGAAGTTCGTAGGACTGAGTAGTTTAATACCGACATGTGGTATCGTTGCATTCAGTAGAGTTTCCTGCACATATTTTACTCCGAGCTTGAGGAGGGCAAGCGTAAGCTAGGTGGGCAACTTCTCCGATACAAGGATGTGCTAAAACGCCACATGAAACGGTGTTGCATTGACCCCGCGCAATGGGAAAAGCTCGCATCCCAACGCCAGGAGTGGAGGACCCTTGTCAGAGACAAAGTTTTTGACTTTGAGGCAGTCCGGCGTTCTGAGCTTGATGCCAAGCGCGATGAATTGAAGGCGTCGGGCCTTCAATTATATATATGAGAATGGTGTCCTGACGTGCACTCACTGTGCACGTACTTTCTCGAATAAAATCGGCTATATAAGCCACATTAGGGCGCACGAGCGCCAACAACGACGGAATCAGAGGCAGTCGCCGTAGCCGAAATCGGCTAGGAGTAGCATCATCAGAGTTTCCTGGGTGAGAAAATTGACGGTGTCGCTTTCTCAATTGGTGGAGTGCAGATTTATGACGTCATAAATTTTTTGTATGATATAAAGAAAAGAACTGAAACCTGTCGTGTGAGGTATCAAATGAAAGGGCTTCATGCGTCGGTTCTAAAAATATACTACACCATTACCATTCAGCTATTTGTTTTCAAAAAAGGATTCTCAAAACATACCAAGTTTTGGCTCCTTCAGGTGGGAAACGGCTGGGTAAATTTTTGTAGAACATACGCTAATTCACTCATAATATCGTCAGATCAAAGGTCAAAAAAGCTATTTAAATTTTTTTTGTTAATTATGTTGATTTTTTCAGTATTAAAAATTTGGACAGTTCTTTAAGCTTTTCATCATCATCATATCAGCCATTAAACGTCCACTGCTGGACATAAGCCTCCCCCAAAATGGGGGGATTTGCCGTAATCGCCACGCTTGGCAGGCGGGTTGGCGATCGCAGTTGGATTGAATGTGTATACTCAACTCAGAGGATGGTGCTGCCCATCTTCTGGTAGCTTTAAGCTTTTACTTAATGAAAATTGTTTTTTTTTTACCTTTGATTTGAGTCATTTCGCGTATGTTTTACAAAAATTTACCCAGCCGTTTCCTACTTGGAGGAGCCCAAACTTGGTATGTTTTGAAAATACTTTTTGGACTTTTTGAAAACCAGTAAATGAAAGGTAAAGGTGTAGTACATTTTTAGAACCGACTCATAAAGACCTTTCATTTGATACCCAACACGACAGGTTTAAGAAAAAAACATTTTCTCGTCCCATACAAAAAATTATCAAAAAACTGCACCAATTGAGAAGGCGACACCGTCATTTTTCCTACTCAGGAAACGATACCACAGTATAAAATGTCGGTATAAAACTACTCAGTCCTACGGAAATATTATTTTAATTAATTGGCATCTATACTATAAACATATTATTGTTATTTTAACAGTTTTAAAGTGATGCGTGTTCAAACAAACAGAAAAACAGACAAAATTCTAAAATTGGTCTTAGGTCCGCCACACACAGACGGAATTGCGATCCGGAATCCTGATTCAGGATTCAGTGTTGTCTACTATGGTTACAAAAAATACTAAAGTGCTTTTTAAAAAATGCCTAAAATAAAAATTTTTGAAACGCCAAAAGAATGACAATTGCATTTTTAAGTATTTATTAAAACGATACAAACAATTTCTATACATGATAATTCCTATCATGTGATGAGGTCATGACGTTACGATGATGATTTCTAAATTGTATTTCAATATTATGCAACTACACTGACCTGCAAAACTAAGTATCACACTTTTAAAATTGCAACTTTTCAAGTACATAAAATATACTTTCGAAATAAAAAGGACTCGAAAAAGAGTTTAATTTTAAAAGAACAGTTACAAAGAAAGCTGATAACATTTCCTATAAGACGTTTTTTATTTTAAATCTCTAATTTCTATAGTTTAGAAAAAAATGAAATATTAAAAGTGTAGAACTTAGTTTTGCAGGTCAGTGTATATCAAAAGGCTATCGATAGTTTTAACATTAGACATAATCTGGATACAAAATGGCATGAACCATTATCACACAGGCTGAGCTGATTTTTGAGCGTAGGCGATTTTGCAACTATACCGCAACGACGACGTCGCAACTGCACCATCACGCCTACGCTCAAAAATCACTTGTGTGATGTGACTGTAAATCTTTGAAAAATGCCACCTAAGACATCAAAAAATCACTAGATCTAGTGAAAAAGTCCCTGAAAGCGGCAACACTCCATCCGGAACCAATTCCGAATTAGGTTTATTTCATATGTATGTGGCGGACCTTAAAGTGATGCGTGTACAAACAAACAGAAAAACAGACAAAAATTCTAAAATTGTTCTTAATGAAAGTGAACGCTTACCTCTGGCATCGATTCCACAACACCCAGATGCAGGGTCTGGAGGGAGGACTGTTAAGTTGCATGAATCTGGGAACATAGATTGGACATAGGCACATACGAAGAGATTCAAAATAAATGTTTTGTGTCTTAAATCTGTGGTTTTGTGAACAATTTTTTGGATGACTCAACTTTGAAATTGCGGGAAGAAAATGTGGTGTCTCATACATTTTGGATGAGTAGCTATTGATTGACATTTTCGATATCATCATCAGCCTATAAACGTCCCACTGCAGGGCACAGGCCTATCCTCAGGGAGGGTGTATGGGCATTAGTCCACCACGCCAATGCGGATTGGTGACTTCATATGCACATCAGAATTTCTTCTTCAGTGTATGCAGGTTTCCTCACGATGTTCCTTCACCGTTTGAGAGCAGTCGGTATTTACGTACATAAATTTGAAAAACTCATCGGTACATGGCATGTTGTCCTTGGGGATTCGAACCCGGGCCCCCATAATTGGGTGTCCATACCTCTCCGCAACGTGCCACCGTCGCTCTTTTCGATATATCCCTGTATAATTAAATTTGTGTTTGTATGCATATTAAATATTATGTGTACTCACTTGATACACTTTCAGACTGAACAAAATTTAAAACTAATATAACAAGTACTAAATATTTTAAGAACATTATTTTAATTGAATATGACACTATCATAGTATCTTACGCCTCTGTATCTTTGGCTAATTGAACTCAAGCACGTGCATGTTTTATACTGTGGTAAGTAGCCCAGTCATTTTACGGTTTGAGCCGGGACTAAATAATAATTGATATTTTTTCTCTGCAACAGTTCCAAATTTAAAATTCAGCTATTATCTCGTTATAAAAAAACCAGATGGTATATTTCATTTTACTGATATTTACGGCGTTATCATTATACATACTTCAAACGTGATGTAAATATTTTTGTCTACGGTTTTGAAAAATACATTCGTTTTTTCTGATAAGAGCCAATTTTTTTTAATTGCAATGTAAGCATTTTATTACTCAAAAATAATTTATATTGTTAATCTAATTCAAATAAATGCATTGGTATTAATATTATTAATTTAAAAGCCTTCTGGGACACACAATTTTGATTTCTATGTTGCGTAGCCAACTTTTTTTATATATTTTTAGATAGTTTTTTGTCACTAAATGGTACCGGTTACAGTTTAAAAGTCCCATTAATAATTACTTCCCACCTCTCTTAACAAAACTTCGTAAAATTACTGGGCTAAAGGTCAAAGAAGCTTAATAGATAAGATATCACACAGAAATAAATGTATTTAAAAAACAACCAGATTTTAGAAGTAAGATGGTGGCACGCTCTATTTTTGACTTTGAGCGCAGATATCTCAAGTCAGAAGCATTATAACGTCTTAGTAAACATGGATGTTTTGTTCCATTGGACAAGACTTATCCAACGACACCTCTCTCGATTTAATAAAAATAAAATTTAAGCGGTGCGGCGGCGGAACGATGCCGGAGCGGTGCCGCTCAGTTGTTTGCGCGGCAGATTTTTATTACGTCACACGTTACACTACTTTCGTCGCCGCGACGACGGCGCCGCACATCGCTGCGGCGCCGCACTGCCCGTGTGAACGCCTGTGCGGTGAAATCTTTGCGGTGTGGCACCGCTCAGGGGCTGCACCGCGCCGTGTAGATCAAGTTCGGCTCAAGTCTGTATAAAATTGTTTTTTGGTAATACACATTGTTACAAAAATACAAATAAACATTTAAGGGGGTGGTTAATACCATCAAACTGAACAACTTTCACTATGGGACCAATATCGAAATCGCGAAAAAAAATCGGATGTTCCATCATCATTATCATCATATCAGCCGATAGACTGCTGGACATAGGCCTCCCCCAAAATGAGGAGATTTGCCATAATTGCCATGATGCGATGCGTTTGCGATGTTCCATACTAAACTACAGATCTACTCGATCTAAATGTATGGGACAAAAGATTTTTTTTGCGATTTCGGTGTTGGTCCCATAGCGAAAGTTGTTCAGTTTGTTGGTCTAAACCACCTCCTTAAAAGTTTTTAATTTTTATTCTTACTTCTTTAACACCCTGTATAACATTGTATAACGGTAACTCCGTGCGCGAGTTCGACTCGCATTTGCTCGCTGGTTTGTTTTGATTATTTGCTAACAAATCCGCAATTATACCGCATATTCTCTTAAATATGCGATATAGATTATTTAGTTGAGAGGTTATTTTGTAATAACCAAATATTATTACAAGAAGTATAATATGTTATCTAACTTTTTAAGCAGATACCCTATAACCTATGTTTTTTTGAAAGAATTCAGATCTCGATCTGACTTTAATAAACAATTTATTAAAAACACAATGTATGTACCTAATAAATCTTCACAGGCCTTTACATCCTGTTGCAGATTATTTGAGCAGTGTTTTTGAAGAAGCACTTTTTCTCATGGCTGAACAGTCCTATACGAGAGCCGTATACACGTCGACAGACTCTACTACAGAAGTGTACGCCCGCCGCCGGTGGATGACGACGGGATTGTGACAGCATTACGCCTTTTGTAACGTTTCTCTGCCAGGTGCGCGAACCAGGCTTCGTCATGAGTAGTCCTACCATCTCTTGGTTTCGTTTTCTACCCTCCTCTATTTTCCACGAGCTCTTCCCAAGTTGCGTGGCCGATTCCGAAAGCGGTCAGGTCCAACTCGACGCAATCCTTAAATTGTAGCATGGGTCTTCCGACGGGCTTCTTCTTATGTGCGACCTCACCAAGAAGGACGCGCCTTAGCAAACGAGCATAGACAAAAACTATGCATACTACTAAATTCCCTGAGGGGGTAGTCAAAAATATTCTGAAAACTCGGAGACCTTTCTTCGTGCCAAATTTCATGATTGATGTTGATGAATAGTCTTTATATGTTTTGATTTTCAAGTTGCGAGAATAAAAATATGTAAAAAATACACCACTAGTTTTTAACGGCCCGGTAGCTCAGTCTGTGGTAGCGAACCTGCCTGCTGTGCCGAGGGTCGCGGGTTCGAATCCCCTAAGAGACATATATTTATGTGATGAATATGAATATTTGTATCCGATTCATGGATGTTTGTATTTATATATGTATTCTATATCGTTTTCTAGTCATCATAATACAAGTCCAGGTACTTTAAATTTGACTAGATAATTTGTGTGACAATGTCCAAGAAATCAATAATATTCGATATAAGACATATTGTAGTCTAAAATTGCGATAATATATATATATATATATATATAAATATATTTTTATGTACCTATCTATCTATTAAACGCTATATTGAAAGCGACCTCATGTATCGCACTTCATATAAACCCTGTGGCTTCTGAAGTGCGGTTAATATTTATAAATAGTCATTATAAAGTAATGCATTGAATAAATAAAATTAAAAAAAAATGTATTACTATTATTTATTTAATTACTAGCTTAGCTTTAATCTGTTAATAAATGATTGCATAAGATTACTAGCTAACATTACTTAAGGATGTTTTTCAGACAATGAAACTAAACAATTTTCCCCAAGGATGGGTTGAAACATGGGTTGAAAAAAGAGAAAATTTTTTGCAAATACAAAAGTGCGGATCTGCTGATCGCTTTTTTATCGAAGGCCCAACATTTTTTATTGTTTTTCGACCCATAATATTCCTTAGGGAAAGTTGTTTAGTTTCATTATCTTAATACACCCTTTAAATTAAGTTAGTATTTAAAAACTAGTGGTTTCTATACAGAAGTATAGCCGTATCTTTTGATTGAGTTGAATTAGAGAGCTTCCTTTCATGAACGTCTGATGAAGTGTAGTAATGAAATAATTCCGATAGTACTATGTAACTTATATAAGGTCTAACAAAACTAGCTGAAACTATTTTAAGGGGATGATCAGACAATCAAACTGAACAACTGTCTCTATGAGCCCAATATCGAAATCGCGAAAAAAAAATCAGCTGGTCTATACAAACGTACACAACCTAAATGTATCAGAAAGCAGATTTTTTTTTTCGCGATTTCGATATTGGTCCCATAGAGAAAGTTGTTCAGTTTGATGGTCTGATCATCCCCTTAAAATAGTTTCACCTAATTTTGTTAGACCTTATATACATGAATGACGCAAACTTCATAAGTTTAAGATAATGAGACAGTGATGACTACAAAAATTTATTAATTAATCAATCAATCAATCAATTATACTTTATTTGACACCAAAAAAAAACAAAGTATACAGAGAGCAAACAATCAGGAAATATAAAAGGCACAAAAACAGGCGGTCTTATCGCTAAAAAGCGATTTCTTCCATACAACCTTTGGGTAGAGGAAATAGTGAAAGAAGATTGGTAGGCGGTGTAGATCATAATAACACAATATAGATAACATACACAAATAATGTTATACAAATACAAATGTGTATAATGCTTAATCAATTAATTTTATTAGTAAGTACCTTATTTTTTTTGTATAAGTGTATATTATTATTCTTGTATTTATTTATTGAATTTTTTTAGTATCAAATGTTCAAATGTTAATGTTATTTTTGTTCTTATTCCTATTTTGATTCTTATTAGAATTTTGTATTTTTTTTCACCTACAAGGGACCGGAAGACCTTAGTACGTAGAACCTGTATTAATTTCAGTTTGATACCTCTACCTCAACGATTTTTTTTGGAGCGAGGACCAAAAAATCTTTGCTCTACCTGTTCTTGAGAAAAATGGTTTAGACACATGGACAGACGAGTAGACAGACAACAAAGTGATCCTATAAGGGTGCCGTTTTTTCTTTTTTTAGGTACGGAAACCAAAAAAAACAACGCTCTCTCAAAAAATTAAGAGTCGTTTCCTACACAGCCCTCACAGCAGCGCGTTGCCGATGCGAAAGAAGTCTTTTGTACCGCTGAGCTAGAAAATGAAAAAAAATCTGCACTGGCGGCGCCACTTCTGCTTTTCCCAATTTCAATGTTGTCCCCATAGTGAAAATTGTTCAGTTTGATAGACTGAAGGACCGTCAAGAATGTAATGCATTTAATTTATACTCTGTTAAACAGTACTTCTTAATATGCTGACGCATTTTAAGCGAATGATCAGCCCATCAAACTGGACACCTTTCTCTATGGGACCAACATCAAAATCACGAAAAAAAAAAACAGTTCTTTCATACAAAACTGCAAAAGTACTCGCAGCATAGCAGATTTATTTCGCGATTTCGACTTTGGTCCCATATAAAAAGTTGATCAGTTTGATGGTCTGATCAACCCCTTAAAAAATCGTCGGCATATTAAGAAGGAACCTGTATATTGGTTAATAATATAGGTAAAAATAAAAGCATTGTCATAATAAAACCATAAATTCTTGTAATATATTATTTATTTATAATAAATAAAAAATGATTATCAGGTCAGGCAATGACCTTCTTTTTTCATACTAAAATTATCAAAATTAATATAAAATTGAAAAACGCTGATGTTACGTTAGAGTGATCACTTATCGTCATTCCTACTAAATAACATTTAGTGCTTCATTATTTTAAAAATAAAATAATAAAATATTATTCTAATATTAAAAGTAAAGTTTATGACGAGTTTTGGATATTAGTGATTCAATGACTCGTAACCGGATTGTGTGCTGAAATAGTATATTTGAAGAATATATTCTGGATTAACATTAACATCCGTGTTCTGTCGTTCATCAAGATTTGCTTTACTCGAGTAGTCCATTAATGTACAAACGAAGTATTCATCTTGGCAGACAGGTACTGACCCCGGATGATATACAAGAACTCCCTGTTAAAAACCTACTGCGATACCTAACTGCTGTAGGGATTAATAGGGAACTGTAGAAGGGGCGTTTACAAAAGATCAGCGATGGTCGAAGTGGCACAGACTTAAATCTGGTAAGGCCACAATCACCCAATAATAATAATACTCAGAGTTGACTTACACTCACTCAGATTGTATTTGAAAAATACCTCAGAGATCTCAGTCGAGTGGAGGAATGAAACATCAAACTCTAAGTAGTTTTCGACCTACCTTAGATCGCCTCGAGATGCGTAAATGTCGCTGAAGCACAGTTTTTCGTAACAAAATGGAAATATTTGTCTTTTGCTAAACTTCATCAATAAAGAAAGAAAGGTATTAAAATTTTATCATTACTGTTAATTCTTTGACTCAAACAGTGGAAAAGATTCTGCTGGACCGTCGCTAGGAATGGTGTGAATCAAACTCGGTGGATGTTCAGAGATCTCAGTATATTGCCGGTGTGGTGTGGTGCCGGTGGAGAAAGAGCGTTATTTTCACAATGCTTTCGGTTTTATACCTCCATCCCAGCGCCATCTAGCAGACCGAGTTCGAACCGCTACGATTTCTCGGATTCCTTAACCCTTCCACGGCGAGCCAACCGCCCGCCGCGTGGTCAGTATCAAAGGACTGCTAGATGTCGCTGCGACAAACAGATTGGAGAAACCTTAAGATTTATGACTAAGAATACAAATTTTGTGGATGAGTAGAGGAATTTTTTTACTGAGTTTGAGTCGAGGAAGACTTCAAGGAAGCGACTAAGAATAAGTGTGTTAGAATACTTTCTTAATTCAACGCAGACGAAGTCGCGGGCAAAAAATAGTGCGTATTGACATTTTTGTTAATGATGACGATTATCATTATTTCTCCTGGGATATCTTCTCGAAGTCCTGTATTCCTTACGAACTTCCATCTTATCTTCCATGACCTTATTAATCCAGCTTTTGTACGCGAAGACCTTTGTATAAATATCTGGTTTATTCTTCTTAGCGCATCCAGCTCCACTGCCAAAACTGACAACGCCCACAGCTTGATAGACTCCACCGTCATCGTACATCAGAGGGCCTCCAGAGTCACCCATACAAGTGCCTCTAAACCCGTCTCCTCCCGCACAGATTTGCTTCTCACCATTTACAATACTCCAGCTTTTTTTGCATCTCTGGAAAATGATTCAATTATTAAGTACAGTACTAACACATTTATAAGTTTTACGGATGAACCTGCACAGTCCTTTACATTATAATTTGCGCGAACTAATCAGATCAGATAATTCTATAGTTTCGAGGTATAAATTACTTGATTCTATTGGTCGATTGATTCGGCGCTCATAGTCTGCACGGCAATCAATTTTATACTTAAAATGAGTGAACATACGGTTGAATGTATTATCAATGGATGCGAGTTTCATAGGAATTGGTTGTCCCTGTTTGCGCGGACGAAGATTGAAGACTCGATAATAATAAATTTGGTCGTTTTGAGCTTTGGACCACGTTTTCCCAATAATATGATGATTGCTAACCGAATAACACTATATCAACTGCTTGATTATAAACAAAAGCAATCAGATACCCAGGAATTTTTACAAACATAAGTGTGCGGGATAAAGACTTCATTCGCCTTTATTCCAAAAAATTTTTTTTTGCTTACATATTGTGCTGAAATATTAATAAGCTATTGGAAGGCAAACTGTTCAAGAAATGAACCTACCTCTGAAGTCCAAAAAGGTACTCTTACGTGTCGCTTAACATTAGTATCGATATCTTGGCGACCATCGGAGTGTTGTATCTGTTTCATCACTCCCCAACCGGCTACCACAAGCCTTAGGTTCTTTGGAGGATTTATTGTTATGTCTGAAGACGGCAGGCAAAGTGGGCGGATGTGATCTGGAACACAAATAGTAAGTTCTGTAAGAAATTCTCTAAACCAAGTGCAGCCGCTAGCGGTCGCAGGTGGATTTGTAGCAACGAGTTACAGGAAAGAGATAATCAGCAAAGCACCTTCATGCATACACGGCTCGCTAAGATACTTTAGTGCTGTTGAGCCCTGAGATATCTTTTCCATGGTTCTCCATTATGATGGATATCGACTCGGTACAGCTTCATATAATCTCGCGGCTGCGGGACCACTACATGCGCAACCATTTTTGTACCAAGCTGTCGCTCGTATATTAATAAACTATCAGTTTTATATTCTGTATTCTAAGATTAACTCCATCAAACGTTTTGAAGCGGGAATGGGATACTTTTCTGATGAAATTAATGCTTTGATAGAATAAAACAGTGAAATCGGTGCAGTATTCTTATAGACAAACTTTTTCCTGTTTGTTGATCCCAATGCCACTATTTACGAACGTTGTAAGTTTCCAATCTTGCCCTTTTTTTAGTTTACCTTATTTTAATTCAATAAGCAATATTTATGGAGGGCCATTTAAAACCAGACCCGTATTTTTGTAGTACATCTACGAGATAACTAGTTATTCTGTGGTACAACTTACCAGTATAGTAGACAGTCCTCGCCAGCTTAATAATAGCAATATCGTTCCTCTGTCTTCTCTTTTCATACTCTGGATGAGCCGTGTAACTTTCTATAGGGATTCTGAGAGCTCCAGTAGTACAGTCCTCCTTGTGGTCTTGATAGATGCAGTCTCTGCTTCGAAGTCGGTTGCTTTTGTCATATTCACCAAGACGGACGCTTTTTCTGCAAATAAACAGGATAATTATATTATTCTCATATATCCTCAATGTGTATTTAAACTCAACTAAGCAAATGAGGATAATACCCAAGTATTTGAAAATAGTTGTAGCATTTTTGAAGGCCCTAAAAAGGCTAGGTGTACAGCGATGTTCTGACATCTAGCCTTTTTAGGGCCTTCAAAAATGCCTTCTGCAATTTTTGACTAGTGAGGCTACAACTATACAACTTCAAATACTTGCTTGTTTATCAGCAGAGGAGATAAATTCTTCCTACAGAACTTTCTCACTTCTTAACCACATCTACAAGCTGTTTTCAAATCGTGTTGCTTGAATATTCGACGAGTTTAAGACCCAATAGAGACCTAGGAAATCTTACTGAACGCTAAGACTTATTGAGTATGAACCAAAACCAGAGGTAGCCTCGTACCCATTTATTTGAGTTGAGTCACGTTTTTGACAAACTTGAGACATTTGATACGGGTAGGCGTGACCGAATCTCTCCGCAATAACCCATCATGAATAAACAGGTGTATGCTTCAATTTCAATAGCAGTTTTTGTATGTTGCTCAAACAAAGCACGTTCGTTGAAGTGAAACTGAATACATATACATAGAAACTGGGTGGACCGGGAACCCAGTTTCTATTCTTTCTACAATACTTCAACGAACGTGCTTTGTTTGAGCAACATACAAAAACTGCTATTGAAATTGAAGCATACACCTGTTTATTCATGATGTTTATTTCTTCACCAAAAAGCCAGTGGTGCTACAAATCATACATAAATTCCGAGAAAATCATTGGTATGATTCGGCCTGGCCAATTTTATTAATGGTGGTTAGGTTTTTTAATACTTACGGTTTAGTGTCTTCAAGGTTAGATACACAGTGCGCAGCTGTCAAAACAAACACTCCGCTGATCAAGGCTCCATCGCAACTTTCTTCATATGTGCCATCGTAGTTCTTATATTCAATCAGAGCGAGCCATGGGTACTGCCTTAACTGCGTTTTTTTACCACCTGGAAATTAGTACTTACAATATATAAGGTAAAACTTCTTTATAATTATTCTGACGGGTTTTTAAGGAGATTATGATCTGACCATCGAAAGCGTTCGTTGGTGGCGCGTTTCGGAGAGGTATGCATGTTACACTCAAAACTCATAACCGGTTAAAACCACTTTTGACTGCAAAAATCAGACAAAAGTGGTTTTGACCGATAGTTGACCTTAGTCAAAATTATATTTTTGAGTGGACTAGGTAGTATACATTCGGTTCTGGCAATTGCCGGCTGATGCCGCGGCACGCTTGCTCGTGCGCTGTGGTCGCAAGAAACCTAACTGACTGAGTTAGATCTGGGGTCTAAAAACTCATAACCATTCAAAACCACTTTTGCTTGATTTTTGCAGTCAAAAGTGGTTTTGACCTGTTAATGTGTTTTGACTGTAATATGGACACTGAATCATGATGATATACAACAATTAGTTTCTCTAACTTATGTACGTAAACCGACTGCTGGCTCTCAAACGGTGAAGAAAAACATCGTGTGGAGTCCTGTATATGCTGAAGAAGCTAGCGTAAATCCCATCAATAACATTTCATGTAAAAAAGTGAGTAAGTGTTCATCTCGGTCAAATAAAGTTATAAGGCTTGGCCACCATTCTCGCGCAATATCTGATGGATGCGATCCGCTTATTGAAGTATTTTCAACCGCTAAGCGTGCGTCCAAAAATGGCGAACGCGCCGCGAATACGCAGCGCAGAATACGAGCATAAAATGCACCCGCGCAACTCGCGCGCCGTTCGCGAGCGGCTCGCAAGCGGCTCGCGAGCTGCACGCGAGTTTTTTAAATATTAATAAAAACGTTATTACATTACTTATCAAAACAGCCGTGTTAGATACATAAAAGTGTATAAACCCACAACAATAACCGCTTTTTATAAACTTCCGAGTATATCAGCTGGTGACTAAAAGTTGTTGATAATTATTTAGATATGCGGTTTTACCCATGCCATGATAACACTTCTCAAAAGTTTTGAACTATGGGAATTCCTCTAATCGTACGTTGTTACACAAGAGCGTTTGTACTTATTTACATACATGTATAATTTGTATATACGAGGTCCATCGTAATGTACTGATGGTTTTTAATGAGATGATCAGGCCATCAAACTGAACAACTTTCTCTATGGGATAAGTCGAAATCGCAAAAAATAATTTGCTGTTCAATACAAAACTACAATCTTACTCGACCCAAATGTGTGGGACAGTTTTTTTCGCGATTTGGATGTTCGTCCCATAGAGAAAGTTGTTCAGTTTGATTTTCTGATTATCCCACAGAACATTATAAGAGGGGTTAGAAAAGCAAAGTAGCGCTTTTGCTTCGGAGACGGCTGACACAGTCTTCCCGCTCACGCTGTTACAACGCACGTTCCACTCCTACTTTTCACTTCTAACTCCTCTTATAATGTTCTGTGGATCATCCTCTTAAGTTGGACCTTGTATGTACTGGAGAATAACGATAAGAGAGTGCATCTGTGTTTAGCGCCTAAACTTATGCACTAAGTAATTTCCTGTGTAACTGACTGCTTTTCTATAAATATAAGCAGTCGTCGTAGTCAAAATTGACTAGGATTCCATCATCATCATCACACCAAGTAAGCAACTGAACGCTTACCAAGGATCAGGTTGGTATTGCTGTTGTCGATTCCACAGCATCCAGATGCTGGATCTGGAGGCAAAATCGTTGAGCTGCATTGACCTGGAAAAAAAATGTTAAACTCTACATACCAGGTTATACGCTCTACTCAAGGGCAGCAATGCAATTCACTAAACGCACACATCGTCACTACGGTAGTACATACAGGGTGAAAATGATATCATCATCATCATCATCTCAGCCGATGGACGTCCACTGCTGGACATCCATCCACCAACGGGTTCCCGCCGCCTTCACAAGGTCGTCGGTCCACCGTGTGCGGGGCCTACCCACGCTGCGCTTTCCGGTACGCGGTCGCCACTCGAGAACTATTCGGTATCATTAGCATCCTTTTAAATTAAGAGTCTACCCATCGAACTGAACAACTTTTACTATGTAAACCGATCGGAGCAAAACAAAATCTGCTTTTGCATACATTTGAGTAGCGAACTCGCGCGCCGACATTGCAGTTTAGTATGGCACAGGTAATTTTTTATTTGCTCCGATCGGTTTTCTCCCAAAGTAAAAGTTGTTCAGTTTGATGGGTAGACTCTTAGTTTTAAAGGATGCTAATGATATCAATTTCACCCTGTATGATAGTTTGTATCGTCACAACCATAAATTCGTCGTTGAAATATCGGCGAGCTGGCAATTCGGTATTCGCTATGGTTATGTCATGTGTCAAACTCATATAAAAACTCCGAAGATAAGAAGGATGTTACATTTGTGAGCTCATCGATGTTTTGGACAGCGATAGTCTAGGAAAAATACGGTTTGAGATTGCATTAAAGACACTTTAGTAAATTGTGTTTGAACTAATATTACTGTTAGTTTATAACACTTTTCTCGAGACTTCGTGGTTATATATACTGAGGACCCTGAGAAATTCCTTAAAATCGATATAAATGTACAAAGGGCAATCTGATTTCTAAAGATATTTCTTCCAGAATAACAGCAAAAGAGACAGTTAATTATCAAAAGGCAAATTTAAAGTGTACAAAAAAACTGTAAATAATTAAGTTTTGAGGTTATCATTTTTGAGTACTTAAATAATATTAAATATCCATTCAAATTTACAATATTAACCGGGGATTTTTATTGTTATAAGTAAAACGTATTGAACGAAGCCGTCCTGTATAAAATCACCAGTTTTAAATTTTTTGTTCACATCTAAATTAAATGTTTTTTAAATGTCTTAATTATTCCGATAAAAAATCGGGGATTATTGAGAATTTATATTTTTCAGGTATGTATCTACTAATATTTCCAACTATCACCTAAAGTGCAATTAATGCAACCTACTCCATACAAAAATCCGTAGATTTCCCCGACTACGATGTGACGCTTAGTGAATTGCACTCTAGGTCTAGAGTCTGGGTACACATAGTCGAGGTCCAGTCAGGACAGGCTCCAATTCGAATACAATAATAAATCTATTATTAAAAAGAAACTTGGCTCTAATATTAGTCCTGGTGAAATTCTGTCTTTACTCACAAACTCGTACACAGGGTGTAAGGGACAGCCAGGCAAATAGTGAAATGGTGAATTCAGACCATCAAACTGAACAACTTTTCCCGTTATGGAGCAAACCTCAGAAAACGCGATATATATCTGCTGTTCCATACAAAATTTTATGCCTACCCGACAAACGTATGAAACGACTGATTTATTTGCGAGTTTTATGAATTAGGTTCCATAGTGAAATTTTGTTCAGTTTGATGGTCTAAACCACCCCTTTAAATACTGTGCTGTTTTGTTACACTTTGCATGGCTCGTTTTACGCAGAATTAAATAAAAAAAGATTTAGCATGCACTAATAAATAGGTATACCAATATTATCAGCTGTTATTCTGCTGCTATAAATAACATAAATAATAATTATGCGAACCAGACCAGGGAAACAACAGAAGTAATCTGAACTCATTGTGACATCGTATTATTTCTCTGAATGCAAATGGAAGACTAATAAGAGCTGGGGGAATCTTCAGAGCGTTTGAACGCCCCGCCCTAAAGACATCATCGGATTTGGTCCATAATGTGAAAGTACCGGCCAAAAATAAATAATGCTATATTCTGTTAGGACTTGTCCTTCTAAACATTTTATTTTTAGAGCACCAAACTGTAGGACCATTGTCCTGGGTTTTATTTGAGTTTGAAAAATCTGCCTTTTTATACATATTCGATGAATAGCTGTAAAAAATATGCTGTTAGAACTACTACCGTTGCCGCATTTTTTAGTGTGGCACCAAAGCTCTAGGGCCTAATTCCATCTTACAGCTACAGCTTTCATGCCATAATAATAAATGCTTAGACGGACAAGTTCTAACAGAATATAGTATGCTTAGTTTTTGTTGGAAAGCACTTTCACATTTGGACCAAAAATGTATGAATCGCCGATGATATCTTTTATCTGACCCAACATTTTCATCTTGTGCAGGAGCTTTATAATATCGTTTTAAGGGCCTATGTAGAAAAATAATTGAAGCGAAATGGGCGTGTGATAGCTTATATTACGCAAGCGTAAAACAAACTTTATTTAATTGTGATTGTACTATTTATGTAAGTTCAATTGTGCTCTAATCAAAATTTGTAACATGACAATCTCTTTTTTTTAAATCAAGTCTCGTGTTTCTAATATTCACCGTTTAGCAGTTCCAAGCGTTTATAAATAGAAACGGAGGCTACTTTGGCTTGTTTTTCTATCGAGACAATGTGTCTTAATCGTGTTTTGGCTTTTATCAAAACTTCAATTATATGTTCAATTTACACATATCCACTGATCATACTCCTACTGTTAGTACTTCATGATATATGACGCTTTGAAGAATCCAATTTTTTTCATACGATTTTTTTTTTCATATAGCCTCTTAAAATCGTATGCCTTTTCTTACAAACAAGATGAAAATGTTCGGCCAGAAAAATTTGCCCCTGTGATTCACCCGGATATTGTATAAGTTTTCCCGGATAAGTGTAGAGATTGCCGATACATAATTTAAACAAGTACAGGTTGTAATTGTCACTATGTGCATTAATTTAAAGGCATGGCAGGATTTTTTTTTTTTTCATTCAGTTTAAAGAACGGTTTTCAGTATTATGAGCACAATCACCCTTTAAAGTAAATCAACTTTTTACACTTAGGTACACTCTGTATGACTCCCGAGCAACTAACATCAGTCTTTATACAATAAATTATTTTATTCCTTTCATACACTTTTTTTACGCCTATTCGACTGACGATCAAAAATAAAATAAAGGTGTAAAAAACAAAAAAATTAGATAAAATAGAATACATACATACACTCACGGCATCTCTAAAAAAAGAAATGGAGAGAAAAAAAAAGAAAAAAAAATTATTAAAATATTTAAATTTAAACTTACTGTGCCTGCTTGGGCCACTATGCAGCCTATGAGGATAACTTGATAAAACTGACACAAAATATAAGTTAAATATGAATAACAGTTTCATTTTCACAAAATCCGACAAACGCCGATTGCGTGCGTTAAGTACAAAACATAAGCAACTAATAAAATGGTCGATGTAGGACAATTAATATGTTTATATGTTTTTCCTCGTAGGTAAAGCCGGCGGGTTATCTCCCTTTATAAGAGTAGAGTAGAATTTAGTTACTCATTGATTTGACTCATCTATGTGATTCAATAATAAAATTGTGAAAATATCATCATTGGAAATCTAAACAATACATTCACAGCAAGTTCTCTTCGAGGATTATGTTTTTCTCTGATAAACCTATCTAGTATTTTTGAAGTGATAAATACCAACTTCTCCAGATTATTCTGCAGGGAAAATTTTGTGAAGACGAATGCCGGGTAGAAGAAGGATGTCTTGGCTTAGAAACCTATGTAAATGGTTCGATATGAACACCACCTCACTGTTAAGGGCTGCATTCTCCAGGATCCGAATAATCCTAATGATACTCAACCTCCGATAGGACCACAAGAACAAGAAGAAGTATTTTTGACTACTAGGATCTACTACGATTGTGATTGGTTCGATATGAACACAACCTCACTGTTCAGGGCTGCATTCTCCAGGACCCGAATAATCCTAATGATAGTCAACCTCCGATAGGACCACAAGAACAAGAAGAAGTATTTTTGACTACTAGGATCTACTACGATTGTGAATGGTTCGATATGAACACCACCTCACTGTTCAGGGCTGCATTCTCCAGGACCCGAATAATCCTAATGATAGCCAACCTCCGATAGGACCACAAGAACAAGAAGAAGTATTTTTGACTACTAGGATCTACTACGATTGTGATTGGTTCGATATGAACACCACCTCACTGTTCAGGGCTGCATTCTCCAGGATCCGAATAATCCTAATGATAGCCAACCTCCGATAGGACCACAAGAACAAGAAGAAGTATTTTTGACTACTAGGATCTACTACGATTGTGATTGGTTCGATATGAACACCACCTCACTGTTCAGGGCTGCATTCTCCAGGATCCGAATAGCCCTAACGATAGCCAACCTCCGATAGGACCACAAGAACAAGAAGAAGTATTTTTGACTACTAGGATCTACTACAATAACATGGCCCGTGGTCATACTGATAATGATGAGCCAATGAGGGGTTTTCCGAAAGCCATTAAAAAAGAAAAAGTAGCTTGACGAGTTGACGAGACAGGGGCGAGTGACCTTGCATATAATAAAATACAAATAAAATAGTAAGAATTTGTGTTTTTAAGTAAACATCAAAATATGAACATAATTATATTTCGTCAACGGATGCGTCTGACTCAGGGATATGCATTTTTGTTTACTTTTTAGCCTAAAATTTTCGTTTTCGGACCCCTCTCTGGTGAACGCCATCTATCGCCGGTATGCTGAACTACGTTTGACTAGCTGTCAGAAAACTCTTCATTAGTGATACCCAATGACATTATTTACAAGGAGGACTTCGCATCAGTGCGCTATTAACGGGACCACTAAGTTATACCCAGTTGTTTTACATTACTAGGAAAATAGGTCAAAAAAATTGTTTTGGACTTCATACAGAAAATTGATCGGCTGATCAGTACTTTTGTATGGTTCAAAAATTTTAGCGTTTAAATTAGCAGCTTTGAATTCGGTTTTTTCAACGAAACAACTGTTTAAACGCTTTTGTTTATGAATAAAATAATATGGGTAAAAATAAAAGCATTGTCATCATTGAAATAAAACCATAAATCCTTGTAAGGTATACTAATTATTTATTCATCAAACAATGACATTCTTATTCATAGTATAATTATTATTAAAATTATCAAAATCAATATAAATTGAAAAAAATACGCTTGCGTGACGTTACAATGATCGCTTCTCATCATTCCTACTAAATAATATTAAAAGTAAAGTTTATGACAATTTTTGGATATTAGTAATGCAATGACGCATACAACACAATATTACTACTATAGGAGAGCAAGCTAGGCACTATGTACATTAGTAATCATTTCAACATATACATATATACTATAGAGATCCTGATTACCAGGCTCTCTCCAGGATTGTGTGCTGAAATAGCATACAAAAAAATTGTACTTATAACAATAATAGTAAGCGCGCTATTAAGAAACCGCGAGACACGCCGGAGATGCGGCAAGATGGCGGCCATGCTAAGGTTAAAATTACTTTCAGTGGAAATGAAATAATATTTTATATACAAATGTTAGAAATTAACATGTACATCATGCTTACATCCGTATTTTTAGTTGTTCCTCAAGATTTGCTTTATAGTACAGGTAAAGTAAGCTAAAATAATAATGACCGTTTGGAGGCATAATTTTTACATTAATGAAACTTTGTTTTCTAACTTTATCTTGGTACTAAAAATGAAGATCTGCCGATTCCACCCAAAATTTAGGGGTCCTGCGCCCTACGCCTAGGGGTATGGGTAAAGGGGTCATTTTGGAAAATGCACATTTTACAAACTAGGCAAGTGAAGTATTATTTTCTATGAAATTTTTTGCGCTGAATCGAATGAAATGCTTGCTTATAGGACAATGTTCCGGCGCACTATCGTACCTTTTCTCGAAGAGATTTGGCTTATTTTTGAACGCTCATAACTTCGGTCTAGATAGTACCTGTAATCTCAGATTTTCAGGACAGTATGTGGTCATGACTCTTATAAAATGTACTTAATTTCATATTTATAGCTGCGCTACTTTAGATTTTATTGTTATGCTAACTTCGTTGATTTCTTTATTTATTCACCAACTCACTATCGATTATCAAAACCTAACAGGTACTTTCCGGAATCCTAGAAAGCTGAAATTGGGTATATTTTATAACAGTGATAACCAAATGCTGTCCTACAATGAGCGTTCAAAAATATACATAATCTCATCGAGAAAAAGTACTGTTCCCCCTACCCAGACCCCCTGGAAGGTGATAGAACCCCTAAATTTTGGGTAGACTCTGCAGATCCTCATTTCTAGTGCCAAGATAAAGTTAAAAAACAAAATTTCATTAATGTACAAATTTTGCCTCCACAATATACTATATTTTCCTTTACTTACTCGACTTGACTTACATTCACTCAAATTGTATTTCAAAAATGTCAGAAACATCAATGACTCCAGAAACATCCTTAGATCGCGACCTACCTTAGGTCACCTCGAGATGCGTTAATGTCGCTGAAGCACAGTTTTTTGTAACGAATTGGAAATATTTGTCTTTTGCTAAATTTCATCAAAAAACATCATTTTACCATTACTATCAATTCTTTGATTCAACCTGATTGGAGGAACCTCGAGGTTATGACTAAGAATACAGATTTGGATGGGTGGATGAATGGAGGAATTTTTTCACTGAGTTTGAGTCGAGGAAGAGTTCAAGGAAGCGACTAAGAATAAGTGTGTTAGGATACTTTTTAAAGTCAACGCAGACAAAGTCGCGGGCAAGAAATAGTACTTATTGACATTTTTGTTAATGATTACGATTATCATTATTTCTTCTCGAATATCTTCTTGGAGTCCTATGTTCCTTACGATTTTCCATGACCTCATTAATCCAGCGTTTGTACCCGAAGACCTTCGTATAAACTTCTGGTTTGTTCTTCGTAGCGCATTCTTCTCCACTGCCAAAACTGACAACACCCACAGCTTGATAGACTCCACCGTCATCGTACATCAGAGGGCCTCCAGAGTCACCCATACAAGCGCCTCTAATCCCGTCTCCACCCGCGCAGATTTGCTTCTCACCAGTTACATTTTTAAAGATTTTTTTGCATCTCTGAAATATTATTTGATTGTTAAGTATAGTATTACCTCATTTACAAGTCTTACGGATGTACCTGCACAGTCCTCTACATTAGAATTCGCTCTACTACTCTACTCGATTGAAATGAATTGAGCAGCTCCGTTTTCATCATTTTGATGTTCGCTCCATATTATAAGATAAGATAAAACTTTATTTATTTAAAACAGTCACAATAAATAAAAGTAATCGTGGCGGGCTCCTGGAATAGCATAGGTTCATCTTTCATCTTTTCTTTCATGATTATTTTTGCCTTTTTAACCTTTGTCGCCTATAAATATTTCATTCATTAGTTATAAGTTCTTCTATATTATAATTAGTTTAGATCTAGTTTAGATAATAAAAGTAATATTATAAGTAGTAATAGTATAATATTGAAAGTTGCTCAGTTTGAATGTATGGTGAAAGTTGAGAAAAATGTTTAGCTTACATGTGATTATATGAATAGGCAAACTGTTCGAAAAAGAACTTACCCTTAAAGTCCAAAAAGGTACACTTGCGTGTTGCTTAACATTAGCAACGACATCTTCACGACCATCAGAGTGTTGTATCTGTTTCATCACTCCCCAACCGGCTACCATAAGTCTTAAGTTCTTTGGAGGATTTATTGTTATGTCTGAAGATGGCAGGCAAAGTGGGCGGATGTGATCTGGAACGCAAATATCAGGTTATGAAAAAAATTCTCTTAACCAAGTGCAGCCGCTAGCGGTCGCAGGTGAAAACAGTAAAGCAACTTCATGCAAGCGCTCGAATCGAAGCACGCACACAGAAGAGCGTCACGTACATACGGCGACACATCAAGCTACGCAAAACCAAAAATAATCTGGCCGCTCTCGTAGGTAGACTAATGTATAGCGTCGCGCGGCCAGCTTATGTTGGTTTTGTATAGCTTGATGTGTCGCTGTGCGTACAACGTTACGCGGCCAGCTTATATTGGTTTTGCGTAGCTTGATGTGTCGCCGTGTGTACGCGGCTCGCTACGATACTTCAGTACTGTTGCGCTCCATCCTATTGTTCTTCATAGGATGGATATTTACTCGGTACAGATTCATATAATCTCGCGGCAGCGGCACCGCTTCATGTGCAACCCTTTTTTTTACCAAGCTGTCGCTCGTACATTAATAAAGTATCCATTTTATATTTTGTATTCTAAGATTATCCCCAACAAACGTTTTAAATCGTAGCCCGTGCGAAAAACAAAAGTAACTAATGCTTTGGTCAAATAGAATGAATGAATAGAATAGAATAGAATCATTTATTGTGCATGAAAATTAGGTACATTTTGCAGATCATAGCGCAGAGTTAACAGAGCCTCTAACTTCTACCTTTACAGGTGTATGTCACATTTAAATATTATTACAGTCAATACAAGATACAGATATTATTCAATGTCATGTAAATAATCACAAAATTTAAAATGAGAATAATGGTTTAAAATGAATAATTTTGATTACAATACGTTGCATGTCAAATTGAATTAGAATTGTATTTAGTCATTGTTAAATTATTGTCAAGTAGATAATTATTATTGTAGTCAACATTTATAGTCAAAATATTCATTGATAGTGTAGAAACATCTGTCAGCAAGCCATTTCTTAACCGTCTTTCTAAATCTATTATAGTTGTATTGTTTAAAATGGTCCGGGAGCTTGTTATATATTTTGACGCACATGATATAACTATTTTTACTAGCTACAGCAAGCTTAGACGCAGGTTTATATAGTTTGTTCCGGTATTGTGAACGTAACTGGCGAGAACTTACTTCGTGGTTTTGCTGAAAGAGGTCTCTATTGTTATAGGCAAACATACACATATCCATTATATACAAACATGGTAAGGTCAGAATACTATATTGTCTAAAAAGTGGTCTACATGAGTCTATTTGTTTTAGACCCCAAATAGCTCGGATACATTTTTTCTGCATTTTAAATAAACTTTCCAATTCTGTTGAGTTTCCCCATAATACAATTCCATACCGGAGAGCAGAGTTTATGTAACCATTGTAAGCAGTGACTGCCGCTTCTTTAGACAAGTTTTGGCTCACCTGCCGTAGAGCGTAAACAAAACTATTAACCTTAGTACTGATATTTGCCACATGTTCTTTCCAGTTGCAAAAACAATCCAAAGTAATACCCAAGAACTTTGTACTTGTAACTTGTTCAATTTGTTGTCCTTCAAAATGAATTTTTAGTATCTGAGGTCTTCCTTGAGGGGTATGAAATTGCAAGCATTTAGTTTTATTTACATTAACCTTTAGATTATTAACTGTTAACCAATTAATAGAAGCAGCAAGAGCTTTATTGATTTCCTGCTCGTATGTGGATATGTTATTTCCTTTCACAATAATGGTTGTGTCATCAGCAAACAGTATACAATTCTGTGATAATGCATTTGGCAAGTCATTAATATAGATCAAAAATAATAGGGGTCCTAATAAGCTGCCTTGAGGGACACCATACGCATTAAGTGCATAAGAAGATCTAACCTTTTCTACACTTTTACTAGTAGCACAATATCTTTGGATTTCAACACAAACTTCTCTTTGATTTAAGTAAGAGTTAAGCCAGTCATGAGCTGGTCCTCTGATCCCATATTTATACAATTTGGCTAGCAATCTTTTATGACAAACAAAATCGAATGCTTTGCTCATGTCCATAAAGAGGACCGTGGCTGGTATTTTATTGTTCATGCAGTCAGTTATGTTTTTAATTAAATGAAAAGCAGCTAATGAGGTACTTTTACGCTTTCTGAATCCATTTTGTTCCTCTGCTAGGATATTGTTTTTATCAATAAAGCTTACTAGCCTTTTATACATAACTTTTTCAAAAATTTTTGAGAAAATGGGTATTAATGCGATAGGTCTATAATTTTCCATAAGGTTTCTATCTCCTTTTTTAAAAATAGGTTTTATAATTGATTTCTTTAGTATTTCTGGAAATATAGCTTGACTTAGTGATAGGTTGAGAATATATGTAAGTGGACGTGCAATCATATTAATACTCATTTTTATAATATTGGTACAAATGTCATCAAAGCCAACTGCCTTAGAATTATTTAATGATTTAACAATCAATTTTAGCTCTCCAATACTTAATGGAGTTAAGAAAATAGTCGACTCTACCGACTTGACGTATTCGTCAATATTTAATAAGTTTAGGCCCTTAGAGCAATTGCTGGATACAATGTCTACGAAGTAGTTATTAAACGACTCAGAAATGACCTGTGGATCATAGATATCTGTATTGTTATTACGGATTTTGGTGATTGAATTTCTCTGAACATCCATTACTGTATATTTTTTGGTTATGTTCCAAGCAGCTTTACATTTATTAGAGGCCTTATTTATGTAATTTAAATTACATTTTTTTTGGGAAGATATCATGCACCGTCTCAAAATTCGTGTATATTTACGGTAAAATTCTGAATTGTCTTTATTATGACGACTACTCAAATATAACTGTCGTTTCTTGTTAACACATTTCCGGATGCCTTTAGTTAGCCATTTAGATTTAAATTTTTTAACTGATAATTTCACTTTAATAACTGGAAAACACAAGTTGTAAAATGTTGTATATAGTTCATAAAATACGTTAAAAGCTTGATTTGTTGTATATTCACTATTGTACACTTCATTAAACGAAAGACTAGATAGGCACTCTATAAATTTGTCTTGATTGGAACTGGAGTAGTCTCTTTTGTACTCAAACCACCATTGATGCGGTTTGACCAGTTTTCTTGAGACCGGGGCAGTATAGATTTGTGCAGTGTGGTCAGATAAGCCAAGTTCTAGCACTCTGGCTTCCCCTTCATCCAGGTTAGTATATATGTGGTCTATGCAGGTAGCTGTGGTTGTAGTGATACGTGTTGGTTCGTTTATTAAAAGGTGTAAGTTATAGTTTTCCATGATTTGGTTTAGTTCTAAGGCCACATTGGATTTCTTCATCGTGTCTACATTAAAATCCCCACATAGAATGATTTTTTTTCTTTTTTGTCTACTTATCATGTCTAGAAGCTCTCTTAATTTAAAAAAGAATTGGGAATTCGTGGCAGAAGGTGTTTTGTTTGTATATATGCACAATACAATTATGCCGTATTTTGTGAGTTCCACGCCACAACATTCAAATATATATGTGTGGGAAATATTGTCGAGTTCATTTAAAGTCTTATATTCAATCTCACTGTTGACGAGTATGGCCACTCCTCCTTTCTTCGATTTTTCTCGAGAGTACCAAGCAGCAGTATAAAATTTTTTTAGTTTAAGGCTACGTTCCATACCTCTCTTAATGTTAGTTTCACACAGACATATGATATGTATAGGTATTTCATCATCTCTCAAATTGTTTATTATACAATATAACTCGTTTTGTTTGGTTAAGGCTCCTGCAATGTTTTGATGCAGTATTCCTATATTATAGTGGTTACTAGGACCATTCGTTATTTTTTTATTTTTCTTGCTGTTCAGGTTCACATGATTTACGAAAAAAAATAGTTTTATTGTCTAGTTGAACTTGGTCTGGAATGTCGAGGTTTTCTTGTATGGATCTTAAGTATGATTCTTGTAATGTCTTGATCATGGCTAGTAGATTGTGGATTATGTTTTTCATGCCTTTTTTTAACAGTTTTCCAGAGTATATGGAAAACATGTCCGTGGTTAAATTTAAGTTTGAGTCAAAGAAGTAGGCGTATCCAAAGGCGTGTATGTCCAAGTTTAGCATGTTATTAAAAGCTTCTACTCTAATGTTATGTAGGGTTGCTCCACAAATATAATTTGGTGCAGCGATTATTAGATTTGTATGTTGTACTTTTAACGCAGCATTCTTGATAGTCTGAACCAATTGCATGTAGTCATTTGTAGAACTAAAATCAGATTCTCCTATTAATATGATGCAAAAGTCATTTAAAGTGTAATCTGTCAATTTTTTCTCTAGTGAATTCACAAGCTCCTTTATGGAACTGGAATTAATGAAATGGCAGTACTTGAATTTTTTTCCAACATTGTATTCGTCTAAAATCCCTATTATGCTGTGTCTATTATTTGTACTCAGTATACAAAGTTTGTTTAAGGTCAAATCTTTATTTTTTGTAGTCTCAGTTTTGCTTTGGAGCTGTTCTGTGTTCACTGACTGTCCTGCTTGTTTTTCATGTTCGATTCCCATTATACTTTTTGTTTGTTCTAAAGGTTCTAGTTTAGAGTGATTAAGACTCGTATTTTTTTTTTATCTATGTGATCTTGTAGGAGTCGATTTACAAAAACTTAGTAACTGTTCAATCTTGGAATCTTTCTCTGTATTCTGATTTTTTAGGGCAAAGTTTTCAGCGACAAGATTGTCGATCTCATTTTCTGCAATTTGTAGTTTTAATTTCAGCTCTTTTATTTCCTTTTCCATTCGATCAAATTCCGTATAGGATTTCAGAGTTAAGAGTTCTGGACAGCTTCTGTTTAATTCAGTACTATTTCCAGGTATAGAGTCTTCGAATTCCTCTTCCTCGTCCTCTGAGTCTGACAATGATTGGAATGAATTGTTTGTTGGGATGTTAATTGTAGCTTTTACTCGGCGGGTAACGTAGTTAGTAGGGGTAGAATAGCTAGAATTAGATGCCGTAGTAGTTGGTGAGGAAATTAGCTGTTTATTTGTATCTTTTTTTCGGCATATATCGCACTTCCAGTTGTCTTTATGATCTTTTGTCATAGTGTTGTAGAATCGTTTTTCCGTTACAGATGTACAATGCAGATGATAATGACATCTGCAATATTTACATGTCAATATTTGACGATCTTCAATTGATTGAGAGCAAATACTACATTTTTTTGCCATTTCTGTGTGTCGCTTCTTGGTACTGTAATCCTTGGTAGGAATGAATGAATGTAATATACTTTATTTACACCAAAACAAAATACAATGCACAGTAGGAAACAAAACTGATTATTGTACGAAAAAGGCGGTCTTATCGCTAAAAAGCGATTTCTTCCAGCCACCTTAAATAGAACAGTAAAAACATTTTTGAAATCGGTGCAGTATTCATATTAACAAACTTTTTGCCATTTGTTGATTCCAAGGCTAGATCTCTTCATCATTAAACTTCATTAGGTAAATGAAATTTACCTTTTTTTATTTATTCATTTTGCCTCCTTAATATTTATAGAACAAGACCCGTATTTTTGTAGTACAACTACGAAGTAAATAGTTAATCCTTGGTACAACTTACCAGTATAGTAGACGGTTCTCGCCAGCTTAATAATAGCAATATCGTTACTGTAACTTATGGTTTCATACTCCGGATGAGCCGTGTAACTTTCTATAGGGATTCTGAGAGCTCCGGTAGTACAGTCCTCCTTATGCTCGTGATAGACGCAGTCTCTGCTTCGAAGTCGGTTGCTTTTGTCATATTCACCAAGACGGACGCTTTTTCTGCAAATAAACAGGACAAGTATATTATTCTCCTATAATATACTTATCCTTTAATCTGTATTTAAACTCAACTAAGTAAATGAGGATAATACCCGAGTATTTGAAAACTATTGTGGGCTCACTAGTCAAAAAAGCAGAAGGCATTTTTGAAGGGCTAGGCCTAGGTGTTGTGGTCTTGTTTATTAGCCAGAGGACACAAATTCTCCCTTAAGAACTACAGAACTGTCTCACTTCTTAACCAAATCTAAAAGCTGTTTTCGAGGGTTGTCATGAACCGTGTTGCTTGAATATTCGACGAGTTTAAGACCCAATAGAGACCTACGAAATCTTACTGGACACTAAGACGTATGTAAGAAATTATTTAGTATGGACCAAATACCATTATTTTCAGAGGAAGCCTCGTCGCTCCGTACGAGCAGCTTTTTTGGATAAACATGTAATAATCTACAATATTATAAAATCTTAAAAATAGAAGTGTGTTCGTACATTGAAAATATTTTCAAAAAAGTTACATTTAGTTTTTCAAAAAACTAACAAAGACTACTATTTATAAATTGAACCATACCTCAAGATGTTTTTCGTCACCGAAAAGCCAATGGTGTTAAAAGTCATTAGTACGAGTAGGCTAGGCTTGGACGGAGATCAAACCATCGCCTCCTGCACTGCAGGCTTGGTTATTCGCCACACAGTTTTATTAATGGTGGTTAGGTTTTTATTTACTTACGGTTTAGTGTCTACAAGGTTAGATACACAGTGCGCAGCTGTCAAAACAAACACACCACTGATCAAGGCTCCATCACAACCATCGTCATATGTTCCATCGTAGTTCTTATATTCAATCAGAGCGAGCCATGGGTACTGCCTTAACTGCGTTTTTTCACCACCTGGAAAATATAAGGTAAAACTTCTTAATAATTATGCTGATTGGTTTTTAAGGAGATGATCAGACCATCAAAAGCGTTCGTTTTTGGCGCGTTTCAGAGAGGTATGCATGTTACTCAAAACTCATAACCGGTTAAAACCACTTTTGACTGCAAAAATCAGGCAATAGTGGTTTTGACCGATACCCTTAGTTAATATTATTATATTTTTGAGTGGACTAGGTAGTAGCAATTCGGTTCTGGCAAGTGGTCGCAAGAAACCTAAAATGCATGTCGCTTTGCTCCTCGCTAACCTAACCGACTGAGTTAAATCTGGGGTCTAAAAACTCATAACTGGTTAAAACCAATTTTGCCTGATGTTTGCAGTCAAAAGTGGTTTTGACCGGATATGTGTTTTGATATGGACACTGAATCGTGATGGTCCGGGTTGGAGACCGACTACACTTTTCATTAATGACATCCCACGTCCCCGGGACTGCCAACTAGCCCTATTCGCAGACGACACTGCGCTATACACCTCAAATCAGAACAAAGCCCTAGTGTGTAAGAGACTCCAATCCGCAACCAGCGCCCTCGGGAACTGGTGTCGGAAATGGAGGATCGAAGTCAATCCGGAAAAAAGCGCGGCAGTGTTCATTTTCCGGAGGGACGCCCACTCTGGCTTACCCCCGATCAAGCTATTCGACCGTACGATCCCCTGGGATCCCATGGTTCGTACGCAACAAAAACCTTAATCTCGATCTAGAGTTGCCTACCATCAAGCAACTACTCAAATGCATGGTGGCGGACTTCGCCACCATCCCCCGCCACTCCAACCCTCTAATTAGGGCAAACGCCATCTACCCTTGTGATACTAATAGGACGAATAGACGTCGACCCCGTAATGTACTGGTCGATCCAGACGATGAGATCACGGTTGCCGTACAGGCGGCCCAACAGACACGACTAACAATCGCAAACTCACAACACACGACAACAACACGTCGACACAGTAATCAACGTCCCCGCCGGCGGAGACAGCCGCGACCACTGCACACTCCCTTTTATTCTGGCGCCTACAGGCGCTACAGGCCAATCCCAGGCCGCTTCTCACCTATCCCAGCTACACAATCCGCTGCGTAGCCCCAGCAACGTCCTAGGCCGAGGTCCGTACCCCTCTGGGTGCCCCTAGGCCGGTTGCTTAAGTTCATTCAATTGGCTCGGTGACCTTCGTGGTCCCTCCAATAGCCCGTAGTAAAAAGCAGTAGTTGCTCCCGGAGCAGAGCTGTAATAGTCATCTAAAAAAAAAAAACCGACTACATGCCATACATGTACCAACGAGATTTCTAACTTATGCACGTAAACCGACTGCTGGCTCTCAAACGGTGAAGAAAAACCTCGCTTGGAGTTCTCTATAATTTGAAGAAGAAATTCCGATACGTATGTATCTGAAGTGTACTGATCCGCATTTTGTGCACGCGTGGTGGACTAACGAGTAGGTCTGTGCCCTGCAGTGGGACGTATACAGGGTTTAAACTTAAATTTCATCAAAACTTCTCTCGACCCATTTACTCTGAAAAAGTTATGAGATCTCATGTCCTGCCTAGCTAGCATGCCACCCACGACAAAGCGTTTAAACGAGAAAAACGTCATGCGCGCTCTTTCTGGCCTACGTAAAATAATAAAGATGGAGGCACATCTCGATTTTTGTCGTTTTCTCGGGGGTGGCATGCTAGCTAGGCTGACTAAGTGATCATCTCGGTCAAATAAAGTTATAAGGCTTGGCCGACATTCTTATCCCATATCCGATAGATGCGATCAAGTTATTTAAATATTGTTATATTGAAATACTGTTACGTAGTATTAAAAAGTTATTAAATTACTTATGGCTTGGCTTATGCGTTCACTTTTTCGGTGAAGGAAAACATCGTGAGGAAACCTGCATGCTTCAATTTCGAGGCATGTATTGTACCTACTGTCCATTACAAGTGGCGACGGGCTCACTCCCCGTCACACTGGACAGAGTTTCGGTATTACTAGTGAAACGTGGATGTTCTGAGGTTTCAGAATATCTCTGACTACCCCCTCGGGGAATATAGTCGTGAGCATATGCTTATGCTATGCTTAAATTACTTATTAAAACAGCCGTATTAGATAGATACCTAAAAGTGTATAAACCCACAATAATAACCGCTTTTTATAAACTTATATCAGCTGATGACGAAAAGTTGTTGATAATTATTTAGGTATGCGTTTTTACCCATGCCATGATAACACTTCTCAAAAGAATTGAACTTTGGGAATTCCTCTAATCGTACATTGTTACACAAGAGCATTTGTACTTGTTCATATACATGAATATAAGGTCTAACAAAATTAGGTGAAACTATATAAAGGGAATGATCAGACCATCAAACTCAACAACATTCTCTATGGGACCAATATCGAAATCGTGAAAAAAAATTTATGGTCTGATCATCCCATTAAAATAGTTTCAGCTAATTTTGTTAGACCTTATACAGGGCCTTTCTTACAAACTTTGCAGTTTTGTATGGGACAGCAGATTTTTTCTTCTCGATTTCGATGTTGGTGCCATAGAGAAAGTTGTTCAGTTTGACGGTTTAAGCATCCCCATAAAACAGTGTCAGCATATTAAGAAGGACCCTGTATATGGGACAGCTGTTTTTTCGCGATTTGGATGTTGGTCCCATAGAGAAAGTTGTTCAGTTTGATGGTCTGATCGTCCTCTTAAAAACAGTCAGTTTATTAAGTTGGATCCCGTATGTACTGGATAATAAGGATAAGAGGGTAGGTACATCTGTGTTTGGCGCGTAAACTTATGCACTTTTAAATATCCTGCGTAACTAGTCAGTTACGCAGTTAGTCAGTCGGTATTAGAAAAGTAGTCGCTTTTCAATATTTTTTTTTTACAAGCATTTGCCGAAGTCAAAATAGATTAGGATTCCATCATCATCATCACACCAAATAAGAAACTCAACGCTTACCAAGGATCATATTGGTATTGCTGTTGTCGATTCCACAGCACCCAGATGATGGATCTGGAGGCAAAATCGTTGAGCTGCATTGACCTGGAAAAAGAAAGATTTTATACTCTACATAACAGGTTAAGGTGGTTGCAGAGGGGTCAATTTTATACAAAACTTTGACGCACAATACGCGTAGACGGTATTAATAAAACGGATTTAATAAAAGTAACTTTGTGGGATAGGTGGGGTTTATCCCCCCCCGGAATCCGAATATTTGTATGGAAAAGTGATTACAGCACTTACTTACTAAAGCCTGGATACGTGCTTGTGTCTAGCAGTTTAGTTCGATTACAATAGTAAATCTAATTGTGAATTCAGACAATCAAACTGAACAACTTTTCCCGTTATGGAGCATACCTCAGGAAATGCGAAATATACAGGGTCCTTCTTAATATGCTGACACTTTTTTAAAGGGAAAGACCATCAACTGAACAACTTTCTCTATGGCACCAACATGGAAATCGCGAAAAAAAATCAACTGTCCCATACATTTGGCTCGAGTAGGTTTGCAGTTTTGTATGGAACATTTTTTTTTTTTCGCGATTTCGATGTTGGTCCCATTGAGAAAGTGTCAGCATATTAAGAAGGACCCATACACAATTATATACCTACCCAAGCCCAAACTTTTAAAACGGCTGATTTATTTGCGCGTTTTATGAAGTCGGTTCCATACTCAGTTTGGTGGTCTAAACCGCCGCCTAATTATACCTAATATATTATAATACCTAACCGATCTAAAATAATAGAAAAATGTTCCTAATGTTCGTTGATTCGTTTATATTACTATCTTTATAATATATATACATAGCATATAATGACTTCACAAAATGTCATGAATTTTGTTTTTGTTACCTATAATAACTAATTATTATAATGATTACTATAATATTCAGCTGATCTTTTATTCCTTCTAAGTAGTCTCCGTGTCACGTCGTATTTTTTCGAAGCGAAGGCCTTAAATAGCTGAGTCTCGGTAGGGATTCATATTTAAAATGCTTTTTAGTGTTATGTAAACCCTCCCGCGGCTCAGATCTAAAATCGGGGTAGAATTTATACATCTAAATACGGTAATTGTAAACCCTCCCGGACCCCAGCACTATGGGAGTTCTGAGTACTGGAAGGGTTTCCATATACGAACCGCCGCCCCTTTAAATACTTCAAGGCTGTTTTGTGATAAGTTGTATGTTTCGTTTTACGCAGAATTAAATAAACAAAGATTTAGCAAATAGGTATACCAATATAATCAGCTGTTATTCTGCCGCTTTAGATAAATAAAATAAATAATAATAATGCTAACGAGACGAGTTCTGGGTTCTGGAGTGGAGACCGCGAACTGGTAGACGTAGTGTGGGAGGTCCTGTTGCCCGCTGGACAGACGACCTAAAAAAGGTAGCGGGGAGTGACTGGATGAGGAAGGCCGAGGACAGAGTTTTGTGGCGCACCTTGGGAGAGGCCTATGTTCAGCAGTGGACGATGATAGGCTGATGATGATGATGATAACGAGACGAGGCAAATAGATATTGTGTAAGTTTACTATTACCGGTCGAAGTAGAGATTGTCAAAGGCAAGGGAATTTTTTTTTTAAAGTTTGAAGGACAGGTTTTCAGTATCATGAGTACAGTCACGCTTTAAAGTAGTTATTCTATTCTATTCTAATGAAATATTTTGACTATTAACCTCTTTTTATTTTAATTTTTTTTTATATCATTTTGTTAATCATAAGGTGTCCTGAAAACCTGTATCACACATTGGTTCAATAAATATTTTGTATTTTTTGTATTTCTTTTATACACTTTCTCTTTGAGTCTATAGATTCGTCTGATTATTAAAAAAAAAAAGTTGATTAAGTTAAATACATAGCAGTGGACGTACATGAGATGATGATGAAGTAAAATGTGAATACTCACGGCAGTAATCTTTAGATAAAAAGAAAAAGAGGAAAAAGAAAGAAAAAAAAATGAATAAAATAAATTCATTAAAAACTAAATTATAATATTTTTTTTTTACTCTTTTTTTTTTACTCTTTATTATAATTTTGAGAGGGTTTTTTCTTACAAGAAAATGTCACCCCCATAATATCTAGCACTTACAGCTACTACAGATCATTTGCCGAAAAAGATACATTATAAGTCAATTAAAGTTCTTCGCTTCATCCCCAATTGAACCATTTTGTAAAGTTGTCTGGCTGGGCCCGATGTGGGCTCAGCCAGAACACTATTACAATGGCCAACCTCTAAATTAAAGTTACTATGATATAGAAACTGTGACCTCTCTGCTTCGTTCCGGACACACTCCATGAGAATGTGACACACATCTTCAAGAACTCCGCACTCACTACATTCTGGTGATGCTACCTTGCCCATTAAGTAGCCAAAACTATTCAGAGGAATGTGACCCGAACGAAGCCTAAAAGCCGTGATAATGTCCTTCCTGCTCATATCGGCTCCACAAATCCAAGGGACGCTCGGTAGGTCAGGTTGAATGGTCTTATACCAAATACCTTTACTGAGCGATCTTTCATCAAACGATTCTTTCCAAAGTTTGGAGCAACGGTTCTTCACAATATAAAGAAGGTTAGTAAAGTACGGTACACACTGAAAGGAATCTCCTTCTACCGATGCCTGTTTTGCAAACAGGTCCACTTGCTCATTTCCCGCTAAACCGATATGGGCAGGAATCCATTGTAAAACAACATTTTTATTTTTTAATGATAGATTATAGATGGCCTCCATAATTGAGTAGGCAATCGGTGTTCCTCGAAAACTCGAGGTACAACGAGCCACATGTTGCAGTGCACTTTTCGAATCAGACAGTATCACAAAGTTCTCAGCATCAATTGTTTCAATATATGCTAAGGCTTCTGCAATAGCTATTAACTCCACGTACATAATACATATTTTAGAAGTTATTTTTAATTTGCAATAGACATCTGTCTAAGGGTCGAAAAATGCTGCGCCTATACCATATTCGTCTTTGGAGCCATCAGTAAATATTTTATAAAAGTTTGAGTAATTTTGATCTATAAATACACTACAGGAATCTCTTAAATTAGAAGTTGAATAACAATGTTTACCTTTATCAACAACATCTATGTTCGCCTTAATTGATTTAACCAGATCCATATTGCTTACCCACGTGTCTAGCGTAAACATCTCAAGCTGTACACTCCTATGTATAGGTATGTCACTAAGGTAATCGTGAATGTTACATAACAAAGGCAATGTTTTGCGGCGCCAATATAGACCTCGGCATAATATTTTTAACTTGTGCATCACATTTATAACGTCATTATCCTTAATTGATTTACATTTTAGCCAAAACTTAGCAGCCAAATAATGCCTCCTTATGTGCAACGGTGGTAGACATAGCTCGTTTTCCATAACGTGAATAGGCGTAGTTTTGATGAAACCCCCTATTACTCTCATACACTGATTTTGTACTCTATCGAGTTTAGTTAGATGTGTTTTACAACTGGTATCATAAAGAAAACTTGCATAGTCCAATCTACTACGTATAATAGCTATGTATAGCCGTCTCAAATGTGTAGGGTGCACGCCCCAACCAGGACCGGTCAGCATTTTTAAAACATTAACAAACTTCATTGTTTTGTCCTTAATCTCGTTAATGTGTTTTGACCATCTCAGTGACCGATCGAGCCATAGACCTAAATACTGCACATGGTCCACTTCTTCTAAATATCGATTATTAATTTTAAGGTGAGCAGGTTCTCTTTTGAAGCCCCGTTTAAATATGCAAACCTTGGATTTTGTAGAAGATATATCTAAGCCTAATTCCAACAGAAATTTAACCATCGCATCTAGTGCATCTTGTAATTTTAGAGTACCTTCTCGTAAATTAGTGCAGGTGGTATATACTACAAAGTCATCCGCGTATTGCGACACCCAGACGTTACTAAATTATAATATTTAATAAAAAAAGACTTACTGTGTCTTCTTGCACTATGCCGCCCATGGGGATAACTAGATAATACTGACACAAAATATAAGGTAAATATTAATAAAAGTTTCATTTTTACAAAATTCGGCAAACGCCGATTGCGTGCAAAACAATAACAACTAGTATACGATGTACGATAATTAATAAATGTGCTATGTGTGATTATTATCAGCTTTATATATTTTTTTCTCGTATTATGAGTTACTAAACCTAACGGGTTATCTCCGTTTATAGAGTAGAATTTGGTTACTCATTGATTTTAATCATCTTTTTGATTCAATGATTGTGAATACGAACCTGCATACGCTAAAGAAGAAATTCTGATGTGTATTAGCCCAGTCATTTTACGGTTTGAGCCGGGACTTATCAGTAATTGGCATTTTTTTTTTCGGTATAATATTAAAGAGCCAATTTGAGTCTAGAAATGTACGAAAATAAAAAAAAATCACGTCAGCAACAGGTCCAATTTTAAAATTTAACCATTATCTCATTCTAAAAAACCTGATGTTAAATTTATATTTTACACATATTTAAGGCTTTACCATTATACATACTACAAACATAGTGTGAATATTTTTGTCTACTTATAAGGTTTTGAAAAATACATTCGTATTCTCTAATAAAATACCACATTTTTTAAATTTCATTGCCTAATTTTATTGCTCAAAAATAATTTATATTGTTAAATCTAAGTCAAATGAGTGCATTGGTATTAATATTAATAATTTAAAATCCTTCTGGGCCGCATAATTTTGATTTCTATGTTGCGTAGTGATTTTTTTGTAATATGCTTTAAGATAGTCCTTTTGTTACTTAATGGTTCCGGTTACAGTTTAAAAGTCCAATTAGTAATTACTCCCTACCCCGCCTAACAAAACTCCGTAAAATGACTGGGCTATATGTGAAGTCTATCAATCCGCATTGGGCACGCGTGGTAGACTAATGCCCATACACCCTCCCTGAGGGTAGGCCTATGCTCTGCAGTGGGACGTTTATAGGCTGATGATGATGATGATTGTGAATTTGTCATCACTTTGAATCTAATACATCGAGTTGAATCCTCGAGGATGAAGTATTTCTCTAATTAACATCTAGTATTTTTTACTACTAAGGATCTACTACAATAACATGGCCCGCGGTCATAATGATTTCCAAATTTTAGACAGCAATTCGTTAATTCAATGGTGACGATGTACAAGACGTTTTGATATTTTGTACGGATAATTTTTTTGTGCAGTCAATGTTCCATTAGGTACAACACACGTAAGTTTGTCGGTGTTATTGAGTATTTATTTGTTGCGAACAATTTATCCATTGGCATTTACCCGAATTCCTTTAAAGTGCGAGTGAAAAGGCTTCTTCTGGGTAAGCTCGCTACATATTCGACCCCATCTTCGTCTTGAGGACTGGATGGATCCATATGTAAAAAAAAACATCAGAGACTGTCAATATCAGTACGATGATGAGACAGACAGCCATCTTTTTACCTCCAACGTGACAGGATTTATTTATAAAAATTTACCAATCTAATCCGTTTCGAGGTGGCCAGAAACAGTCCTACAATAAAATGATATGAAATCATATTATGAATCTTGTACTAACTAGATATTATTTAATAGTTACTACCTAACTCATTAAACTATATTTATTGAATTAAGTTCAGTTCTCTGAATATGTATCACTAAAGTGATATAACTCAGTAAACTGCTCAACACTATATACCTACCAAATGGGATTGCCCACTGTATGTTTAAGTATTTTTTTAAACATTGCGTTATTATCAATTGAAGACGTCATGTTGTATACAGTACCTACCTATAGTCACATTAATATGCCATATTAATATATTAAATTACATAAACAGTATTATATATACATATGAAATTATATTTCAATCTAGGCGGACGGCCACCTAGACCACTCTCAGTTTGTGTGAATGACGAGATCGTACCACAATCTTTGAATCAAAAATTCCTGGGTGTTACAATAGACCCCGCACTCAAATGGGATGTCCACATAGACACGTTGTGTGGCAAACTTAGTGGCGCGTGCTTCGCTCTGGGCAGGCTGGCGGCAGTCCTGCCGCCCACCGCGCTACGTTCCTGCTATTTCTCACTCTTCCACTCGCTGCTGTGCTACGGGCTCGAGCTCTGGGGCACTGCCGCCGAGTGGAAGCGCGTGTTTATACTGCAGAAGCGTGCTGTCTGCATAGTATCACGTGTACCAACGCGTACACCAGCCAAAAGTATTTTTGTTAGTAAAAAAATTCTAACACTCACCTCTCAGTACATACTTGACATTTCTAAATTTGTGAGAAAAAATATAGACAAATTTCCAGATAAAACTGGGTTTAACAAGTATTCACTTCGAAATAAATCGGACTTAATAGTTACAAATTGTAGACTAGAAAAATCGACTAAATCCATATATATATTAGGCCCTAAAATTTACAATAAACTCCCCAACGATATCAAACAGTGCAAAGAAAATTGTACCTTTGAACGTAAATTAAAAACATGGCTTGTAGATCGTGCTTTCTATGACATTGATGAATTTTATAACTTTGTACCTAATGTTATTAGAATGTAACCGGACTGTAATATAAATAATATAATTATAAGTAGTTAAGGAGTGCATTTGACATGTAAAAATATCTTTATGAAATAAATGATTATGATTATGATTATTATTATAAAAATACAATTACTACTAATAGAGTTTTTGAAAGCGGCGCGGTTATTTTTTAAATTATAACATAAAATAAAAACCGACTTCGAATAATGATCTAATATATATTGAATAATTAAAAAAATCAATCATCGTCCCGGTTGGTGTAATGGTTACCACGCCGGACTGCCAAACCAGGGTCCTGGTTTCGAATCCCGGTTCGTTCATGGATGTTTATATGTTTGTGCCGTTGTTGTATGGTTTCCTAGGTTTCCTTCCTATAGGGTGTACCTATTTGGATTTGGCCCATTCGGTGGAAGGCGATTTACAAAATAAAACCTACAAACCTCGTATTGATTTTTGTAAAATACAAATGTTTTCGCAATTTTTTTGAGGACTGCCCGCTAATCTACCTAGAAAGTTTAAACCAATAATAAATTCATTTATTCAAATAACCATTATAACTTTTGTTAGTAACACACTTTTAATCTATTTTAGCACTTAATAGATACCTAACCAAATTACAATAATTATTCAATATCATAGCACAATTTGATACAATAAAAATTGTATATAATTAAATTTCATTAAAATAAATAACATTTTTTAACTTTCGATTTATTCAACAGATCCATAAAATGGTAACATGTTTCTCATGTTTCCATCTTTAGCTGTTTAGGCTGTGCTATTTATAGGTGGGTTTTATCATTGTAAAAAATCAATAATACATGATAATTATAATTTATATGTAACGAAAACGGTTTATATTATTTTTTAAATACCTACAATTTTCTAGAATTTTTTATCTTATTACAAAATCAAGGGCCTAATTTTACTTTGAATCCATTTTTTATAAGCAAACACCCTTGTATGTACTGAGGCTTTAGCAAACTTCCCACACAAGCCGTGACCTAAACTGACAACACCAACAACTTCGTAAATACCATCTCTTTTATACATAATTGGCCCTCCGGAATCGCCTGTACAAGTGTTTTTATATTTGTAACCACCAGCACAAATATGATTGTCATCCACTTTCCAAGATGTTTTCTTGCACCGCTGAAAAATACATTTATTTTTATTTTCTCCTATAGGGTGAAATTTAAATCATTCAATCACGAATCACATATATGTATCCATCAAACTTAACAACTTTCAAATCAAAACGAAACAAAACTGCCATCTCGACCCTTTTTTGGGTCGATTTCGACCTTAGGTTCATAGACGAAGTTGTTCAGTTTGATAGTCTGATCATCCCATAGACGAAGAATTTTTTCGCTTACGCTCGTTGGGATCATCCCAAGATCATCCCCAGCATACCATAAAGAAAGAATACATTTTTTTTAATATCTTCTTCCCATCTATTGGGAAAGGCAAAGGCAGAGCCATGCAGCCATCGTCTCATTTCGATTTCAATTAATTTCTATTATATTAGATTGACAATCATATCAGTTAAAACCAGGAAGCTGGCATAGGTATTGTCTATACCTGTTAAACCCATAAAGTTATTATACATTATACCTTATTGAATAGAGGAACTGACAGCTGAGAGAGCGAGATGTACCTAGCGGCACCACTGTATAGAGAAACTGAAAGAGATACTTACGTGGCGCGAGGCAATAGAACCGTTTTTGGGGATCTTATAGCAGGGTTAAAATTTGGTTTCTGTGAATAATTGCGAATTGAAAGTGAAATCGTAGATAATTTTGTGAAATATACTAACACTATTTCATTAAATAATCAACAATTTCACGTTCGACTCCATATTATAGACAGTGCTCGAATTTTTGCCTGCCGATATTCTCCTGAAAACCTCCAAAAACGGTTTCATTTGACAACTCATGTCAGTTCCTCTATTACTGAGGTATAATAATTGTGGATAAGCCTTAAAATATTTACCTGCAATGGTACAAAAGGTAATTCAACGTGTTGTTTGACCGGTTCATAGTAGGTCCTGTTGTTAAAAATCTTTGTAGCTCCCCAACCAGCGGCGTATAGATAAAGATTTTCAGGAGAATCAACTGTAACATCTGACGTCGGCAAACATATCGGTCGTATGAAATCTAGAAATAAATAAACCTTAATGTGAAAAACATACACTTCCAAAAAGGCGTTTTCCAAGAATAATGAAACAAGGAAGAAAAAAATTTGACCCCTTTAAAGGCTGTGTATTCATTATAGAATAAAAACATTGCGCACTACCTTTACCTCACAGATACAGCCAATGAAAATATTTAAGTACTTTATACTATTAAAAAAAGATTGATTCTTTTTCCAAAAATAAAAGAAGAGAAATAAAGAAAATAAAGAATAAAAAGTAAACAATGAGAAAGATAAAGTAAGAATAAGAATAATAACATAACACAAATGTTATGTTAAAAAAACATAACTTCGGCACCACTTAGAGCGTGACGGACAATCATACTAAATAGAAAATCATAGTTAAACACTATTCCAATACCTCCTCCGGAAACCCCCTCTTAGGATATTGACATCGAATCCTAATTTTGTCCAAAATTTCCCTTTGACCTACCAGACCATTCAATATTTCCACCTTTAAAGAATTTTCAAGGGGGGAAACTGGAATCGTATAATATTTGTGTCCAGACATCCCGTTAGTTTCAAAATGTATATAATATTATTTACAACAATATACAACATAATAAACAAAACTAAGAGAAATAAAAGAATAGAAAAAAAACACATGCATACATACATATGCTCACGCCTATGTCCCACTACTAGACTAGGCAGAGACAACAGATCGCCATATGCTACAATTAAAAAAAACAAATTAACTTCATCAAATAGCCCGCCCATCGTAGATGAGTTGCCCGCGCTCCAAAATGGCAACAAAAAAGCAAGGTAATTGCCCGGCTTTCACATAGTTCTAGTCACTAGCGTACGGACTACACGTCACTTGATCGTGCCATTTTAAAGAGCAGTGATGTTAGTATAACGCGTCTATTTGTAAAACGTGCACCCAATGGAGTGCAAAGGTGCCCATAACGCTCGCAGCGTTGCCGCGTTGTATTGCTATGGCCAAACTTTGCACAAGGAACGGCCTGAAGCGAAATAGTGTTGACTTTAATAATAATATTACCTGTAAACTGAACCATATCTTTAAGCCGAAGTAAAGCAATATCGTATTGCCAGTACCGCGGATACGAATATTCTGGATGAATTATAGTTTCCGAAATGGTATAACTAATATCGCCGTCGGAGCATTCACCTGAATGTATATCACAATCTGAACCTCTGTGTCTCTTATCGTATTCTCCAAGACGTACGCTAATCCTGGAATTGGAATAAACGTGTTAAATAAAAGTCCTTCTATTTTTTTTAATTTAATTTAACAGACTTCAAAAAAGGAGGAGTGTGTGTTCGCGGATAATTTCGTCGTTTATGAACCGACTTTGATGATTCTTTTTTTTGTTGGAAAGACGATATTCCAATGGTGGTACCGTGATAGGGAAACCAGGATCGGATGATGGCATCCTAGAGAAATCTAGGGGAACCTTTGAAAATTGTAGTGAAAAAATTTAAACCGCCTTCAAAAAAAACTAAAAAGTTAAAAAATAATTTTGCAGCCGAAGACTTTTTCGTTCGCATCATAAAAAAATTAATTTGTTTTATAGAAGTCGGTGTCAAGCCAAGCCAAAAAACTAATGTGAGCCCTGTCGCGAATCGTACCGGCTTGACAGCGACTTCGATAAAGCAAATTAATGTTTTTATGATGCGAACGAAAAAGTCATCGGCTGCAATATTATTTTTTTCACTTTTAACTTTTTTTTTATTTATAATTAATGGGCTCTTGCTTGTGCATTAGCACTTCATTTCCGCCAGTGTCAAGTTGTTTATGGAAGAATCTATCCCAATCTCAGGGATTGTTTTTGGTCATGAACAAGAAGAGATTGAGCATTGCGGAGCCACGTGGCAGGCAAAAACGCGACGCGCGAAAACCACGCGAGACAAGTACTCGGGTCAGAACCTGCAACGTGACTCAGGGTCCTTCTTAGTATGCTGACCGGTAACCTGGACAACTTTCACAATAGGACCAACATTTGAATCGCGAAAAAAATCATTAGCGTTGATTAGCATTTAGCATGTTTTAAGGAACAACGAAAAGAAAATATTGGTCTCGATGAAAAAGTTGTTCAGTTTAATGGACTAAAGATGTAAACATAAAGTGTGTAACACATTTAAGTTCATACAGTACCATACATTAATATGTATATTTGATTTGATAATATATAAATCGCCTTGAATTTTAGGACGTTCTAATTGCGTTGCCGCTTATTAGCACTAGGGGACGCCACATTATGAAATAAATTGAAAAAGACGATCGGCCAACACGAGGATCGAACCTTAGCTACCCGGATCGTAAGCCGGTTGTCTTGACCGCTAGACCAACAAGACAGTGATTGATATGCGCGAAATCTCTCACTACTACAGCGCAGCGCGTGAGGTGTAGTGCGCTGTTATTCCGATATGAACCCTAGTTCAACACATAGTGCTTCGAAACATAACCGATAGATGGCGGAAGCTGTCTATGGAAAATCAGCGTTCCACTCAGTTTGTACTAAGATAACATAGCATGTACAGTACGACCAGGAAAATAATTCTGCTCGTCAATCTTCGTTTGCGCAGAGCAGGACCGAGTCTCCGACAAAACCCGAAATCATTTAGTAATCAAAGAGTGCAAAGTTGGATAGCAGCGGACGGTCGGCCACATTATTCCGGACGGAATTACGATTCCGTATGGAGTCTTGCCGGTTACAGAGACTTTTTCACTAGATCTAGTGATTTTTTGACGTCTTAGGTGGCATATTTTAAAGTGATTTTTGAACGTAGGCGTCGATGGAACGATACTGTATCGTGACGATGAACCGCTTGTGTGATAATGGTTCATGCCATTTTGTATGCAGATTATGTCTAATGTTAAAACTATCGATAGTCTTTTGATATAGTTGCATTAATATTGGAATACAATTTACAAACCATCATCGTAACATTCGTAACGTCATGACCTCATCACATGATAGTAAATATCATGTATAGAAATTGTTTGTTTTGTTTTAATAAATACCTAAAAATGATTTATTGTCATTCATTTGGCGTTTCATACATTTTTATTTTAGGCATTTTTTAAACAGCACTCGTATTTTTTGTAAAGTTGACAACACTGAATCCTGAATCAGGATTCCGGATCGCAATTCCGTCTGTGTGTGGCGGACCGAAAGGGGGCGAAAACAAATTAGCCAATAGCGTAAACGGATTGAAGGTGGCACATCCTGATTGGTCAATATTATTTTGCACGCTATTAAAATTTGTCAACTGCGCAGGTACATCGGTAAGACTTATAAACTTGGTACTACTGTACCCTGTATTTAATCATAATGAGTGGGTAGGTACTCACGGTTTCTCCCCATCAACGCAATGCGCGGCTGTCAATACATATTTTCCACTAATAAGAGAGCCACCACACTTCGTTTGTATATCGTATTCATTGGTCAAGTATTCTAATAAAGCTAGCCAAGGGTATTGTCTGATTCCAGCAGCATCACCATCTGAAAAATCATTCATTACCATTTCAGCAAAATTACATTCACTTTTGAAATGCAGATGTCGGATTTAGGCCCAGGAGTGTACATCAAATTCGATTCAGTAAGAATTGATATAATATTCATTCTTAATTTCTCGAACTCATTCATTAATTAATCACATTAAATAATGCACTTATTCATTAATCACTGGAACTATGCTTTACAATAGTATTAAATACCGTAATGTTGCCTGTCCACTGAAGCGGAGCGAGGCTGCGGAGCGGAGAAACGAGGAAATGTTGCATAAAATGAAATTGCGGAGATTTTATGCAATCCTATTGGTTAATATTTCTTCGTTCCGCTCCGCAGCCTCGCTTCACTTCACTTCTTCTTTAGTGGACAGGCAGCCTTAGGGTCTATTAAAACCGTTTAAAATTGATCTTAGTCTATCTATCTCACTCTAGCATACATAATCTCGTATGCTAATACTCTTTCAATATTTCATATTCTTACATACATGACGGTCTCAAGCACTCTGCCGAGGAGATTTTTTCTTTATAGATAGACCATAGACAAACCTCCTAACTCCTAACAATACAGAAGTCTGTGCTCTTAACAGACTTACTCTAACAATACCATGTATCGTGTCAACAGCTGTTGGTCATCCAAAGAAAATAAAATAACATACTTTAGGTTCAATTTCTTTGTAATAGACCCATGTTAACCCATGTTCTCATGTATTTGTATTTGTTTATTTTATTATTTATATTATTGTATTTGTATGTTCTTGGTGTGCAATTAAAGACTATTTATCTTATCTTATCTTATCTTATCTTATCTTATCTTATCTTATCTTATCTTATCTTATCTTATCTTATCTTATCCCTCCCGATTATGTGTTCTTTGCTGCTATTTTATTATCGAAAATGATTTTTTTTGTACGATTTTTTTCTTTCTCTAAGCATAATAAAGCCTCCCAATCGATTCCGGGATTATTGTGATATTGTATTTAATAGTAGATTACAAACCGAGGGCAGGAAAGTAAGATATGTCTCAGATCTCAATTAAATCAGCAATATGCATCGCACAACGCATCGCGTCTCCCTAGACGAGGCCTAAGACCTTCCACTCGGAATTCCGAAGGAGGATTACGATTTCGTATGGATTTTCCCTCTTCACTATTTCAAATCCTATCTGGCGGCTTGAGGTATTCGGGCAGCTGGGCAGAAACTCATCAAAGGAAGTCCACTATCGGGTGTCCACCCCCTCCTCCTCTCCCCATCCTTTCCTCAGTTCTGAAAACCTCGTCCTGAGGGGTCATGGACGTGGCTTAGGGGTTCTCCGGGCCATGTCCTAACTCATCCAGGGCGTAGGTAGCTCCCGAAGACCTGACCAGACGCGGTTTGAGGAATCTTCGGGCAGTGTTGTCAGGTCCTTCAGTTTGAGCCAGTTCTCCCGAAGGCAGAGCCCTTCAGTAAAACGTGCCGGGTCCCCGTTCTCTCCCTCTTTTTAGCTCAGATAGGGTAGTAAATAGGATATAAGAATTAGGTTAGCTAGGGAAACACCCTGTAAACTAGCGTAGGTTAATAGATAATAATAGGTTAATCTATACTATTATAAAACTGTAACAGGAAGTTTGTCTGTACATTGAAGACATTAACAAAAAAAAAGTTACGATATGGTTTTTAGGTGTCCCTGATTCCATTTCACCAATTTTTGGATTTTTTGTCTGTCTGTTTGTTTGCGTGTTTGTGTGTGTTTGTTTGTTTGAACGAGTATCACGCAAAAACTACTAAACCGATTTTGATGAAACTTTTTTTGTTTGATAGCTTATGATCTGACTTAAAATCTGGTATATAATTTGTGCGGACGAAGTCGCGGGTTAACGCTCGTAGATAATAAAGTTGTATATTTCTAGTTTCATCTTTTAATTCGCAACCTCAGAACTACAGAAACTTTACCTAAACTTAGGTCAACCCTTCCTCAAAGGGGTATTTTTTTATAACGAGGCCCTCTGGCCATCCCGCCACAGGGGCACTCCGTTACAAAATCACAATTCATACGTGACGGAGCGGAACTTTTGTAATCTGACTTACCTCGTATAAGCTTACTAACTGAGCTGTCAACACCGCAGCACTCGGACGCAGGGTCGGGTAAAGCAGCAGACATTTTGCATAAATTTTGTTTGTCTGAAAATAAGAAATGAAAATAAAATGAAATGGAAAGAAATGAAATCAAATGGAATAAAATGAACAACTATTCCTGCGCTGCCCTCGTCCAACGGGATCCCACCGCCTTCACCAGGTCGTCAGTCCACTTTGTGCTCTGCAATACGCGGTCGCCACTCGAGAACTCTTCGGCCCCATTTGCCATCGGTTCTACGAGCAATGTGCCCCGCCCATTGCCATTCTTTTAGATATGTTGGCTACTCGGGTTCTTCTGCAAATCTTTTCTTTTCTGATTCGATATCGCATCGAAACCGAGCATAGAGCTTTGCATTGAACTTTGGGTGACTTTTATAAGGCCTTGAGTTACGGTAGTAACTATCACGTAACTATTAAATAATCTGTGCCTTGAGTGTGTACCACGTTTTAGTTCCGTATTCAGTGTTGCCAGAAGGTTACTTTTGTAACCTTTTAGGTGATTTTTAGCTCTGTCAGGTTTCTTTTAGGTTACACGTTTCAAAAAGTTACTTTTAGGTGTATTTCCGAATTTGTATAATCGATTTTAAAATGATTATTTGTCAATGAAACGGAACGCTTTTTCATATTTTTTGCAATGTTTTATAACGCAAAACGTTCGTAACGTAGTGAGTGCAACTCCTAAAAACATGTTTTTCTCTCTCTCACTCATATATCAAATCTGAGACCAAATCACAAATGACTAAAGCGTCTCACTTACTCGGTCTATAAATCAATCGGATGAAAAATGCAACTTGAAATGGAGAACGCTACAAAATTATTTATATTTCTTTAAGTTAATATAACTAACATCTATCTATTAATTTTTAATACCTAATTACTGGAAAAAAATATGAAAGGTTACTTTTCACACCAAAAGGCAACTTTTTATCTATTTCCGGTTACTTTTGAAAAGATCCGGCTAGCAACACTGTCTTTACTTGATACTTATAGGCAGCAGATTACCTGCATAGTTGTCATAATAATAAGCAGAAGACTTTCGCCTTCCTTGACACGAAGTGACTAACACCACAAGTAATAGCACAAACTTCATGATATACAATTTATTGGTACCGCATTTGTTTATCAAAATACAAGTAATATTATGCAGTTCAACTTCAATCAAATGTTCTACATCTAGTATATGACTTTAAAAGCTTTAGCCTTAATTTATACGATTCAATAATGTATATACTTTCCTTTAAACCTAAAAAGGAAACGAATATCGTTAGAGCCCTACCACATAGCCATGGCGCAGCGTCGTACCGTTGAAATTCACGGCGCCGTGTCGTGAAAAATTCAGGTGCGATTGCATTTTGTTTAGACTTTCATTTTTGAACTAAACAAACGCCCTTCGCCCCTCGATGGAAGGACAAAATAAGTCAAAAATCAATGTCTATTAACACGTTCCGGGGCAGTGAACGAGACACAATAGAACTTTTATTGTTATCACTGCTATAGCCGGTCACTGTCCAGGAACGTGTTAAACAGATAACGATTGCACTGGAACTTTTCATGGCACGGCGCAGCGCAGCGCCGTGAATTTTCATGTGGCCGGGCTCTTATACATTAATTGCGTCATTCTTATTGTTCTGAAAACCACCAATTATTTGTCATGCCCGATTTCGACTAAAGCTACAGGTACTGTTTTATTAGATACTAGCGTTAACCCGCAATTTTGTCCGCACAAATTATACACCAGATTTTAAGTCAGATCATTAGCTAACAAACAAAAAACGTTTTATCAAAATCGGTTCAGCTGTTTTTGCGTGATGCTAGTTCAAACAAACACACAAACAAACACCCAAACAAACACACAAACAAACACACAATCAAACACACAAACAAACAGACAGACAAAAAATCCAAAAATTGCTGATATGGAATTAGGGACACCTAAGAACCATATCGTAACTTTTTTTTTGTTTATATCTTCAATGTACAGACCCACTTCTGTTACAGTTTTATAATAGTACTAGATTTAACCCGCGACTTTGTCCGCACAAATTATATACCAGATTTTAAGTCAGATTATAAGCTATCAAACAAAAAAAGTTTCAACAAAATCGGTTCAGTAGTTTTTGCGTGATACTCGTTCAAACAAACAAACAAACACATAAACAAACAAACAGACAAACAAAAAATCCAAAAATTGCTGATATGGAATCAGGGACACCTAAAAACCATATCGTAACTTTTTTTTGTTTATATCTTCAATGTACAGACACACTTCTGTTACAGTTTTATAATAGTACGAGCGTTTACCGGTGACTTTGTCCGCACAAATTATGTACCAGATTTTAAGTCAGATAGTAAGCTATCAAACAAAAAAAGATTCATCAAAATCGGTTCAGTAGTTTTGGCGTGATGCTTGTTCAACCAAACACAAAAACAAACACCGAAACAAACACACAAACAAACACACAAACAATCACAAAAACAAACACACAAACAAACACACAAACTTGCTGATATGGAATCAAGGGCACCTAAAAACCATATCGTAACTTTTTTTTGTTTATATCTTCAATGTACAGACACACTTCTGTTCATCATCATCATCGTCTCAGCCGATGGACGTCCACTGCTGGACATAGGCCTCCCCCAAGGATCGCCATAACGACCGGTCCTGCGCTGCCCTCCTCCAACGGGTTCCTGCCGCCTTCACAAGGTCGTCGGTCCACCGTGTGGGGGGCCTACCCACGCTGCGCTTTACGGTACGCGGTCGCCACTCGAGAACTTTTCGGCCCCATCGGCCATCGGTTCTGCGAGCAATATGCCCCGCCCACTGCCACTTTAATTTAGCAATTCTTTGGGCTATGTCAGTTACTCTGGTTCTTCTGCGGATCTCTTCATTTCTGATTCGATCTCGCAGGGAAACTCCGAGCATAGCCCTCTCCATTGCCCTTTAGGTGACTTTCAGCCTTTTTATGAGGCCTTTAGTGAACGAGCACGTCTCTGTTCCATATGTCATCACTGGCAAAACACACTTCTGTTACAGTTTTATAATAGTATAGATAGATAGATGCAGTCAGGTACGTAGGTTATTTTTAAGTTAATTGCTGTGCGCTTAACCCACATTCATCTTCAGACTCACTTTCACTATCTCTCTTTCTACTTTCGTTTAAAAGTGGTCTTTTTGAGAAGTGGTTCTTATGAACCAAAAGGCCCCGTTCTTACCCTACTGATTTTGATGAAAGAGGAAACCGATTAAAGGCCTCACCTTTGATTTATCGGTTTCCCCCATTCCATCAGATCGGATGCAGAATAAGTCACCTCTTACGACACCCGTCAAGGTAGGTGCTACATTGTCTTGAACGAATTATACATTGTACATAACAGCTCTCACTATGGTGAGAGACCAAGAGTTTTGAATTATTTGGCACATATTATTTAACGCTTTGCATGTCACGTACGTCCGAAAAATCCGACCGTAAAATTATGCATCTATTTCTTTGGTGAACGAAATGTGATTGTAGTGAATGTTTATACAGGAGCTAATTCAACGCCGCCTACTTGCAAAGAAGTCATTTTTGAACCTGACAACCTTAGAGTTGCGGTAGACTGAGAGGTGGTAATCCTAGTTTTTCCAGTACTTTAGATCAGTCTCCTTTCGATGGCACCTCATTTACTTCCCAAACAGATAGGTGGAAAAAGCTATTCCAAAAACCATATAGGAAAATGTACTTGCGGCAAGATTTTTTTAGGCAACTTGGCGGCGTTGAATGAACCCCTGTGACATTCACTAGAATCACATTTCATTCACCGGAGAAATAGTGGATAATTTAATGGTAGGATTTCGGTCGTGTATCCATCTTGTGTACGTCGGTATTACGTTATACGTTATATTACTGCTCTCAATCCGTGAAGGAAAATATCATGAGGAAGAAGAAATTCTGATGCGCATTAAATACTACTAATCAGCATCGACCACGCGCTTGGCACGCGTGGTAGACTCACGCTTGACGCTTTTGTTTTTGCTAAAAGGAAGAAATTAGATTTTCCCGTATGAGTAACATGTTTTGTATCATTTGTAATTAAGGTATGATCACAGAGTACTATAATTACGTATGATGTCATTATGCCGCCGGCAGGCATATTGATAATTTGGCGCATTTAGTCAGATAACGTCTTTTTTATATTCCTAATTCAGAAAGTATTTCTTACATATTCTCACGCCTTTCTCCCACTGGGGTAGGCAGAGACAACGGAACGCCACCTGCTACGATCCTGACAAACCTCTCTAGCTTCCTCCACATTCATAAGTCCTTTCATGCATGCTCGTCAGTTTCGTGCATACACGAGATTCACTTCCATACATCAATGCCAGGACTAACACTCCATTATGAACTGCCATCCGTGCCTTTTTGGACACGTGTTGGCTTTTCACAAAGGAATTCAGCTCCATTTACCCTATTTCCTACTTTCACTCTTCTCTCAATATTACTCTGACACTTACCGTCTCTGGTAAACATGCATCCTAAATATACAAACTCATTCACCTGTTCCAATTTTGCATCACCAATCATAATACTACATAGACGAAGAATTGTTCGCTTACGCAAATAATACAATAGATAAGGTACGTTCGTCATTATCATTCCTCTCTAACACCATAACTTTTGTCTTACTTACGTTCACTTTCATTCCTTTCGTTTTAAACGACTCATTCATGCACGTCAGCATCGCCTGCAAGTCATCATTCTTTATCACTAAATTCTGCGAAATATTATAATTCTTATCTACCAGGGCCTTTTTCGTTCCAATCCCAACTCAATTACAATGAAGTCCGGACCGAAACAGTGGCCATATATCGAACATCGAAAGTCCGGGTACAGGGCCTGAGATGTGCGAGGTAGCGAGGTAGAAAAAATCGACCAATGACAGTGCTTCAATTTCCCAATGACATGATCAAGCGAACGCGCTGTTGGCGATTTTTTTCCTGGCTCACCGCCTCGCACCTCGCACATCTCTGGTGTATCAAAATCGTAGCGTATGGCGATCGGTGGAACAATGGCGTGAGCATATTATGTATTATACGCATATTATGGCGTGAGCATATTTTGTATTATCCCACTGCAGGGCCAAGTCCTATATAAGTGGCTTATATAGGACTTGGCCCTGCAGTGGGATAATACAAAATATGCTCACGCCATAATATGCGGCAGGGTGGGTATATGATGGGCGTCAGTCCACCGCGCTTGCCCAATCGGAATTTCTTCTTCAGCGTGCGCATAGGTTTCCTCAAGATATTTTCCTACACAGTTTGAGAGCTGCCTTTGTACTTGTGGGACACACAAGAACCAATTGTAGGACACACAAGAATAAAAACATTGGATTGAAATGAACAATTTAATCAAAACGTAAAACGTGAAGCTCTGTCAGTCGAAGATAGAAAAAAACGTCACCGCGACACCTCAAACGCGAAAAGTAAAAAGCAGATATCCAAAGAGACCGCGAGTCCCCACATCAGCCCCCCCCCCCCCCCCCCTCTCCCGGAGACCTTTAGGTCCATATAAAAATACATTTGACGTTCCATGCCGTACGACACGAGTAGGTTTTAGCTGCTTCATATGTAAGCGCAAACGCGACAAAAATCTGTGTGATCTGTAACTGCCTCCATTGAATTACCTTGGAATAAATCGCCCGGTAATCGTATAACCTCGCCGTAGACTAGTTCCGCGGACGACGAGGATATGTCTTCCTTCCACGCACTGCGTATTCCTAAAAGCACTAGCGGGATGACCTCATACCAACTCTCATTTGCGTGGCACATTATCGCAGCCTTTAGCTGGCGATGAAATCTATCGCGCCAATACGGAGACCGACCGTGGGACATGTGACGCGTATCCGCGCGTGAGGCGGTCAGGGCGGCTACTTGCTGGGCTAAGTCGTTCACACAGTGCCGTAGTTCGTAAATTCCACCTGAACTGGTCGACGCAGGAGGCTGACCGGCCAACTGATGCACCTGCTGCTGCGGTGTAACTTCATTTATTTTGTCACCGAGCAACGCCACCGAGTCTAGCTTGTTGTCGGCCTGGGTCGCTATAATACCCTGAACATGCCCGGGTAGGCGGCTGGCCCACAAGGAACGGATAAATTCATCTGGTACTTCCGTCCCAGCGAGGTTGCGAAGATCGCGCAGAAATTGACTCGGTTTCCGGTCACCCAATTCTTCGTGGGCTAACAGTTGTCGAATTCTTTGCTCGCGTGAAATTGACAGCCTTGCGATTAATTCCCTCTTAAGACTTTCGAATTGGTTTTCTTACGGCGGCTTGGTCACGATATCCTTTACCTCGTTTATATATTTATACTCTAGATTAGAGATAGTGTGATAGAATTTCGTACTATCCGTCGTGATATGGGCCAGGGCGAATTGCGCCTCCAACTGCGCAAACCAGAGCGCTGGTTCGTCCGGCCAAAATGGTGGGACTTTTACTGTGACGGGACACACGCTTGTTTTCTCCATTGTTCAATACTTTCGTCGACGGTCACCAATTGTGGGACACACAAGAATTAAAACATGGGATTGAAATGAACAATTTAATCAAAACGTAAAACGTGACGCTCTGTCAGTCGAAGATAGAAAAACGTCACCGCGACACCTCAAAGCGAAAAGTCAAAAGCAGAGATCCAAAGAGACCGCGAGTCCCCACATACTACCTACATAAGTTAGAAAAATTCATTGGTATATGTCATGTCGCCCGTGCGGATTCGAACCCGGACCATACACCTCCGCAACGCGCCAAAATGCTTTCATTTTTGCTTTGACTAGGTATGATTTTATACTTTGGTCAAAGCAAAGTAAAGTTTTAATTCAAGCATTTTAGTCGAACACAATCTAATAATAACATCAAAATGGAAAAGTTATACCCGTTGAACGATATTTTTTTCGGTTTTTGCTCGCCCTGAAAACCTGTTACTCTTTTACGCCATTGTGTTTAAGACTGTCGCTATAATTATTATTCTACAGGGTGTAATTGAAATGAGTCGACAAATTAAACAACTTTTACTATGGGAGTAAACATGAAATCACAAAAAAAATAGCCTAGTCGACTCAAATGTCGAATGTACATCTGGATTTCTTTTTACAATATAAGTTTTGCTACTGCATAGTAAAAGTTTGATAAATAAATAAAAAGATATTTATTCATCAGACAAGAAGAAAGATTGACACTAGTTATTGATCATCAACATTTCCTGAATGAACATTATGTGACGGAATTAAACCTCGATAGACTTTTAGAACACTATTTATTACTTTTACTGCATAATTAAATATATATTCATATTTTTACTAAACTATTTAAATTTGAAATATAAAACAATCACTTCACAAATAGGTGTTATCACTGCGAGTGCCGACCAAGAACTTATCCAATATACATACTAATCTATGCAAGAACTGACTGTTCGATCCCTTTTGCCCCACTTCGATCGTCCTCCCCACTTTTTCAGTTCACTGTGCCAACCAAACGCGCCTGGCGTTTGATTGGTCCAGCGACAGCCAGAAGTATTGCCATATGAATTAATCGTTAAAATCATTTAACGGCTCTGGATATAAGTCCTTTTTAATCCATTCATTGGTTATTTTTCAGATAATTTGAACAGAGAATATTAAATATGTTGCTAGTACAAAATAAAGATTTAGTAACAGAATAATACTTAATTTAGTAAAGAATCACGACAATTATATTATGATATGTCTAAACCACCACTAAAAAATTGTCGTCTCATTTCAATTACACCCAGAGTAAGCTTTACAAATCAATTCTTTTGATACATGATACGTCAAAACGCTAAAAGTGAGCATTGTTACAACTGCATGCTTCAACACATAGTTGGTGGCTGTAGCTAAGTTTTTGACCACCCCACGTTCATATATATATATATATATAGGGTGTAGTAAAACACGCTCGTGACATTCTAAGGGGTGGTTTAGACCATTAAACTGATCAACTTTCACTAAGATAAATTCGAAAAAATAAAACATTTGAGTCGAGTAGGTAGGTACCTACTGCAGTTTTGTATGAAACAGTAGATTTTGTTTTTTCGACGTTGTCTTCACATGAAAAGTTGTTCAGTTTGAGGGTTTAAACATTACTGTTATAACATAACTAGGGTGTTTTGTCACAACCTGCGGTTATAACAAGCAACAAATAACAAACTGCATCGATAGAAACAAATCCAGAAAGTACTCATTTTCAAAAATCGCACGCCTAGAAGCAAAATTAAATTAAATTAAAACCGCCATCAAAAAAACAAAAAAATTAAAAAATTATATTGCAGCCGATGAGTTTTTAATTTTTTGTTAAAATTTTGTTCATTTCATTATTTTCAGTGGTGAATTCAATCGATCAATTTAATAGTAGTACTTTAAATGAACAAACGCACTAGCCGGCAGTACGGTTTTCAAAGGTTCCCCTCGATTTCTCTGGGATGCCATCATCAGATCCTGATTTCCTTATCATGGTACCACCCTTGGAATATCTTCTTTCCAACAACGGCCGAATTGAGAAACCTCCTCCTTTTTTGAAGTCGGTTAATAAAAACTTTAAAAGGTGCAGACCCACCAAAAATTGGGTTTCACAAAAAGCTGAACTTCTCACAACATTTACGCTTCACTGAAATAGAAGCACTGACAATAACACATCGGCGGCAACAAATATTCTCGGCACCACGAAAAACTGCGTAACTGAAAAGTGTGAATTTATGGTTTCATCAAAAAAAATTTACAGCGAACGAAAAAAGACGCAACCCTCCATACAAAAACTACCCATAGGCCAAAGATTTTTTTTGGTCTATACGACTATATACCGCCGACGTACTAATAAAATGCGGCAAAAAATTGTATGCCTTGTGAGGTGTAGTATTTCCCGTCTCCTAGCCACGAGTGTTGCCAACAGCATGATTTCGGAAATCGTACGGAATAGGGTACACACGTCTTTGGAAAGTTTGAAATCGTCGATCAAATCGAGTTCATTATACAATCCGTATCATCCGTTACTTTATCAGTATTGATTTATTATAATGACTGTCGTATTTCTTATTGTAGAATAGAATTGAATATAATACAAAACTTATATTTTGTCATACTTAACAAAAAAGTTACTTAACTACTGGGCTGTATATAATAAATTTTCATATAATTCGGGTAAAAGTTTAGAAGTTTGCAACATTATTTTTTGAATCTCGAATTTTAGTTGCCGCATTTTAGGAGCTCTTGTGGAAGGGAGGAATCTAGTCGTATAGACCAAAAATATCTTTGCCATATGCATTTGTATAAAGATTTAATGGGGCACAAACGTTTTTGCTATGCTTATGAAAACTGCAAGCTAATAATCTAGAAACTTTTAACCAATATAATATTAAATTCATTTATTCAAATAACCATTGTACATTCTGTTAGTAGCAGACTTATTTTAATCTATATTAGCATTTAATATCCAAATTACAATTGTTCAATGTCATATCTAACTATACAATACAATACAAAGCAATTTATCATTATCGTTATCAGTGTAAAAAAATTTAATAATGAACTAATAATAATTTATTCGCAAAAATAAGATTTATAATAATTATTTTTTAAATACAATTTTCTACCATTTTTTATCTTATTACCAATTCTAGGGCAGAATTTTACTTTCAATCCATTTTTTATAAGCAAACACCTTAATGTTTTTTGTGGGTTGACCAAAAATCCCACACCAGCTGTGACCAAAACTGACAACACCAACAACTTCGTAAATACCATCTCTTTTATACATAACTGGTCCTCCGGAGTCGCCTACACAAGTGCTTTTGGTTTCATAACCACCAGCACAAATATGATTGTCACCCACTTTCGGAGATGTATTCTTGCACCGCTGAAAAATATATTTATTTTCATTTCTCCTTTAGGGGGAAATTTAAATCATCCATCTAACTGAACAACTTTCTCTATGGGATCGAAGCCGAATAAAATATCTGATGTTCCAAACAAAACTGAAATTCTACTCGACCCAAATGATTTTGGGTCAATTTCGACGTTTGTCGGATACACAAAACTGTTCAGTGCATGTAAAGAAGGACCCTATTATATTAGTTTGACACTAATTATGCACCCCTAGTTTTTATTGGTGGTTTTTAAGGGAAAGCTTCCGCTATCACTCAAACGTAAACTCATCGACATGTGTATCCTGCCTATCCTAACCTACGGTGATCAGGTTTGCCAAAGAGCAATGGAGCGCAACATATTAGGTGTCAGAAGAATCAACCGTATCAGAAACACCACCCTGCGCTTCAAGACCCGATGCAGGTGTTAAGGCCGCCAAACTGAAGTGGGGTTGGGCCGGACATGTTTGTCGCATGCATACAGAGCAGCGGTGGGCAACAATCGCGACCCTTGGAGCCCGACGATGGAAGCCGGGGCCGGGGCAGACCAAGAAAGAGATGGCACGACGACCTGGATGCTCACGAAGTAGAATGGCATCTGATAGCACGGGATAGAGAAGGCTGGAAAAGTTTGGGGGAGACATTTGCCCAACAATGGGACGAAATAGGTTTAAAAAGTTTTTAATTACTGACAATATTTTAAGGATCTAACTATTCAGAGAAAACTCATGAAAGAAGAAACTAATTTTCTCTTAACGGTTTTCTTCCTATGCACCCCTTGCGTATCTGACACAGTTTGACACTAATAATATCAGTTATACACCACTTCGTTTTTAATTACTAACAAAACTATAAGGATGTATTCCTTTGACTACTTATACAGGGTGTCCCGTAAACCGACGTCAACCCGGCGCGGGCGGATGCTGATAGGTTAGATCATGACTAAGCAGAATATCAAATCAAAATCAAATCAAATCAAATCAAATATACTTTATTTTACACCAAAACATAAACAGTAAAATACAGAAATAAAATACAAGAGGCACAAAATAAGGCGGTCTTATCGCTAAGAAGCTATTTCTTCCAGACAACCTTAGGGTAGCCTTACCTTATCAAAATTTGACTTTAGTAAAAATGTCTTAGTTTCCGAGATATTGACAGTTTTAACACAGATACTGCATAGAACATGTGTAGCGGAGGCACTCAAACAAAATAGTGACTAAGGTAAAGAGTTTCACGAATTTCATAAAACTGTCGTTATCCCGAAAACTAAGAACCTTTTTCTAAAGTAAAATGTTGACAGATTGATTTATTGATTGATTTTTTTTTTTTAAATTAGTATATTCTGGTTAGGCATGAACTAACCCATCAGCATCCACCAGGTTGACGTCGGTTTACGGGACACCCTGTAAAGGGACTAGTTATGCGTGTAATTCTACTACCAAACATTTCTGCAACTATTTGCGGAGGGCGAGGTAATATGAAATCCGCAACTTTGGATTTTATTCCTAAGAACTTTAAATTATAATTATGAATGTCAAAAAATCATGAAAAGTAGTCTCGTTTAAACCCTAAACGTCATAAGTTCACGTTTAGTGATAAGGTATAAAATTGAATGTAAATGCACATGATCAATAGTTCTTATACCGTGGCAAAGGGGAAATGCTACCGCAAGGCTAGTCCTTATAATAAGTAGTCAAAGTTGTATTCAGACAATGAAACTGAAAAAATTGTTCTTAAGAATATGAATGCGGTTCAGCCGATCGATTTTCTATTTTTCGATTTTCTATGGGAGGATGTAAAATTGTGTTAAATACGCAAGGGGTGCATAGGAAGAACACCTTAAGGTGGTTGCAGAGGGGTCAATTTTATACAAAACTTTGACGTACAATACGCATAGACTGAATATTAATATAAGTAACTTTGTATATATGGAAAAATAGTTTAGAAAATCTAGATGCCGCGTCACAAATAACATTTGCAATTTATAAAATGATTACGAAGATATAAAGCTCTGTAATTTTTCATACAACATTTTAAAAGCTTTATATCTTCGTAATTATATTATAATTTGCAAATGTTATTTGTGACGCGGCAACTAGATTTTCTAAACTATTTTTCCATTTATAAAATATTACTTTTATTAATTCCGTCTACGCGTATTGTGCGTCAAACTTTTGTATGGACTGAAACCACCTTAACATATTTACCTGCAATGGTACAAAAGGTAATTCAACGTGTTGTTTGATGGGTCTAAAGTAGATAACGTTGTGCAAAAAATTTGTAGCTCCCCAACCAGCGGCGTATAGATAAAGATCTTCAGGAGAATCAACTGTAACATCTGACGTCGGCAAACATATCGGTCGTATGAAATCTAGAAATAAACATAAACTTCCAATGAGGCATTTTCTAACAATAGTAAAACATAAAATTTGTAGATGACAATATACAGGGTTTTAAGGTAAACAGTTTCATTACTTTAAGGGTTGATTGTAACTATGATACTGAACAACTTTCCCTTAGAAACCTATAGGAAATTCGTAAAAAAATTTCTGTACTTCTCAATGCAATCAGCTCATCGAACTTTTGTATGAAAAGTCGAAAAAAAAAAGCGAAATTCCTATAGGTTTCTTTGGGAAAGGTGTTCTGTATCATGGGAACAATCACCTCATAAAGCAATGCAACTGTTTACCCTAACACCCTGTACATATAAAAGTTTAGAAAAACCTGTGCAAATAAATACGCAATAGCACCGAACATGTTAAGTTTATTATGCATAAATGAATATTCCGTGCACAAATAATCAATCAATTCAAAGTATCAAAACGTCTTTCATATTAAAAACCTTCATAATGTCATTAATGAATGAACAATATGAGGGAATCGTGAAAAACACATACCACTTTCGATCCGACAGCGAAGTTTTTACAAATTTGAAATGCGGATGGCGTAATGAAAACGCCTCATTCTAGTTTTGGAGATAGCCTAGAGCTACACAAATGTCGTCAATCGTATTATCTGGAGGCATAGACGAAGAATTTTTCGCTTATTCTCTTTCTACGTCTGGAGGCCATAATCTTAGAACAAACAAAGGAATAAGAAACGAATAAAAACACATTTTGCGCTACCTTTGCTAGATACGTCTAATGAATACATATACTTACGTATTTGATACTCGTTAACGATTCATAAAGATCGATTTTTTTGTCCAAAAATAAAAGAAAAAAAATGCATAAGAGAGCAAGAGAATAAAAAAGAAAGAATGAATAATATGAAGAAATTATAGGAATAATCTTTATGTTATGTTGAAAAAACTTCTTATTCGAAATGGTGTTACTCCAGTACTACTTGGAGCGTGACGAACAATCATATTAAATGGAAAATCATAGTTGAAAATTATTACAATACCTCCAATATCTTAAGAATCATCATCTCCGACGGACGTCCACTGCTAGACCTCCTAAGGATATTGGAATCCAATTTTGATCAAAACTTCCCCTTGACCTACGAGACCGTTAAATCTTTCCCCCTTGAGATAATTTTCAGTGAAAAAACTGGAATCGTATAATTTTTTTTTCTGTAATCCCTCATTTTCAAAATTGAGATTATTAAGCAAGCAGTGCAGTTTTCCATAGTCACGTCTCGCAAGTGTCTCATGTAGAACATGTCATGTAATTATAGCACGTAGCTAACACTATATAGTATAAACTGTACTGCCTCTAATAAAGACGTTCCTTTTCTACAACTACATTGCTGGCGCATTATTCTGCTCTCCGAGGCTCTCCAATCCTATCGACATTTAACGCCCTACCAACATGCGTTAAAAGTTTAATAATAATATTACCTGTAAATTGAACCATTTTTTGAAGCTGAAGTAAAGCAATATCATTTTCCCACTCCGAATATTCTGGATGAATTATAATATCCGAGATGTTATAACTAATATCACCGTCAGAACATTCATGCGAGTTTTTATCACAATCTGAACCTCTGTATCTCTTATCGTATTCTCCAAGACGTACGCTAATCCTGGAATTGGAATATACATGTTAATAAAATCTTTGACAAGAGCAAAATCGCGAAAAAAAAGTCTACTGTTCCACACAAAATAAAAAATAAATAAATAAAAATAAAAATCTTTTATTACAGACCGCTTATAGATAGTCCATACAAAAAATGTTAGTAGGTAGGTATTGGAGAACTTATAAACGATGTTAGTAGATTACAACATTAATAAATAAATAAATTAAACTATCAAAGACTGCCTCCCGGCAGTTTTGGGGTCTAGAGAACATACCTAACAACATACTAAAAGTTGGTGCTTGTATCCAACAGTGAATTTTTCACCCTTTTTGACCATAAGGCAGTGCACTATAATACCTTTTCTCGATGACTGTGCATTTTTATCAAAAGTAAAATTCTCCAAAAGTTAGGGTTAGTCTCTTAAGAACGTTTTCTTGTTGCTTCTGATATGCCCATTATGCCCCATTCTAACTTTCCACCCTGTGTAAATCGCAAAATAAAATATCCGCTTTTCCATACATTTGTGCCTTTAACATGTTCTAAAGAACAACAAATATTTTTTTTCGCCACTTTAATATTGGCATAGATATTCTGAAACCTAAGAAAATACCTGTACCGAAACATTGTTTTTCAGTGTCTTAATATTGGTTCCGTTGTAAAAGTTGTTCATTTTAATGGACTAATGAACCCCGTAAAGTATGAAACGCATTTAAGTTCACAGCCTGTATTGAATTATAATGGGAGTCGCGTGGCTAGAGGTCTCTCGAGTAGACGTCTTTCGTTCGGCTCGCGATTTAGGTAGCCACGCGGCTCCGCCATTTTATGGCGGTTTCGGTGTGTGTTTTTGTATAAAAACAGGGCTTTGAGATCGGCATATCAATTACCGTACAATGAACGTTAACTTGAATTATAATAATATCTTCAACACTTGATACTGGCGAAATCTTTAAGCAAACGCCATTTAATAAAAATAGAATAGAATAGAATTATAATGAGTAGGTAGGTACTCACGGTCTCTCCACAGCAACGCAATGCGCGGCTGTCAATACATACTTTTCACTAATAAGAGAGCCACCACACTTCGTTCGTATATCGTATTCATTGGTCAAGTATTCTAATAAAGCTAGCCAAGGGTATTGTCTGATTCCAGCAGCATCACCATCTGAAAAATCATTCATCATTACCATTTCAGCAAAATTACATTCACTTTTGAAAGGCAGATGTCGGAAGGCTCCCTCCCTGCCCGTTTTTAAAAAACGAGTAAGGGATCACTATCTCGCCCTTTGACTCATTGTTATTAAATTATTAATATGACACTTTGATCCATTAGACTTATTATATAATATATTTATTATTTATTGCTGGATATTTTGTATGTATATATACCTGAAATGTATTGTAAGCTATATATTCTATATCTTACGAGCGTTAACCCGCGACTTCGTCCGCACAAATTATATACCAGATTTTAAGTCAGATCATAAGCTATCAAACAAAAAAAGTTTCATCAAAATCGGTTCAGTAGTTTTTGCGTGATACTCGTTCAAACAATCAAACAGACAGACAAAAAATCCAAAAATTGGTGAAATGGAATCAGGGACACCTAAAAACCATATCGTAACTTATTTTTTGTTAATATCTTCAATGTACAGACAAACTTCTGGTACAGCTTTATAATAGTATAGATTACACCGCCATAGCAAGTTTTTTTACTTAAGAGTTCGTCCATCCCATGGTTGTCTGGAACAAATCGCTTTTAGTGATAAGACCGCCATTTATACCCTTACGTTCTTTTTATTCGTTTTTGTTACTGTATATTTTGGTGTGCAAATAAAGAATATTTATGTTATGTTATGTTAAGGCTCAGGAGTGTACTTCAAATTTGATTCAGTAAGAATTGACATAATATTCATTCTTAATTTCTCGCACTATTCATTAATCACTAGATTACAATACTATAAAACACAACACACACTACAACAATATACTACAATATTATAAAATACTGTACTGACAATTATTGTTTTAGGCTGCCTGTCAACTGAAGCGGAGCGAGGCTGCGGAGCGGAGAAACGAGGAAATATTGCATAAAATAAAATTGCGGAGATTTTATGCAATCCCATTGGTTAATATTTCTTCGTTTTTCTGTTCCGCAGCCTTACTTCACTTCAGTGGACAGGCAGCCTTAGGGTCTATAAAAACCATATAAAAATCTATCTTAATCTATCTATCTCACTCTAGCATACGTAATCGTCGTATGCTAATACTCTTTTAATCTTTCATATTCTTGCATACAAGGAGGTCTTGAACACTCTGTCGAGGAGATTTTTTTCTTTATATAAATATTAGAGATTATGATTATAGAGCTTGTTTTTCTTTTTTCAGTTAATAATTTTTTATGCAGTCGTGTTTTTTGTTTTTCTTAATAATTTTATGATTTCTTTCTTTCTCTAAGTATAAAAAAGCCTCCCAGCCGATTCCGGGATCATTATGAAATAGCATTTGCAGTTCTTGCTCAGCAGGAAAATGCTACCGGATCTGATTTGGCTAGACTACGTGCTGCTTCAAAACCGGAATCAGGAGCATGGCTGCACGCGCTGCCGTCGCCATACGTAGGCACCCTCCTGGATAATGACACCCTGAGAATTGCTGCTGCCTTAAGGCTGGGATGCTATGTATGTGTCCCCCACCGGTGCATATGTGGCACAACGGTTGAGGCCAATGGCCATCACAGCCTAAGTTGCCAGAAATGCGCATGTCGTTTCCCACGGCACCATGCCTTGAACGACATCATCCGACGGACGCTGGTGTCGGCTATTATTCCATGCACTACGGTACCACCAGGCTTGAACCGCTGAGATAGTAGGAGACCGGATGGCCTTACCCTGGTGCCTTAGGATAAAGGTAGGTCTCTATTATGGGACGCCACCTGTGTGAGCACGTTTGCACCGTCCGACTTGCAGGGTACCATGAGGGTGGCTGGATCAGCGGCAAAAACCGCGGCTCAGAAAAAGCACAAAAAATACGAAGACTTAGAAAGTTCATATCTGTCTGTGACTTGGGCGGTAGAAACGGCGGGTCCTTGGGCTGCTGAAGCCAAAGTGTTTGCCAGGGACTTGGGCCGCTGGCTGAGAGAGAGGGGCTTGGACCCCCGCTCCGGGCCTTTTTCGTCCAACATATCTCATTAGCCGTCCAAAGTGGCAATGCTACGAGCATAATGGGTACGTTTGGCTCGACCCGGGGTGGGCTAGACAGTTGTCAGGTTTGGTTTCTTTGTTTGTTCTTTTACTAGTTTTTTTAGTATTATGTTAGTTTTAGGATACTCTGTACATATTGTAGTCTGGCCCTTTTGTCACATTTTAGCATTATAAGTTCTGTTTTGTTCAGTCCGCTTATTGAAACGTGACAATAAAGTTTTTTTCATTTCATTGTAAATAAATAATTAATGTTAATGAGAGACCTCCTCCTTTTTTGAAGTCGGTTAAAATTTGCAAATTGCATTTAAATAATATTTATTGCCGTAATCTCGAAAACAGATAAAACTACAAATAAAATATCTAGATATTTTTTTTTTATTCATAATTAGTTTGCGCTTGGCTTCAGCTCACCTGATGGAAAGTGTAGATGAAGCCGAGGATGTAGCGCGCTCGCCCAGAAAAAGCCTATCAACTCTTCTTTTAAAAATATCCTGATTATATTTGCCCGGGAAAACAGACGCAGGGAGAGATTTCCAAACCTTACCGGTTCTCATTATAAAAGAGGATGCAAATCTAGATAATTTTGCAAAGTACAATTTTGAACCACGAACTTTCTATAAACGATTTTCCTTACTAATTTAATAACTAGTATTACATACTATTATTTCTATGTAGTTTTATATGTGGGCACTGGAGGCCTTCGTTAATTTGGGGACCTAGCTTCCCCCTTTGCTGTTCGAAAAAGAAGAATGGCGGACTGTCTATTTTTTCTCTCCGTTTTAGAGGGATCGTACATAAATGAAACTTAGCTATACGTGTAGAGTAAATCAAAACTAACAAATACGTAAATGAGTTGTAAACTGTAGAAGTTGGAGGAAGATGTTTCCTTATGATATCTTTTAAGTCGAGTGTGTGAACTTCATAATCTTCATTATTAGAATACTCCACTCAATCTTCTATGCATTCATATTTAATATAATTTGCCTTGTATTTATTATATGAGGCCTAAGTATAATTTGTAATCTAGAGCGCAAATCACTAAGCGTCACATCGCTGTGAAAAACATCAACGAGCTATCATCCTTCAGATCGTCGGAGGTTTTATATGAGTTTGGCACATGAAATTGAAAGCTCGCCGAAGTTTCAACGACGAATTTAAGGTTGTGACGATGTTTGCGCTTAGTGAATTGCATGCAATAAATATTTGAAATTGAAATTGCTGACTTACCTCGTATAAGCTTACTAACTGAGCTGTCAACACCGCAGCATAGGGACTCAGGGTCGGGTAAAGCAGCAGACATTTTGAATAAATTTTCCTTTTCTGGAAATAAGAAATGAAAATGAAATTTAATGAAAGAAAAGAAATGAAATAAAATGAAATGAACGACTAGTCCTATGCTGCCCTCATCCAACGGGATCCCACCGCCTTCACCAGGTCGTCTGTCCACCTTGTGCCCTGTGAAACCCACGCTGCGCTTTCAGGAACGCGGTCGCCATTCGAGAACTCTTTGGTCCCATTTGCCATCGGTTCTACGAGCAATGTGCCCCGCCCATTGCCATTCTTTGAGATATGTTGGCTACTTGGGTTCTTCTGCGAATCTTTTCCTTTCTGATTCGATATCACAGGTAAACTAAGCATAGTGTTTTGCATTGACCTTTGGGTGATTTTCAGCCTTTTTATAAGGCCTTGAGTGAATACCACGTCTTAGTTCCGGATGTCATCACTGGCTTACCTGCATAGTTTTCATAATAATCAGAATACTCTCGCCATCCTTGACACGATGTGATCAACACCACAAATAATAGCACAAACTTCATGATATACAATTTATTGGTACCGCATTTGTTTATCAAAATACAAGTTAATATTATGTAACAGTTCAACTTCAATCAAATGTTCTACATCTAGTATATGACTTTAAAAGCGTTAGCCTTAATTTATACGATTTAATAATGTATATACTTTCCTGTAACCAAATAAAAAGGATACTATTATCGTTAGAGCCAGACCACATAACCACGGCGCGGCACCGTGTCGTAAAAATTCAAATTGTAATAGAGTTGATATTGGAACGAAAACGTTCACGCAATAGCGAAGTTCGAATGTCCGGGTAGAGGCCTAGGTGCGATCGTATTTTGTTTAGACTTTGATCTTTTTGATTTTGATATTTGTCCCATAGTGAAAGTTGTTCAGTTTGATGGTTGACCACGCACTTAAATTGTTTATTTGTATTTTTGTAACACGGTATATAGGCTGATGATAATGATGATTCAACGCTTTTGTTTTGGCAAAAAGGAAGAATTCCCGTATGAGTAACATGTTTTGGATCAATTTTAATATAAGTATGATGTAACGCAGTCAGACTTGACTATTTGACTCATTTAAGTAGATATGACTTTTATTGTTCGTAACATTGTTCCTAACTCATGAAATAATTTCAATCATTTTTTGTACAAAAGAAAAGTGGACTTTATTTGATGCGTTTTAGTCACATAAATCTAAATAATAGATTTCAAAATTATATTTTTTAATTACAAGTTAGACTATCAAACTGAACCATTTTCACTACGGAGCCTATACAGGGTGTAAGTGACAGCCTAGCATATATTGAAACGGTGAACTCGAACGCGAAAAAAAATCAGATGTCCCATTCAAAACTGCTATACCTTCCCGACTAATATTTATGGGACAGCTGAGTTTTTTTTTCGCATTTCCTGAGGTAGGCTCCATAGTGAAAGTTGTTCAGTTTGATGGTCTGAGTTCACCGTTTCAGTATTAGCTAGGCTGTCACTTACACCCTGTACAGGTTTTTTTTAATTCAGCTGTATGGAACATTTGAGTCGTTTACACTGCAGTTTTGTATAAAACAGCAGTTATTTTCGATGTTTCTCTATAGTAAAAAATTTTTCAGTTTGATGGTCTAAATCTAAACCACCCCTTTAGATAATACTAGGGTTTTTGTTACACGTTTTAATATAAGCATCGATAGAAACGAAACATACAGGGTGTATCAAAACATCCTAGTAATACTTAAAGTAAAGTATATCTTTATTGTGCATAAGTTTAGGTTTAACAATTTGCAGGTGTTATTACAGAAAATCGAGATCTGCCAAATCTTGCCCTTTCGGACGTACACACAAAATTAATAATATTTTTTTAAATATCTTGAAAATTAAAAGTCAACCACATTCAATAAATACAATAGCAAAAGGTAAAATTAATGAATACGATAAAGAAAATAACTACAATGTCAACAATGATAATAAGAAATTAGTTAAGTATTGTACTTCAAAAATAATCCAGAGAGGGCTTCAGACCATCAAACTGAACAACTTTCACTATGGAGCCAACATCGAGAAAAAATAAAAAAAATCTAGAGTTATGTATGGGAGCGCAGATTCTTTAAATTTTTTTTTTTCGATGTTGGCTCCATATTGAAAGTTGTTCAGTTTGATGGTTTAAAGCATCCCTTTAAGTATTTCTAGGGTGTTTTGTTACACCCTCATCATCATCTCAGCCGATGGATGTCCACTGCTGGACATAGGCCTCCCCCAAGGATCGCCATAACGACCGGTCCTGCGCTGCCCTCATCCAACGGGTTCCCGCCGCCTTCACAAGGTCGTCGGTCCACCGTGTGGGGGCCTACCCACGCTGCGCTTTCCGGTACGCGGTCACCACTCGAGAACTTTTCGGCCCCATCGGCCATCGGTTCTGCGAGCAATGTGCCCCGCCCACTGTTACTTTAATTTAGCAATTCTTTGGGCTTTGTCAGTTACTCTGGTTCTTCTGCGGATCTCTTCATTTCTGATTCGATCTCGCATGGAAACTGCGAGCATAGCCCTCTCCATTGCCCTTTGGGTGACTTTCAGCCTTATGAGGCCTTTGTTATACCCTGTACAGATAAAATTAAATGAAACTTAAAAAAGATCCAGACCTAAAATTTTTTAATTCCAAAAAGCTGAACTTCCCACAGAACTTTACGCTCCACTGAACTAGAAGCACTCACAACACATCGGCGGCAAAATATTCTCAGCACCACGAAAAACTGCGTAACTGAAAAGCGTGAATTTTTGGTTACGTCCAAAATTTTTAACAGCGAACACAATTTTCGTGTTTTAACAAAACTTTTTCAATTTAAAACTAAAAATGCCCGTTTATATTCTTCACGTAGCTTATTTTAATAATCTCATTTTGATATAGTTCACAACTTAATGAGCCTTCGTAATATAACCCTAGTTGGGCTAAGATTTCTAAACTTAAGAGCCTTCTATTTATTCGTAAATTTTAAGGTTATTACGTTTCAGAAGTCCACTAATAGTGGTTACTGAAAAACCCTGGTATCCTACCTTTAAGGGAGTGGAATCTAAAATGGACTTAATTTGAAATTAAAGTCAGTACTCAACTCAGACTGAGTAGCAGGTATACGAAAGATCAGCTCAAGATTACTTAAAACTGAAGTTCCGTTAACTGGTGTCAATTCAGAAAAAAAAAAGATGTAAAGAATTTCACCCTGAGCCATTCCCAGCTTGACTAAGGAACCATTTTTTTTGTTCATTATGCGATTGTCGTACGAGGCAACTAAGGTACAAGGTTTCCTATTTTATTTTGGCGCCGAAAGGCAAATTTTCAAATTCCTTTGTTTTCTTTAGTGTTCAAAATAAGTTATATTAGATTCTTGATTGTACATAAAAACAACATAATGTATGTTATTACGGTCTTCTTCTTATCGTGTGGCCAGAGCCCTGGTATCAGAGTTTTTTCAGACCGCCTTGCGGCCTCTGACGTGACTACTACCACCAGAGATAGTAGCCGGGACCAACGGCTTAACGTGGTATCCGAAGCACGGAATCATTTTTCTTTTCAGACAATCAGATGATTCAGCCTGCAATGTCCTAACCAATTCTGGGGAAAAACGCACAAAGTGACATTTCACTAGGTGTCCCCCGTGGGAATCGAACCCACGACCTTCGTGTCGAGAGCCAATGCTCTTAACCATTAGACCCCGAAGGCAGTTATACGTTATACGTTATTTTTATATTTAACACAAATTATGCTGATATTAATACACTTTCATAAACTTTAAGTACAAATATAATACTCCTTACATTATCCCAAATTTAATCTAAATTAGATTTACCCCTCTTTGCCGTCGTTCTCACCGATATCAACGTGCAGAAGCAGTAGATGTCCTGAATTATGAATTATTCAGACTTACTACGTCGGTGCTTGGATTTTACAACCTCTCATGATATTTTTGGGAAGTACTTTGGCTACCAAGTTTGGAAAAAGCTGTCAGTTTTTCGTGGAAATACTCTCGCATGAAAATGTTGAATTTGCGCTGTCACGTTTGTAGGTTATACCTTTATTCTATGCATGTTTCATGCTTCGGGTCTTTTATAGTATCTTTTTTGTGGTGAAAGCGCCGAAAGATAACAAATTATTTATTTTTTAAGAATTATTATTTTTTTTTTCAATTTTGAACACAAACAGTCTTAATAAAAACAATATAAGTATCAAAAACTAGTGAACAGATACCGGACTTATATACAGGGTGAAATTGATAACATTAGCAACTCATCGAGCTGAACAACTTTTACAATGGGAGCAAACCGAACGGAGCAAAAAAATAATCAGCTGGTGCATACATTTTAGTCGCTAACTCGCGCGTCGACATTGCAGTTTAGTATAGGACAGCTGATTTCTTATTTGCTCCGATCGGTTTGCTCCCATAGTAAAAGTTGTTCAGTTTGATGGGTAGACTCTTAGTTTAAAAGGATGCTAATGATATCGATTTCACCCTGTATATTATTTATATTATTTATTTTTTAAAGTCCATATTCGCACCGATTTATAGTTATAGTAGATTTGTAGTTATTATAGAGCACCGAGTTATAGTAGATACTTAGATAAATGATTGGTCTTTACTGCTCTCCGGCTTTAACGATTTGGATGAAACTTTGTATTCAGATAATGTTTTACATTTCAAGTTAATATACAGGATTCTACCCATCAAACTGAACAACTTTTGCTATGGGTTCACACCGATCGTAGCAAAAACAAAGTCAGCTGTTGCATACATTTGAGTCGAGTAGGCGTTGCAGTTTAGTATGGAACAGCAGATTTTTTTGTGCTCCGATTGATTTGCTCTCATAGTCAAAGTTGTTCAGTTTGATGGGTAGAATCTTAGTTTAAAAGGATGCCAACGATATTAATGGAAGCCTGTAGGTAGGTTTCATTCCTGAGAAAATCCATTTTCACAAAAAAAAAATTTCCTTCCAAATTTTTGCCAACGCCAAATGTTTGAAACCAGGTAGCATGGACATTTCAGCCTATTGCAATTATTAAAATATTAAATCAGTTATGAGTATTTAATGAGCGTTTTTCCAGTGTTTTTCTAGGCGATCGCTAAGGACAGAAAGTGCGAAACATGTGGTTCAAGGCCGAAAAAATGTTGAAGAATCCTTTTTGATTAGTGGAAAATATAAGATATCGATTTTTTTGACGTTTTTATAACATTCAAGGTTTTTATTTTTAGGTGACGAGAGGGTTGAAATTACAGAAAACGAAGAACGGACACGGATACCGTAAAAAAAGAGGATTATATATAAAACATAAAGGTTTATCATAGGTGATTTGGGGACACAATTGTGAAGTTGAGTCGCCTCTAATCACCTGTGATTTATAGGTGGTATGAGGACACAAAATTGGTGAAGTCGAGTCGCCTCTAATCACCTAAAATTGACAGGTGATGAGGGGATATCAAAAACTGAACTGACATTCGAGTCGACTTTAAACACCTGGGTGATCATAGTACACATATGAGTCGCCTATGATCACCCGGGTGATATCACCCAAGTGATTAAAGTGGAATAAACCATTTTTCCAGTGTTTTTCTAGGCGATCTCTAGATGGTGCCAAGGTCTTCGCGATTAGAAGTCAAAAATTCAATATCGTTTCTTCAGTCATAATAATTCATTATAATTTTATTAAAGACAAATAAAGGAAGTATGTGCATTAAAAATATTGAGAAAGTAAAACTAACTTAGCCTGGTTATCTTAGTATGGTGCATCGTTTCTTATAATAATTTTTTCGCGACCTCGATATACTCGTACCTACGTCCCTTAGTGACAGTTGTTCAGTTTGATGGTCTAAACCACCCCTTTAAATAGTACAAGGGTTTACTTATAATCAATGACTAACAATACAAAAACAAGGGTTGCTGATGCTCATGTGCAACGCTGGGGTATGACGTATAAGCAAAACGGATTATTAAGGGTCTATGTCGAAAAATAATTGAAGCGAAATGGGCGTGTGATAGCTTATATTACTGCCTGATGCGAGAGAAAGAGATGGGGCGGCGCGAGCGCCTGAAACGACGCAAGCGTAAAACAGACTTTATTTAATTGTGATTGTACTATTTATGCAAAATTTATGCAAAATCACATTTTTTTAAATCAAGTCTCGTGTTTCTATTATTCACCGTTTAGCAGTTCCAAGCGGTTAAAAACGGAGGCTACTTTGGCTTGTTTTTCTATCGAGAAAATGTGTCTTAATCGTGTTTTGGCTCTTGTCAAAACTTCAATTATATGTTCAATTTACACATATCCGCTAATCATACTCCTACTGTTAGTACTTCATGATATATGACGATTTGAAGAATCCTATTTTTTTCACATACCCTCGTATGTGAAAAAAAGGAAACGAGATTGCGTTGTTAACGTACTTAGCATTTTTTTTATATAACGTGATGTCACTATTATAATACCATCACTTAAATAAATCCTTTATTTTTGTTACAGGTATGAAGAAAACATGCTGTTACTCAGCAATACGAACAATCAACAGTCCACAGGTAAGCAAAATAGGTCATAGTTTCAGTACAATGTTAGGTTCCCATTCTTCTTATCGTGTGGGCAGAGCCCTGGTGTCAGAGGTTCCTATTGTTATATTTTAATTTTTGGCGCTTTTGTGGGTCTTCAACACTGCCAAGATGATCTCTGGAATTGGCTCTCCAATAGCCATGTTTTTTTCTTATTGCGGTAAAATGTGTATGAAGAAAAAAAAAATAAAAAAAAATAAAGAAAAAATATATGTATATATATATAAAAATAAAATAAAATATATATATATATATATACATATTTTAAAACAATAATAAAAATATTGTGTACGTATTTACTTACCAAAACCCATCCCAACAAATTCCTTAAACACCCTCCCTTTGCAACGCAAGCCAATGCTTTCGATGTACAATTAAAATTATTACAAAAAAACTGTTCTCTATACAAAGTCTTTACCCGCCATGGTGAAGGAAAGTTATAGCAAAGAAACAAAAAAAAAAAACCCCTCTTATAATGTTCTGTGATCAGCCCCTACCAATTTTTACCTCATCCCCTCTTGGTGTCCAAGGTGTGCCCTGGCCACCCCCTTCCGGCATTCCCACTTCATAAAAACCCCTATTAAATTAGGATATTGAACCTTATGAATCATTGGTAAGGGTACCACTAAACAAAGCGCAGAATATACCAGGGACTAAACAAAAGGCATTCCAATAAACGAAATCTGACTATCACACCGTTGTTAATAGCCGTTTAATAGTAATAAAATTGTTCATGTATTTTTCTCAAAACGTCATTTATCCCAGGATCGTCTAGAGCGACGCTAATTTAGAACTTTCACTTGACACAGATGTCAACATCCACAAGTTATATGGCATCCAGATGGCTATACCGTCGCACTCGCAAAATGTGCACGTAAGACAACTTGCGACGTCACATTGGTAACCCAGTAACCCGATCTTGCCTTTTCAATGAAGGAACATTCCCAGTAGCACCTCCATACATGCATTATTTTTCAGGGTATATTAAACACTAGCTGTTGCCTGCGACTCTTTCTGCGTGGACCTCAAGTCTCAACTCCTCAGACCTCAAAAGTATTATATGTGTTAATCAAAAATATAACGCAAAGATAGACTATGTCTAACTGCGTGCCAAATTTCAACCAGACATACAGAAATTTCAAACATCCAAACTTTGACATTTTATAATATTATCGAGATTGACATTTGGCTGCGAATGCCATACAAAGCAACTGAAAAGTTCATCACTCTGTGGGACTTGCTACGGATGTCAGCACTCAAAATTTATAGCAAAGATGCCAACAGATGGCGATACCGTCGCTCTCGGAAATATGCTCCATACATAGACAACGTTTACCGTGAACACGTAACTCGTAACCTACTACAAATAAGGTTCACAATCGAATGCAAGACATACATCGCGCAAGAGAAATAATCACAGAGATTCGATACTAAGAACTACGAACTACGATAACTAAGAACTGTTGGACCACGGCCGGTCCCCATCACACATAGCCTGGTGGAAGATCTTCCCTTTTCAATGGAGGAACATTCCCAGTAGCACCTCCATAACTCTTTAAAACTATCTATACTTACACCATATAAATGAAAAGAGGAAAAATACCACTAAACATTACCTCTTCTTATAGTTTTGAATTTATACATTGACTTATTCTTTAACATATAGTTTTTAATAGTGACAGGAAAATCAGATTTGATTGCATTTAAGTGTATTGGACGTTGTATTTAACCGTAGAAAGAGAAGGTACTAGAAGGAAGCACGTGTCTTAAAATATTCACTCAATAAGAGATGCATATAGCAAATTCGCTTTAGTTAAAAAACGAGATCGCCACCTTATTGCTGGCCTTATCGGCGTAACCACTTTTTTGTACTGACTGCACCGGACTCCGACATGTCACTTCATATAAATTGTATAGGATTTTCTGACTTCATACCCGGTTACACTGGCGAAAAATTCTTCGTCTATGCATTTAACACATACAGTATGATCAATAAAAAGAACACTCTCTCTTACCCTTATTCGTGAATGGAGACCTTTGCCCTGCAGTGGGATCATACAGGCTGACTTATTATTTATTTTTTTGTTTAGTGAGACACACTTCGGTGTAACCTACAGTCGTCGATAGGGTATGATGCGAAGTAAAGGCCACTCCACACGGCCGGTGTCAGCGGCAGATTATTTATAGCCATTATTTATTTACTCCGACTGAATGGGGACCCAGCGTGTGAAACTCCGCTTTATTTTGTGTGAAGATGCTTTATTAGCAGCGGAGTCGGGTTGATAAATGATTTCTTATGTTTGTTGTTCTGTTATTGCGTTGGTTTTTCTGTATTTGTACAAGCTCGTTAGTTTCTGGTACATTTTATTTTGTACATTTACTACCATTACCTACTACTGGACGTAGTAGACGACGACCTACGACTTTTGAGCGCGGACCCTCCGCGCTCAAAAGTGTCCGAACCAAAAGAGCACCAAAACGTGAAAAGAGAACCAATTACGCGACAGTGCCCCGATGGGGAAGTGGGATGGTAAAGTAAAGACTTTAAACGTTTACAATGTTTTTAGTTGGTTTATATTACTACCCGTACTTAGGTTCCTGTAGTTTAATCTCGGACACTTTTTTCAAGAATTTTGTACTAGACCCGGCGTCCATAATATTCTCCGTCACTGTTTACTAGGTTTACCTTACAGCTTTTCGGTCTGGATTACGATTTTCCATACAAACTCACACACCCAATTTCATCCATTTAGGTGTTGATTTTTGAAACATTATTTGTTAGTGGTAGTATTCAACGAAAAATTCATTAAAATGTTATGCGTTACTTGACCTACGAGCGGCTAGCTTATTTTGGTTTTGTATGGCTTGATGTGTCGCCGTGTGTACTTACGTTTGAACATACACTGGCCTACAAAACTAAGTATCACACTTTTAAAATTGCAATAACTTTTTCAGTTCACAAAATATATTTTCGAAATAAAAAGGACTCGAAAAAGAGTTTAATTTACAAAGAAAGCTGATTTGCTATAACACTTTTTTTTATTTTAAATCTCTAATTTCTATAGTTCAGAAAAAAATGAAATATTAAAAGTGTAGTACTTAGTTTTGCAGGTCAGTGTAGATGCACCAGCAGGGCCTAGAGGCTGGGTAGACCCAGACATTCGAGCTTCGCAATTGCGTGAACGTTTTCGTTCCAATGTCAACTCTATTACAAATGAAGGTCGGACCGAAACGGTCGCGATATATCGAGGATCGAGGGTCCGGGTACTGGGCCAGTACCAGCACATCGTTTCGGAATGATCTCAAAATTATTCAAGATTTAGCACCGTTTTTTTAATTTACTTCAAGTATAGTTATTGTTGCACTCTCATTGCAACTGTAGTGTTGTATCGTTATCTCATACTGGTAAGCGTATTCCTGCCCTCCGCATGGCCAGGCTTAGCCTAGTGTGGGGGTACCGTTAAATTGTAGATACCTGATAAAGTTCAGAGTTGTCGATGTGCAAGCCTATACCCATATTTTTGTGAACTTATTAAAGTAAGTGCTCATTGAAAATAAATATTTTTGAATTTGTAGTTGTTTGAATCGAGTAGGTATTGCAGTTTAGTATGTGACAACTGATTTTTTTTTGTTCTGACAGTATTGCTCTCATAGTAAAAGTTGTTCATTTTGATGGGTAGAGTGTGGTTTAAAAGTTAATTATACTTTTCCTTACACCCTGTATACAGCGTTGTTTTCTACTAAACGTTCACCAATAATTATTCAGCAAGCTCTATAAACCTATACACGACACATACATACACTATAACTCAATGCAAACATCCGACAAGGTACAAAGCACTAACTACCAGCAATAAATAGGTACATAGATATTACAGAAGGGACACTTTATATTAAGCGGATATGTGAAAAAAATAGGATTCTTCAAAGCGTATCATGAAGTACTAACAGTAGCAGTATGAATTGCGGATATGTGTAAATTGAACATATAATTGAAGTTTTGATTAGAGCCAAAACACGATTAAGACACATTTTCTTGATAGAAAAACAAGCCAAAGTAGCCTCCGTCTTTATCGATAAACGCTTGGAACTGCTAGACGGTGAATAATAGAAACACGAGACTGGATTTAAAAAAAAGAGATTGATATTTTATAAAGTTTGATTAGAGCAGAATTGAACTTAGATAAATAGTACAATAACAATTAAATAAAGTTTGTTTTACGCTTGCGTCGTTTCAGGCGCGCGCGCCACCCCATCTCTTTCTCTCCCATCAGGCAGTAATATAAGCTAACACACGCCCATTTTGCTTCAATTATTTTTCTACATAGGCCCTTAATAGGTAACCATAGAGGCAAACCTACAACAACATTAAGTATACTATTGTAACTACTGCTACGCGTACGCTAAGTTTGAAATATTAAGAATGAATGAATGAAATGAATGAAATACTTTATTTACACCAAAAGAAAATACAATGCACAATAGGAAACATAAACTGAATATGTTAAGAGGATATAATTCAGAGCGCGCTCCATACAAACGAAGTCTGTCAATACTAACCAAATAAAGTAAATGAAATTTTTCAGAAACAATCTAGGAAATAATCTCTATGCTTGTATGTCCTTACATTTTCTTTAAAATATATAGTTTTAAAGTTACAGTACCTCAAAGATTTCCATACAAATTTTAAATTAATCCTTGCATTGGAACTGTATATTTTAACGAAAATCTGACAGCATACAAGCATAGAAATTAGTATTTAGATTGTTTCTGTAAAATGTCATTGACTTTAATTAGCTAGTATTGAAAATATAACCAGACTTCGTTTGTATGGAGCGCGCTCCGAATTATATCCGCATAAGTTCTGACGAAGCTTGTATGTGGGTTATTTTTTTGTGCAAGGGATGTAAAAGGTAATGTGATTCTGGTTAACGAAGGCTTCGTTGCTAATTCCGCCGACAATGTTAATATAGTTACCCATTTTTTCACCAGTCAACCCTTTTCTACGTTTAAGTTCGCCAATAATTATTAAGCAAGCACAACAAACGTACATACACTAATAACTCACTACAGACATCCGATAACGTACAAAGCACCAACTACCAGCACTAAATACTGAGAGAACAGAAGGGGCTCTTGCTAACGACCTTTCAGGAGTTTTAGGCCCAAAAGTATGTGCTTCTTTTCTTGATTAGACTTATTAGTATAATCAAGAAAAGATAACAATACACATAGTAACAAATAAAATGTCTTGTCTTGACCATTTCATACTTGATATGACTACTCAGCCAATGGACGTCCACTGCTGGATATAGGCCTCCCACAAGGATCGCCATATAGGCCGGTCCTACACTACCCGCATCCAACTGGTTCCCTCCGCCTTCACATTTTTGTAAATAAAATAATGTGACCTTCGTGATGTGAGTCTCTCGCCACATCTTTTCTTCCACAACACCTTTCAACGCGGCGGTAAAGTCCCAAAAAATTTCACCGGAAAGTGTCTTTAAGAAATTATTTTATAAATAATTTTAATTGAACGACGGCTTGAAGTAGTTAGTGTCTCTCCAAGTATGTGTCAGTTTATTTCATCTCATAAGTGATTTACTTGGTCATGGTAAGCGAGTCACCTGTACAGTATCGGAAACGATCAGTTAATGTTCTTCAGTTCATTTACAAGCACAATTTAATCAAGATAAAAATATATTATTGGCAATAATCATTCAAGATATAAAATACTTTAAATCCATGACACTAGTATAGTATTATATTATCTGTGTCCATGACTATAAAAACTTTATACTTTTCGATGAGAAATAGAACCTAGAATGCCCATAATCGATCTGTCTCTGAAAGAGTTAGCGCGCCAGCCAGCTTCCTCGTTTTACCGCTTAGTCGCGGGAAGTGTTTACCCTTTCTGTTCTCTTAGTATTTTGTGTTTCGAGCAAATCTGCCATTGACTTATTTGTTGGTTTATGCGCTAGTTTCAGGTTTATTTTGAACGTTATTGATCTACAAATAAAGGCTCTTAGTTTTATCTAAACTTAACTTTCATCATTCGAAAAGATTTTCGATTAATATGCTGACATTTCTTTAAGGGGGTGATCAGACCATCAAACTGAACTACTTTCTCTATGAGACCACATCGAGAAATGAGATGTCCCATACATTTGGCTCAAGTACGTACGTGTGCAGTTGTGTATGGAGCAGCTGTTTTTCTTTTTCGCGATTTGGATGTTGGTGCCATAGAGAATGTTGTTCAGTTTGACGGTTCGATTATCCCCTTAAAAAATTGTCGGCATATTAAAAAGGACCCTATATGTATGTCACAGCGAAATGCATGATATAACCATTTTGTGGTCAAAACAAAACCCATAAACCTGATAATATATAGGGTGTAAACTTAATTTCGTTACATTATTTTAGTGGATGTTTCAGACCATTAAAAAGAACAACTTTCAGTTTGAAGCCAGCATCGAAAGAGCGAAAAAGTGAAAGAATAAAATAAGACCTAAAGTCTTGATTGTCTTGAATAATTTCATACAAATTTACTAAGCACCCGGAACTCAGCGCTAGCGCCTGGTATGTTTCGAACCTTAAGCTGCAAGCGTTCAAATAGGCTATCAGAGTGGATGCAATCAAACTACCTACATAATTGGAATTTGCGGGCTCGCCGGCCCGATGACCGAGATATTGGTCTACAAAGCGATAGGGCAGTTAAATTTCACTATTTGTTCTATCCGTTCGTACACAAATAAATTCGAAAACCGATGATGCTCGAAGCGGCGACTAAAGCTACTGCCTTATTTACAAAAGCACGATATTATATTTAATGCATATAATGTATGTGGGCTGAAGTCACCCAAAGGACAATAGAGAGTGCTATGCTCGGAGGAGTCACGTCCTGGCGATGGCGGGAACCCGTTGGATGAGGACAGCGCTGGACTAGTCGGCGTGGAGAGTGAGAGTGGGAGAGTGGCTTACCTACCCTTAACAATTTTTAAAATTAGCATCCCCGGATTTTGAGTACAGAAATTGATAGCTAACATTGTAAAACAATGTAAAGTAGGTATCACATTTCGAAGATACAAACAACCGTAAAGTTTTACAAAACTTTAGATGCTTATATTTTCGAAATAGGATTTTCCAAAGTACCTACATTTCTTGTTTACATTGACGTTAGCTCTATTTCTGTAGGAATTATCTAGGGACTTCATTTCACAAAATTAGCCCAGTCATTTTACGGGGTTTTGTTAGGAGGGGTGGGGAATCCATCTAGTGACAAAAAATTCGCTACGCAACATAGAAATCGAAATAGTGTCTCCCAGAAGGCTTTTAAATTAATAATATTAACACCAATGCACTCATTTTATTTAGATTTAACAAGATACATTATTTTCGAGTTATAACATAGGCATTGATATTTAAAAAATGAGATATTTAATAGAAAATACTAATGTATTTTTCAAAGCCTCAGTCAAAAATAATAACACCTTGTTTGAAGTATGTATAATGGTAAAGACTTAAAAGCTTGCAAAAATATTTCCATTCGTTTTTTTAGAACGAGAAAAATGCAAAATTTAGAATTTGGGGCTGTTGCTGACGTCATATTTTTTAAATTTTGGTACATTTTAAAGCTCAAATTGCCTCTTAAATACTAAACCGAAAAAAATATCATTTATTAATTAGTCCCGGCTGAAACCGTAAAATGACTGGGCTAAATAGCGGACGAAAACGCGGTTAAAATCTACGTACGTTTTTATTTTTTGTTTAATTAGGTAATTCAATACTTTGTTTAGTTTTATGATGTTTATAATTGTGTATAAATAAGCCAATTATACACAATTATATTGTTTATTGATATGAAATAAATATTTATTGTCCTTCGTGAAATTACACATGAGGATCATAAACAGGGTAACAATGGTAATGCGTCATTTGATTTGATTTTCAATAGTTTCAAAAATAATATGTGTAGGTAGGTAAGTACCTACTTTAGACTGTTGCACTCACCTACATATTCAAACCACAAAGCCTGTGACTGTTGTGGTTTTCAAATCACACAAGGAAAATAACATGGTCCATAACACTGCTGTTTTATGTACAAGGTGTAAGGGAAACCAGGCAAATACTAAAATGGTGAATTCAGACTATCAAACTCAATAACTTTCACTATGGAGCCAACCTCAGGAAATGCGAAAAATAACAATGAAATAATGAAATAAATACATTTTTATTGATGTCTTAAATGTGGTACAAGTATGACGGCCCGGTAGCACAGTCTGTAGTGAACCTGCCTGCTGTGCCGAGGGTCGCGGGTTCGAATCCCGTAAGGGACAAATATTTATATGATGAATATGAATGTTTGTACCCGAGTCATGGATGTTTGTATCTATATATGTATTCTATATCGTTGCTAGTCATCATAATATAAGTCCAGGTACTTTAAATGTGACTAGATAATTTGTGTGACAATGTCCAAGATATTTATTTATTTATGATGGTCAATATTTATAAAGTCGCTTAACACATCTAGTCATTACTGACATACAACAAACGCATGCTTAGTTCGCTCTTACAATACAAGACATTACAAAATAATCAAATATTAATTTAAAAAGAAGATGTAACCAGCTGGTTCATACAAAACTGCTGTACCTGCCCGACTCAAATGTATGAAACTGTAGTATTTTTTTCATTTCTTGAGGTTGGCTTTAAGAAAATTGTTTAGTTGAATCTACCGTTAGTGGTCTGAATTTACCGTTTCAATATTGCCTGGCTCATCCTTACACCCTGTATAGTTAAAGCTACAATCAATTCAACAAAGATACTCTCTACAAAGAAATAGGTCAAAAATTCTTTTACACTAATCAAGATCTACACTACAGTCAAACAGTGTTGAATAGACAGAGCCTAGTAGGTGGCGCGTTTCAGAGAGATATGGACACTCCAACATGAGGATCAGGGTTCGAAATCGCATGCACGACATGCCATGTTCCAATGTGTTCTTTTAACTGACTCTATAACATAATAGCTTTGATTATTTATTATAAGGACTGGCCTTGCGGTAGCATTTCCTTCTGCCACGGTATAAGAACAATTGATCATGTGCATTTACATTCAATTTTATACCTTATCACTAACCGAGGCAGCTCATAATTGCGAAAAAATAACTACGAACTTATGACGTTTGGGGTTCACACGAGACTACTTTTCATGATTTTTAACATTCAAAATTAGAATCTAAAGTTATGGGGAATAAAATCCAAAGTTGCGGATTTCATGTTACCTCGCCCCCCGCAAAAAGTGGCAGAAATGATTGGTAGTAGAATATCACGCGTAATTAGTCCCTATATAAGTAGTCAAAGCATAATTGTAATACTGACTGCTTTGAAGGAAGGAAAGTGAAGGAAATGGTTGATGTCATGTTGTATCAAGAACTCAAGAGACTAGCGGAAAAGAGACATGATTGTCGAACTTACTCTTAAATAAGATTATGATTACCGACTCCTTTCAAATGGTGAAGGAAAGCCTGAATATATAGGTATGCTAAAGAAGTAGGTATGCGTGGTAGATTAATGCCCACTTACCCCTCATTGTCGACGGCTCGTTCGACATAATTATCTTTCATACGAGTTATGTGGAGCGATCTGTCGGATGGGCTGTTGAGGGTGTGCTTGGAGGTGGTGGGTCGGACCCTTGGTCTAGTCTTAATCCTAATTATTTTAATTCATAAAATATGCCTGAATACTTACCTACTTTATATGAAATTTTTACCTATTTGGCTTGTCTCAATATACCTAAATGATTTGTAACCGTGGGAAGATGCGAGTTCCTCCCAATAAAAGCATTTATCATGCTCGAAGGGTGGATCTCAACTCAAATTATGTAAAAATATTGAGAAATAATAAACATTTTAATTTAATTTAATTGAGGGTAGGTTTGTGTACTGAAGTGGGACGTTACATAGGTTGATGATAAAGTAGAGTAAAAAGTTTTCAGTTTTATTATTGCTCAGCTACACAGTCCTTCAAAGCAAGTCGCATCGGAATGAAAACAAATTAATGTTACCATCCCTGAACCAAACCCCCTAGTAAAACGCTAATAACCTTCATAGCCAGCGGCTACTTCATTACATCCCCTCGTTACGTCACCAGGCAATCTACGGACGGCAATCTGATTACACGCAGACGTGCCGCAATCTGCCTGACGAATGGATTCGACTGCGACATGTAAAGTACATTTTGACACGGTGGACCTAGCATGCCGCCACTGAGAAAATTTCTGCTATTCGGGGCGGAGACAAATCGAACAAAATCAAAGATAATATCTATCAAGAATAAATATCAGAAATAAATATCGGTTAAGTTGTTTTTGAGTTATAATGTACATAGCCATTCCATATAAAATGTATAAGAAAATGAGAATTAAAAAAAAAAACCTATTAGCCCAGTCATTTTACGGAGTTTTGTTAGGCGAGGTAGGGAGTAATTACTAATTGGATTTTATTATGTGTCCCAGAAGGATTTTAAATTATTAATATTAATACCAATGCACTCATTTGACTTAGATTTAACAATATAAATTACTTTTGAGCAATAAAATAGGCAATGAAATTTAAAAAATGAGGTGTAAGTAATAGAAAATACGAATGTATTTTTCAAAACCTTCCAAGTAGACAAAAATATTCACACCATGTTTGTAGTTTTTATAATGGTAAAGCCAATGGTAATGGTATATGTGCAAAAAAAATTTACCATATGGTTTTTTAGTACGAGATAATAGCTAAATTTTAAAATTGAAACTTATGCTGACGTGATTTTTTTTAATTTTGGTACATTTCTAGGCTCAAATTGGCTCTTCAATATTATACCGAAAAAAAAATGTCAATTACTAATTAGTCCCGGCTCAAACCGTAAAATGAATGGGCTATATGGTTTAAAAGTTATTCTGCTAATTCGGGATGATGACTGACTGCTTTCAAATGGTGAAGGAAAACCTGAAGTAGGTATGCGTGGTAGATTAATGCCCACTTACCCTCATTTAGGGTATATAGGTTGACGATAAAGTGGAGTAAAAAGTTTTCAGTTTTTGTTTCCAGCCGTTTTCGAGTTATTCATTTGACTCATTTGACTTAGATTTAACAATATAAATTACTTTTGAGCAATAAAATACATAGATACAATTATATAAAATATAATTGTACATAGCCGTTCCATACAAAATGTATAAGAAAATGGAAATTCTTAAAAAAAACCTGTTAAAAATTTCTTAAAAGTTATTCTGCTATTCGGGGCGGAAACAAATACAACATATAAAAGATTATAAAAATCGATCCATTCGTTCTCGGGTTTATGGTGTAACTAACAACAAATCTGACTTTATTTCATACTAGTTTTATATACAGGGCGTAACATAAAATTTCAGTTTGATGGTCTAAAGCACTCCTTTAAGTGACTGTCTCATTTTATATTACATTCTGTATAACAACACACACACGACATTACATTGTGTATTTCTGTTTCTGTCTGTGTGTGTGTGTGTGTGTGTGTGTGTGTGTGTGTGTGTGTTTGTGTGTGTGTTTGTTTTATACTATTATAAAACTGTAACAGGAAGTTTGTCTGTACATTGAAGATATTAACAAAAAAAAGTTTCGATATGGTTTTTAGGTGTCCCTGATTCCATTTCACCAATTTTTGGATTTTTTGTCTGTCTGTTTGTTTGTGTGTTTGTTTGGGTGTTTGTTTTCGCGATTTCAATGTTGGTCCCATAGTAAAAAAAATTCAGTTTGATGGTCTAAAGCACTCCTTTAAGTGACTGTCTCATTTTATATTACATTCTGTATAACAACACACACACGACATTACATTGTGTATTTCTGTTTCTGTCTGTGCGTGTGTGCGTGTGTGTGTGTGTGTGTGTGTGTGTGTGTGTGTGTGTGTGTGTGTTTGTGTGTGTGTTTGTTTTATACTATTATAAAACTGTAACAGGAAGTTTGTCTGTACATTGAAGATATTAACAAAAAAAAGTTTCGATATGGTTTTTAGGTGTCCCTGATTCCATTTCACCAATTTTTGGATTTTTTGTCTGTCTGTTTGTTTGTGTGTTTGTTTGGGTGTTTGTTTTCGCGATTTCAATGTTGGTCCCATAGTAAAAAAATTTCAGTTTTATGGTCTAAAGCACTCCTTTAAGTGACTGTCTCATTTTATATTACATTCTGTATAACAACACACACACGACATTACATTGTGTATTTCTGTTTCTGTCTGTGCGTGTGTGTGTGTGTGTGTGTGTGTGTGTGTGTGTGTGTGTGTGTGTGTGTGTGTGTGTGTTTGTGTGTGTGTTTGTTTTATACTATTATAAAACTGTAACAGGAAGTTTGTCTGTACATTGAAGATATTAACAAAAAAAAAGTTTCGATATGGTTTTTAGGTGTCCCTGATTCCATTTCACCAATTTTTGGATTTTTTGTCTGTCTGTTTGTTTGTGTGTTTGTTTGGGTGTTTGTTTGTGTGTTTGTTTGTTTGAACGAGTATCACGCAAAAAATACTGAACCGATTTTGATGAAACTTTTTTGTTTGATAGCTTATGATCTGACTTAAAATCTGGTATATAATTTGAGCGGACGAACTCGCGGGTTAACGCTCGTATACAATAAAGAAGATTTGTTTAGGCAATGATACATATTCCAATGGAAAGGTAATTGTTTAAGAGTCCTAAAAATGATTAGCATTACCACATTTTCGGCTTGGCCAGATCAACATGTCTTTCATGGAGCATTGTTATACGCTGCCCTATAATATATACTATAATAAGATACTAGAGGATATTATTAACTTGTTTCTTGCATTGAATAATTATGTATAGAACAGTCAACACGAACAAAATCTGTGCACCACGATCAGCAGTGCGGGGCGCGCACTGGGGGCGTCGCGGTGCAGGACGCGCCCGGCACATGCTAAGTAAGTTTGATTCCATCAGCTGAAACGAGTGTTAAAAAAAATTTAGTCTGGGTGTCGCCTCTAGTAGTTACCTCAATGGTTCCTAGTAACTTTTTGTCAAAAAGAAGACAAGCTCTCTGTAAAAAGGGTTATAAACTCGATGATTATTTAAATGTTTCTGTAACTAAGTAACTCTTTCCTATCTTTATTATCTCTGGCATTACATCAGTAATCTCTTCATCATCATCGGCCTTAACATCAGGAGTGCGATTTTTGAATCTCATTCACTGAGCTCAGCAGTTAAAAATGTCAAAATTACTATGGACATATGCAACTTTCTACTGCTGATCTGACTTTAAAAAAATCATACTCGAGGAGTGCGATTTTTGAAAGTGAAATCAGCAGTAGAAAGATTCGTATCTCCATACATTTTCAACTGCTGAGTTCAACGTATGAGATTCAAATATCGCACTCCTGTTGCAGATGGTTTAAGCAGTGTTTTTGGAGAGGCACTTTTTCTCATGGCTGTAAAGTCCTATACGAGAGCCGCGTACACGTCCGCAGCCTCCACAATAGAACCGTACGCCGCCGGTGGACAGAGGTGGGATTGTGACAGCATTATGCCTTTTGTCACGTTTCTCTGCCAGGTGTGCGAACCAGGCTTCGTCATGAGTAGTCCAACCATCTCTTGTCTTCCCTCTCCACCCTCCTCTATTTTCCGCGAGCTCTTCCCAATTTGCGTGGCCGATTCCGAAAGAGGTCCGAATCTCTTCTTAGTTGCCCACGAGACCCACCGTTGCCCACGCGAAGCTATGGGGTTGTTAAGCCGAAGCTACGCAGCACAAAATAATATAATTAATCCAAATAATATTAGTAAGATACTACTCACTTACACACATTTGAGCAATTATCGGCACGTGGATGCTCAATTCGCGTGAGCAAGCTTTATAACATTATTAATTAATACATTCTAGAATTAATACGTATCCATCTTGTATTAGTTTCCTATCTAAATGGGCAAGTAGGTTTCGTTAAAGTGTGCTCCAATGTTTGTCACGAAGATAGTAAACAGAATGATTGTTCTCAATCTATCAAGAATCTATCTAATTATATCTTTTTCAGACAGATATATTAATTGTATATTTTTCAGAAAGATGCTGTGTAGTATAATTACAAATAATTTTGATAAAATGACGCTCAAATTACCACTTTTAATGTATAAGACTTTAATGTAAAATAATTTAATGTCAACCAATCAATCGGTTGATTTCGTTCTTACAGGCGTGGGTGCCGGATACCTGTACATACACAGGTGTTGAAGTAAAATATTATTTCGCCAATTAGTATGTAGGTCAACACAAACATTAAAACTATGTTGCCAAAAACATTTTAAAAAAATGCTCATCACATTTATAATTATTTCTTTTCCCGTAAACTTTTAAACAGTTTTAAACTGTTTTGACCAGGAGATGACAGAAAAACTGCAGGTGGTATTAAGTCATAACTGAACAATAGATATATAACAATAGAGATATAACTAGTATTTTTTAACAATTAAAGAAGGGGGATACACAATTATAAATAAACTAATTAATTACCTAAACTAGACCTATATTAATGTAATATACAAGAACTTATAACTAAATATTTATAGGTGACAAAGGTTAAAACAGGAAAAAATAAGAAAGAAAGGAAGAGATGACAGATGAACCTATGCTATTCCTGCTAGGTTTCTGGTCTAAAGGAGCCTAAAATACTGGCGGCATTGCCGCGTTGTATTGCGAGTGCTATATGCGTTGGATCAGAAACGAACCAGAGCGGGGGTCGCAGCCCCTGTCCCGGAGCCGTCGGTTCAATTCTTTTACAAAGCCCTGCACACCAGGGGCCGGCTGTCTCCACGGAGAACGGGACAAATATGTGGGCCGCTTCCAAGCAGGAGTATCTGGAGTGCTTCAGGCGTGCCGCGTGTTCGGCAGATGACCCGGCTATGGTATTATGGTGCAAATGTGCTCGTGCAGGTGGCATCTCATAGGAGGCAGCGGCCGTTCTGCCAGGGGATAAGGGTAAGGCCATCGGGCCTTCTACCATCGGTGCGACACAGTCCAGAGGGCTCGTAGACATTCGGAACGTTGGCTGAAATGAGCGCCTGGCGGATCAGGTCATCCAGCGAATGGTGGCGTGAGAATCTGCCCGCGGATTTCCAACAGCTCAGGGCGTGGTGGCCGTTTGCCTGAACAATTGTAAAACAATTTGTTTTACAATTTTGTAAGCGCACCTATCATGGCATTAGAACATAAACTAAAGCATTCGCTCTAAATACTAAAGCCTTTCTTTTATATGCTTTTACCCTCTAAACCTAATATAATTATAATTATAGTAACATAAACTGGCTCACATTTTAATCGAATCTTGTCTAGACTCTACAAATCTTCATTAGAAATGCCCTTTGACTCCCAATTAATGTTTACATTTTCAGTAATTACCTTGGTTCTCACTTTACGTCTCAATAGTTCCAAGTTTCAACTTACGCTTCGCCTCACAAGCTATTAATTGCGCTACACAACGCAACTTGGGGCTTCGCAAGCGCAAATTAGCACATTGCATCTCAGTGAGATGGAATTGCAACTGATATATACGCCTTCGTAGATTTATAATTCATCTTACATGGTACACTTACTAGCGATACCAGCTGATCTAGATTATAATAATGGGCAAAGGCAAAGGATTGTTAAGACAAGAATTTCTAATTTTGCTCATTCATGTGACCTCTTGAGCACAAAGCAGTTTGGCTTCAGAAAAGGTAGTTCCACCACTCTAGCGTGCTTTTCTTTAATAAAATTGATTACAGAGAGTCTTAATAGTGGCAATCGTATTGCTTCCATATTCCTTGATATGAGTAAAGCTTTCGATTTCGTTTCTCATGATATTTTACTAGACAAATTAAATTTCTGTGGGATTTGAGGTAAAGCCTATGAATGGAAACAAAGCTACCTTTTGAATAGGAAACAGTGTGTAGAGGTTACTCAGATATCTAGAAAGGACAATAAAACATATCGTGAACATAGGAACATGTCATGAACAGTGTCATAGGAACGTGCATCGATCATGCTATGTAAGAAACAACTATGGTGTTCCACAAGGAAGCGTGCTAGGTCCGTTGCTCTTTCTTTTTTATATTACTAATTTACCAGACATCATAGAGCAAGAGTGTGTTCTATTTGCAGACGATACCACCCTTCTTGTTAAATCTAAAGATAAGAGCACATTTGAAAAACAAATAAATGAAGCTATACATAAGACAGTAGACTGGTTGAAGAATAATAACCTAAATATTAATGCATCCAAAACAAAAGTTATAGAGTTTTTGACATATAATAGTGAATCTTTACATCTAAATTTGACATTGAATAATGAAAATATTGACATTGTAAATGATACATCGTTTTTGGGTATAATTATTGACAAAAATTGTAATTGGAAGGCACATATAAATGGATTGTGTACTAAATTAGACCGATATGTATATGTATTAAACAGATTACGACGTGTGACAAATAAAGACTCTGTACTTACAGCCTACCATGGACTAGTGTCTTCAATCCTACGTTATGGTATTATTTTGTGGGGCTGTTCTGTAGACTCGCAGAGAGCTTTCATAGCACAGAAACGATGCATTCGTGCACTCTGTGGAGCTGACTTTTTGGAAAGCTGTAGGCCGCTATTTAAAAGCCAAAATATATTGCCAATGCCCTCTCTATATCTATACAAGATTTGTATATTTGTTCAAACGAAACTTAAATTGTTTGCCAAGTGTAGAGACGTCACAGACAGAAATCTTAGACGAGCATATATTAACCAATTAGTACTCCCGTAGCGAAAGTTACAAGTTTTTAATAAAAACTCATACTGCATGGTAATCAAAGTTTTCAACCATTTACCTGACATGTTTAAAACATTGAACTTACGAACATTTAAAAAACGTTTACATGTTTTTCTGCTGGATAAATGTTATTACTCAGTAAACGAATACTTTAATGATATACTGTAATAATTAATTTGATAATTGCATGTTTAGAAGAAAATTTTGCTGCTAAATTTGTAAACGCACTGACCTTAAAATTTGCACGTCGCCTTGTGTGGCAGAATATGTCTTGCTTCATGTTATATATTTAAGACCTTAATGTACCATATTCTGGAAAATAAATAAATCTATCTATCTATCTAAAGTATAGGGCTAAAGAAGAGTCGGTAGGCCAAATGTCGTGGCAACGAACCTGAAAGAGTGGACAGGCATCACCAGCAAAGAGCTGTTTCGTTTAGCGAGGGATAGGCATATGCATAGCTGACTGTCAACATCCAGTAATGGAGAGGAACCCGATGAAGAGGAAGGTACATTTCGATCTCAACTACAGTTTTAGTAGAAAAACAGGCGCGCAGGATGTTTTTAAAAACACAATGCACTTGACAATCTTGTCCTTGAATCTATTCTGATGGAACAGAAAAACGGATACAATTAGAAGTGGGGGTGGATGTAGTGACTATAACCGGCAGCCACACGGCGCGGGCATTAGAAATTGTAATAAAAAAAGTTGTATTTTAAAATACAATGTCCCTGGCTGGAAGTCCTTCTGTACTCTATCTATATAATTAGTACAGTTGCTAGGCAACGGCGTCCGTCATCAATATAACCGTCTCTGCGTTCAGGAAATTGGTGAACCGTAAAAGCGTTGATTAGCACAATTAGTGCATTTGAGAGTGCACTTTGAGGCAGGATAAAATTAACATTTATGTGGAATTATGTTCAAAATTAGTTGATAAGGAAAATTTAATTTGTATTTATTCGTTATTTTATCTGCTGTATTAAATTCGATTTAATATGAACATAATCACACACCACTTCATCTCATCGTATGGGCAGCAAGTCCTGGTATCAAAGATTGGTATGAAATATTGAAAGAAAAATACAAAAGATTTTTTTACTGAGAAGATAAAACTAAAATGTATTTGATGCAGTCAACTTCCTAATGGTTTAAGAATGTTAGGAAATGTTTTTAAACTTTCTTAGGCTGTAAAATAAGTGGTCCTTCTGCACTATCTATAACTTGTATTGAATATTTAGCAATTAGAAATGAAAATGATTTAATTGGCTTTAAAATATAAACACATTGACCGCTCATTATAAATACATTGTATAAACCGCAATGATAAATTCTACATTTGAATTTGTCCTGAAGTGTCGAGAGGCAACTTAGAGATAATGTACCGTCTGTTTGCAGTGTTTTTTTTTGCGAGCAAAACATTGACCTAGTAAAATGTTTCGCTAACGCTATGAGAAAAAATATTTTTAAATATTACCATGATATTACCATATTACCAGCTCAGCTGAAGTGGGACTGGGCCGGACATGTTTGTCGCATGCATTCGGAAAGATGGGCCAAAATCACCACGGACTGGGTTCCCCAGGATGGTCGCCGGCGTCGAGGTAGACCCAGAAAAAGGTGGAGAGACAACATGGATGCCTTCTTGGAGAGTTGGCCACAAGTTGCACACAATAGAGAGGATTGGAGAGTAAAAGGGGAGGTCTTTGCCCAGCAGTGGGACATTGAACGGGATACGTAAAAAAAAATTACTTGACTTAATTAGTTGACTTTAAAAAAGTATACTGTGTTGTAGAACGTAGTTCAACATGCTGAGATCAATGGCGTCGAAGTGACTGGGCTACGAAGACGGAAATTTTGGCTCAAAAGTAAACAAAAAACGCTTGTTACTAAGTATCAGTTCATACCATTGACGTAGAATACTATGGACGCCGGGTCTAGTACAAAATTATCAAAAATAGTGTCCGAGACTAAACTACACTAACCTAAGTACGTGTAGTAATATAAACCAACTAAAAACATTGAAAATGCTGAAATTCTTTTCCATCCCACCCCCATCGGGGCACGTCGAGCGTCGCGCGGCCGCGCGTGCGTTGTGTGTGTTGGTTCTCTTTATACTGTTTTGGTGCTGTTTTGGTTCGTACACTTTTGAGCGCGGACCCTACGTCCAGTAATTAGTAAGTCAATGGCTCATTCTAATCAAATTAAAGATTGAAAAATTTGTCTCGGGCGGGACTTGAACCCGCACTTTTCCTTTTCCAATATTTAATTTGATTCGAAATAGCACAACATGGCTGTAAAATGTTAAAAAATCAATAATATTTGAAAATGGTTCATTCTACTTATTTTTCTGCTTACTTAAAACACAATTTTTAACTATTTTATTTGTATTTTATTAACTGCTCATCCATCTCTGATTAATGCTATCTACCGAGTCATTTGGAACTATTTTATGTTTTTAATTGGCTTTCGGAAAATCCTTCATTGGATGTACTATAGTCTTCTTGGCCAGCTTTCATAGGAAATCCCACTTAAAAATTTAAAATAAAACAATACAAATCTGTACCTAACTAGTTCTAATCTAAGGATTTCCCTAAACTACCAGATGTATTTACATTTTCCTGTATCTAGGAAATAAACTGGCAGTTTTTCCTGTGGGAATTGATTCAAATGACATCAGTTCATATTAATAATTAAAGTAGACAACATCTAATTCCTAATTAATATTATAAACGCGATAGCAGTTTTCTGCAGCGGACAAGGTGGACCGACGACCAGGGGCCTATATCATAAACGTATTGTAAAAGTCAATTATAGCCATGTTTATAAAATAGGCGAAGGTTGTTTATCTAGTGGGACCGGTCGTTGTGGCGATCCTTGGGGGAGGCCTATGTCCAGATCGCAGATCACAAAAACTAAAGGGAGATGTGAAAAGGGGGCGGGGCCAGTGTCGCAGCAATATGCGCAAGAACAGAACACATTGCTCGCGACAGTAAGGATTCAATATATTATGAGGCTGAAAGCCACTCAAGATATTATGTGTAAATAGTTTACAATGCTTGCGTAGTACTAAACATTATTCGAACGTTGAGTTCTGATACCGCAATGGATAATGAACACATTCAAGCTAACAAAATATTTTCTATCACATGGTACTGGTGGTGATGCGACACTAGGTTTCGTACTCAGCGCGTTGGTTGGCATCTCTCTAGATCTCTATGGTCCAGATATACATCTTTTGGCTGAGATGGTGATAATGACATCTGTTCACCATGATGGCAATTCAAACTCAACCGTCGACTAGACAGAATGCAACAGCAAATTGTTGAATAACTTGCCTCCAACGCTCTGTCTCCCATCAATTTTGACATCACAAGGCAGATGGTGTAGTCCTTTCTCACTCGCAGCACTTGTCAGTGCGAGCACGTTTATATAAAGTGTCTAGCTTTATATAAACGTGCTCGCACGAGTGAAAAAGGACTACACCATCTGCCTTGTGATGTCAAAATTGCTGGGAGATAGAGCGTGTTCGTACTGTACCTAGGTATTAGTACTCTTTCTTATATTGTGGTACGAGTATGGTATGGCCCGATATCTCTGAACCTGTTACTATGGCGTATAAAGACCGTTAGTCATTTAAACATAATGTTTGTTTCAGATACAGTCAGAAGAAAAAGAGTGTCGCGGAGTTTACCAGATTCACGGGTGGTGATCACTCAACATTTTACTGAGAGAACTGTCACACCGGGCGGTGACGTAAGTAGCAGAAACTTTTATTTACAGTTTTGGAGAGTAATGCGGTTATTATTTAATCTAGAATTAATTATTTGTAACGGATTCTTACAGCGCTTTGGTATATTTGGGTTCCCGATATTTCGGCAGTGTTGCAACTGCCATGATCACGGAATGACTGAGGAACTGCAGTTGCAACACTGCCGAAATATCAGGAACTCAAATTTACTAAAACGATGTAAGAACCCGTTAAAAACTTTTATTTACATTAGGTATATTGAGGATCCCTTTCGGGGTGGTTTAAGATTATAATTAATTATCCCTTTAGGCACAGCTTTAGGTGTGATTAGAATTGCTAAACTCAAATGGTAATGGGCGGGGCACATTGCTCGGAGAACAGAACACATTGCGAGTGGTGATCGCGTACCGAAAGTCGCAGTGTGGAGGTGGACGAGGTGGATCGACGACCCTCTGAGTGAGGGTAGATCAGGAAAAATCGTTGTGGCTTTTGTCTAAGATGATGATGAACTACCATCCAAATCCAACGCTTATAATTATTCTTTAGCATTTTTCGCTCACAAAATTCCATCAGTTTTTAACTTCAGACTACCTAATGGATGTACCCTGATGTTTCAGATCAGTATGCAATGTGCGGCATCTGGAGACAGGCCACCGCAGTTTATCTGGGAAAGAGATGGCATTGTCGTGTCAAGCAATACTGATGCGAGGTACATTTTGTTTACTACATTATGGACATTGCCACTGATCCAACCTAATCATGCTTACAACGTTTTCACAACGGCCGTTTCCTAGGAATTCCACCTAACCTGATGAAAGATTCCTTGTTCCTACATAAAATGTATGATCATTTAAATTGCTTTTAGGAGAGTACAGACATTTTGCAACATCCTATTGAGGATGCAATTACGAGTATTATACTTTTCGTTTCCAGGTTAGGTTTCAGGACCAACATTTATGTCTCAAGTTGGGAAAGGTCGCTAGCCTTCCTACACTGCCACTCCAAAAGTAATAATTATTATCTATTCCTTAATCACTCGCACGACAGCTACGTGAAGAATATGGATCTATAACTTGTATCCAATAAGTTACGGACTGGAATCCCCTTCGCAATATTTTTCTTTTCAATTTTAGCTGTAAAAGCCACCAAAAATACTATCTAAGAAATGAAGCACGTTATCAAAATCTGGAAGCACTTTAAATCCTTGTTTACTCCAGACCATCCAGATCCCTAATTTTCCCTTATTCTTGACAATCTTGTCTTTACCAGGTATGCCCTCGGTCAATTGATGACATCAGACAATTCAGTTGTCACACAACTCAACATAACCAGGGTACGAGTCGAAGATGGGGGGCTTTATTCCTGCATAGCGAAGGAAAGTGATCATATTGCCTATCATGAGAATAGACTGGATGTCTACGGACCTCCTTACATTAGAACAATATTGCCCGTTAAAGTGCAGAGTGGAGAATCGGTTAACTTAAGGTGTCCATACTATGGATATCCAATAAGGTATGTAAATATGGGACACGTAATGTATTTTATTTTAGGTTCCATTGGTTCAGCAAAGTAAAAACTCATTAGTATATTGCATATCGTTCCGTGCGATTTCTAATCAAGACAATTATGAGAATAATTGAAAGACCACGCCTCTCCATAACTCGCCACAGGCACTAACAAGACATTTGGCATTTTTGTATAGTTCTTGAAACGTAATTGACTGAACATAAAATCAAATATGTATTTATTATTCTGAAACCTATAATACTCTACTCTAGTTTCATTAATATTAATAACAAACCATGAATAAATTTCAGCAAAATTGACTGGGAACACAAAGGCGAAACCCTTAGCTCCAACAATCTCTTCCAAAGATACAAAAGAAGTTATCATCCCAGAAGAAAAACCCGAAGAAACGCACCAACAGTCAACATAAACGGTATCCTAACAATACCAGAAGTAACCAAAGATGTTAATTCAGAAGAATATACGTGCATAGTAACAAGCCCATCTGGAGAAATGGCTAGAAGAGCGTTTAAGATAGAAGTAATTGAAGCTCCAGTGCTAGAAGATTTGCTTCTAGGAAACAATCTGCAAGAAGGACAGATTGTGAATATTTACTGTAATGTTCGGAGCGGAGATTTGCCGATACATTTTGAGTGGTTGAAGGATGGGAAGAGGATTTCTAATAATTTAAAGGTTCTTGTTTTCTTTGCATTGTTCTGTTTTCTGGTTCATTATTATCATCATTCTCCTGATTCTGTCATCCATCATCGTAATCAGTCTTTGAGTGTAAATCTTGCCACGTCCTTACCAGATCTTAACATCTCATAATTTAAGTGTATTACTAAGCAGCCTCATTTCAAATATTGGATGACTTTGACTTCCTTGTCCATTCTTTATCCTACCCGCAGGCGCAGGACTCGTACAATACAAGCTTTTGACTCTATCATTCATATCTTCTCATAATTATGGAAGTCGAAGTCAAAAATTTTGTAATTTCCAGTGTCTCTAGACCCCAGCTCGGGCCGGCCCTTTCCAGTGTCTTATTTCCCTTAATCAGTGAAATAAGTTCTTCTATAATTACAGGTGGTAGAAAGAAGTTCGGAACTCTTCAGCGCCCTCGTCATCAAGAAAGTATCGTTAGAACATTGCGGCACATACACTTGTGTTGCTTCTAACCATGTGGCTAAAGTTAATCGTTCAACAGAACTTTACATTAAAGGTAAGATATTATTTGATCTATCGATTCAGGAATAAGCGACACTACGGAAAAGTATAGCCAGACCCGAAGGGGAGTAAAACTTATTGAGAGACGACTTTAATCTGAAATATGATCTATGGAATAGGTGAACTAAAAATCATAATCTCGAAGCACTTAGTGAGCAAATGCATAGTATAAGAATGAGTAGCGTGCATGAGGGAGTCCTGGTCCTGCGAATGACAGCTAATTACGACTACTTGTTAATATCGTATTTTTGTATAACAATTTATATATGCTAAAAGTAACTACTAATTAATATTCATGACGAGTGTTTAAGAAATGGTCCTCACCTGATTTATACTAAGATCAAAAAAAAGAAGAAGAAAATCAAGAAGAAAAAAGGCTATAAACTCGATGATTATTTGAATGACCAAAATGTCTGGTCTTGACAATGTTACTCTATGTAATGCAATATTGTATTTTAATTGTACTTTGTATAGTTTGTTTTGTTTAAAAGATGTGTGTTGTAGAGTTTCTGGCCGCATCTTCTCTCAACGGAACACCTTCCGACGCCGTGGTAGATTAAAAAATGACGTCAAAAAGCTATCTATGTGATATTATTTTGAATAAAAATTTGTGAATTTTGAATTTTTTGAATTTTGATCTTGAATTTTCACTTTATTCCCATTTGAAAGAGAAAAATCAAGCAAAACACGCATTGGCACTAGTCGACAGCTATAATATGTATTATGCATCATAATATTATAACAACCACACATTTTCGTTTCAGTCGCACCAAAATGGCTAGAAGAGCCGTCGAATTCATCACTTCTCCTTGGCAGGAGAGGAGCAGTATCGTGCAGTGCCAGTGGATATCCTCAGCCACAAGTTCACTGGATGAAGAAAGATGGTAGGTAAATAGGAAATTTTTATTTTTATATTCGTTTCAGAGATCTGAGCAGCCCAGTAAGTTTTAACGATGTTGTAACAGCATGCTCTACAAGGCAAAGTCTTCCTTTAAACTATCATTGTTCTGATCCCAAAACTGAAGCTGTTGCAAGATTTTTATTATGGAAGCCAGACAACAAATGGCACAAACATAACCGAACCGATGAAATCCTGATCGAATGATGTATAATCTCTATAGTAATTTTTACATTTTCTACTGATTTAAACGCAGGATTTCTAGTTTGGCAGTATAGCATGATAAACATCACACCAATAGGGTTTTCAAACTATTTTGAATGCCTTTTGCAGCTATCCTTGGAACCTGGCAGCCAGTCCTGGAACTAGCTGGAGGTGGGATCCTGAGCCTTCCAAATGGTACTCTTGTTATTGAGGAGGTGTCCTTAGCAGATGAAGGCCTCTACTCCTGCAATGTTGAGAACGGAGTCGGACAGCCGCTTAGTAAAACTGTATGGATGAGTGTCAATAGTAAGTGTTTATAGCACTTTTGAAGAATTTTTGAAGCGTACACAGGCGTTAGAAAACGACGAACTCTCAGACTTTAGCAAACTGAACTAAGGGAAAAATCACACGGACCACGTCACAATTACACTACACCGACAAAAATATCGCCGGGCAGTGAATCTGCGTCGCTTGAATTTGCGTTGTGGCAACCACAAATTTTAATATGACTGTGTGCAATGTAATCGCGATAAATTGTCGCTTACTTGTGGCTGCGATATCACCGGTTCTATCCACATGTTGGTATCGCAGTCACTGACACGTGTGTAGAGACAGATCTCTGCGTTTTCTTACGAAATTTGTCACATATCTGTCGTTGTGGTGTGGTTGTGATTCGTCTGAATAACGTCTAAGAACCAACATAAACTAAGTTCCAACTTTGGTGCACGAATTCACGGACAGCTTGCGTCATCTATTCCCGCTAAAACAATTCTGTCCTAATTCCCAACGCTGACTTGACCGAACTTTCAGAACCAGTTCATTTTGAGACGACATCGACTAACGTGACGTCACGCCTAGGACATCCAATCACATTGGAGTGCCGGCCTCTTGGTGATGAACCGATTACAGTTGTTTGGACCCACAATGGTAACCTTGTGGAGTATCGAAATCAGAGGTTAGTATCGGTTTAGTAAACAAACGACCTATTCTGGAAATGAACACGATTTATAACCTGTTTGTGAAATTACTGATTCTAAAAAATGACTGATTCGTAAAATGACTGATTCTACAAAATGAACTATTTTATTAAAATTCAAACTCACGATTTCAATACTGGTCCCGTACCTAGTGAAAGATGTTCAGTTTGATATTGTATACAACGTGCTCATGAATAAGCGCAAAATCTTATTCACCCCCACTGCTTTATAAAGAAATATTTTTTTAGAAACAATAATTTCATTATTTTAATAATTAAAATGTAAAGTTATTTGCATTTAAAGAGATCGTCATCATCATCATTAATTGTCGATAGAGTATTCGCCAATCCTGTCTCTTCTCCGCTAGTCTCTTGAGTTCTTGATACGACACGACATCAACCTTTTCCTTCACTTGGTCTAGATAACTCTGTCTAGGTGTCTAGATCTTGCTCTGCCTCTCCTCCCATTTAAAGAGATAGCGGAAACGATTTCTTACGTTTCAGATTCAAGCTGTCAGAATCGAAAATAAATATGGGTTCAAGCAGCACGATCAGCCTCCAATACTCAGAGGCAGCCGACGCGGGGCTGTACCAGTGCCGCGCAAACAATCCTTATGGAGCCGCCACTTTCAATGTACATCTTACTATACTGGGTGAGTTGATCATGAATTGCTAAAACTAAAGTTGCAATGGGCGGGACACATTGGTCCCAGTACAAAAGGCCAATGGGGCCTAAGATATCTCAAATGGGAACGTCGTACCGGCGTGGCGCAGCGTGAGTATTATGCAGTGAGCCACAAAAAGATGGACCGACGACCTGGCGGGAACACGTTGGATGAGGGCAGCATAGGACTGGTCGTTGTGGCGATGCTTGGAGGAGGCCTATGTCCAGCATTGAACTTCTATCGGCTGAGATGATGGTGACAACAAGCTATACAAACTACATCTCATCGTTGCCTCTACGACATACGCGGGAAGAAATGGGAGCTCGAGCAACTCCGGGAAATAACAAAATCTCGTCATCAAAAGCAGCCACTCCTCAGGAATTTCTGTCGGAATAAATCCGTTCCAATTCCGTTCGGAATTGCGAAGGTATCAAATCCTATAAAAAAGTTTATTTTGTATGATTCCAGAGCCCCCCACCCCTCCAACAGAACTGCGCGTAGAGTCGGTGCGCGCCCGCGTCGCTACAGTATCGTGGAGGGACTCGCTCCGTGCACATGCGCGGTACTACTCGTTGCAGTATGCGCCTATGAACTATGCAGAAGTTTGGGACCACGCTAACACTGTTAATGTTACTAGGTGAGTATAACTTTGAGCATAATGTGACATTGAACTATGGAGTAAGCATTGAACTCTGCACTATACAGCGTAAATAAAGAGGCCTATACCCAGCAGTGGGGTGTACCGGGCTAATGATAATGATGACAGGTTGTAAACTTAAATGCGTTACATACAGACCATCAAACTGAACAACTTTCACTCTGGGACCAACATTGAAATTGCGAAAATAAATTATACATTTGGGCCGAGAAGCTGTTGCCATTTTCTATAGAACGACCAATATTTTTATCGCGATTTCAATATTGGTCGCATAGTAAAAGTTGTTGAGTTTGATGATCTTAATGTTATCTATTTTAATTATTCTCAATTTTCACAGAAAGGAAAGTGATATCCGCCAGTCTATTGAACTGCAGAATCTTCGACCAGCGACAGCTTACGGCATAAAAATAGCTACTGGCAACCAAGTTGGAGTCAGCGTTTACACTTCACCAGTTCATTTTACAACACACGAAGAAGGTAGGTTTCGTTGGTTTCGATTTCGGTATTTAATCGGTACATATTTGTAAAAAATCTTCTGTTCTGAAAATTGTTCGTTTACATATTGTGAGGGTGATTTAGAAGAAACTGAAGTTGTTCAGTTTGATGCATTAAATCAATTTCTGATTCTGGTACAGTAACCTATCTACAGGCACGTATGCAGGGGGGGGGGGGGATAGGTGGTTTTTGTCCCCCTCCGAAATCCGAATATTTGTATGGAAAAGTGTTTACAGCACTTACTTTTTCATTGTTTTTCTATGAATATCCCCCCCGAAAATTAAATGTCCCCCCCGAAACTAAAGTCTGGATACGTGCTTGCCTATCTACATAGATTATTTAGTAGAAATAATTCTAACTACAAGGATGTAAGTTTTGCAGTGCCCTAGCCTAGCAGGGTCCATTGTGTACTGGAAGCACTATATCTACACTAACATCTTTTAACTCATAGTTGCAGTCATTTGTATCTAAGTATAAAGTTGTAAAGTGCTAGTCATATCTGCCGAAGAACTGTCAACCGAGGACAGAATTTTGAAGCGCGCATGTGGAGAGGCCTATGTTCAGCAGTGGACGATGGGACCGACGACCTAAAAAGGGAAGGACTGACTGGAGGAGGAAGGCCGAGTTCTTGTAACGCGCCTTGAGAGAGGCCTATGTTCAGCATTGGACGATGATAGGTTGACGATGATGATGATATGTATCTGTAAACTAACTTTAAACTATTTACCTTTAATCCTCAGCACCATCATCAGCCCCGATCAACGTGCAAGTAGACCAGACTGAGAATCCTGGGGAACTATACGTGTCCTGGCTCCCTCCTCTGAAGGACACGCATAATGGACTCGTCATGGGTTACCATATCAAAGCCGTGCCTCAGAATGTTGGGTCAGGTTGGTGACCTCATTAATTAGCTGGAAGCCTGAAATTGTAACGGATAATTTAATCATCACGAACCGCGATCGGCAAATAGGCCTTCTTTATGAAGAGTCATCGAAAAAGTTGCTACGTTTGACAGCCTGATTGGCGATTACAATTAGATGGAAATATAGTAGCAAGCGAATGATGTCTCTCATTTTGGTGGTAGATTCTTACTCACTATGTGCAACACCCAAAAACGTCAGGTCAGATCAGGGTTTGACAGCGTTGAGCAGTCAATTTAGAGTACTCCTTCAATAGTTATCCAATTTCAGTTGTAATCACATTACAATCTAATTACTATTCAACTGTGCTGAATTCCGTATCGCGCTAAACCTGACATATTTACTATGTGACTGTCAGCCTTTAACGTCTGAGATTCGACCAAGCGTCGTCTGAGCGATCTGTCAAAACGGTTCTAACGGCTATCAAATGAATTGCGCCATACCGAATGTGTTAAAAGTTGTGGTTCGCACGCGGTCCAAACACGGTTCAGTTGAGATTTATTTAGCGCGTTTGCTCTCCTGTATAGTAGTCCTGACTTAATCTGATTTAGACCTAGCCGTTTTGCCTACATGCTAGGAAGATGATTCGTCAAATTGATAAAAAGTTATAGTAACAACAAAAATTTCGTGTAGTTTCAGATGACACGGATACGAGGACATTGAAAGTTTCTCAGCAATCTGGAAAACAAGAAACCTTGCTCAGTGGCCTTCTTAAAAACACAAGGTAACTCCGTTAACGAGTATATTGATTTAGCATCCAATTAGTATTTAATGATAGTATCAAATATTTGTGATGTAAATGAATGTATCAGAGGAAGTCTGAAAGTAGGGCTTGTGCCAGAAAAACATGGGATACCTACCTACCTTATTATTTTTCCTCAGGTATGGCGTATCGATATCAGCTTTCACAAGCGCTGGAACTGGACCTTTTTCATTGCCTGTGTACCAAGATACTAGAGAAGGAGGTAAATCAATCAATCTTACGATTTCTTTAACCTAAAATGCTTAACTCTACCGAATCAGGCTTGATCTTGTGACGCTTCTCAAAGAATTGTAGTTTAGTTTAACCTAGCATAGCATAGCAATTATGCTCACGACTATAGTCCCCGAGGGGGTAGTCAGAGATATTCTGAAACCTCAGAACATCCACGTTTCACTAGTACCGTAACTCTATCCAATGTGGCGGGGAGTGAGCCCGTCGTAATGGACAGTGGGAATAATACATGCCTCGAAATCGAAGCATGCAGGTTTCCTCACGATGTTTTCCTTCACCGAAAAGCCAGTGGTGTTACAAATCGTACATAAATTCCGAAAAACTCATTGGTACGAGTCGGTCTAGACGGGGATCGAACCATCGCCTCCTGCACGGCAGGCAAGGTTACTCGCCACTGGACCACCACGGCTTTATAAACGATTTTATTTAGTTTAACCTATAATTTATTATTATGATACCTATCTGCATGGATGAGAATGTAATACTTCTGTTCAAATAAACTGAATATTATGATAACAACTATAATTGTCAAACTGGGGATAGTTCAATGAGATTACAATTTCATTTTGGATTACCAAAATCCTAGAACGATTCCAAAATTAGACACATATGTACATAATCACATGATCGCACTTTTTGGGTGGTCAGAAACTTTATTACCACAACTAACTTCCAAAACGTGAAGTGATGAGCTGATGAGCCAAGAAAAACTAAGCCTTAAAACCTTTTTAAGATTTTAAGATGCAGAGATGAGTCAAGTGATAGCGGGCAAAAACATTTAAAACTTTATAGGTTTGGTAGTTAAAGCAAAATTTTTCATCGCCTCGAAAGGGAATATAATGTAAATGGTCGTGAGGTCGTTAAGGGCCTATGTCGAATAATAATTGAAGCGAAATGAGCGTGTGGTAGCTTATATTACTGCCTGATGCCAAAGAAAGAGATGGGGCGGCGAACGCGCCTAAAACGACGCAAGCGAAAAACAAAATTTATTTAATTGTGATTGTGAAGTATTTATGCAAGTTCAATTCTGTTTTTATCAAACTTTATAAAATAACCATCTCTTTTTTTTAAATCAAGTCCTGTGTTTCTATTATTCACTGTTTAGCAGTTCCAAGTGTTTATCGACAAAGACGAAGGCTACTTTGGCTTGTTTTTCCGGGTTTTTTGTGTTTTGGCTCTAATCAAAACTTCAATTATATGTTCAATTTACACATATCCGCTAATCATACTCCTACTGTTAGTACTTCATGATAAATGACACTTTGAAGAATCCTATTTTTTCACATATCCTCTTAAATATGTTGTCTATATTTTCCAGCTCCAGAACAAGCTCCCTCATCAGTAGAATGCACCGCAGTCTCATCGACGTCATTACGAGTCGGCTGGCAGCCTATAGTGCTACCTGGTCAAGGAAGCTCTCTCATTGGATACACCGTTTTATATGCTACTGAAGGTATACCCACTTCACACTTGTCTGCCCTTTTGGGCTATCAGACAAAAATGATCGCTCCTCAGAAATATTTCTTATCACTTTCATATCCATGACCTGATACAAAGATGCGTAGTTTTTCTTTTATGTCAATAATATGATTTTTTATTTTTAACAGAGTTAATAATGTGTTGATAATCATATGCTAATTAAGGTGGTTGCAGAGGGGTCAATTTTTTACAAAACTTTGACGCACAATACGCGTAGACGGTATTATAATATAATACTACGACGGTACTATATATAGTAATATAAGTAACTTTGTATATATGGAAAAATAGTTTAGAAAATCTAGATGCCGCGTCACAAATAACATTTGTAATTTATAAAATAATTACGAAGATATAAGCTTTGGAATTTTTCATACAAAATTTTAAAAGCTTTATATCTTCGTATTTATTTTATAAATTGCAAATGTTATTTGTTACGCGGCAACTAGATTTTCTAAACAATTTTTCCATATATAAAATATTACTTTTATTAATTCCGTCTACGCGTATTGTGCGTCAACCTTTTTATGGACTTAAACCACCTTAAGAAGAACTTATACAGAGTTTAACAAAATACCCAAGTTATATTTAAAGGGTTGATTTATTTGTTTAATTAGACCATCAAACTGAAAGACATTCAGTATGGAGACAAGGTCAAAAAAGGTCATACATTTGAGTCAAGTTGGTACTTTTTGGCAGTTTTGTATGAAACAGCTGATTGTTTTTCACGATTTTGATGTTGGCTCCATAGTGAAAATTGCTCAGTTTGATCGTGCAAACCACCCCTTCAAAGATTACTCTGGGGTTTTGTTACAACTTGTATATATCAGGCCTGTTAGAAAGTTACCCAGCAGCTTATTATGATATATAATGATCGAATCTAATCTGTAACTTTAAAATATAAAATCTTAGTTGAAATACGCCACATCTCACGCCATTTCAGAAGTCAATTACCACCACAAAGAAAGCATAACTGCAAAAACCAAATAAGATCAAAAAAACCTTTTTTTTTAAATAATTAATGGACTCTTGCTTGTGCGTTAGCACTGCATTTCCACCAGTGTCAAGTAGTTTACGGGAGAATCTATCCCAATCTCAGGGATTGTTTTTGGTCAAGAACAAGAAGAGATGGAGGATTGCGGAGCCTCGTGGCAGGCAGAACCTGCAACGTTTTATTAATTACACATTTATTTTCACAGAAGGCGCATGGCAGAATCAAACGTCACATCACACGGAACTGTATCTTCAGGGTCTAATGAAGTACACCAACTATACAGTCAAAGTCACTGGCTATTCCAACTACGGTTCCGGCCCATTCTCTTACCCCATCGTTTGTGCTACTTTACAGGATGGTGAGTGACTCGAGACCTTTAATTTTGTATTACGACAGCAGCAACATGAGGGTTGTCATAGACGCAAAAGAGCCACAACATGTAACTATGAGCAAGAACAAGAGAGAACACATGAATATAACAGTCGTACTAGAGAGACAATACAGTATAAGAAAAAGTACTTAGAACTGCGTACAGTACGAACACTCCCTGCCACCCACCCATTTTAACCTCACCCCGCTTGGTAGGAGGCGTAGCGTAAATTGTAGGCAATCACGTATTCCTGTCTCGCTCGCACTTGCTCAGTAGGTATCGCCCCAGGTGTGCCTTTGTCTTGTAAGCAGAAAGATGGGCGTTATTAGTGACATGAATAAATAGCTAAATAAATCAAACTATATATTTTCCAGTGCCTGGTCCACCAGCAGATATCAAGGTGCTGGTCCTATCATCAGCATCGTTACTCATCAGCTGGAAGAGGCCTGAACATCCCAATGGGGAGCTTTTGTTTTACACAGTTTATGTCAAACCCACTTCCAGGTAAGTTTAGATCTGTTAAGCAAATTCAGATTCCAAAGATATTACAGTTAGGAAGACGAGATAATTTAAAAAAAAATGTTTTTTTCGTAGCCAGATTTCATCCTGAATATCATGTATAAACTAGAGTAGAGCGAGGTAGTATATGCATTAGCTTTAAGTGTCGAATGGCAAAATCACTCTTTAATATCAAATTTTTATACCAGAAACATTTTAAGGTTGTATTCAGTATTGAAACTAAACAACTAACATGAGTAGATAAATGAGTAGAATTTTTGTCCCCGGATAGATACAATCTCTGCCAATCAAAATACTTACTGAGATTCTTGAAAGCAGAAGTGATTAATAGGGACCTATAAGGACCTTTTTGCAATCATGCGGATCCGCGTGCGGGCGATACTATCTTGTCTTACAATAACATGCTTCGTATTATGCTATCTTTTTATAAATCGAATGTAGCCAGCCGTGTAGGTACGTAGAATGCATGCCACCGGCATGCGCATGATTGCAAAATGGACCTAAAACAGGTCGTCACAAGAACTGAAATTTCGTATAATGATACCTAGTAACCAATTCCTCAGTAATGGTGCACCGCAGACCCACCGCGTGGAACCAAGTCGCACCACCATAGAAGTCAAAGAGCTAATGTCCAGAACTTACGAAGCTTGGGTGACGGCCAGTACGCGAGCTGGTGAAGGAAGTGCCACTAGACGAGTGTCTCAGACTCCTGCGCAGAGAGGTAACTATTGATGTAACTATTAATTGGCTTCTTTCGATTCCAGGTAGCAAATCTTTGGCACAATGACAGTATTGACTCAATAAGCGTTAAATGTACTTCCTAAAAACTCAACAGATGGCATGTTCATCGCTCCATAGAGAAGTGTGCGAGATCATGTCAAAATCACGTCAACACTGTGGCTGACTGCAGCCATGTTAGACGTAAACAGTTTCAAATTTTTGATTAAAATGATTCGAAAATAATAAAATATTCCATCTGACCTCACCTCTGATCGTATAGATCTCCCATTCCACCAGACAAATGAGTGCATCTGTGTTTAGTGCGTACACTTATGCACTTCAAAATATCCTGCGTACGTGACTGATTTTCTATAAAGTTGCTGTAATCGAAATTGTCAAGGAATTCCATTATAGGACCCATTCCTATAGGATATCCGTAAAATTATTTCTCAAATATAAACTTTTTCATTCCAGTGGTTGCAGGAGTCGCATCTCTCGGAGGAACAATTTCGGTTGGAGTGGGCAGTTCCTTACTCCTCGTCTGCCAATGTGTGGGAGTTCCACCACCGAGGACTGTGTGGTACCACAAACATAACATCATCACTCACCACCCCAGGTTCACCAGGAACCACGATGATAGTCTGCTTATTAATAGTAAGTGTTACGCCAAAAACATTGTCTCACGTCAAGGTAACTTCACAGGCAGATTTAAATTACTGTTGTCTACGTATGCCTGTTTGTAATGACTGTGTTAATGCTGGCGACTGTCTGTACCATATTTCCTTGGATTGATTTCAGTACAGAACTTGCCTCTAAACTAATTTTGACCAGATTTTTGATAAAATTGTCCAGCTTAATGTTGGTATTTACCAAAAAAAGTCAACTATCTGCTGTGGGTACACCCGGTACACCAGAAATATGTAATACATCGAAGTTTAGTGGAGAAACAAACTTTTCACAACTGTCTCGATTGCGCCATGAGGAAGCTATAAAAAACTCCTCGCATTAGTGCATTTTTCCCCGCTCATTCCCTTGCTGCTGGACATCGTGTCATTACGCATCATAAGATATTCTGTAGATACAAGCCATGTTTGAGTTTTTCTTATTACTACTACTTATAACAAAGAATTCATGTATTAACTCAAAAACATATTAACAGACGTAAGTTTTGCTTAATTTAACTGTCACTTATTTTTCTTCCAGACATAGACCAGTCCCTAAGCGGCAACTACACTTGCCTGGCTAAGAACTTATACGGTTCTGATTCAGTGGAATACACCGTTATAGTACTCCCCCTACCAGATGCCCCTGTACTTAGAGCTACGCCGTACAAAGACTCAATCCTTGTGGAGTGGGAGCAACCGTATTATCCTGTTAACAACAGGAGTTTGAGCCATAAGATCAGTAAGTTATTTGTCAGTTCCAAAAAAAGTCATCACCTTATAGAAAGAGCCTTAATCATCATCATTATCCCAGCCAATAGACGTCCACTGCTGGACATAGATCTTCCCCAAGAGTCGCCACAACGACTGGTCCTGCGCTGCCTTCATCTAACGGGTTCCCTCCACCTTCACCAGGTCATTGATCCAAATTATGGGGGCCTACTCACGCTGCGCCTACCTCAAGTCTTAATCGTCTTATAATTATATATATCTTTAGTATGGAAGGTTCAAATAGTCCATAATAAACAAAAGCCACTAAGACTTCGTGCGTCAATTTTGTTTTTTTCTCTGCAATTATCTTGCTTTCAATAACCAGCCTAGGTAGAGTGTCGAAAGAATGAGATTAGTCCCTCTCATCAGGTATCGTCAATATCTTCGAACTCTCTGATGCCAATACCGAAACTACCTGTCTAATCCCAATAAAAAATAATCAGCTTTATATTCCAGGTTACAGCCTCACGTGGAAGGAAGCCAACGGACCATGGCAGGAAGCCTGGCCCACTAACAAGCTACCAAACCTGTCTGGTGTCCAGAAACATTCCCTGACAGCGCTGAAGTGTGGTACGAAGTATTCGTTGAGGATAACAGCTACTAACCGTGTTGGGACGTCGCAGCCAGCGTATCTGGATGTCAGCACATTAGGTGGAGGTAGGTTAACAAATAGGGTACTACAACATATAATGCGGTCACTCCCTGCCATCACCAATTTTTACCCCACCGCCTCATGGAAGACAGTAGGCAATGGTTTACTCCTCCCGCAATCAGTATCGCACGGCTTACCTATTCTTGACAATGGGAGCCCATTTGTATGATATCGCAGTGGTGTTTCCAAGGTGTGACAATAATGTACAGCACAAGGCCATTGCGGATCGGGAAAAGCAAGTTAGTGATCAGTTTGTTTTCAAGAAGCCTCAATGTGCCTCTAATTTGGGTAAGAAACGTCATCTAGTGGTATCCAAGACCACCTTATTAAAGGCAGAGTATAGTATACTCCTTCGAACTTTTAAGTGGGAGTACAATGTCCAAGATATTCCTAGCCAGATTTTTTACATGCATGTTAATTATACCCAGGGTGCGGAAGACTTTTCAAGGGTTCATACTTTACTCGGAAAGGCTGTCTTTGTGAATCCTGTGCTTGATAATGATGGTGTTTCTTCTTTATTTCAGTACCAATATCGCCATCAACAAACGAGTGGTTATGGAGCAACTGCTCTCACATCTATGTCCAGCTCGCTGGTTGGGATGACGGTGGCTGTGAACTGAGGAATTGGGAGATAGATTACAGGCAGCTGGGTGGTAGGAGTTGGATCAGGGCTCATAATACTATGGTAAGGAAAGGTTCATAACTTTGCACGAACCACAAAGCATTAAAATATAACTTAGAAGTGGTATAATGCACCGCTTATAACGAAAATCAATGTCGACTAATTCTTACAAAATCTGTCGCGAATTGGAAAACGATTTATAATATTTGTACCACAATGAATTAACTACCGTTTTTCAATCTCATTATGGTGGTTATTTCCATGCATGAGATAGCATTTATGACATTTTGGCAAAGTGGCATAAACCATCTCTGACAATTATGTATGTGTATTTTCTAAGTCAATGACACGTATAGAATTCGCTCGGAAGGTGCTGTTTATACAGAAGAGACGTGTGGCGGTGGCGGATTGTTAAAGTAACACCAATATAAATCTTATAGTACTTAGTATAGCCTCGTTTTTGTCGTAAAAAATCGCGCCCGCGCCACCAGGCGCCGTACCCTGAAGGTGTAATTCTCCAAACGACGCTATGCTACGTACTATAAGGTTTATATTGCCTACACCCGCGCCACTTCTCTTCTATATAAACCGCGCCTAAGGTACTTCGATCTATTAGGTACTTAATATTCTGTGGCTATATAGACTTTCACTGATACCCTCAGAGAATATAGTGCAAGGGATCATGATTTTAAAGGCAGTTAACAAAAGAACATCTAATTTTCCAGTCATTCTCTGAACACCCGTCTTGGGACCTGCCAGCCCTGTACCAAGCGAAGTCGTACCGCCCCAGCTCGTTCGTGATCGCTGACCTGTCGCCCGGCACGTGGTACCAGGTCAGGGTGACAGCTGTCAATGAAGCCGGTACCATTACCACGACGTACAGCTACGCTACCAAGAATGAGGATGGCAGTAAGTTCTTTAAAACTTCTATAAGAATTATTGAGGAAGCTTGTAGGTACTCGAAAATGTTGATCTAAGAACACAGAACGCACATAGGTATAGTCGCATAAGAGAAAAAAAATGTTTCATAAAATCAAGAGGGCTAATTCATTCGAACAAAAACGGCAAAATTCGGAATTCAACATGGACACTGCCCCAAGGCCCTATAAGAAATTTTACGGTTGAATCTTCTAAAAACCACATTTGCGGTGACTTGAGATCTTCTTAAACGCATCAAATCAAAATCGAGGACTGAATAACGCACATGGCGAAGTTTAAACTCCAACCAAAAATCAAAACAGTTATTTAGGGAGCGAAGGACGCAGTAAAGAATGCAGCCTATTAAACCACATATAAACAAATTTCATTTCATTTCAGTATCTTTTTATAGTATTGACACCCATTCACACACATACACACAAACACAACTGTTTACACACATAAAACATTAACATACTCGACAAACAATTCGGTCATTGAGTAGAAGCACATTAGTCTTTTTATTTGTCCAAATCTTTCATATTTTTTACGTTTTGTCCTTTGTACCTTAAACAGTTTTTAAAACGTGTTATCATGTAATTGGCGCTGTAAAATTTAAATGTTGCTGTATTAGAGATTAAGTAATTTGCTGTTTGATAACCAATAAAGATAAATAAATAAAATAAATAAATTTAGCCTTAATAGAAAAGAAAAATGATTCCGTGCTTCGGATGGCACGTTAACGTTAAGCCGTTGGTCCCGGCTACTATCTCTGGTAGTGGTAGTCGTTACATAAAAACCATGTCAAAGGCCGTAAGGCGGTCTGAAAAAAACTCTGACACCAGGGCTCTGCCCACACGATAAGAAGAATGGAAGAGTCCAGGCTGCATCTCAAAAAAACTAAAGCTGAACCAATCTGATCTGCTTCTGCATTAATCGAAATATTATCTTGGAATTACAAATTATACACACTTCAAGACCACGAACTAGCAGGCATAGTGTAAGACGCTCGGCACTAGACCGACAACCTGAGATAAGTAGTGGAAAGTGACTGGATGACGAATGCCGAGTATATAGAGTTTGGTAACGCGTCTTGAGAGAGGCCTATGTTCAGCGGTAGCGGTACCTATCTCAGGGTTGATGTTCATGATGAAATTTTCCCCCCTCATTTCAGGTGAAGTCGGACCACCATCTGACACCATGGACCTCAACACCCTCGTTATAATGTGCAGTTCAGTATTACTAGCAATCTGCGTGCTCTGCAGCATTTACATTATCATTAGAAGGCAAAGGTATGTTACTATTATCTAGTACTCTATGCTATTATCAATCAATCAATTATACTTTATTTGACACCAAAAAAACAGAGTATACAGAGAGCAAACAATCAGAAAATACAAAAGGCACAAAAACAAGCGGTCTTATCGCTAAAAAGCGATTTCTTCCAGACAACCTTAGGGTAGAGGAAATAGTGAAAGAAGATTGGTAGGTGGTGTAGATCATAATAACACAATATAGATAACATACACAAATAATGTTATACAAATACAAACATACTGTAATATAAAAATATACATATAATATAAATACCTATAACAAATACATATTCATACCTACAAATACATATCATACATAAAATAGTACTAAAACAACAATTATTTATCAAAGAGAGAAAAACATGAACCAGAGAGGTGACCATTCAGGATATCATCATTATCAGGATTATCATTTCGTATCTAAAGACATTCTATAGACCATTGACATAATAAAGCCCTGATACGTCCGGCACACAATATCACCGTCCGACTTACCGAAAAAAATAGGATTCTTCAAAGCGTCATATATAATGAACTACTAACAGTAGGAGTATGATTAGCGGATATGTGTAAATTGAACATATAATTGAAGTTTTGATTAAAGCCAAAACACGATTAAAACACATTTTCTAGATAGAAAAACAAGCCAAAGTAGCCTCCGTCTTTATCTATAAACGCTTGGAACTGCTAAACTGTGAATAATAGAAACACGAGACTTGATTAAAAAAAAAAGAGATTGATAGTTTACAAATTTTGATTAGAGCAGAATTGAACTTACATAAATGGTACAATCACAATTAAATAAAAATAATAATGTGTTAGTATTCTGTCGGCTCTTGCGATGCGCATATGTTTCTTAGTTGGCCATACGCTCGATTTATTGAACTTGCGAAAACCGTTTAGGCCCCCCCGGGTAACCTTTTTTTAATAATGGCCCAATTGAAGATATTAACAAAAAAAAAGTTACGATATTGTTTTTAAGTGTCCCTGATTCCATATCACCAATTTTTTAATTTTTGTCTGTCTGTTTGTTTGTTTGATCGGACATCACGCAAAACTACTGAACCGATTTTGATGAAACTTTTTTTGTTTGATAGCTTATTATCTGACTTAAAATCAGCTATATAATTTGTGCGGACGAAGTCGCGGGTTAACTCTAGTACTATTATAAAACTGTAAATTTAAAAAAAGGAGTTTGTTTGTTTGATCGAGCATCACGCAAGAACAACTGAACCGATTTTGATTAATTTTTTTTTGTTTGATAGCTTTTGATCTGACTAAAAATCTGGTATATAATTTAAGCGGACGAAGTCGCGGGTTAACAGAAAAGCGGGCAAGAGTGTGTCGGAGAAAAAAAAAACGTTTGTGCTAGTCCGACTCACACCTGGCGGGTTTTTTAACGATATAATTTAACTTTCAGTGGCCTGACAGACTACAGGGATTCAATAACAGTAGACAATAAATCAGAGAGTGGTAACCTTACCGCCAACACTTCGCATACTAACCTCGCCAACGTGAAGGAAAACGTTATGAATGCGCAGACTATGAATGCGCAGAACAGGATCTATAGCGCTCCTATACATATGAGGAATAATAGTAAACATGGTGAGTAAATCTTACCAAGTAATATAGTTAAGTGTAGTTATTTCGACAAAAGCAACAAATGATGATGATGGAAAGTGGGTACAATACATGCCTCGAAATTGAAGCATGCCGGTTTCCTCACGATTTTTTCCTTCACCGAAAAGCCTGTGGTGTTACAATTACAAACCGTATGAATTCCGAAAAACTCATTGGTACGAGTCGGCATGGATGACGATCGAACTATCGCATCACCTCCTTCAAGGCAGGCAAGGTTACTCGCAGCTGGCCTACCACGGCTACACATACAAAAACTGAAAAAGAAAAACATCACCCTTGTCACCAACAAGGGTGATGTTTTTCTTTTCCAGTTAGTTGCTTAGTTGCCTTGAAAGACAACCACAGGAAGAAATGGTGTACCTTGTAAAGTCCAAACCGGAACCACGCGGCAATTCAATATATGTGTCCAGCTCACAAATAACTATGTATACAGAGTCCAACTTAATATGCTGACACTTTATTAAGAAGATGATCAGACCATCAAACTGAACAACTTTCTCAGAATAGAATAGAATAATTTATTTTCTGGAATATGGTACAAACATAGCTATAATAGTATTCAAAGTCCAGCATATTCTGCCATTACAGGCGTGAAAATATTAATAGTAAAATTTTACATTCAGTCATGATCGAATAATTTATATAAACAACGAATTATAACAATTAAACAACGAATTATACATGAAACTAAAATAATAATAATAATAAAAAAAATTTAAAGGCATTAAATACAATAATTAATAATGTCAGATCATTTAGATCTCACTCAATGGGACCAACATCGATATCGCGAAAAAAAATCTGCTGTCCCATACATTTGGCTCGATTTGCAGTTTTGTATAGAACAGCTTTTTTTCGCGATTTCGATGTTGGTGCCATAGAGAAAGTTGTTCAGTTTAACGGTCTGATTCCTCTTAAAAAAGTGTCAGCATTTATTAAGAAGGAGCTTATACCAAATTGATTTTTCAGAGTTGTATGAAATAAGTCCCTACGCGCAGTTCGCTGTAGGATTCCGAACGTTTGGTCACGTCGAGAACCAAGACTTGCCTAGCCGTCATAACAAGAGATATGACACAGGTAAAAATATACCTCAATTATACTTTGATCTCAAATATTATTGATTTTTAAACATGTTACAGCCATGTTGTGCTATTTCGAATCAAATTAAAGATTGAAAAATTTTCAATCTGTTGCGTCTTAACCCACGTCACCCTCACGTCCCCCTTAAGACGCAACAGATTGAAAATTCCGTCCTCTGGGTAGTGGGCTCAGAGGCGAAATTGGATAACGCATTTCCCCGGTTTGGAAGAGTGCGGGTTCAAGTCCCGCACGAGACAAATTTTTCAACCTTTAATTTGATATAGTTTGATCCTTCATAAAACCAGAAAGAGAAAATAACTACGTAGTCATTTTTATTTGGCTCGCGCCTGCGTCAAGAATGCGAGCAAACGTTCTTACTTGAAAAACGCGATTCAATGATTTAGGTTTACTTGCACCAAAAAAGTATTTAGGCTTTAAATATGTTTAGTGATCGCTCTTTAAGCCTAGATATCGATGGCCGATGGGGCCCAAGAGTTCCCGAGTGGCGGCCGCGTACTGGAAAGCGCAGCGTGGGTAATCCCTCCACAAGGTGGACCGAATACCTGGTGAAAGCGGCGGGAACACGTTGAATGACGGCAGCGCAGGACCGGTCGTTGTGGCGATCTGCCCGAAAGGCTGTCCAGCAGTGGACGTCTATCGGCTGAGATGATGATGCCTAAATACTTCTTGGTGCATCGGTGCACCACAATACGCCAAAAAACGAAAATAGCCGATGTCGGTGAGAAAACCGCCAAGTTGAAATGGAATTGGGCAGGCCATGTCTGTCGATTGCACCCGGAAAGATAGGCCAAAGTATTAACACCTTGGATCCCGGAGAATGGGCGTCGCCGTCAGGGTCGACCCCGAAAGAGATGGAAGGACGACCTGGATACATTCATAGGCTAAAAAAAAAAAAAAAGTTTTTCGGTAAAATTGTAAACGCCAATGATATCTTTAATCCTTTATTAGGTATACCAAATCATAGGCAACAACGTCAACTAAGCAAAAGCGTATGCTCACGACTATATTCCCTGAGGGGCAGTCAGAGATATTCTGAAACCTCGGAACATCCACGTTTCACTATTACCGAAACTCTGTCCAGTGTGACAGTGAGTGAGCCTGTCGCCAATGTTGTTGGACAGTGGACACAATACATGCCTCGAAATTGAAGCATGCAAGTTTCTACTTTTATATCGTTTATAACGTTTTATAACGATAACTAATATACTAAAATATGCATCTAACATGACACTTTATTTTTTATTACAGAAACCAGTTTTCAAGTGTGTTCAGAGTCTGAAGATAGTGATAGTATATCAAAATCTACACTGAAAAGTGTTCCAAGAAGTAAGTTCCTTTGCAAGTATCCCAAGATTGTGAAACCCTCATCAAAAAATTATAGTCAACTTTAATGGGTAATTTTTATTTCCAGAAGTCTGCAGAACTCCGCATCACAGATAACTAGAGAAAGAAATTTTATCGTTTTGAATTAAAATGGACAAGGAATTAAATATTAGTCTAACCACGAAATGGACCACTTCTTCGCCGTTCGAGATAATTTCATTTACCAAGAAAAGAGTCACTACAACCTACCATCTTCTCAAAACTTAGCACAAAGCGCGCGACAAGATTCTGTTGGTTCTCTTTCTCTCCAACAAACAAGACCAATCTATCCGGATCTGGGTCTATCCGGAACTAACTGCTTAACGTTCCTTCCGAAGCACTGCGCTCGGTATAAAACATTACCACTAAACTGGCCACGTATCCTGCCGGACCAGGCGTTGCTTAACTTCCTTGATCATTTCCAATGCAGAAGCTTCTACCAACGTGCACCTTGGCAAGAGCCGGAGCGGCATTGGGCTGGCCACATCTGCTGATGAACTGATTAGGGACTGTGAGTTCCCAAAGGAAGACTATGAACTGGTAGAAGGAGTGTGGGATCCTCTGGCGATAGAACGGTGGTGTTTTTCTGCGCTTATTCCTCTGCAGGCAGCGGCGTGATGCATCGTCGGACTCCTGCGATGGCGCTCGGCTGCGCATGCGCGTCCCGAGCGCGCCCCGAGTACTTTCGAACGGCAATCCGGCTCGCCTTCGTTGATGAGCGCGAGCGTGCCGAGTATCTTTACGGGGACGACGTCGCCGCGCTGCGCCACGCGCTGCCCGAGCTCGATGACGTTGATGGGGCCGTTGTCGCCGCGGCACTGCGTCGCGGGGTCCACGTGGTGCGGGTTCTCCCACGTCTGCGGCAGCGCTTCGTAGTTCCAGATGTACCCGTGGTGAGGGAACACGTTGTGCACGTAGCGCAGGGCGCCCTTCTTGACGTCCTGCTTGATGAGGTTGAGCGGCTCCGAGAGGCTGATCTCCATCTTAGCGTTGGACCAGCGCGGCACCTCCACCACCATGTTGGCGACGCGCTCCGCCTGCACCTACAGCGGCACGTCGTGCAGCGGCGACACCGGCCCGCCCGCGTCCTTCAGGTAGAGCCGGTAGTCCGGCGCGAACTCTGATCCGCGCTCCTCGGCTACGAACATGTTGAGAGCGCGCGAGGCGAGGGCGGCGCTGTGATAGTGAGACTGGCGGCGCGACTGCGCGCGTAGGACTGTACTCGTGAGGCACACACCCACACTCACACTCCGCACCGGCCACTGACACTGTCTCAGGGCTGCTGATGTCGCGACCACCGCACTGCGAGCGCACCAACGTGTGAAAAATTCAAGATGATTCCTCCAATGTGCTCCAATTCCAACGCGCTTTGTAATGCTTCCTCCACACGCTTGCGCGAGCTTAGGCAAGCCCGCTGTAAATTATTATTATCAGCCACTGATGTCCCACTGTTGGGTATAGGCCCCCCTCCGTTCTCTCCAAGAGTCGCTGCTCCTCGCTTCGACAGGCCAGTTCTCAAGGAAACTATAAATTTCGTCCCGCCACCTTCGTCTAGGCCTGCCTCGACGTCGATTTCGATTCGTTGGGGAGCAGTTGGTGGTGGGTTTGGTCCATAGTTAATCTAACATGCGGCAGATATGTGTAAAAAATATCCAGCCCAATCCCATTTTAGATTGGCAGCAGTGGTGGCGACGTACATTGACGCTTCTATAAATTAAGCTAGTGACAATTAATTTACAGACTAGTCTCTGTACGGCAAGCTTGCCTAAAGCAACCATGTGCAGGAAGCATTTCGATATTCGTCAAGTAAATGTAATGTTGGAAATAATGTTTGCAAAATGTGTCGGACACAAAGTTATAGTGATAATACTGCCAGTTTGCCCTCGTGTTCATCTTATTTCTTATGTTATTTGTGTGCAAAAGTAAGTAAACAATATTTGATGTAAATTTTTGTTTCACAATGTCATGAAGAAAAATTGTTTTAATTGGTAATAAATATATATAGGTACTTTCTTGTAACATTGCGTTGTGTTAAGAAAATTCATTGAAATATGTGGATCCATTGAATATTATTTTTTTCTTGGTACAAAATATAACATTTTCAAAAAGGTATAACGTTCAAGTAAAAACATCAAGAGTCGGAAATATTGTAATATATTTTAAAAATAAAGTAGAGTTATTTCATTAGGCAAGATAAATTAAATGAAAATGAAAAATGTAGATATTCTGTTGTAAATACTTAACATAATACTGCCTGTCTCCCATTGGTGGTAGGCAGAGATGACAACACCTATTATATCAGAGGCTTATGAAAATTGAAAATGTGTTTGGGAGTCATCTGAAAACATAATTATTTAAACGTAGTATATGTATCTCTCGTTTCCAACGCGACCAAAATCTTAGGTACTTAAAATGACACCAGTAGGCCTAGCATGCCACCCCCGAGAAAACGATAAAAATCGACATGTGCCTCCATCTTTACTATTTTACGTATGCCAGTCAGAGCGCGCATGACGTTTTTCTCGTTTAAACGCTTTGTCGTGGGTGGCATGCTAGCCGAGCAGTTGAGCCTCTAGCATAGGTACCACACACGACATAGCGACAAAATGAGAAAACCGTCATGCACACTCGCTTTCTCATACGCAAAGTAACAGAGACAGATAGAGGCACGTCTCGATTTTTGTCGTTTTCTCTGGGAAGGCATGCTAGGCGAGAGCCTAGAGATGAGTGAAAGGAATTGTCTACTTTCACTGGTATCAAAAGGCTTGATTTTTAAAAAGTCGGCGCCATTTTGTTTTACTTTTAGCAAATATATTTTATGAGGTTTTTCTGGCTTTCAACTCGGACTATATATAGCTAGCTATTGTATGTGGTAAAATTATGTATTAAAAATACACTTTATAATATTTATTAGATATTTATGCATTAAAAATTGTGTATATATATTATTATATGTTAATTTATAGTCCAGTTTTATATACTCGTAGCGAATTGCTAAAAAAATATCTACAAAAAGACTGATTATTTATCTTTAATCGATGGTTGTTTTGTTTTATAAACGATTTTGATCTAGGAAATTAAATGAATAAAATAAATGTTAGAAAATAATTATGCGTCTTTTATTATCCTTTAGAAAATCATTTAATTTTGGAACGTCTGCGAAATACCAACTGGATGCACTGGACTCAGTTGAGCGCCGAGCCAAGAGACTCATCGACGATGACGCACTCGTCGAAGCTAAGTTACATAGTCTGGAACACCGGTGATTGGTCGCTTGTCTGTCGGTGTTTTATCGGATACACTTCGGCGAGTGTGCCCAGGAGCTATATAACTTGATTCCACCATCCCCCTTCCACCAACGTACGACAAGACGTAGTGCGAGACTGCATCCATACGTACTCGATATTCCAACAATCCGCACAAAAATGTTCGCATCCTCTTTTATAATGACAACCGGTACGGTTTGGAACTCACTCCCTGCGTCTGTGTTTCCAAGCAAATACAATCAGGATATTTTTAAAAGAAGAGTTAATAGGCTTTTTCTGGGTGAGCGCGCTACATCCTCGGCTTCATCTACACTTCCCATCAGGTGAGATGAAGCCAAGTGCAAACCCATTATGAATAAAAAAAAAATTTAAGCATAACATATAAACATTTAAGCTCCTATACCTAAGGAGTATCGGTGGCGCGTTGCTGAGAGGTACGGATATTCAATCATGAGGGTCAAAGTTCTAATCCGCACGTACGACATTCCATTTACCAATTCATTTTTAACACGCTTATATTAGCTTCACCTGTATGTAACTAATTCTAACTGACGTACGTAATTCCGACTGCTCTCAAACGGTGAAGGAAAACATCGTGAGGAAACCTGGGCTGCAATTGCGGTAAATATTCGGTGATTGAAACTGTTATTGGAGTAAGTACGAACCACAACTTTTGACACATTTGGTATTGCGCTAATCGCGGTACTGCTCTTGACAGCCGTTAAAACCGTTTTGACAGATCGCTCAGACGTTATTGGCTGTCAATTACATAGAGTTTACCGCGATGCGGAATTCAGCACAGTTGAATATTAATTGGATTGCAATGTGATTAGAACTGAAATTGGATAAGAATAGAACTTCGATGTTTTAACTTAGCGCAATCGGGCTCCTGCATACGTTGACGAATAAATTCCTAATGCCTAATAATTATAATAAATAATTTGCCTAATGTCTACCGATCCGGTTCGGGCACGCGTAGTGGAATAACGCCCATATAACTACCTGAGGGTAGGTCTGTGCACTGAAATGGGACGTATATAGGCTGATGATGATGATAAAATTTTAAGCAGTGCGTCTGGCAACAGAAAAATAATAGTAGACTCGCTTAATGCACTGAAAATTTTTGACAAGTTTGTGTTCTGTGCTCTAAATCAACTATTAGCATAATAATTATGATAATTATCATCATCTTTAGTATTTCTTTTAGGTCCTTTAATAGTTTACCTACTTGAGAACAGTTTAATAGAATAGACGATGCGATCAAATGATAGGAAAAATTAATAAAACATTTTGTTTTAAATAAATTTTATTACATTAAATACAAATACAAACAAAATTAATTTTAATAAAAAGATATAATGTATAATCCCAAAAAAATATATTTATAGTATGGACAATCCTAGTTTGAAATAAAAAGTAATTAGTTTTTATAAAATTATAATGTATATTATACAATTCTATAGAACCTTTCTGTAAAATAATTAGTCACGATTATATTTCTTAATCAATTCCAAAACTCTTTTGTAAACCAATTCTTTAGCACTTTTACCCCAAACGAAATCGATATTAGAATAATTCTCCACTATATTAAAATCGACTACATTCTTCAGCTTTTCTTTTAAAACCATCACGTCTTTGACACTGTAAAGCCAATCGGAATCACTGCAGAAAAGCGCTACAGGCGTTGCAATATTCTTTAAAGGATAATCAGCTGGTAAAATTAAATCATACCGGTCCAAATTTCCTTTTCCATAATCATATCTTCTGAATTGATCACAATATATAACTTGAGCATAATGCTGTAGTACTTTAGTTGCTGTACCGGCTGGAAAATGTCCAGATATAACAGGGAAATTTGCGAAATCAATATTCTGCCTATTAAATCCAGTTGTCAGCAATGCATAATTTTCACAAATTGTCTTAGAAAATGGATTATCACCACACAGTTCTTTCGCTATAACTTTAACTGCCTTATTATTTGGTTTCACTTCATATTTTCCGATAGCTTTTAATAATGAATTGTCAATAGATTCTGATTGAGATAAAATTTTGAATACGGGACTATTGGCATGTGTTATCCAAGCGGTTGGTGACAAGGCTATGAATATTGATAATTTATCATTATATTCAGGGAGCTCCGAAAGCAAAACAAAAGCTGCAGTATTTCCCAGAGACTGTCCAATAAAGGCCAGTTTATCTTGACCCGTCAATTTAAGCACATAATCAATATTTGCTGCCAAATCGTATCTTCCAATTTCGTCAAAGCTGAAATCCCAAAATTCATTACAATCTGGTTCTAAGGTTGTATGTTTTCGCGAATACTCGTTTCCTCTTGCATTTCCCATCCATACATCAAAACCTTCCGAAGCTAGGTAAAAGGCTAAACTTTCTGGTCCGGTTAAAATCCAATCAGCAGAGCTTCCGAAAAGTCCATGCATAAGAAAAACAACTGGTCCTTCATTTGGAATTCTTTGGACAGTCAATATGTAACCATCTTCGGTTGTAACTTTATGGTTTTCGGTCTTGTGTCCATATTTTTCGATTATTTCCGTAGGGGAGAGTTTTATGTCTTCATTCTTGCAGCCAGAATTAAATTTTCTAACATCTCTTTGCAGTGAACTTGCTGTCGCATTAGAATTAAGTTTGGCTAAAGACTTCACTGAATATAGTAACTTTTTTATCTTCGAAACTTCATATTCTGAAAGGTCAGAAGAAGCGTTCAAGAAAATAATTTTAGTTAATATGATCGACAAAGTGGCTACAAAGGTAAGGTACTTCATTGTTCCTCAGTGTCTTTGACTATGACAATGAGACAGTTGGATTCTCATTTCATGGATTTTAAAAGTGTTACATGCAATTGGGAAAATACGTAATTTTGACTAAAGCAAAATCATCATTCCTTGCGAGATCGAATCAGAAATGAAGAGATTCGCAGAAGAACCAGAGTAACCGACATAGCCCAAAGAATTGATAAACTAAAGTGGCAATGAGGGGGCCACATTGCTCAAAGAACCGATAGCCGATGGGGCCGAAGAGTTCTCGAGTGGCGGCAGCGTACCGTTTTCGGTACTGCATTTACACTGCATGCTGCACTACCGTTGGTATGTACGCACGGCGACACATCAAGCTGTACAAAACCAACATAAGCTGGACGACGTTATACGTTACTCGACCTACGCGCGGTCAGCTTATGTTGGTTTTGTATAGCTTGATGTGTCTTTTCGGTACTGCATTTATATGCAGCGTTGGTAGGCTCCCCGGTGGGACAAGGTGGACCGACAACCTGGTAAAGGCGGCGGGGGCCCGTTGGATGAGAGCAGCGCAGGACCGGTCATTGTGGCGATCCTTGGATCCTTTGATAAAAAAACATCATCATCACCAACATGTATTATGTCTCACTGCAGAGCACAGACAGGTCTCCTCTCACGAGTAAAGGTACAAGTTCGTAGCCGAATACAAACCGCAACTGCAAACTGCACTGCAGTCACCAGTACAATATCTTTAGAAATATTATATGTTTAGTACTGGCGATTGTAGTGCAGTCTACAGTTGCGGTCTGCAGTCAACGACGAAAAAGCACCTTTAGGGTAAGAACCAGTGCGCCCATGATTCCACTACGCGAGCCTGGTGCGGTTTGATGGACGCAAGTGGGCAGGCATTGAATAAGTAACACAGTTTCTGACCACCATAAAAAGGAATTTTCATGAACTCATGTTTGTAATTGGAATTTATGCCAAAAACCCAAATTCACTATCTACAACATGTAAAATACAGTTTACACAGTTTTTAAAATTGGTTACGCTACATAAGGCGTGAATAGATGCATTGTGGCAGAACAAACAAATAACACCACGACTTAACAGTATACCTACTCAGTTAAGTTGTAGTTTGTTTAGTCTAAAATACTTATAAATTTATTAAACGATATTATAACAAAGCAATGTTATGCGGGGGACAGTGCCATTATTACAAAGAATAAAGGTGATGTTGGTCAGAACAAGGAAAAGGTTGATAAATAAAATTGTGTGAAACTCATGTTAATGAGTAGAAAAGCAGTGAACATTGAAGTGAGTGCTAATATTTTCGATCACAGACCCAATCAATACCTCAATAATAACTTGTAAAGTGCGTGTCGGACCACTCGCAGGGTAGGGTTTCGTAGTTGCCCGTCATAATATAATATGAACTAATACAAATACAAATACAAAATTATTTATTCGTGAACACAGGTAATATAAATGATGTTACAGTAAAATTAAACTTAGGAGGCTTTTTGTTCATACTTGAATTTATTGAATTATGACTTCGGAACCATAAAAATTGCAGAAACGTTTGCAGAAACATTGAACGTCTTACGGCTGTTTTATAATAATTTCCATGTTCCATGTCAGTCTTCGTTTTGAACAATACGATACAAGGAAATATGGACCTAATTGTGTTTCAACGAGCAGTGGACAAGAATGCACAGAAGGCTACATCAGCCAGTATTTATGGACATTTTGAATATTATTCGAACACTAAGAAGAGCGATATATTTATACTTGAACTTAAACAGATGGCTGTGGATGGCATACACAGGTACTGTTTGCTCAAAATAATTTCAGCCAAATGACGTAGGTACACTGTAGAACATAACCAGTGACCTACACAACAAACGTTTTTGTGCAGCTCACGTCAAACAGTGCCCCTTGGAGTTTAAAGTGATCGCTTGTCACTTCGATCCAGTGCGGATTGGTGGCACTGGCAAGTCGCAACCAGTTGCTGGCTTGAAACTTTCGCAGGTCAGCCTTCAATACACGGGATACTTACTAGTAGAACCGACTTAATAACAGGGACTCACAAAGTCTACTTATTATTTCCAAATAATTTTTCAGCAATGCCAAAGGCAATGGCCAACCGTCGAAAAGACACAGCTCTGCACCGGCGGCGAAGAAGGCAAGGACGCTTGTATGGGAGATTCTGGCTTCTACGAACTTGTAGGCATTGTAAATTACTAGTTAGGTGACGCCTGTGGACAAGCAGGTACACCTGCAGTTTACACTAAAATAAGAAGTTATAATATACTTTATTGAAGCAGCTAATTAAAATAAAGATGAGGTAAATACGGATTTTATTTTCCACGAGCGTTACCCCGCGACTTTGTCTGCACAAATTATACCAGATTTTAATTCAGATAATAAGCTATCAAACTAAAAAAGTTTCATCAAAATCCGTTCAGTACTTTTTGCGTGATACTCTTTCAAACAAACGAACACACAAATAAACAAACAAACAGACAGACTAAAAACCCAAAAATTTGTGATATGGAATCAGGGATACCTAAAAACCATATCGTAACTTTTTTTTTGTTAATATCTTCAATGTACAGACAAACTTCCTGCTACAGTTTTATAATAGTTTAGATTAAAAAGTTCTTAAAAAAATGTATAATCATAAATGACTACAATAAGACATTCATGTTTTTTGGAAATATTAATATATTAGACAAAATGATTGAGGGTAACGCTCGCTGGAGGCTCGGTACCCTCTTAAAAGACTCGAAATGTGCGTCAGGATGGTAGCAGTCGATCTGTATCAATGGTAGACAGGCGTGAGAATAATGTATTCATGTATGTATGTATGTTTAAAACTGCATGACGTAGGTAAAGTAGTTCATGTTCTATAACAATTATATAGTATAATTATATGCGCAATGTAATTATGTGTTGTTACTTCGAGACGCTGTAGTTATATTTAACACCATTTGAGTCATTTATAATAATATGAATAAGGTTTTAACAAAGGGACTATTTAAACGTTTAATTGATGCAGGGATGCTCAAACTAGTTTTATTTTATTTTATTTATCAAGGCGTATATATGCCTTAATAAAACGTGTAGAGATCACAAACTGGCAGCGTATTGTGGAGGTGCCCCAATTTTTCCCGTATGGGCTCACCACACATTCCTCACCGCTCTTACTTCTGTAAACCAGGATAAACAGCGGCGACCATTCACAACACTAGACAAGGAATTCGAGCAAACCCGATGGGCCCGAAGCTTTACAATCTCGATAGAACAAAATCTCGAAAGCACTTTTGCTCGAAAAATTAAAATTGCGGAAAATCTTCAGGACGCTCTCCATGGTCGACATTATCGAATACCGTGATGGTTTAGTAGTTTACAAAATTGTAGTCCCTAACGACTCGACTCCAGTGTATGGAACTGTAGATTTTTTTAATTTCGATGTTGATGTTCAGTTTGAATTACATGCCATCGTTGACATCGACAATCACATCGACAAGTTTGATGGACTATACCAACTCAATAAATATTGGGTCTTTTGTTAAACCTGTAATATTAATAGGATTTATACCTCTGGAATAGGATAACATTGTGAGGAAACCTACCCACCCACCTGAGGCCCTGTGTAGGCCCAAAAAAGGCAACGGGCTCGCCACGTCACACTGGGTAAGAGTTCGGGTACCTACTGCTGTGGATATTCTGAATCTTAACTATTATAAAACTGTAACAGAAGTGTCTGTACATTGAAGATAAAACAAAAAAAGTTACGATATGGTTTTAGGTGTCCCTGATTCCATATCACCTATTTTTGGATTTTTGTCTGTCTGTTTGTTTGTGTGTTTGTTTGTTTGATTGAGCAACACGCAAAAACTACTGAACCTATTTTTGATCTGACTTAAAATCTAGTATATAATTTGTGCGGACGAGTCGCGGGTTAACTCTAGTTTGATATATTTCTTATAGCTTTAACTCTCCTTGGGAAACATAATACACGTGAGCATTATGCTATGGTATGCCTAGTAGAATATAATATACAAAATGTATTAAAGGAAAATTGCTAAAATAAAACCAATAACAATGACTAATACATTTTATTTCAAATGTGTAAAATAAATGTAGCCGAGAATATAAAAGAAATTAAAAAGCTAGAAGAGACCAAAAGTTCAATATAATAGGTGGGCAAAGCCCGACCAGAAATAGAAATAACTTCGCCATATTGCGGAAGATCACTGGAACTAATTTTTGCACTTGGAACACTGACATTAAAGGCTGTGCCGAGTGTCACGGGTTCGAATCCCATAAGGGACAACTATTTATAATATGATGAATATGAATATTTGTACCCGAGTCATGGATGTTTGTATCTATATATGTATTCTTTATCGTTGTCTAGTCATCATAATAAAAGTCCAGGTACTTTAAATGTGACTAGATAATTTGTGTGAAAATGTCCAAGATATTTATTTATATTTATTTATTTAAGATTATAGTCGATTTCAGCGCCCCCAAACCAGGTTTTTTATATTTCTGGTCAGGCTTTACTTTCTTATTCGTATACAAATAATGCATCAGCTCTACTTTCGTACACGAATTGCAATGTGTGAGATTAAATTTTCGGCAGCATAAAATTCGACAGTACTCCACATATCGAATCATCATCATCCTCCTGAGGAATACCTCCGCTAAAATATTTCGGTTCTTCTCAAGTTATCATACATCATTTCAGCACTTTGATAACACTAAAAAAGTACTAAAATAATAATATAACCAGAGTATTTTAAATTCGCAGTTGCTGTCAAGCCTGTATAATTCGCGATTGGGCTGTGTTATTTTTTGGGCTTTGATTGACACCGACTCCAATAAAACAAATTAATGTTCTTGATGCAAATTTAAAATACGCTGGTTATATTCTTTTTTTTGTCAAAAAAATTTTTATTTCATCAACACGAATCATTTATTTCAATCGCCGATGATATGCTATAACATTTTTGAGGAGCTCCATTGTCTATCTCTGAAGTCCTTCACCAGATCTTCACCAAATTAAAATGGAAGTATGGCCTTCCAAACAAAAAAAAGAATCATCAAAATCAATTCATAATTGGCGGAGTAATCGCGTAACAAACATACAAAAAAAGCATACGGGTCGAATTGATAACCTCTTCCTTTTTCGTCGGTTAAAAAACATATATTTTTTAAATCATTAAAACAGGTGTAAAATTGTTATCAATTTTTGTATTCCTAAGTAGTTATGTCTCCTTTCGCCCTCAAAAAAGAAATAGCTGCTTATAGCCCAGTCATTTTACGGTTTGAGCCGGGACTAATTAGTAATTGAAATTTTTTTTTCGGGATAATATTGAAGAGCCAATTTGAGCTTCGAAATGTACCAAAATTAAAAAAAAAATCACTTCAGCTAGAGTTCCAACTTAAAAATTTAGGTATTATCTCGTTCTTAAAAACCTGATGGTAAATTTTTTCACATATTTACCATTATTACATACTTTAAACATGGTGTAAATATTTTTGGCTACTTAGAAGGTTTTGAAAAATCCATTCGTATTTTCTTATAAATACCTCATTTTTTAAATTTCAATGCCTATTTTATTGCTAATAAATAATTTATATTTTTAAATCTAAGTCAAATGAGTGCATTGGTATTAATATTAATAATTTAAAATCCTTCAGGGACACATAATTTTGATTTATATGTTGCGTAGCGATTTTTTTTTAATATTCTTTAAGATAGTCCTTTTGTCACTTAATGACGGTTACAGTTTAAAAGTCCAATTAGTAATTACTCCCTACCCCGCCTAACAACACTCCGTAAAATGACTGGGCTATTATGCAATATGTATATCTAGAACGATTTTTCAGTACATTGATAAAATTATAAGAACTAGTTACACGGTCTCATGTAAAATCATAGGAGAGTGTTGTTCGAATTAACATATTTACTCTCAGCGTGATATTGAATTTCCTCTATGGTCTAATGGTTAAGAGCATTGGGCTCTCGACAAGGAGGTCGTGGGTTCGATTCCCACGGGGGACAACTAGTGATATGTCATTGTGTGCGTTTTTCCCCAGTTGGTTAGGACATTGCAGGCTGAATCACCTGATTGTCTGAAAATAAAACTGATTCCGTGCTTCGGATTGCACGTTAAGCCGTTGGTCCCGGCTACTATCTCTGGTGGTATAAGTCGTTACATAAAAACCACGTCAGAGGCCGTAGAGCGGTCTGAAAAAAACTGACACCAGGGCTCTGCCCACACGATAAGAAGAACGAGCAGTTGGTACAATTTCTTGTATCTTTGTATAGTCATATCTATTTATTAGTGTTAAATACTGTTTTATTTGTTAAATGTGCACACTATGCCTGCCTCACTTAATATGCTCTCTCTCTTTCACGGGTTTGCTGGAAGAAATCTCTTTAGAGATAAGCTCGCCCTTTGTAATTGTCTATTATGCTGTTTTCATTTATATTTCCGTATGTTCAATAAAGTGTAAAAATAAATAAATAAAAAATTACGTCAGCAACAGCGCCAAAATTTAAAACTTTAGCATTTATCTCGTTCTAAAAAATCCTGATGATAAATTTTTTTTGCACAATTTTAAGGCTTTAACACACTTCAAACATGGTGTTAATATTTTTGTCTATTTAGAAGGCTTTGAAAAATATATTAGTATTTTCTAAAGAACACCTCATTTGAAAAATTTCAATGTCTACTTTAATGCTCAAAAATAATTTATATTGTTAAATCTAATTAAAATGAGTGCATTGGTAATAATTTTTAATAACAACAATACCTTAAGCATTATAAATTTTTAATTTATACTTGTAGCAATAAAAATCTATTCATAAACACGCCAAGTAATAAAATTTTCAACAATTTTAGCACAATGAAATTTTTAATTGTTCATTTAAATAGATTAAAAGGCCTCAATTCAAGCAAGATCTATATATTCTACTAGATGTGCTGCGTAAGAAATATTGTTTTCCATTGTCCACAAATGTCTAGGATTTTCAATCAATCAATCAATCAATTATACTTGAATTGGATTTTTTTTTATTGGATAACTTGGATTTTGTTATACCATTTTCGAATTGTCACAACGAGCATTAGGTATAGGTGTTAGTACCTTGGTAAAATGTTCGATGCAATGAGGAGTTTTCCAAGACTAGTAACCGGACACATAAAAGGGAATAATAAGGGACTTTTTGTCTATGCCCAGTATCATCATCAGCCATTCATCATCATCTTGAGAGCTCTGTGTTGCTAATGGATAAAGTTTTCCCTACCAATAAATATGCAATAACACCGGAAATGTTACTTAGTTTGTTGTATAAATGTCGTCAAAGCTCATAACCGGTCAGAACCACTTTTGACTGCAAAAATCAGGCAAAAGTGGTTCTGACCGATGTCCTTCACAGAAATAAATTAAGATAGAACAGTGAAGTGCGCGGGGCAACACTTTATTTGGCATAATATACGTTTACTCATTACGCACTCAGTCGCACTACGATAAATATCGGTGACAAATCAGAGAAAATGCTTTATTGCGCGGTTTCTAACTGAAGCAACAAAAGTTCAGAGGTGACTCTGAAGATTTAAGTACTTAATTATTTTAATTGTTATTAAAACGTTATTTAATAACAATAAAAGCAAAATTTCATAAATGTAACACGTAAAACAATGGTTACGTTCTACTTTGATTTATTTCTGGGGATGCCCTTAGTCAAAATTATATTTACTAGTGGACTAGGTAAGTCTTTGGCTCGGCTCGTGCGCTGTGGTCGCAAGAAACCTAACAAGCTTATCGCGTCGCTCCTCACTAACCTAGCCGACTGAGTTAGATCTGGGGTCTAAAAACTCATAACCGGTCAAAACCACTTTTGCCTGATTTTTGCAGTCAAATGTGGTTTTGATCGGTTATGGGTTTTGACTGTAACACAATGTACATAAGTAAACAATGACTGTAATAAAAGTCGATCAATTCAAATTTCTCCCTCAAATTGGGGAAACAGCAAAATTTTTAAGATTGTAATCCCATCCATCAAGTGTTCATCTAAGATCCCGTGTCGTTAATAAACTAAAATATACCTTATGTGACATAAGTACATTATAAAGGCTATTCAGATAGTCAAAGATAAATGAAATGAAATACGTAATTGAATTTTCTCATGCGACTGTCTTTTCAGTTCTATTTACTTGTAGTTTCTAGTTGTATAACGTGTATTGTTCAGTCATATGCGTGACTTTGTACCGATAAATCGATTCAAGGTACTATATGTGTTTCTTTAACAAGAAGCGAGTCCTTGCGTGCGAGTGGAGGGAGGTTATTTTAATAAAAACTACACGTTGTGATCTTGACACGACAGTCTACAACTTTACCTAGATAAGTTAAACACATTATAAATAATAATGCATCGTCTTACAATATTATTGTTATATGCATTACAAAACTGCAATGGCTCTGCATTGATTCAAAATTTGGATATTGGTAACTTATTGAGGTTCTTACCTTTTCAACCGAGCAACATGATGGGGTTTTTACCTTTTCAACAACCGATCCCGCTTGACGATGTTGTGGTCACAGAAATTGCAACGTTCCAGCAGCTTTTGTTTCGAGATCCCCGACCTAACGAAGATATGTTTCTAACCGTGAATCAGATCACCAGAAAAAATGGATACAATTTGGAAGAGCACTTCGTTACGACCGACGATGGGTACATTTTGAGACTCTTTAGGCTACCCAATAATGGACCACCAGTTCTTTTAATGCATGGAATATTACTGAGTTCAGATGACTTTTTTATTGCTGGACCCGAATCTGCATTGGCTTATTGGCTCTCTAATAAAGGCTACGATGTCTGGATTGGAAATTTTCGAGGAAACAAGTTTTCAAGGAATAACACTAATATATCGCCTGATGCAGAAAGTGCGAGGTTTTTCAACTTTACATGGAATGAGATGGGGCGATTTGATCTGCCAACAACAATAGACTATATCCTTGAAAGTACAAATAAAAGCAAACTTTCTTACGTTGGATATTCACAAGGAAACACTGCGTTTTTCGTCATGGGATCTGTGCTCCCGGAGTATAATAAGAAAATATCTATTATGATAGCACTATCACCTATAGCTTTTGGACCGAACATATTAAGTCCTATAGTAAGATTCATGGCATTTAATCGTATCCCTGAATTGCTTACAGCTGTTGGTATCAACGAATTTCTGCCCTTCAGTCCGTTGGTTAGAGCAGCGTTTGCAGTGCTTTGCGCGAATGAGAACGTAGCCCTGCTCGCGTGTAGTAACTTAGTTTATACCTTATTTGGTTTTGATAGAGGAGAGTTAAATGTGACAAATCTGCCAGTGATATTTACTCATGCTCCAGCGGGATGTGCAACGAAGCAGGTAACTCATTATTTGCAATTAGTCAGGTCTGGTTTCTTTAGAAATTTTGACTATGGAGCGGCTGGAAATTTGGAAGAGTATGGGACGCCTGAACCTCCTGATTATCCCCTTGGTAAAGTTACAGCACCGGTTGCTTTGTTCTTTAGTAACAAAGATTATTTTGCTAACATAACAGATGTGATGAAGTTACAAGGTTTGTTGCCTAATGTAGTTGATTCTTATTTTGTAGAAAACTTTAGCCATGTCGATTTTGTTTGGGGTAGAAATATTAGAGAAAGAATAAATAATAGAGTTCTGAGTTTGATTAGATCCTTTTTGTAACAATTTTGTAAGAATATAAAATAGGTTAAGGTTGTCTAAAAGAAATTGTTTTTAAAGACCGCCTTATTTAGGACCTTCTGTATGCACCTGTCTGCACTTTTTCTCTGTATATTTAATATGTTTTTGGTGTAAAATTAATTATTTAATAAAATTTTTGTGTTTTAGTCTCTCTCATCAGTTTATTTATTTTTGTTCTGATCTTTTTTAGTAGGTAAGTAATTTATGTATGATCAATAACTCACAATCGTCTCACAATAAGTTTGCCTTGTAATTATCAACTGTCTCTTTTGCGGTTCTGCTGGAAGAACTGAAAGTTTATCTTCACAGATAAACTCGCTCTTTGTACATGTTTTCTCAACTGTTATAATAATAATAATATTATGGTATGTCTTCTGGTGCATTTGCATAATGCATTCAGAGATAGACCACGCTTGGTGCATTCATCGCATTTAGATAAAAGTGTCTCAAAGGGGCCTCTACGTGTTGGACCTGTGTCCCCACGCAAGCCTTCGAAAGGTCCGGGCTACGGCCCGTGCGTAAGAATTTTACAGAGATACATAATAATAATAATCGTTTTTAGGGTTCCGTACGAAAGGGTGAAAACGGGATTCTATTCAGAAGCCTACGCTGTTCGTCCGTCCGTCTGTAACTTACCGTTATCGCTAGACAGTTGAAGTATTTAAAGAATATGCGGAATTTTGGCAGATTTGCAAAAAATTAAAAGTTAGAGGTTCTAAACTTTTTTTTTCTCGCTCTATCGTAAAACGGTAATACATACAAGCGTCAAACTTGGTGTGATTCTGATTATATAGCAACTCTATAGTATAACAACAAATAATAAAAACCGGTCATGTGCGAGTCGGTCTCGCGCTATAGGTTACGGATATAAAAACTTTTTATTAAGTTAATTAATAATAATTTTGTGTGGTAACGGAACTCTTAGTGCGCGAGTAGGCGACTCGCACTTGACGAGTTTTACTATGTATAAATATTAAGTTCTATTATCACACGTGTACAATCTCGAAAACCGACGTGGCTGATTTCTACAATAACAAAATTCACAAATCCAAAATCTTAATTACAAACAAACTTAATTTCAATAAGTTAAGTTTGTTTGTAATTGAGGTGACCGACACAGACAGAATGGACTTTCCTTGCTCTAGCTTCGGAACTGCGAATGAACTGCTTAACACTTTCGCTGCTGACGACCTACGCCGTAGGTCGGCGACAAATGAAGACTGACTCACCCTACTTACTACCAAAACAAGAAAAATGTATCCATGAGTACATTAGCGCTTTCACTCATTGCTGAAATGATAACAAATCGTTTTTGGCTGAAAACTTAAAATGCGAATAACTTTAAATTTTAACTATCAAAATAATGAAATTATTGTTCCAATCTTATTATTTTGTTATAAATCAGTTGGGGTGTATGAGGTTTTGCGCTTATTCATTAACACGTTTTATTTCTTATTTTTCTATAAAATACATTATGAAAACTGTGTTCAAAGGAAAGTCTAAATATTTGAAAAGTGCATCTACTTTATAAGTTGGAGTCACATTTACTTGCGACAAACACCATTGTGTAGACAGCATTAAGATCTAAAATTGCTATGAAGTAAGTTCTTTGTACTACCAATATTTAATGAGTTAATTAAATAATTTGAAAATTTTGTGCGAATTCTTATGATTTTTGAATTTGATTTTCTTGGATTAGAAGGCAACTCAGTGACTTAATGAAGACCTTAAGAAAGACCAAGAAAAAATAATTTTTAAAGACGACTCGTAGAGAATTCAGTCGTAGAATACATACTTTAAAGTATTTTCTTTAGATAGTGAGTAAGTTTAACAATGAAAAAATCATTTTTCTTGGTCTTTCTTTAATTTAAGATACTATGTTGTTTTAAAGAAATTGATCCTTATGAATTACTCTTTCGGTTGGTATCATAAAATACAGGATTTTTGTTTCACATTTCACCGGTTCGATTCCCGGCTCAAGCAGATGATTCTTCAAAAATCTTTAAATGCAGTTTTAATTATTTTGGAAAATAAAGGAATGTTTCCTTTCAGTAAAATTAGCCATCATAAATATTAAGGGTACTTTCCCTCCAACCACGGCCTTTTTTTTCCAACCTGTATAGTACAAAATAAAATTATAGTGTTCCACTAACTGATGCGTGAAAGACTGGTGCCTATGGCTGGTACCTGTGGTACAGGGTCACCAGGCTCTCACCCCTCGGAGCTCGTTTAGTCACGGATACGTCTTAACTTTACATCCTGTATATATATATAATATTTTTTTCGCAAACGCAAATTCTTATAAACAGTGTCGTAGACCTTATGTTTACGATCCCGGATGTCACCTACGGCCTTGTTTATCTTTATAAACTTTATTGCATATTTAAAACAAGTTTAAGGTGGCCAGTTAAGCAAAGAATTATTCTTCGGCAACTATTACATTCAGAATAAATCAAAATTGAGTTTAAAATTAAAATAAACAAAACTATAAATAAAATGTATTTATAGTTTTTTTTTTATTAAATACACATTACGGAGTGAAGCTAAATAAAGCCCTTGTATAAAACAAAGGAATCCATTTACTGTAGGCTCACGAACGGTTACGTTTATTAATGGTATTACACTCTAAAAACATAATTTAATTTACTTTAGTAATCGGACGAACGATTAGGTAAAAAATGCAAACGGAATTATGAAATAAATTTTAAAAAATGCACCGTTTTGATTTTTTTTTGCTGAGATTCTTTTTTCAAAATTGCACATGTAAAGCAATGCGTGTATATGTACGGATAGGAACATCTTAGATGTTAATACGAAAGTAAAAATAAAAAACCAACATATCTTACCAAGACAAGATGTGCGCCGATGTGAGGTGTAGCTAATATAATATTACCACTATAATCTAGAGAATACGAGAAACAAATCGACACGAGTTCCATAACTATACGCCAACTACAGGGTGAAAATGATATCATTAGCATCCTCTTAAACTAAGAGTCAAACTGAACCACTTTTACTATGGGATCAAACCGATCGGAACAAATAATTTTTTGCTCCGATCGGTTTGCTGCCATAGTAAAAGTAGTTCAGTTTGATTGGTAGACTCTTAGTTTAAAAGGATGCTAATTATATCAATTTCACCCTGTATACGATAATTTTTTTTTTTTTTTATAAAGTATAATTGATTGATTGATTTTTATGTTAGCCTATTTCCCATTCTAAGATTGAGAATCTTCTTTATATAATAATGCAAACATTCTGATCTTACACGTGTAGGTATTTTTATAATCAAACTTTTTTAATTGAAGTTTTAATTTATTTACTAAAAAAAATTTAGTTCTTAAAGCGTAACATAAAAAATATTACGGTCGAGAGACGGAGGCCTGCTAAGATAGGTATAAAGATCATCATCATCATCTCAGCCGATGGATGTCCACTGCTGGACATAGGTATAAAGATTTAATTTAGATAGAATAAATTATAATTTTCCAATATTTCGAAAGAAAGTTTTCCTAGAAACAGTCATCAAGGATTATTGTCCTTAAGGTGGTTTCAGTCCATACAAACGTTTGACGCACAATACGCGTAGACGGAATTAATAAAAGTAATATTTTATATATGGAAAAATTGTTTAGAAAATCTAGTTGCCGCGTAACAAATAACATTTGCAATTTATAATATAATTACGAAGATATAAAGATTTTAAAATTTTGTAGAAAAATTTCAAAGCTTTATATCTTCGTAATTATTTTATAAATTGCAAATGTTATTTGTGACGCGGCATCTAGATTTTCCAAACTATTTTTCCATATATAAAAATTTACTTATATTAATACCGTCTACGCGTATTGTGTGTCAAACGTTTGTATGGACTGAAACCACCTTAATGTCATATCTCGTCGCCTTAATCCTTATAAAAAAGCATTTAGGTATAATAAATTTAGGGATTATATATCAAGGAAAACTAGAATCATTATTTAATCTGGTTTCAACATAGGTATTTTTTTAAATTCCTTGTTGTGTATCTAAGTAAATAGATACTTTTATTTTATTTTTTTATTTTGTTTTATTCAGGTTAATAACAGCCTTAGTTACATAAGTTACAACATTGTTTACATTTTGATGGCCAATTATAGATATCCATAAGGTAACTTATCAATTAATTAATTAACAAGCAGACATACAAACAGGGAGAGAAAAATATGAGGCACATATTTCAATCGCATCCACCAGAACCTTGTCATATTATACTGTTGTATTTATTGTTGTATTTACTTTTTTAACATATTTATTGCTAGGACAATTTTAGTTTCTAGTAGATGCGAACAAAATCTGGTTTCTCAAAACTGTAATCTATACTATTATTAAACTGTAACAGGAAGTTTGTCTGTACATTGAAGATATTAACAAAAAAAAAGTTACGATATGGTTTTTAGGTGTCCCTGATTCCATTTCACCAATTTTTGGATTTTTTGTCTGTCTGTTTGTTTGTGTGTTTGTTTGTTTGTTTGAACGAGTATCACGCAAAAACTACTGAACCGATTTTGATGAAACTTTTTTTGTTTGATAGCTTATGATCTGACTTAAAATCTGGCATATAATTTGTGCGGACGAAGTCGCGGGTTAACGCTCGTATTAACTAAAGGTACTCAGCTACCTACAATACAATACAAAAATAGAGATCTAGAGAGATGCCAACCAACGCGCTGAGTACGAAACCTAGTATCGCATTACCACCAGTACCACGCGATAGAAAGTATTTTGATAGCTTGAATGTGCTCATTATCCATTGCGGTATCAGAACTCAACGTTCGAATAATCTTTAGTACTACGCAAGCATTGTAAACTATTTACATATAATATCTCGACGGGCTTTCAGCCTCATAATATATTGAATCCCTGCACACAAAGTAAAAAGTGAAGTAAAGTAAGTACACACGGCGACACATCAAGCTATACAAAACCAACATAAGCTGGCCGCGCGACGGTATACGTTACTCGACCTACGCGCGCCCAGCTTATGTTGGTTTTGTCTAGCTTGATGTGTCGCCGTGTAGGTATACATAATATCAACTTTTTCTCTGCACGAAGAACAATGTATTTTCTATTACTTATGTCTGGAATTGCCACATAGTTATAGGGGTTAAACGTTGGCCAGGCAAGTGAGTTTTCTTCAAAACATAAAAAAAAATACAATTCATAATTATTATTTTATTTTCTAATATCAAATAAATGTACAAAATTGATTTACTTAAACCTAAGAATAAATAAATAAATGCATTTACTTTCAGCCTTCTTACAATCACAGAAATGCTTAAAATTAAGGCTCTAATCTTAGACGAAATAACCCATAGATATCCTCTGATAACATAAAACCCTTGAAACGAATCGAGGTACAAAGGACAGCAAATATTTTCTTGATCATCATACACTGACCTGCAAAACTGAACTATAGAATAAATAAATAAATATCTTGGACATTATCACACAAATTATCTACTCACATTTAAAAAAGAAAAGAAATAGAATTAAAAGAAAGAAAGAAAAAAAAAGAAAAATTTGAGAAATTTGAAAGACATTAGAGATTTAAAATAAAAAACGTTTTATAGCAAATGTTATCAGCTTTCTTTGTAACTATTCTTTGTAAATTAAACTCTTTTTCGAGTCCTTTTTATTTCGAAAGTATTTATTGTGTACTGAAAAGTTTATTGCAATTTTAAAAGTGTGATACTTAGTTTTGCAGGCCAGTGTATTGTACAAAAATGATGATCAAGAAATGCCCCTTCACTAATAGACCAACCACTGGTAACTCATGTAAACCAGGATCAACATTAGCGACCACTTGCAACACTAAATAATCAAGTCCTAATCTGTCTTGGAACCCGTAAATAATTTAATAATCAAAGATACAAAAAAGGTAAAAATTAAATACACACTTCACTAGTAGGATCCCATCTTAAATTAGTTCATATTGTCATAATTTAAGGTATTCCAAATGGTATGGTATCATAGAGAACAAAATAAGAGAATGATAAAATGCGAATTTAAAAGTAGGTACCCAAAACGAGGATGTATGACAATGTACGAAGCTATTCCAAAATGGAGATCCATAATCTCTACCCCACTAGCCTACCCCTCCGGTAAACAGCTGTGATTTTAAATACCTTGTAATTTGTAATGAATATTTAATTTAAGTAGTTTCTTACTTCTTATTATAGCTTCTTTATTCATATATATTTTGTCTAGCACTACATATTTAAATAAATAAATACATTTTGCCTACGTAATTTTTCCAAAACTTTTAGATTTTCAATATTTTTTTATATTTTTGTTTATATATATTTTTTTTATTTTTTACATATATTTTTCTAAACTAAAACTCTATCATTGTTATATATAGAACATATTCACATAATACACAATGACTTTCTACCACCTGATGCAAGCAAGCCTGCATTGACTGCAATTAAAATGCAGTTATGGAATTCACCATTCAAGTTTGAATCCAAAAATCAGGTAAACAACATCTTAAATCTTACTAACACTTTTTATCCAATCCAAATGGTCTAACACACTGGTATAAATTCCAGGGGTGCCTTTGGTACCACATCTGACGTTCCCCGAACTTGTGACGCCCCACAATTCAACCTTATCTTTAATCCAGGTTAATGGACCGCCAGAATCGCCCCTGCAAGTGTCAATACCTTCTTCCCCACCGGCGCAAATCATTTTATGCGGCAGGTTTAATTCTTTATAAGCATTACGGCAGTTCTCATCGGACCAGTATGGGAGTGGGAGGATTTTCTTAATGTTGCTATAAATGTAATTACTGGTGAGTTGACCCCAACCTGCTGCTGAGAATGTGACGTCATCTTGAATTTTTCCGGTAGGCAGGCAGACTGGTCGGATGAATTCTGTAAAGAAAATAATTTTTGATTAGACATTTATGTTATACAAAAAGTTTTTTTTGGGAAGTATAGTGGAAGGAAAGTAGGACAACTACAACTAAAAAAATGGCTTCACTGATCATTTCTAATTAAATTTCTTTTTAAAGAATATAAGTAAGTGTGTGACAATGTATTTGTATTATGTACGAATTTTTACCCATGTCATGAGTGTTTATAATCGTTATATTCTTTATTGGTGAAACTACTTATTTTATCATTGGGACTAAAAAATCTATCTCATAATAATAATTTCCCAAGCGTGGGCAAAAACGCTCGTCTCACACGTTGCAATTATTAATAGGAATTTTTTGAAAAATTTGCTTCATATCGATGAACCCTTTGCGTGTATAACTGATATCTGATTCGAACTAATGAATTCACCACTGAAAATTATGAAATTAAACAAAATTCTAACAAAAAATCAAAACCGCCTCCAAAAAACTGAAAAGTTAAAAATAATATTGCAGCCGATGACTTTTTCGTTCGCATCATAAGAACATTAATTTGTTTTATCGAAGTCGGTGTCAAGCAAAGCAAAAAAAAACTAATGCAAGCCCTGTCGCGAATCGTACCGGCTTAACACCGACTTCGATAAAACAAATTAATGTTCTTATGATGCGAACGAAAAAGTCATCGGCTGCAAAATTATTTTTTAACTTTTTAGTTTTATTGAAAGCGGTTTTAATTTCTTGTTATATTTTTAAGTACTTTAAGCATCTTACCGGTATAAGGAGCATCTTCTTCCAACTCCAACACTGCAATATCGTCTTCCTTTCCATCGTAAGTGGCTGGTACAGATATCTTGACAACTTTGATACGTTTGACCGGGTCAGCACAGACTTCTTGCACGCAGTCACGTTTCGAAGACAAGTCGTATTCACCGAGTCTGGCCACTAGCCTGGAAAAATTAAATTGCTTTATTAATTTCTGTTCTATTATGTTTTATACAGGGTCCTTCATAATATGCTGACACTTTATTAACGGGATGACCGGACCGTCAAACTAAACAACTTTCTCTAAGGGACCAATATCGAAATCGCGAAAAAAATCTGCTGTCCCATTCATTTGCCTCGATAGCCCAGTCATTTTACGGAGTTTGGTTAGGCGGGGTCCCTACCCCGCCTACGTACGAAATTACTAATTGGACTTCTAAACTGTAACCGGAACTATTACGTGACAAAACGACTATCTTAAAGCATATTTAAAAAAAATTCGCTACGCAACATAGAAATCAAAATTATGTGTCCCAGAAGGATTTTAAATTATTAATATTAATACCAACGCACTCATTTTGCTGACGTGATTTTTTTTTATTTTGTTATATTTCTAGGCTCAAATTGGCTCTTCAATATTATACCCAAAAAAATTTCATTTATTAATTAGTCCCGGCTCAAACCGTAAAATGACTGGGCTACGAGTAGGTTTGCAGTTTCGTATGGAACAGATGTTCTTTTTTTCGCCAAAATCAACGCCAATGCCAATTCAACACAACGAAGGTACCTAGCATATGATACTTTATGACTGAATGTTATTTGCGTCATGCTACAACTAACTACTTATGACAAATAATATACGTCCACATTCGGTAGACGTCCACGAAAAAGGGAATAACCATCTGAAGTTTAATACAATAGGTTACCTTATGTTTTCCCAATGAGTAGGTAGGTAATTAAATAGGTAATTAAAAGAAAGATTCATCCCATTTTTTCTGTGATTAAAATTATAATTTTTCCGGCAATTAACTGACTACGGATTTGATTGCCGATCACTCCTGATTAATAATGTGTTAAAATTGATAATATCCTAAAGTGGAGTTTGACTCTTTTTTGGGAAAGAAATTCCAATCTCCTTTTTTTAAATTATTGATTTTACTTCTTTCCAAACTCTTGCAAGAATTTTAAAAAGATTGTTTAGAGTTTGATCTACGCATAATTCGTGTATCACTTGGTTTTAAGAACGCATGGCAAGGTTAGGAATTTAATTAATAATAATAAAATAAATTGAATTTAAACAAAAATTCTAAGGGTAATATTAGGTCCGTGTTAATAAACTAATACTAAATGCTCGCGGGCTTTTAATATTAAAGCAAGCCTTACACAATTTTTGAGGTTAAGATGACTTACTTGGTAAAAGTTGAACTTTTGACACAGTGGGCTGCGGTAAGGATGTGCCTGGTCCCAATAAGAGTGGCTCCACAACGAATGAATTCTCTCTCTTCGTTCTTGTAGTATTCCAGCAACACCATCCACGGGTTGTGATGGATGAGGTTCGGACTGGCTTCGATGCCGCATTGATGAGCTGTTTGAGAAAATGTTTTTTTTTAATGGAATGTTTTCTAAAAACTGAACTGGTTTTAAATATTAATAGATTATTATTTTTGTCTCAAAAAAGTAGTGACTAGTTAACACGGAATGTTTAAGCAAACAGCATAGCTGTGTTTGTTTTTAAATATGTGGTATCGTTATCATTCAATGATAAATAACACAATATTAAAACTACAAAATAAACAAAAAAATAATAATTTACAGAAACAATTATGTCAATAAGTAACAAAAACTTTTAAAAGTTTGACCAATTTAAGCAAAAGAAAAAATCAGCATATTGCTATTTTTTTAAAACATTTGTTGTAAATATTTATCAATCTTAAATAACACAATATTCAAATATCAAAGTGAGTAAAAACAAAAATTTTTAAAATTGAGGAAAAAAAAAATTCAATTTGGTATTCAAAAGTTTGACCAATTTTTCTAGCAAAAGAAACAAATTGTTCAAAATATCGAAACCTTTAGAAAAATTTCCATAAAACACTTACCATCATCATCAGCTCCTTTCACTGTATCCATTTTATCAATAGATGCCGATTCCACGACAATAGCTACACAAGCACAAATCACAATGACAAGCTGCATTTTTAAAATAAAATAAATTTTAGGATCACTGAATTATTCCCGACTTCTTCCGAAGACTACTGGAGACGTAATGTATTGGACTACGGATAGGCAAAGCCTAATATAGAGTCCGTTCCCTTCGGTATGACCGCTGGAAATGCCCTGATATTTCATTCACTATATATTTTATAATGAATCAGTGAGTACTAACACAAACACACATAGTGTGTAAAATACACATACTCACATAAAATTACTACACACCTTTTCCTTGATTTAGTATTAACTAAGTAATTGGTTGGTTTGTATGTTTTAAATAGAGTCATAACTTCATTATACGAAAATTAGCTTGTAAAGGTAAAACAATATGATACTATAACCTGAATTATTCTACCGCATGGCAAAAACCCTATTTGAGGAATCATTTGAGGAACAAAAGTAGAAAGTCGGCCACTAACTTATATTCAGAGTATTGTATTGTATTGTATTCATGAACTAAACTGAGCCAATGTTGTGGAATATAGCCTTTCTCCATATTCGGTAAATAATGTTAAACTTAATATAAATGTTGACCAGGTAACACAGAGTGTTCTCTTCTGTTAAGAGGTCCCGTACGACTGACGGGCGGTAAAATTATATTCTATTGTTTTTTTATTAATCTACATTTTCGGTGGCAAACATTGTGAGGAAATCTGCATACGGTGAAGAAGAAATTCTGATGCATAGGCCATAACCAGCATTCGCCGCTCATGGTAGTCTAATGCTCAGAGGATAGGCATATGCCCTGCAGTGGGACGTATTTAGGCTGAATGAATAATACACTATTTTATTACAATCAATCAATCAATCAATTATACTTTATTTGACACCAAAAAAACAGAGTATACAGAGAGCAAACAAGGAGCATTACAATAATAGGTACACTAGAAAATCAAGTGATAATTAGTTACGCCCGTGCCAATGAACCCTATGTTTGTTACTAAAATCAGAAATAGCTGTAAGACCGCCTTATTTGTACCTTAGTTCCTATTTGGACAAATCAAATTTTCCTAAATTGCAAGTAAAAACGATTTTGTAATTTAAATTTAATGATTAATAAATGACAAAGCAAAACCAATAATAACACATAGCTTATGGTTATAGCACATAGTAACATTATACATCCGACGTCACAACAAGGAACTGTAAACCATTATGAAACCCAATTAATTAGGTCATAATTGAAACGAAACGTGGGATATACGGTGGGAAATGACTTAGTTATTAATTGGAAATAGGAAACGCATTTATAATTGCACATAAACAAATCAATGCATTTGTGCTGTCGGGAAAAATCTCAGAAAAAATCATAAGTCAGAATGATTTTTACGAAGGTAGATATTGTTATTGGTTTGGAATAAACCACACCATTTCTTCCTGACGCAACAGGAAGAAATTGTGTAGTTTATTCTTCGAAATTTCGTTGCTATAAGACGCGCAACTAAGAGTATTTATTCTTTCAGCAAATTCCTTCACTGATTGTGAATAAAGATATCCTTCCTCTGAGGTTTTAGATTAGCAAAAGTCAAAAATTTTATGCTGACGCTGGCGGGGTGCGGCAATATAAACCTTATAGTACGTAGCATAGCGTCGTTTGGAGAATTACGCCTGCGACATGGAGCCGGCGTGATTTTCCTTGACGACAAAAACGACGCTATGTTACGTACTATAAGGTTTATATTGGTGTTACTTTGACAACACGCCACCGCCACACGTCTCTTCTGTATAAACAGCACCATAGACCAAAAAAATCTTTGGGAGGTAAATGTATTATTTTAAACAATATCTTGAAACTAATCTCTGTGCTAGTTGATGTATCAGATCTTCGTTAAATGTATAGTTTCAAAGTTATAGTGGCTCAAAGATTTCCATATACAATTCTTAAATTAATCCTAGCATTGAAACTGTATATTTTAACGGAAATCGGACTATATTTTAGTGGACAGTTTTTGCTAAGTTGACCAACCGCGAATAAACGAAACCACAGGTAAGAGAGAGAGAGGGAGAGAGAGACGATAGATAGAGAGAGAGAGAGAGAGAGAGAGAGATTATTTTTTGGTCGTGTTTAACAAATTTCGTTGACTTTAATTGGTTAGTATTGAAAATAGGATCAATGTTAAAGCGATAAACACGCCATCTGTCGAGTTTTTTAGGAACTAAAATTTAAAAAAGAAAAAAAAATAGACTTATTAATGGTTGACTTTCCAATAATGCAATCATCAATTGAGGTATAACATATGTTGTTATATGCAGATGCGTCACCCGCGCTCCAATATGGCTATAAATAAGCAAGGTAATTGCCCGGCTTTCACATAGTCACACGCCGTCCAGTGTACGGGCTACACGTCACTGTATTGCGCCGTTTTAAAGTGCAATTATATTGGCGTATGACGCGTCTATTTATAAATCGTCATATGGGATAAACGACGCAACACAACATGATTTTAACATGTTAATAACCAATGGTACTTATTTAGGTATTCACAATTTGTATTAAATTACAGATGATTCAGATTAGCACGAGTCTTTCGTAATTAAGTCATTTGGTGACCACAGCTATTATAACTGTTCGCGGCAACGAATGCGTTACTGGGAAATTGAAGCGGATAGTGTTACGTCAGAAAGCTGAGTAAGCTGGTGGAGACCAAGCTTCATAGCCTAGCCCACCGCCGCAGAGTAGCCTGCTAGTCGGTCTTCTACAGATTGTACTTCGGTGAGTGTGCCAAAGAGCTACATGAGCTCATCCCGCCTTCCCCTTTCTACAATCGGACTTCCAGACGCACCGCGGGATATCACCCCTTTTTGGTTGACATCCCACATATCCGCACCAAGCGCCTTTCTGAATCTTTTGTAATGCGCACAGCCAAGGAGTGGAACGCCCTGCCTGCGTCAGTATTTCCGAGCGCTTCCAACCCGAATTCCTTTAAAGTACGAGTGAATAGGCTTCTTCTGGGTGAGCTCGCTACAACTTCGACCCCATCTTCGTCTTGAGGACTAGATTGAGGTCAAGAGCAAACCAATACGTAATAAAAAAAAAAGTCATATTTAAAGGGGTACTTCAGACCATCAAACTGAACACCTTTTACTGTACCTACTCCATTACAAATAGAAACTAAATTTTTAGGCTATTTTGAATTACAGAAACAGAGATTTAGTAACGTCCAAGATATGTCCGATAAATAAATTGTATTTGGTAATCAAAATTGGCCAGAAATCTAAATAGGAAAATCGGAAAATCTTTTAGGCCTTATAAGGATGATGTTTAGGTAGGCTCCATAAATCCATAAAAAATCTACTGTTTCATACACAACTACAGTAAACATTGTTTTTTTCATCTTTTTCTACATAGTGAAAGTTGTTCAGTTAGATTTTACTGGGGTGTTTTGTTACAGCCTGTATGTCCCCAATAATCCAAACATTTAAGTTTTATTCAGCTATCCGAATTAAAAAAGTTAATCGGTAGTACAACCTCTAATTATAAAAATGTAAAAACCCCTTTAATTAACAGTAGGTGGGCAGTACCTACCATATCTACGTTTATTTTTAACCAATCACATTAATTTCAAAAAGTTCCTCGAATTGATAATTATAATTAAAGGTGTGATTTCCCATCACAGTCAAATGCCAGCATTTTACGTCATATAGCCCAGTCATTTTACGGTTTGAGCCGGGACTAATTAATAATTGATATTTTTTTTCGGTATAGTATTAAAGAGCCAATTTGCTCTTAGAAATGTACAAAAAATAAAAAAAAATCCCATCAGCAACAGTGCCAACATTTTGCTATTATCTCGTTATAAAAAACATGAAGGTAATTTTTTTTTAAAACATATTTAACCTCCTGCGTACATTTGTACTTCTTGTACGACATAAGAAATAATAAAATCTATTGTTGGTGTTTTGGTTGGCAAGTAAAAAACTAGCTATAGATTTTATTGTTTCTTATGTCCTACGAGAAGTACAGTTGTAGGCAGGAGGTAGGCATTACCATTATACATACTTCAAACATGGTGTAGATATCCTTGTCTACTTAGAAGGTTTTGAAAAATACATTCGTATTTTTCTAATCTCAATTTTTTAAATTTAAATGCCTATTTTATTGCTCAAAAATAATTTATATTGTTCAATTTCAAAAGATTACATTGGTATTAATATTATTAATTTAAAAGCCTTCTGGGACTCACAATTTTGATTTCAATGTTGCGTAGCGTTTTTTTTTAAATATCTTTTCAGATATTCTTTTTGTTACTTAATGGTGCCGCTTACAGTTTAAAAGTCCAATTAATAATTACTTCCCACATCTCCTAACAAAACTCCGTAAAATAACTGGGCTAATATCCTGTACTAGACCGGAAATCGCATTTATACTTATTTAATAATCGTATTAATAAGGTAAGGTCGTTTTGATAAGGTTTTACATACTTACGTGACGTAATATTAGGTCATTGAACATGCGAGGTAAGTATTTTAATTTTTTTTCCGTTTTCCCCTAACGACTAAGAGCGGTTTCGCACTACGTCCGATCCGAATCCGATATGATCCCGGTCACGCACTAGATCCGGCTTCCGTCATCCGATTTTACATACAAAATTATAGGTGGACCATAATCTCATGCAAAATAGGGAAATCAAATTTTAGAGTAAGCAACACTGGGGTAAGATTAGGGCCCTTTATACACTGCGATTTTTTGCAGCGCAGAAGTGCTGCAAAAACCATCGATGCAGCATTGATGCAAACGCGATAAAGCATAGATCTTTCTTTCTTATCGTGTGGGCAGAGCCGTGGTGTCAGAATTTTTAAGACCGCCTTACGGCCTCTGACGTGGTTTTTATGTAACGACTACTACCGCCAGAATTGCCAGAATCGCCACCTAAAATTGATTTTTTTTTTCAACCAGTGGTGGTATACCGGTTGAATTTTTTTGCCGTTTGAAACTTTCAGGGGTGATTCAGACCATCAAACTGAACAACTTTTACTATGGAAGCTAACCTAAATTCGTAAAAAATCGGCCGTCTCAGTTTAGTATGGAACAGCAGTTTTTTTTTTGCGATTTCAGGTTTGGGACAGATATAAAGAGAAAATCAGCTGTTTCAATACAATACTTATACGATGCCTATTCGACTCAAATGAACAAGGACAACAGATAACTTTTTGCGTTTTCTAAATTATGGAAGTTGTTGATGGCCTAAATCACCCTTTTACCTACATATAACTAGGGTGTTTTGTTTCACCTTGCATATGATACTGTTTTTTTTTAATAAACACCTAAAGTAGTGTGCATCTTTTTATGATAATTTAAATGAAAAAAAAATTTGGACATAATATTCATTTATTTTCACCAATTTATCAATTACATACGCAATCTTTCCTTAACCTAATACAGTTTTTAAACGACAAACAGCTTCGGAAGTTACTATTACGGGGTTTGGTTTTCGTGAAAATTATACTTTTTCAAATCGTATCGAAAAGTCGAATAAAAAAAGCGCGGATCGAAGGCAATTTTTGAAAAAAATACAATTGTCACTCCACCAAGAAGCGAGAAGTTACATAAATTCGAGCACAACATTCAACATTTTTGGACGTTTACCATTATACAAGTTTATAATATCAGATATGTTAAGAACGACTACCTACACAGCTATTTATTACTATAAACACACTTATAAACTATATTAGTAATCTACCAATCAGTACTGCTCGTTACCAATACAAACAAAAATCAACTTTAAAACTAAAGAGTTAAATAAAGAATTACAGCAAAAATTAAAACAAGCGTCAAAAATTAGGAATTAGAAAAGATTTTACAGGAACGAGCGCGTCTATAAAATAGTTATACATATTGACTATGCTATATTTAAGATGCAATATTAAAAAAATTATAAATTAATACATTAGCCTTCTATTTAGCTTGCCACATTTAACTATCAAACCCTACACTCGATATCTATAAAACGTTATATTTATTTAAAATATATATTATATATAAACATTCTGATACAATATAAATGTTACGAAACATTTTCAGCAACGGAGCATCAAAGTTATATAATTTCAAAATGGCGGATTTCACTTATACACATTTTTGACACCACGCCTATTACAAAGTGTATAAACCATCTCAATTCAGAAGATATGTGCGATATATTATTGTATATGAAATGTTAGAAACATGTAAAACACGATCGAGCTTTCAAAGTCATAGATAAACATTTAATTTATTACCAAAATCGTTTTTTTATTCAAATATTAAACATGGATTAACAGTGGGATATATTTTTCTTAAACGCTATTATTATTTATAAGAGAGCCTATTTGCTAATCAGAAACCTGTGGATTTATCTATTAAATTCATTACAAATTTCTATCTACGTAGCAAACTAGATTCCACAGTGATCGCATTGACACAGACATAAAAATAATTTTACAGAAATTACAATATTGGATTCGGCACATTTCTACACATCTATGTATTAAACTGCCAGAACCCTCGATGTCCAAGTGTGACAACATAACTTTTTATTATTCATAAATTAATGGCGTCTTGCTAGGACTGCATTTCTGCCAATGTCGAGTAAGTTTTGGGACTACGTAATCTCAAGGATTATGTACAAAAAGTTAATTGAGCTAAAATAGTGGAGCCGCGTGCAAGCCAATGGGAACGTGATACTCGACCGCTAACAGACTTGCAACGTGATTCCCCAAATTTGTAAAAGCCCTCGTAAATTATGACAAAAACTTGCATGGAAAAATAAATACTAGGTGAAAACGCCTTATTGTGCTGTGTAGTTCTGGGTATCTGAAGAAGTCTTTGTGTAGAAATTGTCATGAGCAACACAATATTGCGCAGAATTTCACTTTGTCAGTCAAAGGTGCCCATACATGGATGATCACATATTATGTGGTCTAGTCATCGATGTAAAAGCCCGCAAAACGCGCATGTGCGTCAGGGGGCACGAACGTGCTTAAGACGTAAAAGCCCGCAAAACGCGCATGTGCGTCAGGGGGCACGAACGTGCTTAAGACGTAAAAGCCCGCAAAACGCGCATGAGCGTCAGGGGGCACGAACATGCTTAAGACGTTCGTGCCCCCTGACGCACATGCGCGTTTTGCGGGCTTTTACATCGATGCCTAGACTACATAATATGTGATCATCCATGTATGGGCACCTTTGACTGACAGAGTGAAATTCTGCGCCATATTGTGTTGCTCGTCACAATTTCTACACAAAGTTCTTCAGATTCCCCGAACTACACAGCACAATAAGGCGTTTTCAGTAAAAAAATTGTAAAAACTTGTCATATCGAAAGTGTTCCGATCCTTTTTTATCCTGGTTTTGGTTCCTTAATTTTAGGGAGCAATTTGTAGATTCATAAAATAGGAAGATGGTTATAATGTAAAAGACATTTTTCTATTTCGAATTGATTTACTTTTTATTACTCAATGTTCGTTTATGATGTTCTTGCGTATTTATTAGTAGTGAAAAGTTTATCTATTGGCAACACGCAGCTGCTAAGATGATGATGACACAAACCATAGACTAAAGGCTCTTTTTAACGTTAAAATTGCAGGTTTTTCTACTTTTAATATTGCCATCAACTGATTTTGGTTTTACTAGTCTAACACTCGGTTGCAGAAACGCTCATTAAAGTTAATCCTCCGTTAAATATCTTGCTGTTACTTTTTGTCTTGTTGACGTAGTAAAAGCTAGCAAGAGATTTAATGGAGAATTAACTCTAATGAGCGTTTCTGCAACTGAGTGTTAGAAAACGCACTAATTACTTTGGAGCCCGTAGTCTTTAAAAAACATAACAAATATTTGCGCTGATTTCGTGAACGTATTTTACATACATATTTAAAACTAGGTAGGTATATCGATCGACATTGGACGCATTCATGCAGAAGTGAAAACATTTACGTACAAATATTGGATAATTATAACATTGTAAAAGAAGCGTGTCTGTACATTGAAGATATTTAAACTATATCTTAACGGTCAACTAAATCTCATAAATCACAGGCACAAAGATTAATATGTAGATCGTGTTTAAAAAAAATTAATGTCTGTTTGTATTGAAAATACGATCAAACTGCGTTTGTATGCAGCGCGTTTGCAAGGGCTATCTTCGTAAGAGCCTACCTAGCCTATTGTGCTGACCTCAATCGTATTTTTTTATTTCTAAACAATTAAACAACATTTCTAAAAAACAAGAATGTTACATTGTAGTCCTGATTAACTTTCAATTTATCGAAACATTACGGATTATTATGTTTTATGTTTGTAGCTGTTCGTTCGTTCGTTAGAACCGCCATTTACGGTTTTAAAGATAATTACTACAAACATTATAAAAACCTACTGTCCATTACAAGTGGCGACGGGCTCACTCCCCGTCACACTGGACAGAGTTTCGGTACTACTAGTGAAACGTGGATGTTCTGAGGTTTCAGAATATCTCTGACTACCCCCTCGGGGAATATAGTCGTGAGCATATGCTATGCTATTATAAAAACAAATCCGCAGTGACCCGATTAATTAAAAATCAGCAATGGCTACAATGGGACATTCTTCTTTTTGGAAATATTGTTTAATTGTTAAGAAATTAAAAAAATACGATTGGGGGCAACACAATAGGCTAATTATTAAGGCTGCACTTTAACTGTAGGCCTCGCATGCCCAGCCCCCCGAGAAAATGATAAAAATGATCATTCCATCCTTATTATTTTACGTATGCCAGAAAGCGCGCGCATGAAGTTTTTCTCGTTTAAACGCTTTGTCGTGGGTGGCATGCTAGCCGTGCTGGTAGGTACAAGAACGGTGAGAGTATCTAGAGATGTTAACAGAAAAGGTGCAAGTTGCATGTCAAGGCAGATACTGTCAAACTTTGCTAACATCGGGGTCGTCATCGGTGACGTAAATTAACATAAGATATAAATTATAATGAAGTAATATAACTTTATTTTATAATGAGTAATCAATGACATCACATAAATCATGGTCGTCATATCGCACAATGAGAACGGTACCACGTGTCACTACGAAAAAGCATTTTTCAACATACTTCCTCGTAAAGTGGCTTTTATTGCACCGCTTTTAGGTACATAATGCAGCTTATAGAACACGCGTGTGAAAATGATTACATTACCGCACTAATTATAAATACATAAATATTAAGTTTATATCGTTTTTAATATTATGTTCTTTGCAACAAAATATCGTTGGTTGATTGTCGGTTAACGTATTTGCCTCTTCGTCGACCTGCGCGCGCATATCTCAACCAAAGGTACGGAACGAAAAAAAAAGAAGCCCAGTGCCATTTTCCACAAATATTTAAGTATCTAAAATTTTTGCATTTTAAGAAATTTTATTACTTTTCCTCGCAAGTATGTTGAAAAACGTCGTATGAAATGCGTGAGCGTTGGTCATTACAGCCCTCGGCTAGTATGCATCACTCGCCTGGCGGCTCGTGCTGTAATCCCGCCTCGACTGTAATGACCAACTTTGCTCACTTGTATCATCATATACTTTTATTTATACAGGGTGGAAAGTTAAGATGGGACACAAAAGGCAGCTACCAGAAGCATTACAGCTACAAGACAACGTTCTTAGGAGACTAACACTAACTTTTGGAGCATTTTACTTCCGCATCCGCAGATTTAGAAAAAAATTTACAGTCATCGAGAAACTGCAATTTTCACAAAACTTTTTTTTTATCCCATTCGTTCCTCCCACTGATAAAGTACATAAGTCTCTATGGGGTCAACCGAGGTCGAGGTATAACGCAAAATTTAATTTGCATACATTTATATACTTAGGGAAATATCAAAATCATAGTTGTGATTTTGTAAACACTTTCAAATTCTTAGGGACGGTCAAGACCATTAAACTAAAAAACTTTTACTATGGGAGCAAACGTGAAATAGCAAAAAAAATCTACTCTTCATACTAAACTGGAGTCGAGACTCAAATGTATCAAAAAGCCGAATTTTTTTTTGCTATTTCAGTTTTGCTCCCATAGTAAAAGTTGTTCAGTTTGATGGTCTGAACCAACCCTAAAAATTTGGAAAGTGCTTACAAACTCTAATGGGGAATTTTCGACAGCTAGTGAAACGTAGTTTAACATGCTACGATAGATGGCGTTGACGATGGCGATTTTGCTCCGAAGATGGATGATTAGGATACAAACTTTTGACGCATCTGTTCATATTTACTAAAAAAACACGCATTTTTACTATTTTGTCAGCAAGGTTGCACATCAATCTCGCATTAACGCCATCAAGAAGACATATTTAATTATTCTTTCTTTTTAATCGGCTTTCAGAAAATCTCTCATTAAAATAATAGACTAAGAGATAAGTGTACTTTTTGCAACCATCAGCAGCAAGGCTGATTCAACGTTTATGGGGTGTAAAGCATCTCTGAGATGAGGATGAACTAGGTCTGCCTGCAAAACTTCAGTCGGTTTAGGAGTTACAGACCTTTAAAGGTCAGTAAAACATTTACGATCAGCTGCAAGACTGATATCGTATGATATTATAGTAGTATGCACTGTAGCTATGTGAACAGTACAAAAACTGACATGGTTCATCAGTCGGTTTAGGAGTTACAGCCGTTCAAAGGTCCGACCTTTGAATAGCTGTATCTCCTGAACAGCACAAAGACTGGCAGTTCATGCCAGTTTTTGTACTGTTCACATAGCAACAGTGCACACTACATTAATATCATACGATCAGCCTTGCAGCTGATCGTTAATTTTTTACTGACCTTTAAACGTCTGTAACTCCTAAACCGACTGAAGTTATGCAGGCAGACCTGGTCCGTCCCCAGAACAGAGATGCTCTACACACCATAAATACGGAATCAGCCTTGCTGCTGATGGTTGCAAAAAGTACACTTATCTCTTATAATATCATTAAAAATAACAGACGCAAACAAGGAAACGCAAACCAAAATATGTTATGAATATAATATTATAATTATTAAAAAAAGGTTAAAACTATTAAACATTAGGTTTAAGCATAATCGAATGGTAATACCCATTTAAAATATTATTTAATACCTTATGTGGTAATACCACCGTTTTAGGGAAAGTACGAGACCGTACCTAATTAATTCATACTTTTCCCAAAAGTATTATTTAAAATTATTTGTAACAAGTTTTGGCTTTTGAACTTCGGAAAAGTTCTACACCCCGTTGTAGACCCCAGTCTAGAAAAACTAGGTAAATGTGAAATATGAACATCGCTTTACCGACAGCTCTATATTCAATAGATTAATTATTGAATGAATATTTGAGTATAAATACCAGAAAGAAACTATTCCAACTGAAGCACTCCACATACTCCTGCTTGGAAGTGGACCACATATTTGTTCCGTTCGCCGTGGAGACAGCCGGCCCCAGGTGTGCAAAGGCAAAGGGCTTCGTTAAAGAATTGAGCCGACGGCTCCGGGACAGGGGCTGCGACCCCCGCTCCGGCTCGTTTCTGGTCTAACGCATAGCACTGGCAATACAACGCGGTAACGCCGCCAGTATTTTAGGCTCCTTTAGACCGGAAACCAATAGTGGCGGGCTCCTGGAATAGCATAGGTTCATCTTTCATCTTTTCTTTCTTTCTTATTTTTTTTTTCCTTTTTAACCTTTGTCGCCTATAAATATTTCATTCATTAGTTATAAATTCTTCTTCTATATTATAATTAGTTTAGATCTAGTTTAGATAATTATTTTGTTTATTTACAATTGTCTCTTCTTGAGAACAATAAATAATTCCAAGTTATAATAAGTATAATTATGTGATCAAACAAAAATATTTTAAAGTGTTATTTTTGTTTTATTGTTTTGTATTGAGTGAACTGATTCCCATTGTGTTCTTTTTTTCCTTTTGAGTGAGCTCATTCCAATAGTGTATACATACAATGTATGATATCACAACAAAATTACGTCAAAACTGTGACATGTATTGTAACCATATCCGAACATTACATTCGTAATTTTGAGGGCTTGACACATAATATGTAATTCCACTCACATTCATACGGTGACGCCACCGCCACTGTAACCCTGGGAACCGTTGTAAAAGTTATTTGTCATCAATGTCATCATCAGTGATGATATTAGGGCGTTTGTTTTATGTTTGTAGTTTTTAGGGTTCCGAAGTTAAAAAGGAACCCTTATAGTTTCACCATGTCCGTCCGCGGCTTAGCTCAGATACGCCTAATACTAGAAAGTTGTAATTTGGCATATGTATACATTATGAGTCACGTCGACAAAGAGATGAAATAAAATCTTGAAAAATATTTTTTTAGGGTACCTCCCCATACACGTGAAGGTGACATTTTTTTTCTCATCTATCCTATGTTGTGGGGTATCGTTAGATAGGTCTTTTAAAAATATTGTGGGTTTGGAAAAACCATTTTTCGATTAAGGGATCCGTTAGCGAAATATTAAACATTAAAATGACATTTTTGGTTTGGCCATGGATTTATAATGATAAAGGATACCAATCCTCCTTACAAGCATGGAAACACGAAAATTGGCCATGGCCGTCGGTAATGTTCACCCTTCTTTCGTACGTCGATGTTTCATACTTTAGGTTTCTCCCTTACTGTCAGAACAAACACTTTTAGAGTTAAACTCGCCTTTGTACATCACGACTTGTTGTAATTTTTTTTTTCATAATTATGTTTTTGTGTACAATAAAGAATCTAAGAATCTAAGATCAAAAATTTATAAAAACTTTTTAAAATTTTCGTCGTAGGATTAGAAAGGGACAAACCAACAACGATGATGGAAACGTACAAAAGAAGTTGAACATTACCGACCGCGAAGGAGTACTTTCATAATTCACCACCGACAGCCTTACTGTCTGTACTTCAGCCTATTTCCAACTTCCTGGATTTGGCACATTTCTCTATGGCGAGATGAACATCCCATTTGAAGAGGTTTTTAAGAAGTAAATTAAAAAAAAAATTCTAAAATGTTACATGGGACCAAGGATTTTAGAATCATAAAGGCCGTGTGGTGTCGGCTAAGAATAGCGCCATCCCATTTCCTCCCGTGGGTGTCGTAAAAGGCGACTAAGGGATCTACTGAAGGATGGGCAGCAGCATCCTCTGAGTACACACATTGATTCGATCCAACTGCGATCGCCAACCCGCCTGCCAAGCGTGGCGATTATGGCAAATCCCCCCATTCTGGGGGAGGCTTATGTCCAGCAGTGGACGTTTAATGGCTGATATGATGATGATGATGAAAGGCTTGGATAAGTTATATGTCAAGATTGACAGTCGAAGCTACAAAAACGTAGAAAAAAATTGTAACCAGCGCCTCACGCACACCAACCTAAGAAAGTTGGCCCCTTTTGTTTTATACGGTAGAAGCTTGAGGATCTCTTCTAGACATATACTTTTTCTAAGCATAAAGGATACCACTCCTCCTAACAAGCATGGAAACAAGAAAATTGGCCATGGTGGTCGGTAATGTTCGAGCTTCTTTCGTATCTCCGTAGTCGATATTTCAAACGTTTTTGTGTCCCTTTCTATCAGAACAAAAATTAAATAAAAACTTTTTTTCTTAATTTTTGCCATTGGATAAGAAGGGGACAAAGTAACGTCGAAAACATAGACGGAAATTTCCAAAAGAAGAACGGTCATTACCGACCACCAAGGAGTTTTATCATGTTTCACCGCTTGATAGGCAGTGTGCCCTCCAAGGCAAAGAGAATGTAACTCACTACGTTATAAGAGTCGGGACTTCCATCCTATAAACTGGTCGTGAACTATTATCCACAATGTATGAAACGTGTGCAACCGTTCAAAGGAATTTAATGGCGTCGGTGCACGTTTCATATAACATTTTTTTGTTAGAGAGTTGCGCGAGCCTGCTTCAAGGTATAGACAATACCTATGCCAGCTTCCTGTATGGGACTGCATCTAGTTCTTTTGTTTATGTATAGATAAAAAATTATTTTTATTAAAATTAAGTCGATATCGGTCGGTTCGTATGACTTTAAGAATGTGTAATTAAGACAACCGAAAATTACATATATGTTAATATTTCCTTAATATTCATGCCAAAAAAGGTATCGCTTCAACTACTTGTTATTTAATCCAACCGCAGCGTGAAACCCACATTACATAATCATACCTATTATATATACTTTGCCTATTATAAGAGATAAGGGTTAAGTTTGGTAATCCGCATGGATTACATGCGATGTCCCAATTGATGAGTTATTCTAACTTTGTTTTTCGAAACTGAACTGAATGAACTTAAACAACCTGCCCACGGGCACCCCTAAAGGGTACGGTCCTCGGCTTTGACTACTTATATGAGGACTTGTTACGCGTGTAATTCTACTAACAAACAATTCTGCCAATTTTTGCGGGGGACGAGGTAACATGAAATCCGCAACTTTGGATTTTATTCCGCATAACTTTAGATTCTAATTTTGAACGTTAAAAATCATGAAAATTAGTCTCGTGTGAACCCAAAACGTTCTAAGTCCGAAATTATTGATTCGCAATTATAGGCTGCCTCGTTTAGTGATAAGGTATAAAATTGAATGTAAATGCACATGATTAATTGATGTTTTACCGTGGCAGAGGGGAAATACTACCGCCAGGCCAGTCCTTATAATAAATAGTCAAAGGTCCTCGGCAATGGGCTTTGCTGGGACTACGCGGCGGATTGGGTAGTGAGGATAGGTGAGAAACGGCCAGTGACTTGCCGGTAGCATCTGAAGACGCCAGAAGGAAAAGGAGTGGGCAGAGATCGCGACCGTCTCCCGCGGCGACGACGGGGCCCTCGATTATTACGGCGATGCAACATGGAGATGATTGTATTACCGGTCGTGTTAGTGTGTCGTGGTTGTAAGGCCGCCTTCATGGCGACCGTGATCGCATCGTCCGGATCGTCTAAGACATTCCGAGGCAGACGCTTTCGGGACTTATTATACCTACAGCGGTAGCTGGCATTAGAACTAATGAGAGGGTTAGAATGACGGCGAGGGATTCTAACTTATGTACGTAATACAGACTGCTCTCAGACGGCAAAGAAAAACTTCATCAGGAAACCTACATACGTTGAAGAAGAAATCAAACAACGCTCTTTCATGACACTTCAGATTAATTACTTAGGTACTTTATTTGTGTATGTTATCTACATCGTGTTATTGTGATCAATCTTCTTTAACTATTTCCACTACTCTAAGGTTGTCTTGAAGAAATCGCTTTTTAGCGATAAGACCGCCTGTTTTTGTGCCTTTTGTATTTCCTGATTGTTTGCTCTTTGTATACTATGTTTTTTTGGTGTCAAATAAAGGATAATTGATTGATTGATCTCAATTATAATTTCGGTAAATTTCATTGACTTTAGCAGCTGAACTGTACCATCACGAACAATTTCCCGGTAAAATATAATTGGTGACATTTGCATAAATATGTTGTATGAGACTTATATCAGTAGATATGTATTTTAACCTTGCTAGTGGTTAAGTGTTTTTAAATTGTATTTAAGTTCAGTTAATTTTCCAAAACGAAAATCTTCGATCAGTGTGTGTTGCCAGCGACATATGGAGCAGAGACGTGGTCGTTCACTCAAGGCCTCATAAAAAGGTTGAAAGTCACCCAAAGGGCAATGGAGAGGGCTATGCTCGGAGTTTCCCTGCGAGATAGAATAAAGGGATCCGCAGAAGAACCAGAGTAACTGACATAGCCCAAAGAATTGCTAAACTGAAGTGGCAGTGGCCGGGGCACATTGCTCGCAGAACCGATAGCAGAAGGGGCCGAAAAGTTCTCGAGTGGCGACCGCGTACTGGAACGCAGCGTGGATAGGCCCCCACGCGGTGGACCGACGACCTGGTGAAGGCGATCTTTGGGGGAGGCCTATGTCCAGCAGTGGACATCCATCAGCTGAGATGATGATGATGAATTTGCCACATAAATAATATAATTTCTTGGACATTGTCACACAAATTATCTGGTCACATTTAAATTATCAGAATCTAGTGCATGATGTAATAACTGTTTAATAATTTAAGTTAGTACTTATTTTCATAAAGAATTTAAAACGATTATAAATATGTTTCTTTCGATTCCAACATTAATTTATATCCTTGAAAGTTAATTATTACCATATCCGTTTATTTTTTTTTTAATTATATTGAAATCCATATTAGTACAGTCTATATTTTTAGTCAATTATTTAAAACCATATTAGTACAATCAAAGTAATTTATTTTAAAATGCGATAATCTTGTTTTCCTGTACCTTCTGCCTTATTCCCCATCGTCTGTTCGCGGTTTTATTTTGACTTTTGTATGACCGCAGCACGGCTAGCATGCCACCCACGACAAAGCGTTTATACGAGAAAAACGTCATGCGCGCTCTTTCTGACATATGTAAAATAATAAGGATGGAGGCACATCTCGATTTTTATCGTTTTCTCGGGGGTGGCATGCGAGGCCTACTGGTGTGAAATCGTAAATTAAATATAGTAAATACGAGCGTTAACCCGCGACTAATTATATACCAGATTTTAAGTCAGATAATAAGCTATAAAACAAAAAAGTTTAATCAAAATCGGTTCAGTAGTTTTTGCGTGATGCTCGTTCAAACAAACAAACACACAAACACAAAAACAAACAGAAAGACAAAAAATCCAAAAATTGGTGATATGGAATTAGGGATACCAAAAACCATATAATAACTTTCTTTTTGTTAATATCTTCAATGTACAGACAAACTTCCTGTTACAGTTTTATATTAGTTTAGATAATATCAAATAGAACAGTCTACCGCGCGGCGGTCGCTGCCCATGTAATCTTATGGCGTCCCGCCAAGTCGCCCAAACTGACGCGACCACGACGCGGGAAGGCAGCGTCAGCGGAGCGGGACGCGCGCGTCTAGTGGTCAGACGTGTATAATGTTAACCTCGCGTAACGAAATAAAATACAAATTTTAAATTCCAGTACATTTTTGTTCTTGTTGGTAGTTTTTGGTGCTTTTTGATAGATTTGGATCGTTTTTCCTAGATTTTGGTGGTTGTTTTCGGTTTTTTTAGTAGACTTTGGAAATTTTTGGTTCTTTTGGTAGTTTTTGGTAATTTCTGGCAGATATTGGTAGCAAAACAACAAAAACTTAAAAACTACCAAAATTTAAAAAAACTATCAAAAACAAAAGAACTATGTACGTTCTAGAAACTTTCAAAAAGTAATAAAAACTACCAAAGAGTGCAAAAGTACTCTAGATGTTCAATTTAGTTAGACTCTGATGTTAAAACGTAAACATTACCACAACAATACTTAGAGAATTGTTGCTTCAATGACTTCAACAAATGAAGTTCGATTTCCGCGTCGCAGTCGCGCCGGTTTGGAGGCCGAGTTTCGCGTCGTAGACGCTCCCGCTTCGCTTCCCGCGTCTCAGTCGCCCGGGTATGAGCACTACTTTAAGACCAGATGCAAATGGTCAACGTAAGTTTATTATCTAATAAATGTTTGTAAATTGTTTTAGCCTTATAAATGAATGCGTCAATGTTAACCACGGTCGGAGGCTTACCTTGTAATCATTTAATCAATTTTATTCCAAATCATATCCTTAAATATTTTAGAAAATGTATTTTGGCCGTAAAATTATCGTATGTATAGGAATACGAAAATGATATAAAACTGATATGTCAATATGTAGATGTATAGATATGTTTTAATTTGCATTTTTGCTACTATGATTCTGTTTCCCTCAGGAAAAAGTTTCAGTAAAAAAGTAGCTAAATCATAGCTTTGCATAAATTAATATCTAAATCCGAAGATTTTATGGAATATATTGATGATTTTTGCTATTACCAACATGAAAAAAAGTACTTCAAAATCCACCATTATTACTAATTTCTCGTCTCAAACCCAGTGGACATATTTCGAGGACAATTCAAGGAATTTTTTGACAGAGGTCGAATCGAGGCAGAATTCAAGGAAACGACTTAGAATATGGATTTTAGACCATACGTTTTAAGATATTCGCTTGAATTCATTTTGGATGCGTTGATTGTTGATCTAGTTTTTTATATGCGATAGAAGTGTTTATACAGAAACGATTTGTGGTGCTAAAATTAAAAATACAATTAAACAATATAAACTATATATAAGGTCTAACAAAAATAGCTGAAACTATTTTAAGGATATGCTCAGACTATCAATCTGAACAACTCCAATCCATCCTGTCCCATACAAAACTGCAAACACAACTTGACTCAAATGTATGGGGCAGCAGATTTTTTTTCGAGATTTCTATATTGGTCCCGTAGAGAAAGTTGTTCAGTTTGATGGTCTGAGCATACCCTTAAAATAGTTACACCTAATTTTTTTAGACCATATATAATAGTTTACAATACGTACGTATAAACTAACGTATTTTAGGCGCGGAGCGATCGTTGCATTGCTTGTTGCGGCGTAGTGTTGCGCCGCGTTTTATTTGTTCCATGAGCGAAGTGTGGCACGCTCGAGGGTCCGGCTGGAAAGATTGTGTATTTAAGTGAGAGAGAACATACATACATAAACAAACGACCGTAATCCATTTGGGGTGGTCGGAAAAATTGCTTTAACTGCCAACTTTCAGTTTTGTAGCCCATTCAATACACGGAGTTTTGTTAGGAGAGGTGGGAAGTAATTATTAATTGCAGAAATAGAAATATATTTATTTGCCAAAATACTTTGTTATAAAAGGGTGTTACAATCTTGTTCAGTAGCTGTATTTAGCCTGCTTGCAGGCACGCAAGTTTAGTTTGATTCGCTAAAATCTTATTAAAGCTAATATAGTTATCTAGGTATTTATCTTCTACTTATATTGTCATTTTTCAAATATTCATCTACGCTATAAAAACACAATTCACACAGCCATTTTGTTAATTTAGTTTTGAAAAACTTTCCTTGTAACAGTTTTATACAATCAGGTAGTTCGATATATATAATTATACTCATATTATAGACGTTATGTTCGTATATACAGGGTGGAAAAAAAGGCCGCGGTTGGAGGGAAAGTACCCTTAATATTTATGATGGCAAATTTTACTGAAAGGAAACATTCGTTTATTTTCAAAAATAATTAAAGCTGCATTTAAAGATTTTTGAAAAATCATCTGCTTGAGCCGGGAATCGAACCGGTAAAACGTGAAAAAAAACATTCTGTATTTTATGATACCAACCGAAAGAGTCATTCATAAGGATCAATTTCTTTTAAACAACATAGTATCTTAAATTAAAGAAAGACCAAGAAAAATTTTTTTTTTCATTGTTAAACTTACTCACTAACGCCGCTAGATTCTTTTTGTGGGGTCATGTAAAAAATCTGGTGTATAAAAGAAACTACAGGTCAGTAGAGGAATTAAAAACGGAAGTACAAAATATTATTTCAAATATTCACCATAATTCAATACAAAAGGCGACACGTAGTGAATTTATTTGAAGAATACGTCTGTGCATACGTGAAAATGGGTCTCATTTTGAGCAATTTATAAGTTAAGTAAAGAATTTTCTTTAGATAGTAAGTTTAACAATAAAAAAATCATTTTTTCTTGGTCTTTCTTTAATTTAAGATACTATGTTGCTTAAAAGAAATTGATCCTTATGAATGACTCTTTCGGTTGGTATCATAAAATACACGATGTTTTTTTTTTACGTTTCACCGGCTCGATTCCCGGCTCAAGCAGATGATTTTTGAAAAATCTTTAAATGCCGTTTTAATTATTTTTGAAAATAAAGGCATGTTTCCTTTCAGTAAAATTTGCCATCATAAATATTAAGGGTACTTTCCCTCCAACCACGGCCTTTTTTTTCCACCCTGTATATTTATGACAATAAAATTGCAAACATATCTTATGTACGTACAGGGCAGAGAAAGAACATTCAACTTTTGGAACAGAGGTTTACAATTTTCATGCGTTACTGATGGAACGAATGCACTTCTTCTGGAGTTTGAACGCCCTATTTATTTCGACAGAATTCCCCCAAAGTAACAAACCATAGCCAAGTACAGAGGATACATATCCATGGTAGGCCGTGAGAGCTGCCTCCTTAGATATAGTTTGTCTCAGTCGCTTTAATGCATAAACATAACGATGTAGTTTACTACAAACGAGATCTATGAGTCCTTTCCAGTTAAAATGCTGGTCAATAATTATGCCTAAGAATTTGAATGTATCAACTCTATCAATGTTCAAGCTATTGTGACTGCACTTTTAAACTGTAACCGGCATCATTTAGTGACAAAAAGACTATATGAAAATATATTTTAAAAAAAATTCACTACGCAACATAGAAAACAAAATTATGAGTCCCAGAAGGCTTTTGAATCAATAATATTAATACCAATGCACTCATTTGAATTAGATTTAACAATATACATTATTTTTGAGCAGTAAAATAGGCATAGAAATTTTAAAAAAATGGTTTATATTCGAAAATACGAATGAATCTTTCAAAACCTTCTAATTAGACAAAAATATTTACACCACGTTTGAAGTATGTATATTTGTAATGCCTGAAATATAATATTATATTAGCAAAAAAAATGTTTATAACGAGATAATAGCTAAATTTTAAATTTGGAACTGTTGCTGAGGAGATTTTTTTAAAAAAAATTTTGGTACATTTCTAAGCTCAAATTGGCTCTTACCACGCCGGACTGCCAAACCAGGGTCCTGGGTTCGAATACCGGTTCGGACATAGATGTTTATATGTTTGTGCCGTTGTTGTATGGTTTCCATAATAAACAGCCTATTAGTGCTTTTAGTGCACTGCCTTACGATCAAAAAAGTTGAAAAAGTTCACTTCCGGATACCAGCACCAAATTTTAGTATGTTGTTAGGTATGTTCTCTAGACCCCAAAACTGTCGGCCCAACATATTTTTTATTACTTTTTAAATTTATATTTAACGAGCGTTAACCCGCGACTTCGTCCGCACAAAATATTAATACCCGATTTTAAGTCAGATCATAAGCTATCAAACAAAAAAAGTTTCATCAAAATCGGTTCAGTAGTTTTTGCGTGATACTCGTTCAAACAAACAAACAAACAAACACCCAAACAAACAGACAGACAAAAAATCCAAAAATTGGTGAATCAGGGACACCTAAAAACCATATCGTAACTTTTTTTTGTTAATATCTTCAATGTAACAAACTTCCTGTTACAGTTTTATAATAGTACTAGCTTTTGCCCGCGACTTCGTCTGCGTAGACATGTAATTTTGTCTAATGTCTCGTCTAAGCTCATGAAGGTCATGGTCCGAACCAAGTCTAGGAATCCTGGCATGTAACATTAGAATGGCGATTAAGGAATGGGCTGATAAAAGACACAGGCTAGAATGCTCTGGCCTCTCGGGTCTGCAACACTGCGGGAAATTCATCAGCAATCTTCTTATTATCGTGTGGGCAAAGCCCTGGTGTCAGAGTATAACAGCAATATAACACCACGAATCCCACAGTTCATACTGAACAACAGTAGGAGCAAAGCTCGTGCCATCGTCGGAGCCCTCACCGGGCACTACGCAACAGACACGATAAAGCTCTCTCTAGATCCCGGTTGCCGAGCGTGTGGAGAGGAGGAGGAAACCATGGAACATTTGTACTGTGTGACTGCGATGTCTTGGTGGGTAAACGTATGTGACTCCTGAGAGATGGTTATTCATTACAGGTTTCTTACCCTGAACGCTATTGCCTCCCTCATTTTCCAAGTTTTTCAAGGATGAAGAAAATAATATGTAGGGTTCAATACAAAAGATACCATTGGGTCGAAGTGTTGCTGGCTTGCCATTTCCCATAATAAGATAAGAAAGTCATGAACTTAAGCTAAATCAAAATCAGAAAGTACCCCAAGTAATTCTGTAGGTATCAGATTTAAAAGTCATTCACTGGATCCATCACTTTAATTTTTCTACTGTTCGTCGTTTATTAGTTTTTTATTTATGTCGAGCAGCATAATAATCATCTTACGACCCACTGCGGGTCACAGACCTCCACTCACGTATAAACGTTAGAGGATACTCTACCACGCGGGCTACTGTAAAATGGTGAAGGCAAGAGCTAAAACGATAATATTCTAGGAAGCTAATGGTCAATTTGCTAAAAAAGATTTTCAATTATGTAAGTAGCTACATTACCGACCTGTGGTGTTATATTATAAGGACCTTTTAAATACGTAGGTATACGTTTTTTATACGTTGTGGTAGAATGATGTTCTATAGTTAAGTTGCACAAGCCCTCAAAAAATCATAATTGAGACCGAAAATCTAACAAAACAAAAATTTGGCAAGACTTACTGCAACAAAATTCGTCCTTTCTGTAAAATAAGGTTATCATTCCGTAGCATTGGCTCAGATTGGACTCAAACAATCAATATACTTACAACGATGTATTACAACGATAATATAATCAACTAAATTTGTAAGCTCCTGCTATAGCTAGGTTTTTGAATTAATAATTGTAGCACACTTGCTTTAAAAAAACTCCCAACGCCATCTATTAAGATGAAAACAATACTACGATTAAATTTTAGAAAAGGTTAAAAGAAAGAGGATTTTTAGTATTTGCCGACCCGGTTGGTGTAATGGTTACCACGCCAGACTGCCAAACCAGAGTCCTGGGTTCGAGTCCCGGTTCGGTCTTGGATGTTATATGTTTATGCCGTTGTTGTATGGTTTCCACAATAAAAAGCCTATAATGCTTGCTTGGGATAATTAAAATAATGTTTGTGCCTGTGAGCGTTATTTATTTATTTTTCTCGCGTTCTCCGCTGGAGAATACGCTTGCCCGGTGTGGGGCCGATCTGCCCACGCCAAGCTGGTAGATACCGGCACTAAACAAAACGTGTCGGATTATAACTGGTTGCTTGAAACCGACTCCAGTACAGTTGCTTTACCCACTGGCTGGCATAGCGCCCCCAGATGTAAGTAGGGCTGTGGCAGGTTCCTCAGAGAGAGCCCAAATGGTGGACGACACACGACATCCCATGCATGGCTTTATTCCTGCGCCGCAAAGGCTGCCAAGCCGATGCAGCTTTATGAAGTGTGTCGACCCCCTGAATACTGGCCCAGCGCAAGCAAGGTGTACTCTATGGCGACAAAAAGTGTCCCTCCCAACTCCATTTGTGTCGCCGTCTGAGAGCCTCACGCCTAGACATGACTTGCCTTGGGCGACCTGGAAGTCTTTAAACCGACTTCGAACCCAGGTCGGTCGCAGTAAGGACAACATGGTCAGGTGGGGATACTCGGATGCGCAAAATGTGACTTGCTTGTGTGGAACTCCACAAACGATGGCCCATCTCACATCGTGCCCTGCGTCTGCGTGCCCTAACATCTGCACGCAGGAGGAGCTCATGACTGCTAGCGACGGTGTAGTATCGGTTGCCCGATTCTGGCAAGCTACTATTTAGCGACTTTGTTCAGAATTTGAAGTCGACACGATAAGAAGAAGATTATTTTTCTAATTCGCCCAGTACCTATACAATCAAATCTGTAAAACCGAATTTCTGAGACGTGTTGATGATAGAACCACAAACATAATATTAATATTAGTGAGATACCTGGTGGTAGGATTAAAATTAGAAAAAAGCCAGAATAAAACATCCTGCGCTAATATTAGATCTGATATGATCTCAGGATATTATTATGATTGAAGGTCAGGCCCTTAACATAATTATCAAGCCTAACTGCTTCTGTCTAATCCGGTGAAAAATGGATATAGTCGTTGAATGTATTTAAAAAAAAATAAAAAAAACATTCTCGACCAAGAATTGAACCTCCACCTCATGCACGAAAATCTAACCATATACCAAATATACTACACAGCTGTTGTCAAAACTGTTGAAAAAAGTAAATACTATTTTTATCACTGCAATCTACACAAATGCATCTGTCAGCGTCAAATTGGCGCTAGTGAGCATAGAATAAAAACGTGGTACATGTTTCAGCATGATAAAACAATGTAATTTATCCCACAGGAACCCATTGCTAGGATAAAAAGTATCCTATATCTTAATCCAGAACACATTCTATCTGCGTGCCAAATTTCATCAAAATCCATTCAGCCGTTTATGCGTGATTGCGCCACAAACATACAACATTACAACTTTACAAACATCGTCACAAACTTTCACGTTTATAATATTAGTGAGATTATTAGTTCTTCTTCGTGATGGCATTTTTCATTATTGAAAACAATCAAGTGTACTGGCAGATACAACAGTATTTTTTAAGTATGATTATCACTGAACGGAACGCGTCGGGGCGCATTATATATATATTACTTTATTTCTTATATATTTAACTTAATATGCTGACACTTTTTTAAGAGGATGATCAGACCATCAAACAGCTTTCTCTATGGGACTGTCATCGATATCGCGAAAAAAATCTTCTGCCCCATACATTTTTGTAGAGTAGGATTGCAGTTTTGTATGGAACAGTTGATTTTTTTTCGTGATTTTGACCTTGGTCCCATACAGAAAGTTGTTCAGTATGATGGTCTGATCATGTCCCTTAAAAAACTGTCTGCATATAAGAAGGACCATATACATCTTGCAATCCGGTCAGATGCGCGCGAAATCGGTGACGGCCGCATTCCACTGCAACGTCGCCTGGTCAGCACTCGCTGTCAATTTGCGTGCATTTGAAACAACGACTGAGGCGCACGTATGCGCCTGGATTCCAGCGAATAATTTCGTCCGGAAGGACGCAGTCGGCTATTGCCGAATGTTACATTAATTTATGTAAAGCTCATATCAAGCGACAGTCCGTAGGGCTGTGGCAGGTTATTCAGAGAGAGCCCAAATGGTAGACGACACACGACACGGACGGACCGCAGCACGGACTACAAACTTTGAGTCAAGATAACTTTAGAACTAAACATTTAAAAGGAAATCACAGATATTGGTTTCTAGATTGTTTTAAAACCATTCATTTTTTACTTTAATTACTAAATGTTCAAACTAAGTTTTGTATGGAGCGCCGTAGAAAAATGCGCAAAATGCACGGCGGCACATCGCATCGGCGGCATAAAAAACCGACCCTTATTAATTTGTTAGAGTTGTTCGTTTGTATTTTAGTAATAATTTACGGTATTTCAAAATAGTTCCTTACCTGTCTTATAATTGCTTTAAAATATTAGCTATTATCCAGTCTTGCGTAACTGTGTGATTACACCGTAAATAAAAACATTCCGAATTAAAAATTGAGTTTTAGACATCTTTCGGCTGCTGATTTGAAATCATGATTATATTATCTTTGTTTGAAATTGGCGTGCAGTTTTTTTTTTTAATAATTACTCCTGCTTTGTTTGCACTGTAATTCTACAAAATGTCAAGAAATTTGTAATTCGAATCTTGTTTTCTTGTGGCCTGTACTAAGGTTTTTTTTGTTATGCAAAGGTTTTCTCCATGGAGTTTGAAAGATTTTATAGCCAAAAAGAAAAACAATGTTATACCGGTGCAGTCATCAGCACTGGACAATGATAAAATTTATAATTATTGGTATTTATTTTGTAATTTATTGTTATTTTCGTTATTTATAAATCAAACAGTCTTCAGAATTAGCTTACTTTATTACAAGTCTTTTAATTTTAATTAGTGTTACTTAGTTGAAATTGAAATGGTACCGTACATTGGTTGCACTTGTGGTTATATGTTTATATCTCCGGCTCCCGTCAACGTAGCGAAATAAATTATATACCAGATTTTAAGTCAGATCATAAGCTATCAAACAAAAAAAGTTTCATCAAAATCGGTTCAGTAGTTCTTGCGTGATACTCGTTCAAACAAACAAACAAACAAATAAACAAACAAACAAACAAACACACAAACAAACAGACAGACAAAAAATCCAAAAATTCGTGAAATGGAATCAGGGACACCTAAAAACCATATCGTAATTTTTTTTTTGTTAATATCTTCAATGTACAGACAAACGTTCTGCTACAGTTTTATAATAGTTTAGATAGATGAAACAATTTTATAAAAAATAGTAAACATAAAAATTATTGAAATTGCTATATTGACGTTTGATATGAGGATATTAAAAGTCGTTTGGCGTATGTTTTACAAAAAATTATTTAGCCGTTTCCTACCTGGAGGAGCCAACTTGGTATGTTTTGAAAATATTTTTTTGATTTTTTTATAACAATTGGCTGAAAGGTAATAGTATAGTATATTTTTAGAACCGGCTTATGGCGCCCTTTTATTTAATACCCCACACGATAGGTTCCAGAACAAAAAAAAATTGTAATCCCATACACAAATTTTAAGGCGTCATAATTGGAGACCCTGACACCTTAGAGACTGTCTCCCGGTAGTATTGGGGTCTAGAGAACATACCTAACAACATACAAAAATTTGGAGCTGGTATCCGGAAGCGAACTTTATTTCCATTAAGGCAGTGCACTATTGCTTGGGATCATTATGTGAACGTTATTTAATACATGCATATCACAATTTGGCCAAACTTCCCGCACATCTTGCATGATGTCATTTTAATACTAAAACAACTATCGGAAACCCAATTATCAGTCCTTATTGAGAACCATGTCACCGCTATGACGTCAAAAAACTTTATCTTAAACTACGTGGAAACGAAAGTATAGGTAAGAGTATAATTATCATATACTAAGTAATTGAATTGTGGTTTGTTCGAGGTAAGCAAATTAATTATTTGACAGTACATTGTTCTGCTTATATTACTGTAGTGTTATAATTTAGTTTGATATCATTTCCTTTTGTTCTGCCTCATTGACTCTACGTGAATGTACACACGGCGACACATCAAGCTATACAAAACCAACATAAGCTGAACGCGTAGCGCAGGTCGAGTAACGTATAGCATCGCGCGCGCGGCCAGCTTATGTTGGTTTTGTATAGCTTGATGTGTCGCCGTGTGTACAAGGGATGTCAGTAGTGATTTCCGATTCCGAACGAACGAATGTTGAGCTAGACCGAGGAAGAAATCGTGGTACAGTAGTACCAGGTTTATAAGTCTTACCGATGTACTTGCGCAGTTGACACATTTTAATAGCGCGCGAAATTATATTGACCAATCAGGATGTGCCACCTTCAATCCGTCTGCGCTATTGGCTAATTTGTTTACGCGCCCTTTTCGCTGCTATCCGACTTTGTACCCTTTGATTACTAAAAACGACTTCGGGTTTTGTCGGGGACTCGGGCCTGCTCTGCGCAAACGAAGATTGACAAGCGGAATTATTTTCATGGTCTTACTATAGCTGGACTGACGCGATTTAGATCGGGGGCCGGGGCGCGCCACCCGGTAAAGAGACCGGCCGTGCCGGCAGGCGGCACGTCTTCAAAGAAGGGTCGTGAAAAAGAATACTACCTATGCTACACTTAACTAAACACATAAATAAATAAATAATTAAAAATAAATAATTTTTCTTTCTTTCTTTCTTCTATTGGTTCATCGTAGTCATCAGAATAATTCCAAACAATGAAAATACTTAAAATTCGGGCCAAACAACAGATTGCGATGCAGTTATTACTTTATACATCCGACGATGTATATGATACTAATTTAATTTTCGAAACGAAAAAACAAGTATCCAGCTCCCGCGGCATGACGCCTCGATAAATGTTTTATCGCGCCTGCTAACTCGTTCGTTCGCGCGCAAAAAAGAAAGAGAGCTAGGGCGCGATAGCGCTTTATCGCGCTGTCATGCCGCGGGCGCTGGTCGTTATGTGCGATATAATGAGCGCGTGACACTCGACTGAATTAAATTAAGCCTCGACGTCGAGGTCCGGCCGCATAGGTAAATTTACAAATAATAAAAAAAAAAAATCAAAATAAAAAAAAAAAATCTAGGAAAAGGAAGGAAAGGATCAAGCGAAATGGGCGGGTGATAGCTTATATTACTTCCTGATGCGAGAGAAATAATATAGATGGGGCGTTGGGCGCGCCTGAAACGACGCAAGCGTAAAACAAACTTTATTTAATATTGATTGTACTATTTCTGTAAGTTCAACTCTGCTCTTATCAAAATTTGTAAAATGTCGATCTCTTTTTTTTTTTAAATCAAGTCTCGTGTTTCTATTATTCACCGTTTAGCAGTTCCAAGCGTTTATAAATAAAAACTGAGGCTACTTTGGCTTGTTTTTCTATCGAGAAAATCCCCCCATTTTTAGGGAGGCTTATCAGCACATATCGGCACAGCAGTGGACGTTTAATGGCTGATATGATGATGATGATGATGAACTGCAAATTGTAGTACCCGAATTCCACATACAATAAATCATTTTACAAATTGATGTCTATGGTCTCCGTTGGAATGAAAAGAAAAAACCCATACGATTAATAACAATAAGTCAGTTTCATTTTCATTTTAGTAATTTCCTGTTTTTGTTTTTCCTTTCCTTTTTTTGTTATGATGATGATGATGATGAACAGCAAATTGTAGTACCCGAATTCCACATACAATAAATCATTTTACAAATTGATGTCTATGGTCTCCGTTGGAATGAAAAGAAAAAAACCCATACGATTAATAACAATAAGTCAGTTTCATTTTCATTTTAGTAATTTCCTCTTTTTGCTAGGTAATAAAGATTATTTGTATTGTATTTGTTTACCAGTGCATGTGAGTTGATAATATCTCGTACAGAGCTGGCCCTGGGCGAATCTAGTTGCCGGCGTTGATGTTGTATCGTGGCCGACAGCTTGTCGAGGAAAGCCGGCTGGACCGCCGGAACACCTGCCAATTTAAACACACAGGGTCAACAACTGCCTCTGTGGTCTAATGGTTAAGAGCATTGGGCTCTCGACACAGAGGTCGTGGGTTCGATTCCCACGGGGGACACCTAGTGATATGTCACTTTGTGCCTTTTCCCCAGTTGGTTAGGATATTGCAGGCTGAATCACCTGATTGTTTCATTTTTTTCATTTCATTTCTTTATTGGGAAACCAACAGTGTTACAAGATAATCTTAACATAGTAATATTCAACTTAAAATAAGACCAATAACAGGTTTCCTCATTAAATCTAAAAGTATATGATGTATCTATCAACTATCGTGCGGTTGTAATATGTATATGCATAAATAAGTATTACAGCAACTGTATGTCTGTCTAAATAGATATTAAGTAGGTACTAGTATTTCTCAGTTATGAGGTATATTATTGTGTATGTGGGTGAGTGTGTGGCTGTGTGTGTGGGGTGTGTGCGTGTGCGTGTGAGTGTGGGAGGGAGGGGAGGGGGGAATATGTGAATATATGTGTATATATAGTTGAGCGGGGCAACTTCGTCAGCAGGGTAACCAAGCCACCGTTGTCTGAAAAGAAAGATGATTCCGTGCTTCGAATGGCATGTTAAGTCGTTGGTCCCGGCTACTATCTCTGGTGGTACTAGTCGTTACATAAAAACCACGTCAGAGGCCGTAAGGCGGTTAAAACTCTGACACCAGGGCTTGCCCACACGATAAGAAGAAAAATAGCCGGTCAAGTGTAGCATTGCCCCTCTGCCACGGTATAAGAACAATTGATCATGTGCATTTAAACTCAATGTTATACCTTATCACTAAACGAGACAGCCTATAATTGCAAAACAACAATTTCGAACTTACAACGTTTGGGGTTCACACGAGACTACTTTTCATGATTTTTAACAATCAAAATTAGAATCTAAAGTTATAGGGAATAAAATCCAAAGTTGCGAATTTCATGTTACTTCGCCCCCCGCAAACAGTGGCAGAAATGTTTGTTAGTAGAATTACACGCGTAACTAGTCCTTACATAAGTAGTCCTACCACCAGAGATAGTAGCCGGGACCAACGGCTTAACGTGCCATCCAAAGCACGGAATCATTTTTCTTTTCAGACAATCAGATAATTCATCCTGCAATGTCGTAACCAAATGGGGAAAAACGCACAAAGTGACATATCACTAGGTGTCCCCCGTGGGAATCGAACCCACGACCTCCGAGTCGAGCACCCAATGCTCTTAACCATTAGACCACGGAGGCAGTTGTTCTATTAACTAATACAACATATAGATGGCTATTCAGATGATTCAATCTGAATCACCAAATCGATGCAGTAATTAAAAACTACCGCACGGATTTTGATGATTCAGTTTTGTATTAGTTAATAGAACTAAATAAATATGAATGATTAAGCGCCAGTTGCAGAAACGCTCATTAAGCCCATTAAATCTCTTGCTAGGTTTTATTATGTCAACAAAGCAAAAAGAGACAGCATGAGATTTAATGGAGGATTATCTTTAATGACCGTTTCTGGAACTGGCGGTAAATGACGCTTATATTAAGCGTGTCATTTGTATACCTAGTCAAAATAGTTTTACTTATACAGGGTGCTACAAATGTACAAATAAAAATTATAAACTTTTAAGGGGGTTTGTTTAGACCATCAAACTGAACAGTTTTCACTATGGCACCAACATCGAAACCGCGAAAAAAAAAAATCAGCTAAGGGGTGAAGTCTTGTAATTGCAACTATCTTATAAGTGCAATTTCTCCATTGTTGCAATTATCTGATAGTTGCAATTACAAGACTCCACCATATCCCATACATTTAGCTCGAGTAGATTTGTAGGTTAGTATGGAATTTCGATATTGGTCCCATAGTGAAACTTATTCAGTTGGATGGTCTAAACCTTTATTAATTAAACCGTTAAATGTTTATTTGTATATTTGTAACACCTTGTATAATCAACGCAGTTTAAAAAAAAAAATTGTTCCTACTTATAAGGGGTCAAACTTAATATGCCGACTGTTTTTTAAGAGGATGATCAGACCTTCAAAGAGAACAATTTTCTCTGTGCTAACAACAACGAAAGCGAAAAAAAATTGCTGTTCCATAGAAAACTGTACAATTTTTTTATAATATTTTTTATTATTTTTCAACTTTATATTTAACGAAAAAATTTATAGTGTTCCTTACACAGGGTGTAAGGAAAAGTATCATTAACCTTTAAACCACATACTCTACCCATCAAACTGAACAACTTTTACTATGGGACCAATATCGAAATTTCGAAAAAACTGTTGTCCCATACAAAACTGGAAACATAACTCGACTCAAATGTATGGGACACCGGATATTTTTTCGCGATTTCGATGTTGGTCCCATAGTGAAAGTTGTTGAGTTTGGTGGTCTAACTAAACAACCCTCTTAAAAGATTTAAATCATAATGTGCCTAATGCATTGTGCGTGCGGATTCTCTCCTCTCCCCACCGACCCATCTATGCTATCCGAATCCGTGTCCATATACAAATGTTACCTTTTCCCTTAGAGGGTGGATCGGCGGTGGTGATTGTGGAAATAGCCCGTCGCGTCGTCCTGGGTGAAAGCTGCGGCGCTATCTTGGCACTTAAGCTGGCTATCAAACCGCTTTCTGTAAGCAAAAATTCATCATCCTCATCATAATCAAGCATAAAAAAAGAAGTGCATACAGTAGTCCCAGGTTTATAAGTCTTACCGATGTACCTGCGCAGATGAAAAAATTTGTAGCGCGCGAAATTATATTGACCAATCAGGATGTGCCACCTTCAATCCGTCTGCGCTATTGGCTAATTTGTTTCTTAAGTACAATATTGTACACACCCACACCCACACCCACACACACACACACACACACACACACACACACACACACACACACACACACACACACACACAAACTAGGGGGTCACACTGAACCTTCAAACCACATACTCTACCCATCAAACTGAACAACTTTGACTATTGGCGCAAACCTGTCAGAACAAAAAAAATCAGCTGTCCCTACGTTTGAATCGAGTAGGTATTGCAGTTTAGTATGGGACAGCAGATTTTTTTTGACAGGTTTGCGCCCATAGTAAAAGTTGTTCAGTTTGATTATTACTTATACTTTTCATTACACTCTGTATATTCTGTGGCTATACTTACGTTCAGCGTGTCTGTCTGCGCTATGGGACCGCGCTGCGATGTTCTTGCGAAGAGCTAGCGGACTCATGTCGTGTCGCGACATCGTCATGTTGTTGAAGCCCGCTATGATCTGAGACGGCTGCGCATATATTGTGTTATGCCCGTATTTCTTCTCTTGCTGTAGTTTGTAGCCTGAGAAAATGTTATATTCTTAAAATGTCATAGATAAGAGACCTGAAAACTATTGATGCAGACCAGGAAGCTGGAAATAGGTATTGTCTATACCTGGAGTACAGACTGCCTTACAAGCGGTGAAAAATGAAAATGAATATTTCGTGTGTACGTTAGTGAACCACAATCGCAGAGAACGTGTAGGGGAGTTTCCATTTCCTTCCCGCAGAACCTGCAGCAGGTGGAGTCGCTTAGTTTCAAGGTGTGCATGTGTTTGTTTAGTTTGCAGTGACCTGTGAGTGATCTGACTATTGTACATAAATTGTCTTTTTTAAGAGCTAGTAGGCTGTTCGTAAGTTTACGATTATACCCTTTGATAAGTGCTTCAAAGTTATTTAGGCCTGAATCATTTCTCCATATCTTAATCACCTCCTTGAAGCTATACTTATTAAATGCTTCCCGGGTTAGACTTCTAAGGATACCAAAAAAGGGTTCGGGGCCTATGAAGTGGCTTTCTGTCCCATTTCTGACCAATTCCTCCGCATTTTCGTTCTCTTCTGGATTACGACATATGACACATTTTTAAAGTCAACGTAAATGCAGTCCCGGGCACCAGCTAGTCAAACAATAAAAAATAATACCGCTTACAGGTTCATACATTGTAATGATCCCAAAAGTAAGCTATTGGGTTTTTTAATATGGAAACCATACAACAACAGCACAAACAAAACCATATAACATCCAAGACCAAACCCAGATTCGACCCCAGGACCTCTGGTTTAGCAGTCCGGCGTGGTAACCATTGCACCAACGTCGTCAATATAATTAGAAATCCTAGATGTCACTCTTATACATTTTCTTTTTTATTTTAATTCATTTTATTTTATTTTATAAGGTAAATGAGGACCCAAAGTAACTTTTAAATTGTTCCTGTTTGAGCAAGCACAATTCACGATTTATTTCAAATCTAGAATTATATAGAAGAATAGTTTTTATTGCTTTGTTTTTAAGTTGCTATAAAGTGTGTTCTGTCTGATTTCTTCATTGTTAAAACATTTAAAAAAAAAAGATAACAAAAATATGGGAAATAACAAACTCCATCCCCCAGGGCAGCGTATTAGGATGTATACTTTTTCTGGTATATATAAATGATATACCCAAGATCCTTGATAAGAAATGTGTTCTTTACGCAGACGATAATTATATCCGTCATCTTCCTAAGTCAGAACACTCGGGATCTATATAGTCAGCTAACATTATCGCTTAACCTTATAACGCAGTGGCTTTCAGAACATATCTACAACTAAACCTTACAAAAACCTAATTAATACAATTCAGGCCAAGACAAAAAATACCTCTAAACATTAACTTTGCGTACGAAGATAAAAGTTGAGATACCGTAAAATCGTGTAATCTGCTAGGCGTTGAATTAGACACAAACATTAACTGGAAAAAAACACGTGGACAATGTAGCAGGGAAATTAGCAAGATTTACGTATGCATTCTATGAATTAAAGAAAACCACAGATTTGAAAACTGCAATTTGCGCGTATTATGCGTATTTGCACGCACGACAAAGCTATGCAATAATCTTGTGGGGGAATAGCGTAGACGTCGACAAACTTTTTATACTACAAAAGAAGTGTGTTAGGATTTTAGTTAATATTACAGAGATGGAAAGTTGTAGACCGCATTTCATAAAATTAAAAATCCTAACTTTGACTTCAATGTACATCCTATAAATTTGTAATTATGTTAAAAAACACACAAACCTGTACACCCAAGCAAAAGATCTGTATTCCCGCAACCTTCGACAAAGAGATGGATTAGCGATCCCATTAACAAAAATGCATTTCATTAGTTCAGGCACATATCATAACATGTCAAAAAAATCTATAATAAATTACCTTCAAACATAAGATTTATTGAAAAACAATCAGGTTTCCATCAAAAACTAAAAGAATTTCTTATAACGAGATGCTTTTATTCCCTGCAAGAGTTTTTCGATTGCGTACAGTAAGGCCCACTTGCGCCAAATGTTGGGTTAAATTGCGTAACCGCGTCTTTAGTAGCACCGACTTAAAGATTGAACGAGTGTTATCGAAGATAGTCTTGCGCCAATGAATACTAGTTCATAGTTAACTAACCTGACAGTTCTCTGTTTTTCGCTGGCAACATCCTAAATGACCATAGAGTTTATGTAATCCGACAAAATATGAAATGTGAATGATGAATGAACATAATATACGCACGTCTCTTTCACACTGCATCTCTTTGTATTTGTCTGTCTCATTTGTTTTATTTTGTCAATTACATTTTGTTTTCATCGTTCATTCATGTTATCAAAGAGCACGTAACACACTAAGTTATGAGTCGGGACATCCAAACTAAAAACTGGTCGTGACCGATTATCCAGAATGTATGAAACGTGTGCAACCATTCAAAAGAATTAAATGGCGCGGTGCACGTTTCATATAATTTTTTTTGTTAGGGAGTTGCGTGAGCCTACAACAAAACTGAGGTTGTTGCCTAAATTTTGACATTTAGCACGTAGTTTAGTGACTTAAACCTACCACATCGGCTGTTTAAATATAACACAAGTTTAGCCCGTAAAACAGGATGGTGCAAGACATAATTATAATTTAATTCCCAATTAACGTCTAGTTCCGAGTTAATAACGATAACCCTGCTAGGCGCAAGCGGGCCTAAGTAAAATAAATATGTCAATAATAAATAAGATAAATTGTAATTGTAATTAGTTAATAATGAATAAGTTATAACTACATTTAGTTTGCAGTGCCCTTACAGGTTTCATGTGCGCCCTATTTTTATATGTGTCCACCTTATGTAACCACATGAAGCAATAAACTATAATGACTATGATTACTAAGAAATGCAATAGTTGTTGTTCTGACCATCCCATTGTTTAATTTTTAGGCAATAATTATTTTAACAAACCACAATTACAAATATTTATAGCGTATTTATTAAAACTATTGTTAAATAACACGCTGTGAATAGAAAATTTCATACGATTATAATGAAAAAGGTATTTGTTTGCGGTTTTTATGGTTTTATTTTCACTACGTCATACGCAAATTGTGAACGTAAGGGGCATAGAATAATAATGTCAAAACAACAATAATGGAAACCCAAAGTGTGAGAAAAACAAATTTTTTTTTATTTTATTTTTTAGTCACCCGACGGGTAGACAACGCCTGGAAGAGCTACTGGTCCATGAAGGAGTTGATGAAGGGTGACCTTCCTTTATCACTCAAACGCAGACTCGTCGAAATGTGTACGGTCTTTAACAGAATCACAGAAGTCCAAACTCAAGGTTTGCCAAACTGCGATGGAGCGTAGCATATTGGGAATCAAACGGACAGATCGCGTCAGAAACACCACAATACGCCAGAAAACAAAAATAGCCGATGTCGGTGAGAAAACCGCCAAGTTGAAATGGGATTGGGCCGGCCATGTCTGCCGATTGCACCCGGAAAGATGGGCCAAAGTCTTAACACCTTGGATCCCGGAGAATGGGCGTCACCGTCAGGGTCGACCCCGAAAGAGATGGAGAGACGACCTGGATACATTCGACGAAGAGTGGATGGAACTGGCTTAGGACAGGGTTGCATGGAGGATAAAAGGGGAGGCCTTTGCCCAGCAGTGGGATGAAATAGACTAAAAAGAAATAAAAAAATGTTAACTCTCTTTGACAACACCCTAATTAATTATGCCCTAATTTTAATGTACCTATGTTTGTTTTATTTTCAATTTTCTTTATTATATTGTTAATCGATTTATTTAACTAATATATTGTAGCTAACTCTTCATCATCATCATCTCAGTCGATGGACGTCTACTGCTGGAGATAGGCCTCCCCCAAGGATCGCCATAACGACCGGTCCAGCGTTGCCCGCATCCAACGCGTTCCCGCCGCCTTCACCAGGTCGTCGGTCCACCGTGTCCCCACACGCCTACCCACGCTGCGCTTTCCGGTACGCGGTCGCCACTCGAGAACTAACGAAGCTAACTCTTAAGTTTAGTAAATTAAGTAGTTTTGTAATCTATCTAAACTTTTATAAAACTGTCATTGAACTCTGTCCTGTACATTGAAGATATTAACAAAAAAAAAGTTACGATATGGTTTTTAGGTGTTCCTGATTCCATATCACCAATTTTTGGATTTTTTGTCTGTTTGTTTGTTTGTGTGTTTGTTTGTTTGAACGAGTATCACGCAAAAACTACTGAACCGATTTTGATAACTTAAAATCTTGTATATAATTTGTGCGGACAAAGTCGCGGGTTAACGCTCGTACTATTATAAAACTGTAGCAGAAAGTTTGTCTGTACATTGAAGATATTAACAAAAAAAAAGTTACGATATGGTTTTCAGGTGTCCCTGATTCCATATCACCAATTTTTGGATTTTTTTTTCAGTCTGTTTGTTTGTGTGTTTGTTTGTTTGTTTGAACGAGCATCACGCAAAAACTACTGAACCGATTTTGATGAAACTTTTTCGTTTGATAGCTAATGATCTGACTTAAAATCTGGTATATAATTTGTGCGGACGAAGTCGCGGGTTAATGCTAATTTATTATATTTGGGGAGCTTACAGCTCTATAAATTTATAAAACAAAACAAAACAAGTCAGATCATTAGCTATCAAAAAAAAAAAGTTTCATCAAAATCGGTTCAGTAATTTTTGTGAGCTCGTTCAAACAAACAAACACACAAACAAACAGACAGACAGACGAAAAATCCAAAAATTGGTGATATGGAATCAGGCACACCTAAAAACCATATCTTAACTTTTTTTTGTTAATATCTTCAATGTACAGACAAACTTTCTGCTACAGTTTTATAATAGTAGGTATAGATAGATAAATAATACGCTTTCTCTGCTAAGCTCAAAACAATGATACTCGCACAGTGCTAACACTGGGGAATGCGATACAATCCTGTCTCACCGGGCGAGTCGTGCGCACTGTGGCCCATTTTTTGCTGACCTACGACATAGGTCGTCAGCTCCCAAAGTGTTAAATATTACTAGGGTGTTTTGTTACACCGTATAGATGGCGACGGAAAAAAAAATTGAAGGATTTTTTAGTGCTGATTTGATTTTCTCAGGGACGAAACTTAGATTGACCTGGAAGACGCCGGGCGAAGCTCGATCTGCCCAGATAGGTACTACATTATAATAACTCACCAGTTTGTCCGTAATGCGAGTCGTTCATCCTCGGTCCGAAGCTGGAGAAAGAATTGTTTTCTCCATAGCTGGGGGTCGATGGACTCGAACCGTGGGGAGAACCCTTGTCGTATATACCACCTGCGAATGAAACGAGAAAATGAGCTTTATGAATATAGGCTTAGTTGCTAAATTGCCTTTAAGAGTATTTTTAGAAGTCTGTGGCGCCCTCATCACAATATAAGGTTTAACAAAATTAGCTGAAACTATTTTAAGGGGATGATCAGACCATCAAACTGAACAACTTTCTGTATGGGACCAATATCGAAATCGCGAAAAAAAAATCAGCTGTTCCATACAAACCTACTCGACCTAAATGTATGGGGACAGCAGATTTTTTTTTCGCGAATTCAGTATTAGTCCCATAGAGAAAATTGTTCAGTTTAATGGTCTGATCATCCGCTTAAAATAGTTTCACCTAATATTGTTAGATCTTATATACAGGGTCCAACTTAATATGCTGCTGACACTTTTTAAGGGGATGATCAGACCATGAAACTGAACAACTTTCTCTATGGGACCAACATCGAAATCGCGTAAAAAAACAGCTGTCCCATACATTTTGCTCAAGTAGGTTTTTTTTTTAAATTTCAAATGGGTTTGCTCTTGACCTCAATCCAGTCCTCAGGACAAAGATGGGGTCGAAAATGTAGCGAGCTTACCCAGAAGGTGCCTATTAACTCGTACTTTAAAGTAATTCGGGTTGTAAGCGCTCGGAAATAATGACGCAGGCAGGGCATTCCACTCCTTGGCTGTGCGCATTATAAAAGAATCAGAAAGGCGCTTAGTGCGGATTTGAGGGATATCAACCAAGAAGGGTCGGTATCCCGCGGTGCGTCTGGAAGTCCGATAGTAGAAAGGGGAATGCGGGATGAGCTCATGCAGCTCTTGGCTCAAGTAGGTTTGCTGTTTTTTATGGACGAGCAGATTTTTTAACGATTTCGATAACGGTGCCATGGAGAAATTTGTTCAGATCGATGGTCTGATCATACCCTTAGAAAACCGTCTGCATTATTATGTCGAAAAATAATTGAAGCGAAATGGACGTGTGATAGCTTAGAGAAAGAGATGGGGTGGCGCGCGTGCTTGAAACGACGCAAGCGTAAAGCAAACTTTATTTAATTGTGATTGTACTAAGTATTTATGTTCAATTCTGCTCTAATCAAAATTTGTAAAATATCAATCTCTTTTTTTTAAATCAAGTCTCGTGTTTCTATTATTCACCGTTTAGCAGTTCCAAGCGTTTATCGATAAAGACGGAGGCTATTTTGGCTTGTTTTTCTATCTAGAAAATGTGTCTTAATCGTGTTTTGGCTCTAATCAAAACTTCAATTATATGTTCAATTTACACATATCCGCTAATCATACTCCTACTGTTAGTACTTCATGATATATGACGCTTTGAAGAATCCTATTTTTTTCACATAGCCTCTTAAGAAAGACTTCCTAATTAGATGCGGACATTTTAAAAGCACCATTGTTAAAGCGTTAAAAACGACGGCAAAAATTGTTTTTCTTCACTATATCCAAATATAAATGTTACAAAATGTCGTTAATTAAGATTATTTTTTATACATTTCTAATTCTGACTAATTAACTTTCATGGAAAAGCCCATAGTTTAAATCTAATAACTACGGTCAAAACACAAATGAGTAATGATTGTTTTTCGAAAATTATTATAATAATATTGTGTGGGACGTCCTGCTGCCCGCTGGACAGACGACCTAAAAAAGGTAGCGGGGAGCGACTGGATGAGGAAGGCCGAGGACAGAGTTTTGTGGCGCGCCTTGGGAGAGGCCTATGTTCAGCAGTGGACGATGATAGGCTGATGATGATTATAATAATATTTCTTTGACTACTTTTTTTTTATTTATTTATAATTAATGGACTCTTGCTTGTGCGTTAGCACTGCATTTCCGCCAGTGTTAAGTGTTTATGGGAGAATCTATCCCAATCTCAGGGATTGTTTTTGGTCAAGAACAAGAAGAGATTGAGGATTGCGGAGCCTCGTGGCAGGCATAAAACGCGACGCGTGAAATCCACGCGAGACGAGTGCTCGGGTCAGAACTTGCAACGTGACTCTTTGACTACTTATATAGGGACTAGTTACGCGTGCTATTTTACGAACAAACATTTCTGCCACTGTTTGCGGGAAGCGAGGTAAAACGAAATCCGCAACTTTGGATTTTATTCCCCATAACTTTAGATTCTAATTTTGTACGTTATAAATCATGAAAAGAAGTCTCGTGTGGACCCCAAACGTTTTACGTTCGAAATTATTGTTTCGCAATTATAGGCTGTCTCGTTTAGTGGTAAATGCACTTGATTAATTAATCTCGTACCGTGGCAGAGGGGAAATGCTACCGCAAGGCTAGTCCTTATGATAAATAGTCAAAGTAATATTTCAAAATTATAACTCGATGTTTCGTTTCGTACGACAATGTTTACTCATGATGATTGTTAAATCGAAAGTTTTAAGACTTTTGTAGAATATTTGAGTAGCACTTTTTTTACAAGTACACGTTTCAAAAATCAAATTTTTCGCGTAATCGATTGTACTACTGAAGGCCAATCTCTTTACTGTTTCTGTTATGTTATCACTAGAGATCGGATAATCGGATGCATATTTACCTAAACTTCACTTTTTTCCCCACGAAAACATAATATGGAATGCCTTTCTGAATAAAATTAATTTAAAAAAAATCGGGCCACCGGACAATCGTTTTGTCATACTGGTCCTCGTAGGTAGTCAACAGTAGGTAGAACAACTTGGACTACATGAACAACTCGGTCGACTTGGACAACTCGGACAAAATAAACAACTCTGTCAACTCAGACAACATTGTACGGGCGGGACTTGAACCCGCACTCTTCCAAACCGGGGAACTGCGTTGTCCAATTTCGCCACCGAGCCCACAAATAAAAATAATAATAAATCAATAGCCAGCAATCAATAATATTTGAAATTGTACTTATAAGTTGAACTAATTGTCAGAGTTCTTCATGTTGTCCGAGTTGTTCATGTCCAAGTTCTACCATATTTTACCAATCCTTAGACTTAAGAACGATACTAGGATTATTTCATCAAATAAATGAATAAAGACATGTCCACAATATTCTTGTGAAAAATTAAATTTAGGTACTTAAATAACTAAAAGTTAGTGTACGTTGTTGAATAAATTAATGACAAAAAAAGTTTAAAATAATGTCACAACCGAAATAACTATATAATCTAAATATGCATCCGAATATCCGATCTCTCATTATGACGATTGACCACAATTCTATTGGATTTAACAAAACTGAACAAGTTTAATTATGGAGCAAAAATCGAGGAAAAATAAAAAAAATATGCCGTCCCATATAATTAAGTAGAGTCGGTAATGCAATTTTGTATGAAACATCTGATTTGTTTTTCGCGATTTCGAAGTTGGCTCCATAGTGAAAGTTGATCAGTTTGATGGTCTAGACCACCTCTTTAAATATTACTGGGGTGTTTGGTTACACCCTGTATAGTACTAGTAGTACTACTATACAGGATGAAATTGATATCATTAGCATCCTTTTAAACTAAGAGTCTACCCATCAAACTGAACAACTTTTGCTATGGGTGCAAACCGATCAGAGCAAAAAATAATCAGCTGTTGCATACATTTGAGTCGAGTAGGCATTGCAGTTTAGTATGGAACAGCTGATTATTTTTTTGCTCCGATCTGTTTGCTCCTATAGTAAAAGTAGTTTAGTTTGATGGGTAGACTCTTAGTTTAAAAGGGGGTTAATGATATCAATTTCACCCTGTATAAGGGTGTAACCATGGTGTAACAAAACAAAGTAAAAAATTAATTGAAACCATTAAAACAACTCGCTATTTCAAGTAAATTGTGGTTTTCCACAATTTACTTGAAATAGCGAGTTGTTTTTAATGGTGTATCACAACCACTCACCACACCATTCTATAAACCACAGAACATTATAAGAGGGGTTCGAAATGTAAAGTAGCGGTTTTGCTTAGTAGACGACTGTCTCCACTTGTCTTCCCACTCACGCTGCTACAGCCACTTATCTATATCCGTGGGGCACGCGTTCCAGGCCTACTTTGCACTTCTAAACCCCTCTTATAATGTTCTGTGCTATACAAGGTGATACAAAAATACAAATTATCATTACAATATGCTGACACTTATTTAAGGGGATGATCAAACTAAACAACTTTCTCTATGGCACCAACATCGAAATCGCGAAAAAAAATCACCTGTCCCATACATTTGGCTCGAGTAGGTTTGCAGTTTTGTATGGGAGGGCTGATTTTTTCTATACAGGTTGTTACAAAAATACAAATAAACATTTAAGGGGGTGGTTAAGACCATCAAACTGAACAACTTTCACTATGGGACCAATGATGATGATGATGAGCTCCTGACCGATTTCGGCTACGGCGACTGCTTCAGCTCCGATTTTGGCGCTTATGTGCTCGAATGTGCTCGTGTGTGTTTTACTCACAAAATAGGCTTCGAGAGCACATGGGACCAATATCGAAATCGCGAAAAAAAATCTTATGTTCCATCATCATCATCATATAGAGTCCTATAGTCCTACATCATATAGAGTCATCAGCCGATAGACGTCCACTGCTGGACATAAGCCTCCCCCAAAATGGGGAGATTTGCCATAATCGCCATGATGCGATGTTCCATACTAAACTACAGATCTACTCGAGCTAGATGTATGGGAGGAAATTTCGCGATTTCGATGTTGGTCCCATAGTGAAAGTTGTTCAGTTTGATGGTCTCAACAACGTAGTCAACGTAGTCGTAACGTCCCATAGCGAAAGTTTTAAATGTTTATTTTTACTTTTGTAACACCCTGTATACCAACAAACAAAACACTTACCAGAATTAGCTTCCCTAAATAAATCAGAATTCGAGCTGTTCAAGCTATTCTTTCTCGCATACATATTGTTCTCAACATAGGCCATGATCCTGTGCCCTGTCTGCCCGTAAATAGGGTTCAAATTGCCCGTGCTATTCAAACTCGTGTTGGAAGAGAAATTGCTTTTCGCCTGTTGGAAGGTGCTCAGTGCTGGCTGCGTAGGACTTGACTGATTGGCATTTATGTTTGTTTGTTGAAGTTGCTGGAGAGATCGGCGGACGATGCCGGGAGATGCTGGCATGTGTTTTAACTCTGTTAGCTGCTTGACTGTTTCGGCAACTGTAGTTTGCCCTGTGGAGAGTAGAAGAGTCATTTTTGATGTGGTAATGGTATTGGAGAGGGAGAACGTCTATTTTTATTCAAAATTGAGGAGGTTTTTCAATTCGATCGTATATATTTTTTTTTATGTGTGTTCGCGGATAACTTCGTCGTTTATAAACCGATTTTGATGATTATTTTTTTGTTGGAAAGAAGATATTCCAAGGGTAGTACCATGATAATGCGTTTGTTAATTTAAAGCACTACTATTAAATTGAACTATCCATTAGTTGAGCCACTGAAAATTGAGAAATAAACAAAAAAAAACAACAACAAACAACGCCTTCAAAAAAACTAAAAATTTAAAAAATAATATTGCAGCCGATGATTTATGATTTTTATTTCTAACGAACGTTAACCCGCGACTTCGTCCGCACAAATTATATACCAGACTTTAAGTCAGATCATAAGCTATCAAACAAAAAAAGTTTCATCAAAATCGGTTCAGTAGTTTTTGCGTGATACACGTTCAAACAAGCACACAAACAAACAGACAGACAAAAAATCCAAAAATTGCTGATATGGAATCAGGGACACCTAAAAACCATATCGTAACTTTTTTTTTGTTAATATCTTCAATGTACAGACAAACTTCCTGTTACAGTTTTATAATAGTATAGATTAATGGACTCTTGCTTGTGCGTTAGCACTGCATTTCCTTCCGCCAGTGTCAAGTAAGTAATATATGGGAGAATCTATCCCAATCTCAAGATTGTTTTTGATCAAGAACAAGAAGAGATCAAGGATTGCGGAGCCTCGTGGCAAGCAAAAAAATGACGCGCGAAAACCACGAGACAAGCGCTCGGGTCAGAACCTGCAACGTGACTCAAATTTTTGTTTTTATTGTAATACTAATTCGTCTTAATACCAACTGGTCTGAAATAAACGATTATTTGATTCTATTTTGATTTTTTTTTAATTATAATAAATAAATAAATAAATAAATATCTTAGACATTGTCACACAAATTATCTAGTCACATTTAAAGTACCTGGACTTGTATTATGATGACTAGACAACGATATAGAATACATATATAGATACAAACATCCATGACTCGGGTACAAACATTCATATTCATCATATAAATATTTGTCCCTTACGGGATTCGAACCCGCGACCCTCGTCACAGCAGGCAGGTTCACTACAGACTGTGCTACCGGGCCGTCAAAACACCCTAGTAATATATTTTAAAGGGGCTATTTTAGACCATCAAAAATGAAAACCATGGAGACAATACAGAAATTCCTTTTTTTAAATCTGCAGTTTCATACAAAACTGCAGTACCGATGAGACTAAAAAATCTGCGGTTTGCAGTATCGATTAGCTTCCAATGTATGAAACAGAGCAGATTTTTTTTTTATTTTAACTCGAAGCTGGCTCCATAGTGAAAGTTGTTCAGTTTTCTGCTAGCCTTTCGTCATATGAATAAATATCCCTACAGAACGAAAGCTTTATACAAGTGGCCGTTGTCAATGCACTCACACACGCATTAGATGACATACGAACAAGTGCACACACACATCCTTGGCATGAGCGCACCTGTTTGTACGTCCTCTAACACGCGCTATTATGTAAGCTTTCGTTCTATAACGATATTTATTAATGTGCTTTCGATCACAAAACACTGAATAAGAAACCTTATCCCTCATGTAACGACTACTACCACCAGAGATAGTAGCCGGGACCAACGGCTTAACGTGCCCTCCGAAGCACGGAATCATCTTTCTTTTCATACAAACAGGTGATTCAGCCTGCAACGTCCAAACTAACTGGGGAAAAACGCACAAAGTGGCATTATCACTAGGTCACGTGGGAATCGAACCCACGACCTCCGTGTCAAGAGCCCAATGCTCTTAACCACTAGACCACGGACACAATACTAGAAGCAATAGTAACAAATACGCACCCGTATTAGCCTCGCCGTCGGGTTGAAGAAGAAACGCAGGCGGCGGGGGCAGGTTGTCCGCATCTGTGGTCGGTACTTGCGGACTTAGCGGGTTGCCCTGTTCGAACAAACCACATATTATTACACATCATCATCAGCCTTTCAAGCCCTTCTTAATATTTGATCTGTCGTACAGATGTACAAATTATGGTATATATCTTGTTGTGAATTAACCCTTATAGAGGGTCTTTCTTAATATGCTGACACTTTTTTAAGAGGATGATCAGACCGTCAAACTGAACAACTTATACTATGGGACCAATATCGAAATCGCGAAAAACAAAAACATAACTCGACTCAAATGTATGGGACGCAGATTTTTTTTTCGCGATTTCGATGTTGGTCCCATAGAGAAATATTAAGAAGGATCCTGTATAATACCAAAATAATCAAAAACCTACCTACAGATTATTTATGAGATATTTAGAAGCGGAGGTCTTGATACAATCGTGCCATCTACCTATTAGTCATGGATTCCCGCAAAGTAACGCCTGATTCATCAATTAAATAATCGTTTGACATAGTAATTTAATTCGTAATTCATTTATTGCATTGCATCACATGGTAAAGTGTCGTGTGGTGTCGGCTACGAGGCTAGGCTTATGTCCAGCAGTGGACGTCTGTCGGCTGATATGATGATGATGACATGGTAAAGTTAATAAACATAAAGGTGGTATATAATTTGACGAATTGAATTGTATCGATCGATTTTTTTTTGTTAGATTTCTTTAAACCCCATCTTCGTTCTGAGGACTAGATTGAGGTCAAGAGCAAACCCATACGTATTAAAAAAAAGATAAAACAAAAATGTTAATAATCAACGTTCATCGTCATCTACGGCCAAGGTAACAATGGCCATAATTTTCCCATGGCCCACTTCAGAAAAAAATCTATATGCATTAAAAAAATTAATAATGCATAACAATGAAATTAAAAAACACGTACCTAACGTAAATTTTGTAACATATTTTTAATTTATTCAATACTAGATGACCGCGGCGAACTTCGTACCACCTTCCCGACACACACTTGGACGTTTTTTTAGGCTATGTTCATCACGGATAAGGTAGCATTCTAATGTTGAAAGAATTATTCAGATCGGTCCAGTTCGGAGCAATACAAACAAATAAAAAAAATCGGGTCAAATCTTTCCTCTTTATAACATTATATAAGTATACAAAAAATTGGTGATTAAAAAATCAAACGTCCATTTGGCTAACGTAACGGACGATGTAGCATTTGGGAAAAAAGCTTTTTGCTGGTCTGAAGCTTGCTTTAGTATTGATCAATCTCGCTGACAGGCATGTCAATTAGGAGAAAAACTTGCTAAAATTTGACTATGAAATTGTGCAACACGTTCTTTATATTTATGACTTATTTGTAGCATGCAGTCACGGTTTCTGAGGACTTTCCCTTAGCAAGCAATACACAGTACATTGACGTCACAAAATGCGTAGCTAATTAGAAAACCACGTGTTGAATAACACAACACGCTTTCACAGCGTGAGCGGAGGAAAGAGGGATATCGAATGTTAATTAAATAAGTTACTGTTTCGTCATAATGCCTTTAAAAGGGCAATTTAATTGTTAAATAGGTCATGATTTCCTGCTGATTTTTGCCTTCTATGATTCCAATCTTTCTACATATTAAGGTGGTTGCAGATGGGTCAATTTTATACAAAACTTTGACGCACAATACGTGTAGACGATATTAATATAAGTAACATTGTGTATATGGAAATTTAGTTTAGAAAATCTAAATGCCGCGTCACAAATAATATTTGCAATTTATAAAATAATTACGAAGATATAAAGCTTTGAAATTTTTCATACAAATTTTTTAAAGCTTTATATCTTCGTAGTTATATTATAAATTGCAAATGTTATTTGTGACGCGGCAACTAGATTTTCTAAATTATTTTTCCATATATAAAATATTACTTTTATGAATTCCGTCTACGCGTATTGTGCGTCAAACTTTTGTATGAACTGAAACCACCTTAAAGCTTTGACTACTTATATAGGGACTAGCCACGCGTGTAACTCTACTAACAAACATTTCTGCCATTCTGGACAATTCACACAATATCTTTATAAAGTGTAGCCTATGTGTTATTCTGATATATAAGCTATATTATTGTAAAGTTTCAAGTTATTAATACATTTTTTAACATCAAAGTCGCGTGACATTGGGGGAGGTGCTGTCAACAGAAATTTCTGAAAAAAGTGGGCTCGAAATTCGACCTAATATGCATCATGTAATTTATGGGCATCCCTTAACTAAATCATGATAATGAGAGATGGGAATGTTGGTGCGATTTCAGACGTTATCACTAACATGGATATGAGTTGGAAATCCCGGGATTCCGGAAAGTCGACGAATTTTTATTACCTAATTTTAGTTTAAATGAAAGGTGTTATAAGTATTTTGTTTATATTTAAATCGAGAAAAATATAACCTGAATATCATAATTATGATTGCTTTATTTACTTAGTTTAGTAACCAGTTTCCTGTTATTCATTTAATGGGAAAGATTGTGTATACTACATGCAGTAGAATCATGCTCATTCAGAATCCTAGTAATGCATTTACGTCCGTTACTAAGCTACCGAATCCCGGGATACTCCGGACAATCCTGGGATTTTTGGTCATATCCATACTTTTGATAGTAATTTAGATAATACTGGGTATTAAATACATAAATATACGCACGTCATTATCCCACAGGGGTAGGCAGAGACTACGGCTCGCCACACAATACAATCCTGACGTACTTCTCTCGCCTCATCCACTTTCATACATCTCTTCATACACTTCCGGCGGTTGAGGGTGCTACGTACTTGTCCTTTTCGGAGAAGACCATTTATTTAAGTTCTCCTCGGACGCCCTCTCTCGACTGTTCTGCTCACATTGGATCGATAAATCTCCCTAGTGAGTCTACTCTCATTCATCCTCCGTACGTGACCGAACCATCTAAGCATACCTCTTTCAATCCTGGTTACCACATAATCCTTCAACTTACATCGATCCCTTATTACTAGAGATCGGATAATCGGATGCATATTTACCTAAAGTTGATTTGTTGGCTATTATGGAGTGAACTTTTGTAACGAAAAAAAATGTTTTTTGTTTAATTTTATAGTTTTAAGAAGTTGCTTTGTTTTGTTTTGAAGAAATTTGTTGTATTAAATCTCAGTAAGAACAGAACATTGAACATCCTAGCTCCTAATCTAGATACCTGAACCCAAGGAACCAAAGCTATTATTGTCGTGGCATCCCGAAAAATATTTAAAAAAGATAATTTTAAGAAGCCGCTTCCATAGTTTTATATCCAAAAATGAAGTTTAGGTAAATATGCATCCGAATATCCAATCTCTACTTATCACACTATTCTTGATTCGGTCGGTCACTGTAACACCACACATACTTCGTAAAGAGTGCATTTCAACTTCCTTCACTCACAGTATTTAAAGATAAACTGTCCTCTTGACATACCTGTCCATAAGCCGGGCGTTGTGGTCGCGATATCGAAGAAGATCGTCGAACTGGAGGCGGCGGCTTGCCAAGGGAGCTGGAAGATCCGCGCCGGGACCACACGGTCGCTGCAAAACATTTACTATTAATAAACATCTAATAAATATCTTTGGACATTGTCACACAGTTACAATGTTAGTAGTCCCGTTTAAAGTACCAGAATATAGCCCGAATTTGTATAACAGTTGAATTCTTCCTTACATAATATTATACAGATACAAACATCCATGATTTAGTGACAGTATAAGAAAAAGGGCAGCGTGGGTAGGCCGGCAATGTGGACCAAGGACCTGGTGAAGACGGCGGGAACCCGTTGGATGAGGGCAATACAGGACCGGTCGTTGTGGTGATCCTTGGGTAAGCGTATGTCCAGCAGAGGACTTCTATCGGCTGAGATGATTTTAAAAGTATGTTACTAAAGTAGGTACGGACCAAGAATTTTATATTAGTATAGCACTTTAAGCTTCTTGGAACGGACACTACAGGTCCCCTATACATTTTAACCTCACCCCCTAGTTTTATTATATTATTATAACTTTATTATTTTGTGTAAATAAATCAATACTTCCTTGTTCGAATACTAACATTATAACATTATATTATAATTATTATTCACCATCCAAATATTTATCTCTTGCAAGATTAGAACACGCAACTCTCGGCTCAGCCGTTACGTTTACTACCAACTGAACAATCTGGCCGTCAAAACAATTAGATCCCATAGCTACCTAAGTCATCATCATCAACCCGTATACACCCACTGCAGCAGCGCATAAGCCTCTTGCCCTTGGGCCATCCTTCTCGATCCTGAGCCAATCGTATCCTCGTTACCGGCGCTTTGCCAGATGTTGTCAACCCACCTGGATGCCGGACGACTCCTTTGCCTTATCTCGGCCGCCACTCTGTTAAGGCTTTCGTCCGCCTGTTACTATGTCGCCAAGCTACGTATCCTGCCCACCGCCACTTAAGCGTCCTTAGTTCGACGTCAGATTTATGTTTATGACGTGATCAAGAAGGGTGATGCCTGGCATGGCACTCCGTGGTATTCTTATTTTAAAGACATGAAATTACAAATCAAATTCCCAAAGGATTCCTAGTATGCCTATTCAAAAGCCGCAAGCTCTGGGATTTACGCGACATGAATTAGCTAACATAGTTGAAAGATGGGAAACTAATTAAACTTAAATGCATTGTCATGGGCTTAGTACGGTTAGAGGCAAAACCCAACCTTGCGTCATGTTTGTTTATTTTATTACTGTTTACTATTAAACGCCATAAAAGGGCAGTGTTACTACATAATTGAGATTATTGAGGACTTCCTGGACTTGATTTAATATTGGCATCGCGTCGTCAGCGTCTCTCCAGTAAGCACGTTTCATTTGTATTAATTACATAGGCTTGCACATACGTGGGATAGTTGAAATTTACTGATTTAATTTTGGATTTGGAATTAGGCGCCCATTTCACCATTCGGGGCGTCCATTAATTATGTGATTTTTCGTCCCCACTCACCCCTTGGTGAGATGTCGTGAGACTCCTCCCTAATTTCAAGTGAGATTTTTCAAAATGCGTATTTTTACTCTTAATGCGTTTATCTGAGCTTGATTGCGTTGGGCAAATTGAAAAATAATTTAATGCTTAATTTTTCTTTATACTAGCTTGATACTAGTATTTAAGACTACTTAGAACATGTTTTACTTAATTTAACCTAGTTTTGTCGCAATTTTTAATTATTTTTTGCGGAAAAATATTACTTGATATTTGCCCCCCACGTGAGATTCGGTAAGATTCGCCTCGACACCCTCCCCCTACTCCCCCTCCTGCCTCACGTAATTTATGGACGCCTCCATTCACGAAAAAGTGGAAGGAGACGGCCTAGACGACACACAATCTTAGATCAAAGTAAAATTAATGGATAGGCCCAAATCGCGTTAAGTTGAAGCACACAATTAGTACTCTTGGTCCATACAAACTAGCACACTTGGTCTGCCATCTCGGTACATATTTGAAGTAAAACTGTCATTTTTCTGGTTTGAAATGTTCGCGTAAGGCCTATCCATTAATTTTACTTTTATCTAAGCATACAATGACCAAATTGGACACGTCTAATATGAAGGACACGAAAAAAATCTGTAATTCAGTTTTACAACTACCGCCACCTGTCTGTGGTTAGTATTGTAAACCGCAGCATTTATAAACATTATAATTATAAAACAGAGTAATTAAATTCTGATAAGAAGCTATTTATAAGCATGCAAAGATAATTGCGTTCAATTTTCATTGAAATTAGGATGCAAAAACGTTATAATAGCATGCAGTGGTTCTAAAATTACATACATACATAAATAAAGTCACGACCGTAATCCCTTGAGGGATGGTCAGAAACATTGTTACAACTGCTCTGCAGTTCGGCAGATAAATCTAAACTATTATAAAACTGTAACAGGAAGTTTGTCTGTACATTGAAGATATTACCAAAAAAAAAGCTCCGATATGGTTTTTAGGTATCCCTGATACCATATCACCAATTTTGGGATTTTTTTGTCTGTCTATTTGTTTGTGTGTTTGTTTGAACGAGTATCACGCAAAAACTACTGAACCGATTTTGATGAAACTTTTTTTGTTTGATAGCTTATGATCTGACTTCAAATCTGGTATATAATTTTTGCGTATTGACGCTCGTAATGTAATAAAACCGTATTATAGTTATGAACTAAATAAATTAAAAAAAAACTACCAGCTGCTTGCTTAGTTCTAAAATTAAATAAAACATATATGCACATTTACAGGGAGTAAAGTTAAAAATTCAACAGGGTGCTTCAGACAATCAAATTGAACAACTTCCAAGCGCGAAAAATGTTTTTGTTGTTCCTTAGAAAACAGAAATGGGTACTTGACCCAAGTTTATAGAACAGCTGTATTTTTTCACGATTTCAATGTTTAGTTGCTCAGTTTGGTCTGAATAACCCTTGGAACCTCTTTTATATGTGACGCCTTTGATTAATTATATGTCAAGATAGAGCCTCACAATTCTAACGTAGGTCCTAAGTAAAACAAAAGGGCCAACTTTCTTATGTCGGTGTGCGTGAGCTGTCATACACCTTACCCATGATACTAAACAACGTTGCCTAAGAAACCAATAGAAAACTTGCAAAAAAAAATGTTGTACGTTTCATACTGAAAATGAAGTTGAGTTTAGTAAACATGAAAAATATCATATAAATTTCAAGGATTCAACAAAAAATAAATGTACAAACGGCGACACATCAAGCTATAGAAAACCAATATAAGCTGGTCGCGTGACGTTATACATTACTAGACCTACGCGCGGCCAGCTTATTATGGTTTTGTATATAGCTTGATGTGTCGCCGTGTCTACAATAATACAAGAAGTGCATTATAATAAATAAATTCAGAAATACCCCTTATCTACCAATAACCTACGGGAAACTCCGTGGGAATTTCAAAAACGGACGTATTAATATAAAAAAATTTTACAATAGAGTATTATAATCATAAGGTATAATTACAAAGTTCATTTGGATGACAATACAATTAAATATTAGGTTTATTGTTTTATTACGCGTCCTGATTAGTGCGAAATCAACTCATTGGACTTGTATTTATACATTATTATGGAGTGTTTAGTCATGAGAAATGTTTGAGTAACAAATATATTTACCAATATAGAGGTCGAATGTAAATTACAGATAAAAGACCACTTTAAGGAAACGTAATGAAAACTACTGCTATAAATGGGCCACTACTGGAAAGAAACTGTTTCTAATACAGTTATGAGTGTCCTAGGGGGTACTACTGAAAGGTAACTGTTCCTTATACAGTTATGAGTGTCCTAGGTGGTACTACTGGAATTTAACTGTTCCTTATACAGTTATGAGTGTCCAAGGGGGTACTACTAGAAGGTAACTGTTTCTTATACAGTTATGAGTGTCCTAGGGGGTACTACTGGAAGGTAACTGTTCCTTATACAGTTATGAGTGTCCTAGGGGGTACTACTGGAAGGTAACTGTTCCTTATACAGTTATGAGTGTCCTAGGGGGTACTACTGAAAGGTAACTGTTCCTTATACAGTTATGAGTGTCCTAGGGGGTACTAATGGAAGGTAACTGTTCCTTATACAGTTATGAGTGTCCTAGGGGGTACTACTGGAATGTAACTGTTCCTTATACAGTTATGAGTGTCCTAGGGGAACTACTACTAGAAGATAACAGTGCCTTTATAGTTATAAATGAGACACTATTAATATTTTGGTTATAACTACTGAAAAGTAACTGTTCCTAATACAGTTATGAGTATCTTAGGGGACACTACTGGAAAGTAACTGGATAACTGGAAAGTATATAAAATACGAATAAAAACTAAATTAAAACGATTGAAGTCAAAGAGCACCCCATTCGAATTACATTACCAATAGCAGAATTATGATAATAGCAGAGCATCAATCCAATACTCCAAATCCCTAACATCCAACCAAGCCTTATATACCATCACCGGTGAGAATACCGTTAGCGCGATTCAGGATCAACCAACCTGTCATAGAAACTGGTCGTCGTTTCGGTACTGCCGGTTTCTTGCCTATTGTGGCGAACGCTGGCGTCTCGCACGCTTCGTCGAGAGATCTGACGGCTTCTTCTAGACTGCCGAGAGATATCGAGAAGCTTTCTCGAGCTGCCGCGACTGACGCGTCGCTATCTCGCCGTAGAGTCACGATTTCTGATTCGACTGTATCGCAAATTAGGGCATGCAAAGCGGGTTAAATAAAAACACACAAAAAAGAAGAAAATAACAAAAAAAATATTAGGAGATATTTTGATGTGACATTTTCAAAGTTAGGACAAAAAGGCTTTGCGGTAATCAGTAAAAACTATAAGAATATTTACAAAGGGTTTTTCTTAAACACAAAACTATATAGGCAATAACTAACATTCATGCATCTATTTTAAACAGATACACACAAAACTAATTGTTATTTTTATTTCATAATCTAACTAATTAATGAGGATTACCATTTTAAAAGTCACTAGATGACGTGACACTGTTACGAAATAATGTAAAAATCTCGGAATCGATACTAACGAGGTACGTTTCTGACAGCCCCGAACGAGACAAACAATTTCATGTACAGGTATTTTTTTTAATTGGCGAAATTGGTCTGAAAGAAATGGCTTTAAAGAAACCTGTCATTGAAAGTTAACAAGACATCATACACTTAGTGTTCACTTTTAGTTAAGTTAATTAATCGACATCATAAATTCATCATCATCACCATATAATCATCCACTGATGAACATAGGACTCTCTTTAGGCGCACTAGAAAACTTTATCCAGGTCCTTCCTAATTCAGTCGCTCCTCTACGTCACAGATCGTCGGTCCAGCGAGCCGATGGACGTCCCACACACTACGTGATCATAGATTTTCAAAAATATCTCTCTCTATCTGTCGAATGAGGCTTATCATCGAAACAGTAACGCTATCTAGTAATCAATGGTAATCTTCACTATCAAATATTTTAATACACAAAAGTTTAAATTTCGAGATGGAAATTTAACTAAAATAAAAAGGTACTGTCAAAAAACAACATCTCTTTAACTCCAAACGATATTCATCCATATGAACAAGCGAATAGAGCTCACCGTCAGGATGCTGCATCTGCTGATGATGAGCATGATCCTCGGCCGCGAAGGCGCCTTGACTCCCGTAGCCGCTGGAAGATTCTAGAGACGATTCGCTGGCGCTGCTCTCTGAACAGACCTGGAAATTAAATTCTCATATTATTCTTCATGCTTCAAGGAATCTTTTACCCATAAATATGTTATAGTAATAGTAATGTAGTATATGGGGTTATAGGATCCTTCTTAATATGCTGACACTTTTTTAAGGATATGAATAAACCATATAAAATACAGTCTGTAGTTCATATAAAATTATAAACAGGTACTAAATTATGCATATTAGGTTATTTTAAATGCGAAAAGTTATTTTGCCTTTCCGTATATTATCTTTAAAAACGGCTGATGAATCATAATGAAATTATTACTATATTTGACACTGACATGTACATTTCGATAAAACATACTACTTATCTAAAAATGGTCAACCATGATTTATATTAAATTCGTCCGTCGCATGACGAGTAGTTTAGTATGGAAAATCCGATTTTTTTTCGCGATTTCGATATTGGTCCCATAGTGAAAGTTGTTCAGTTTAACGGTCTAAACCACTCCCTTAAATATTTATTTGTATTTTGGTAACACCTTGTCCTGATGATAAGATATAATTTAATATCTAGATTAAGATAGAAACTGAACAAATTTCTCTATGAGAGTAACATGGAAATCGCGAAAAAAAATCAGGTGCCCAAAAAAAAAAAATTTTTTTTATTCAAAATAATATCACATAGGTATAGCTTTTTGATGTCATTTTTTACATGCATACATTTGGCTCGATTAGAATCGTAGTTTTGTATTAAACAGTAGACTTTTTGTCACGATTTCGATGTTTGTCCCATCGCAACAGTTGTTGTAGGATAGGTTAGTCAGCGAAGAACGAATTTACATGATTCATTCATTTATAACCGTGTGGTTCATGGCTTCCAAGATATCACCTCATTTTCTCTGTGTGGTGAATGACGGACATGGACGGGATGAGTAACCCACAGAATAGGTACTAGAGGTGAGGTGAGGTAGAGGTGTTCTGCAGTTTGGCGAAAATTAAAGCAATTTGTACCTTTTGTAAAAATGAAAACTTAAAAAAAATTAAAAAAAAAAATTAATGTAATACTGTAACGCATAAGGATTGCATTGTTTTATGCGTGAAAGGTTAGTCAACATTCATTAAACTCACGACCAAAATCCCTTTAGTGGTGGTCGGAAAGTCTGATTCAACAACCAACTAAACAGGGTGTAAAATTAAATGGGACACCCTAACTAACAATTTGGCCATATAGGTGTCGTACAGTCGAACATTAGACGCATAAAGCTCCAGTATATGACGAAATTACAGTAATATAACTTTTATAAGTCAAAATAGTCATATAAATGGGGACCTAATACGACCAAATTGTTTGCTGGGACTTACTTAAAGGGGTGCTTCAGACCATCAAACTGAACAACTTTTACTATGGGACAAAAACTGAAATCGCGAAAAAAATTCCGCTGTCCCATACAAAACTGCAAACATAACTCGACTGAAATGTAAGCAGATTTCTTTTTCGCGATTTCGATATTGGGAAAGATGTTCAGTTTGATGGTCTGATCATCCCCTTAAAATAGTTTCAGCTAATTTTACACATCCATGACTCGAGTACAAATATATAAATTAATCATACATCCCCATCAGCTCGCCTTTGTACGTCACGACTTATTGTAATTTTTTTCATAATTAAGTTTTTGTGTACAATAAAGAATCTATGAATCCCCCCCTGAAGGGATTCGAACCCACAACCCTCGGTACAGCAGGCAGGTAAATATTTGCAGGATTCCAACCCGCGACCCTTGTTTCATTTTCACTACAAACTGTGCTAATGGCTGTCAAATATGAATGAGAGGAAATTATTATAACACGAAACCTAACAATATACTTGAAAATCGACCTTATGAACGGTAGTCTTTTACAAGCTTTGTTCAGTTCACCTGTAAGAGATTAGCATAGAAATAAACATGATAACTTACGACTATAAACGCCCATAAGGTACATTTTTATGTGAACGGGCACAAATATTGTTTATGCAACGCATAAATGTGTATTTGGATAATGTATTGAAGCTGTTGATATATTAAAGTTTTCATTGGTTGAAACAATGGGAGTCGAGTACATCATTTTTATGGTGCTGTTTATACCGACTTGATAGGTTTGATACTTTCGTGATTTTATTTAAACGTAGTTCCATCCATGGTTCTCTAGTAGTACCGAAACTCTGTCCAGTGTGACGGGTAGTGAGCCCGTCGCCACATTTAATAGACAGTGGGTACAATACATGCATCGAAATTGAAGCATGCAGGTTTCCTCGCGAAGTATTCTTTTACTGTGAAGCCAGTGGTATTACAAATCGTACATAAATTTCGAAAAACTTATTGGTACGAGTCGGTTTGGACGGGGATGGAACCAACGCGTCCTGCACGGCAGGCATGGTTACTCGCTACTAGACTACCACGGTTCTTGCGTATTTTCTATTGATGAAATAATGACCATTTGCATTATCCAGCACTGCATTTCTACCAACAACGTCGAGTTTTGAGAGTATCACTTTCTCATTTTCTCAAGGATAGTAAATGGCGGAGTCTCGTAGCAAGCTCGAATGCGAACACCGCATGTGCACCACCGCTCGTGAATAAACTTGCAACGCAACTCAAAATACAATGTTGATATTAAGGTATTTACTTACATGACAGCTAATTTAAGAAGCAACAAGATGTGCATGCCTCTATAGATGAAATTGACGTGACATGGATCCAAATTTTGTAATTAGGTCAAACGAAAGTAAAAAACCGCATAGTCAGACTGTCTGACACACCGTTGACGTAGGATCTTTTGCGTCTGACGGTCAGTAGCAGAAACGCTCGGTGAAGTTAATCCTCCATTACATCACTTGCCACTTCTCTCTCGTCACTTTTTGTCTTGTTGACGTAGAAAAAGCTAGCAAGATTTTAAATGGAGGATTATCTCTAATGAGTGTTTCTGCAACTGAGTGTAAGCCAGCCTAAAATTTATGAATATTGCAAGGGAATATCCCTTGCAAGCAGTTCAGTTTTCCATAGTATCGCATTATTCGCACGTAATCAAAGCACGTCAGTGCCGCTAGTTTTTAATGATAATGATAATGACTAACAATATTTTAAAGGTGTATTAAGACAATGAAACTAAACAACATTCCCTAAGGAACATGGGTCGAAAAACGTTTTTTTATGTTGGTATATACAAAAGTGCGGATCAGCTGATCAATTTTGTACGGGATGGCCAATTTTTTTAAGTTTTTAACTCATGTTCCTTTAATTTCATTGTCTGAATACACCCTTAAAATAATGTTATTCATTAAAAACTAGTAGTGTATGATGTAGGTACCATTCCACAACTGCATTGTTGGCGTATTAATAATCTCTCAGAGACCCCCAGTCCTGTCGGCATACAACCATCCCAATATACGTTTAAAAGAACAAGTAACAAATGAACTGCGATGCCTCTAATTAAGATGTAGGTACCATTCCACAACTGCATTGTTGGCGTATTAATAATCTCTCAGACTTACTGTCGGCATACAAAAATCCCAATATGCCAATATACGTTTTAAAGATCAAGTAACAACGATCAAAACTGCTAAATCCAACAATGATCGCTTGAATGGTATCTGAGACGGTAACCCGCGGCAAACGCGAACCGCAATCAGTTGCATACAGCCTGCACCACTGCACACCGCGTCACGCTTAGTTACAATGCCCTCCAACTGTGCTCAACTTATCTTCTTACATATTTTGTAAGTATTTAAACGTGGACGTACACGCAAAAAGGGTCCAGTTGTCGGGTTTTGAGTTAAGGTTCGGTATGTAGATCAGTCACATGATTATATGAAATAATAAAAAGGTGGGTTAAATTTCCGACAACTGGATCCTTTTTGCGTGGACGGCCACAAATGGCTAAATCATCTAAACAATTATAAAACTGTAACAGAAGTGTGTCTGTACATTATCATAGATATTAACAAAAAAAAAGTTACGATATGGTTTTTAGGTGTCTCTGATTCCATATCACCAATTTTTGGATTTTTTGTCGGTCTGTTTGTTCGTGTTGGTTTCTTATCTTCTTACATATTTTGTAAGTATTTAAACGTAGACGTACACACGGCGACACATCAAGCTATACAAAACCAACATAAGCTGGCCGCGCGACGTTATATGTTACGCGACCAACGCGCGGCCAGCTTATTTTGGTTTTGTATAGCTTGATGTGTCGCCGTGCGTACACGCAAAAAGGGTCCAGTTTTGAGTTAAGGTTCGGTATCTAGATCAGTCACATGATCATATGAAATAATAAAAAGGTGGGTTAAAATGCCGACAACTATACCCTTTTTGCGTGGACGGCCACAAATAGCTAAATCATCTAAACTTATAAAACTGTAACAGAAGTGTGTCTGTACATTATGATAGATATTAACAAAAAAAAAGTTACGATATGGGTTTTAGGTGTCCCTGATTCCATATCACCAACTTTTGGATTTTTTGTCTGTCTGTTTGTTTGTTTGTTTGAACGAGCATCACGCAAAAACTACTGAACCGATTTTGATGAAACTTTTTTGTTTGATAGCTTATGATCTGACTTAAAATCTGGTATATAATTTGTGCGGGTTAACGGGTTAACGCTAGTTAGTTTATAATTATGTAAGGGGTTATACAGGATCTAACTTAAATGATAACGGTTTTTTAGGAGGTTTTTTAGTTCCATAGTGAAAGTTGTTTAGTTTGATGGTCTGAAGCACCCTGTTCAATGTCGCATTTGATTTAACAACCTGTGTAAAGACAAAAAACAAAATTTTTTATTCAAAATATTCCATAGATAGCTTTTCGACGTCATTTTTTGACTCTACCACCGCGTCGGAAAGTGTCCGTTGAGAGAAGATGCGACAGACACAGGGAGTAAAATCCCTATGGAAGAGGAAGACCCTACGGTCTTTCTTAATATCCAGACGGTAGTTTGAAGGGATGATCAGAGCATCAAATTGAACAAGTTTTGACCGTATTTTTACTGGACTATAAGCGAATTTCGAAACATAACACAAAATATGTCAGTTTTTCAGTAATTGAATATTAGAAAGAAAGTTTTTATATAAAGTCGAAATCGAGAATGCAAGCGAGGTCATAAAATTATGGTTGGTTACTATTAAAATTCATAAGAAAAGTTATTTTAGAAAAAATATGATTTGATCCTTTGAGACCTTTGCCCAACAATAGGACGAAATAGGTTAAGAAAAAAAATTATTCGATCTCTATGAATGTTGGCTATACGGTTTAATAAGTAACTTGATATTCAAAACAAGATATCCTTTAATAAAAAAAAATATTTGGTCTAGAGGCCATATTTGGCTTTGTATGCAAATTAAGGATTTCCGTATAACACTTATGCGCAATATTAAGATGTAAAAATAATGACTCAGATTCAGTAGGTATACTGAATTGGTCCCGTTTGATAAGGTCGCTCATAAATTACGATTTCATGTGTTTTTTACGTCTACAAATCAGAATGCATTGACTCATGCACTTGAGAAAGTTTACTTATTGCGTTGTATGACTATTCAATTGTATAGAAAGCTGTGGTTTAGCCCACAGCTAGGCATATGCCTCTTTATAATTGCACCATTCCTCACGGTACTGGGCTAAGCTGATCCATTTCCGACCCGCAACCTCCACCCATATTTTACGCATACCTCCGAACTTATGGTATTTTCTTTTCATTCTGGGGTATTCAGATTTCTTTACGATGTTTTCCTTCACCGCCGAGCTAGTGATAATGATAAATACAACCGTACATAAATTCCGTAGAACTTAGTGGTACTGGCCAGGAATCGAACTGCTGCCTCGTGATTGAGTCACTAGCTCTCTTCCGTATGGACTATCATCGCTCCGATATGGCCTTTAGTAAAAACTAGCGACCCGCCCCTGCTTCGCACGGATGCAATGCTGATCCTAAATACTAGGCATGCCTTTTAAGTTCTGTCGTTTCCATATTTCCCGGCAATTTTGAATTTGGGACTGCTCTATATTCGAATGTGTTTAAATTTTGAATCTCAAAACCGTCAAGAAAGTATTAGGATTAATGCTATTGTTTAGTCACAGCGTCGATTTGAATCTGTCAGGTTACGCACGAAAAAACACGGCTTCAGTGTTTTGAAGAGCTAACATCTGTGTTCAGTGATGAAGCCCCATGTCTGCGGACTGTCGAACGCTGGTATTTAGAATTCCAGCGTGGTCATACTAGTGTTAGTGACAAATCTCGCGAAGGACGCCCAAAATCCGCCTTCACTGAAGATAACATCATTGCTGTGAGACAACTAATTCTCGAAGATCGTCATGTGACGTATCGAGAGACAGAGGCTCTGTTAGGCATCTCAGGGACAACCATTCAGAAGATCTTGCATGAAGCGCTTGGTTTGAGAAAGCTAGTTTGCCGTTGGATACCGCATCTGCTTTCCAACGATCACAAGGCGGCCCGCGTCAGATGGTGTAAGAAAACTCTGCAAAGGTTCAACCGAGGAGAGTCAAATGAGGTCTACGACATCATCAGTGGTGACGAATCTTGGATCTATGCCTACGATCCTGATTCCAAACAACAATCTACAATCTGGGTCTTTCAAGACGAGCCACAGCCGACTAAAGTTGTTCGTTTTCGAAGCACTTCAAAGAAGATGGTGGCCACGTTCGTTGGAAAAACCGGCCATGTTGCGACTATTGCACTTGAAGATCGTAGAACGGTTAACGCAGAGTGATATACCACAGTTTGTTTACCACAAGTCATCGCCGAACTTCGAAAATCTAACTCAAAGCGACGCATCATCTTGCACCACGACAACGCAAGCTCACACAGCGCTCGTCAAACGATTGAGTATTTGAAGCAGAAAAAAGTAGAAATTCTAGACCATCCTCCATACAGTCCTGACCTAAGCCCTAACAATTTCTTTACATTCCCTAAAATTAAGAAAAGTATTCGTGGTCAAAGGTCCGGTGAAGAAGCAATCGACGCTTTCAAGTCAGCCTTTTGAACACCCTCACTTTAGAGTGGAATAAATGTTATAATAACTGGTTTGAGCTAATGGAAAAGCGTATTAAGCTACGCGGTGAATACTTTGAAAAACAATAAAAAGTACTATAAGATTCTAGTTGTGTTTTTTTCTTCAAACGACAAAACTTAAAAGGCACGCCTCGTATACTACAGAATGTCTATAGGCAAGCGCTGCCGGCCGGCCCCCCGGCCTGTACCGCCGCAACCGCTATGTCCCTGCATTTTAAGTCTGCAATATCTTCGAAAATATTCATTTAAATTACATACCGTAAAGGGCCATATTGATCTATATTAAATGCACAATGTATTTAAGGTACTTAATTGGATAAGGATTAATGCTGTATTGCTTAAAATCGCTTCGTAAATAAGCCAGATGGTATAGACACATACCATCAGGGACTTTTTTCTAGACGTTTTTAAGGTGTCTATCTCGAAGGGTTCAGCCAGCGTTTGCAATGTAAGCGCAAAAAATGTGCTTATTTAAGTACATCACATTAGAAACCTCTAAAATTATCTGTGTTTGTCTACTATATAAGGTCTAACAAAATTAGGTGAAACTATTTTAAGGGGATAATCAGACCATCAAACTGAACAACTTTCTCTATGGGACCAATATTGAAATGGCGACAAAAAAATCTGCTGTCACATACATTTAGGTCGAGTAGGTTTGTATGGAACAGCTGATTTTTTTTAACGATTTCGATATTGGTCCCATAAAGAAAGTTGTTCAGTTTGATGGTCTGGTCATCCCCTTAAAATAGTTTCAGCTAATTTTGTTAGACCTTATATTATGCATGTATTATATACATATAAACCTTCCTCTTGAATCACTCTATCTATTAAAAAAACCGCATCAAAATCGGTTGCGTAGTTTTAAAGATCTAAGCATTCATAGGGACAGACAGACAAACAGCGGGAAGCGACTTTGTTTTATACTGTGTAGTGATAGTCATGATTACAATTTCACCCCGTAGTGACAAGTTAAAAGCTTATGTAGTCATGCGGAAACGTTGAATGTTGGTAGATTGACGTCAGAATTTTATGAGGAAAATTTTATTGGATTAGTAAATAAAAAGATATTTTTGCGGTTGCGGTTAACTTAAAAAGTACAGAATAAAATTTACCCGAAACGAAAACTCTTTTTCAAATATTATTGATTTTTAAACATGTTACAGCCATGTTGTGCTATTTCGAACAGACGCAACAGATTGAAAATTTCGTTCTCTGGGTAGTGGGCTCGGTGGCGAAATTGGATAACGCAGTTCCCCGGTTTGGAAGAGTGCGGGTTCAAGTCCCGCCCGAGACAAGTTAATTTGAAAACTCTTTTATTTACCGGTTGTTTACCACGCCGTACTGCCAAACGACAGAGATCCTGGGTTCAAATACCGGTTCGGTCATGGATGTAACATGCTGTCGTTGCATGGTGTCCATAATAAAAACCTTAGTAGTTTACCGTTCACTCCGTTTCTGGTGGGGGAAGTGAAATTAAGATGTAGACTGTATAATTTCTGGTTTATTTAGAACTTTCAAAGCGTTACAGGAATTGGCTGACGAAAGAACAGCGTTGTAGGTCTGCTATTGGGTAGTCAATTTCTTTATCATCAATCATCACTACATAGTATAAAACAAAGTCGCTTCCCGCTGTCTGTCCCAATGTATGCTTAGATCTCTAAAACTATACAACGGATATTGATGCGTTTTTTCTAATAGATAGAGTAATTCAAGAGGAAGGTTTATATGCATATAATACATCAAGCATTGCACCCGTGCGAAACCGGGGCGGGTCGCTAGTAGGTATATACTTTATACCTATTTCTCTAAAATGTTCTTATAGGTAATCTTTCCAAGGCCAAGGATGTACTCTTATATATTCCGTGGCCAAGGTTACAATAGCCATAATAAAGGAAACTACAGAAAAATTCAAAATTCATAAAAAAGTTATAATAGTCGTGAAAATACGTGTCACTTGTTTTAAACCATATTTTTAATTTATTCAACAAAAATAGGCATTAAAAAAAATGTTATGTTGTTCATAGCAGCGCATTGGGGTCCAAAAACTAGGAGAACCCACCTGACACGTACTTCCCACGTACACTTATACACACACACTTTATACTAAATAGCTGTTGCCCGCGACTTCGTACGCGTGGACTTAGTTGTTGTTGTGGACTTGTTTATGGTTTTTTTTTGTGGCATAACGTGTTTTTGTTACTTTTGAAAGAACACCCCCTACTCACTACTTATACACCCCCTACTAACCCCTGCGTACCCCCTACACAACCCTACGCATCCCCCACTCATCGCCAACTCACTCCCTACTCAGCCCTACGCACCCCCTATGTACCCCCTACACACCAATACGCATCCCCTACGCACCTCCTACGCACCACCTACTCACCCTCTCTAGCCCTCTACGCAACCCCTACTCACCACTTACGCTCCCCTACTTACCCCTACGCAACTCCTACTCACCTCTACGCATCCCCTATGCTACCCCTACACACCGCTACGTACGCCCTACACACCCCTACTCACCACTTACGCACTCCCTACTCACCACTTACGCTCTCCCTACTCATCACCTATTTAGCAGAGTAGGGCGTAGGTAAGTAATTAACGTCCCAAAAAACCATAAAAACGACACCCATTCGCCCATAATTATATTTAGACAATCCAACCCCATCGCACCTTAACAGGGGATGATGGTATTTCACGTCAGCCAAGTTGGATTTTAAAATTATTGTTGTTTACGTAATCAGCGACCCGATAAACCATACAAACAATACCCATCTCGATTTTTAGACTTTTTCACCACCATTTCCCCCTTTCAGGGGTTGAATTCTGAAAAGAACCTGAAACAGGTGTTTAAATTTCGAATAAAATAGTCTAACTAATGTTGTTTCCCCATACAAAATTTGGGCCCCCGTTTCATCCCCTTAAGGGGTGAATTTAGGAAAATCCTTTCTTAGTGCACTCATAGACCTCATAAGGAACCTCCGTGCAAAATTTTGAATCTCTAAACCCAACGGTTTCGGCTGTGCGTTTATATGTCAGTCAGTCAGTCAGTCAGTCACTCACTCAGTCAGTGCCTTCTTTTTATATACGGTCTAACAAAATCAGGTGAAACTATTTTAAGGGGATGATCAGACCATCAAACTGAACAACTTTCTCTATGGAACCAATATCGAAATCAAAAATTATTAAAATAATAATGTACACTGATCTACTAATATTTGGGTATTATCCCTGAATGGGGACCTGTGTTTTGTTTACTTCTACACTTTACTAACCACGCGCCGCACGGCCGCACGGCCGCACGGCACACGGCGGCTTCCTTTGAACTCAACGCCACCCCCGCCGCCCTCGCTTGCGTTGCGATTGCGACCTTGCTTTTACGATCAGTAGCGCTTGAGCCGCCGCGCCGAGAGATCGATTATCGATATGAAATCGCGCGCGCGCGCCTCAACCTCTTGCGTTGGGTTACGCACGTGGTATGTTATACCAGCATGGTGTATTGACAAGTGTAGTGTTCCGACCTACTTGGACGATACCTACACTGACCTGACCTTACGCCACTTGATTTCCATGTATAGGGTCGTGCAAAAATATTAGTGTACGGACAGGACGACCCATGAGCCACCCATGAGCTCAGACAACGGACAGGGAAGTGTACGCATGTGATGTTATTAAATACGTTAGAAACGTAACGTTTTAATCAAAGTGCAAAGACACATCCAAACACGTGACATAAAGTTCAGTGAAAAAGGTGTAATGTACAAAATTTTATGTAAGTACCTACCTACCTACCTACTCCTACTTACCATTGGACCCATTTTTAAACACGCTTAAGTAGAATAATTGTCAAGTATTCGTTTAATTTTTAAAATAGGTAGGTATTCCACTGTCTTAACGTCCACTGATGTGTGACGGGAAATAGTAATATTGGTAATCAAATTTTTAAGCAAAATGCTATCTACGTACAATATCTGCCTACTACACATCCAAAATAAAACAATGTCCAACTGTCAGTCCAACTGTCAACTAGTACGCGTGTCCTGCGCGTAAGTTCACTGACCTCACATTGCCCGGCACCGCACCTGAGTGCGCTGTTCTGTGATGTGAGTGGGTCTGTGATGTGAGTGAATCTGTAATGTGAGCGAGTCAGACTCACTCAAACAGGGCCAGATTCAGTGGTAGATACGTATTATTGTCATACTTTTATAACAGCTGATTTTTTTTTCCGATTTCGATATTGGTCCCATAGAGAAAGTTGTTCAGTTTGATGGTCTGATCATCCCCTTAAAATAGTTTCACCTGATTTTGTTAGACCTTATATACTTCAATTAAAATATTCAAGTTCGGTTGATGGCCGCTCCAAAAAAATTGCAAAAACAAAAGGCGCCATTTTTAGGCATTGGCTTTTGCAGGCTGATTCTCGCACATCGGCCCACCCAAAATGGCTAAGACTACGGCCCTCCAACCGCGTAATGTTGCTAGGTGGATTATGTGCATTTAGAGTTTCTTGTCATTTCTCAAATCAATTTTCTTTTTGTTTCAGTTACGCAGTATTCATACACAATAGTTTACAATGGTGAGTGAAGCTACTATAAACCTGTGCCAAGCGTGGACAAAACTCAACCACGCGGGACCAGTATAAGAAAGTGTACTAATATTCTATATCTATCTATATATCTTATATATATTAAAATGAATCCCTATTTCCCTTGGTCACGACATCACGCGAGAACGGCTGGACCGATTGCGATGAAACTTTGGTGGGTTGTTGTGCACATGCCAGGGAAGGTTTATAAATAAAAAACGGCCAAGTGTGTGTCGGGTAAAACTGATTCTGAGGCGGTACGAAGTTCGCCGGGTCAGCTAGTGAAGAATAAGTACGAATGTTTTGTAGATTTCGAATTAGGGTGTTAGGGTAGATAGTTGAATTACTTTAAGGGGTGATTGTACTCATGATATTGAACAACTTTCTCAAAGGAACTAGGAAAATTCGAAAAAAATCTACTTTTAATACAAACTTCAATCGACCGATCGACTGATTACTTTTAGTATGGAAAGTACTAATTTATTTTTAGCGTTTCCTATTGGTTTCTCAGGGAAACTTTTTCAGTATCTTCAGGTACAATCATCCCGCCAGGTTCAAACTTCCTTCCTTAAAATGAGTGTTCTCAATCAATCAAATAACTTTCTTACTTTATTTTACTCAAAAATCATAATTCAATCAAGTAACTTTCTTACTATATGTTACTCAAAAAACATAAATCAATCCAATAATTTTTCACATTATTTTACTCCAAAAGCATATCAAATAACTTTCTTACTTTATTTTACTTCAAAAAGAAAAAACAGAAAAATACAGAAAGAACATACAATAGGCACAAAATACGGCAGCCTTATCGCTAAAAAGATATTGTGTTTTCGTTATGTAATGAAAAAGTTAAATAAGTAAAATTAATTCCAATTAAAGATAATTTCCGGGAAAAACGTCCAGTTTTGGTAAACTTTAATAGATAAGTACTTTACAACCATAATGATTCTCTCATATCATAAATTCATACTCATTTTAATTAAACAATACTCCGGAAGTAATAATTACTCTGAAAAAGTCCTGGAAATAAAATTTTTAAGCAGACTTTTTAAGCCGAGTTTCCTTAAATTAGTAATACATTATATTAGGTAGGATATCCAGGGAGGAAATCCCGCTTGCGATTATATAATGTTTTTAGGTACCTAAAGATAAGTAAATTTTTGTATCGACGTCGTTATGCCATTATTTTTAAGTAGGTACTAAAAATACTTAGTCAAACCACAGATTATTTAATAGTTACTACCTTAACAGATACTGCACTCTCTTAGAAAACACTGATTTCGCGCACTTTTACAGACAACAGGGCTGCGTTCAGAACCTACACCCCAGGTGCACCCCGAGTGCAACTTTTCGCACTAACGCCGTTCCGAGGCTCGGTGAAAAACGCTCTTTGCAACTCTGTTGTCACAACTCAACCGTTCCGAACCTCTGACGGGTTGCAACTTTTAACCATCAAATTCGATGGTTAAAAAACACTCTGACGTTTTAATTATCTGTGGTTACTTGACTTTTCGCGCGTTTTGAACAAAAGTTTGTTTTTCAAACTATTTTTATTCACTTTTTGATTTGCTAACATGGAAAATGAGTTTTTTTTATTGTATTTTAAAATGATGGAAGCCCTGGAAGCCCATATTACTTTAAATTTCAAAATTTGAGGTTATAAAACAACCGTGATCGTTCCGTACCTCATAGCGAGTTCAAAATTGGCGCGGTCGTTCCGTACCTTAGAGCGAGTTGAAAAACAACCGCACCTAAAGGTCGTGAACGCACCCCAGAGTCTTACGATCTGTCACCGCGACGAACGACGAACATAAACTTGTCTTATGTCAATTCACCTAGAGTCGATATCACATTACCCGTCAAGCGCCTCTGACGTAACCACCGAAACGCTAGGGTTGTTTATTGTCAGATAATACCCTCCGTCACGAGGATATTATTTTCTTTTATCTTATTTTCCAAAGTAACGTTAAAGCAAAAATCCAAGGCTACGGGAATTACTTCTCCTGAATCGCATTTTTTTGCTTAATTTAACTGCGCTAGTTGAAAAGGTAAAAAATTTTCAAACCAACAACTAGGCACCAACATTGATAATTATTCTGTTTATTTGTATCTTGTACAAACGATAAAAACGTTAGCATTGTTATACTCTACGAGCGTTAACCCGCGACTTCGTCCGCACAAATTATATACAAGATTTTAAGTCAGATCATAAGCTATCAAACAAAAAAAGTTTCATCAAAATCGGTTCAGTAGTTTTTGCGTGATACTCGTTCAAACAAACAAACACACAAACAAATACAGGAACAAACAGACAGACAAAAAATCCAAAAATTTGTGAAATGGAATCATTGACACCTAAAAACCATATCGTAACTTTTTTTTTGTTAATATCTTCAATGTACAGACAAACTTACTGTTACAGTTTTATAATAGTATAGATAGATTATTTATTATTATTGGGTAATTGGGGCCTTAACAGATTTGCGTCTGTGCCACTTCGACCATCGCTGATCTTTTGTGAACGCCCCTTCTACGTTCCCTGTTAATCCCTACAGCAGTTAGGTATCGCAGTAGGTTTTTAACAGGGAGTTCTTGTATCTCATCTGGAGCCAGTACCTGTCTGCCAAGATGAATACTTCGTATGTACATTAATGGACCACAATGCAGAGAATGTGTAGGGGAGTTTCCATGTCCTCTCCGTCAGAATCTGCAGCAGGTGGAGTCGCTTAGTTTCAAGGTGTGCATGTGTTTGTTTAATTTGCAGTGACCTGTGAGTGATCTCACTATTGTACATAGTTTGTCTTTTTTAAGAGCTAGTAAGCTGTTCGTATGTTTACGATTATACCCTTTGATAAGTGCTTTGGAGTGATTTAGGCCAGGAGCGTTTCTCCATGTTTTGATTGCCTCTGTATAGCTATACTTATTCAATTATTTTTATACTCTAAGTATTTTTGTAAATATTATTTTCAACTCATAACTTTGCTTTTGGATAAAACAAAATTTACTAAGTACCTTTCTTCATCCAACTGACACAAAAAAAAGACACATTTTTGTTAGATTTTCTACTGGAACAACCATTTACATCACAATAATTATAAGCAGGCATATTTTCCCATAGAAAATCCGTCCATTACTGGAAGTACGCAATCGCGATAGCGTTGTGATAGCCCTATGTTATTAACATCTTGCAAGATGCACGTGACGTAGGCACTTTATCGCAGCTGTCAAACGTGAGTGACGGAGCACTGGTTAAACCATGTAACTATGGACGAGTTACGCGCGTAATTCTACGAACAAAGCTTTTTGACACTTATTGCAGAGGACGAGGTACCATGAAATACGCAACTTTGGATTTTATATTACTTTTTTTTCCTTTAGATTCTAATTTAAATTGTTAGCTAAAAATTTTCTCGTGTGAACCCCGTGTGAAACGAGACTAGTTTGAAGTTATTGTTTCGCAATTATAGGCTGTCTCGTTTAGTGATAAGGTATAAAATTGTATATAAATGCACGTGACCCATTGAAATGCAATCGCGGGGCTGGTACATACAGGGTGAAATTGATATCATTAGCATCCTTTTAAACAAAGAGTCTACCCATCAAACTGAACAACTTTTACTATGGCAGCAAACCGATCGGAGCAACAAAAATATCAGCTGTTCCATACTAAACTGCGACGCGCGAGTTCGCGACTCAAACGTATGCAACAGCAGATTTTTTTTTGCTCCGATCGGTTTGCTCCCATAGTAAAAGTTGTTCAGTTTGATGGGTACACTCTTAGTTTAAAATGATGCTAATGATATGAATTTCATCCTGTAGTTATAAAAAAGTATTTACGCTATGGTCGTAAGACACAGAACAATATAAGAGGGGTTAGAAATGCAAAGTAGCTCTTCTGCTTCTGAGACGACTGTCGCCACTTGTCTTCCCGCTCACGCTGCTACAATTACTCATGCCCTCTCGCTCGCACCACGCCGCGCGCCTTATGGTGTTATGCAAATCATTGCATAACCTGTTGCGACACGTTCCACGCCTACTTTGCACTTCTAACCCCTCTTATAATGTTCTGTGGTCTAATATGACATGCTAAAAATATCAAAATTAAACCTTGAACGTAATGGTTGTTTTTCTACGCTAAAACTTATTAATATTTAATTTTATACTCTAATAAACTGACGACCATAATCCCACTGGGAGTGGTTAGTAACTGTGCTACAACTATTAAGTGCTACAACTATTAAGTGCTACGGTCTTTGCGAGCAATTGTAGCAAGGCTCAAACTAAATCAAATCAAATATACTTTATACAGGTTGTTACAAAAATACAAATAAACATTTAAGGGGGTGGTTAAGACAATCAAACCGAACTACTTTCGCTGTGGGACCAATACTGAAATAGCGAAAAAAAATCGGATGTTCCATCATCATCATCGTATCAGACGATAGACGTCAAAATGGGGAGATTTGCCATAATCGCCATGATGCGATGCGTTTGCGATGTTCCATACTAAACTACACATCTACTCGAGCTACATGTATTAGTGTGTGATGACTAACTTCACGCAGCAACTGTGGATCTCCCGAAGGAATTTTGGAGAGAAATTGTGTATTCTAGATTATACATTTTTTTTTCAATTTAAATAAATAAAAAAAAAATTTCGCGATTTCTATGTTGGTCCCATAGTGAAAGTTGTTCAGTTTGATGTACTCAACAACCCTCTTAAAAGTTTTAAATGTTTATTTTTACTATTGTAACACCCTGTATTAAACCAAAACATAAGCAGTAAATGAATACAGAGAGAAGTTACAAGAGGTACAAAATAAGGCAGTCTTATTGCTAAAAAGCGATAACTTCTTTATTGAGGGTTTCAGGATAGAATGGCGTGTTAAGGTGATAGGTAGCTAGCCTTTCGCTCATAAAAACACTAAATAAGAATACAAGAAACCTCATCCCTTAGTCGCCTCGTGCAACACCCACGGTAACTAATGGGGTGGCACATTCTAACCCCACTCTTCTTATTCCATTTCAGCCCAAAAATAATGCCAGAAATAGCGAAAGCGGAATACAAGTCGGGCGAAATCAGTGACATGGCCGGCGCTCCTGTCACCATAGACAAGATAAAGAAAAAGATGGAGGATGTACGCATTTTCAACTTTAGCAACGCCTCGCTTACAGACACCGAGAAGAAAGAGCTGGGCAAACTATTTGACGCTGTCGAAATTATGGTAAATTAATAGTTAGTACATAATAAGTTAGGTATAGCCTGTAGAGTTCCACTGCAGGGCAAATGCCTACTCGAATAATGATGAGAAGGAGTAAAGGCTGGGCCACACAGAGTGCAGCTGCGGGCCGGCTGCAGGACGACTGCAGGCCGGCAGTAGTTGTAAACTACGGAATTATATGCGAGGTGTCATACTGCGGCTACCGTTCCGCAGCTGTTCCGCAGCCGCGCCAGACTGCATCTAGTGTGACACCTCGCATATAGTTCCATAGTTTACAACTACAGCCGGCCCGCAGCCGGCCTGCAGCCGGCCCGCACCCACAACCTCCGTGTCGAGAGCCCAATGCTCTTAACCATTAGACCGCGGAGGCAGTTAGTCTTCCTGTACAATACCTCAATGTTCTGGATACAACCAAGAAATTGTACGGAAAAATTCGTTCGCTTGCTTTAGGATCCTATTTGAACAACCAAATCCTACTGGACCGACCTTGCTTTATTAGAGTCGAAATGAGTTGTGTCCGCCATTCTTCTTTTCAGACATCATCACGCTACCGGCAACCGATAGGCGCGCAGAGTACCATGTTTTCTGCGTTAAGAATAGTGGAGAGGGCGGTGAAGAAACAACTGAAAGAGGGACAGATCTCAGAGTCGTTGGCTGCCAAGTTCAACTGGGACCGATTGTAAGTTATTAGTCAAACATTGGAACAGAGACGTGGTCGCTCACTCAAGGCATCATAAAATGGCTGAAAGTTACCCAAAGGGCATTGGGCATATGCTCGGAGTTTCCCTGCGAGATCAAATCAGAAATGAAGAGATCCGCAGAAGAACCAGAGTAGCTGACATAGCTAAATTGCTAAACTATAGTGGCAGTGGGCGGGGTACATTGCAGAACCGATGGGCGATGGGGCCGAAAAGTTTTCGATTGGCGACCGCGCACCGGAAAGCGCAGCGTGGGTAGGCGAGGTACAAGGTGGAACGATGACCTGGTGAATGCGGCGGGAACCGGTTGTAAGAGGGCAGCGCAGGACCGATCGTAATGACAATCCTTGGGGGAGGCCTATGTCCAGCAGTGGACGTCCATAGGCTGAGATGATGATGATGATGATGATGAGTCAAACTTTGAAGGTGCAAGGATTGGCTGCGATTCGGAGGAATTTAAGATTGTTATATTATATGCCCATAGACGAGTGTCATGTTACGAGACGAGTGTTAAATATGAATGTGGATGGCTGCGGTAGGAGAGGAAAACCGCAGAAAAGATGGATGGATTGTGTGAAGGATGATAATGTGTAAGAAAGGAGTGAGTGTTGAAACGACTGCTAAGAGAGATGAATGGAAGTGGATGACATGTTATTGCGCCGTCCCCAAATAATGGGAAATGGGCAAGAGAATGACGATGCAAAGACCATAGACATACCAGATGAACTGAATAGGATGCATAAGGGACAGATAAACAAACATCAATTTTTATGCACAAACTGAACGGCAGATTCTATTGCATTGACGTAGAGTTTTGGTATGAAACATTTTATTCCCGATTTCGATGTTGGCTCCGTAGTGAAATTTGTTCAGTTTAACGATCTGAAGCACCCATATGTAACATCCTGTGTATTAACAAACTATATTTTCCCTAGAGGCGCACGTCAACGTCGACAAGATCCTGAAGCTAAATATTATTACGACAAGAAGACAAACATGCGTGTTTTTATTCTTAATGCTAATGACGATACACCTAAATAGTATTTAATTAGGTACTTTATTAATTTTAGAAATAATGACTGAATTTTTTAATTTTCTGTAATTGTAACCATCTGTAATAGATTAAAGATTTTTAAGTATAGCTAACTGTAAATTTTTATTAGTATTAATCTTTATTAGTACTTCTTTTTATTAGTATAAACTTTTGACTACTTATATTATAATTACGCGTATAATTCTACCAACAAACATTTCTGCCACTTTTTGCGGGGGGCCAGGTAACATTAAATCCGCAACTTTGTATTTTATACCCCATAACTTTAGATTCTAATTTTGATTGTTAAAAATCATGAAAAGTAGTCTCGTGTGAACCCCAAACGTCATAAGTTCGTAGTTATTGTTTCGCAATTATAGGCTGTCTCGTTTAGTGATAAGGTATAAAATTGAATGTTATGCACATGATCAATTATCGTTCTGGAAGAAATCGCTTTTTAGCGAAAAGACCGCCTGTTTTGTGCCTTTTGTATTTCCTGATCGATTGCTCTCTGTATACTCAGTTTTGTGGTGTCAAATAAAGTATAATTGATTGTTCTTATACCGTGGCAGAGGGGAAATGCTACCGCAAGGCAGCAAAATAGGTCCTTATGATAAATAGTTAAAGCCCTTAAAGTATATAATGAATTCAAACAAATTAAGCGTTTATTTGTTATTTATATAATTTACATTCTAAAAAAATCAACAGATGGCATGTTCATCGCCCCATGGAGAACTGTACAAAATCATCAATCAAGTGGGCAAGAGATCGTGCCCACACAGCCATGTCAGACGTAAAAAGTTATTTCGATTAAAAATGATTCGTAAAAATGAAATATGCCAGTAAAAGATGTATTGGCATCATTCTGATCATCTTTTCGCTCTTTATTATTTTAAAGAAACACATTTTGAAATCCAAAATTAACCAGATCTTCGTCGGCACCGGCTTCTATCATCATAGCGATATAAAATATAAACCAGTTCAAAAGTCGAGCAGCTTTCTTCACACTCATGAGAAATATAGCTAGGACCATTAAAAACCACAGATCAGGCCTACTGGCCATAGGCAAATGCCTATGGCTATGATTGCATTATGATTCCATAATGCTGAAAATTTCTAGCTCGCTTCGCTCACTCGAGGATAGGTATTGCACTGCATTCAAGCACTATCTGAGTTCTGGCTACAGGAAGAATAGTAGTAAAAAATTTGAGCCCGCTTATAATGCTAAAAATTTCCAGCTCGCTTCGCTCGCACTAGCATAGTTATTGCACTGCATTCATGCACTATCAGAGTTCTGGCTACAGGAGGAATAGTGCTGAAAAATTTCGAGCCCGCTTCGTTCGCTCCAAAGTTGTTATTTTTATTTTTCACGCAGAAACCGACTGAGCTTTGTTACTAAACGGTATCTTGAGTCAGGCACCAGTCTCCACAACACTAAACTGAACGTTCTAAATATTTAGTTCTAAGTCGTAGGTATAGTATTTTCTGTATTTGTAGAGAACAAAATAAACGAATTTATTATTTTTTAGCTTCACTCGCAGTTTTTTAATGTTACCTTCATAAAATGTAGCCCTGGTCAAGGGGCCTTGCAAACCTCATCTTGCCCACATACAATTTTGGTCTTGCGCCGCCTCTGCTGGCCTCAAAGTAAATAGGAACGTAACAGTATCTGGTACAAACCTTCTCCTGGTGCGGATGTTCAGCGTTGTGCTGCTGCGCGCGCGAGGCTGCCAGCGTGGCCAGCTCCGACATGTTCACGTACAGCGCCTGCGGCATATCTGCGGGCAACGGCACTTGTTGTTTATATCGTCGTTAAGAAAATAAGCGGGTACCATTTTTTCCATACAAACGTATTCCGCTGTTTCCTCCCTGGATAATTACACTAGAGGAAAAAAAAGTTTACCATACAATCTATGTTACCACTGCTATGTTCCTATGTTTTGCTTTTTTGCATTAATTATAATTACTGTTAGAACTAGGGAGCTTCGAAAATGACCAATTTTACCGCCTGTTTTCAGACATCCAACAAACAAATTTGACAAATATAAACAAAAAAGCAAAACATACAGACATAGCCAAAGACTTATTTTATTCTTGAAAGAATTATTAAAATCGGTTTAGTTTTGGAAGAGGAAACAGGGGAATACGAAATGCAGATTTTGTCGATTTTACGTAGATAAAATTGGTCCGAGCTGCAGTTCTCTTTCGCACTCTATCTGGCGGGGTGTATGGGTGGGGTGGATCGGACAAATTCGTATACAGTCTCGAAAAAGTGACCTATTCTCCAAATTTCCATTTCAGCCCGCCTCTTTTACTATGACAACCGTTCTATGACAACCGATGGGGTGTCAGAGTTCTAGAGACCAAAAACTGGCAGGCGTAGAGTGGGACAGACGACCTAAAAAGGTAGCGGGAAGCGACTGGATGAGGAAGGCCGAGGACAGAGTTTTGTACTATGTTAATTGATAGAATTTACATAGTACAAATCTTATTTTTGTACATAAAAGACATCATCGGATTTGGACAAAAATGAGAATGTGCCGGCCAAACAAAATTATGCGGTTATTCTGTTCGGACTTGTCCGTCTCAACATTTATTACTATGGCATCAAAACTTTAGGGCCATTTTCCTTGGTTTTATTAAGGTTTGAAAAATCTTATTTTCATACATTTTTGATGAAATAAAACTTACAGCTACAGCTTTCGTGCCATAATAATAAATGCTTAGACGGACAAGTCCTAACAGAATAAAGCATTCGTTTATGTTGGCCGGCACTTTCACATTTGGACCAAAAATGTATGAAACGCTGATGATGTTCTTTGTAGATGTATTTCCAAGATACGCTACGATATATTGTAAGTCTGAGATATTCACAGTATTTTTTTTTTATTCATAATGGGTTTGCACTTGGCTTCAGCTCACCTGATGGAAAGTGTATATGAAGCCGAGGATGCAGCGCGCTCGCCCAAAAAAAAGCCTATTAACTCTTCTTTTAAAAATATCCTGATTATATTTGCCCGGGAAAACAGACGCAGGGAGAGAGTTCCAAACCTTACCGGTTCTCATTATAAAAGAGGATGCAAACCTATTTGTACGGATTGTTGGAATATCGACTACATATGGATGCAGTCTCGCACTACGTCTTGTCGTACGTTGGTGGAAGGGGGATGCTGGAATCAGGTCATGTAACTCCTGGGCACATTCACCGCAGTGTAGCCGATAAAACACCGATAGACAAAAGACCAATCGTCGGTGTTCCAGACTATGTATCTTAGCCTCGACGCATCATCTTAGCATCATCATCAATTATTTGAAATATCAATTAAATTATAGCACATGGAAACACTCGTAACTATGGCCTATTAAAAAATACAAATACAAACATCTTTATAAGCAAAAGAGAAATTCAGTACACATGATACAATGGACCCCGCATGCGGCAAGCAAGAATCTCGGGAATCCTCTACGATTTATCAGGAAAAAAATTACTAATTTTAGAAAAAAAAAACAAGTTTGTATATTTGGAAATGTAATAAGATAGCTGGTTCTAATTTTCATAGAATGTGTAGTATAAGTCCAGCAGTGGACGTCCATCGGCTGAGAAGATGATGTGATATAAGTTGCCGACTGCCTGAGACAGTTAAAGGGGAGCGATTAAGGAAGGCCTAAGATAGAATGTTTAAATGACGCGCCTTTGGAGAAACGTATGTTCAGCAATGGACGATGATAGGTCACATGAAAAAACCTTCAACTACTTATACAGGGACTAGTTACACGTGTAATACTCTTAACAAACATTTCTGCCACTTTTTGCGGGGGGCGAGGTAACATGAAATCCGCAACTTTGGATCTTATTCCCCATAACTTTAGATTCTAATTTTGATTATTAAAAATCATGAAAAGTAGTCTCGTGTTTCGCACTTATAGGCTGTCTCGTTTAGTGATAAGGTATAAAATTGAATGTAAATGCACAATTGCACATGACCACTTGTTCTTACTGTTCACTGTTGCCGTGTGGTGTCGGCTACGAATAGCACCATCCCATTTCCTCCCGTGGGTGTGTCGTAAAAGGCGACTAAGGGATCTACGGGAGGATGGGCAGCAGCATCCTCTGAGTACACACATTCAATCCAACTGCGATCGCCAACCCGCCTGCCAAGCGTGGCGATTATGGCAAATCCCCCCATTTTGGGGGAGGCTTATGTCCAGCAGTGGACGTCTCTCGGCTGATATGATGATGATGGCTTGTTCTTATACCGTGGCAGAGGGGAAATGCTACCGCAAGGCTAGTCCTTATAATAAATAGTCAAAGGTAAAAACCCATAGAGACAAAGCTTCTAAGGAGCACACAAAATGATCATATGCCGCACAACGGCCATATATTATCCTACCTTTAGTGAGATGAGGCGGCAGGGAGGAAGGCTTGCTCGGCTTGAACTGCTGCTGGCCCGTGTTAGAGTTACAAGCGCTGGACTTCGCGGGCACTGAAGGTCTTTCTAGCGACGAACATCTCTGTACAATAGAACATACATTTTATTATTTAAAAGGGTAAATAAGGTCTAACAAAATTAGGTGAAACTATTTTAAAGGGATGATCAGACCATTAAACTGAACAACTCGATGGGACCGATATTGAAATCCCGAAAAAAAATCAGCAGTTCCATACAAACCTACTCGACCTAAATGTATGGGACAGCAGATTTTTTTTTGCGATTTCAATATTGGTCAAAGTTGTTCAGCTTGATGGTCTGACCATCCCCTTACAGTACTGGGAGAGATGACAGGTACTCGTATTACTTAGCGCAATATCCTGTACTTCGTCCACGTTGATTACACCTTAAGGTGGTTTCAGTCCATACAAACGTTTGACGCACAATACGCGTAGACGGAATTAATAAAAGTAATATTTTATATGTGGAAAAATAGTTTCGAAAATCTAGATGCCGCGTAACGAATAACATTTGCAATTTATAATATAATTACGAAGATATAAAGCTTTTAAAATTTTGTATGAAAAACTTCAAAGCTTTATATCTTCGTAATTATTTTATAAATTGCAAATGTTATTCGTTACGCGGCATCTAGATATTCCAAACTATTTTTTCATATATACAAAGTTATATATATTACTACCGTTTACGCGTATTGTGCGTCAACGTTTTGTATAAAATGGACCCCTCTGCAACCGCCTTAAGGGACGATGTTCGAAAAATCCTCTTAGTGCATAGAGTATAAAATATTCCAAATTTCATGTTTTTATCTTCAGCGGTTTAGGCTACGCTGTTGACTTTACGGCTTAGCGAAGGGCTGATCTCAATGCCAAGCTCGATGAACTTAAAGCCAGACTCTTAATGGAAAATTGACATGTAGCGGACGCACTTTTAAAGCCAAGATAGGCTACATCAACCACCTGAGAGCACGTCTACGAGGCTCAAAGTCAGTCGCTGTGGGGAACACAGCCATGAAGCATCATCGTCATCATTCCAAATGTCATGTTTCTATCTTCAGCGGTTTAGGCTGTGCGTTATCAGTCAGTCAGTCAGTCACGGTTTATAAGTATAGATTGATGTCATTAAGCTTCTGTCACAACCTGAACCTTAGAGCACAGTATAAGAAAGAATATCTAGTACGACAAGTCTCGCTGAGAGTCACGTTGCGAGTTTGGCCACGAGAAAATGTGTTATTCGCGCGGTATTCACGCGACTAAGGATTGACCTCACCACAAGGCTCAATCAACGCTTTTTTTTTTATAGCTTGCTCAAAAAAATCCAAAGAGATTAGAATAGATACTCTATAAACTACTTGAAATTGTTGGAAATGGGTGTGGACACGTAGAATGAGGAAGTTATAGGAGGAAGCACGTGTCTTGTCATATTCACTCAATAAGAGATGCACATAGCAAATTCGTTCTAGTTAAAAAAGGAGATCGCTACCTTATTGCTGGCCTTATTGACGTAGCCACTTTTTTGTACAACGATGGGCACCTGACTCCGGAGTCACTTCATATAAATTTTATAGGATTTTATGACTATCGCTATCTGATAAGCGAACAATTTTTCGTCTATGGCTAGACACAACCAAAACGTCATTATGAAAACGATTGTAATTTTACGGCTTTGACAACAATACTGCATAAACTGAGGTGTATACTAACCACAGAACATTATAGGAGGGGTTAGAAGTGCAAAGTAGGCGTGGAACGCGTGCCACACGGCTATGCACTCATTTGCATAACACCGTAAGGCGCGTGGCGTGGTGCGAGCGAGAGGGCATAAGTAGCAGCAGCGTAAGCGGGAAGACAAGTGGCGACAGTCGTCTCCGAAGCAAAAGCGCTACTTTGCATTTCTAACCCCTCTTATTCTGCTCTGTGATACTAACCGTAGGAAGAGGTGGTCTGGCGTATATTCCTTCCCTCGCATTCTGAGCGACCTCCTGCTCTGATGTGAACGTGTGGACACTGAGGGCCGGCCGAGGGTGACCACGCTCGTACGCTGAAACATAATTACAATGAGACTGACGCATCAGTATGTTGATTCTTGGTTCATCCAACAAGTTTTTCTTCACCGTTATATCTTCATAATAGTGATATCGAAGGGCATTTTGAATCTATATGACAAAAAGTTCAAGACCCAAGTAAGTCCAAGTAAGTGCAAGTCCTCTGCAAACAGAATAATAAATGATCACTTACCATAATAAAGTTACAACTTACCAGCTGATATAGTGTGAGGCCTACCACCCATGATGGCTGAAGCGGCCCTTTCGAATTGCGCCGTGTCTTTCAAATCTGGCCACGTCGCCGATGCTGCAAAAAACAACAACGTATCAAACTTCTACATATTCATCATCATCATCATCTCTGGCGATGGACGTCCACATAGGCCTCCCACAAGGATCGCCATAACGTCGGTCCACCGTGTGGGCGGCCTACTCACGCTGCGCTTTCCGGTACACGGTCGCCACTCGAGAACTCTTCAACTCCATCGGCCATCGGTTCTGCGAGCAATATGCCCCGCCCACTGCCACTTTAGTTTAGGAATTCTTTGGCTTTTCTTCTAAATATTATTTATTATTATAATACTCAATATGTTATGTTTAAATCCTGTTTAAATCCTATTAAAGATTGAAAAATACTCACCTTGAGTTGCCATTTTACCCGACTGCGCGACGCAAAGGCGACGGAAGGAAGTGACTTTAACAGTCGGGACCCATTAAAAATTCAAGACCGGATCAAATTTTCCCAATGATGGGTCCCAACTGTTGAAGTCGCTTCAATATTACTTAAAAGAATTCTAGACTACAGGACTTATTTTTTCTTTTCAGTTTTTTAAAGTTCACTTTTTATTACAGTCCAATTTACATTAGCAAGCATAAGGTCAGTAGTGGAACTCGACTATACGTTCCTTGCCCGGCCTCTATATCTATGTTTTAAGGCTCTGAACGGACGATAGATTTCGTATACGCTGGGCAGAAATGACCGATAGGTCTCAGAATGGAATTTAACGCGGAATCTTTATTCAAAAATTCGGTGTTAAAATGAGTTCCATACTGTCTGTTTTCGCGGACAATATGTCTAGCGGACAAAACAAAGTCAATCGACCGGCTGCATATTTTGCAAAGAGATGGAAACTCCCCTTCATCCTCTGATGTACAAACGAAATACTCATCTAGGTAGACAAGTTTTGGCGCCAGATGAGATACAAATCGTCTCAGTTAAACCTACTGCAATTAGTGGCCCCGTACGACACCCATGAGAAGAAACGGGTTGTTCCATTTCAAGCCGGTACCACACTGTAGTAATAAATGTAGTATAATTACCAGCGTTGGCTATGTTATCACGCGATACGTCGTCGATATGATCGTCTTCCATGGCGCTCTTGGTCGGTGTTATACATTCGCTGCTGACGCTCTGATTGTCTGAACCCTGCGATTATCATGATAATAATTATTATGTTTCAATTACAATTCGGTCCTGTCCCACTTACGGAGGAAATATACATTTAAATGCAAGCGTATAAATTGGCAATACGAAAGAGAAGGGATCTCTCTACAAAAAAGCAACTAAATATAAATATTATAAGCTTCAATATTTCTTTAGGTTACATATCGAAAAAGCATTCTAGTCTTATGAATATGGCCTATAGCAGTGAAAGTAGCGCCACATCGAATTATCATTAAACTTTTTACTAATAGTACAGCTTGCTAGTCAAATAATTTTCAAATCGACTTATGAGGGTACCGAGCCTATTGTGCCTCCATTGGTTTTTATTTATTTCTAAACAATTAAACAACATTTCCATAAAACAAGAATGTCAAATTGTAGTCCTGATTGGCTTTCAATTTATCAAAACATTACGGATTATTATGGTTTATGCTTGAAGTTATTATCGTTAAAACCGCAAAATGTGGACACTTTTGGCAGTTTTAAAAATAATAACTACTAACATTATAAAAACAAATCCGCAGTGACGTGATAGATTGAAAATCCGCAATAACTACAATGTGACATTCTTGTTTTTTTTTGGAAATGTCGTTTAATTGATTAGAAATAAAAAAAATACGATTGAAGGTAGCACAATAGGCTCGGTGCCCCCTTAAGGTGGTTGCAGAGGGGTCAAATTTATACAAAACTTTGACGCACAATGCGCGTAGACGGTATTTATATAAGTAACTTTGTATATATGAAAAAATAGTTAAGAAAATCTAGATGCCGCGTCACAAATAACATTTGCAATTTAGAAAATTATTTCGAAGTTATAAAGCTTTGAAATTATTCATACAAAATTTTAAAAGCTTTATATCTTCGTAATTATATTATAAAATGCAAATGTTATTTGTGACGCGGCAACTAGATTTTCTAAACTATTTTTCCATATATAAAATATTACTTTTATTAATTCCGTCTACGCGTATTGTGCGTCAAACTTTTGTATGGACTGAAACCACCTTAACAGGCGTCGACCTGTCTTAGCGAATATGTAGTCTAATCGGGACCAATAGCATAAAGGTAACAGTGCCTTTCGCAGCACGTCGAGATAAAATACAACTAAAAGGCGCCCGGTATCTGAATAGAAAGACAAGTAAAAATTCAAAGTGTCACTACTATAGGGCCGCAAAATAAAACAAAAAACCAAATTACATTGTCAACGTAGAGCGAGCGGCGCTGCAAAGCGTCCTGAGAACGAAAACCGGAGTCCGCACTGCACACGCTCGACAGCCGAAACGCTGACTACAAACAATACGAAAACCACACAACAATCAAGCTAAACTAAAACAAAACAAGCTAATTAAAGTCCGACCAGAAAAATAAAAAATCTTGCCATGTTGCGCAAAATTATTGGAACCAATTTTTGTACCTGCGGAATTTTCAATAAAGGTTCAGTATGTGGAATTGCAGCGCCCCCAAAAGAGGTTTTTTTATTTTTCTAGCAGGTTCTTATCACGTTATTTGATTGTTAGGCCCTTCCGGGCCAGCCATGGTGGATTCCTCCACCGAAGCGGAGGAGAGAGGAGATGTGTCGTGAACAACCAATAAAATTCCTTATTTATCCATTTCCTCTCCGCTCAGCTTTAGTGTATACAATACACCCAAGAGCATCTCCGCTCTTATCCGCTCTGACCAATCTCTGCTTTGGTAGATTCCGGGCCTTGGAGTTCTAGACACTTCGGCAGTGACAGTGTCATAGTAAGGACACACTTGCCGAAATTACGCGAGCGAATTTAAGCTTCCAATGCTTTATCATTTAGTATACCCGCGACATGGCAGTCAGCGTCCATTTTTCAAGTAAAAAATCACTCTGAAATTATACCTCCTTCTCTTCACTTACCACGTCTTGACTTATCCACATTCCATCCATTCTCTAGAAAACGATGGTTCTGGGCGCCAGAAAGGGTAAGAGCTACGAGAAAATGCATTTCCATGCGGACAAGTCATGTCCCGTTAACTTCAAAACGTATCTAACATTTGTGACTATTATGTGTAAACAAAACAATCGTAAAGTGCGTTCTAAAGTGACATCTAAATGCAAGCGCATCAAGGTTCAAAGTACCTGTGACAGACAGTGGGATTCGTTGCTTGGCGCCGGGATGGTGCCGGACGATGACGCGTTCGATATTGGAGTGGAACAACTCACTGTTGAGCTGGATACTGGAATAGGAAACAATACAAATTACTTGGCTTCAACAAACAGGTCGTGGTGGACTATAGTCTAGACAAGTTAGTGCATGAGTCATGCAGACATAGAGCATGACCGTTTTGGGTGATTGCAGTGCTCTGTCACTCGCGTTGTACAGCTGCGATAAGTACCTACGGCGGCGCCTTGTATCTCATGAGGTCAGACTGTCGTGGATTGAGGCGTATTTTAGTTTTCGTTCCTGAAAGCATTGCTGAAATTCGATAAATCGCGCGAAATCGAGAAGAGTGTCGGTAAAGCGCAAAATCGGTAGTAACTATTGAACAATCTGTGGTGTGGTTTTGCGTGAGTACATGCGTGCGTATGAGTGTATGTGCGCATATATGTCTATGTGTGAGTTATCTTTGACATCAGCGCGCGGTGCGAGCTTCTATTCCTGCGCCCTTAAAAAATGCTCAGCTAATCTAACAACGCTCTGACAATAGCATGGGCGAAGAAATGTTCCCCCGACGGCAGGCTAATCTTAGGTCATTGCAATAAAATATGAAGCGAGCGAAGCGAGATCGAGACTCTTCTGCAATACAACTCGATTAAATACATCAAAACAGAAGACAGCGAAGCGAGCTCGAGATTTTACTACAATATTTTTAGACAATTGCCAACCTGCAATGAGATTGAAGTGCAATATAATGATATTATTGCAACACGATTTTAAATGAGCGAACGAGCGAAGCGAGCTCGAGATTTTGCTTCGAGACTCTTCTGCAATACAACTCGATTCAATACTAAATTTCGCAATAAATTTTTCGCATAGTTCCAGTTAGGCGCGTCTACACCCGTATACGCGATAAAAATTATGTGGGTATGCTTGACCCAAAACTTAGTCCTGGTCATTTCTGCGCCCCTCCAGGGTCTGCACCTTGTGCCTGATTACCGCTGACACCACCCTATTTACAGCACTGCCCACCTCTAATCGTATCGCCCTCTGTTCCATCACACATAGGAGAGTAAGAATGAGAGACTGCATTTATGTTTAGCGCGTACACTTATGCACTTTAAAATATCCTAGATAATAACTTGTTAGTGTGCTCACCAAGGTGATGCTCCGAGCACTGGCTGTTCATAGACGATATGGAGGTGAGCGAAGACTTTCTGCTGCCCAGTCGGGACGCCGGCGGCGAGTGCGGGGCCGAACCGCTCTCCGCCCACATACTATGACACGACTTTATGTCGCATATCACCTGCAATAGAGTTCACAATACCAATAAACATCCGTCTATAAAAGGTCCTTCTAAAATAATGTATACTTGTTTAGGACATGATTCGACTATCAAACTAAGATTGTTTCCATGGGAGTAACATTGAAATCCGATATTAGTCCGAGATTGTAGTTTTCATCTCTATCCTATGCGAATCATCCAATAAATCAACCTTAAAAATATTGGTAATTATTTCAGAAGAATTTAACTTTAACACAAGGCTAAGAACCAGAGCGTCGGTTGCGCCTTGCGGAGAGGTGCGGTTCCAATTATGGGGATCCAGGTTCGAGTCCGCACGGACAACATGGCATGTACCAATGAGTTTTTCTAACTTATGTACGTAATGCCGACTGCTCTCAAACGGTGAAGGATAACATCGTAAGGAAACCTGCATACACTGAAAAAGAAATTCTGATGTGTATGTCTACCAATCCGCATTGGACACGCGTGGTGTACTAATGCCCATACACCCTCCCTGAGGGTAGGCTTGTGCCCTGCAGTGGGACATTTATAGGATGATGACGAAAGAACCAGAATAGTTTAAAGATAATTGAAATATATTTCTTTAGTTTCGGGATGAAATTTCCTGGCACGCCATTCGATGAAAAATGGGTTACACAGAGATCAATCAATCCAATTATAAAAGCAGTACAAACCTGTAGACTGGCGGCTGGCAAAGTCCTGGGCTCGGCGATATGCCGCGTCAGCTGCTCTGTGCCTTCCTGCAAGTGACCCACCTCCGCTAGCATTGCCACTTCACACTCCTGCGAAATTATTAACAACATTTTAAACAGGGGCATAAGCTTGGTTATTTTATACTGGGCTTAAGATACGTCACGTAAGTAGTCAATATTGTCTAAGGAAATCTCGCGCTTTTTCGAGCTATATTTGTGGTCAACCAGCCTTCGATCTATTGTCCTAGCTTCGCACACTTGAACGAACTATACAATCGCCTTTATATACGCTAATAAAGACACAATAATAGGAACCAATCTTCTTTTTATCTTTCTGTTTGCAAATCTAAACTATTCAATCAATCAATTATACTTTATTTGACACCAAAAAACAGAGTATACAGAGAGCAAACAATCAGGAAATACAAAAGGCACAAAAACAGGCGGTCTTATCGCTAAGAAGCGACTTCTTCCAGACAACCATAGGGTAGAGGAAATAGTGAAAGAAGATTGGTAGGCGGTGTAGATCATAATAACACAATATAGATAACATACACAAATAATGTTATACAAATAAAAACATACTGTAATATAAAAATATATATATAATATAAATACCTATTACGAATACATATTCATACCTACAAATACATATCATACATAAAAGATGGGAAGATGGATTTCGTTCTCTGGGTAGTAGGCTCGGTGGCGAAATTGGATAACGCAGTTCCCCGGTTTGGAAAAGTGCGGGTTCAAGTCCCGCCCGAGACAAATTTTTCAATTTTTAATTTGATACATAAAAGAGTACTAAAACAACAATTATTTATCAAAGAGAGAAAAACATGAACCAGAGAGGTGACCATTCAGGATAGGAAGTCAGTGCTCGAGGTAATGAGCTTTGACCTTCGACTTAAAAACATTTAAGGAGGGTGCACGTCTGATCGGCTCCGGCAACAAGTTCCAGAGCCGAACGGCATGAACAGAAAAGGAATGGGTGTAGAAGTTAGTGGAGTGAGTGGGCATAAGGAGGGAAAGGTTTTCAGAGGAACGCAATTTACGACCAGTGGTGGAGGAAATGGAGGAATAAAAAGTCAGGCGTTCCTTAAGGTATTGAGGAGTCAAAGGATCGAAGAGGACTATATAAAACTGTAGCAGAAAGTTTGTCTGTACATTGAAGATATTAACAAAAAAAAAGTTACGATATGGTTTTTAGGTGTCCCTGATTCCATATCACCAATTTTTGGATTTTTTGTCTGTCTGTTTGTTTGTTTGTGTGTTTGTTTGAACGAGCATCACGCAAAAACTACTGAACCGATTTTGATGAAACTTTTATTGTTTGATAGCTAATGATCTGACTTAAAATCTAGTATATAATTTGTGCGGACTAAGTCGCGGGTCAACGCTCGTAAATCTAATATTTAAAACCATATTTATTAATTACTACGCTAATTGTTTATCTCTTACTTATTTCATGATGTGCACATATTCTTAGGATTATGGCTTGCTTTACCTTTTAATCTGTCTATATTTGGTGTTTTTATAATTATAATCTATTTTATGTGCCTAATAAATAAATAAATTTCATTATTTTATTAATAAATTATAAATGTACTTATGCAGTTGAAATGCGCTCCTTCCGAAGTATGTAATAGTAATATTTATTTGCCAGCGCAACTTTACTTCATGAGAGTTGCAGTGTACACACGGCGTCACATCAAGCTATACAAAACCAACATAAGCTGGCCGCGCGTAGGTCGAGTAACGTATAACGTCGCGCGGCCGGCTTATGTTGGTTTTGTATAGCTTGATGTGTCGCCGTGCATACATGCAAAAACTGTTCTCAGTTTAACATCCTACTAGGAAATGCTTGAGGAAAGAGTTTTCAAGGTGCCGGTGCCAGTGACCAAAACTAGTTTTGCACACAGACGTAAACCTTTCATCTTTCCTTATATATATAATAAATTTGCATCATTATGCGACCTGAGGCGTTGCAGTGTACAAGAAGCCAAGAAAATAATTTACAACAAACTACTGGGTTGGACTTTGCGCATCCTCATAGAGCATGGTAGTGGAGTATCGGCGGGGCTTGCCCAGTGATACCTTGAGAATTGCACGTTGAGCTCGCTCGAGCATGATGAGAGCAGCAGCTGCAGCACCTCCCCAGGCTAGCACGCAGTAGTTAAGTATTGATTGACAGAGCGCCAGGTACAGAGATTTCAGTAGTTCGCCATCGGTAGCTTCTCGTAAAAGTTTCATTGTGTAAATTAATTTGGGAAATTATGGGACCAACCAATCAGCTGTTCCATAGAAAACGTCTATGGTGACTGGACCTAAATGTAAAGAACAGCTGATATGAAAGTTGCTCAGTTTGACGGTCCGAAGAACCCATTTTACACTGTGTATAAATCAAATTCTGACGAATGATTACTTGCAGATTTAATTTTCATCTCGTTTATTATTCATTGAAATATTTTTGTTGATTGACGAGCAAAGTTAACTATTATTTAATTAGGACTTATTTAAAAGCGCACTATTTATATTTATTACAGTGGTATAGCAGGAGGTCCCAAATAATAACCTAACAATTAGATTTTTAGCTTTTCAAGTGGAAGATAATCGAGCGAATCATCGTGATTAATGGTTGCCCGAATTATCCTCAAATGAAAGACTAAAAATGCTCTGGACTACTAAGAAAGGCCAATTAGAAGCAACATAATTTTAAAACTAGTTTTATTTGCGCCACGTGACTAAAAACTTAGGGAAACCTGAAATATACAGGATATCCCAAGACTCAACAACAGGAGATAGGCAAGTTTATAACTGTTCAGGGATAAATACAAAAAAAAAGTTAGTTTTCGAGATTTTGTAATTTTTTTAACATTGGAAAAATCGCCACCCTTCGTCTACCTTTTAGATGAAAGTAGTAAAATAGTGTCAAGCAGAAGTCCATGGACAGAGCACCCTTTGGGGCACCCGAAACACCCCCATGTATGTTCTACGATTTTTTGCAGTTTTCGAGTCATGAATTTTTTTCTGAATTTTAGAGAATTCTCTATCTCGACAACTTAAAACATTTAAAAAAAAACTAAAAGATTTTTTTTAATTTTCTTTTTTGCTAATTAATCTTCAAGAGTTTACCTTTTATGGATAAAATAATCGGCTTCGTAACTTTGATGCAAGTCATGAAAATTTTAGTGTAAAGTGAAAAATTTACGTTCTGTTAATTATGACTTAAATTTAAAAACTCGCAATTAAAAATCTAAACAGGTGACTTCATGATTTCTATGCAGGTCTAAAAACTTCTTCAGATTCCCAGCTTTCATAATCATTTAAAAAAGTAGTACTTAACACGTTCCGGGACAGTGAACGAGACACAATAGAAAGATTTTACCTTACAATAAAATCAATATTGTGATCCTGAAGTCCTCTCTGGGTTTGTGAGAGCGTGTTTGCTGGATTTTACTGCATGTTTGCCTCAAAAGCCCATTTATTGACCGCTTCCGTCGTAATTTTCCTAGATTTCATAAATAGAACACTAAACGATAACTTCCGCTTGTCACCTTTCCCGCCATTCGCCAGCGTGCTTGTTTGGCGCTGCCGCCATTTTCTTCATTGCGCCTCACCAGGTGGCCTTAAATAGGCCCAGAGAGGACTTCAGGATCACAATATTGATTTTATTGTAAGGTAAAATCTTTCTATTGTGACCCTTTCGTCCTCTCTGGGTTTGTGAGACGTGTCTGTTATCACCTGGTGAATGGCAGGGGTGAAGTTATGATAGGTACTAGATTCAAGAGAATAAAGAATAAGTATATTGTTATTAAAAACAAAAACATAGTAAGTACTATTATGGTAAGAAAAGAAAAAACAAAATAATATAATTAATTGAAAACTCTTCAATTATTAATAATAATACATATAAGAATGCATTGATAACTTTGTATTTTACTGTTTATGTTTTGGTGTAAAATAAAGTATATTTGATTGATTGATTGATTGATAACCTAACAAAGTTATCCATATAATTTTCTATTAAAAGTTATATGTCTGAAAAGAATATGATAAGTTTTGTCTTTATTCAACCTATTTTGTTTTCTGTAGTAACTATGGAAGTTTCTACTAATCCCTTTAATACATCATCGAGGGAGAAATCACTAATCAGACTTGAGACGTCGATTCAATTTTATAATAATAATACTCTCCGCTTTCCCCACTGGGAAAGAAGCGAGACTTTTTAAATAGATAGGAAAATAAAGCTGAAATTTGGCTCAATTATACCGAATACCTATAATGTAATCAAATACTTGTCAAAATTAAATTTCGTAGTTAATACTTTGATCGGGGCAACCGAACAGTCGATCTGTACTTGCGAAATGACGCTAAGTTTGTTTCAAGCTAATAAGGAAAACATGTCACATGAAGATCATTACCAATCACGATTTGATATTTAAATTTAAGATTTATACCGGCCGCGCCGATGCCTACAACAACAAAAAAATCGTGTTGCACCGACGCAACGAATCGCATAATGGCCGTATCTATCATCTCTAGCAACTTAGATCCTAAATCGAAGTTCACACAATCTGTGGTTTGTTTGAAAAGAATGTTTGTTAAGCGCTCTATTCCTAGCCCAGGTAAGAAAGTTGAAGTTATGAAAGTTGAAAGAACACGGTAAACGTGCTTCCTGTTTGGTGCGCAAGTTTCCGCAGAACAAAAGTAAGAGAAGAATATTAACAACCTTAAATTTTAGACGATGGATACGAAATGACAATATTATATTTTATATTTTTATGTAAGCGCCACTTATTCATATATTATTATATTATAATTATGGAGTTCGACACTGGACAGAGTTTGGGTACTACTAGTAAAACGTGGATGTTCCGAGGCTTAAAAATATCTCTGACTACCCCCTCGGGGAACATAAGTCGTGAGCATATTCTATGCTTGCTATGGAGTTCTATGGAAAAATAATGTTTAAAACGTCTTCTTTTCCACTCAGGCTTATGGGGACTCCTGCGATCAACCATGCTTCCAGTTTCAGATCCTCCAAGTTTGGACGAGGTTACCCCGTGGTGATGTGTTCGGGTTGGGTTGTTCGGCGTTGATGTTACACATCTGTGTCCACTGTGTATGAGCTATTCGGTGTGCGATTTTACTTTTTCAGTTGTATTGATGACTTTACTGACGTCAAACTTGCTATTGATAAAATAGTAATACGAGGATTGAATGAAGCATTTCATAGTCATACTAAGTACAAAATTTAAATTGACTTCTAATTATTATTATTATTATTATTATTATTATTATTATTTTTTTTTTTTTTTTTTTTTTTTTTTTTTTTTTTTTTTTTTTTTTTTTTTTTTTATTCAATACATTACTTTATAATCACTTATATTTATATTTATAAATATGAACCGCACTTCAGAAACCATAGGGTTTATATGAAGTGCGATGTTGCGGTTGAAGTGCGGGTTTATATGAGGTAGCTTTCAATATAGCGCTTAATACATAGATAGGTATATAATTGAATTGTACTCAAAAAAAAAAAATAGCACTCTGATAAACCAGCTATTATGTTTTGTTATCAATCACAAACAAACAAAAGGTATAAACGAAGGCCAATATCTCCACTTTTATTATACATATTAGCCACAGCAGAACACTTGTCGAACTATAGTCAAAGCTGTCAAAACGCGGATGAAATTAAACGCTGCTCACGTTTCTTATTTATAATCGTCTATGAAGAACGCTAGAGGCCGTCGACTCCAGGGACTTGACCACTGGGACTCACGTCTCAATATCCTAAGCTCTGCGACAGTGTAGGCGGCCCAGATGACACGACGAAGCCCGCAGAGCTCAGCCTTCCGTTCCAAGGAGTGACTACACACACCTGGAAAGGATTTTACTTCCAAGGAGGGACTTTACACGCCTGGAAGTGTGCACAAGGAAACTCGCAAAGATTTAACTTCAGAGGAGAGAGTTTAACCACCTAGAAGTAAGTCTAAAGAAGCTCGCAAAAAAATCTAATTTCAGAGTTTGGACTTTACCCACCTGAAAGTGTTACTCATCTGGAAGTGTGCACGACGAAGCTCGCAAAGATCTGTCTTCCGATCAAGGACTTTACCCAACCGGACGTGTGCATGACGACATTCGCAAAAATTTGCCCTCTAAGGAGGGACTTTACCACCTGGAAGTATGCAAGACGATGTCTTCAGAGGAGGGATTTTATCCACCTGGTTTGTGCACGATGAAAATCGCAAAGATCTGTCTTCCGAGACACTTTATACCCAACTGGAAGTGTGCACGACGAAGCTCTTAAATATCTGACTTTCGACAAGGAACTTTACCCAACTGGTAGTGTGCACGACCTATTGTGAGATTCCACTCCTTCCTTTTTTTTTTTTTTTTTTTTTTTTTTTTTTTTTTTTTTTTTTTTTTTTTTTTTTTGTCCGCTTTTCGTGAAGAATTCTTGTTTCAGGTCATGTTGCAGTAGACAGGCACCAAGAAATGTTCTATTAGTTTTAGAAAAATTATTTACTTGTTTTTTATTTATTTACGTAATTAAATCTCTGTCCAAGACATTTCATAGCATTTATAATCAATTGAAGAACACGATGATGTTCGATGTAGCGAAGCTTTCTGGAAAGGGTTACGCCAAATGATATGATGATATGTACGCAAACTGTCTTTTGGAAAAGTCTTGGTAAATTTGCCGAAGAATCTAACGAAGTGTTAGAATTGCTATAAAATTTAAATTACGTTCAATTTATACCTTCTTTGGCTTACCAATCGCTGTAGAAAATGTACATGTCGAATTTAATATTCTTGTGATTCGACACCCACCTGAATAAATCTATGTACACATACTTACACGTACTTATACGTACACATTTTCTCAGGTTTTATAGATAATTATATGGACGGGATTGGGAGTTCCCGCCTCCTTTGATGAAAATAACACTTATATGTTGAACAAGTCGTCGTCTACTGTGGAAACGACGACGCGACGACGGTAGAATCTCGAAGAGTTAATAATATTTCAGAATTTAACCAAAACAAAGGTGGCGTTTAGTAAAATATCAAGGTTCAGACCAAAAACAATATTCAAATCATTTTGGCTCCTACTGATCGATGACGGTCATTCGCTAAACATTCCGATAAGTTGGCTAGTAAAATAGGTCTATCAACTCTTTGAGCCGTTAAAATATAAAGTTACCAAATGTTATAAATGTTATACAAGATAATTTAAGACCTTTCTTATTCGGTTTTAATCATTTTGGACAAACATTTTACCGACGCCCCCCTTTTTTTTTAAATTATCGATCTCGCAATATGCAACCTTGGAAGATGGTTGATAGCTATTGCGACAACCTTTCCGAAATGGAAGTACGGTTGTGAGCTTATGTACATAAATATGCATGTATGAAAATTAAATAGATTGGAAATCTTCGAAATCCCGCCGCCCCTGCTCCTGTTACAGGTCTGACATTTGAAAATCTCGTTCTAACGGGTTTTAAGACATCGGTCAAATTTGATATTGGTCAAACCGGTATTTCGTCTGAAACGAACCGCAATAATGTCAACTCATCAACGGAAAGCTTATTTATTATGTAACAGTCACAATGCAAAAGAGAAACGTTTTAGGGCATCCAACTTTTAGATTTATCATGCATGACACACTTATTAGTTACACAGTAAGGCTACCCTAGCCTCAAGTCGTTATAATTTGGCCAGATGCCGCGCGGAAGAATTCCCTCGAAAATGGAGGGCCAGCGCGGTCGAGCGCTCAAACGTTGTACAAATTCAAAACACAAACCTGGCCCGCGAGTTATCAAACCTCAACTCGCATAAATCTATAGCTGGCGCTGGAGCTGCGCCTGGAGCTGGGGCCGCACGGCGCGGGACACGAGGCGCGGGAGCAGGACACGAGGCACGGAGACGCGGCGCGGCAAGACGGTCGCGGCGACAACACTCGATTCGACGAAATAATGATTCTCGAGAACCATCACGAACCGAATTCACTAAACGGGCTTTAAATTTAACAAAACTACACTATACGAGTGACTTAACGAAATTATTTCACATTATTATCGTTAACGGAAATTTCGAACTTTTCAAATTATTTTCACTCGCGATGTATTGAGGCAGGACTGCACCCAATAAAATCCGGAAACACAATGTAGAAAATGGCGGCAGCGCCAAACAAGCACGCTGGCGAATGGCGGGAAAGGTGACAAGCGGAAGTTATCGTTTAGTGTTCTATTTATGAAATCTAGGAAAATTACGACGGAAGCGGTCAATAAATGGGCTTTTGAGGCAAACATGCAGTAAAATCCAGCAAACACGCTCTCACAAACCCAGAGAGGACGAAAGGGTCACAATAGAACTTTTATTGTTATCACGGCTATAGGCGGTCACTGTCCCGGAACGTGTTAATTTACTTTGGCTCCAATCGGCCTTCAAAGACAAGAGGCGGAGATTTCTTGAAATTAGCAATGTGATTTTCAATAAAACAATAACTAATTTTAACGTGCTAATAGCAGAATGGTTGTCAGTGCCGCAATAATGGGGTTGTTTCGGGTGCCCCAAAGGGTGGTCTGTCCATGGACTTCTGCTTGACACTATTTTTTGGGACACCCTGTAGAAGAAAGACAACTTTTGATAAAAGTCGCGATATAGCCGCATTATTCATTTTAAAAACCAGATGGTAGAATTCGATGAAATCACATGTTTACGATAAAATTCTGAGAAGAATTTAGCGCGCGACGCCCGCCCTAGGCGTATTTAGTACATTCTAGTTGGCTAGATGTCGTTTTGAGCATCATTTCACTATTTTGCATCAACAATTTCGGATCTACTACTCTACTGAGTTACCTAAGCTACCTCTCTTACGTAGTAGTTGGTTTGGAAAATGTCTTAGCGTATTTTCGCAATTCACCTACTCACGGGTAAGGAGCATCTAAGAAACGGTATGGAGAATAGCACTTTTTCTTATCTCCTTTACTCTATGCTATTGCTAAACTTACCACCACAGGGTTGAGTAAAGACACGAAGTGGCAGAAGCGGCTCCTCTCCTCGATGAGGGCAGCCTTCACAGCTTTCTCCTCCATATCCTCCAACTGCTGCTTCCGCTCTTGTACGTCCTGGAAACAGAAGGACATGACACTTAAACTCACGCTTAGATCCATGTTACACAAGCTATTTTTGAGCGTGGATGGACTGGGTGCAGGGGGCGAGAGACAGAACGTCATGGAGAAAAATGGAGGAGGGCTTTTTCCGACGACGGGCTCATCAAGGGCTGTGATGGATGGAGTTTTGAGCGTAGGCGATATGGCAACTGCACTGCAACGACGTCGCAACTGAATAGCCGCTATTTTTACTGAGCGTTATCGCCGAGATTCCGCCGCGACACTTATTGAGTTCAAGCACGTATCCAATAATTCAGATAAACAAATAGAAAAACAATGAAAAAGTAAGTACTGTTATCTCTTTTCCATACAAATATTCGGATTTCGGGGGGGGGGGGGGGGGATAAAACCCACCTATCCCCCCCTGGATACGTGCCTGATTGAGTTCAGAAATATCGCGGCTATAATGTGGCGGCGATATCGCGCCAATGCAGGGACGATATCGTTTCGCCGATGCTCGCGCTCAAAAATAGCTTGTGTCATATAGGGTTCTTAAGGTTATCGCACATTTATCCTCTCCTCAAAATCTCTTTTCTTTATTATTATGGTGTTGGGGTCAGCGTTCTCTTCACCTTGCTCTTCATTATCGATTATCACCTATCGATCGGCAACACTATTTTGAAAAAGTGCGGGTTCATCGATTTAGCTCGGGTGTGCATTTTTATTTGCTCTTCAGACAATGACCACCTTATGTTTTGCCCTTCCTACTTTGACACATTTATCCCAAGCGTTTCCACAGAAGCGTGGTAGAATGGAGATACGACGAAACGCACAGAGATAGATTGATCAGATTTCAATCCCAGATCTCATAAATCTGATTGGTCAAGAAAATTCACACTGATGCATTCGGAATCATCTTTTCTGACCTGACCATCATCAGACCTTTTAAATTTAGGATTTGGAATACCAGGAATGTTACTGAACATTTCAAGCCAAACTCAATGTTTCTAGAAGTGATTTTGGCTGAGATCCCTTCAAAGCTCCAAGTCTTATCTCCGATCGGATCAGCTTCCTTGCAAACGAAAATATTTACATAATAATGGGCTGGAAAAAGTATAGGATGGCATCAATTTGAAGAAGACGATACTATTCTGCCTCACCTGCATCTTATTTTATTATGGGGGCTGGCAAGCCAGCAACACTTTCACCCAATGGGATCTTTTGTGTTGTCCGTACATGTTTATTTTCTTCACCCTTCAAAGACGTAGTAAATGAGGGAGGCAATACCATTCAGGGGAAGAGAAACCTGTAATATCCCGGTTTTGGATATCCATCTCCGAGGAGGCAAATGCGTTTAGCCGCCAAGACATCTCAGTCACACAGGATATGTTCCATGGTTTCCTTCTCCTCTCCGCACGCTTGACAGCTGGAGTATAGGGTGAGCTTTATCTTATGCATCTTCGTGCCTCCGGCGTAGTGTCCGGTGAGGGCTTCGAAGATGGCACGAGCTTTGTTTCTGCTGTAGTTCAGTATGAACTTTGGGTTTAGTGTATCACTCACCTGCATATTAACATCGGCACGTCGCTTCGCATCGGGCGGTGCTCTTCTCGCCTTCCTAGCATGCCGTTGCGCGTCGTGAACTCTTCGGCGAAGTTCGGCTCTTGCTCGTTTACATTCGCGCGCGTGCTCGCGACTAAGGGCGCCGGTAGCACAGCCGCCGCGACGCCACTCGTCGGCGCGGTCTGACAGCGGCGTGATGAGGGTGTCCATTAGAGCGCTGTGAATTGGATTTTTATAAAATAAAAGAACCTATAAAAGTAAGGGAAGAGAGGCAGAGCAACACCTAGACAGAGTTATCTAGCCGACGTGAAGCCTAGCCTAAATAAGATGATGATAAAAGTAAGACAAACTTCTGCGTACAGTACATCACAAAAAAGGTGCCCGTATCAACTGTTTACTTTAAAATCTCTGTTTTTGAGGGTTGGGGAATTGATGTATTTGAAATTGGACCTATATTAGGCGACTTTGTAGTATGGAATAAAGCAGAGTCACGCGCTAGAAGAGAAATCATACTAGACATTCTGGACAGGACAGGATGACGGAGTATAACACTGACCTGATGAATGTCTTCATCCTAGTTTCGATAGCGCGATGACGCAAGCAGACTCTGGTGAGCGCAGTACCAATCTCCTTCGTAGCTCCTGGAACAAACAAAACGATTAAATTTAATCATGTTGTAATGAGAATCTATTGCTAAAACAATCTAATCAGGCGCCGACTGTAATCTCAAGTGTAAACTTAAATGCGTTAAAATACTTTACGTCCTACTATCAAACTGAACAACTTTCACTATAGAACCAACATCGATCGGAATAGCGAAAAAAAAATAATTCTGCTGTTCTTTTTTGTTATTTCGATGTTGATTGATTGATTGTTGCACCCATATTTTATAATAATATATATATAAATCATTTATTTCAGATATAAATCCATATTTGTGTTAGTATTTCTTAAAAACTATATTAGTACACAGAAGCGAAAAACATATTGTTAATTAGTATTAAATAAGGTAGGCCTGGACCCCATGTGCACATGGTTCCAGTGCCGCACGACCGGGCAATCAGTCCTCTCCAGTATGGTGTTCAGGAGGCCACTAGAGCTGTCCCGCACTCGACACATCAGGGAGGCCACTCTCTTTCTGATTATTGCTTGAAAACAGTCTGTATTGGCCTCTTTATGCATGCCTCCGAACTTATGGTATTTTCTTTTCATTATCGGGTATCCAGGTTTCCGCACGTTTTCCTTTACCGCCGAGCTAATTGAAAATGATAAATACAACCGTACATAAATTCCGAAGAACTTAGTGGTACAGGCCAAGAATCGAGCCGCCGCCTCATGATTGAGTCGCTAACTCTCTTCCGTAAAGACTATCATCCTTCCTTTTTTTCTTTCCATTTTAGTCCCACAGAGAAAGTTGTTCCGTTTGATAATCTGATCATCTTCATCCTCTGATCATCAAAGACCGTCAACATATTAAGAAAGACTTTGCACAAGGAAAAAAATTATATCTAAAATAAAATGATGCTGAATGGAAATGTACTATTAAGCTGGTTTCAGTCCATACAAAAGTTCGACGCACAATACGCGTAGACGGAATTAATAAAAGTAATATTTTATATATGGAAAAATAGTTTAGAAAATCTAGTTGCCGCGTCACAAATAACATTTGCAATTTATAATATAATTACGAAGATTTATGACTTATAACTAGAGCTCGGATAATGGGATGCATGTTTAACTGAACGTCACTTTTTTCGCGACGAAAACATGCCTAATATGGATATGCCTTTATAAAGCTTTTAAAATTTTGTATGAAAAATGACATAGCTTTATATCTTCGTAATTATTTTATAAATTGCAAATATTATTTGTGACGCGGTATCTAGATTTTCTAAACTATTTTTCCATATAATTATACAAAGTTACTTATTTAATAATACCGTCTACGCGTATTGTGCGTCAAAGTTTTGTATAAAATTGACCCCTCTTCAACCACCTTAAGGTATTTATAATATGGGCCCGTGATAATCTTACATTGTACCAATTGTAATTTAATTTCATTGTAAAAATAACAGTGCCCAATGTTGACCTGACCTGCAACTGCAACCACCTTAAGGAACGGTAGAAACTAAAAAACCCAAGCGGCCTTTTGAAAATATCTGGCATTCTTTATTTAGGCATGCTGTTTGTGTTTTTGTGTCAAATCGATTAACACTGTCCACAGTAGAACACGTTCGCTAAAAATGCAAAGATTTTATCTTTTATTATTCACACTTGTGTCAGTGACTGTGAGTGTGGGGTGTGTTGAGCAGCGTAAGTTTTTTTAAATATAAATTCTGCTGTTTCCTACAAAACTGCAAACCTACTCGATCCAAAATGTATGGGACAGCTGACTTTTTTATTCGGTCTTATCTTATCTTGTCGTGGGGGCTGGCAAGCCAGCAACACTTCGACCCAGTGGGATCTTTTGTGTTAGCCCCAATACTTTTTGTTTTCTTCTCCCTCAATGAAGGAGGCAATACCATTGAGGGGAAGAAACATAAGATCTCCCGGTTTTGGGTATCCATCTCCGAGGAGGCACATGCCTTTTGCCGCCAGGACATCACAGTCATAAAGAACATGCTCCATAGTCTCTTCATCCTCTCCGCATGCTCGGCAGCTGGGATCCAGGATGAGTTTCATTTTGTGCATCATCGTGCCTGTGGCGTAGTGCCCAGTGAGGGCTCCGACTATGGCACGAGCCTTGCTCCTGCTATTATTCAGTATGAACTTTGAGACACGATTATTCGGTCTTAGTTCGATGGTCTGATTATCCCCTTAAAAAATCGTCAGCAAATTACGTCACCCAGCGTCACCCCAAATTGCCTGGCAATATCCGTTTACCTATAAGGTCAAGTTTGGTATTATTTTCATGTTAATAAAAGACGCCGAATTAATTTCTGCTATAATTTTTTTTCCTTTTTTTAATAGAAACGAAACATACTTATTTTTTTTAATCCCTGCTACTTTTTTATTTCAATTATTAACAAATAAAGAATCACATATTCAGAAAGTCATATAATCCTACATTATTAAAAGAAAATAATTAAAAAGAAACTGAAAGGAGTCAATTTATGGTATTACACTCTAAAATCATAATTTATTTTTCTTTAGTAATCGGACGAAAGATTAGGTAAAAATGCAAACGGAATCTATCTATACTATTATAAAACTGTAACAGGAAGTTTGTCTGTACATTGAATATATTAACAAAAAAAAAGTTACGATATGGTTTTTAGGTATACCTGATTCCACTTCACCAATTTTTTGATTTTTTGTCTGTCTGTTTGTTTGTGTGTTTGTTTGAACGAGTATCACGCAAAAACTACTGAACCGATTTTGATGAAACTTTTTTTGTTTGATAGCTTATGATCTGACTTAAAATCTGGTATATAATTTGTGCGGACGAAGTCGCGGGTTAACGCTCGTTATGAAATAAATATAAAAAATGCACCGTTTTGACTTTTTTTTAAAGATTCTTTTTTCCTATTTAAACGGCACATTTTACATGTGCCGCAATGCGTGTATAGGAAGATCTTAGATGTTAATACTAAAATAAAAATAAAAAACCAACATAACCTAAGACCTTTGATATGACGATATTATGAGTCATTTGGCGTATGTTTTACAAAAATTTACCCAGCCGTTTCCCACCAAAACTCGGTATGTTTTGCTGAAAGGTAATGGTGTAGTATATTTTTAGAACCGGCTCATAAAGCCCTTTCATTTGATACCCCACACGACAGATTTCAGATTTTTTTTAATCTCATACAAAAAATTGATGACGTCATAACTCCCCTCTCCACCATCGTTTTCCTACTCAGGAAACTCTACTGAATGCAACGATACCACGTGTCAGTATAAAACTACTCAGTCCTACGAACTTCTTTATTTAATTACGAGCGTTAACCCGCGACTTCGTCCGCACAAATTATATACCAGATTTTAAGTCAGATCATAAGCTATCAAACAAAAAAAGTTTTATCAAAATCGGTTCAGTAGTTTTTGCGTGATACTCTTTCAAACAAACAAACACACAAACAAACAGACAGACAAAAAATCCAAAAATTGGTCAAATGGAATCAGGGACACCTAAAAACCATATCGTAACTTTTTTTTGTTAATATCTTCAATGTACAGACAAACTTCCTGTTACAGTTTTATAATAGAATAGATTTGACGACTTTATTTAAATTGGCATCTCTACTATACAGAGTCCTTCTTAATATACTGACACTTTTTTAAGGGGATGATCAGACCGTCAAACTGAGCAACATTCTCTATGGGACCAACATCGAAATCACGAAAAAAAAACAGCTACCCCATTATATTTGGCTCGAGTAGATTGCAATTTTGTATGGGACAGCTGATTTTTTTCGTGATTTCGATGTTGGTCCCATAGAGAAAGTTGTTCAGTTTGACGGTCTGATCATCCCCTTAAAAAAGTGTCAGCATAATAAGAAGGGCTCTATATAAACAACATTGAATTACAATTAATAACGTAACACTGTCAAGACCAGCAAATTTGGTCATTCAAATAATACAATTTCTTACTGAGGACTTGCAAAACATGTGACTTAAACTTTTTATCAGAAGGAATATTCTCGATAGCTGTCTTTATCGGTACCTAGATATTTTTATTTTTTTCCTTAACGTCAGTAAATTATAAAATGTTATGTAAATCTGTAAAATTACTACCTAAATTGTAGTGTGACTAATAATTTTGTTCTTACTATCAGTAATTTATGTACCTACAATTTAAGTTAAATAAATGAAGTGATTGAAATAAAAATCGTATTACTAAACAGCGTGGCGATTATGGCAAATCCCCCCATTTTGGGGAAGGCTTATGTCCAGCAGTGGACGTCTATCGGCTGATATGATGACTAAACAGTGCCCGTGAAAAGATGTGTTCACCTTACTGAGCCGAAAATATGGGAAAACTGATTTAATTTTCACCCCTCCGGTCCGAAAGCGTCAACTTTCATCCCACTGCGCTAAACGAAGTTGCCACTTTCCGCTTCCGTCGAGGAGAAAAATAGTATACTAACATCGGGCAGTAAATAGGAAAGCCTCAGATCACACGTTTGTTGACCTCGGATTCGCCTCGGCCAACAATTACATGAGATCTGAGACCTTTCTTACTTTCCTGCCCTAGGTGTGTAATCTACTATTTATTTCTTGAAAATCACAAACGTCAAATCCTCATCATAATATATAAATAACCATTTTGTACATTGCAACACAGATCTAGTCCCATTTACCGTACTGATAATTTTGTTTTATTTCAGGATCATTTTGCTCTGCAATAAATAAGAAAAAATTTGGCACTTCATACATTAGGTTTCAAAATGGCTATCCTAGCGAAGAACAGCAATCATATCTTTTAAGTGTAAGTTATATGAAAACTGATATACACCACTAGTTTTTAATAACTTACTAACAACATTTTAGGAGGATAGACCAGTACGGTTTTTTCCATACAAAAGTATTCCCCTGTTTTCTCCCTGGATAACAACACAAGAGCAAATATTTTTTTACCACACAATCTATGTCACCTCTGCCATGTCCCTATGTATGTTTGCTTTTTCACATTAATTATTTAATGTAAGAACTAGGGACTTTCGAAAATGACCAATTTCACCGCCCGTTTTCAGACACCCAGTTAACAAATTGACGAATATAAACAAAAAAACAAAACATACGGACATATCCTAAGTCTTTCTTATATTATTTTTGAAAGAATTATTAAAATAGGTTTAGTTTTGGAGGAGGAAACAGGGGAATACGAAATGCTGATTTCGATGCGGATTTTTTGTAAATAAAATCGGTCCGAGCTGCAGTTGTCTCTTTCGCACTCTAGTCGGCGGGGTGTATGGGTGGGCCGGATCTGATAATAAATACGTATACAGTCGGTAAAGTGTCCTATTCTCCAAATTAGCATTTCAGCCCGCCTATCCTCTTATGTGTATTCAGAGAATGAAACTTTCCATAAGGAACATGGGTCGAAAAACGAGAACATTTCGTTGTCCTCCAATACAAAAGTGCGGATAAGCCGATCAATTTTCGTTTCTCGACCTATTAGGGAAAGTTGTTAAGTTTCATTGTCCGAACTGTCCCTTAAAATTTTAATAGTAAATAAGAAATAGTGGTGTATTCTCGAAGAAGAGTGGCGGAAGTATTCTTTATTACGAACCCAGTCTTAGATGTACCGTACACAAATAAAACTAGGCAGTAAGCGTAAAGTAAAAGAAAACTAACGATAACCGGCCAAGTGCGAGTCAGACTCCAGCACGGAGGGTTTCGTACCGCCGTATATTTATAAAAAAAACACGTTTTTTTTTTCCTTGGATCCTTAGTAGCCCAGTCATTTTACGGTTTGAGCCGGGACTAATTAGTAATTGGTTTTTTTTCGGTATAATATTGAAGAGCCAATTTGAGCATAGAAATGTACTAAAATTAAAAAAAAATCACGTCAGCAACAGTTCTAATTTTAAAATTTAGCTATTATCTCGTTCTAAAAAACCTGATGGTAAATTGTTTTTGCACATATTTAAGGCTTTACCATTATACATACTTCAAACATGGTGTAAATATTTTTGTCTACTTAGAAGGTTTTGAAAAATACATTCGTATTTTTTAATAAATACCTCATTTTTTAAATTTCAATGCCTATTTTATTGCTAAAAAATAATTGATATTGTTAAATCTAAGTCAATTTATTGCATTGGTATTAATATTATTAATTTAAAAGCCTTCTGGGACACACAATTTTGATTTCTGCGTTGCGTAGCGATTTTTTTTAAATATATTGTAAGATAGTCTTTTTGTCACTAAATAGTGCCGGTTATAGTTTAAAAGTCCAATTAATAATTACTCCCTACACCCCGCCTAACAAAACTACGTAGAACGACTGGGCTATAGCGCGAGTCCAGCACACACTTGACAGGTTTTTAAATTTCAATTAAACTTTCTATATGCAGAACGAACAATGAAATGTACCGAAATTTAAATGACGTTAAACAAAGCGCGGTCTTTCAGCTCTATGGTCATGGACAGTTTGCACAAAGTGCGCATTGGTGATAATTATGTTGAATGAATGAATGAATGAATAAATGAATGAATATTTATTGTATGCATACCAGATTTACATGTGCAGAATTTATATACACAATTAACAATTAGATCCAATGCAACCCTACCTTTCCAGGCATTTACAATTGTCCAGTGGAAGTTATATAAAAACATAAAATCAGCTAATTGCCATTATAAACATTTACCTGATACTTACACACACCACACCACTGGCTTTTCGGTGAAGGAAAACATCGTGAGGAAACCTGCATGCTTCAATATCGAGGCATGTATTGTACCTACTGTCCATTACAAGTGGCGACGGGCTCACTCCCCGTCACACTGGACAGAGTTTCGGTACTATACTAGTGAAACGTGGATGTTCTGAGGTTTCAGAATATCTCTGACTACCCCCTCGGGGAATATAGTCGTGAGCATATGCTTACCTGATACTTTGATACTCTTGTTGATAATTAAATTAACGCCTCTCTATTTAAATCATTGTGACATATTATTAATTTATCTGCTGCTCTTTGCTTGCTTAAGTTGACATCTTGCTTGTTTATTTTTAAATTACTCTGTGTGTGCTATTGTTGATCATCGGCTGCAATATTATTTTTTAACAATTCAGTTTTTTTGAAGCAGTTTTAATTTTTTGTTAAAATTTTGTTTATTTCACAATATTCAGTGGTGAATAATTTAATAGTTTAATAGTAGTGCTTTAAATTAACAAACGCACTAGCCGGCACTACGATTTTCAAAGGTTCCCCTCGATTTGTCTGGGATACCATCATCAGATCCTGGTTTCCTTATCATGGTACCACCCTTGGAATATCTTCTTTCATAAACGACGAAGTTATCCGCAAACACAAATAAAAAAAAATATATACGGTCGAATTGAGAAACCTCCTCCTTTTTGGAAGTCGGTTAAAAAATTGATTTGATATGATTTTATGTGGAGACGCCATTTCGCAAATCAAAAACGTTCTATAAAGTGGACTGTAAAGAAAATCTTCTATCATTTCAGATATGCGAAGAACGGAAAGCCGCCATCCGTTGGCTAGATTCAACAGAGGAGAAAGAAACCGTGACGGATTACCCAGGCGCCGGCGGCGATTGTGAGCTTACTTCTAGACCATTATCAGATTGCTGTGGAATTGATACTTACCGAACTCACTTAATTATAGGCAAGTAATGAGCGTCATTCTCTTCCTAAAAACATGCCATGTTCATTGCTTCATTTACACATCCATAAGTAAGTAAGTAAGTAAAAACTACATGTGGACGCTGGGCGGCAAGTAAGTAAGTAAGTATGTAGCAACTTGCCGCAGGAGAGGAACCAGTTCTATTTTTTGGCCAGGACAGTAGCGCGTAACCCCTCCCGCTTCGTCTCCCGCTCCCCGCCAACTTATCTTGCCGCCGCCGTGAGGACGGCACAAGTAAGTAAGTTCTTCTGTCTGCCTGCCGCCCATGTTGGCAGGACGTTTCTCGCGCCTGTCGTCGCAAGGTTCTGACAAAGTATTAAACTTACTTATCGATAAGCCTAATTCACCGTTTGGACGTTGCTGTCTACTTTAAAAACGGGCATAAGCCCACCACACATTCCCACCGCTGTAACTCCTGTAAGCCAGGATCAACAGCGGCGACCATTCACAACACTAGACAATGAAGTCCAGCGAGCCCGGGGGATGACTCTTATCTGTCTTGGAACCCGCAATGAATTAATCAAAGAAGATAGGAGGAGTAGGAAAACGAAATATCCGACTTGCTGTCTACTTCTCGATTAAGTAAGCAAGGAAGTGGTAAGTTGGACTTACGTACTTACTTATGGATGTGTAAATCGACCTTTAGAGAAGTGTGCCGCATATTATGCCACCCCCGATAAAGGCGACTAAGTGCGAGGCGGACTCGCGTGCGGAGGGTTTTCGATTTCCCGGGAATTCCCGGGTTCCCGAGAATCTTCAACAGACTGAACAGAATTGACCGTTTAGTATCATGCCCACGACTAGTTTTTATATCGTTTTTTTTAATCTGAAGATTGCCGGGAACCCGGGTATTCGAAAATCCTAGTACGGAGGGTTCTGTAACACCATATTACCAAAATATTTTGATTCCTCCGGGATCCTTAGCGCAAGCCCGGCACACACTTGGCCGGTTCTTAAATTTAATTTAAACAGTCTGTATGCAAACAATTCGCCTTTTAGACTACTGTGTTTCCCTTAACTCTCGCTTCGTTACCTTTTACCGGTACCAACATTTCAGGATCTTTACCGGTACTTAGCGGTTCTTGCCAATTAGGTACCTGGGTACCGGTTCCAGACGGTTACCCAAAGTCAAAGTCAACATAATTTATTATACTCTTACGGAACGGGTTGTATAAGAGAAGTAGCTTAGGTAACTAAGGAACTAAGCAGAGTAGTAGATCCAAAATTGTTGATACAGTTTTTGAGAGTTACGCGGTTATTATTTAATTTAGAAATAAACATTTTAACGGGTTTTTACCGCATTTTAGTATATTTGAGTTCCCAGAGTTTTGAGTTGAGGGAACTCAAATATACCAAAACGCGGTAAGAACCCGTTAAAATGTTTATTTCTAGACCAAAATTGTTCATTCAAAAATAGATAAATATTGCTCATAACGACATCTAGCGAACTAGAATGTACTAAATTCCGGTAACGCAGCTTAGTATGGAGAATACCACTCTTTAGTTCTCCCTATGTTGTAACTAATACTAATAAATAAGCGTATTTTGTTACACCAGGCGGCGACGAAGCGGAAATAACTCAGTACCCGTGGCTGGTAGCAATAGACTATCGTGATTTAGAAAACGTAACCTCATGGAGCATGTGTGGGGGCTCCCTTATCAGTGGCAGATACGTTGTGACAGCGGCGCATTGCGTGGTCGGTTCTATCATTGAAGAATACATACCGTTAGTATAATCAATTTTATAGTATAAAACTGTAAACATTTTTTACCGAGATCATCGCTGGAGAGGCATGTGCACGCAATCACAAGAGGTCTGAATCCGCACGGACGACATGCCATATACCACAAAAGTATGGTCAAAAGTGAAAGTGAAAGTCACCAATTTAGGGGCTGGTAAAGTTCTATAGTTCTCAGAAGGATATTGAATTAATACTAGACTTGATGTTGATGTTGAATCGTATATTGAATTAATAATAAGGCCGCAATAACAAACGACCGAAAGGGGGAGCGGTACCCAGCGGACTGCGTGAAAGCCTGTGTGCCTACACCTTCCAACACGTAACGTAATACTGACTGCTCTTAAACGGCGAAGGAAAACAACGTAAGGAAACCTGCATACGCTGAAGAAGAAATTCTGATGCGTATGTGAAGTCTATCAATCCGAAAAGACAGGGGAGTGGTCTGATTAAAGGAACTCAGAAATAGAATCAAACTTCACACCTTCATAAATAAAATGCATTTGGTTGATTGATTGATAAATCACCTCGGTTTGGTTGCGCTACTTCCAAACTTCCTCCATTACTGATTCCTAATCCTGTCCATTCTTAGTTACGCCACACATTCATTTCAACAGTTGTTTTTCATCAGTGAGTTAACGTAATGCAAAGGTAGAGGACGCCCTCCTGCCATCTGGTGGAATAGCATGACCAAGCTAACACTAGCGGGTAATCTATCCTGCCCTACAACCCAGGACTAAATTACCGACCCTGCTTAAAGAGGAAAAGTGCAAAGAACAAGAGTCGTTTTTCACCAGTCCCGTAACGGCTCAACCCTCCGCACCATAAATGATGATAATGATGAATTCCCCTCCAGTTTCATGGGGATTCGAGAGTCACAAGTCGATTTCCGTAACTTGTCGCCATTTCATACACTCTTGAGTTGATACTGCCGGCGCTTCGCGTCTCGATCCATCCTGCCATCTCTTTGTATGTATTGTTGCCAAAAAACACTTAATACGTATAAAAAAATCAGATTTCAGGTCCGTCTTGGTGACTTCAACCTAACAAACATGGGCCCGGATTGTTCAAAAACGGATCCAAACTTGTGCACTGACGGCGAATTAATCATAGGCATCGAGAAAATTATACTGCATCAGAGATATTACTATGACAAAACAACCAGTGTTCACGATATCGCTTTGATACGATTGAGTAAAACTGCACCTTTTACAAGTAAGACTAGAAGACAATATACCTCTTTATCGTCATCACATCAACCTGTGCCCATTCACTGAATAAAATCTATATTCTCAGAATAGAGAACAATCCATAAAGAACGCACAATCTTCATTGCATTCAGCGCATTATGTTCCAAAACTTATAGCGATTTTTGACTCAACAAAATTACCAAAGCTCGTTGGCAGTGACTACAGCACATCCTAGTTACGATGAACAAAGGAAATGGGACAAATGATCGATACTAAACTACCTACACTTTTTTGGCGAAAGAATCTTAGTGGCTTCAATTTGATGTATCTGGTTTGGTCTCTATTCTGAGCCCTATATTAATGTCATTTGCTTTTTCATTAAACGAAAATAAATGAATAGGAATATTATATCAACAATAAATGCACTTTGGGCAAAGAAGCTGCCTGCCTTTCTGTCAGTGGCAGCCTCCGTGAGGCTTTCACATCGTCCAAAAAGGACCGTGCTTCAGGTGTCCAAGGGACGAAAGGTTTTAAAGATATATTTTCTGTGTACTAAGTATCGGGAATTTGTCAATAAAACAAAAAATACAAATTATTCATCTTAATTTATTTTATCGCCTTCAAAGTAGGCCCCATCGCTTGCAATACAACATCTCCACCGCTTCACCCAGTCTTCCATACATTTTTCATAGGCTATTTGCGGTATGGCCTTTAGCTCATTCAGCGAATTTTCTTTTATGGCTTCTATCGACTCAAAACGTTTTCCTCGAAGTGGTAATTTTAACTTGGGAAATAAAAAAAAGTCAGACGGAGCCATATTAGGTGAATACGGTGCTTGGTCGAGAACTTTTGTTGAATTTTTCGCTAAAAACTCTTTCACTATAATGGCTGTGTGTGATGGTGCATTATCATGGTGCAGCATCCATGAGTTGTGTGGCCACAAATCTGGACGTTTTCGGCGGATACTCTCACGCAAACGCTTCATGACGCCTAAATAATATTCTTTATTCACTGTTTCTCCCTCTGGAAGGAATTCGGAGTGAACCACACCACGGTAGTCAAAAAAAAACTGTCAACATCACCTTGATTTTGGAGCGACTTTGCCGCGGTTTTTTGGGTTTCGGTTCGTTTTCGACACGCCATTCTGAAGACTGTTGGCTTGTTTGCATGTCGTACTCATAAACCCATGTCTCGTCGCCAGTTATTATACGTTTCATAAAGGTCGGATCCGTAGAAGCTCGGGAAACCATGTCTTCAGCGACATGCTTTCGCTGCGCTTTTTGAACAAAATTGAGCTCTTTTGGAACTAGTCGAGCGGCGACGCGTTTCATGCCTAAAATGTCAATGAGAATGTTGTGGACGGACTTAAAAGATATGTTCACCTCACTAGCCAACTCTCTCAGACTCATACGTCGATTTTCGAGCACTAGCTTCTTGATTCTGTCGATGTTTTCTTTGGTCGTAGCGGTTGAAGGTCTACCAGAACGAGGCAAGTCTACTACTACTTCTCGGCCTTCTTTAAAAGCCTTATACCATTCATAAGCCCTTGTTTTCGATATACACGATTCGCCGTAGGTATTTCGCAACATTTTTAGTGATTCACCACATGAAATATCATTTGAAACACAAAATTTAAGGCACACTCTTTGTTCAACAATATTTTCCATTGTAAAAATCACCGAGGACTCAAAACTATGACCAACAAAAAGTGTAGTTTAAAACAAATTAAATGACAGATCCCGCTCAAATTTTGCGCGCTAAATCAGTACAGTGCTACCAACATGCAGTAAAAAAATTAGAACGACCTCTTTTACGCGGGTCTTTTTATTGACATATTCCCGATACTTTTTACACAGACTAGTAGATCTCCGAGGCTGCAAGATTGCTCAGCAAGCGTTTACAAATCCGAACGTCGTTTGGCTCGGTTTGCGTAGAAACAAAACAAAGTGCTTTTCGTCAATCGGCTCGGTATTTTAACCTAACTCTTTCTTCTCAGACTTCATTCGTCCGATATGCTTGCCGACGACCGACATGACTGCTAAATTTGACCCAGATGCCGATCTCGTAATGAAAGCTGCTGGTTGGGGAACCTACAAGCAAACTGTAAATAAACGACTTAATATAGGACCCATTAATGAATACAGTGAAACGAAACGTCATGTTGAATTGCCTATTAGACATTTAAAGGTGATTATATTTTACACAATGCACTTAAGACACGTTAGAGGACGTACAAACTGGTTCACCCATTCAACTGTGCGCGGGCACCTATTTTTACGTCCCCTAACGCGCGCTATCTGATCTTTTCTATGGGATACGGTCTGAAATAAATATATTATTCTACTCTATGTGTGTCATAATGAAATAAATATGTTTATTTAGGCAGTGGACGATAATAGGCTGATAATGAAGAGGTACTTATGTTAGATACCTATATATTATTACCTAAAGCGAGTACCTAACGACCTTCTCTGACATGTTGATCGGCGATCAAACGAGACACAAAGTTTTAACGATAGTAACTACAGGCATAAAGCAAAATGATTACGATAAATTGAAAACCAACAATGACTAAAATGCACATTCTTGATTTTTGATCTACAATACGATTTAAAACAAAATTGGATTCCAGGAATGTCGTGAAATATATGGTGCGTTCATCGATAAGGGTCACATCTGCGCAGGAGAATTTGGCACAGACACTTGCAGAGGAGATTCCGGTGGTCCACTAGTCTACAACAAAGGCGGTATCCACGAATTGGCAGGGGTAGTCAGTTTTGGAAAGAAGTGGTGCGCTAAAGTGCCCGGTGTTTTTACGAATGTGTACGAGTACCTTGATTGGATTATGGAGAACATTGAAAACTAATTGTTTGTTCTTTGCAGCAGCTTGATTTTAGTTTCGTTTTGTTGTATATTAAGACACTTTATTGTTTACTAGCGTTAACCCGCGGCTTTGGCCATACAAATTATATACCAGATATATAAGGTCTAACAAAATTAGGTGAAAATATTTTAAGGGGATGATCAGACCATCAAACTGAACAACTTTCTCTATGGAACCAATATCGAAATCGCGAAAAAAAAATCAGCTGTTCCATACAAACCTACTCGACGTAAATGTATGGGACAGCAGATTTTTTTTCCGGATTTCGATATTGGTCCCATAGAGAAAGTTGTTCAGTTTGATGGTCTGATCATCCCCTTAAAATAGTTTCACCTAATTTTGTTAGACCTTATATAGTCATTAGCTACCAAACAAAAAAAGTTTCATCAAAATCGGTTCAGTAGTTTTTGCGTGATGCTCGTTCAAACAAACAAACAAACAGACGGACAAAAAATCCAAAAATTAGTGATATGGGACTATGTGATATGAGAATCAGGGACACCTAAAAATCATATCGTAACTTTTTTTTTGTTAATATCTTCAATGTACAAACTTTCTGCTACAGTTTTATAATAGTTTAGATAGATTAATACTTTACCAGACTGCAATACGAGGTGTTAGGGTAAACAGTTGCATTATACTGAACAGTTTTCTCCAAGAAACCTATAGTAAAATAACAAAAATAATTTTGGACTTTCCATACTAATTTCAACCAACTGATGGAACGTTTGGATGAAAAGTCGAAAAAAAAATATTAGGAATTTCCTATAGATTGTTTTTCAGTATCATGGTTACAAACACCCCTTAAAGTAATGATATTGTTTACTCTATTATTTGCCTTATTTTGTACCTTCTGTATTGCCTGTCTGTACTTTTTTCCCTGTACTCTGTTTCTGGTGTAAAATAAAGTATAATTGACAAAAACATTATTTTTTATGAATAAAGATCAAAACCTCTCAAGGATAGGGTTGCCATACGTCCAGAGTTTTTCGGACAAGTCCGGTTTTTAGGTTATTTCTCCTGAATGCGGGGGGAATTCTAGGTTGTCAGGAATTTTCACACAAGTTTTTTAGTCTGATGGTCTGAAGTGGCCCGTAAAATATGTAACGAATTTAGGTTAACACCCTACACACACACACACACACACACACACACACACACACACACACACACACACACACACACACACACACACACACACACACACACACAGACACACACACACACACACATACACACACACACACACACCTTTACACAACACCATTACCTTTTAATTTCTAACAAAATTTTAAAGGTGTATCAGAGCAGATCAAAATGAAACTAAACAACTTTCCCTAAGGAACATGGGTCGAAAAACGAGAATTTTTTGGACCATACGAAAGTGCCGATCATTTTCTACATATACTACTGTTCTAGAAATTTTTCCGTTTTTCGTTCCAACCCAACAAACAATTTGGTCGTATTAGGTCCCCATTTATATGACTATTTTTACTTATAAAAGTTATAATACGTTAATTTCGTCATATACTGGTGCTTTATGCGTCTAATGTTCGACTATACGACACTTATATGACCAAATTGTTAGTTGGGATGTTTCTTAGGGAAAGTTGGAAAGTTTTATCGTTTGAATACACTGTTCAATTAATTTAGAAGACGTGACTCCAACGTTGCAAGTTTAGTCGCGAGCGGTTGTATCATTCGCGCGGGTCGCGTTTGCGATTGCTACGAGGCTCCACCATCTCATTTCTCAAATGTGTTATTGGTCAAAAACCAATTCTTGAGATTGGGTTAGATACGTATAAATAGTTTCTGGGACAAACCTAGGGCTGCCATCAGTCCGGATTTGTCCTAGTTTGATGGGCGTCCGGGCGGGGTTGTCGCAAAAGTGGCCGGGTAAAAGTGTCCGGGAGATACCCGGACACTATCCGGGTCAAACCCAATTAAAATAAATAAAGAGTTCACTACGGTCGCGCCAACTTTAGTTTCATACACAAATCAACTCGATAATCGAGTTATTTTATTAGGTAGCAAAATCCGTGCACCATTTTACATTTTTATTATACAGGATGTAACAAAACACTCTAGTAATACTTAAAGGGGGCTTCAGAATATCAAACTGAACAACTTTCACTATGGAGCCAACTTCGAAATCGCGAAATAAAAATCGTCTGTTTGTCAAATCAAATGTATGGGACAGCAGATTTTTTTATTGTTTCTCGATGTTGGCTCCATAGTGAAAGTTGTTCAGTTTGATGGTCTGAAGCACCTCCTTAAGAAATACTAGGGTGTTTTATTACACTCTGTATTCATAAAATTTAACATTTTTATAAAGTGTTTCTTTTTAAGTATTATTTTTTGTGTTTGTCCGGGAAAAAGTTAACGCTTTTACTAAAATGTCCGGGGTTTCTCAGGTCATTGTCCGGTGACGGCGATTTTGGTGATGGCAGCCCTAGACAAACTTCTTGACATTATTGGCAAAAAAACAGCGCCAGTCACAAGCGATACGCCATTAAATTATAATTTTAATAAATGTATAGAAGATTTGATTTTAAAAATGCAAGATGGCGTTTGAAACGTGATATGATAATAATACCTGCCTAAAACATTTATAATAGCATGTAGCAGGAATCAAGTCACAAATCGATACGACATCTCGGCATCGTAACAAGGAAACTATATTTTTGCTTTTATACTTCAATGGCAGCGATTCGTATATTAGTTTATTTATTTGTGACAATCACAAATTGTTTAGTAGTATCGACCAATACAGTGGAAAGTAAGTATGTTTTGTTTCTTTTTGAATATGCCATCTCATTTCTTTCTGCTTGAACGCGACATAGAACAAGGTTAGTACAGGTTGTAACAAAAAAAGGCACAAAACAACATAGTAATATTAAAAGGGGTGGTTTTTTTTTACCTTTTGATATAAAGAGGAAAATCCATCATGGACATCTGGGAAGGGACACCCAGATATTGCCAGACCAAAAACCTCAGTTTGTCATTCCTCTTATCTCCGAGGAGATTGCTCGGAGAATATTTTCTATCAGTGACTAGATTTAATAAACATTTCATGTTTTTCCCTTTATAAGAATTTTTTAAGGATGACAATGTTATATGAAAATTATAATGTAAAATTATTGTACTATTATGTAAATACCCTAATCAATACCCTAATATGAATTTGTCTTATAATTATACTAATATTTGCATGCTGTTGTTAATGGCTGATCTAGGAGAGCCACAATGTTTGTACCTATCATCTGTAATACTGTACCCTAATCAAGAGCAAATAAAGATTACTTACTTACTTACTTAAAAAGGGGAGCTTATTCTAATCAGTCTTCATTTTTTTCTAGTATACTTAACAATTTTAATAAAAGAGGATCTTATTTTTAAAAGCAAATTTCTTAATTTAATTATAAATAGACACGATACGGTAGTTCTTTTTATTATGAAATCTTTAAGGTTTGCGTTTCTTACTATTTTTATCTTTCCTAAGTACGATTGTACTTCCAAAATAGATATATAAGATTCCAAAATAAAAAGAACTACCGTAACGTGTCTATTTATAATACGCCCTATTATCATAATATGGCAATTTGTACTCCTTCTTGTGTAGCAAAATTATTGGTGATACTTACATTATAATATGCTCATTTACACATCCTCAAGATGTGGATGGCATTTGCTATCCGCCAATAATTTTGCTACCATTTCTTATCTTTGCCGATCTTGTGACTTCCTTTCCGCAAACCTAAACAATAATTCTCTACCGTGTCTTTCGGCTACAATGCCGGGTAAATTCTCGGCCGTTAACTGCCGTTCCAGTTGTACTTGCAAGTCTAGTCTTTTGGCACCATGTATGGGACAGTCGAGGATAAGGTGGACGATTGACTCCTCGGAACCTGTGTCGCAGATGCATAGGGGGCTATCCTTCAAGTTAAACTTGTGCAGATAGTATCCGCACCCCCCATGCCCTGGTTGGGTGGTTTAGGGAGGAACTTCGAAAAAGCAAAATAAAAACCTGCTGTCTGGACAGTGTCTACTCGACTCAAATGAATGGGACATCAGACTGTTAAACTTTTTTTTCGATGTCTCCATTGTGAAACCCGACATTTCACCCGGTATAATATCCCATTCTCTCAGATATTACAAAATAGTATTAAAGAAGTATTATTATTATTATTATTATATATGATACACTAGCAGCTCAAAGCTGATGCGTGTATATCACTGCACTTGTTTAGTTTTTTAAATATTAGTCCAGTCTATTTTTGAAAGAGTTCACTGAAGGCGCACTTATTACAGTCTCAGGTAATATTGTATGGTATTCTAAATTAAGCATTTTCTGACAGCTTATTCAAAATGTCCAATCATAAATTTATGATTGGTGAATGATGATTGGTCTTCGCAGCGCGAGCGCATCGAAAACCAATCATTAATCTAAGTGTCAAATATAAGTAAGGAAAAATCTCAAGATGGATGTCGGTTTCGGCTGATTTTGACCGAATATGTAGCCAAAGATGCTTTTTGGCCCATGGTGGCTAAATCCGAAGCATCCGTCGGACATTGGTGACCTGGTATTAATAGAATATTGCCTCCGTGGTCTAATGGTTAAGAGCATTGGCTCTCGACACGGTGGTCGTGGGTTCGATTCCCACGGGGGACACCTAGTGAAATGTCCCTTTGTGCGTTTTTCCCCAGTTGGTTAGGACATTGCAGGCTGAATCACCTGATTGTCTGAAAAGAAAAATTGATTCCATGCTTCGGATGGCACGTTAAGCCGTTGGTCCCGGCTACTATCTCTGGTGGTAGTAGTCGTTACATAAAAACCATGTCAAAGGCCGTTAGGCGGTCTGAAAAAACTCCGACACCAGGGCTCTGCCCACACGATAAGAAGAAGAAGATAAGAATATTTAAAAAAATATAGGTATTATTCAAAAAGGAAAACTTTTAAATTTAGGAAACTTGGGCTTGGTGTTAATTTATTTGTTTATTTCGCAACATTCCGCGGAGAAATCTAAGTAGGTATACGTTTGACTGGGATATCAATATCAGTTCAGTTATACACAAGGGGTACATAGCCACAAAACAATTGTTTTATCTATTGTGTTCTATTGTGGAACTTCGAAGCCGTTTTATCTATTGTGTTCTATTGTGACAGACTGACAGATTTTTACCATTTTAAAACTGGACCCAACTCGGTAGTAACTCCGTCAGAACAAAAAAGAATCATTCGAGAATAGGGCAAAAAATGCCGTAGTTAGGTATTGCGTAATATATAAAAATAGGCGAAACGATAACCTTCTCCTTTTTTTAAAGTCGGTTAAAAATATTAAAACAAGTCTAGCATAACCTGTATTAGCACAAAAATTAATAAGAAACAAAGTGTTCTTTTAAAATTTTTTTTTTATTTAGGACCGATCAGGTTTCCTTATGCTACGCGCTATGAATGGCTTGTTTTAGCACCAACCCAGTAGGGTATCGTAAGCGACTAATTCCTTCAGGCGTGTTAGGTCCGCCACACACATCCGAAATGGCAATCCGGAATTCCGAATCAGGATTGTGATTTTGTATAGGATTTGACAGCTTCGCAATTCTGAACGGAATTGTGGAGGGGGGAAATCCATAGAAATAGAAACTTTATTTGCTGTAAGTATGATTACGTAGTATAGGTGGAATGTTATAATTTACTATAGGTTTCTCACACTTAAGGCCAGGCCACACAGAGGCGGTTTTGCGGGAAAGCGGGCTGGAGGCGGATCTGCGGGAAGCGAATAATGTCCGGAACCGTTCGGTTTTCTGTGTGTTTTGTTGTGTATGGTGTGGTTAGAGAGCTTAACGCAATGTATACAGTGAGAAAAATTAAATAGGACATTTACTTAAAGAGACCATCAAACAACTTTTACGATGGGACCAACACTGAAATCGCGAAAAAAAATCCGCTATCCCATACAAAACTGCAAACATAACTAGACTGAAATGTATGGGACAGTAGATTTTTTTTTCGCAATTTCGATATTAAATAAATAATTAAAAAAAACGTTTATTTCTCTCCACAAACCACATACATACATACATACTAATAATAATATACATACTAATTATATGTACATAATAATAAGTTTTATGAAAGTACACAAAAATTATTTGGTTGTGGGTCGCTGGTGCCTGTGATGGGTAATATAAACCTATGATGCAGGTGATATCCCATAGAGATAGTTATTCAGTTTGATGGTCTGAAGCACCCCTTTAAGGGTCCCATTCAATTTTACACCCTGTATTTCTCACAAAAGTAAATGACGCTCAAAAAGGCGTAACTAGTGATAAACTGAAAGACACTAAAATCTAACTTCGTTGATTTTAACCAAGTACTTTTTTTGCTTTCCAGGATCATTTTGCTATGCGATACAGAAAAAGAAATTTGGCACTCCATATATTAAATTTGAACATGAATTTATTAACGAAGAAAAGCAGAATTATTATTTAAGCGTAAGTTATTTACGTTCAAAATGTCTTTATACTAGGGATGCAACGATTCAGCCATTACGATTACGATATTAATCGTTATTTATTACGATAACCGATGCATTACGATTATTTACACAAATTTAGTTGAGATTATACTCAGAAGGAGTTATCATAGTGTTTCTTTGCATTCAATTGAAAGAAAAATAAATGAAAAAAGCTTTAAAAAATTCCAAGATTTTGTTTTTTTCTCACTGCTTAAGGTTCACATGGTCAGAATTCTGATTGTTGGATGCATAGAGGCTTATTTGTTTTGAAAAAGACAATATGGAACACTGTACAATCTTGTTAATCAAGCGATATCTCGTCCGATTTACGTGGGAGATTAATCATTTAAAATGTGGACGAGATATCGCGAGAACGAGAATGCATGAATTTCTTACTTCAAACCGTAAATCAAATTATAGGACACAGTAGAATTAAAAAATATATATAAAATGATATTCAAATCTGACAAAAAAAAACAGATTTAGCTCCAAATGAGCTAAAATGGCAGCGAGATCCGATTTTTTGAAAGTTGTTTTTTGCCTCTACGAGCCACCAATGTGGAGGTTCTACGACGTGTCAGGGAGTCCCGGGAGTTGTTGCAAACCGTTAAAAGGAGGAAAGTCGCCTACCTTGGTCATATTTTGAGGAATGAGCGATACCAACTGCTCCAGACTATAATAATGGGCAAAGTGGAGGGCACAAGAAGCGTCGGTAGGCCACGAATGTCATGGCTCGCGAACCTTAAAGAGTGGACAGGCATCGCCAGCGTCGAAGAGCTGTTTCGTTTGGCGAGAGATAGACAGGGATATGCAGAGCTGACTGCCAACCTCCAGTAATGGAGAGGAACCCGAAGAAGAAGAGTCTAGTATTCAGGTCTGGTATTCGTCAACAAGTGCAATCCGATTGACGATTTCAATTCGATTTCTACTACGGTGCATCGCATCGTTATTAATCGTGATTATTAAGATTACAGATGCAAAACGATGCACCGCTTCGTAATCGTTGCATCCCTACTTTATACCTAAGTTCATTTTCTGATCTCTAGTAATATCACTATCAGCTTTTTCACGTCATGTTTTCGACTCTATCATGAAGTCGGCGTCGGTCGGTGAAATGAAGAAACAATTTTGATTTCTTTGTTGCACAGAGTTTTTTATATATTTTCAATGAGATATTTCGTTACATTGTTCGTTGTTCGTTTCGATTACGGTTGAAAAGTCCCATACATAATTACATGTCGTAAATTGACTGGGCTACATAAATTATTAAAACACATTAATATGGAATAATTAACAAGCAAAACAAACTGAATAACTTGATAATCTTCGGTTTATTAATTACCAAAAGTACCACGTTGCAGACAAAAGGAACCACATGAAAAAGCAATAAATATTGATTGATTGATTGATTGAATAATTTTACATAGGATTTTCCAAGAACAAACATCGTCCGTCCATCTTGAAATCAATGAGGCCACTACCTCCCTCTCCGGTTCTTCCTACGTCATACTCTCTTTCATTTCTCTCGCACACACGAACCTTGTCTTCTATCCCTCTCTTACATGGCCTGTCGTTCGTCTTACATCCTTTTATTCACATAACACACTTTATTATATCTGTCATCCCTATTTCAGACTATCTGCATTCCGTTCTACTCATACTTCCCTACGTTCCATTCCCACATTAGTATGATCGGTTACTCATGACTAGAGATCGGATATTCGGATACATATTTACCTTAATATAATTTTTCACAAGAATAATGTGGACAGGTCTTAATTTATTTTATGAAACAATCCCAGGGTAGTTCTTAAGTCCCGGGATTGCTAAAATATCGTAGAACTTGGATATTAGAATAACTCGGACAGCATGAACAACTCTGACAATTTAGTCAACTTATACAATGCTGTATGAGTTGACAGCGTTGACCGACTTGACCAAGTTGTACGAGATGTTTTGTTGTCTAAATTAGGTACTTAAATGGCCAATTTGACAAAGTTGTCAGAGTTGTTTACGTTGTGAGAGTTGTTCATGTTAACCGAGTTGACCGAGTTGTATATTTTGTCCGAGTTGTCCAAGTCGACCGAGCTGTTCATGTTGTGCAAGTTGTTCTACCCACTGTTGACTACTTAAGAGTATGACAAAACGGTGCAGGAGGCCCGATTTTTTTTAATTAATTTATTCAGAAAGGCATATCCATATTATGTTTTCGTGAGGAAAGAAGTGAAGTTAAGGTCCGCCACATACATACGGAATAAACCTGATTCGGAATTGGTTCCGGATGGATTGTTGCCGCTTTCAGATACTTTTTCACTAGATCTAGTGATTTTTTCATGTCTTAGGTGGTATTTTTTAAAGATTTACAGTAATATCACACAAGTGATTTTTGAGGCGTTGATGGAACGATACCGTATCGTAATGGTGCAGTTGCGACGTCGTTGGGGTATAGTTGCGAAATCACCGACGCTAAAAAATAGCTTGTGTGATAATGGTTCATGCCATTTTGTATGCAGATATAGTTGTATAATATTGAAATACAATTTACAAATCATCATCGTAACGTCATGACCATGAATTATCATCTATAGAAATGGTTTGTTTCGTTTTAATAAATACTTAAAAATGGAATTGTCATTCTTTTGGCGTTTCATATATTTTTATTTTAGGCATTTTTTAAATAGCACTCTAGTATTATTTTTTACCATAGTTGAGAACACTGAATCCTGAATCAGGATTCCGGATCGCAATTCCGTCTGTGTGTGGTGGACCTCAATGTGCATCCGATTATCCGATCTCTAGTCATGACAATCGTATTCGTTAATTTTAGATATGCGAAGAACAAAACCACAGAGAGCGTTTGCGGGCACTTCAAGACTTTGACAAAGAGGACGTGACGGAAGACCCGCTAGCCGAATGCGTACTTACGTCTGACCCGCCGAGCCCAAGAACCCAATGCTGTGGAGTAGACAGCTATCAACAAAATTACATTATTGGCAAGTAATTAAATAAAACTTGCCAAGTGCGGGTCTGGAGACCATGCTTGACTCAATAAAATCGTACTACATGGATCTTGTTGCGACTAGGGATAATTTCCGTGCGTTCAGATGTTTTTGCCATACTTATTACTGGAAGCAAAATAGGTCATAGTTTCAGTACGATGTTAGGTTCCTATTGTTTTATATTGTATTTTTGGTGCTTTTGCGCTCGTGTCTTCTGCCATAAATGATCTCTTGAATTGGCTCTCTAATAGCCATGTTTTTTCCTTCTTATTGCAGTCTCCCGTTTGCAATGGAGGGAAGTCGGATAGTTCGTTTTCCTACTCCTCCTATCTTCTTTGATTAATTCATTGCGGGTTCCAAGACAGATTAGAATCATCCCCCGGGCTCGTTGGACTTCATTGTCTAGTGTTGTGAATGGTCGCCGCTGTTGATCCTGGCTTACAGGAGATACAGCAGTGGGAATGTGTGGTGGGCCTATGCCCGAATAAAAAAAAAAAGTGCGAGTCTGGCTACTCGCGCACCGAGGGTTCCGTTCCACACCACAACATATTATTAAAAACAACAAACAAACAAAAAACGTATTTTTTTTCTCCGGGACCTTTAGCTCGAGACCTACTCACACTTGGCCAGTTTTTACTATTTTTTGTTTTATCTTAGAGTATGCACAATAATCACAACAAGCTTCACGCTTTTATGTATTGCCGTTTTTACGAACATGAAATTGATAAGATGACGTCTGCACATGCGAAACCAAAGAAATTCAGTCTTCTTCTTAGGTAACTGCCGGGTAACCAGAGGGCGATAGAGGGGGTGAGGTAAAAAGTTGGTGGGAGGAAGGGAGTGTCCGTAGTGTGTGTAGTAATAGATACTCTTTCTTATACTGTGGTAAGGAGACTTAAAAATGTATCCGGAACTGAAGTCAGCATCTTAGAAATGTGGGGATCTATTGCATCTGCCTACCCCAGTGAGACATAAGCATGAGCATATGTAAAATATGTATGTAAAAAATTACTACAACTTGAAAATCTTGTTTTTTGGAAATTTTGTATAATAGTTAAGAAATTAAAAAAAATTACGACGGGCAGAACAATAAGCTCGGTACCCTCTTAAAATGTTCAAACACATCTAATCATCTCGTATCGACATCTTCTCTTAACTCTATAAGTGACTTTAGGTGCCAGATCTAGAGGTGATTGGTACCAAAGACATTGCTGACGAGGAATGGAAAGAAGAAATAAAAATATTTATCACGTTTTCTTATTACAAAGCAATGGACTTCACCCTATCAGGTCAACGTGGCGCAGGCAGGCCAAAACTCAGATGTTCTGATGTTGTAAAGAAAGAAATGGACAGCTGCGAGCTCACCATCGACGATGTTCAAGGAAGATGATGATCACGTTTTCTTATTACAGGTGGTGAAGAAACAGACATAAGACAATATCCATGGCTGGTGGCCATAGATTATCGCGATTCAGAAAACGACACCAAATCATGCTTTTGTGGAGGCTCCCTCATCAGTGGCAGATATGTGATAACGGCGGCGCATTGCGTCGTCGGATCTGTCATTGAAAAAGCCATACCGTGAGCATAACATACTGTTGAAATTGTGCACTGTGATGCTTGCTAGGCACATACATTGTAATCATCATCTCAGCCGATGGACGTCCACTGCTGGACATAGGCCTCCCCCAAGGATCGCCATAACGACCGGTCCTGCGCTGCGCACATCCCAACGGGATTCCGCCGCCTTACCTGTAATGATCCCAAGTAAAGTAAGCCATAGGCTTTTAAGGGGGCGTCCATTAATTAAGACGATTTTGGAGATTTTTGAAAAAAAACCTGACCCCACGTGAGATTCGGCTCGAGGCCTCTGTGCACAAATCCGACTCGCACTTGGCTGGTTATTGGTTTCTATTCCATTGTAATGTTGCTTTAACATTTTATTATTAAAAAATTTAAAAGCAAAAGTAGTTTTGCAATTCTAAGTACCGATACAGGAGAGCAATCGCGCTAAATAAATCGCAACTGAACCATGATTGGTCCGCGTGCGAACCACAACTTTAAACACATCCGGTATTGCGCTATTCATTTGACAGCCGTTAAAGCCGTTTTGACAGATCGCTCAGACGTTAAAGGCTGTCAGTCGCATAGTAAATAAGGAATTCAGCACAGTTGAATTGTAATTAGATTGCAATGTGATTAGAACTGAAATTGGATTAAGATTAAACTTGGATGTTTTAAATTAGCGCAATCGCGCCCTCCTGAATCTGTACCTACTTTTAGTAGCAGTTCCAAGTTTAGTATGATTTCTCTAGGTACTTGTACGGGACTCGGCTTTCTTTCATACTTCGTTTCGCGGCAAGAGCGGCTTTCGGTGAGCTTTTACTCTTCGAAAAGCGCGGGAATAGATTATTTTCCATGTAGCGAAGGCGTGCGTGTATAGAATTTCATACTACACATTCAGTTCATATGGCTATTTTTTAGATTTCAGGTCCGTCTCGGTGACTACAACCTACAAACAATGGGTCCGGATTGTTCGAAACTGAAGCCAGAACTCTGCACTGATGGCGAAGTAACCATTGGCATCGAGAAGATAATATTACATCCCAAACACTACCACGACAACGCGACCAATATTCACGACATTGCTTTAATAAGGCTGAATGAAACCGCTAATTATACAAGTAAGATATTTTTTTTCTTAAAACTATTGTCGTACCAAGAAATGGACGACGATGGATGTATGAAGGGGAAAAATTATCAAAGTACAAAGTATGAGGAAGATTTTGGCTGTGTCGGTAAGGTTTGTTTTCTTTATATTCGTCAAATTTTCTTCAAAAAATATCATTCGGGAGGAACAAAAATTATTAATCTGGGATTATTTCCGAAACCACATCTGGCAAACCTGAATAATACTCATAACAATGACGTTCAATGTTTATAGGTTTACTTAGGAGGAAATGCGGGTGCTGTTTCCTCCCTAGATATCAATCAATCAATCAAAAATATTTATTTCTGACACAGGTATTACAGTTGCTGTAAGTACAATACAGAAAAGTTCTGTGTGATCTACCATTAGTCATACAAATAATTGGTGATAAAATTATAGGAAGTAATGACACTAGAGGAAATATTTTTTACTATACAATCTAAAGCCGTGGTGGTCCAGTGACGAGTAACCTTGCCTGCCGTGCAGGAGGCGATGGTTCGATCCCCGTCCAGACCGACTCGTACCAATGAGTTTTTTGGAATTTATGTACAAATTGTCACACCACAGCCCTTTCGGTGAAGGAAAACATCGTGTTGAAATCAGTATGATTCAATTTCGAGGCATGTTATTGTACCCACTGTCCATTATAAGTGGCTCACTACCCATCTCGGGGGTCTAGGGGAATATAGTCGTGAACATATGCAGTCTATATCTTACCTCTGCCTAAAATTGCCTAATTATGCCGCCGTTTCCAGACATCCAGCAAACAAATTTTCCGAATTTATACAAAAGCAAACCTTACTCATAAAAAGCAAACCTTACTCATATTCTTGGAAAAAATATGAAAATCGGTCTAGATTTAGGAGGAAACGGGAATATGAGATTGTGCTTCAGTCTATTTTATGTAGCTAAAATCAGTTTGAGCTGCAGTTGTCTAGTGACAACTCGATACGAGCACGGTAGCTCGGGAGCAGCGCGACAGCAATAAATCTGTTTAAAACATGTTCTTCAAATTTCATGCAGATCGCGTTTCTTCTTAAGACACGTAAAAAATTCCATTCATCATCATCATCGTCATATCAGCTGATAAACGTCCACTGCTGGACATATGCCTCAAGGATCGACAAAACGACCGACCGGTCCTGCGCTGCCTTCATCCAACGGTTTCCCGCCGCCTTCACCAGGTCGTACGTTCACCTCGGGGGGCCTTCCACTCCTTCCTTTCAAATTCTATTGAAATCTGATTAATTTTGCTCTCTCTCCTCAGAGTTCATTCGTCCGATCTGCCTGCCGACGACAGACGTGAATACAGAGTTTGCAGACTTAAACCCAGATGACCCACTCTTATTGTATGCTGTCGGTTGGGGAGCCTACAATCAAACTCCATATAAAGGGATTGAATGGTTGCCCATTGACCAATACAGTGATGTGAAGCGGCATGTTGAATTGCCTGTTAGAAATATACAGGTGATTTTTTTTATAAGCATAAGCACAATTATGCTCACGACTATCTTTCCCCGAGGGGGTAGTTAGAGATATTCTGAAACCTCAGAACATCCACGTTTTGCTACTAGGTATAGTACCGAAACTCTGTCCAGTGTAACAGGGACTGAGCCCGTCGCCACTTGTAATGAAGAGTGGAAATTGAAGCATGCAGGTTTCCTCACGATGTTTTCCTTCACTAAAATGGCAGTAGCGTTACGAATCGAACATAAATTCAGAACAAAAAATCATTGGTACGAGTCGGGCGGGGATCGAACCATCGCGTTGTTTTTCTTCATCGAAAAACCAGTTGTGTGTACAAATCTTACATAAATTCCGTAAAACTCATAGGTACGAGTCGGACTGGACGGGGATCGAACCATCGCCTCCTGCACGGCAGGCAAGGTTTTTATAACCGTACGAGCGTTAACCCGCAACTTCGTCCGCACAAATTATATACCACCAGATTTTAAGTCAGATCATAAGCTATCAAACAAAAAAAGTTTCATCAAAATCGGTTCAGTAGTTTTTGCGTGATACTCGTTCAAACAAACAAACAAACACACAAACAAACAGACCGACAAAAAATCCAAACATCGGTAAAATGGAATCAGGGACACCTAAAAACCATATCGTAACTTTTTTTTTGTTAATATCTTCAATGTACAGACAAACTTCCTGTTACAGTTTTATAATAGTATAGAAGAAGTATGAATTAAAGCAGATGAACTGTGATTGGAAGTGCATTTTATTTATTTTTATTTATTTATTTAAGTATCAAAAATTCCACAATTCAGAATTGACTTGGAACCGCAGTAGAATGAAAACAAATAAACGGATTTTTGTAAAACATAATTTCAAATGACCCAGGATATTCTTTATACGAGTATTAAGCGAGTACTGCATCAAAAAATAATTAACTAGAAATATGACAACATAAAAAAATGTACATCTATTAATGTAGGTATAATGTAATATGGATCAAGTAATCCGAAATACAAATAATTATTATTTTTTTTAATAATAATCTGGTAGGTCAGCGGAATGATCAAGACATCTCGAATATAGTGTCATCTGTTGTGAATAGGTTCAGTATGACCTCCTGAACCCAAATATATGAGATGACAAGCGCTCAGACAATGAGGGTAGAAATTCGATGTTGATCTCTTAGTGAAAGTTGTTCAGTTTGATGGTCTGAAGCACCCCTTTAAGAGGATATGTGAAAAAAAAAGGATTCTTCAAAGCGTCATATATCATGAAGTACTAACAGTAGGAGTATGATTAGCGGATATGTGTAAATTGAACATATAATTGAAGTTTTGATTAGAGCCAAAACACGATTAAGACACATTTTCTCGATAGAAAAACAAGCCAAAGTAGCCTCCGTTTTTATTTATAAACGCTTGGAACTGCTAAACGGTGAATAATAGAAACACGAGAATTGATTTAAAAAAAAAGAGATTGATATTTTACATATTTTGATTAGAGCAGAATTGAACTTACATAAATAGTACTATCACAATTAAATAAAGTTGGTTTTACGCTTGCGTCGTTTTGGTCGCGCGCGCCGCCCCATCTTTTTCTCTCGCATCAAGCAGTAATCATTCACCCGATACCTGATGCTGCGGGAAATAGGCGGCTGCAGCAGTGCATTGGCCAATCCCCTATCCGCGGAGTCTGCTGCCCTGCTACAGATAGCCAAGAAGTGTCTTCTTAGAAGACAACATTTAATGTGATGCTGAATGGTTTTGCGGGTTACTTAGTTTAAGATCTTGAATTCTGTATTGCACATTGATTTCCCTTACGGAGCGACTTAGTCTAAAAGACCAAGCTCCTTAAATAAAGATATTTTAAAAAAATCTGACAGTAATATAAGCTATCACACGCCCATTTCGCTTCAATATTTTTTCGACATAGGTCCTTAAGTATTTATTTCCCACATTTATTCGCGCTAACGACAGAGTGGTCGTCAACATTTTTAAGTACAATTTAAAACTGTTTGGATTTCAGGAATGTCGCGAAATCTATGGTGGATTCGTCGACAAGGATCATATCTGCGCTGGAGAACACGGCAGAGATACCTGCAGAGGAGATTCTGGAGGTCCATTGGTGTACAAAAACGAGCAAACGGGTGTCTATGAGTTAGCTGGGGTAGTCAGCTTTGGAAAGAAGTGGTGCGCCAGGGAAGGCTACCCTGGTGTGTATGCGAATGTATATCAATATCTTGATTGGATTACGGAGCATATTAAAAATTGATTGGTCTATTTGGCTATGTGTACGACACTAGCACCATCTAGCGCGTTACGGACCCGAGAATTATTAGTTTAATAGTTTAGTCGGTACACCAGGTATTATTTGTATAATGTTAGGATAAAGTTTGCTATTTTATATTAAAATAAAGTAAAAACTAAATAAATGAGCAATAATGTCGATATTAAAAATATTATCCATAACAAGGTGGACAGACGACCTGGTGAAGGCGGCGGGAACCCGTTGAATGAGGGCAGTGTAAGCCCGGTCGGTATGGCGATCCTTGGGGGAGGCCTATGTCCATATATTGATTGGTCTATTTCGCTATGTGCAAGACACTAGCTCCATCTAGCGCGTTACGGACCCGAGAATCATTTGTATATCAAAAGTAATAATAAATTAATAAGTAATAGTTATTCTATGTTTAAAAAAAGTTCCCTGTCTACTTCCGTTTAAAATAGGGCTATCCCAAATCCCTCACCTCGTCTGGGAATCCGTTGTATGAGCGCAGCGCAGGACCGGTCTTAATGGCGACCCTTGGGGGGAGAGGCCATATGTACAGCAGTGGACATCCATCGGCTGAGATGGTGATGATGATGAAGTTCTCCAAAAAGGAAATAAATAAAGTTAAAATGGATGGCGGAAGAGTGTTGATAGCCGTGTCTCGGCAATTTTAGTCGTCCAGAGTTTTTAGAGGGGAAAGTATGATGATCTGTGAATAACCATTGACTTTCAAATAGGCAATGTACCCTAAAGACTAAAGGCACAGTATTACAATAAGCCTCACAGTATGGTAACTCCGCGCCGCGTGTACTTAAGCTGTCATGCACAGATATGCAAGGCAATCCCAACACTTTACAGATCCGGTACTGCAACGCCCGCTTCCCCACAAGGCCCCCGCCGTTGCTCTGCGCAAGTACACCTGTTGCCGTACTGTAAGGACTATATAGTTATGCTGTGCTAAAGGTATGCAATTTGTGATGTATACCTCGCGGATAAACTCTAGTAATGCAATAAATAAACATTTTGATGACCTGATAGCTCAGTCGCAGTCGTTAGTAAATCTTCCTGCTGTGCCGAGAGTCGCGGGTTCGAATCCCGTAAGTGACAAATATTTGTATGATGAATATTAATATTTCTAGTTTTTATCTAAGTAGGTATTCGGTATTAGTATTAGTAGGTATTAGTAGGTAGGTATTCTGTATCGTTGTCTAGTCATCATAATACAAGTCCAAGCTAGATTCTGGTACAATTTGGTGTGACAAAGTACAAGATACATGCTCGATAAGATAAGATAAGATTGATTGCTCTCTGTATACTCTGTTTTTTTTGGTGTCAAATAAATTATAATTGATTGATTGATTGATTGACACATTTAAAATATTTTGGACATTGACACAGATCTAGTCCCATTTACTGGCTGTACTGATACTTTTTTTTGTTTCTCGACCTTTGTGCTCAGCGATAAAGTTTATATTTGGCACTTCATACATTAAATTTGAAAATGGCTATCCTAGCAAAGAAGAGCAAACATATCTTTCAAGTGTAAGTTATTTGAAGTGATATACACCACTAGTTTTTAATTCCTAACTAACTAAATTGTAAGGGTGTATACAGATGATAAAATAACTTTTCCTAAGGTACATGGGTTGAAAAACGAAAAAAAATGTTGGACCTCCCATAGAAAATTTATCCGCTGATCCTCTCTTTGTATGGGAGGTCCAAAAAAATTTCTCGTTTTTCAATGAAACTTACTACCGCCTCCACCACCTTCCTTTTTTTTACTTTTCCTAAGGAACATGGGTCGAAAAGCGAGAAATATTTATCTGAATAAACCCTTAACAATTTTTTAATAATTAAAAAATAATGGTGTATTTTTAAAGAAGAGTGGTGAAGAAGTGTGGTGGAGAGGGGCTGCTACTATACGGAGCCAATCTTAGATGGTACCGTACCGTACACAAATAAACATGGCAGTAAGTTTAGAGTAAAAAAAACTGAAAATAAAACCGGTCACGTGGGAATCGGGCTTCTCGCGCACCGAGAGTTCCGTACCACACTACCATACAACATTTATTAACTTACAAAAACATTTTTTTCTACGAGACCGACTCACACTTGGACGGTTTTTATTATTTGTTGTTATACTGTAGGTTTACTCTATAATCACACCAAGTTTGACGCTTGTATGTATCACCGTTTTTACAGTAGAGCGAGAAGAAAAAACGTTGATAAAAACAAATTTCTTGTATGCCCCCCCCCCCCCCCTCAAATTTTAATCATTTGTTAGCAAATCCGCCGGAATAACGTCTGTGGAAATTTCCATAATCTAGCTTTTACGCTTTAAAAGTACATACAGCCCTAAATAGGTAGGAGAGACGGACGGACGGACGGACAACGTAGGCTTAGTAATATGGTCCCATTTTCACTCTTTGCGTACGGACTACGGAACCCTAAAAACAGCCCAATGCGAGACAGACCCACGCAAAAACAAGAAATGTTGAAAAAACGTTTCTTGTTACTCGTTTCCAGACCCTACTTTTTAGGCATTAAACTTCTATGAAACATCTATCAATTTATCTTCTATCTATAATATTGTAAACTTAGCGTGTATGTAAATTGAAGACATATGCAAAAATAAAATTGGGGGCGTTAGTGATACGTATTTTTATAATTTTTGTGGCCATAATGTTAGCAGCGTTTTTTCTTTGAATATCAAAATGTTTATTCGCTGTCCGAGGTGCGTGCCAGCCATCTCTCCGCTCGAAGGTATTTCTTGAAATAACTTCCGGAGATCTGGACCCCCACGAGCCCAAGGTTTATACCAAAAGGCGCAAATATTTAGCCCTGTCCAAGACCTGCACATTTACAGATTGCAGCCGCTGATGCTGTTTTCACCAGCAGCACTAACGCCAATCGACGTTTTGTGGAGATGAGATGGAGAGTAGTTAGTACCATTGCAGCATCAGAACTGAGGAGTTAGAACCCCGAATTCAATTAAAAAGTATTTGCAAGATGCCAGCAATTGATGATTTTTTGAGCGTTCTTTAGTATTGTTGGCATCAAGCAAAGACGAAGCGCCGGGTTCTGACTCCTCAGTCCGCAGATGCTGTGGGCTGTGGGGCTAATGACAACATAAACTATGGATGAGTCTTTACTCATCCATAGTTTATGTTGACATCCTCAAAGCACACACACACCCTGGGTGTGTGTTTTGAGGATCTACCGATTTCTAATAATTGTTAATTTGTTGGGTTAAGAAGAAAGAACTGACTACACCCTCGGGGAATATAGTCGTGAGCATATATGTATGTATGTAAGAAGAAACTTTGCCATTTCTGGTTCCTATAGTCCTGATGCTGTAGGTGAACTGCCTACGTAGAATGTGAGACATGACTATGTTCTGATTTTAAATTAATATTTTTGCAAACAAGTACTTATCAAGCAACTTTGATGTTAATTTCACTTCGTCAAAATTGCAAAATGTCTGTATCTGCAATATGCTTCGTCAAAATAAATCTATACTATTATAAAACTGTAACAGGAAGTTTGTCTGTACATTGAAGATATTAACAAAAAAAGTTACGATATGGTTTTTAGGTGTCCCTGATTCCATTTCACCAATTTTTGGATTTTTTGTCTGTCTGTTTGTTTGTTTGAACGAGTATCACGCAAAAACTACTGAACCGATTTTGATGAAACTTTTTTTGTTTGATAGCTTATGATCTGACTTAAAATCTGGTATATAATTTGTGCGGACGAAGTCGCGGGTTAACGCTCGTATATAATAAAAAGGATCCCAATCAGCAACAAGCATCGTCAAAATCTTAATCCTATACATTCTAAATCTACAACACGCTTCGTCAACATTAAGACTAAGGCCTACTCGAAGGCTTACCCCACGCAACCACGGCTCTATGCAAAAAGCAAAACATAGGGAAATAGCAGAGGGAGGAAACAGGTTAATACGTTTGTATGGACCAAACGGTACTTAGTCTATCCTCGTAAGATAGGTACTGCAGAATTAATTCAAGAAATGTTAGTTGTGTCAGGATCGTAGCCGATGGCGATCCGTTGTCTCTGCCTACCCCAATGGGACACAGGCGTGAGTATATGTATGTATGTATGTATGTTAGTCACCTACCAAACTGCGTTATAGTTCATTTTGATGGGTAGATTATGTGGTTTAAAGGATAATGATACTTTTCTTTACACCCTGCATATTCTACGGAGGATGTAGGAGTGCACTAACAAAGGATTTATCGATATTCTAATTTCACGCGGACGAAGTCGCAGACAAAAGCTAGTTAATATAGAATTTAAAAAAAAGTTTGTAAGATTAGTTCAAAAAAATGCAAGAAGTCGGTTTGAAACGTGATTTAAATATGATAATGATACCTGCCCCAAACATTTATAATAGCCTGTAGTAGGAATAAAATCGCAAATAGATACAAGGTCTCGGCATCATAACAAGAAAACTAATAAATACATTTTTTAGTTCAATGGCAGCGATTCGTATATTAATTTATTTATTTGTGATTGTGAGTTTTTTAATAGTATCTTCCAATGCAGTGGAACGTTAGTATGTTTTGTTTCTTTTTGAATATGCCATCTCATTTCTTTGGTGGAGGTGAATCTGCGGGCGCCAGTTCCCGGTGCTAAGCGCACCAGTCAGCAGGCCCCCGGCGTTATGACATTTTACACTTCCAACCTGGAGCATAGGTTACGCTCTTGCGACTCCACTCCTGGCCGGCCGGTTAAGGCAAGACAGGAGGTGAGGGCCAAATCAATCCGGGCCCTCTGGAGAATCGGGTCCGTGGTGTCGCCAATCACCAACAGCTCGCCACAAGCTGCCCTGCGAGCTTATTATTATTATTATACATCTGATAAAAAAAAATCGTTTCCGTAGTGATAGTTTTGGTCATCTAAACCGTACTTTTAAATATTACTATTGTTTAGTTAGCCCCTTTATAATAACCTTTTCTCCAATATTCATCATCATCATCATCATATAATTGTATTTCAGAAAGATCGTGTGGTATTCTATTTCCAATGAAGCATTTTCTGAGCTTATTTAAAATGTCAAATCTTATATTCAATAATTGTTTGTGGTCTAAAATCTTAGCTTAGATTAATAATTGGTAATTCAATCGATGTGTAAAATATTAGTCAGGAAACATCTGGTCAGATTTTCGTTAAAATATACAGTTTCAATGCTAGGATTAATTTAAGTTTCGCATGGAAATCTTTGAGGTACTTACTGTAACTTTATCAAACCTCCTCCTTTTGTTGAAGTTTATTTTAAAAAAGGGACGACGTAAGACGAGATCGTGACGCGGATAGTTTCATACAAAACATAAACTAACACATTTTTACCCGACTGCGCCAGAAGGAGGTGGCGCAGTCGGGTAAAAATGTGTTAGTGTCAGATCGCTTTCATAAATCACATACCGTCCTCGTCTTACGTCCCTTCTATCTGGCCCGCGCCAAACTTCGTAGGTTTTGACAAAAGCACTCTTGTTTTTAACCTAATTCAGAAAAGGAGGAGGTTCCTCAATTTGACCGTATATATTTTTCAGGATCATTTTGCTATGCGATAAACAAAAAGAAATTTTCCACTCCATATATTCAATTTAATCATGGATTTATTAACGAAGAGCAGCAGAAATATTATTTAAGCGTAAGTCATTCACGTTTATAAAATATTAAAAATTTGTATTCAGTGGCTTTTTAACCTGGTTATTTCATAACATATTTTATTCTACGCATTAATTGACCTAAAATATCTTAATGAGAGTTAAGAAGTAAAACCTTTGACTACTTATATAGGGACTAGCCACGCGTGTAATTCTACTAACAAACATTTCTGCCACTTTTTGCGGGAAGCGAGGTAACATGAAATCTGCAATTTGGATTTTATTCTCCATAACTTTAGATTCTAATTTTGAACGATAAAAATCATGAATGGAAGTCTCGTGTGAACCCCAAACGTTCTAAGTTCGAAATTATTGTTTCGCAATTATTGTCTGTCTAACATTGAATGTTAATGCACATGATTAATTTATCTTATATCGTGGCAGAGGGGAAATGCTACCGCAAGGCTAGTCCTTATAATAAGTAGTCAAAGAGTAAAACATACATTTGCTTACATCAAAAATTTAATTTATTGAATTATTTTTTAATTTTTAAATGTTTGTTTTTGGCGTTGGTGGTTTTTTAATTTGTAATTTAATGTTATTTCATAATTTTTAAAATAGTTACATGAAACCTGCTGAACAGATTTTCATGAAACAAAGCTAAGAACATTCTCGCAAAAATTTACTATTTAAAAAAAACGCATCGAAATCGGTTCACCTTCTGGGAGCTACAATGCCGCAGAAAGACAGACCGAAAGACAGATAGAAAAACAGACAAACAGACAGACCGACATAGGCGTCAAACTTATTTAATTATAACACCCCTCTTTGCGTCGGGGGTTAAAAAGGTTGCTGATTTCACCCTGCATTGTTAGATCTAAGTAAAATTAGTACATTGTTATTATTATCTAAACTATTATAAAACTGTAGCAGGAAGTTTGTCTGTACATTGAAGATATTAACAAAGAAAAAGTTACGATATGGTTTTTAGGTATCCCAGATTCCATATCATCAATTTTTGGATTTTTTGTCTGTCTGTTTGTGTGTTTGTTTATTTGAACGAGCATCACGCAAAAGCTACAGAACCGATTTTGATAAAAATTTTTTTGTTTGATGGCTTATGATCTGACTTAAAATCTGGTATATAATTTGTGCGGACATAGTCGCGGGTTAACGCTCGTTAAGTTATAAAAGCCTTCTAGGAGATACAATTTTAATTTCTATCTTGCGTAGCGTGAATTTGAATTAAATTTGTTTTCAGATAGTCTTTTTGTCACAAAATGGTGCTCTTTACAGTTTCAAAGTCGCATACATAATTACTTCACACCACTCCTAACAAAACTCCGTAAATTGACTTGGCTATTGTTCATTTTAGATATGCGAAGAACAAAACCCCAAAGGGCTTTCACCGTCTCTAAAACAGTATGCCAACGAGAACGTGATGGAAGACCTGTTAGCCGAATGCCGAAAGCCGAAACTTACGTTCAAGCAACCGGATCCAGCCAGCCAACGCTATATAGACAGTACCCCCACGATGGAAAAATCATCCTTATTCGTTTTAGGCAAGTAATTAAAAAGTGTTCCACATGCCATCACCGGCAGTACTCTACTCACTGGTCAAAAACTTTCCTTATGAGACTCTGCGGTATTTGGGACGGGAAGATACTACGTAGTTTCCCGAACGCTGCCGAGCCGAGTTGGATTCGACGTTTAACCTCTTTCTGGAAGTTGGACCTACCTAACTTGATAGTTTGTTCTAGGTAAACATAATCGTCAACAACTTCGAGCGCAGAGTCTCCGATCTTTAAAGGAGTTGGTAGAACATGGACATTTCACATGATCTTCGTCTTGTCCATGTTCATTTTCAAACCAACTCGTTCGGAGACTCTGCTAAGGTCATCGAGCATTCTACTGAGGTCCTCCATGGACACCGCCATGACGAATATATCATTGGCAAACCGAAAAGGTGTCTGATGTATTCGCCGTTTATGTTGATACCGAGGCCTTTCCAGTCTAGAACCTTGAAAACATCTTTCAATGCAGCGGTGAACAGTTTCGGAGAAATTCTGTCTTTCTCATTGTTTTCGAGTTCCGGACCTGTAGTAGGACTGACATAGTGGCGTTTTCGTACAAGCATTTCAGCAATTCGATGTACCGGTAGGCGGTAGTCAACATGGTATCGCTGGAGAGACTTGATCCAATCAAAGACTTTCTCGTAATCCACGTATGCCATTCAAGGAGGAAGGTTATACTCTTCGGTCTTCTGTATGACCTGCTGGAGCTTATGAATGGTATGTGGTCCACATACAATATTATAATCAGTAATGTTTCGATAATTTGAAAACCAACAATGACTACAAGGTGACATTCTTGTTTTTTTGGAAATGTTGTATAATTGTTAAGAAATAAAAAAAATACGATTGAGGGCAGCGCGATAAGCTCGGTACCCTCTTAAACACTGCAAACACATCTAATCATCTAAGTGCCTTAAGTGCCAGATCTAGAGGTGATTGGTGCCAAAGATATTGCTAAAGAAAATCAGAAAGAAGAAATAAAAATATCGACCGACGACCGTAAAAATACCGACGATAATGGCGACCGCATACAGTTCTCGAGTGGCCACCGCATACCGGAAAGCGGAACGTGGGTAGGAACAACGACCTGGTGAAGGAGGCGGGAACCCGTTGGATGAGGGCAGCGCAGGACCGATTGTGGCGATCCTTAGTGGGAGGCCTGTGTCCAGCAGTGAACGTTCATTGCCTGAGATAATGATGATGACTATTCACGTTTTATACAGGTGGTGAAGAAACAGACATAACCGAATACCCATGGCTGGTAGCCATAGATTATCGCGATTCAAAAAACAACACCATATCATCCTGTGGAGGCTCCCTCATCAGTGGCAGATATGTTATAACAGCGGGACATTGCGTCGTCGGATCTGTCATTGAAAAAGCCATTCCGTGAGCATAACCTACTGTTAAAATTGTTCACTGTGGTGGCACAGAATAGCTAATACAGGGAGTAACAAAACACCCTAGTAATACTTAAGGGGATGGTTTAGACCATCAAACTTAACAACTTTCGCTATAGAGCCACCATCGAGAAAAAAAGCTGTCAGCTGTCCCATACAAAACTGCAGTACCTTACCTACCGACTCGACTAAAATGTATGGGAAAGTTGTACGGTTTGATGGTCTAAACCCTTTTACTATTTATTATAAGGACTAGCCTTGCGGTAGCATTTCCCCTCTGCCGCTGTATAAGATCAATTTGATCATGTTCTTTTACATTCAATTTTATACCTTATCACTAAGCGAGACACCCTATAATTGCGAAACAATAATTTCGAACTTAGAACGTTTGGGTTTCACACGAGAGTACTTTTCATGATTTTTATCATTCAAAATTACAATCTAAAGTTATAGGGAATAAGATCCAAAGTTGCGGATGTTACCTCGTCCCCCGCAAAAAAGTGGCAGAAATGTTTGTTAGTAGAATTACACGCGTAACTAGTCCTCATATAAATAGTCAAAGTCTAAACCACCTCCTTAAGTATTACTAGGCTGTTTTGTTGCACCCTGTAGTATATAGTTCTACTTACTGACTTCTGATACCCCACCTCACCGCACACTTTCTGATGGATACACTTTAGGGGATAGCCCAGTCATTTTACGAAGTTTTGTTAGGCGGGGTAGGGAGTAATTATTAATTTGACTTTTAAACTGTAACCGGCACCATTTAGTGAAAAAAAGACTGTCTTAAAACATATTTAAAAAAAATCGTTACGCAACACAGAAATCTAAATTGTGTATCCCAGAAGGCTTTTAAATTAATAATATTAATACCAATGCATTCATTTGACTTAGATTTAACAATATAAGCTATTTTTGAGGAATAAAATATGCATTGAAAATTTAAAAATTAGGTTTTTATTAGAAAATACGAATGTATTTTTCAAAACCTTCTGAGTAGACAAAAATATTAACACCATGTTTGAAGTATGTGTAATGATAAAGCCTTAAACGTGTGCAAAAAAAAAATTACCTTCAAGTTGTTTAGAACGAGATAATAGCATAATTTTGAAATTGGAACTGTTGCTGACGTTATTCTTTTTTAATTTTGGTACATTTTCAGGCTCAAATTGGCTCTTCAATATTATACCGAAAAAAAAATTCAATTATTAATTAGTCCCGGCTCAAACCGTAAAATGACTGGGCTAGGAGCCGAGCAAGGGAATGCAGTCAGGCGCGCGCATCCGTAGTATTTGACTACATAAAATCGTATCTTTTCAGTGCAAAAAACGTTGAATTTTTCAACGCAAAATTCACATATTATAAAAAGTATCTGAATGTAGATGATGTTTATACAAAGTGCGGTCGTTCATGCGAACCCCGCTATAATTAGTGCTCGAAACTAGATTTTCGAAATAATGTAGATCACATTACCGGCTAGATGCTAACTGTTTATGAAACAAAGTTCATTATATAGCCTCAATTATGATTATGACACATTATACATACATACATTCATATATTTTTTTAATTCATAATGTGTTTGCGCTTGGCTTCAGCTCACCTGGTGGAAAGTGTAGATGAAGCCGAGGATGTAGCGCGCTCGCCCAGAAAAAGCCTATTAACTCTTCTTTTTAAAATATCCTGATTATATTTGCTTGAGAAAACAGACGTAGGGAGAGAGTTCCAAACCTTACCGGTTCTCATTATAAAAGAGGAAGCGGTACTGGTACCAAGCCCTTCCATATCACAATTTTTTTTTAGATTTCAGGTCCGTCTCGGTGACTACAACGTACAAACAATGGGTCCGGATTGTTTGAAACAGAAGCCAGAACTCTGCACTGATGGCGAAGTGACCATTGGCATCGAGAAGATAATATTACATCCCAAACACTACCACGACAACGCGACCAATATTCACGACATTGCTCTAATACGGCTGAATCAAACCGCCTATTATACAAGTAAGATATTTTTTTGTGTGGTTCCTCTGCTATGCGATATCAAAATATTTATTTCAATGAGCACTTTCACTTGGGTACATTTAGTTCAAATACAACAAAGAATAGGTATTGCACACTGACATCACAGTATTTAACCAAAAAAAAGATTTACAATTATCCCCCACACTATGCTTAGCCTGTCAATCAATCAAATCAATAAACAATTTTCACTTTAATAATAAGTGGTTAAAGAATAATAACAATAAATATTAACGCCTAGTAAATGAAATGGGGCTTGTAGATTCATCCACTTGCAGATTCTGCTGTGAAGCAGAGGAAACGCGCATGCACCTCCTCTGCGAATGCATCATTCACAGCAGGAGTCGCCATCTAGGTGGATACATAATAACACCTTCTGACATTAGGGATCTCCCCTCCAAAAGCATAACACGGTTCATGAAGTCCGTGGGCCTAGGAAATGACCTTTAGGTCTAGGGTGACAGCTACAATAGATCTGTCCAGGTCGCAGTAGCTATTTGGTCATTGACCAAGACCTTATAACCAAATAAACGCCTAGTAAATGCATTGGTCCATTTTTTCTTCTTTTTATCATGTAGACTTCAAATCCTGAACAAAGTCGCTAAAATAGTTGCTTGCCAGAATCGGGCAACCGATACTGCACCGTTGCTAGCGGTCATGAGCTCCTCCATTTGAGACTTGCGAGCATTATGAAGTAATTGCAATTTTTTTTTTGCAGGCGCATTTGAATTGAAAGTTTTGATATTGTTATAATTTCTAATTCATCAAAATATGTTTTAAATCGATAGTGCGAGGTCGACGTACAATTTGAGTACATTTTTTGACTTCTTGCGTTTGCTTAAACTCCGGATAGTTATCGAGATTTGGAGGTGGTTCTGCATTCTCTCTGGCAGAAACACTTACAATGACTGATTACATGAAAAGTACTGAAGGTACAATTTTTCAGACGAATGTACAAATTAGTTTTATTCTGTACACCTTATCCTGAAATTTCTATAAATGTCCAGCAAATTGGTTCTGCTGCGGAGCATGACATCGCGTTTTTCCTATAAATAGTAGTAGTAGTAAATAGTCGGGCAAAAAATTCCATTAAAATCTGATCAACTTTGCTCTCTCTCCTCAGAGTTCATTCTTCCGATCTGCTTGCCGACTTCCGACGTGACTGCCAACTTTAACCCAATTGGCAAGGAACTCAAAATGTACGCTGTCGGTTGGGGAGCCTACAAACAAACTCCAAAGGAAGGCGCTAAATGGTTGCCTGTTGATCAATTCAGCGATACGAAGAGGCACGTTGAATTGCCTGTTAGACATTTATTGGTAATTTGTTTTTGTATACACGTATCAGGGTTCGAATTCGAAAGGATAATAGGGGAGCGGACTGCATAAAATATATTTTCCTTTTATCTTCTTCAAATCGCATCAAGCATTAACACCAGTACAAAAATGACAAAAATTACTGTAAAAGTTATATTACAGTAATCTAAATCTTAATAGTCATATAAATGGTGGACTATATGACCAAATCGCTTGCCGAGACACCAATTATTAATGTACAGTTTGTCAAAGCCGCTGACCAGATGATGTGTTATGTGTGTAAACAATTGTTTGTGTCTGAATGGTTGTCATTACTATAAAAGGATACTGAAATTAAATTAAATTTGTGTAAATATTCACAAATTTCGTGCCTCACACGACTATCGAGCACATTGGAAATGAATCTACGGAATTCGAAAAAATATTGTCTCAAAAAGGTTAGGCTACAGGGCAAACCATTAACCCGATCGTCTTTGTTTTAGGCTCAAATTGTAGCTGGCTAAATTGTCCAGAGGAGATTTTTCTCAAATTTTTGATATCATTCTTCGTTTCCAAAATATCGAGCGCCAAAATAAAAAATTCGGAAGAAATTGGCTTTTTTTTCACTAATTCGGCCATAACTTTTTTCGTGTTTGATTTTCTCGAATAATTCTTTTTGCACCTTACAGCTCTCGTAAGCTCTCGAGCTTTTTAGGAATATCATATCTTTACAACTCTCCGAGATATAAGGGAATCGCACATTTTCGTGAAATCGGGGCCTATACTGGAGCGAACGAAAAGGCATTTCCAATGTCAAAATTGTTATTTATATGTGGTTTAAAAGGCTGCGTGAAAAAATTTGAAATCACTCGGGGTGCCAATGCTAAAGAGAAAAAGCATACGAAGATATGTATGCTAGAGTGAGACAGATAGACTTCCCGAGTGATTTTTACGGATCCTTACGAAAAAATTAGCAACATCCCGCTCAGTAGCTTTAAAGCCCTTTTTTCTTTATCGCGCAACTACGAGTATATGGCATTTATTTTTTTAAGCAAGCAAGCACGTTTTTTTTGCTTATAATTTTTACAAAACTCTCCAAATGACAAAAAAATATTGTTATTTCAATGAACTTTATTATAATTCAAATATATTTATTATAATAGCTATAAAAATAAGAGTTAATATAATTTTATCGAAGTGTGGTTGTATAGGTTTCTGCCTTTGCTCAGTATAGACGTAGATTTTTTTTTAATTACTTGGGAGGAAATGTACAACCGCCACCATTGAAAATGGTTTTCACACACCTGACATTTTTTTGATACCAACGACTTTGTCTAAAATAGTGTGGGAGCCAAATCCCACATTAATTGTGATTCAATAATTCGACAAGCAAACCACAATAGTATTTTCAGCTAAAACATTACCGAAAATGTGAGTTCAGCATGCAAACTAAAGTATATTTTATGCAATCAACAGATCGCACCAGTGACCATCTTATTATAAAAAAATTGAAACCCGTTTGTATTTCAGGAATGTCGCTTAGTATATGGTAAATTCGTCAATAAGGGTCACATCTGCGCCGGAGTACACGGCAGAGACACTTGCAGAGGAGATTCTGGAGGTCCACTTGTCTACGACACCAAAGAAATGGGAGTCTACGAGTTAGCTGGGGTAGTCAGCTTTGGAAAGAAGTGGTGCGCCAGGGAAGGCTACCCTGGTGTGTATACGAATGTATATCAATATCTTGATTGGATTGCGGAGCATATTAAAAATTGATTGGTCTGTTTGGCTATGTGTACGACACTAGCACCATCTAGCGCGTTACGGACCCGAGAATTATTAGTTTAATAGTTTAGTCGGTACACCAGGTATTATTTGTATAATGTTAGGATAAAGTTTGCTATTTTATATTAAAATAAAGTAAAAACTAAATAAATGAGCAATAATGTCGATATTAAAAATATAACCCATAACAAGGTGGACAGACGACCTGGTGAAGGCGGCGGGAACCCGTTGAATGAGGGCAGTGCAAGCCCGGTCGGTATGGCGATCCTTGGGGGAGGCCTATGTCCAGGGGGTCTACCCGGACATTCGAACTTCGCAATTACGTGAACGTTTTCGTTCTAATGTCAACTCTATTACAATGAAGTTCGGACCGAAACGCCCGCGATATATCGAAAATCGAAAGTCCGGGTACAGGGCCAGCAGTGGACGTCCGTCGCCTGAGACGACGACAAAAAGTGTCAGCATATTAACAAGGACCCTGTATACATACCTAGTTACAATATCACTATCCTTCCCTACCCCAACAATACATCGTTCCATATAATAATAATAAAAGAAATATATTCCGATGCCTAATTAGTTTTCTGGCTGCATTTTTGGTAGGTACTTTACTTTTAGGTCCATCACACACAGACGGAATTGCGATCCGGAATCCTGATTCAGGATTCAGTGTTGTCAAGTATGGTTACAAGAAATAATAGAGTGATGTTTAAAAAATGCCTCAAATAAAATGTATGAAACGCCAAAAGAATGACAATTGCATTTTTAAGTATTTATTAAAAATTGTATTTCAATATTATGCAACTACACTGACCTGCAAAACTAAGTACTACAATTTTAATATTTAAATTTTTTCTGAACTATAGAAATTAGAGATTTAAAATAAAAAGCGTTTTATAGCAAATGTTATCAGCTATCTTTGTAACTATTCTTTGTAAATTAAATTCTTTTTCGAGTCCTTTTTATTTCGAAAGTATATTTTGCGTACTGAAAAAGTTATTGCAATTTTAAAAATGTGATACTTAGTTTTGCAGGCCAGTGTATATCAATCGATAGTTTTAACATTAGACATAATCAACATACAAAATGGCATGAACCATTATCATCCAAGCTATTTTCGAGCGTAGGCGATTTCGCAACTATACCGCAACGACGTACCAACTGCACCGTCACGATACGATATCGTTCCATCAACGCCTACGCTCTAAATCTTTAAAAAATGCCACCTAAGACATCAAAAAATCACTAGATCTAGTGAAAAAGTCTCTGAAAGCGGCAACACTCCATCTGAACCCAATTCCGAATCAGGTTTATTCCGTATGTATGTGGCGGACCTAATAGTAAGTACTGAGTAAGTATGTAGTAGACTAAGAGATAAGTGTACTTTTTGCAACCATCAGCAGCAAGGCTGATTCAGTGTTTATGGGGTGTAGAGCATCTCTGTGATGGGGATGAACTAGGTCTGCCTGCGTAACTTCAGTCGGTTTAGGAGTTACAGACGTTTAAGTTTACGCACTGTATAACATGCATTAGATCATTTAAATAAAATAAATAAATATCTTGGACATTGTCACAAAAATCAATTCAATTTATATATCAATTACATGTAATATATAATTATAAAACTGTAGCAGAACGTTTGTCTGTACATTGAAGATATTAACAAAAAAAAAGTTACGATATGGTTTTTAGGTGTCCTTGATTCCATTTCACCAATTTTTTTATTTTTTGTCTGTCTGTTTGTTTGTGTGTTTGTTTGTTTGTTTGCTTGTTTGTTTGAACGAGTATCACGCAAAAACTACTGAACCGATTTTGATGAAACTTTTTTTGTTTGATAGGTTATGATCTGACTTAAAATCTGGTATATAATTTGTGCGGACGAAGTCGCGGGTTGACGCTCGTAATATATAATTATATTATATTATAATAATTATTATTTACATTTTTTTGTTTATTTTTTTTTGTTTTAACTATATTATATATAATTTTATATATATGTATATTTCTTTATATCAATTTATCTATAACTAGCTGTTGCCCGCGACTTCGTCTGGGTTAACCGGATAAAAAGTACCCTATGTGTTAATCCAGGCCAAGGTCTATCTGTATGCAAAATTTCATCGAAATCCGTTCAGTAGTTTTTGCGTGAAAGAGTAACAAACATCCATACACACTCACAAACTTTCACATTTATAATATTAGTAGGATAGGATAATGTCATCGTTACTTACGCTCATTTGTGGTTACTTATGTTACTGGAAGTCATTCCATTTTAATTACGTACAAATGACGTCAATTAAGAGCTATAAGCGATATAATAAAGGTCCTCTCGGTAACAAAGGCAAACCACTACGCGCGGGTCTTTCCCGCAAATTTTCCGCCGTCTCAGTCATCTCATCACTTCACCTTCACCAGACGTTTGTCATTCTAAAAATAAGCTTTAGCGTAAATGCTTCAAAGTTCAGTATCAAATAAGTAACTTTAAGCACAGAATTATGCTAATGATTGAATAGAAAAAAAATAGAGGTGATTCAAACATGTCCACCACTGTAAGCCCGAAATCTACCAAAGCGGAGATATGTAAATCAATCAATAAAATAGCTGTTTATAAAAACGGCGCTTATATGTAAACCTCGACGGGGCTTATGGGTACACTTAACCCTTTATTGGTAACCGCCAGCTCCTGGAGGAACCACCTACTGTTATCTATTGTGTTTTGTTTAGCCGTGTACCGAGCTGTTAATCAGAAGATACGATAAGTAGGAAGGTATTCTATACAAAAAAGTAGTAGGTAATAATTTCAAATAAAGTACGTAAGTAAGTATGCATGCATATTTTATAAATTAAAATAATTAGGATTAAGACTAGACCAAGGGTCCGACCCACCACCCCCAAGCACACCCTCAACATCCCTTCCGACAGATCGCTCCACATAACTCGTATGAAAGATAATTATGTCGAAAGAGCCGTCAGACAAGCTATCAAGAACCCACTATTATGTAGAATTATGTAGATCTGCAGAAAATTTTGAATTGTTCCTTGAAATTACTACTATCTATCATGCTTCTTTCCCAACAGGGTAGGCAGAGACTAAGATCAAAAATGATATGACCATGACAATGAAAAAGATAAACTTCTGAACTCGTGACCTTCCGTTTCACTTAGCATGCAGGAAGGGGCAGGAGAGCCTATACAGGGTGTAAGTGACAGCCTAGCAAATACTGAAACGGTGTAATCAGACCATCAAACTGAACAACTTTCACTATGGAGCCTACCTCAGGAGACGCGAAAAAAAATCAGCTGTCCCATACATTTGCGTCGGGTAGGTACTGCAGTTTTGTATGGGACAGCTGATTTTTTTTCGCGTCTCCTGAGGTAGGCTCCATAGTGAAAGTTGTTCAGTTTGATGGTCTGAGTTCACCGTTTCAGTATTTGCTAGGCTGTCACTTACACCCTGTATAGACAAAGTCTCGTCAGTCACATATTTCTACTTAGCAATTAAAATATCATCTTACCTAGGCACAGACCATTGGTTTGTGTACCTAGGTAATCGACCTGCTTACCGCAGCCCAGATCCGTGAAGTATCTTAGAAGATGTCCGTTTATAAATAACTAAGCTATCTGTTTGTCATTACTATTATCAGAAACATAAACATTTAGTTCCATTGCTTCAATTTATTCTACACTAGCTTTTGCCCGCGACTTGGATCTCGCCCCGTCCAACCCTTGGACTTTGAAAGGGGGCCCACCAAAATCTGCTCAATACGTAGTTTTCAATTTTCATGAGTTGCTTGGGTGACAACTGGGCTACTGAAATTTTGGTCCGAAGGACAGATGTCCACTTTGAGAAATCTATGGGTACAAATGGCCCAAATACGAGTTTAATTCGGAGAGTCCACATCTAAAATTATTAGGGATTATTGGTACCATATTTTTTACAAATATATTTTATAAATTCAGCGAAATACTCAAATCACAAAACTCAAATAAATAAGGCTTTTTCCAAGACGAGTAAAACGAAAAACCATTATAGACGGCCATAGTCACATTGAAGGTAAACAAGGGTTCTTTGTCCATGACTTGTCTTGTCTCATCATCATCCATTCAACAACTGGACAGCCCTGTGTTTCCAATGGATAAACTTTTAACTACCAATAAATATGCAATAACACCGAAAATGTTAGTTTGTTGTTCAAAGACTGCGCAAAGACCCAACCAATTCATAGTATCAAAACGTCTTTCATAATTGTTGCAATCATAATCCTTCATTATAAATAAAAAAAATGCTTCCTAAAATTGGGGAATCGAGAAGAACACAACACAATCGATCTGATCGCAAAATTTTTGTGATTTTGATGCCATCCATCCAGTAGCATTCACTATTTTTTTAAATGAAAACTCATTGTTTCGGTTCGGTCTCATTAGGTTTAACCCTAATCGTTTTCTATATATTTAATGAACAAACAACAAGCTCTTTAACAGTTTTATAATAGTATCGATAAAATATTCTGAGAAGCAAGTGAAGCTAGCATTACCGGTTCGTCCAATCAACTCGTCAGTCTTCCGGGGTTGCCAGACGTACGAGGTTCCTCGTACAAATACGAGATTTGAAGTCTCCCGTACGAGGTACGAGGATGATATCAGCCTGTACAAGGTTTTAACTTTAAAGGAAATTATGACGTGATTATTCATTGCAGGCGTGTATTTGTTGAATAAATGAATATCTAAACCATCAACGACTATCAGATGTTTATGGTTAGTTTATAGTTTGCCGGGAAATCCACAAGAAACCTATATTAACTTCGATTCGTTGCTTGTATTAGCTGCTCTTGACTTTTTTCGGTTTAAAACAACATAATTTTCTTTTTTTGCAGAATTTTTTTTATCAGAAGTTTAACATTAAATTGTATTATACGCTTAGTTCTTTGTTTTTTCGTTTTTTTTTACTTTAGATGAATTTCATCATCATCATCATCTCAGCCGATGGCTGTCCACTTTAGTTTAGCAATTCTTTGGGCTATGTCAGTTACTCTGGTTCTTCTGCAGATCTCTCCATTCGATCTCGCAGGGAAACTCCGAGCATAGCCCTCTCCATTGCCCTGAATTGACTAGATGAATGTACGAGGTTCAATAGCCAAAGCACGAGATTTTTCTTGCTTTTGTACGAGGAAAATTTTTCAACGTCTGGCAACCCTGAAGTCTTCTCACACGTTTTTTTAGTATCACAACTTCACATAGTCTACAGCGCTCGATCTGCGCGGACGCTCGCAGAAACCAAATTGAAAATATAATGTTGTGATTTGTTAACTAAACCAATATGGCTCCTTTTATGCTGATATCCGCGATTGTTACCTCATATTTGTGCTACGTGCAAGGACGTAAGTTTCTTTTCCCGTTTTTAAATATCTACTTTGTTTGTGCTAGGCTAGTGTTTTGTGACCTTGGTTGATAATCATTTCTTGGGTTTTTTTTTTTTCCCATTCTGATTGGAATCATCTTGAGATGGCAGTTTTAGATAATCAAGTGTTGTGTCTTCTCATTATTAACTTAAACATAACATCGCATGCACATTTATTAACCGACTTCAAACAAAGGAGGAGGTTCTCAATTCGTCTGTAAGTCCCTTTTCTTTTTTTTTATTATATGTTACACGATAACTTTGCATTTCTTAACCGATTTGGATGATTTTTTTTGCATATGTAATTCTGGTTCATTATTATGATATTATTTATTTTAGTCAAGTGAAAAATTAATTAATAAAGCAATAAGTTTTGATTATATAATAATTGAAAGCTTAGTTGCAGACTTTATAGTTTTATCAAATAGGTTATTAGCTTGATGCCAGAGTATATGACATACTACGTACCTACATTTTGATTAAAGTTACTCTCTGTCGTTCTTATTTCTGACGTATCGCTCCGTCCTGCTGTCACAGGTATCAAGCTAAACACAAACTATAGATATCATATGCCACTCATATAAACCTCTCAACTGTTGCAATTCAATTAGAAAATCTATTGTGTCTGGACCCGATCTGTGTCTCAACTGATCAAACTAGCATGCCACCCCCGAGAAACCGACAAAAATCTAGACGTGCCTCTGTTTTTGTTTCTTTGCGCATGGCCGTTTATTCGCTTTGTCATGCATTGTATGCTAGCCCTACTGAGGTTAAAATGATCAAAACATACTTCGTCACACAACAAAATAAAAACACGCTTATTAATCTTCTATTAATAACACATTAACCTTTTAATGCATAGTTGATAAACAAACATCCAAACATCGGTATCCTAAACAATACCCAACCATACAATACAGGGTGAAATTGATATCATTAGCATCCTTTTAAACTAAGAGTCTACCCATCGAACTGAACAACTTTTACTATGGGAGCAAACCGATCAGAGCAAAAAAAATCTGTTGTTGCATACATTTGAGTTACGAACTCGCGCGTCTACATTGCAGTTTAGTATGGAACAGCTGATCGGTTTGCTCCCATAGTAAAAGTTGTTCAGTTTGAGGGGTAGGCTCTTAGTTTAAAAGGATGCTAATGATATCAATTTCACCCTGTATATAAACTCACGATTATAACGCCCGCTGGGGTGACCAGGAGTGAACTCATAGCAATACTCATCTAGACAAGTATTAAATTTCAAATATTATTGATTTTAAACATGTTACAGCCATGTTGTGCTATTTCGAATCAAATTAAAGATTGAAAAATTTGTCTCGGGCGGGACTTGAACCCGCACTCTTCCAAACCGGGGAACTGCGAACCGGCGAAATTGGATAACGCAGTTCACCGGTTTGGAAGAGTGCGGGTTCAAGTCCCGCCCGAGACAAATTTTTCAATCTTTAATTTGAAGTATTAAATTGACACCAGATGACATACAAGCCATCCCGTTTAAAAAACTACTAAGATTTTTGGCTGCAGTAGGGATTTGTAGAGTACTGGTAAAGGGCGTTCACAAAGGACCAGCGATGGTTGAAGTGGAACAGGAGTGCAATTCACTAAGCGTCACATCGCTGTCAAAAACATCGACGAGCTCACAAATGTAACATCCTTCTTGCATCCTTCAGATCGTCTGAGTTTTTAACATGATATAACCATAGCGAATACCGAATTGTTAGCTCGCCGATGTTTCAACGACGAATTTAAGGTTGTGGCGATGTTTGCGCTTAGTGAATTGCATTGCAGGTGCAAGCCTGTTAAGGTCGCAAACCTCCAAATAAATAATAAACACGGCGCCGGCGTGCATCAACACGCAAGTTTAAAGCCGACTGGTGGAGGCATTAAGAGGATATCCTCAAGAGGATATCCTATGCATGCAGCACGCTGCAAGGAATATTCCTTAAATCTTAAACGAAGTTTCATCCTATTTTCTGTATAGTCCCAGTATCTGTATTTTGTCAGACTTTGCTTAAAATGTATATTTTCAAAGTTACTGTGGGTCAAATATTTCCATATATTAAATTAATTATTAACTAATTATTGTTCTGTGGTTACAACTTATAACCTACATCACTGTTGACGGCCCGGTAGCACAGTCTGTAGTGAACCTGCCTGCTGTGCTGAGGGTCGCGGGTTCGAATCCCGCAAGGGACAAATATTTATATGATGAATATGAATATTTGTACCCGAGTCATTGATGTTTGTATCTATATATGTATTCTATATCGTTGTCTAGTCATCATAATACAAGTCTAGGTACTTTAAATGTGACTAGATAATTTGTGTGACAATTTCCAAGATATTTATATTTTATATTATATTTATAATTAATCCTAGCATTTGTGACTGAAGGTGGTACAAAGGAGGCCAAAATGATAAGATGGTGTCGATTCAGATTTTTTAATGTCGCTCGGTAATCGGCAGCGATTCGTTATGCAGCTCAAGATTATAAAGAACGAGCGTTAACCCGCGACTTCGTCCGCACAAATTATATACCAGATTTTAAGTCAGATCATAAGCTATCAAACAAAAAAAGTTTCATCAAAATCGGTTCTGTAGTTTTTGCGTGATACTCGTTCAAACAAACAAACAAAAAAACACACAAACAAATAGACAGACAAAAAATCCAAAAATTAGTGAAATGGAATCAGGGACACCTAAAAACCATATCGTAACTTTTTTTTGTTAATATCTTCAATGTACAGACAAACTTCCTGTTACAGTTTTATAATAGTATAGATGACAAAATTCAAAATTGTAACGCCTTAAAAACACTCGTCGAAACAAATCGATAACTATGTTAGCCAATTTAACAATTAATTTACATTGCATATGTTTAGAATAATAGAATAGATCATATATTAAATTTGAAATAAATACATCTTGAAATTATAATTATAAATTACTAATTAGAACCCATTTCTATAATTGTAATCACTGGGAGATGATAATCGGAAGTTCAGTGTAGTTCCTCATATAATCACGGGCGCGGGGTGGTGTTATTGGCGCTAGGGGCGACCATCAACGCTAACACATTAGACTAACATTTTAACCCAAATCTGACAAAATACAGACACAGAGATTAAATTCCAAATCGTATTTAAAAAAAATTTCTTTAAATTGAAAATAGGACGAAACTCCGTTTGTATACAGCGCGCTCGAGCGCCATCGCAGTTAGCGCTCTTAGAGCTCTTACAGACGAGCGACACTTTGCGGTCGCCGTGGATCGCAGAGAGTCGCGCTCATAGAATTTATGGTCGCCGTAGGTCGCGCCACCCTCTGCGACCGCAAAGTGTCACTCGTCTGTAAGAGCCCTTAGGTATTTCTAAACTATTATAAAACTGTAGCAGAAAGTTTGTCTGTACATTGAAGATATTAACAAAAAAAAAGTTACGATATGGTTTTTAGGTGTCCCTGATTCCATTTCACCAATTTTTGGATTTTTGTCTGTCTGTTTGTTTGTGTGTTTGTTTGGGTGTTTGTTTGTGTGTTTGTTTGTTTGAACGAGTATCACGCAAAAACTACTGAACCGATTTTGATGAAACTTTTTTTGTTTGATAGCTTATTATCTGACTTAAAATCTGGTATATAATTTGTGCGGACAAAGTCGCGGGTTAACGCTCGTAAATAATAATAATAAATAAATAACACTCACAGGCACATACATTGTGATCCCAAGCAAGCACTATAGGCTGTTTATTATGGAAACCATACAACAACGGCACAAACATAAAAACATCCATGACCGAACCGGGATTCGAACCCAGGACCCTGGTTTGGCGGCCCGGCGTGAAAACCATTAGGTACACCAACCGGGTCGTATATCCTCTTAACTTAGCTGAATTTAATTTTGCGTCGGTCGAAATAAAACTAAGTCGTTGGTTTTGATTTGTCTTTTTTGTTTAATATTAATACCTCATAAAAAAAAAACCAGACCCACTTGATTCAAGTCAAATCATCATAAATTCAAGTTCAACAAACTACATTTTAAGGAAAATGAACAGAATTTTTAAGACCTGACCATGAATTGATGCATTTATTTATCCTGATTTGGCTGATAATAAATAGCGATTTTAATTTGTTACTCAAATTACAGGGGCGACACTTATTTTAAAAGGTTATGCCCACTGCCCACCTCTGTTCTTAACAAAAAAAGATTCGTCAGAGTGTTATCGGAGATTTCCCAGAAAAAACTGTAAATCTAGTAGAAGGTTGCATTCGACCATTATTCTGTTACATGTAGTACATCCCATTAGAGTAAAAAATCTAAATGATGACGATGATTTTGATAACCGGTTTCGACTTCTTATTCACAAAAGCAGGTAAACAGTATATTTTTAAGTGTTGTTAACATGCGATATCTTAATACTGTGACACAGATGCACTCGCAGTACCCCATTTAATAAATATGACACTTGTAATTTGCAATTACAATTGTAATTTACAATTACTATTCAGCAATGAACACTGAATTGTCATTGTACAATACAATTGTCATGTTTATTAAATGGGGCCCTGGGTCTATTTCATAAACATGACAATTGTTTTTGCTTAGAACCATAAACCAGGAGACTTGTGTTTTACAATGAAAATTCAGGATACATTGCATTTTCAGCAAAACACTAAATTATTAAATGGGGCCCTGGGGCCTATTTCATTAACATCACTATTGTTTTTGCGTAGAACCATAAACCATGAGACTTGTAATTTACAATGAAAATTGTAATATACAATGACAATTGTAATTTACAATAAAAATTCAGGATACATTGCATTTCCAGCAATGTACACTGAATTATTAAATAGGGCCCTGGGGGCTATTTCATAATCGTGGCAATTGTTTTCGCTTAAAGCCTTAAAGTAACCAGTAATGTATACTGAATTGTAATCGTAAATTATTATTATCATGTTTTTGAAATGGGGCCCAAGTCTCTATTCTCCTGAATTTTACGGAACAGGGAACCAGAGTCATTATCGAAAAATATTAAAAAATACTGTCCCATACATTTGAGTTGAGTAGGTACTGCAGTTTAGTATGAAACAGATGATGGTTTTTTCGATGTTGGCTCCGTAGTGAAAATTACCCATTTTGATGGTCTAAACTAAACCACACCTTTAATTATCAACATGTTTTGTTACACCCCGTATATCTATTGATTCGTCAATGTATTACTAATATCAGAAACAATAATGCCAATTATAACTTGAGCTTTGAACTAAACGAGTTCGATCGCAGCTGCATTTTGATATCTATGTCTTACAACACAAAGTGGAACAACAAACACGAACGATTCTATTAGATAAATAATAATTGACTGATAATATCAACCATCAACTACCAAATGACATAACCTATTAGAATAACCAGCAAAGATTGTTAAATGCGTCAATTAGGATAGTATTCATTCGAAAAGCAATTAAAAAAACTTATCTAAAACATTACATTAATAATTAATCGTTTCCTGTCATAACTTTAAACGGATTGAAAATAAAATGAAGTTATCAATAAAAAAAACAGTATGTTTTTGATTAATGCTAAATGAATAATAGCATTGATAAAATACAAGACATGTTTTTATTTGGTTAGTAATAAATTAATAATGCAGATACCATTAATTTTAATTCCATTTTATTTATGCCAGCTGTTTATTTGAAACGTCATCGAACTTTAGAGGTCAAATCTACCCTCTAAATCTAAAGCTTCAACAACTTTTAAAGTAGTATGGGTAAAATTCGCGAGCACTATAGAACAAGGCATCAGGGGCCTATTTCATAAACTTATATGACTATTGTAATTTACAATGACAACTTTGAGATACATTACTGAGAATGTTAGGACACAAAATGTTGTTTAACGCTGTAAATGACCAGCAATGCACTCTGAATTGTCATTGTAAATAACAATTGTTATGTTATGTTTATGAAATAGGCCTCAGATGGAACTGACAAATGACAAAAAATAATTGTATCTGTATTGTAACTAATCTTTTCATAATAAAACTTGTCGATTTTAATCAGTCCCTAAATGACCGCAGTCTCAGCACATGAGTAAATACCCCACAGAGAGAAAGCTGCGACACAATCGCGCTAGTGCACAATCTATGGGAGACATATGGGAAGCGCATCACGTGATCATTCTATACGCTTCTAAAAGCTTTGTCTCCGGGGGGACAGGAGCACACAAAATAATCACATGACGCGCTCGCCCCAATGTCTCCCATAGATTGTCCACTAGCGCGATTGTGTCGAAGATTTCTCACTGTGAGGTATTTATTCATGTGGTACCAGTGTAACCAGCTATTTGTTAAGCTGCGCTTGCAAGAGCTCTCTGCCAAATAAATAATTTCATTAGGTACAAAAGTAGCTAAAAGGATAACCACACTACCTTTTGTTGATCACTGCAGTGTTTTTTTTGTTGCCGTATAAAACCCAAAAATAGCGCATACATTATTATCTCGGACAACAAGCACAGGAAAACAATAGAAATAACAAAATACCACAAGACGAATCAAACTTATTTATAACTTAATTAACACACTTAATTAAGAAACACATTAAACAGATAAAACAAAAGCCATTAATTTGAATGAGTCAGGTGCACGCATGCAATTAAGGAAAAAATACTATATTGTACTTAAGTAATTGTCATGCGATAGGACTTTGAGCCATCATGGTCAGCCGTCGAGATGTAAATCTCCAACACAGAATAGAAAAACTGGATTTTACTTTAAAATCGCCTCATATTATCTACAAATCTATCATGAATTTCAAACAAATCGAAAGCAACACCCTGGGCTTCTTCTTATCGTGTGGGCAGAGCCCTGGTGTCAAGACTTTTTTCTGACCGCCTATTTCTCATAATAGAAAACATTTTTTTTTTTTGACCTCTCTCCTGTGTCCGGCTTGACGTTGAGTTTTGGGCAGGGTCAGAAATTATCAAGACAATTATTTTTTTTTGTCATAATTTATCTAACTGATTTATAGTTTTGTCCCTCAAATTTTTGACAAAAAATATTTTTTATTTTAGTTTTAATGAAGAACAAACAGCATCTCTTCGACATTTTCGTTTTGTATCACAATTAATAACCAATAATAGAGAAAAACAACAGCAAACGGTGTATCGTGTTTGTGGCTGCCTTATACACATGGTGTGAAATTGCTGGCGCAAGCATTTTGTTTAAGGCTGCACCGAGCCTATTGTGCTGCCCCCAATCGTTTTTATTTTATTTTTTAACAATTAAACAATATTTCAAAAAAAAATAATGTTACATTTTAGTCATTGCTGATTTTTAATTTATCGGGTCGTTGCGGATTTGTTTTTAAAACATTTGAAGTTATTATCTTTAAAACCGCCAAAAGTAGCCAATGTTTCGATAAATTTAAAGCCAATCAGGACTACAATGTGACACTCTTGTTTTTTGGAAATGTTTTATTTGTTTAGAAATAAAAAAATACGACTGGGGGCAGCACAATAGGCTCGGTAGGCTGTTAATTAATTTTTTAATTTTATATTTATCAAGACAATAATTATAACTTATACAGGATGAAATTGATATCATTAGCATCCTTTTAAACTAAGAGTCTACCCATCAAACTGAACAACTTTTACTATGGAAGCAAACCGATCGGAGCAAATAAAAAATCTGCTGTTCCATACTAAACAGCAATGTCAACGCGCGAGTTCGCAACTCAATGTATGCAACATCTGATTTTTTTGTTGCTCCGATCGGTTTGCTGCCATAGTAAAAGTTGTTCAGTTCGATGAGTAGACTCTTAGTTTAAAAGGATGCTAATGATATCAATTTCACCCTGTATTTATCAAGATAATTATCATAATAATTATCGATCATAATTTGGTTTTAGGACATCCAGTATAATGAATTTAATTCAGTTGCCAGTCCAATAAAATTGTATAACAAACTTTCCTGCTATTTTAGACATATTGAGAATTTTATTTAATGTAGCAACAATAAAGGAATAACGTCCTTATTGACGACAGCTTGCAGAATCCAAAACTGGATGAAATATGGTGCAAGACAATACATTTTGAGCCGTTTGAGGTATCGCGATAAAGATCATTTTGATAAAGGTATTATATATTATTTGTTTTTAGCACAGTGAATGCACTAAGCTTGGTCTTGGAAAAAATGTGTCACGAAGATTACGTGATTACCTTCTAATAAGTATTGTAACACATTTAAGTTTACACCCTGTATATGCACTTCATTTCACTGGCTTCATATTGAACGAGCTTTTACCCGCGACTTCGTCCGCACAAATTATACCTGATTCAAACAAAAAAAGTTTCATCAAGTTTCAATATTTTTTGCGTGATGCTCGAACAAACAAACAAACTGAGAGTCAGGGACACCTAAGAACCATAATTACCAATCGCAATTTTTTTTTTGTAAATATCTTCAATGCATTCACATACATATATATTCTCATGCCTGTCTCCCACTGGGCAGAGACAACGGAACGCCAATTGCTACGATCCTGACAAACCTAAATGTATCCAATGTCCAAGCCAATGCTAAATACCTTAACTATTATAAAGCTGTAAAATAACCACACTTATTTTAAAGTTTTATAATAGTTTAGATTAATGGAACAGATATACTCAAAAATTGTACAGCGCTCTTCGAGTTCAATACAGCAATGGATTCAGGATGCTGTTGGGACTGCCCCGATTTTGTGGAGCCTCAGAGATGTTTGCTAAGGCACAGGTGGACTGCTCGCAGGCCATAATTCGCAAAAAGGCAGGATCTTTGTTACGCCGGGTCCGGAGTAGTGGCAATAGCATCCTGAAGGCCATTGCTGATAGTAACCAGTGTCCATTGCTGCGACACATGTTCCAAATCACAAGTTCCGTTTTTGTAATTGTTTACTAACCATAATGTTTCACAAGTCTTCATGCTAAATAAAAATAAAAACTTTAGTAATAAATAAAAATAAGTTAAGTAAGTTGGATAATTCTAAAGTGAATGTGGTTAAATCAGAGGAAGGAAATTTGCTAAATAAGGAAAATGAGGTGCTGGAACGTTGGAAGGAATATTTTGAAAGTGTTTATACTTGTGATGATAGTAACTCACGCCAGGCATCTAGTAGATGGATGGAGTCGGAGAATTTGGTGATAGATGAGAATGATAACAGCGAGATAACTTTGGATGAGATTATGAAAGCGATGAAAAGAATGAAATTAGGAAAGAGTGCGGGGTATGATGGAGTGTCCGTCGAAATGCTGAAGTGTGGTGGCATGGTGGTGGCAAGTTTGCTTTGCCAAATCTTTAATAAATGCTGGCGAAGCGGTCACGTTCCTGGAGATTGGTGCAAGGCCGTTATCGTTCCTCTTTATAAGGGAAAGGGCTCAAAGCAAGACTGCAAAAACCACCGCGGCATTAGTCTTTTGAGTGTTGTTGGCAAATTGTATGCTAAGGTATTGATTGAAAGAGTGATAAATGTTAGTGAAGAAAAAATGTGGGATGTGCAGGCAGGATTTCGAAAGGGAATGGGATGTATGGACCAAATCTTTTCCCTAAGGTGCATAGCCGAAAAATACCTGGCAAAGCACGCGAAGGTATATTGTGCCTTCGTGGACCTAGAAAAGGCGTATGATCGAGTGTGGAGGGAAGAATTGTGGTCTACGCTATCTATGTATGGTGTTGACGACCACTTGGTGCAGGCACTAAAATCTCTTTACGCGGGTTCTAGTGCCTGTGTCAGGGTCAACGGGGCGCACTCAAAATGGTTTAACATCACCAGTGGTGTTAGACAGGGTTGTGTTGCGTCCCCTTGGCTTTTTAACCTGTATATGGATAGCTGTCTGACAGATCTAAAAGAATGCGAAAACGGTTAAAGAATGGGAGAGTTACTAGTCAAGTGCCTCCTGTACGCTGATGATCAAGTGATACTTGCATCGTCAGCGGGAGAGTTACAAGACATGGTAACTCTCATGAATACAGCATTGACGAAAAAAGGAATGAAAGTGAATGTGAATAAAACTAAAGTAATGGTAATGGAGAGGGATGAATGTGTGACCGATTGTTGTATAATGATTATGAATGAAAAAGTGCAACAAGTGAATGAATTTGTATATGTAGGATGCATGTTTACTAGAGATGGGAAATGTGAGGGTGATGTGCACAGGCGAGTAACAGCGGGAAACAAAGTAAACGGTGCTCTACATGCCATTGTGGCTAGCATATTAGTGTCCAAAAAGGCGCGACTTGCTATACACAATGGTGTGTTGGTGCCTACACTTATGTATGGCAGTGAGTGCTGGGTATGGCAGAAGAAGCATGCAAGTAAAATTAATGCTGTTGAAATGCGTTCCTTGCGAAGTATGTGTGGTGTGACGCTGAAAGATAGAGTGAGAAATTGTGTAATAAGAGATAGATGTAAATTAAAAGAAGATGTAGTGACAAGAATAGAGAAAGGTATGCTTCGTTGGTTTGGTCATGTGGAGAGGATGAGTGATAGCAGATGTACGAAAGAGATATATGTTGCTAATGTGAGTGAAAGCGTCGGAAGAGGGCGCCCTCGTAGGACGTATGCTGATCAAATCAGTTGCGTCCTACAAAAAGGGGAGGTGCGGAGTACTCGAAACCGACGGGCATGTATGAAGAGATGTATGGATGTGCATGAGGCGGGAGAGGTATGTAGGGATCGTGGTGGGTGGCGCGCCCTGGTCTCTGCCTACCCCACTGGGAAGGAGGCGTGACGTTATAGATAGATAGATAAAAATAAGTTTTTATTTTTATTTTTATTATTTATCTAATTGATGTGAGAAAAAACCTAACATCTAAATAAAAACTAGCGTCTAATATTTATCGGTTAATCGCCTTCTGATATGTAGCATATTAATTAATAATGAAAAAAATATAACCGGTTTGCAGCAGAACTTCCATTCAATAATTATTCATTAAGAGTCCTTTTACCGTGCAGTGGCGCCCTCATCACAATATTAAAGATTTCTCAATAATGAAAATACAAAATGAAAGAGTACTACTCCAACCTACTAAAAAAGCCTGAAAGCTAATTTTATAGAATACTTTTACAGGTTCTAGACATTCCACTTTCATAGTGGCCGTTTTTTTTTTTCTTTTTTCGAATTTGTACGAGACTTATAAAAAACTTACATAAAAGTAATGTAAAAAAATAACTTTAAGGCACTTGTTGGAGTAGCAATTTGTTAATTTAGGCTTTCTTGATTAATAAATATTATGACGACTGAAGAGGGCACTATTGAACGGTAAAAGGAGTCTTAAATGTTGAATTGTGAAAAAAACCTACCTCCTCGTCTCCTTTTTGTCATTGAGCGCATAATATCACGAAACAGTAGTATTTTGTTATTTTTGTATTTATTGGTGCAGAATATTGGTTCAACTACTAACAAGTTCTAACAAACCATTATCGAACAAAGTGCAGACACAGAGATTAGCTTCTAAATATTGTTCAAAAAATGTAATTGACTTCAATTGGTTAATTATTGAAAATATGACGAAACTTCGTCTGTATGGAGCGCCCGAGTGCGGTCTCGCAGTATATACACTTAAGAGAGATAAGGCGCGACTTTGATGTGTCCCGTTGCCATACTCCCCAGGATAAAGCATAGTTAAGCTAGCAACCCCACCTTTCCTCTTCGTACGAACAACTTTCCTTTCCGTTACGAAAAATGGGGCAATCGAATTCAAAGCTTAAAAACTTGTGCCATACGGCTGTCTAATTGTCTATCGATTCATATGCTACTTTTTGTCATCTTCTACCACCGCTGTCACGCTTGCTCGTAGTTGGAGCTGACGACATTGTATTCCCGGCCAGCTTCTCGTTGATTAGAAGATCGGTAGCTTCGTCTTTTGAGGGTAAGCAAATAAACAGAGAGATCTATGCCTTATGTATACGGTTTTACGGGGTTTTACTTTAGTTGCAATTCTTGGTTTGCATGGCAATACACTTGCATCAGCTTTCCACTATGCCTTCAGAATTCATATGGCTTAATTAGTAGTTGATTTAGATTCCAAGCATAGAGGGTAATTAAGGGTTATGAAATGCTAAGCTATGTGGAAATTGGTTATGGCAATTAAAAATGCCAGCAGTTGCAAATTCAGAGTGTAAAATTAAATGCGTTAAATATGGAACCGCCGATTTTTTGCGATTTCGATATTGGCTACATAGTGAAAGTTGTTCAGTCTGATGAACTGAAGCTGCCCTGACTTGTAACGTATTTAATTTTAAACCCTGTATAGTTGCATATTTTCCAGTGAATAAATCAAAAAGCATTCACTCTAACTACAACGCATGATTTCTTAGTTTTTCTTTTATTTATTATGGGACACCTACAGCATTACGTATTTGAACAGTTCTATAACGTAGGATACAGAATAGACTCAAAAAAGTTCCATTCCTTATCCTCACTAAAACCCCAGCAAAACTTGAACAACTTCAACTTCAAAAATGTATTAGATTAGCACAATGACGCAAAAAAGGAGACCTATACCCAGCAGTAGGTACATCTCAATCAGTATAAAACTGTACCATCATCATACAGTTCTATAATATACGTCCGACTGCAGGTCACAGGTCTACCCTCAGTGAGGGTAAGGGCATTAGTCCACCACGCGTGCCCAATGCAGATTGGTAGACTTTACATACGCATCGGAATTTCTTCTTCAGCGTATGCAGGTTTTGATTGAGAGCAGTCGGTATTACGTACATAGGTAAGTTAGAAAAACTTATTTGGTGGTGGCTTGTCGACCGTACGGATTTAAACCAGTACCTCAAGATTCGAGTTTCCATACCTCCGCAACGCGCCACGGAAAGACGCTCTTAGAAAAACTGTATATTTAGACGGTATCGTTACTATTCCAGAATCATCAACATGCTCAACACCCAGCGGTGGCAGTGGGTCTTGCATATCAGTATACGACTGTCAGCCTCTTATGGCAATCCTGAATAAACAGAACAAAACGCCTAAAGACCTGGAAGAATTGAAGAAATCCCAGTGTGGCTTCAGTGGACAAACCCCTTTGGTGAGACATTTATTATTATGCCTATTGACTGGGTCGTACACTTAAAGAAGACAGTTAAATTGCAAATTTCAGAGAGTGTCGGCAGCGTGGTGGGGTGCATGATTAACTCCCTCTCTCCCTTATTCGTGAGAGGAAGCCTGTACCCTGTAATGGAATGTGTATGCAGTCTGGGTACTGTGGCAAAGTCCATAAAACGCATATACCTGCAGGGTTTAAACTTTAATGCATTCACTACATATTTTAAGTGGGTGGAGTAGAGTTGATGGTCTGAACTGAAATCATCAATCCGAAAACTTTTCACTATGTGACCAACATTGAAATCACGGAAAAAATTGCTGTTCCATTCCATTTCTTTTTTTGCGATTTCAACGTTGTTCAAATAGTGAAAATTGTTCAGTTTGATGATCTGAAGCACCCCCTAAAAAAATGTTCACGCATTTTAATTTGCACCATGTATGTTAGAGAACATAAATAATGCAAGGTGAGGATATATACATTAATAACAATTAACTTGGCAGGTATGCTGTCCAGGGAACGACAACACTTGCTTCACCCCCGACGCCCGGCAAGGGACATGCGTCAGTTTGTACTCCTGTCCACAAATCACTACCTTGCTGAACACGAAACCGCTCCCTCAGGAAACCGTCAATTTTGTTCAAAACTCTAAGTTAGTTCAAGCTTTGTAACCTTTGACCTTTGATTACACATGCTTCACCCCGACAGACGCGCAGAAAGAGACATGCGTCAGCTTGTACTCCTGTTCACAAATCACTAGCTTGCTGAACACGAAACCTTTTGTTCAAAACTCTAGGTTAGTTCAACCTACATTATTATAACATATTGTAAATATTCTTTATTTGCACACCAAAAACATACGGCAACAAAAACAATAAAAAGAACGGTACAAATGGCGGTTTTAATCCTTAGATGAACGTTTCCTGCAAAAACTTCGTTGCATTCCGATTCCGTTGCATAAAAAATTCGATATCTGACAAGGCAGAGCAGGCAGTCTCCATATCTTTGTCTCTATCAGTTTTTTTGAACATTGAGAAAGCGAGAGACTAACATAGAAGTAAACAGGAATCCGGTTTACATCCATTATCAATCGATACAACAAGTACTGCCAAAACACGAATTCATCAATTAATTTTAGCAAAACTAGAATAACAATACTTCCTAAGCATAATCTTCAATCTAGAAAAAAAACCTGTATTCATATTCGACATTCACACAGGTTTTTACATAAAATAAAACCAAAAAAGTAAACGAACTTAAAAACCTGTTTCATACATTTGCAGATGCGAGGGGCCTGACAAATACAGCGTTTGTTGCGGGTCCGAAGCGACTACGCCAAAACCCGGTAAAAAAGGAAAATGCCAGCCATCTGCAGCACCACCCGATCCTAAATCGAAATGCTGTGGCCTCGATGTCACTTCTGGTGATAAAATTTATGGCAAGTACCTCTTTTCATTAAGTCAGTAATAGCCTAGACGCGTCGTCATTGTGCGAAGCTGATTGATGTCAGAAATAACGCGGCTATATCGCGACGATATATCGTCCCGTCAACGCCTACGCTCACAAACCACGCGTAGCATGTAATTTTCCATTGAGAAAAGTGCCATTCTCAAACTCGGCATTTAAAGTGTTAAAGAACACACCATCTGCATGATTTATATGTGTCACATAGACCTCTCAAAATTGCTCAGCTGGCTGAATGACTGCTAAATGACTGGTGATCTTCTTCATTCTTCATCACTTGACGGCATTAAGCCTCGTCCCAATTCGGCCATGCTTTACTGACTTGCGCCAATGGAATTACCAACGCTTCTCTGAGTGTCAACCACCCACCTGACCACCGGACGACCCACTCTTTGCATAATGTCCGCCACCACTCTGTTAAGACTCTACTCCATATGCCATTACTTCGTCTAGTAACGTGTTCTGTCCACGCCACTACAAGTGAGCAATGCAGTCCCATACTTGAACCTTTGTTCGACGTAGGATCTCGACTTTTGCGTAATGGTCCAGATCGATGATGCCGAAGCATGACACAATCCATCCCTCTATGCCACTCTTATATTGTGCATAGTTTCCTTAGCTACAGCTACACTGATTAATGACATATGCCCTCTATATTATTACAGGTGGAGATGCAACAGCAGTCGACCAATACCCGTGGTTAGCAATCATAGAGTACATCAAGAGAAGGGACGACAAAATCAAACTGCTTTGTGGAGCTGTTCTTATCAGTGGCAAATATGTTCTGACTGCAGGCCATTGCGTGGTCGGTCAGGTTTTGGATTCTGGTACTCCGTAAGTTGAATCTGAATTCCTTACTTTAGATGACACTTTTCCAGGGTTCTCGTCATAAAGGTTAAATCAAATGGCTGATCATCATCTCACCCGATAGACAGTCCACTTCTGGACATAGCCCTCCTCCAAGGATCGCCACAACGACCGGTCCTGCGCTGCCCTCATCCAACGTGTTCCCCACCTTCGTCGGTTCACTTTGTAGGGGGCTGACCCACGCTGGGATACGATCTACGTGGATGTCACATCCTTCATAATTATTTGGGAACCGGGTAGAAAGTAAAGCTCTTACAGCTGAAAGAAGAGGCAAGAAAGATTTTGAAACACGACGGTTCAGAATTCAAATTTTGGTTTTGAATGCCCACACGACGTATATCTCGGAAAAAGTTTTATGGGATACCGATAATCCACAAATTATCTCGAATTCACCAACACTGAACAGTGAACATAAGAGCCTCCCCGAGAGACGAACCCTGGGCAGTCAGTCTCGATACGACCGTTGCTGACTGGCTATTCTTTCCCCTACAGCATGAGTGCTCTTCATGTGATATAACTCATACCGTCACAAAAAGAAGAAGTACTTAAAGAATTTGAGCTAAATTATTATCCCTTACTTTTCCAGTACAAACGTCCGCCTCGGCGAATATGACACCGACAACGATCCTAAAGCTGAGGACTGTACGGAGACTTCGGGAGGTGGCATAGATTGTACCCAAGGAGTAACAGTTATACCAATCGAGAAGGTCATCCCCCATCCGCAGTACAACCCGAGTCATCACTTGAGGAGGCACGACATTGCGCTGCTGAGGTTGACACAATTGGCTCCTTACACAGGTAAAATTAGATTTTGTTCTTTTTAATATACCGACCTAACTACTAGTCTTAATAATAATCCACAGCTATTAAGACCTTAGTATTGGAACAATAGAAATGAAAGTAATTGTAAAGTAAATCTTTATTGTGCATAGATTTAAGTAACAGAATAATTATGTGTATAAGGTTTAAGTTGAATTTTACTCCGATTTCTCTTTATGTCAGAGTTTGGGTGACAAGGAATCAGCAACTAGAATTTGTCGTCACAAGTGACGCCTGGGTGTTTCTCCTCGGCGTTTGAACGCTGTCATTATCCTCGCCAAATATTTTCGCCTTGTTTATAAGAAAAGGTTTACTTTCTTAGCGTTGTTTAAGGGTCCAGCGAGCTTTATAGCTGCGTTATAAAATTGTATACTTTTTCTTATAAACAAAGCGAAAATATTTGGTGAGGATAATGACGGCGCTCAAACGCCACGATTCCAAATATCTCTCGACCCACTAAGAAGTGAATTGTTAAAGCCTGTTCAGACAAAAATGCAAACATGTTAAATTCCAGAATTTATCCGTCCCATATGCCTGCCGACGGCAGACATAACGTTGTCGCCTCCAGTAAACTTCACGCTGTACGCCGCGGGCTGGGGCGCCGTCAACGACACCCATGGCAAGACCAACATCAAGCAACACGTCGGCGTACCTTTTGTGTCTATGCAGGTATGAATTTGTTACTTTTTAAAGTTAATGTGAGGGGGAAATTCTGCAGCTGTGATACCTTAAAGAAAGCCCGTCTCACAATTCGTGAAGCTTCCACCCGATTTTCCAATAAGAATTTGTCGCTAGCACGGAAGCCCGGTGAAATACAAGCAATTTCGAGGCGTACCTACTCGTATATTCATACTACTGTCCATGAATAAGGGACAACACGTGCTCAAATGTCTGTCCCTTTCCTGTATGCATATTGCTAACATTCAATAGGTACTTGCTAACCGACTACTCTCAAAATGGATTACTTCGTGAGGAAACGTGCATAATTATACTGAAAATGAAATTCGGAGGCGAATGTGGTATGTAATAAAGTATATCAATCCGCATTGAGCATTCTTTATGGACTAATACTCATACATCCTCCTTGAGAATAGGCCTTTGCTCTTGTAGTGGGGGCGATATAGGCTAATAAGTGGGGAAAACATAATTCGCTCGCCATCTATCTCATCTCAACATTTTATGCCTCTTCCAGACCTGTCAGCCAGCCTACAGCGTGCCAAGACGCAACATAGCACTCTGGGACGGCCAAATGTGCGCGGGAGGCGAAAAGGGAAAGGATTCCTGCAAGGGAGACTCCGGAGGACCTCTTATGTACGCAAACGGTCGTACCTTCGAAGTGTTAGGCATTGTTAGTTTCGGACCGACGCCTTGCGGCATGGAGAACATTCCAGGTGTTTACACTAAAGTTTATGAGTATAACCCTTGGATTCGTAGTCAGATCAAGCCTTAGGTTGTAAGATATCGCAAAAGATTAACAATGAGGCGCTTTCCATGCTTGGTTTTGAAAATCAATAGATTGCGTTAGTAAAAGTGTTTATACAGGGTGTTAGGGTAAACAGTTGCATTAGTTCAAGGGGTGTATTGTACCCATCATACTGAACAACTTTCCCTGAGAAACAAGTAGGAAATTCGCAAAAAAAAATTGGGACTTTTTATACTAAATGAAATCAGCTGATCGAACGCTTGTATGAATATTCGAAAACAATTTTTGCGAATTTCCTATAGGTTTCTTAGGGAAAGTTGTTCAGTATCATGGGTCATCATCTGTCTTTGACGAACCTCAACTACCTACTTAAAGTTATTACTTAAAGAATTATAACTACTAACGCCATCTACCAAATGAATGACAAAGAACTGCAATTTTTTATTAGGAAAACGCTTTATTGTATTTCAACTGTCAACAAGTTTAGTTAAGATATTAATTCAAATGACAATATTTACGACTGTAAACAAAATGTCTTTTGAATGTAAACGAGTTTTCTTCCGAAATATCTTTCGAATGTCAACAAGATTGTGTCGTGGACAACAGTTTTAGATGTATTAAAAAATAAACTTGTCAAAGCTCATGTAGCGCGTTTTCCTTTTTTATGGTTTTATCTAAGCTACAGACATAAACATTTATTGCTGATAATTGTAATTCAAAAAATAATTTATTTCGGAAAACAAGTTCCACAAAAAAAACTAATTAGTAAGTACATAATGTCATGTGTACGTAATGCTCAATGAAATCTATGTCAAATGGAAAACGCTGAAATCGGGATTTTTTTAATAGATATTAAGTTTCTTAAGTCATTTTTAATACGAGATTATCTAATAAATAAGACTACAACAATGTGCAATTGATTTTAGCGTTTGTTTTATTAATCCTTACTCATCCAAACACAAAATTGCTTGCTCATGCGTGTCTGAATAGTACCTAATACAGTTTTTGAGAGTTACGCGGTTATTATTTAATCTAGAAATAAACATTTTAACGGGTTCTTACCGCGTTTTGGTATATTTGAGTTCCCGATATTTCGGCAGTGTTACAACTGCCATGATCACGGGATGACTGAGGAACTGCAGGTAGATTTTCACGACGAAGAGTGAGGGTAGACAGATTTGTCTGCCCTTAAAAATCTACCTGCAGTTCCTCAGTCATCCCGTGATCATGGCAGTTGTAGCACTGCCGAAATATCGGGAACTCAAATATACCAAAACGCGGTAAGAACCCGTTAAAATGTTTATTTCTAGATTAAATAGTACCTTTCCAGAATTGGGCAACTGATACTGCAGTCTGCACCGTCGCTAGCGGTCATGAGCTCCTCCTGCGTGCAGGTGTTAGGGCACGATGTGAGATGGGCCATCGTTTGAAGAACTCCACACAAGCAAGTCACATTTTGCGCATCCGAAAATCCCCTCCTGACCATGATGTCCTTACTGCGACCGACCTGAGTTCAAAGTCGGTTTAAGGACTTCCAGGTCGCCCAAGGCAAGTCATGTCCAGGCGGGAGGCTCTCAGACGGCGGCACAAGTGGAGTTGGGAGGGGCACATTGTAAAATTGTAATTGTAACCATCATTATCTTATTTTTGAATTCATTAACAAACGCCTCCCATCCAGTGTTACTGAACAACTTTTTTTTAGAAAACGATTCTTTATGTCTTAATCCTACACACCCTGTTATACAGGGTTAGTAAAGGTTGTACAGTTTCATGGTGGGAAGCACCCCTTTAAATAATTGTCCCATTTCATTTAACACCCTGTATTATGTCTTGGGTGGCGACCGCGTACCGGAAAGCGCAGCGAAGGTAGGCCCCTCACACGGTGGACCGACGACCTGGTGAAGGCGGCGGGAACCCGTTGGATGAGGGCAGCGCAGGACCGTTCGTTATGGCGATCCTTGGGGGAGGCCTATGTCCAGCAGTGGACGTCCATCGGCTGAGATGATGATGATGATGAAACAAACTTAGGGTCTATTCAACTACTTCTGGATAAGTTCTTGTTACCTTATTTGACAGATCATTTGACATATCTTTTATACAAAATACGTCAAACTATTTTGTCAAATAAGCAATTTTTTTTTTGTCTTGACTGTATATATCGGTTCAGGTAAGCAAAAGAATTCTATAGTGTGTATTATGGCGCATTTTAACCAATAACAAAAAAAAACAAAATGATAAATATTATGGGTGTTCCCCATACAAGAAACTTGTCAATAAACTGTTTTTTCCAACGTTTCTTGTTTTTGCATATCGTAAAAACGGTAACACAAGTAGACAGGTGTCAAACTTGGTGTGATTATAGAGGTAAAACAACTAATAATAAAAAACCGGTCAAGTGCGTGTCGGGCTACGCGCAGGGTAGGGTTCCGTGGTTGCCCGTAACAGTATACGGACTTAGAAGGGGGCTTTTTATAATATACTACAATTTAACGGCTAATAAGGTCTAAAAAGAATTTTTATAAGTTGGTCGACTATTACTCGTTAACTTGTAAAGCCTACTGAGCGGTGATAGTTTTCCTTTTAATTTCGTTATATATACTACTGCCGTGAATTTTTTCACATATCCAGAAACAACCGTTTTGCTGGCAGGGGGGGAGGGGGATACTCTAACAAAAAATTGCACTTCACACTAAATCGAAAAATATTTTTCCCAAACCCACAATATTTTTAAAACACCTATCCAACGATACCCCACAGCATGGGATAGACGAGAAAGTCGTCCCCACTTCACGTGTAAGGGAGGTACCCTGAATAAAATATTTATCAAGATTTTATTTTACCACTTTTTTCATGCCAAATTACTGCCTGCTAGTACTAAGTGTCTCTGAGCTAAGCCGCAGACAGACGGACGGAAATGGCGAAACTATAACGGAACCCTAAAAACCGGTCAGTGTCTTCCAGGCTCGCACTAAGGATCCCGGAAAAAACAAATTTGTATCCCCATACAGTAAAAAAATAGGAAAGCCCCTTCTCAACTCCCTTTGACGTCATGAAACATAATTAACTCTCTTCAAACATATGACAAACTTAATTAACGACAAACTGTAATTCTATCAGTTTTCTTATCTCGCCGTGGATTCCCGGACAACTTTTATAAAAGGAAAATGAAACGTATATTGAATGCAAATGGTTATATTCCTTTTCATTTCGCATCCCACCTTCGTACAAGGTGGACGTCGTGTTTTGATCTTACATTAAAATGACATCAATTTTAACAGTACTTTTAGTGACAACATGTGTTAGTTTTGCACGTAAGTTGGAACTTATTTTTATTCAATTAAGTATACTTTATAGCACACCAAAACACAATCATCGGTTTTTAGAGGTCCCTTAGAGAGAGTGTGGACGGCATGTCATGTACCAATCAGTTTTTCTAAGTTATGTACGTAACGTAATACCGACTGCTCTCAAACGGTGAAGGAAAAATGACGCTGAAGAAGAAATTGTAATAGGTATATGAAGTCTACCGAATTGGTGGACTATAACATTATAATGTTATTTAATCTAATTTAATCTAAACTATTATAAAACTGTAACAGGGAAAGAAAGAAAGAAAATACTTTTATTTGCAAAAACTACAAAACAGAGGTGTATCTGTGCATTAAGATATCTAAAAAAAAGTTACGGTGTATGGTTTTTAGGTTCCAAATCACCAATTTTCTTATTTTCTGTCCGTCTGTTTGGTTTGTTTGTTTGCGATCACGTAAAAACTACTGGACCGATTTTGATAAAACTTTTTGCTTTTTTAAAGCTTATGATTAGAATTAAAAACTGATATATCATGCATCTCACTACGATGACGGAAACCCGTGCGGACGAACCATTTGGCGACATCAAGGGTTGCTTTTTTTTAAAAAAAAACTTTCTTGAGACACCATACAATTGCAGCTTTGTTGTAGGCCGGGGAGCAGGTAACCGATACGCGACCACCAAATAGCAGACCTAAGACGCGACTCCCATTTACCCTCCAGCGTAATCAGCTTGCAGTTTTCCTCGCTATATTTTCCTTCAACGATTGCGAGCAGAAATATTAAGCTTTAGAAGCTGAAAACTCCCACATAGCTAATAATAAATCAACTTAAGGAAATGTCAACATAAAACGCACCACACAAAAAAATTATGGTAACATAATATTATAATTATCAATGTGGTGACCAATGTTTACAATAATTAAGTGTATTATTGCACATTTAATGATACGAGATGTATTGGAATCAAGGTAGTTGACGTAGTGGCGCAGAATAGATATATACATACTTAATAAATAACGCTCACAGGCACATACATTGTAATTAAGGTGGTTTCAGTCCATACAAAAGTTTGACGCGCAATACGCGTAGACGGAATTGATAAAAGTAATATTTTATATATGGAAAAATAGTTTAGAAAATCTAGTTGCCGCGTCACAAATAACATTTGCAATTAGTAATATAATTACGAAGATATAAAGCTTTTAAAATTTTGTATAAAAAATTTCAAAGCTTTATAATTTCGTAATTATTTTATAAATTGCAAATGTTATTTGTGACGCGGCATCTAGATTTTCTAAACTATTTTTCCATATATACAAAGTTACTTATATTAATACCGTCTACGCGTATTGTGCGTCAAATTTTGTATAAAATTGACCCCTCTGCAACCACCATAAGGATCCCAAGTAGGCCTTAGGGTTTTTGTTATGGGAATCATACAACAACGGCACAACCATATATCATCCATGACCGAACTAGGATTCGAACCCAGGACCCTGGTTTGGCAGTCTGGCGTGGTAACCATTAATTACACCAACCGTGTCGTCTTACATACATAAACTCACGCCTTTTTCCCAGAGGGGTAGGCAACCTCTGACACACCTCTCTTGCTTCCTCTAGGTCCATACATCTTGTCATACATTCCCGTCGATTTCGGTTACTTTTTACCGGGCATGCACATGTAGAGGACTGAGGTGCACTGGCCGACACAAGCTGTTTGAAGCTGTGTTTCTGGTAGGATATCTATTCTGTGGTAGTTGGACGTCGATATTGGAAACGATTACTCAAGTTAAGCACGGTCCAATCAGATTATATTTGGTCTTTGGATGGGTTACCATTTCAGTGGTATTTAATCTCAAGAACCTTTTGCTTCGGATGCTTATTTCAGGTTACATGACAGCCGATAGCCGATGATATTATTCTTTCTTTGGTTAAATTCGTTGAGGATTCCAAGATAGATTATAGTTATTCCCAATTTGTCTTCTTACATGACAAGCTAATAACTCTATTCTTTAATATACTTTTCAGATTCTGCATGCACGACACCAAAAGGAGCAGAAGGTATTTGCAAACCACTCTCACAATGCGGACCCCTGATGACATTGATGACAAGGTCTGATAAAACGACAGAGGACATTAATCTGCTGAGGAATATAGCGTGCGGATTCCAGGGCAAGGAACCTAAGGTAACGAATCCCCATTCACCGAGGGGATATTGTTATGGCAGGAAACTAGATCTTTATACAGGAGTATTGCAAGAGTCACAGTCGACTGAACCAGGTTTCCAATCCATCAAGTCTTATTGTCACGCCATAATGGGTATGTGATGAGAAGAGATGACTTATTACAGTGTCATATTACAAGACGAGTGTTAAATATGAATGTGGGGGGCTGCATGAAGAAAGGACGACCAATAAAAAGATGAATGGATTGTGTGAAAAAGAATTGAGCGCTGAGATGGCGGTTAAAAGAGATGAATGAAGGAAGACGACATATTGCGCCGGTCGGTGGTCTCAAGTATAAGGGCAGGGAGGTGATGAGTAAAATGCCCCCGACTCGCTTGACTGACGATCTGAGAAAGGTAGTGGATAGTGACTGGATAAGGAAAGTCAAGGATAAAGTTTTGTGCCACGCTTTGGAATAGGAACTGTCAGCAATGGACGATGATATATCGCCTGTCATCGTCCATTCTCTCTATAATTCATCTTATGCCTTATCCCATATACGCAGAAGCTTTAAACAGAGTCTGTTTGGATAAGGCACTGACTTTTGTAGCTGTATATGCCGATTCGGGAGTGACATGACCTGTTTGTTTTAAGGACTGTGCTAAGAGAGACATGCGGCCGTAGCATGGCAGCGCGATATTGTGTTTTTTTTTGCGCGGGAACGAGCGTGATAAAAGACGCGATAAAATATAGTATTATTGCGCAAATCGTGCTGCATCCACTGACGTCCTTTAACCACTCTGACATTAGTCATTGTACAAAATGTAATGTCAATTCCAGGTATGCTGTCCAGACGATAACTGCACTACTCCTGACGGGAAAAAAGGCAGATGCATCAGTTCGTATACTTGTCCACATCTTCTGGATATGCTAAAAGAACCAATTTCTGATCAATCAAGGAAATTCGTTAAAGACTCTAGGTAAGACATTCGTTTTTAAGAATTGCATTAAGCGTTGCGAAGGCTTAGACTGAAGATTGACTTCCAATAAAGACTACAAATTATTATTTATCGGTTTAAATATTTTACTTAGAGTTAAACGCGTCGTAACGTAATGAGGAAATTACTCAGGATTTCTAGTTCAATTCTAATAAAAATACGCTTTACGCTTACGGCTTCCTCCGCGTTTTTCCCACCACAACCAGTTTGTAGAGACATTGTCATATCAGTATAAGTTCATGTTCTTCTGGAAGGAAAACCTTGAGATAATTCGTTGACGGATTATTAAGGTTATCGACAAAGTGTATCAACAATAATACACTGGCCTGCAAAACTAAGTACTACACTTTTAATATTTCAATTTTTTCTGAACTATAGAAATTATAGATTTAAGATAAAAAACGTTTTATAGCACATGCTATCAGCTTTCTTTGTAAATTTTCATTATAAATTAAACTCTTTTTCGAGTCCTTTTTATTTCGAAAGTATATTTTATGTACTGAAAAAGTTACAGCAATTTTTGTGATACTTAGATTTGCAGGCCAGTGTATAAGTGCTAAAACTATTTTGTTTTTCGTTGTTTTTATCATTTAATAAATACTCAAGGTGCCTATGAAGCACGGTCATAATATTATAACCGAGCTGGATCAAAATAGCGGTCATACCAAATCAAATCAAATCAAAAGGGACAGAAAGAAATTTATCACTGGTATCTGAATCTGAACTCTGTATTTCTAGTTTATAAGATTTATGTTTCAGTCAGTCAGTCAGTTAATTCAAATAATGAAACAACACGCCAAACTTATTCATCTTTTTTACCAGGTGCGAAGGAATATATAAGTACAACATATGCTGTGGACCACCACCTAAAAGTCAGACCAATACCGATAGATCGTGCACTCCCACCGCCTTACTACCAACTAAACCTGGATGTTGTGGCGTCGATGCCGCATCTCACGACAGAATTATTGGTGAGTATACCTATCTTGTATCTACGAGTAGTGCAACAGAATATTATGGAATTGGATAGCCTGGAAATGTTAGAAGGGGACGGCCTAGACGTACAAATATGAATCTAGAGAGGTTTGTCAGGATAGTATCGGTGGCGTTCCGTTGTCTCTGCCTACCCCTGTGGGAGACAGGCGTAAGAATATGTATGAATGTAGAATTCCTCTTCGGTTGGACACAATCGAATGCAACGGAGAATTTTACAAAGGGCTTTTGTTATCTTCGTATAGTGTACTTACTGCATAGCTAGTAAAGCACCAAACCAGTTGTAAGAGGTGGCCAATTCCTTCAAGAATCATCAACATCTAATACCCACACTATGTGGTCTTTGTTAGATTAAGGACTCTACGGTAAACCGTTCGGGTCATGTCAGATACCCTTGCATCTGACAGGACCCGAGCGGTTTTCCGTCTCATCAGATGCAATCAATCAATTATACTTAAGGCTTTATGCTTTACTTTATTCAGAATGGTAAGGACGAGCTATCATATGTAATTACCTGATAGTCAAGCATTCGCTGTCGAAATCAGAGATTTATAATTATCATCTCTTTATAATGTGCATATGATCAATACGCTTGATTTGCAGCAACTATGCTGAATTTAGTTTAATTCCAAATTCTTACGGCAGAATGTTCTATCCCAACCGCGAAATTCTTTTCGCAAATAACAGCAGCTTTTAAATCAATGGCAGATGGGGCCGAAAAGTTCTCGAGTAGCAACCGCATACCGGAAAGCGCAGTATGGGTAGGCACAAGGTGAACCGATGACCTGGTGAAGGCGGCAGGCAACCATTAGATGAGGGAAGCGCAGGACCGGTCGTTGTGGAGATCCTTGGGGAATGGGGAGGTCTATGTCCAGCAGTACACGTCTATCGGATGATGACGATTGAATGAATGAATTTGGACAAGATTAAATTATCAGCCCTTAAAGAACGAACTTTCTTCCAGGTGGCGAATTTGCTCAGATAGACGAATACCCATGGATGGTGTTAATCGAATACGTTAAAGGCAAACGAAAGGAGTTGCTTTGCGGTGGAGCTCTCATCAGCGGCAAATACGTGTTGACAGCAGGCCATTGCGTCGTAGGGGATATCCTCAATTTAGGCAACCCGTAAGTAAATGTGACTTGATAATTTAGTCAATAATAGTCTGAAGTAGACGAGGTGAGTTGAGTCGATTAGATATTACAGTTTTTTATTGAACAGCTGTTTTTTTTCGTGACAGAGACGTTGCCATCATAGTGAAAGTTGTTCTGTTTGTCCCTTTAAATATGACCAACATTAATAACAGATGGCGGTCGGTGTTTCAGTTGTAAGCTTAATCGCTTCCTTCTTATCATTGCTATGGATTATAAGAAAAGCAATCATCAAGTACAATAAAACAAATAGTCCTTCCTTTGGTCATGTAGCCTTAGTAGCTTGTTGGCTTATCTTCAGTTTTTATTTAATATCTCCGTTCTCTTTCATTCCTACATTTGACCCAGAACCAGTGCATCGTCGCTCTTGTTTGATAGCAGCGATAAGTACCTACGGCGCCGCGTTTCGGACGCGTTAAAGGCTGTCGCGCATTGACAAAATGCGCATTTAAGATCGTCTTTCCTGAAGCGCAAAGTTGGAAATTCTAAAAAGCGTGCGAAACCGGGAGAGTCTGATATCTGTTACAGTTACCATTGAATAATCTGTGCCACAACAACGACCGCGCTGATGCAAACTTTACGTTATCCCTAATTAAATTGTATTCAAATTGCAGAAGAAGCGTACGTCTTGGAGAATATGATACGTCCAACCGTGTCAATGAGTTAGACTGCGTGGAAGTAGCGGGTGGCGGCTTAGATTGTAACGAAGGTGTCACCGTAATACCCATCGAGAGGATAACAGCACATCCCGATTATAACCCGTTTCACCTTCTGAAACGGGCTGACATTGCCTTGATAAGGTTGACGCAATTGGCGCCATTCACAGGTAGGCCTTTGCTTCTTCCAATCAACATTAGGAGCTTGCTGATTGCCCAGGGTGTGCCAGATGTATTGGGAATTCAGTGGGAAGGGGGGGTTCTCTATGCGCATGAATGTTAGATTTACATTGCTTATAACTGTAATCAGTTACCTCATTCGTTCAAGGCAATAAAGTAGCTACACATTTTTACTGGGCGGAATAAAGGCAAATTGGGATTCTATAATATCACACTTTTTAAACCAATCCACATTGGGTACGCGTGGTGGACTAACGCCCATACACCATCCATGGGGGGCAGGCCTGTGCCCTGCAGTCGGACGTACATAAGATGTTGATGATACTTTTTAAAGGAGAATCGACAACGAAAGACAAAGTAGAAAAATCATATCAGAGGCTAGTCACAATCATACTCTCTTGTATGATTTCTGTACTTTCATCTTTTTTCCATACTATTTGGTTCGCTTTCCGAAAAGCACGGGGTGAGGTCATTTTCTATGCAGATAAGGCGTCTTCCGTATGAATAGAAAAGACATGCTAGTGGCTAATATTTTAAAAGCGATCTCAATGGAAATCTAAAAAAGCGGTTCCAACGACTGACGACTGAAGACTTTACAATTGTAGCATGTTACCTGCTTTCTTTACAGACTTCATCAGACCAATCTGCCTGCCGTCAGCTGACCATTCGTTAACTAAACCTGTCCACGGGACATCACAAAGGATAACAATGATTGTTGCTGGTTGGGGATTAATCGATGATAAAAAACGCAGCAACTTAAAGCGTTACGTTGAATTGCCAGTTGTTAATAGAGAGGTATTTTATGAGTCTTCTTTAGTTTTAGTAGCTTAGCTGTCTATCTTTTACCCGCAACTTTGTACGCACCGGTTTCCATTATCAGTAGTGAACACAAGGTCTAACAAAACCACCAAAAACATACGCAGGAAAAAATACAGAGAGAAAATACAAGAGGCACAATATAAGGCGGTCTTTCGTATAAAAGCGATTTCATCCAGACAACCTTAAGGTAGATCGACGGTTTAATAGAACGGGTAACAGAATATAGGTAGGTGTAGTGTTGCTCGATAACGACTAAAGGATCATTATCTTAATAAACTAGGCACATAAAAAGTATTCAACTTAATATGCTGACTGTTTTTTAACTCTCTCTGACTCCGACTCAGCCGTCCCATACATTTGGTTCGAGTAGGGTTGCAGTCTTGTATGGAACAGCAGATTTTTCTTTGCGATTTCGATGATGGTTTCGAAAGTTGTTCAGTTTGATGTTCTGATCATTGTTTTAAAAAATCGTGGACTCTATGGTGGTATGCGCAGTAAACGATTTTCGAATTTCGTTTCTAGATCGATCTGTTACAATGTCTAAGAACATAATTATATTTTTCCAGGTCTGCGAAAGAGCCTACAAGAAGTTCAACGGTAGAATGACGTTATGGAAAGGTCAGATCTGCGCAGGAGGCGAAGAAAAGAAAGACTCATGCAAAGGAGATTCAGGCGGTCCACTCATGTATCATTTAAGTTCTGGTAACCGGGACACCTTCGAGTTGTCAGGAGTCGTCAACTTCGGTCCGACCCCTTGCGGCATGAAGGTGCCTGGAGTGTATACTAATGTATTTAAGTATAATACTTGGATTAGAAACGAAATTAAACCTTGATGAAAATCTGATTCCTATTTTTTTATTTAAAGAAGATGTAGTGACAAGAATAGAGAAAGGTATGCTTCGTTGGTTTGGTCATGTGGAGAGGATGAGTGATAGCAGATGTACGAAAGAGATATATGTTGCTAATGTGAGTGAAAGCGTCGGAAGAGGGCGCCCTCGTAGGACGTATGCTGATCAAATCAGTTGCGTCCTACAAAAAGGGGAGGTGCGGAGTACTCGAAACCGACGGGCATGTATGAAGAGATGTATGGATGTGCATGAGCCGGGAGAGGTATGTAGGGATCGTGGTGGGTGGCGCGCCCTGGTCTCTGCCTACCCCACTGGGAAGGAGGCGTGACGTTATAGATAGATAGATAAAAATAAGTTTTTATTTTTATTTTTTATTTTTATTATTTATCTAATTGATGTGAGAACAAACCTAACATCTAAATAAAAACTAGCGTCTAATATTTATCGGTTAATCGCCTTCTGATTAATCTTATACAATGTAGCATATTAATTAATAATGAAAAAAATATAACCGGTTTGCAGCAGAACTTCCATTCAATAATTATTCATTAAGAGTCCTTTTACCGTGCAGTGGCGCCCTCATCACAATATTAAAGATTTCTCAATAATGAAAATACAAAATGAAAGAGTACTACTCCAACCTACTAAAAAAGCCTGAAAGCTAATTTTATAGAATACTTTTACAGGTTCTAGACATTCCACTTTCATAGTGGCCGTTTTTTTTTTCTTTTTTCGAATTTGTACGAGACTTATAAAAAACTTACATAAAAGTAATGTAAAAAAATAACTTTAAGGCACTTGTTGGAGTAGCAATTTGTTAATTTAGGCTTTCTTGATTAATAAATATTATGACGACTGAAGAGGGCACTATTGAACGGTAAAAGGAGTCTTAAATGTTGAATTGTGAAAAAAACCTACCTCCTCGTCTCCTTTTTGTCATTGAGCGCATAATATCACGAAACAGTAGTATTTTGTTATTTTTGTATTTATTGGTGCAGAATATTGCTTCAACTACTAACAAGTTCTAACAAACCATTATCGAACAAAGTGCAGACACAGAGATTAGCTTCTAAATATTGTTCAAAAAATGTAATTGACTTCAATTGGTTAATTATTGAAAATATGACGAAACTTCGTCTGTATGGAGCGCCCGAGTGCGGTCTCGCAGTATATACACTTAAGAGAGATAAGGCGCGACTTTGATGTGTCCCGCTGCCATACTCCCCAGGATAAAGCATAGTTAAGCTAGCAAACCCCACCTTTCCTCTTCGTACGAACAACTTTCCTTTCCGTTACGAAAAATGGGGCAATCGAATTCAAAGCTTAAAAACTTGTGCCATACGGCTGTCTAATTGTCTATTCATATGCTACTTTTTGTCATCTTCTACCACCGCTGTCACGCTTGCTCGTAGTTGGAGCTGACGACATTGTATTCCCGGCCAGCTTCTCGTTGATTAGAAGATCGGTAGCTTCGTCTTTTGAGGGTGAGCAAATAAACAGAGAGATCTATGCTTTATGTATACGGTTTTACGGGGTTTTACTTTAGTTGCAATTCTTGGTTTGCATGGCAATACACTTGCATCAGCTTTCCACTATGCCTTCAGAATTCATATGGCTTAATTAGTAGTTGATTTAGATTCCAAGCATAGAGGGTAATTAAGGGTTATGAAATGCTAAGCTATGTGGAAATTGGTTATGGCAATTAAAAATGCCAGCAGTTTCAAATTCAGAGTGTAAAATTAAATGCGTTAAATATGGAACCGCCGATTTTTTGCGATTTCGATATTGGCTACATAGTGAAAGTTGTTCAGTCTGATGAACTGAAGCTGCCCTGACTTGTAACGTATTTAATTTTAAACCCTGTATAGTTGCATATTTTCCAGTGAATAAATCAAAAAGCATTCACTCTAACTACAACGCATGATTTCTTAGTTTTTCTTTTATTTATTATGGGACACCTACAGCATTACGTATTTGAACAGTTCTATAACGTAGGATACAGAATAGACTCAAAAAAGTTCCATTCCATATCCTCACTAAAACCCCAGCAAAACTTGAACAACTTCAACTTCAAAAATGTATTAGATTAGCACAATGACGCAAAAAAGGAGACCTATACCCAGCAGTAGGTACATCTCAATCAGTATAAAACTGTACCATCATCATACAGTTCTATAATATACGTCCGACTGCAGGTCACAGGTCTACCCTCAGTGAGGGTACGGGCATTAGTCCACCACGCGTGCCCAATGCAGATTGGTAGACTTTACATACGCATCGGAATTTCTTCTTCAGCGTATGCAGGTTTTGATTGAGAGCAGTCGGTATTACGTACATAAGTTAGAAAAACTCATTGGTGGTGGCTTGTCGACCGTACGGATTCAAACCAGTACCTCAAGATTCGAGTTTCCATACCTCCGCAACGCGCCACGGAAAGACGCTCTTAGAAAAACTGTATACTTAGACAGTATCGTTACTATTCCAGAATCATCAACATGCTCAACACCCAGCGGTGGCAGTGGGTCTTGCATATCAGTATACGACTGTCAGCCTCTTATGGCAATCCTGAATAAACAGAACAAAACGCCTAAAGACCTGGAAGAATTGAAGAAATCCCAGTGTGGCTTCAGTGGACAAACCCCTTTGGTGAGACATTTATTATTATGCCTATTGACTGGGTCGTACACTTAAAGACGACAGTTAAATTGCAAATTTCAGAGAGTGTCGGCAGCGTGGTGGGGTGCATGATTAACTCCCTCTCTCCCTTATTCGTGAGAGGAAGCCTGTACCCTGTAATGGAATGTGTATGCAGTCTGGGTACTGTGGCAAAGTCCATAAAACGCATATACCTGCAGGGTTTAAACTTTAATGCATTCACTACATATTTTAAGTGGGTGGAGTAGAGTTGATGGTCTGAACTGAAATCATCAATCCGAAAACTTTTCACTATGTGACCAACATTGAAATCACGGAATAAATTGCTGTTCCATTCCATTTCTTTTAGTTGCTGACTGGCTATTCTTTCCCCTACAGCATGAGTGCTCTTCATGTGATATAACTCATACCGTCACAAAAAGAAGAAGTACTTAAAGAATTTGAGCTAAATTATTATCCCTTACTTTTCCAGTACAAACGTCCGCCTCGGCGAATATGACACCGACAACGATCCTAAAGCTGAGGACTGTACGGAGACTTCGGGAGGTGGCATAGATTGTACCCAAGGGGTAACAGTTATACCAATCGAGAAGGTCATCCCCCATCCGCAGTACAACCCGAGTCATCACTTGAGGAGGCACGACATTGCGCTGCTGAGGTTGACACAATTGGCTCCTTACACAGGTAAAATTAGATTTTGTTCTTTTTAATATACCGACCTAACTACTAGTCTTAATAATAATCCACAGCTATTAAGACCTTAGTATTGGAACAATAGAAATGAAAGTAATTGTAAAGTAAATCTTTATTGTGCATAGATTCGAAGTGTTAGGCATTGTTAGTTTCGGACCGACGCCTTGCGGCATGGAGAACATTCCAGGTGTCTACACTAAAGTTTATGAGTATAACCCTTGGATTCGTAGTCAGATCAAGCCTTAGGTTGTAAGATATCGCAAAAGATTAACAATGAGGCGTTTTCCATGCTTGGTTTTGAAAATCAATAGATTGCGTTAGTAAAAGTGTTTATACAGGGTGTTAGGGTAAACAGTTGCATTAGTTCAAGGGGTGTATTGTACCCATCATACTGAACAACTTTCTCTGAGAAACCAGTAGGAAATTCGCAAAAAAAAATGGGACTTTTTATACTAAATGAAATCAGCTGATCGAACGTTTGTATGAATATTCGAAAACAATTTTTGCGAATTTCCTATAGGTTTCTTAGGGAAAGTTGTTCAGTATCATGGGTCATCATCTTTCTTTGACGAACCTCAACTACCTACTTAAAGTTATTACTTAAAGAATTATAACTACTAACGCCATCTACCAAATGAATGACAAAGAACTGCAATTTTTTATTAGGAAAACGCTTTATTGTATTTCAACTGTCAACAAGTTTAGTTAAGATATTAATTCAAATGACAATATTTACGACTGTAAACAAAATGTCTTTTGAATGTAAACAAGTTTTCTTCCGAAATGTCTTTCAAAAGTCAACAAATATCTTTCGAATGTCAACAAGATTGTGTCGTGGACAACAGTTTTAGATGTATTAAAAAATAAACTTGTCAAAGCTCATGTAGCGCGTTTTACTTTTTTATGGTTTTATCTAAGCCACAGACATAAACATTTATTGGTGATAATTGTAATTCAAAAAATAATGTATTTCGGAAAACAAGTTCCACAAAAAAAACTAATTAGTAAGTACATAATGTCATGTGTACGTAATGCTCAATGAAATCTATGTCAAATGGAAAACGCTGAAATCGGGATTTTTAATAGATATTAAGTTTCTTAAGTCATTTTTAATACGAGATTATCTAATAAATAAGACTACAACAATGTGCAATTGATTTTAGCGTTTGTTTTATTAATCCTTACTCATCCAAACACAAAATTGCTTGCTCATGCGTGTCTGAATAGTACCTAATACAGTTTTTGAGAGTTACGCGGTTATTATTTAATCTAGAAATAAACATTTTAACGGGTTCTTACCGCGTTTTGGTATATTTGAGTTCCCGATATTTCGGCAGTGTTACAACTGCCATGATCACGGGATGACTGAGGAACTGCAGGTAGATTTTCACGACGAAGAGTGAGGGTAGACAGATTTGTCTGCCCTTAAAAATCTACCTGCAGTTCCTCAGTCATCCCGTGATCATGGCAGTTGTAGCACTGCCGAAATATTGGGAACTCAAATATACCAAAACGCGGTAAGAACCCGTTAAAATGTTTATTTCTAGATTAAATAGTACCTTTCCAGAATTGGGCAACCGATACTGCAGTCTGCACCGTCGCTAGCGGTCATGAGCTCCTCCTGCGTGCAGGTGTTAGGGCACGATGTGAGATGGGCCATCGTTTGAAGAGCTCCACACAAGCAAGTCACATTTTGCGCATCCGAAAATCCCCTCCTGACCATGATGTCCTTACTGCGACCGACCTGAGTTCGAAGTCGGTTTAAGGACTTCCAGGTCGCCCAAGGCAAGTCATGTCCAGGCGGGAGGCTCTCAGACGGCGGCACAAGTGGAGTTGGGAGGGGCACATTGTATAATTGTAATTGTAACCATCATTATCTTATTTTTGAATTCATTAACAAACGCCTCCCATCCAGTGTTACTGAACAATTTTTTTTTAGAAAACGCTTCTTTATGTCTTAATCCTACACACCCTGTTATACAGGGTTAGTAAAGGTTGTACAGTTTGATGGTGGGAAGCACCCCTTTAAATAATTGTCCCATTTCATTTAACACCCTGTATTATGTCTTGGGTGGCGACCGCGTACCGGAAAGCGCAGCGAGGGTAGGCCCCTCACACGGTGGACCGACGACCTGGTGAAGGCGGCGGGAACCCGTTGGATGAGGGCAGCGCAGGACCGGTCGTTATGGCGATCCTTGGGGGAGGCCTATGTCCAGCAGTGGACGTCCATCGGCTGAGATGATGATGATGATGAAACAAACTTAGGGTCTATTCAACTACTTCTGGATAAGTTCTTGTTACCTTATTTGACAGATCATTTGACATATCTTTTATACAAAATACGTCAAACTATTTTGTCAAATAAGCTATTTTTTTTTGTCTTGACTGTATATATCGGTTCAGGTAAGCAAAAGAATTCTATAGTGTGTATTATGGCGCATTTTAACCAATAACAAAAAAAAACAAAATGATAAATATTATGGGTGTTCCCCATACAAGAAACTTGTCAATAAACTGTTTTTTCCAACGTTTCTTGTTTTTGCATATCGTAAAAACGGTAACACAAGTAGACAGGTGTCAAACTTGGTGTGATTATAGAGGTAAAACAACTAATAATAAAAAACCGGTCAAGTGCGTGTCGGGCTACGCGCAGGGTAGGGTTCCGTGGTTGCCCGTAACAGTATACGGACTTAGAAGGGGGCTTTTTATAATATACTACAATTTAACGGCTAATAAGGTCTAAAAAGAATTTTTATAAGTTGGTCGACTATTACTCGTTAACTTGTAAAGCCTACTGAGCGGTGATAGTTTTCCTTTTAATTTCGTTATATATACTACTGCCGTGAATTTTTTCACATATCCAGAAACAACCGTTTTGCTGGCAGGGGGGGGAGGGGGATACTCTAACAAAAAATTGCACTTCACACTAAATCGAAAAATATTTTTCCCAAACCCACAATATTTTTAAAACACCTATCCAACGATACCCCACAGCATGGGATAGACGAGAAAGTCGTCCCCACTTCACGTGTAAGGGAGGTACCCTAAAAAAAATATTTTTCAAGATTTTATTTTACCACTTTTTTCATGCCAAATTACTGCCTGCTAGTACTAAGCGTCTCTGAGCTAAGCCGCAGACAGACGGACGGAAATGGCGAAACTATAACGGAACCCTAAAAACCGGTCAGTGTCTTCCAGGCTCGGATCCCGGAAAAAACAAATTTGTATCCCCATACAGTAAAAAAATAGGAAAGCCCCTTCTCAACTCCCTTTGACGTCATGAAACATAATTAACTCTCTTCAAACATATGACAAACTTAATTAACGACAAACTGTAATTCTATCAGTTTTCTTATCTCGCCGTGGATTCCCGGACAACTTTTATAAAAGGAAAATGAAACGTATATTGAATGCAAATGGTTATATTCCTTTTCATTTCGCAACCCACCTTCGTACAAGGTGGACGTCGTGTTTTGATCTTACATTAAAATGACATCAATTTTAACAGTACTTTTAGTGACATGTGTTAGTTTTGCACGTAAGTTGGAACTTATTTTTATTCAATTAAGTATACTTTATAGCACACCAAAACACAATCATCGGTTTTTAGAGGTCCCTTAGAGAGAGTGTGGACGGCATGTCATGTACCAATGAGTTTTTCTAAGTTATGTACGTAACGTAATACAGACTGCTCTCAAACGGTGAAGGAAAAATGACGCTGAAGAAGAAATTGTAATAGGTATATGAAGTCTACCGAATTGGTGGCCTATAACATATAATGTTATTTAATGTAATTTAATCTAAACTATTATAAAACTGTAACAGGGAAAGAAAGAAAGATAATACTTTTATTTGCAAAAACTACAAAACAGAGGTGTATCTGTGCATTAAGATATCTAAAAAAAAGTTACGGTGTATGGTTTTTAGGTTCCAAATCACCAATTTTCTTATTTTCTGTCCGTCTGTTTGGTTTGTTTGTTTGCGATCACGTGAAAACTACTGGACCGATTTTGATAAAACTTTTTGCTTTTTTAAAGCTTATGATTAGAATTAAAAACTGATATATCATGTATCTCACTACGATGACGGAAACCCGTGCGGACGAACCATTTGGCGACATCAAGGGTTGCTTTTTAAAAAAAAAAACTTTCTTGAGACACCATACAATTGCAGCTTCGTTGTAGGCCGGGGAGCAGGTAACCGATACGCGACCACCAAATAGCAGACCTAAGACGCGACTCCCATTTCTCCTCCAGCGTAATCAGCTTGCAGTTTTCCTCGCTATATTTTCCTTCAACGATTGCGAGCAGAAATATTAAGCTTTAGAAGCTGAAAACTCCCACATAGCTAATAATAAATCAACTTAAGGAAATGTCAACATAAAACCTACCAGACAAAAAAATTATGGTAACATAATATTATAATTATCAATGTGGTGACCAATGTTTACAATAATAAAGTGTATTATTGCACATTTAATGATACGAGATGTATTGGAATCAATGTAGTTGACGTAGTGGCGCAGAATAGATATATACATACTTAATAAATAACGCTCACAGGCACATACATTGTAATTAAGGTGGTTTCAGTCCATACAAAAGTTTGACGCACAATACGCGTAGACGGAATTGATAAAAGTAATATTTTATATAATTATGGAAAAATAGTTTAGAAAATCTAGTTGCCGCGTCACAAATAACATTTGCAATTAGTAATATAATTACGAAGATATAAAGCTTTTAAAAGCTTTATATCTTCGTAATTATTTTATAAATTGCAATGTTATTTGTGACGCGGCATCTAGATTTTCTAAACTATTTTTCCATATATACAAAGTTACTTATATTAATACCGTCTACGCGTATTGTGCGTCAAATTTTGTATAAAATTGACCCCTCTGCAACCACCTTAAGGATCCCAAGTAGGCCTTAGGGTTTTTGTTATGGGAATCATACAACAACGGCACAAACATATAACATCCATGACCGAACCAGGATTCGAACCCAGGACCCTGGTTTGGCAGTCTGGCGTGGTAACCATTAATTACACCAACCGTGTCGTCTTACATACATAAACTCACGCCTTTTTCCCAGAGGGGTAGGCAACCTCTGACACACCTCTCTTGCTTCCTCTAGGTCCATACATCATGTCATACATTCCCGTCGATTTCGGTTACTTTTTACCGGGCATGCACATGTAGAGGACTGAGGTGTACTGGCCGACACAAGCTGTTGGAAGCTGTGTTTCTGGTAGGATATCTATTCTGTGGTAGTTGGACGTCGATATTGGAAACGATTACTCAAGTTAAGCACGGTCCAATCAGATTATATTTGGTCTTCGGATGGGTGACCATTTCAGTGGTATTTAATCTCAAGAACCTTTTGCTTCGGATGCTTATTTCAGGTTACATAACTTTTATGTCAAAGGGTTTGGCTTTTTCCTAATCATTGGATGAAAAGCGCAAATGTAGCCGATGATATTATTCCTTTTTTGGTTAAATTCGTTGAGGATTCCAAGATAGATTATAGTTATTCCCAATTTGTCTTCTTACATGACAAGCTAATAACTCTATTCTTTAATATACTTTTCAGATTCTGCATGCACGACACCAAAAGGAGCAGAAGGTATTTGCAAACCACTCACACAATGCGGACCCCTGATGACATTGATGAGAAGGTCAGATAAAACGACAGATGACATTGATCTGCTGAGGAAATCAGCCTGTGGATTCCAGGGCAAGGAACCTAAGGTAACGGAATCCCCATTCACTGAGGGGATATTGTTTTGGCAGGAAACTAGATCTTTATACAGGAGTATTGCAAGAGTCGCAGTCGACTGAACAAGGTTTCCAATCCATCAAGTTTTATTGTCGCGCCATAATGGGCATGTGATGAGGAGAGATGAGTGTCATATTACAAGACGATTGTTAAATATGAATGTGGGAGGCTGCATGAAGAGAGGACGACCAATTAAAAGATGAATGGATTGTGTGAAAAAGGATTGAGCGCTGAGATGAAGGCTAAAAGAGATGAATGAATGAAGACGACATAATTGCGCCGACCCTAAGTATAAGGGCAGGGAGGTGATGAGTAAAATGCCCCCGACTCGCTTGACTGACGATCTGAGAAAGGTGATTGGATAAGGAAGGCCAAGAATAAAGTTTTGTGCCACGCTTTGGAATAGGAATTGTCAGCAATGGACGATGATATATCGCCTGTCATCGTCCATTCTCTCTATCATTCATCTTATGCCTTATCCCATATACGCAGAAGTTTTAAACAGAGTCTGTTTGGATAAGGCACCGACTTTTGTAGCTGTATATTATGCCGATTAGGGAGTGACATGACCTGTTTGTTTTAATGACTGTGCTAAGAGAGACATGCGGCCGTTGCATGGCAGCGCGATATCGTGTCTTTTTTGCGCGGGAACGAGCGTGATAAAAGACGCGATATAGCATTATTGCGCAAATCGTGCTGCATCCACTGACGTCCTTTAACCACTCTGACATTAATCATTGTACAAAATGTAATGCCAATTCCAGGTATGCTGTCCAGACGATAACTGCACTACTCCTGACGGGAAAAAAGGCAGATGCATCAGTTTGTATACTTGTCCACATCTTCTGGATATGCTAAAAGAACCAATTTCTGATCAATCAAGGAAATTCGTTAAAGACTCTGGGTAAGACATTCGTTTTTAAGAATTGCATTAAGCGTTGCGAAGGCTTAGACTGAAGATTGACTTCCAATAAAGACTACAAATTATTATTTATCGGTTTAAATATTTTACTTAGAGTTAAACGCGTCGTAACGTAATGAGGAAATTACTCAGGATTTCTAGTTCAATTCTAATAAAAATACGCTTTACGCGTTTCCTTCGCGTTTTTCCCACCACAACCAGTTAGTAGAGACATTGTCATATAAGTATAAGTTCATGTTCTTCTGGAAGGAAAACCTTGAGATAATTCGTAGACGGATCGTCGACGACGTTATCGACAAAGTGTATCAACAATAATACACTGGCCTGCAAAACTACACTTTTAATATTTAAATTTTTTCTGAACTATAGAAATTATAGCTTCAAGATAAAAAACGTTTTATAGCACATGCTATCAGCTTTCTTTGTAAATTTTCATTATAAATTAAACTCTTTTTCGAGTCCTTTTTATTTCGAAAGTATATTTTATGTACTGAAAAAGTTACAGCAAATTTTGTGATACTTAGTTTTGCAGGCCAGTGTATAAGTGCTAAAACTATTTTGTTTTTTGTTGTTTTTATCATTTAATAAATACTCAACGTGCCAATGAAGCACGGTCATAATATTATAACCGAGCTGGATCAAAATAGCGGTCATACCAAATCAAATCAAATCAAAAGGGACAGAAAGAAATTTATCACTGGTATCTGAATCTGAGCTCTGTATTTCTAGTTTATAAGATTTATGTTTCAGTCAGTCAGTCACTTAATGACATCAAATAATGAAACAACACGCCAAACTTATTCATCTTTTTTACCAGGTGCGAAGGAATATATAAGTACAACATATGCTGTGGACCACCACCTAAAAGTCAGACCAATACCGATAGATCTTGCACTCCCACCGCCTTACTACCAACTAAACCTGGATGTTGTGGCGTCGATGCCGCATCTCACGACAGAATTACTGGTGAGTATACCTATCTTGTATCTACGAGTAGTGCAACAGAATATTATGGAATTGGATAGCCTGGAAATGTTAGAAGGGGACGGCCTAGACGTACATATATCGAACAAATTGGCGACGTGCTTAAATAGGGCCAGGTTCGATTACCCAATACAGACGTGCGTGCATGAAAGAACTATTGTATGGGGATGAATCTAGAGAGGTTTGTCAGGATAGTATCGGTGGCGTTCCGTTGTCTCTGCCTACCCCTGTGGGAGACAGGCGTAAGAATATGTATGAATGTAGAATTCCTCTTCGGTTGGACACAATCGAATGAAACGGAGAATTTTACAAAGGGCTTTTGTTATCTTCGTATAGTGTACTTACTGCATAGCTAGTAAAGCACCAAACCAGTTGTAAGAGGTGGCCAATTCCTTCAAGAATCATCAACATCTAATACCCACACTATGTGGGGTAAACCGTTCGGGTCATGTCAGATACCCTTGCATCTGACAGGACCCGAGCGGTTTTCCGTCTCATCAGATGCAATCAATCAATTATACTTAAGGCTTTATGCTTTACTTTATTCAGAATGGTAAGGACGAGCTATCATATGTAATTACCTGATAGTCAAGCATTCGCTGTCGAAATCAGAGAATTATAATTATTATCTCTTTATAATGTGCATATGATCAATACGCTTGATCTGCAGCAACTATGCTAAATCCAGTTTAATTCCGAATCCTTACGGCAGAACGTTCTATCCCAACCGCGAAATTCTTTTCGCAAATAACAGCAGCTTTTAAATCAATGGCAGATAGGGCCGAAAAGTTCTCGAGTAGCAACCGCATACCGGAAAGCGCAGTATGGGTAGGCACAAGGTGAACCGATGACCTGGTGAAGGCGGCAGGCAACCATTAGATGAGGGAAGCACAGGACCGGTCGTTGTGGAGATCCTTGGGGAATGGGGAGGTCTATGTCCAGCAGTACACGTCTATCGGATGATGACGATTGAATGAATGAATTTGGACAAGATTAAATTATCAGCCCTTAAAGAACGAACTTTCTTCCAGGTGGCGAATTTGATCAGATAGACCAATACCCATGGATGGTGTTAATCGAATACGTTAAAGGCAAACGGAAGAAGTTGCTTTGCGGTGGAGCTCTCATCAGCGGCAAATACGTGTTGACAGCAGGCCATTGCGTCGTAGGGGATATCCTCAATGTAGGCAACCCGTAAGTAAATGTGACTTGATAATTTAGTCAATAATAGTCTGAAGTAGACGAGGTGAGTTGAGTCGATTAGATATTACAGTTTTTTATTGAACAGCTGTTTTTTTTCGTGACAGCGACGTTGGCATCATTGTGAAAGTTGTTCTGTTTGTCCCTTTAAATATGACCAACATTAATAACAGATGGCGGTCGGTGTTTCAGTTGTAAGCTTAATCGCTTCCTTCTTATCATTGCTATGGATTATAAGAAAAGCAATCATCAAGTACAATAAAACAAATAGTCCTTCCTTTGGTCATGTAGCCTTAGTAGCTTGTTGGCTTATCTTCAGTTTTCATTTAATATCTCCGTTCTCTTTCATTCCTACATTTGACCCAGAACCAGTGCATCGTCGCTCTTGTTTGATAGCAGCGATAAGTACCTACGGCGCCGCGTTTCGGACGCGTTAAAGGCTGTCGCGCATTGACAAAATGCGCATTTAAGATCGTCGTTCCTGAAGCGCAAAGTTGGAAATTCTAAAAAGCGTGCGAAACCGGGAGAGTCTGATATCTGTTACAGTTACCATTGAATAATCTGTGCCACAACAACGACCGCGCTGATGCAAACTTTACGTTATCCCTAATTAAATTGTATTCAAATTGCAGAAGAAGCGTACGTCTTGGAGAATATGATACGTCCAACCGTGTCAATGAGTTAGACTGCGTGGAAGTAGCGGGTGGCGGCTTAGATTGTAACGAAGGTGTCACCGTAATACCCATCGAGAGGATAACAGCACATCCCGATTATAACCCGTTTCACCTTCTGAAACGGGCTGACATTGCCTTGATAAGGTTGACGCAATTGGCGCCATTCACAGGTAGGCCTTTGCTTCTTCCAATCAACATTAGGAGCTTGCTGATTGCCCAGGGTGTGCCAGATGTATTGGGAATTCAGTGGGGAGGGGGGGTTCTCTATGCGCATGAATGTTGAATTAAATTGCTTATAACTGTAATCAGTTACCTCATTCGTTCAAGGCAATAAAGTAGCTACACATTTTTACTGGGCGGAATAAAGGCAAATTGGGATTCTATAATATCACACTTTTTAAACCAATCCACATTGGGTACGCGTGGTGGACTAACGCCCATACACCATCCATGGGGGGCTGGCCTGTGCCCTGCAGTCGGACGTACATAAGATGTTGATGATACTTTTTAAAGGAGAATCGACAACGAAAGACAAAGTAGAAAAATCATATCAGAGGCTAGTCACAATCATACTCTCTTGTATGATTTCTGTACTTTCATCTTTTTTCCATACTATTTGGTTCGCTTTCCGAAAAGCACGGGGTGAGGTCATTTTCTATGCAGATAAGGCGTCTTCCGTATGAATAGAGAAGTCATGCTAGTGGCTAATATTTTAAAAGCGATCTCAATGGAAATCTAAAAAAAGCTGTTCTGACGACTGACGACTGAAGACTTTACAATTATAGCATGTTACCTGCTTTCTTTACAGACTTCATCAGACCAATCTGCCTGCCGTCAGCTGACCATTCTTTAACTAAACCTGTCCACGGGACATCACAAAGGATAACAATGATTGTTGCTGGTTGGGGATTAATCGATGATAAAAAACGCAGCAACTTAAAGCGTTACGTTGAATTGCCAGTTGTTAATAGAGAGGTATTTTATGAGTCTTCTTTAGTTTTAGTAGCTTAGCTGTCTATCTTTTACCCGCAACTTTGTACGCACCTGTTTCCATTATCAGTAGTGAACACAAGGTCTAACAAAACCACCAAAAACATACGCAGGAAAAAAACAGAGAGAAAATACAAGAGGCACAAAATAAGGCGGTCTTTCGTATAAAAGCGATTTCATCCCGACAACCTTAAGGTAGATCGACGGTTTAATAGAACGGGTAACAGAATATAGGAAGGTGTAGTGTTGCTCGATAACGACTAAAGGATCATTATCTTAATAAACTAGGCACATAAAAAGTATTCAACTTAATATGCTGACTGTTTTTTAACTCTCTCTGACTCCGACTCAGCCGTCCCATACATTTGGTTCGAGTAGGGTTGCAGTCTTGTATGGAACAGCAGATTTTTCTTTGCGATTTCGATGATGGTTTCGAAAGTTGTTCAGCTTGATGTTCTGATCGTCAACTCGTGGACGAATCGTGGACTCTATGGTGGTATGCGCAATAAACGATTTTCGAATTTCGTTTCTAGATCGATCTGTTACAATGTCTAAGAACATAATTATATTTTTCCAGGTCTGCGAAAGAGCCTACAAGAAGTTCAACGGTAGAATGACGTTATGGAAAGGTCAGATCTGCGCAGGAGGCGAAGAAAATAAAGACTCATGCAGAGGAGATTCAGGCGGTCCACTCATGTATCATTTAAGTTCTGGTAACCGGGACACCTTCGAGTTGTCAGGAGTCGTCAACTTCGGTCCGACCCCTTGCGGCATGAAGGTGCCTGGAGTGTATACTAATGTATTTGAGTATAATACTTGGATTAGAAGCGAAATTAAACCTTGATAAAAATCTGATTCCTATTTTTTTATTTAGTCCAAACTTTGACTATTTATTATAAGGACTAGCCTTGCGGTAGCATTTTCCCTCTGCCACGGTATAAGATCAATTAATCATGTGCATTTACATTTAATTTTATACCTTATCTAAACGAGACAGCCTATAATTGCGAAACAATAATTTCGAATTTAGAACGTTTGGGGTTCACGCGAAACTACTTTTCATGATTTTTAACGTTCAAAATTAGAATCTAAAGTTATGGGAATAAAATCCAAAGTTGCGGATTTCATGTTACCTCGCCCCCCGCAAAGAGTGGCAGAAATGTTTGTTAGTAGAATTACACGCGTAACTAGTCCCTATTAAGTAGTCAAAGAGTCCAAAGAACCCTAGAAAGGGGTAATTAAGAACGTTTTTGGCTTTTATGTTGAAGATTACACAGAGTCGTTGAATCAAAGTCTTAAGATCCTTATTGGTTTGGACAGCTATCATTTTTTTTATCAATAGAAAATTTATGTTCTCCATATTTTGTTAGCAATGACAATTGGCAACGCATGTTAGTAGAATCTTATCAGAATATGAAATCTCGACCACATGTTTCAAAGTTATTATTTTACGAAGCATCCATTACAGATGAGTTCAGGAAATGAATTATCGGTTCAATTCCCCCGGTCAACAAATGACCTTAAATGATGACCTGAAATTATGGGAAACGAATAAAGTAATGAAATGAATCAATTCTTCATTTCAATAATGATGATAGTTTTGCGAAGATCATGAAGGTTACGTTGACCATCAACGTAATTAGATTTTGAAGCATGTGGAATCAATCTTCCTTGGTAGCATTTGAAGCAAACCCAAGAAGTTGAAGTTAATCCTGACTATAGCCGTAAGGAACAAGTTATTTAATATCCATCTCATCGACTGAATGTTAAAACGCGCTTAAAACGAATGAGCTTAAATCTAGCCGACCACCGGATATGTGTTAGGCAGCCGACTTACCTCTGGCATTGGTAGCAGCATCTGCAATCTTCTGGAAGGCGTCCAGGAACGCGGCTATCGCACTCAATGCCGATCTGAAACGATATTACAATATTCAGTACACTCTTGATCTGCAGATCATAATAAAAGTTGATAGGTAAGGTGGTTGCAGAGGGGTCAATTTTACACAAAACTTTGACGCACAATACACATAGACGGTATTAATATTAGTAACTTTGTATATATGGAAAAATTGTTTAGAAAGTCTAGATGCCGCGTCACAAATAACATTTGCAATTTATAAAATAATTACGAAGAGCTTTGAAATTTTTCATACAAAATTTTAAAAGCTTTACATCTTCGTAATTATATTATAAATTGCAAATGTTATTTGTGACGCGGCAACTAGATTTTCTTAACTATTTTTTCAAATATCAAATATTACTTTTATTAATTCCGTCTACGCGTATTTTGAGTCAAACTTGTGTATGGACTGAAACGACCTTAAGGGCTGGGAGTCAGGGATTCAATATTTTTGTTGTTATTCTATCAGCGGAGACCTACATTTTTCTTTTGGCTTGGCTTTCTGTTAGCTATCCAAATTTATATCGTTACAACAGCTGTTGGTCAACCAAAAAAAAAATTGCTTAATTTGACAAAATAGTTTGACGTATTTTGTATGAAAGATATGTCAAATGATCTGTCAAATAAAGTAACAAGAACTTATCCAGAAGTAGTTGAATAGACCCTTAGTTTGTTTCATCATCATCATCATCTCAGCCGATGGACCTCCACTGCTGGACATAGTCCTCCCCCAAGGATCGCCATAACAACCAAGTTTGTTTACTTATGTTTAAAGTAAGGAAGTGTTGTAGATACTGTCTATATTAATCTCTTGTTGTGTAGACTCTTTATAAGTTATTTTCTTCTTAAGGCATAATATATTTGAAATATTCTTTATTCCTATTTTAAAGCTTATTACTTGCTTAGTTACCTTACTTTAATATAAACACTTGTGTCTTTACATCTTCGACCCAATAATACAACAGTAAGTTATACAGAGTGTAAAATTTAATGTATGAGTAATTTTTTATAACTAGGTACATCCAAAGTGGTCGTTCACTCAAGGCCTCTTAAAAAGGCTGAAAGTCACCCAAAGGGCACTGGAGAGGGCTATGCTCGGAGTTTCCTGCGAGATCGAATCAGAAATGAAGAGATCCGCAGTAGAACCAGAATAACTGGCATAGCCCTAAGAATTGCTAAACTAAAATGGCAGTGGGCGGAGCACATTGCTCGCAGAACCGATAGCCGATGGGGCCGAAAAGTTCTCGAGTGGCGACCGCGTACCGGAAAGCGCAGCGTGGGTAGGCCCCCCACACGGTGGACTGACGACCTGGTAAAGGCGGCGGGAACCCGTTGGATGAGGGCAGCGCAGTACCAGTCGTTATGGCGATCTTTGGGGGAGGCCTATGTCGAGCAGTGGACGTCCATCGGCTGAGATGATGATAATGATGAGGTACCCCCAAGTACAGACCAAATTCACTAGCACAGTCAATTGTCGCTAAACGATTGTTATTGCGCTACTAAAGGATCTTCAAATGCGTCTGCTACAGAGTATTCACTTTGGTATATGAATTGATAACGTAATTGACAAATTATATAACAACGAGCGTTAACCCGCGACTTCATCCGCACAAATTATACACCAGATTTTAAGTCAGATCATAAGCTATCAAACAAAAAAAAGTTTTATCAAAATCGGTTCAGTAGTTTTTGCGTGATACTCGTTCAAACAAACAAACACACAAACAAACAGACAGACAAAAAATCCAAAAATTTGTGAAATGGAATCAGGGACACCTAAAAACCATATCGTAACTTTTTTTTTGTTAATGTCTTCAATGTACAGACAAACTTCCTGTTACAGTTTTATAATAGTACGAGCGTTAACCCGCGACTTCGTCCGCACAAATTATATACCAGATTTTAAGTCAGATCATAAGCTATCATACAAAAAAAGTTTCATCAAAATCGGTTCAGTAGTTTTTGCGTGATACTCGTTCAAACAAACAAACAGACAGACAAAAAATCCAAAAATTGGTGAAATGGAATCAGGGACACCTAAAAACCATATCGTAACTTTTTTTTTGTTAATATCTTCAATGTACAGACAAACTTCCTGTTACAGTTTTATAATAGTACCTACGAGCGTTAACCCGCGACTTCGTCCGCTCAAATTATATACCAGATTTTAAGTCAGATCATAAGCTATCAAACAAAAAAAGTTTCATCAAAATCGGTTCAGTAGTTTTTGCGTGATACTCGTTCAAACAAACACCCAAACAAACACACAAACAAACAGACAGACAAAAAATCCAAAAATTTGTGAAATGGAATCAGGGACACCTAAAAACCATATCGTAACTTTTTTTTGTTAATATCTTCAATGTACAGACAAACTTCCTGTTACAGTTTTATAATAGTATAGATAGACAAGGTGAGGTATCCAGAACCAAGAATAACCTCTATCTAAGACGAATGAAGCAGGCGGTCTCCATGCATCATAAATTTGTCAATATTCATTTTTGCAATACCTACCTCAATTTGCATGCTATTGTAAATGGCTGATTTAGGTATTATGGCTGTTTGGCTATTGATCATGATTATTGTAACAACAACCATACATGGTTGTTGTGTAAATGGTGTTTCTATGGTGTGTATTCTAGAATACTGATAAAATCCTGACTTTTTAATCGCCTTGACTATTTATAGGTCATATCAAGTCATATGTTAAAATTAAATTAATTTGGTATTTTATGTTGTTGTTTTTTTGTACCCAATGACGACGGGCTCACTCCCCGTCACACTGGGCAGAGTTTCGGTACTATAGTGAAACGTGGATGTTCTGAGGTTTCAGAATATCTCTGACTACCCCCTCGGGGATTATAGTCGTGAGCATATGCTATGCTATGCTATGCTATGCTATGCTTTTCTGTTAATTATATTTTCCGGATTTAATCAGATGCACCTAATACAGGGTCCTTCTTAATATGCTGACACTTTTTTAACGGGATGATCAGACCGTCAAACTAAACTAACTACTCTTTTCTCTATGGTACCAAAACCGATCGCGAAAAAAAAATCTGCTGTCCCATACATTTGGCTCGAGTAGGTTTGCTGATTTCGATGTTGGTGCCATAGAGAAAGTTGTTCAGGCGGTCTGATCATCATCTTAAAAAAAGTGTCAGTATATTAAGAAGGACCCTGTATATTTGGGTCGAGTTATTAATTGTAATTTTGTATGGAATCGCGATTTTTTTGCGATATCGGGAATAGATCCAATCATATTTATTTATTAGTGTTAAATTTTTATTTGTTAAATGTGCACACTACGCCTGTCTCACTTAATATGCTCTCTCTCTTTCACGGGTTTGATGGAAGAAATCTCTTTAGAGATAAGCTCGCCATTTCTAGTTGTCTATTATGCTGTTTTCATTTACATTTCTGTGTGTACAATAAAGTGTCAAAATAAAATAAAAAATAAATAAAATAAGAAAGTTGATTAGCGTGATGGAGATATGGGGAATAGCACCAACCATGAAGGGTGTCGTCAGACGTTATGTTTCAAAATTGGCAGATTTTAGGAACTTTACTTACTTTAGGGCAGAGTGCAGCTTTGTCGCCTTCGATATGAACTCCTCCCACATCGATCCGCTGTTCTGTAAACAAAAAGAAAATAACATTATTTTAGCCCAATGCTTTTATCATATCGATTAATTTATTATAGGCCTATGGAGGTGCTAACTAAGCATTTTCCTCAATTGAAAAGGGTAGATCTGCCGCCAGACTATGTGTGAGCTTGGGGACTGGCCGTGGTCCAACAGTTCTTAGTTGGAGGGGTTTGACCTTGGATACAGAAAAAAAAAGTATAAAATAAAATGGGCAATTGCTTCTCCTTATCTCCATCTATATTTTATTAGCCAGATATTCGGAGAGCCTGACAGCATCCACTTTAGCGTTATTGAGGTCCTCTCTCATGCGTTCGGGCACAATGGTCATTCTAGCAGGTGAGCCATCGACTGGACAGGTTCACCGCAATCGCACTGCATTAGGCCAGTGTCCCTGAACATCCAACTGCTTTGTCTGCAACGACCAACCTGAGTGCGAAGCCGATTTAAAGACTTCCACACTGGCCATTGCAGATTTTGCCCGAGGGGATAGATGTTCCTGTGGGGAAATAAATATATATATATATAAAAAGAGGTTACTACTAAATACCTTATTGCAAAATTCCAGTAGCAATCGCCGTCTATCCTAACATGAGCCCTAATTAGCTCCAGACATTTCGTCAGCTCTCAAACAGACTATAGAAAGTGCCGCATGACAAGATATTAATCTAACAAACAATGCTCGTAGAACAATGGCAGTTGATCTTCACAAGGTTGACAAAATGACGGACGGGGGCAATTTGTCTAATATATCGCGGCGAGACAACGAGTCACGGTGCGGGTTTAGGTATGTGCACTCTGATATTATGTTGGGGGGGTCACACTGATATAATATCAGGATCCATCTTTAAATGCTGAAGGTTTTGCAAGGGGATGATCAGACCAACAAACTGAACAACTTTCTCTATGGTACTAATATCGAAATCGGAAAAAAAAATCTGCTGTCCCATACAAAACTGCAGTAGATACTTTTACCTACTCGACTCAAATGTCACCAACGACACCAGACTTTTTTTTTCCGATCTTGTCTCAATTGTGAAAGTTGTTCAGTTTGATGGTCTAATCCCGTCCCTTTAAATACTCCTAGGGTGTTTTGTTTCACCTTGTATACAAAAATCAAGAACATCTTCAAGGACTTCCTTGATCTATTGCTATTTATTTGCTGTGTCTGCCTTAGACCAACACTGACTCAGGCAATATCCCATGTTAGCCCTCCAGGTTCTAATTAATTCAAATCAGCCAACATCAACCTACTGGGCCATATGCCTCCTTTTTAATACGCTTTGACTATTTATTATAAGGACTAGCCTTGCGGTAGCATTTCCCTTCTGCCACGGTTTAAGGTCAAATGAGATCGGACCAACATGCTGATGGTCTCCGTCTCTCCCTTGGCCACCACTCTGATACTGTCTTGGTCCAACCTTCAGGTATCTTAGGTAGGTACATTCCTTGTTGCTTAAGGTGGAAACAATATTTATGTGCCTTTGAACTGTTCAAAAGGTTGTTGTGTCGTATCAAGAACTCTAGATACTAGCGGAAAACAGACATGATTCACTAATACTCCTCCGACAAGAGCGTGGAGGTGAAGTCTTCAGTATGAGGCTAATCTAATAGTAAAATATCCGGATTGACTGTAGAACCCCTTTTAATTTATTTTGAACATTTACAAAGATTACGACGCCTAAAGAGTTACGTTTCGTTCGTAGCAAAAAGAGAGATTGAAACTGGATTTAAAAAAAACAAAAATTAAATTAAAGCAACTACACTCGACAACAATGAAAACGGTTCACCAACATACCTTAATATCTCGGACACTAAAAATTATAGCTTATTCAAATAAAAAATATTTCACAGTAGATTTAATACTTTTTAAATTAATTGATAACATTTTTAGTTTTCATTTGTTTGACTTAATTAAAATACATAAATACAAATGCGTCAATTCTATCGCAGGCCAAAAATTTAAAATAACCATTTTTTGTCACAGATATAATATTTCCCCATACTTAAGTGTATGTGAGTGATAACATTAATAATACATGTTGAATACTAAAAATTAAATTTAAAAAAAATAATGTATTTAGGTTTTAGCCTTTGTTATTGGCATTACTTTAAAACAACCAAACATTTTATTAATTTAATTAGTAGTATTAAATTGTCTATAAAATACTTTTTATTTGAATATGCTATCATTCTTAGTTTCCGAGATATTAATGTTCATGTTGTTGGTGACCCGTGGTGACCCATTTTCATTGTTGTCGAGTGTAATATTTATAAATCGATACTTTTATGTCTAAGATAGAGCGTAGTTCTTAAATACGATCATGAACTGTTAATAAAGCCCTAGATTCTGATCCGAACCCCCCTATATACATTATCCTGGATCCGCGCCTAAATGACTTATAACCGCCTAGCTTCACAGAGTTTACGTTACAAAAAGCCTTGAACTAAGCGACAAAGTCTGCACTGGATAGCAGTTGTCAGGGCAAAAAGTCGACGGGATTGACGGTCTTTTTGGTTCAAACTGTTTTCATTCGGTCTTCACATAGATTCTTCCAACCTTCAATATACAAAGATTGCTAAGCGTGAGACTTGTTACAACTGCCTGCAATACAGTTGGCAGTTGTAGCAATGTTTTGACTACCCCGGAAGGGATTTTGGTCGTGGTTACATCAAATATAAGAACTAGACGCACAGTATCCCAAAAGAAATTTGTTTCTTCTTAACTACAACACTTCTGTTTTTGAGTACCTAACTGTTAAATTGAGGGCATGCAGACAAACAGAATGGACGAAACTATAAGGGTGCTTGTTTGGAAACGTAGCCGTTTTCAATTGCTGTGTCACACCATACATACATGTATGTAACTGAAAGATGAAGAAAATATTTCAATGCACATAAGCATGGGTATCTTTAGATAGCGCTCACGTCCCCTTAAGACGCAACAGATTGAAAATTTCGTTCTCTGGGTAGTGGGCTCGGTGGCGAAATTGGATAACGCAGTTCCCCGGTCTGGAAAAGTGCGGGTTCAAGCCCCGCCCGAGACAAATTTTTCAATCTTTAATTTGATCTTTAGATAGGTCTTCAAAGGTACAACAACGAAATTATAAAGGCGGCTAACAAGAGAAGGAATAAAGGCGTGTATTCATCAGATAACGACAACTTCATCTAAAATTGAAACCTCTCACCTCTTAAAAACTCAACACATTGAAATCTATTATTAGCTAAACACCCTTCGACTAATTACTACCCTTTAAGTGTCATGTGGCTCGGGGGCGCGTCGTAGGGGTGGGCGGCACCTTTGACGCTTCCCTTTGTAATTCGCCGACTATTAACTCGTGCGTAGGAGTTCGTAATTTTAGATCGGGGAGAATCAATGTCCCAATAAAATGTGTAGGAGATCAAAGAAGTCAGGTTTTTAATGAGAGGACGTCAAACTAAAATGACAGTTTATGATTGTATCCATATCCAGGAGGGCTAGCATGTCACGCACGACAAAGCGACAAAACGAGATACGCGCGCTCATTATGACATGCTATGCGTAAAGTAACAAGGACAGAGGCTCGTCTAGATCGTTGTCGTTTTCTCGGGAGTGGCATGCTAGGCCCAGTGAAACACGGCGGTCTCGTGAGGTCAATCAATGAAAAAAATCTAATTAAACAAACATTGAATTCTGGTGGCTGAATGTCATTGGGTGCAGATTCCGTTAAGAGAAGTTATTTCCGAGAGCACAAATGCGCGCTACATACAAACGTAGTCTGGTGATATTTTCAAATACTATCCAAGGAAAGTCAATGAAATTTTTCAGAAACAATCTAGAAACGAATCTCTATGTCTGTATGAAGTCAGATTTCGTTTGGATCATAAGATCCTGCCAGTAGTATCAGGCTAAACTTAACTTATTTCCTATTTGATTGACAGCGGTAACAATTCAGTGACGATCGAGTTACTTACGACTTAAATTGCTGTCAAATTATTAGCGTGACAGCGGTACAATGGACTTTTATATAGCGCAACCGGCCCTTTAGTATATATTCCGTGCCTTTGGCCAAATGTGAAGACCCAAAATAAACGCATCTAGGCTTCGAAACTCAAAACGACCAAGTCATTGTAGGCACAAAACGTCGCGCGGTCATCGCTCTATGTAACCGTTAAGTGACCCGTTAATACTCAAATAATGCCCGCGGAGGAAACTGTCATGACCTTCTAGCTGTTAAGCTTAGGTACTGCGTATATACACGCAGACGACAATCATCGGTCCTATTCGCAAATGGTCTGATTAGCAGACTGTTTTATTGTAGGCACAAAACGTGGGGGACATTGTCATGACCTTCTAGCTGTTAAGAGCCTATGTCGAAAAATAATTGAAGCGAAATGGGAGTGTGATAGCTTATATTACTGCCTGAGGCGAGAGAAAGAGATGGGGCGGCTCGCGCGCCTGAAACGACGCAAGCGTAAAACAAACTGTGATTTGTGATTGTACTATTTATGTAAGTTCAGTTCTGCTCTAATCAAAATTTGTAAAATATCAATCTCTTTTTTTTTAAATCCAGTCTCGTGTTTCTATTATTCACCATTTAGCAGTTTCAAGCGTTTATCGATAAAGACGGAGGCTACTTTGGCTTGTTTTTCTATCAAGAAAATGTGTCTTAATCGTGTTTTCGCTCTAAACAAAACTTCAATTATATGTTCAATTTACACATATCCGCTAATCATACTACTACTGTTAGTACTTCATGATATATGACTGACGCTTTGAAGAATCGTATTTTTTTCACATATTCTCTTAAACTTCAAACTTCTGTACTCCGATTAGCAGACGGTTCTAGTCTCAAAGGGTCATATTCGCAAAAGTCTCTCACATTCACAGACAGTACAAACAGCTCAATCGGACATCGCTTGCTTATCGTGTCGACGGTCGGACATTATTCGCAATTGGTCTGACAAAAGTCTCCTCGCATAATCAATTGATTTTATTCTCGAAAAGTTAAAGGTATTCCGATTAGAAACAGGGTTCCGTTCGCAGACGTCCTACTTGTATAATAAAAAGAATATGTTTTGTGTGCGAAAAACTAGCCCCTGTTATTTGTTATAATTTATAGAAAAAAAAAAAACAATAGCCTATAACTTTTGTTAAAGGCTATTGGTAAAAGACACTCGGTACCTAGTTGTACTAAAGTTTTCACCTCGAATGGAATTATGTTACGATACCTTAATCTGAATAAGTAGATATCAATTCAATAATGAATAATTATGTATCTAAGCATCTTTCTGTCACAATCATCTTTTTTAATCGTACCCAACGTACAAGAAAAATATTATGAAAGCACAAAATTGTCTTAAAAATATTACTTATTTGAAATACCTAATGGAGTGGAGCGATCTGTCGGATGGGTTGTTGAGGGTGTGCTTGGGGGTGGTGGGTCGTACCCTTGGTCTAGTCTTAATTACTTTAATTCATAAAATATGCATGCATACTTACTTACCTACTTTATTTTAAATTATTACCTATTTGGCTTGTCTCAATATACCTAAATGATTTGTAACCGTGGGAAGTTGCGAGTTCCTCCCAATACAAGCATTTATCATGCTCGAAGGGTGGATCTCAACTCAAATTATGTAAAAATATTGAGAAATAATAAACATTTTTATTTTTTATTTTTATTTTTTTACCTAAGAAAATCTTAATCAGTAATTTAACATACCAACTTAAGCATCATTTTTATTTCATATTTTATTCAGGATGCCTAGACATGAGACTAACCTACATGATATGATGAGATTTTCGATACATTTTGACTATTTTTTATTCCCATTTCAATAATCGGGTAAAATCGATTAATGATCGATTACGATTATTTTCATAATCGATTCATCGATTAGCAAAATAATCGAATCGGCACATCACTAAACACTCCTAATCATTATTCTTAAGGAAATAGATGTCAGAGGAATGAGGATTACAATTTATTCACAACACGAAGCATCAAAGCTAATTCCAAAAATCTTACCAACGCTCATTAATTACAAATTCCTGCGATAAATCTAAAAGCTGACCGTGATTAACAATCGAAAGCATTTCTCAGAACGCATTCTTCCTTGCACCAACAAACGTGGTTCAAATAAACAAAGTAATTCAAACGCTCGTCTGTTCTCACTCTAAGTGCCACTCGAGCTATTATTAGTAAAAGGCGAAAAAACTGTTTCCTCTCGTACTTTACGGTTTTTATTACCGTACCTTTAGATTGGTTTAGATTATCTTAGATACTGTCGCAGTAGAATAAGCACCTCGCATGAGTTTTGCAGAAAAATTATCAGGAGGAAGAAAACGAATTCCACGAAGAACACGTGGACCTGACCAACCGTTTTGAAGACGCTTATACAGGGTGAAATTGATATCATGAGCATCCTTTTAAACTAAGAGTCTACCCATCAAAATGAACAACTTTTACTATGGGAGAAAACCGATCGGAGCATATAAAAAATCTGCTGTTTCGTACTAAACAGCAATGTCGACGTGCGAGTTCGCGACTCAAATGTATGCTACAACAGATTTTTTTTTTGTTCCGATCGGTTTGCTCCCACAGAAAAGTTGACCATTTTGATGGGTAGAAAGATGCTAATGATATCGATTTCACCCTGTATATTAGCTTCACCTTTATGTCATCATCATCATCATATCAGCTATTAAACGTCCACTGCTGGACACAAGCCTCCCCCAAAATGGGGGGGGGGGGATTTGCCAAAATCGCCACGCTTGGCAGGCGGGTTGGAGATCGCAGTTGGATCGAATCAATGTGTGTACTCAGAAGATGCTGCTGCCCATCCTTCAGTAGATCCCTTAGTCGCCTTTTACGACACCCACAGGAGGAAATGGGATGGTGCTATTCATAGCCGACACCACACGGCACCTTTATGTACCATCAACCACTTTGAATCATTACCCACCGTATTACCTTTTCACATGAAAATATTTGCTGTCTCGTTTGAGAGAGGTCGTGACAAGGTTTTACAATGGTTCATGATTCAAATTGATCGATTGTACCTAACTTATTTTTTTCGAGAGATATGCAACAGCAAAAAAACTTATAGTCAAAACAAACCAGCAATGAAACGAATAGCTCCCAAAACCCTCAACATCTAAATATTCAACGGTATTCATATTTCCCAAGCACCGTTGATCCCCAATTGACGTCTGTCGAACGCACGCAAAGGCTCGAATGTTCGTAAATAAATACAGAGGCATTTCCATACCTTTATAACGTCGTAATTGAATTAGATTCTAAATCCCAAAAATTATTCCGATAACCGTTATAGATATTGTTAAGCCTAAAACAGCATATTTGCAAGAAATATTCAGTTGGTGGCAGAAACTAACCAGGAGCCCGATTACGCTAAGTTAAAACATCGAAGTTCTATTCTTATCCAATTTTAGTTCTAATCACATTGCAATCTAATTACTATTCAAGTGTTCTGAATTCCGCATCGCGCTAAACTCTATGTAACTGACAACCAATAACGTCTGAGCGATTTGTCAAAACGGCTCTAATGGCTGTCAAGAGCAGTACCGCGATTAGCGCAATACCAAAAGTTATGGTTCGTACGTAGTCCAATAACAGTTCAATCACCGAATATTTACCGCGATTGCAGCCCTGGCTTGTTTTTCGCTTGAACCTCTTTCTGGCATAATACATTTTAAACAATTAAGCATTGACCTAGTTTTTAAGTCAATTTAATAAGGGGTTTTCATTAAACAAAATTGTTGAGTGACACTGAAAAGATGGCGATACCAGATCGACACTCTAGCAAATAGTTAATTCAAAGAAAGATGTTGATAGTTTCTATGTGAAAGACGGTTGCTACTTTGAATTAATCGACTTTTCATCCAGTTGATGTTCGTTTATGTGCAACAGAACAGACTAACATTTTCGATGTTATTGTGTGTTTATTGTTAAAAACAGTTTATCTAAACTGCTAACACCAGAAAATTTCAATGTCAATAAACAAACCATAGACAACCAACCTTTTAACCTTCAAATTGACAAGTTTTTTATTTTTACTGCCCTTGGAAAACGCTTCATTAAGTCATTAATTAAATTAAAGATTGAAAAATTTGTCTCGGGCGGGACTTGAACCCGCACTTTTCCAAACCGGGGAACTGCGTTATCCAATTTCGCCACCGAGCCCACTACCCAGATAACGAAACACAACATGGCTGTAACATGTTTAAAAATCAATAATATTTGAAGTCATTAATTGCTTATCATTACGCGTCTGTAGATGGCGCTTTGCGGAAAAGTATGAACACTCAATCAGAGGGTCTTGGTTTGAAACCGGACGGATTATATGCCATGTACAGGGGTTAGGCATGTGCCTTGCAGTGGGACATATACAGGGTGTTACAGATGTAAAAATAAAAATTGAAAACTTTTAAGGGTGTGGTTGAGACCAACAAACTGAACAACTTTCACTATGGGACAAAAATCTAAATCGCGAAAAAAAAATATTTTGCCCTATTCATTTAGCTCGAGTAGATCTGTAGTTTAGTATGGAACATCGCAAACTCATCAGATCATTGCGATTATGGCAAATCTTCTCATTTTGGGGGAGGCCTATGTCCAGCAGTGGACGTCTATCGGCTGACATGATGATGATGGAACATCCGATTTTTTTTCGCGATTTCGATATTGGTGCCATAGTGAAAGTTGTTCAGTTTGATGGTCTTAACCACGCCCTCAAATGTTTATTTGTATTTTTGTAACACCCTGTACAGGGCGATGGTGATGATGATGAATGATGAATCGATGACTATATAATTAGTCAATTGTGCACTTTTACTGCCTGACGCTCCTAATCCAATTAATTAGGAACATAACAAAGCAATTAATTTTACAAACTGGATCAAACAAGAGTCGAAACAAAAGCTATAATTTCTCTAAACCACTAATCCCCGTAACCCCCAACGCTTGTCAACGCGTCAATATCACAAATCCGTGTTGATATTTCCCAAGCACCATCGGTCCCCACTTGACGTATGTCAAACGCACGCTATCGGTTCGAGTGTACGTAAATACCGCGACATTGATAGGTTTGGAACATTGGGACTGCTTTAATGTTAGTTAGTTGTACAAAGTATTAAAGTAAATGCGTTGAAAAAATAGAACGGGGTCGCTCTAACTTCTAAACGAACGTATGCGGACCGAATTGGCTGCGTACTTAAGAAGGGCCAGATCAAATGTATTCAAAACCTATGAATATGCAACGACTTGTGACTGCGGAAGAAGGAAAAGAGGTGTGTCAGGACCGTAGCCGATGGCGATCAAGCTTTATACAGGGTGTAAGTGACAGCCTTGCAAATACTGAAACAGTGAACTCAGACCATCAAAATAAACAACTTTCACTATGGAGCCTACCTTAGGAAAGGCGAAAAAAATCAACTGTCCCATACAAAACTGTTGTACCTACTCAACTCAAATATATGGGACAGCTGATTTTTTTTCGCGTTATTGAGGTAGGCTCCATACTCCATAGTGAAAGTTGTTCAGTGTGATGGTCTGCGTTCACCGCTTCAGTATTTGCTAGGCTGTTACTTACACCCTGTATACTTCCGTATCCGTCCCACTGCAGAGCATAGGCCTACCCCCAGGGAGGGTGTATAGGCGTTAGTTCACCACGCGTGCCCAATGCGGATTGGGAGATTTCACTTAAGTATCAGAATTTGTTCTTCAGCCTATACAGGTTTCCCGCATATTATTTTAACGAATTTAATTTTACACCCTGTATAGGCCGATGATGATGAGGAACATACAATACCTACTGGTCAGATCCCTTTGTAAAATCTTCACTAAGGTTAGTAGTTAGGAAAGCATAGTTTGTAACTTTCGGAAGAATGTCCTCGGCTAAGCGGGTCAAGTCAAACAAACTTTCGCCCCTAAGCTCTTTAAAGACGCGAAGGGTTCTAATTAAAGCCTCACCATCGTAAAATAAGACCGTCGTAAAGTAACATTTGCCGTGTGGTGTCGGCTACGAATAGCACCATCCCATTTCCTCCCGTGGGTATCGTAAAAGGCGACTAAGGGATTACTGAAGGATGGGCAGCAGCATCCACAGCAGTACACACATTGATTCGATCCAACTGCGATCGCCAACCCGCCTGCCAAGCGTGGCGATTATGGCAAATCCCCCCCATTTTGGGGGAGGCTTATGTCCAGCAGTGGACGTTTAATGGCTGATATGATGATGATGATGATGAAAGTAACATTAGTTTGTTATTCTGATCCCTAATCATTGTTATATAAAGTTACTGGCCTATACGTTGATGTTAAAATTAAAGATTGCGAAATCAGGGTGGCATCCTTTAAAACTAAGAGTCTACCCATACTCATACCCAAATAACTTTTACTATGGGAGCAAACCGATCGTAGCATAAAAAAATGACAGCTGTTCCATACTAAACTGGCAATGCCTACTCGACTCAAATATTTGCAATTGCAACTGCCGATTTAAATTTCACCCTGTATAATCTACGTCAATACTGTATACTTATAAAACAGTTCCGTGACGGACGGACTGACAGACAACGCACAGCTTACAGCTGTAGATTGAAAGGTAAAACAAAAAATAATAAAAACCGGTTAAGTGTGTGTCGGGCTCGCGCCAAGGATTCCAAAAAGAGAACACAATTTTTGGGTAATATTTTATGGTGGTACGGAAACCTCCGTGCTCGAGTCCGACTCGCTCTTGGCCGGTTTTTTAGTTTTTAGAATAGTTAAGAAACCTTGTCCCATAATTGTAGAGCTGAGACTGAAAGGTAGTTTCTAAAAGTAAAAAAACTTTCGCTTTTCAAATTTCCAAAATCAATAGTCAAAGCGATCGAGTCTTTCCGACTTCAATGATATTGAGGACACATGAACGTCAATACCAAAATCCTCCTGTATGTTTGACGTGATTGATTCAGAATGAAGCTAAAAAGACAGCAAAAATCAATGGCCGTAAAGGGGTATTCAGTTTTCGTGGTCCAACTCTACGGCAACTAATTGAGGAGATTTGGAAGGATTTGTGGAAAGGGCCCCTTGTTTTTGAGGATGGCTCAAAGTGAAGTAAGGAAACAATCGTTTATCTGTTCATTTTAAGTGTGCTTGTCCGGCTTCGCTCGCACAAACACACCGTGCACACTTATTACCTGTAATTTCATACAAATTGAAAAGAAGAGGTAAGCATGTGCGATACTGAGTGAGTGCTAGCGAGACAGGAATACGCATTTCCCTTCATATTACGTCACGATTGATTGACCAGAAGGGGTGAGGTTAAAATAAGTGGGGGGCAGGGAATATCCATACTGTATATAGTACTAGACAATCTTTCTTATCAAATTAAAGATTGAAATTTTTTTTTTGTCTCGGTCGAGACTTGAACCCGCACTTTTCCAAACCGGGGAACTGCGTTATTACGTCCCCTTAAGACGCAACAGATTGAAAATTTCGTTCTTTGGGTAGTGGGCTCGGTGGCGAAATTGGATAACGCAGTTCCCCGGTTTGGAAAAGTGCTGGTTCAAGTCCCGCCCGAGATAAATTTTTCAATCTTTAATTTGATTCGTAATAGCAGAGCATGGTAACATGTTTAAAAATCAATAATATTTGAAATCTATCTTATACTGTACCTATGCCCGCGGGTTGATATAGCCCACATCCTATAGCCCATATAGCACATTTGGTGGTATATGGTGGTATGTGTTTGGGTAATTTATGAGTCACCATTAAACCCTTTCTATAACCATGTTAAAACTCGTTAACTACTAAGACCGTAACGAATTCGGAACGGATAACAATATTGTCACTTTTTATTGACGACAAAACTGCAGGCTCCAAAAAAAGCGGTAAAAAATATCAATTTGTAGCGTTAAACTGGGCAGTTTGCAGATGGCCAGTGAAACAGTTCAACCGATTTTCCTAACAGGGCGTTCGGGTCATTGACTGGCTTTACCATAGTTTTACACTTTCAGTACCGATCGGATTTTTGAGTTAATCATCATAAACATCCTGAAGTACCAAAATCTAGATTTGTCATATGATGTCTATGTAAGGCTTATGTACATCATCATCATCAGTCTAATATAAACGTCTCAGGCAGGTTGTATGGGCGTTAGTCCACCACACGTAACCAATGTGTATTGCTAGACTTCACATTCATACATCAGAATTTCTTCTTCAGCGTATCGTGTTCAGTGTTCGTTCAGTGTTTCGGGTAGGTCGAGTGCGGACGGGTGAAAGAGTACTCTACAGGATGAAATTGATATCATTAGCATCCTTTTAAACTAAAAGTTTACCCATCAAACTGAACAATTATTCCTGTGGGAGCAAACCGATCGGACCAAATAAAAAATCTGCTCTTCCATACTAAACTGCAATGTAGACGAGCGAATTCGCGACTCAAATTTAATGTATGCAACCACTGATTTTTTTTGTTCTGATCGGTTTGCTCCCATAATAAAAGTTGTACAGTTTGATGGGTAGACTCTTAGTTTAAAAGGATGCTAATGATTTCAATTTCACCCTGTATATTTAATAAGCAATTGTAGCCATATCGCCACAATGAATGGAACAGCGTTGTGATGTGCAGTGGTATTTCTTGTACCTACGTAGTACAATAATAGTTCAATGCCTTTAGGAGCCCTTGTGATTTTCCAGTTTAACTACTATTTTTCGAGATCGTATCGTAATCGTATCGGATACAGTAACACGCCAGTCGTGTTAAGCAGACATTTGTACGGTCGAGTAAGCTCGGACATGACAATTTGGCCGCTCCCAAAGGCTTTAGCGGATTCCGACCGAATTATGTAGGGGTTATCGTTGGGGAGTAAATAAGGGCTTTCAATTATCTACTGTTTAGTACATAATGGGACAAAATTACTTATTTGACTACTTATGTGAAGTAGAATGGAATTTGAATCACTTTTATAGCCTTCTTAATATGCTGACACTTTTTTAAGGGGATGATCAGACCGTCAAACAGAACACCTTTCTCTATGACACCAACATCAAAATCGCGAAAATAAATCAGCTCTTCCGTACAAAACTGCAAACCTACTCGAGCCAAATGGGACAGCTGATTTTTTTTTCACTATTTCGATGTTGGACCCATAGAAACAGTTGTTCAGTTTGATGGTCTGATCATCCCCTTAAAAAAGTGTCGTGTGTGCCTTTAAAGAAGAACCCTGTATGTTTGATTCAAATTCAATCTTGAGGTCCGGGTTCAAATCCGCACGGACGACATGCCATGTACCAATAATTTTTGTTTACTTATACAACGTGTTAATGAATAAGCGTAAAACCTCATACACCCCAACTGAATTATACCAAAATAATTAGATTGAAACAATAATTTTATTATTTTTATAGTTAAAATTTAAAGTTATTCGCATTTTAAGTTTTGAGGCAAAAATGATTTGTTATCATTTCAGCAATGAATGAAAGCGCTTACGTACTCATGGATACATTTTAATAATCTTGTTTTGGTAGTAAGTAGGGTGAGTGTGCCCGTGTGGTGGGTTGACATCGGGTTAAGAAAAATAAATATTTTCTAACAATTTATTTAATAATTTGGATAAAATTATCTGTGTTGAAACCATGATAAGTCGATTCTGCTTTCTATTTTTTGCTTTCTAGTTTTGCGTTAATTCATTAACACGTTGTATACTTACGTAATTTCAAGCTCTTAACCGGTGAAGGAACATCGTGAGGAAACCTGCATACGCTGAAGAAGAAATTCCGATGCGTATGCGAAGTCTATCGATCCGCATTGGGCACGCGTGGTGGACAAAAGCCTATACACCCTCCCTGAAGGTAGGTCTGTGCCCTGCAGTGGGACGCTATATATAGGCTGATGATGATGGATATACCGCTATGCTACTTCTACCAAATTTTCTGGCAATTCTCGAAATAATATTCTCATCTTCCCTTGACCTTAGAATAAATTGAAGTTACATAAAACCGAATAACAAAACGTCCATCATATTAATGTTTCAGTATCCAACATAAGGAAGTTGAGACGAGGGACACACTCCATCATTTTATAGCGTCGAAAAAATACGAGTTCGCATCGTAAATGCTGTATTTTACTGCGAAATTCTCTCTGTAATTGACACCTAGAAATGGTTCAGGTATTTCAGAGTATTCACGTTCCCTGAAGTGGAAAAATATATCCTTTCTAACGTAACGAATGGAGAAGTATTGTGATGGATTTTGATTATTCAGAAAGATGGGAACGAAAACTTCTAGAATATTAATATATCTGTCGAAGAACATCACAAGGAAAGGAAAATGCGTTTTTTTAACAGACTTCAAAAAAGGAGGAGGTTTCTCAATTCGTTATTCGTTAGTTATTTTTTATGTGTGTTCGCGGATAACTTCGTCGTTTATGACCCGATTTTGATGATTCTTTTTTTGTTGGAAAGAGATATTCCAAGGTTGGTACCATGAAACCAGGATCTGATGATGGCATCCCAGAGAAATTGAGGGGAACCTTTGAAAATCGTAGTGCCGGCTAGTGCGTTTGTTAATTTAAAGCACTACTATTAAATTGAATTAATGAATTCAACACTGAAAATTGAGAAATAAAAAAAATTTTAACAAAAAATTAAAACCGCCTGCAAAAAAACTCAAAAGTTAAAAAATAATATTACAGCCGATGACTTTTTCGTTCGCATCATAAGAACATTAATTTGTTTTATGAAGTCGGTGTCAAGCCAAGCCAAAAAACTAATGCAAGCCCTGTCGAGAATCGTACCTTTGCCCAACAATGGGACAAAATAGGTAAAAATAAAAAAAGTTTTTTGAAAGCGGTTTTAATTTTTTGTTTATCTTAATTTCTTATCATTCATACATTCTCATCTCGTCAGGCTGGTGTAAACCAGGATCAACAGCGGCTGTTATGTTGGACCTCTGACCACCTCATTAGCTAATAGTTAGTTTAAGATAACAATTAAGTTGTTTTCATGTTTCTTTCCATAGATACTAAATTAGGTTATTTACAGTTCTCATGCCATTAACTTATTATTGTTTACGATGTATTAAGTCTCTATTTTAAATAATGCTCATAACTTAAATACCATCCCTTGCCATGTCAGTCAGTCTCTCTCCGAACTCCGAATCGAAAACACTGTTTTTCTGCTATTCGATATTTCTCCTAAATCTAGTATAATCTTTATAAGTTACTGTAATTTTGTGTAATTTAATAAATAGTTTTTAAAAACAAGTTTGTTTCTCTCGCCGCGTAACACGGCGACCACTCACATCACTAGACAGTGAAGTCCATCAATCCCGAGCATCTAATCTGTCTTAGAACCCGCAATGAAGTAATCAAAGAAGATAGGACGAGTACGAACGTCAAATATCCTATATAACGTAATCGTAACATTTAAATTCTGGGTCCATACTCTTCATCATTAGCCTATACAGGGAGTAAAATTAAATGGGACATTTACTTTACAGGGGTGCTTCAGACCATCAAACTGAACAACTTTCTCTATGGGACCAATATCGAAATCGCGAAAAATAAATCTGCTGTCCATAAATTTCAGTCGAGTTATCATTTTGAATATTTCATTAGCATATTAGCACACGATTACATACTTTATATTCAAGAGTAGCTTCCGTCACCGATTTGATAATTTATTTTATTTTATGAGTATGGGAAATTTCATTATGATAATATTTCCCACTATAGACCATATGCCTCCTGTCAAGAATTTGACTTAAGTGAGTAACTAAATTTTATACAGGGTGTAAAATTAAATGGGACACTTACTTACAGGGTTGCTTCAAACCATCAAACTGAACAACTTTCTCTATGGGATCAATACCAAAATCGCGAAAAAAAAAATCTGCTGTCCATAAATTTCAGTCGAGTTGTGTTTGCAATTTTGTATGGGACACCGGATTTATTTTTCGCGATTTCAGTACTGGTCCCATATTAAAAGTTGTTTAGTTACATGGTCTTTAAGTAAGTTTCCCATTTAATTTTACACCCTATATACGCCCCACTGCAGGGCACAGGGCGCAAGCTCAATGCGGAATGGTAGACTTACGTACATTACATTCTCATCAGAATTCCTTGATCAGCGTATGCAGGTTTTATCACGATATTTACCTACACTGTTTGAGAGCAGTCGGTAATTCGTACATAAGTTAGAAAAACTCATTGGTGCATGACATGTTGTCCGTGCGGATTCGACGGACCTTATGACTGAGTGTCAATACCTCTCGCAACGCGTTACCAACGTTCTTCGCAAGACCAAACACTGATTGCTGGGACACAGGGACAGTGTTGTCACGTTGCAAATTGACTTGACCTAACTAGGACGATCGATATCCAATTCCAAGCTCAAGCCAAAACTGACCAAAAGCTATAGCTTGAAGCTGCATCACTCGATAGACTGTACATTGAAATGAAATACATGTACGGAGAGAAATATTTAGTCGCGTTTACTAGAATATTGAAATAAAATATCTGACAACTATGCATTTTGGTAACCTTGCTAGATTTTTTGTTATAAAAAATTTTCTTGTAGGTATGTAATTCTATCACAGTTTAATTACCCAAATTCTGGTAACTATTGACATTTTGTTTTCTGAAATAATAATTAAATATGTAAGATAAATCGTAAAGTGAATCTTTATTGTGCATAAATTTTGGTTTAACAATTTGCAGGTACAGTAATCCGGAATCTTGCCCTTTCGGACGTACACACAAAATTAATAATATTTGTTTAATTATCTTCAAAATTAAAAGTGAACAACATTCAATAAATAAAATAGCAAAAGGTAAAATTAATGAATATTATAAAGAAAATAACAACAATGTCAACAATGATAATAAGAAATTAGTTAAGTACAATAAAAATAATCCATTCATAACAATGTCAAAATTATAAAAAGCTAGGTCAGGTATTAAATTATTTACTAAACACTAAAATAAATAACAAAACCACCAGCAGATTTTTTTGCGATTTCATGTTTGTTCTCATAATAAAAGTTGTCCAATTTATTGTGTAGCTTTTTAATTAAATGGATGCTAAAGATTTAAATTTTTAACCGACTTCAAAAAAGGAGGATGTTCTTCTTTCAATATACGGTGAGTTTGTGTTTAATCGGCGACGAAAGTTATTGAACATGAAAATTACACCTTTATTTGTATGACAATAAGGTTCACAAGTTTTCATCTACTTTTGTAGCCGAGTAGGTACAGTACGTATAAAGTTAGCAATGCAAATTCAGGTCGTTGCGCTAGTACCGACGACCAAATTACTCCAAAACATATGCAAAACCAAACTTTCAGAACATAAACAGTCTCAAATCATGAACTGTAAACAAACACGATTTAACTTTGAAGTTAAAATTTTCATAGTAATTTTATTATGCAACGCAGTCTGTGTTTATTCGTTTCCAGAAACTTTATTTTAAATTGCGGTTACAGTACTGTACATTTAACGTTTGATTGCATTTGCTAGTTATATTTTGAGAATGCTGTTTAATTTCAAATTACGTACAAAAATTCTTCATCAATAAAAACTGACGTCGATCCCCTTTCGGACAAACTGCACAACATTTCTAAACTGGCTATTTGCAGGGCTATGCTCGGAGTTTCCCTGCGATATTGAATGAAGAAATGAAATGAAATGAAGAGATTCGCAGAAGAACAAGAGTAGCCGAAATAGCCCAAAGAATTGTTTAACTGAAGTGGCAATGAGCGGGGCACATTGCTCGCAGAACCCCATGGCTGATGGGGGCGAAGAGTTCTCGAGTGGCGACCGCGTACCGGAAAGCGCAGCATGTGTACGCCCCGCAAGGTGACCCTACGACCTGGTGAAGGCGGGACCCCCTTGGATAACGGCAGCGCCGGATCGGTCGTTGTGGCGATCCTTGGTGATGGCCTATGTCCAGCAGTGGAAGTCTATCTGCTGATATGATTTGAAGTGGTGATACCTGCCTAAAGATGTTTCTAGCCTATTGCTTAAAAAATTCTTCAAAAGGAATCTCTAGTCGCCTAAATTGACGGAAAAGCTGTTAAAAGCAGGGACCGAAAATTTTCGGTTACCTTTATTTAAATGTTACCTTTATCCAGGTGTCAACCGATTTTAATACCGGTAACCTAAACATGACCTTCAAGAGAATGCGAGTGAGTGCGGGTAAGGGTCAGTATAGACGGATCGAAAAAAAGCGCGCGTGGTTTTTAATAACACTGAAAAATGAACTTTAATTTCTACTAATCAAAAGTACAAAATTGATTGAACAACGCAACGTCGTTGTTGTAGCGGGTGACGCAAATTTTGGAGCACCCGACGAAGGACGCGCGCACTATTTTCAGTGTTGCTACAGCATTGGACAAGTCGAGATAATAAAGGAGATGATTATTTACATTTTATTGAACCCAAAAGCATATAATTGTTTAAGTTTATGTTCACGTTTGAGTTTAAGTTTGTTATTATAATTGATTTAATTTGTATTTAGTAACGACTAACGAGGTACATACTTGTAAATTGAATATTGTTTCTAAATTAAAATTCTTTCTAAATATTTATTTAAATATTTAGAAACAATTTTTTATTTAAATATGTCTCTGTGTACGCGGACCGTTAGTACAATGATATTTAGTTTACCTCTAAAAATACCTGTAAAAAAAATAAAGGTTGTAACCAAAAAGTACCGGTATTATCGATACCGGTTTCGGTCTCAGGTTAAAAGCCTATAATCAAATTAATCAATAAAACTTTATTTCACACCGAAACTAACTAAAAACCAACGATTTTTTTTAAGCGAAGATCAAAAATCTTTGCTAAAAACCATTCCAAGGAATAAAACGTTATTCAACATTAATTCTGATCGAAGGAGATTTCACTAGATATTTTTTCACAATACATATATAAATTAGGTAATTTAAAATAAAATGTTTCAAAAAAGAGTAAACAAAGCATGTTCATTCACCTGCGGCGATGAGATAAAAATAATGTTAGGGAAGGAACTTGTCTTTCGACAGCAGCTAGGGTTGTCTCTTCCTTAAAAGTGATTGTTATAATTCGAGCTTTACATAAACATAACGTAATTGCTAGAACGGACATATTATTTAGTGATTTGTATGTAACTAATGCTCAAGACTTTATTCCCTGAGGATTAGCAGAGGTAATCCAAATTCCAGCAATACTCAGAAAAACAACAGTCCAACCGAGGTGAGCGATAAACAGACTTATATTTATTTAAATCAATCAATTATACTTTATTTTACGCCAAAAGAAACATAGTATACAGAGAGCAAAAAACAAACAGGAAACACATAAGCTACAAAAACAGGCGGTTATTTATGAATGTCTGCAATAAATTTCGTGTAATGTTGAATGAACTAATAATTGTTGGTTCCAGATTTAAGAGACCTCTCTTTATTACTAAGGATGTTTGGTTTCTCCCTGCTTAAGTAATGTGGTAGTAAAACTTGTTCAGTTTAATTATAATGTTTGCGACAACCCTGCGAAGGAGTTAAAGTAAACTGTTACAAAATGGATTACGGTAACGCCCGCGTTGACGGAACGATGCAAGATTAGCTAACTAACTTATTATTATGTTTAACTTCGTTTACGTTACAGTTCATCAAACTTGTGTATCCGCTTCTGTTTCCTGATATCATCATCATCATCAGACTATCATTGTCCAATGCTGAACATATGCCTCTACCAATGCTCGTCACAAAACTCAATCCTCGGCCTTCCTCATCCAGTCGCTCCCCTCTGCGCGCTGCTGCTTGCGCGATGTATGTCTTGCATTCGATTGTGAACCTTATTTGTAGTAAGTTACGAGTTACGTATTCATGGTGAACGTTGTCTATGTATGGAGCATATTTCCGAGAGCAACGGTATCGCCATCTGTTGGCATTTTTCCTATAACTTGTGGGTAATGACATCTATAGCAAGTCCCCACAGGTTTATGGACTATCACGCGTGCCCAATGCAGATTGGGTGACTTCATATACGCATCAGAATTACTTCTATAGCGTATTTATTCATCACGCTTCCTGCTCCGTTTGAGAGCGAAGGGTAACACATAAGAAAGAAAAGTTTTGTTAGTATATAACATATCATGCATGCGGATTCGAACCCCGAACCTCATAATTCGTTTGAAAGTCTACGCCTCATGCCGTCATTGCCTAATGCCGTAGCATGCCACGTTGGATAAGAATTTAAAAAAAATTCTATTTGCGGGCAATTTTTGTCACTCCAAAATTTAATTATATCGTAAGGACCTGACCAGACCCTCTCCCATGTGGTAAATGAGTGCACTCTGCGCTGTTTCCCGGGTGGAATCGAAGAACTTCACAGGCTAACCTCGGCAGCGGTTACTGACTGACTGAAACACCTCGACCACGAAATCTGACAACTCGGATCCAAGCAGGAAGATAAAAATGCCATACGATATGATGATGATGATATCGTAAGGACTATGTGCGATTCCATCTTGAAACCTAAATTGCTAAATGTGAGCATTGCCACAACTACATTCTTAAACAGAAAGTTGGTTGTTGTAGCAATGTTTCTGACCACCCCGTAAGGGATGACGGTCGTTAGTTTATGTATGTATGGATATAAAACCCCAATCTAATGACTATAATTTTAAAAATAACAGCGACCCACTGACAAGAATTAATATTAATGCACCCATAACACGCGTTGACACCCGGTGCGTAATGCGCCATGCGCCCCAATTCCACTGATCTCATTTTGATTGTGATTATGACAAAACGGCTCGGTGACACGAATGTTTCGATTTGTCTTACATTTTGAACTACAGGATACATTTTTAGATAGTACGGAAACTTTGGATTCTAATTTATTTATTTTCTTTTTGGAGAACTTACAGCTAAAAAAACAGTTTGATTTCTACAAAGACAAATTGATGCTGACAACAAGTTCCCATGAGTTGTTCCCATGAGTTATTCCCCTTGCAGCGAATTCCCCTTAGGCCGAGTTTCTCTACGTCGATTCCCGTATATATTCTATCTCTATTTGACCGTCAAGGCTTGGAATAGCAACAAGACCAAGCACAAGCACGTATACAGGGCCCTATGGGATAGGCGGGATTTGCAACTAAGCCATTGCCGTTGGTGATCCTGGTTTATAGGAGTTACAATGCTGGGAATATGTGGAGGGCCTTTGCCCGAAGAAAAGAAAACAAAAAGAGTTATCACAAGCAAGTATAGTCAAAATCAGCTAAGAGAATCTAACCATCATCAGTGTTTTATGCTTGCAATACAAAGAGTAGTCTTAGATCATTTAGTAATGCGTGTAAGTTAAAAGATTTATCAATTTGGACGGCCGCATCTAACCACAACGCACAATCTGTTCCCCTTTCTAGCAGGCTAAAAGCGTGTTTATTGACATATCAATTGCTTTCGTCTCAAGGGCGAAGCGTACTCGTGTCAATGACCTACCACAATTGGCTTATTGTAATCCGACGTCAAAGACTTATACTAGCTGATCTTTCACTAGTTAAACACCGACGTTTAGGGCCTGTTACACAACTTCCTGATAAGTGTCAGATAGCTTATCATCGTCATCAGCCTGTATAAGTCCCACTGCAGGACTCAGGCCTACCCTTAGGGAAGGTGTTGGGCGTTAGTTCACCACCCTATGCGGATTGGTTGATTTCACATTCGCATCGGAACTTCTATGCAGATTTCCTCACGATGTTTTCCAATCAAAGTATAAGTATTTGCAGAAAGGAGACAGGATTGACGATTGCTCCACAGATTCTAGCGTTGCCTACATCAGAATGATAAAGTACAGTTCTATGCCTATGTATATTTACAAAGTAGGTTCATAATTATAACCGAATACTTTATCTACTCCCTGTGATGATTGTTCGGTTGTATTCTCTAAGTAACTTGATTCTCGACAAACCTGAAACAAAAGAAAATACAGTTAGCATTTTATAGAAATTGGAAACACAGATACTTATCTCGGTGAATACGTGTATCTCAATTAATCTACAGTTTAATACTATCCTGCCACAGAAAAGCTTTTTACCGTGACTGCTATATTTCTGGGATACAGAAAGGTGTTGTGTTGACTAGTATGGATTTACGTGTTAAGCGGTGATAGCCATTCTTCCATCCTCAAAAATAGAAGTCTAAGAAAAATGTTTTCTGGACGACTCTCAGAAATATCTTATTTCAAATTAATGTCACTCAATTTCTGTCTGTGTCACATATAACTGGGGTACCCTTGGATCTATTTCTGCTAGTCGTAATTAGTTTACGCGACCGATGTAGCCTCGACGACAAAATCTATTAAAGCAACTAAATAAAACAAGATAATTGAAAAAGAGACGTATGAGTATGACTCGCTTCATAAAAATATATAACCAATCCCCAGTATTTTTTTAGAAATAACTTCGTCATCATATCGTATGGAATTTGTCGTCTTCCTGCTTGGATCCGGGAAGGTTTAAATTCAAACGACTATAACGACTATAACGACTATAGTCGACGATGACAGTCTGATGATGATGAACTTCAACGGGTGATTGAAATTCTGCGCTTGAGAAAAAAATCTAGTCGCTTTTACCAGAATTTTGTAGTACCTATACCCATTGACTTAGAAACTAATGGACGCCGGGTCTCATACAAAATTCTCGAAAAAAGTGTCACAAACTATACTTACAGTTATAGTAAAAGTTGTTCAGTTTGATGGTCTGAAGCACATTTAATTTTACACCATGTCTGTATAGGTAAAGCGGGATTTACCCGGGTGGATTTTCACCGGGCGGCTAAGTGCGGTTTGAAGTACACCGACTGGTTAGTTTAAAATAAACTTGAAACGTACCAAGATCACGTCACGCAGCAAATGTATGTCAATTCTAGCACGACGAAAATCCATATAACCAAAGCATGTAAAACATGTAAATCCTGCTTAAGTCTCGAAAGTCTATGTGAGGAGATTTAGCGGGATATTGGTATGTGACTGAATTTTTGTGTCCATTTTCTACGACCATATTTCGTTGGTCGGACTCTTTACTCGGCCGAAACATCGTTCATTCAGTCGACCGCAAAAACTTAATTACTGCAAGGTTTAACGTGGCCAGAATACCGATCGATCGAAAATACAACCCAGTTTTTGCAAGTCTGTGCATTTCAGGAGTTTCTCTTGTTGCTATTTGACTTTGAAAGACATTAAGACCCAAAATACAATAATTTATTTGCAAAATATTGAAGCAGTAGTCTCACAATCGACGACCATCATTTTCGGCATGGTCACACATAACTAAATTTACACTCCGTAGTATTACCTACTATGTACCTAAGGTAGGTGTATCTGCCACTGTTTTTCACGTGTTATTCCTATGAAATAAATGAGTCGCCTAATCTATCTATCTTACCTACAAACTTGTAGTTGCAAGGCCCACTTCTAACTTCATCGTTTCAACCGATAGGCATCCACTGCTTGACATAGGCCTCCCCCAAGGATCGCTACAACGACCGCTCCTGCGCTGCCCTCATCCATCGCCGCTACCTTCCTTCTTCTGCCGCAACTTCTAGCTTATAGTATATTAAATGATGTATAATTGATCCGATTTCATTAGAAATAACCTGGAGGTGGTTTGGTTTGTTGATTTTAATTTTACCTTTTCTTTAATGTATGTCACATAGAAGAAATTTACCTACGCGTTTAAAATCATTGTACAGCAAAAGAAGCGGCTTCAGATCAAGTATATTATATTTTCTATAAAACTGTATAGTTAACTATATAAACCCGTGTATATAAATCATATTGCAGGCGATATATTGACGATATCGCGTGGAAAGCTGCAGTTATTGAGTTAGTTTCGAAGTGGGAGGACGTCATTGGATTTGCGAAGGCTGGCAGCTCCATATGGGGCAAATTTTGTCACAAATGTTGTTATAATGTATGTCAGAGATAACAACCTTATGTTGTATGACGTAGCAGCTCATGGCATAGTTGGGGAGTATCGATTTTCGAATCGATTTAACTTAGTCCCGTATTAATAAGCGCTCGTTTTTATAGTGAAAATAAAAAATAGAGATTGAAAAAAAATCTTGTGTGTACAGAAGGTAGAAAACAGTTATCACTACAGCCATCCAGTACAGCTATCTTAAGGTGGTTTCAGTCCATACAAAAGTTTGACGCACAATACGCGTAGACGGAATTAATAAAAGTAATATTTTATATACGGAAAAATAGTTTAGAAAATCTAGATGCCGCAAATAATATTTGCAATCTATACTATTATAAAACTGTAATAGGAAGTTTGTCTGTACATTGAAGATATTAACAAAAAAAAAGTTTCGATATGGTTTTTAGGTGTCCCTGATTCCATTTCACTAATTTTTGGATTTTTTGTCTGTCTGTTTGTTTGTGTGTTTGTTTGTTTGTTTGTTTGAACGAGTATCACGCAAAAACTACTGAACCGATTTTGATGAAACTTTTTTGTTTGATAGCTTATGATCTGACTTAAAATCTGGTATATAATTTGTGCGGACGAAGTCGCGGGTTAACGCTCGTTTATAATATAATTATAAAGATATAAAGCTTTGCAATATTTCATACAAAATTTTAAAAACTTATATCTTCGTAATTATATTATACGTTATTCACTATTGTTAGGCAACACTATCGCACACCAATCCTCACTGGACCCGCATTGTGGAATACGGACCAGTGCCTCTATTTTTCCGTGGAAATAAAAAGTATATTTTCCATTGCAACAGAAGAATCAAACATTTATAAAAGACAAACCATTACAATCCTTTAACAAACAAACTGGACGAGAAAAGAAAATAAAGCTAACCCTTTCAGAAACAAAATAAGAGAATGTTTAATCAAACTGATGTTCCGTGAAAGGAAACAACTTTTTAAATTGAAAACAAATCGTGCTACGAGCTTGTCGGGCGCAGGAATTGGAATTATGTTTCGTTATGCTATTTAATCTTTTATTTTCAGAACTTTACAATACAGTTTTGCTGTGCCTTTGACAATCGGGACTTGAAGAATTGTCGAATAGAAAACATTTTCCGTACAAATAGACAATATGTTTGGACCGACGCAGTTGCATACTCTTAATTTATGCTGAAGGTTTCCCTTAAAGGGGACGATAAAAAAAAATACAACTTTGTATATGGGACTAACATCAAATGCCCTGCAGTGGGACGTATACAGGGTGTCCCAAAAATTAGTGTCAAGCAGAAGTCCATGGAAAACCTGCATTCCATAAACAGTCCTAGCTATGGGCTTACACACAGATCACTGCTAGTGAAATGTGTGAATGTCTCACCTCCTCGGGGTTTATAGTCGTGAGCATATTGTCAGTAATCGAAAAAGTTCTAAACCCAATGGTACGATCTAAAATAGAAAAAGAAAAATAAACAGACCAAGTAGAATGGTAAAAAAGCGGGAAATTAAACGTTGACGCACGATTACATTTTGACTGACGGAGGGTGAAAATTTGTTTTTCACGTTGGTTTTTCGACAGGGGTCAACGACTTTTGACTTTTTGACGAGGGGTATGTGTTTTAACATGCACTCGTTTTTCATTTTATGGAAGTAAAGACTTGTAATTTGGGTCTAAAACACACGATCATCACACGATATCGTTAAAAGATCATCAGCCTAAATACGTCCCGTCGATTGGACCGCGTGCGAAGCTTAGCTTTTTACACATTTGGTATTGCGCTAATCGTGATACAGCTCATGACAACCGTTAGAGCCGTTTTGACAGATGGCTCAAACGTTAAAGACTGTTAGTCACATAGTAAATAAGTCAAGCGCGATACGGAATTGACACAGTTGAATAGTAATTGGATTGCTTGGTGATTAGAACTGAAATTGGATTAAGATTGAACTTCGATGTTTTAAATTAGAGCGATCGCCCTCCAAGAGGACCCTCGTCGAGAAGAGTTTCTGGGCGTCAGTCCACCATGGGTGCCCAATGTGGATTGGTAGACTTCACATACGCATCAGAATTTCTTCTTCAGCGTATGCAGGTACATAATATTCCGTACTCTCTTATTTACAGTGGAAGTGTTCAGTGTACTGTCAGGTGAAAAGTTAAAAAAAAAAATTCAGCTACAAACGAAAATGTTTCAACTACAACCAACTACAAACGATTATTTTAAAGAATAAATTATCAAACTTGAGTGCCGACAAAACCGGGTGCTGTGAATTTTTTTTAAGTCCTCTATTTTTTTTTTTGGAGCTTCTAGAAACGAAATTTTTTTTACTACAAAAGTTCACATAGCCCTGCTAGTGTGTTAGTTCTATCATCATTATCTCAGCCGATAGACGTCCACTGCTGGACATAGGCCTCACCCGCAGATCGCCATAACGACCGGTCCTGCGCTGCCTCTTATCCAACGGGTTCCGGCACCTTTCTTCACCAGGTCGTCGGTCCACCTTGGTTGCTTTAGTTCTATCGTTACACAGTAGTTAGTTGTAATTTTTTGTTATGCGTAAGTGCGTAACTTACATACTAGTAGTAGGTACATTCCTCACTTCTATTCTAAACGATTAGGACAAAGCGTGGGGCGAATCTTTTAGCTTCGAGTGAATCATTTATACAGGGTGTAAGTGACAGCCTAGCAAATATTGAAACGGTGAACTCAGACCATCAAAGTGAACATCTTTCACTATGGAGCCTACCTCAGGAAACGCGAAAAAAAATCCGCTGTCCCATACAAAACTGCTGTAGGTTTGCTTGTATTTGTTTTTCGCGTAGGCTCCGTAGTGAAAGTTGTTTAGTTTGATGGTTTGAGTTCACCGTTTCAGTATTTGCTAGGCTGTCACTTACACCCTGTAAAGTTAGAGAATTCTTTTCAAACGTTGACTAAACGACTGAACCTTAAACGATGCGTGGACTGCTACGCACATGACCTTACCAGAACAGTGTATTTAATGAATAAGGCACTTAACGCATCTTCTAAAACGTGATACATTTACCGGCAGCGGCACGGTATGGCAGGGCAGATGATAATTTACACAATTTAACACAATTTGAGCGTCTCCCGGTTCTCTAAGTGGCTCGCTGAATTCGTTACAGTATCGAGATTACCCAAGGAAATTGCCTTAAGGTTGTTGCAGAGGGGTCAATTTTATACAAAACTTTGACGCACAATACGCGTAGACGGTATTAATATAAGTAACTTTGTATATATGGAAAAATAGTTTAGAAAATCTAGATGCCGCGTCTCAAATAACATTTGCAATTTATAAAATAATTACGAAGATATAAAGCTTTGAAATTTTTCATACAACATTTTAAAAGCTTTATATCTTCGTAATTATATTATAAATTGCAAATGTTAAACGATATATGTTTCATATAATACGACGAAAAACGATATACGTATCATTTCAAGCCAGTCTTCTTCTAGCCTACTCATTTTTTGCGCGCTCTTTCCGGCACACGTAAAATAATAAGGACAAAAATCGAGATGCTGGAGGCGCATCTCGATTTTTGTCGTTTTCTCGGGGGTGGCATGCGAGGCCTACAGGGGTGGTTTAGACTAAGGTTTAGACCAACAAACTGAAAATTACATCCATCTTTTTCAATGATAGCCCAGTCATTTTACGGAGTTTTGTTAGGTGGGGTAGGGAGTAATTATTAATTGGACTTTCAAACTGTAAAGGGCACCATTTAGTGACAAAAAGACTATCATAATCATAATCTTAAAACATATTAAAATAAAAATTGCTACGCAACATAGAAATCAAGATTGTGATTCCCAGAATACTTTTTAATTAATAATATAACTACCAATGCACTCATTTGACTTAGACTTAACAATATAAATTATTTTTTAGCAATAAATAGGCATTGAAATTTAAAAAATGAGGTGTTTATTAGAAAATACGAATGGATTTAAACCTTCTAAGTAGCCAAAAATATTTACACCATGTTTGAAGTATATAATAATGGTAATGCCTTAAATATTCGAAAAAAAAAATGACTATCAGGTTTTTTAGAAAGAGATAATAGCAAAATTTTAAAATTGGAACTGTTGCGGACGTGATTTTTTTTCAAATTTTGGTACATTTCTGGGCTTAAATTGGCTCTTCAATATGATACCGAAAAAAATACCAATTATTAATTAATCCCGGCTCAAACCGTAAAATGACTGGGCTATTCCGTCGAATTTTTGAAGCATTCGATTTCGAACCCCGAATACAAATAGTCAAATAAATAATCTCCTTGGGTCAGTTATTCAGAAGTTTGATAACACGTTTCAACTAAATTACTTATTTCGGTGATAGCAGATGTCGACATCGAAAAGGGGTTTCATTATTCCGTGTGCTTTTGATATTTCCTATCACGCTACACAGTGTTCGAACATTGCTAGTGAAGTTTGGATGCCCTGAATAAGCAACATTTAGAACTAGATTTTGCACGTGATTTCGTGCTTGTGGATTTCGAAACAAAAGACGACATTACGGATGACATAATTTTATTTATTTTATTTTATTATGCTTAGGAAGATTTACAGCATTGATTACAACTAAATACATCCTTAAATAACTGTAAGCTAATTACAAAACTCCACCTATAAATTTCATTTTTTTTTTAAAAACGTGGTCGGTGTAGGTACAAACAAAATGAATAATGTGATAAACAAAACATGCAGTCGCAGTCGGAGAAACAGCTAGCTATTTAAAAAACTCATTCGCTATACCAGTTTTAATAGATTTTGCACTAGAACAAAATAAGTCTATATTGTGATCAGTCGATGCGTCGTTAAAAGCTTTGCAAGTTCGTGGTAGGAACGCATTTTGCCCATAATTAGTGCCAGCGAAGGGAACGCATAAAATCGGATGTTGCCCTTATCCCAAGATGTTGGTCCGGATTGATATGTTTGACAGGACCTCAAAAGAATCGATAACATTATTTAAATCCATTCATATATGTTTAATCCCTGTTTATTTTTAATTAGAAAGAAAGAAAGATTTTTAATTGACGTAGATCAATAATGAATCAATGACCAATAAAAGAAATAGCTTTTGGTCTCGACCTAGATTTATATCGTTTTTTGCTTATCTCTGAGGTTATTTATTTTATTGGTGTTTAGGCTCCTATAAGAAAAACCTTCAGTTTTCTGAATCAAACAGTTTAATGGCGTGTCTAAGCCATTAATGTGAATGTCTGGCACATTTCGTCAGCAAACCGAACACAATCCAGACTCACTCTAAACCCAAAACCGAAAGAGATCAGTCAAGAGATCCGACCCAAATCTCGCTTATAATTAACCCAATAAAAAACGTTAGCTCACATTATTACGTAGCAAGATATTTCTGGTTGATGTCCGTAGATTTATGATACTACTATTTAGGAGGCATTTTGGTTTAACTACGGTTTTTGTATGGGTCTTTTTGATGACGGAGAATGTTTTTAAACCAAACGATTTACGAATTTGGAAATTGGCTATGATGACTAGACAACGAAGTACAATACATACATGCCATATAGATACAAACAACCATGACTTGGGTACAAATATTCATATTCACCATACAAATATTTGCCCCTTGCTGGATTCAAACCCGAAATCCTCGTCACAACAGGCAGGTTCACAACCGAATGAGCTATCGAGCCGTCATGATTTTAAAAACAATTTTTTATAATGATGATGGTCACGGGGTAACAAACTACACGCCTAAAAAAATCTATACTATTATAAAACTGTAACAGGAAGTTTGTCTGTACATTGAAGATATTAACAAAAAAAAAGTTACGATATGGTTTTTAGGTGTCCCTGATTCCATTTAACCAATTTTTGGATTTTTTGTCTGTCTGTTTGTTTGTGTGTTTGTTTGTTTGAACGAGTATCACGCAAAAACTACTGAACCGATTTTGATGAAACTTTTTTTGTTTGATAGCTTATGATCTGACTTAAAATCTGGTATATAATTTTTGCGGACGAAGTCGCGGGTTAACGCTCGTAATTTATAAACCTATTTAGTGTGAAGACAAACGAGCGTAATTTTAAGTCCGTTTCATATGAAATCCGGGAATGCATTGTCTATGACCTCAGCTTTTATATGAAACGGACCCAAAATACGCGACCCACAAGCTCACAACTCACAAAATTACGCTCGTTTGGCTTCACCCTTAGGGCCTAACTTCGAGCATCTATTGAGAAAATAAGCACTGTTAATAAAGTTATCACTCCTATTTAAGTTTACATTCCTTTTGCAAACATCCCCACAGAATTCGATCAGAAAATCATCGATTTCCAATAATTCTATCACAAACATACAATCAAACTCCCAAGAGTAACAAAAATCAACGCAACCTTAAACTTTCCTAACTAATTATAAGATCTAAATTCGTCCCAAAAGATCTCTTCAGTGGGCGATAGAAAGCAATATCCGCTGTTCCATATTCTTAAGCGCTCAAAGGTTAAAGTCGCTTGTCAAAGAGTATTGAGTAAAAATACGTAGGCAGATGTAGGGAGGACGCCGAGGACGTGATTGCAATATCGATAGACCGAATTTGGCATTCACATTTGTCGTGACATGTATTACGTGTGGCGAATTTGGAATCGCACAATGTTTACCTTTAACACGGTCTTTACGATTGAAGAAAGCTTGAAATAGGAACAGGATGTAGAAGGTTTTTATTTGAGAATTGAGACAATTTAGTTGTAAATTTTTTTTAGACAAAGTTCTACTAAACCGGGGATGTGCATTCGTCCAATTAAGCGACCGAACCATTACGTCAAAAGCCGAAATTCTTAAAATTATTAAGGAATGTGGCGCAGAGAGCATTGAAGAATTTCGGCTACTGGTGTAATATCTCGGTAGCTTAATTGGGCAAAAGCACAGCCCTCCAGGCCGGTTGTGGGCTGCATACGCTAAAGAAAAAATGATGCGTCTACCGATCCGCGCTGCGCAGGCGTGGTGGACTAATGCCCTTGTACCCTCCCTGAGGATAGGGCTGTTGATGAAACTAATTATAATATACACATCTCGATTTCATTGCCAGTCATCGTAATATTAATCTAAGCTGTCAGCCTTAACTTAAAGTTTACTATAATTCCAGTACCTTAAACTTAAAGTTTACTATAGTTCCAAACTAACAATTAAATCAGAAATTCTAATAAAGCATGGGGGTATGTTCACGACTATATTCCGCTAGGGGGTTGTCAGATATATCCAAAGTATTTGTACTGTAGTAGTGTGTGTGTAGTATGCACAACAAAAGTTACTAAAATATAAATGTGTTATCGTGATATTTATTTGTATGCATCGGTTTATCGATAATAATCGTACGAGCCCAACACTAGACGTCCTACGATTAAAGGCGTAGGTCGTTCATTGTGAAATTTCGGTCGTGCGGCGTGCCTTAAAGATTGATCCGATATAGACCCTTATTTAGGTTTACCTTTGAGATTTATCTTGCACTTTATACAGTTCGCATTGATATACAGAACGTTTATGCAACTAAAGTGCCGTACGGCGGTTTGAAAAAAACTGACACCAGGGCTTGCCGCCCACACGATAAGAAGATGTAACTAAAGTTGTGCGGAAAGCTATATCGTAAAGTGTATAACAGTAAAACTGAGGTGATATTTTTGAATGTCATATAGGTACGCTCGAATTACGTATACGAAAAACTGAAGTTTTGTATTTACATCAAAATTTTACTACGTTTTCTACATTCTAAGTTTTCTACATTTTCTACATCGTAAATTTCTACACTTATATTATAAAACTGTATTAGAAGTGTTTCCGTATATTGAAGATATTTACAACAAAACCACATTGAGTTTAGGTATCCCTGGCCCAAAAACACATATTTTTTGTCTGTTTATTTTGTTCGAGTATCACGCAAAAACTACTGGACCGATTTATATTAAACTTTTTGTATTCAAAGATTTCAGAATATCTCTGACTTCCCCCTCGAAGAATACAGGGTTAAATTGATATCATTAGCATCCTTTTAAACTAAGAGTCTACCCATCAAACTGATCCATCATCCGATCGGTTTGCTCCCATAGTGAAAGTTGTTACTTTCACTATGGGAGCAAACCGAGGGGACCAAAAAGTTAATCAGCTGTTCCATACATACAACAGCTGATTATTTTTTTGCTCCGATCGGTTTGCTCCCATAGTGAAAGTTGCTCAGTTTGATGGGTAGACTCTTAGTTTAAAAGGATGCTAATGAAATCAATTTCACCCTGTCTAGTGAGTCTTTGGAAGTAGGTTGGATTTGTTTTTTTCCTTCAGAAATAAACCGATCAAGATTCAAGGTCAAACCGTAAACGAAAGTGGGTCGAGACGAGTGAGTTACGTTTCGTAACTCATAATTAGGCGATAAGTTCATTTACATGTTACGTTTTATTTCATTACACACTCGCTGCCAGCTTCGAGCACATATCTAAGACATCTCTTGGGAAAAAAATCGTTTGCATGTACAGGTGATCATTATGTTTGTATAAGTATTCGGAAAGCTACTGTTGTATCTTCTATTCCCTAATACCGTGTCTCAAGACGAAAGTCTTTGACCAGAGTGTGTACATTGATGACATATGATTTGAGACGTGGTCGCTCACTCAAGGAATCATAAAAAGGAAGATCCTAATCTAAAAGACAATGGAGAGGGCTATGCTCGGAGTTTACCTGAGAAATCGAATCAGAAATGAAGAGATTCGCAGAAGAACCAGAGTAGCCGACACAGCCCAAATAATTGCTAAGCTAAAGTGGCGATAGGCTGGGCTCATTTCTCGCCCTCTCCCGGCGGTACAGGAGATGTATAATAATAAGCATAGGGTATTAGTATGACGACCCTGTTGGAATAATAAATAAATAAATAAAAACGTTTTATTACGGACAACAAAGATCCAATGTGTTAGTAGCAATAAGACTTATGAAAAACTATTGTTAGTTAAACATTTACAAAAACAGAACTTGTGATTTGGGACATGTGTCGCAGCAAAGGACATTGGTTACTATCAGCAATGGCCTTCAGGATGCTATTGCCACTACTCCGGACCCGCCGTTACAGAGATGCTGCCTTTTTGCGAATTATGGCCTGCGAGCAGTCTACCTGTGCCTTAGCCACAGATCATAAAAACCAAAGGGAGATGTGAAAAGGGGGCGGGGCCAGTGTCGCAGCAATATGCGCAAAAACGGAACACATTGCTCGCGACAGTAAGGATTCAAAATATTATGAGGCTGAAAGCCAGTCGAGATATTATGTGTAAATAGTTTACAATGCTTGCGTAGTACTAAAGATTATTCGAACGTTGAGTTCTGATACCGCAGTTGATAATGAGCACATTCAAGCTAACAAAATACTTTCTATCGCGTGGTACTGGTGGTAATGCGACACTCGGTTTCGTACTCAGCGCGTTGGTTGGCATCTCTCTAGACCTCTATGGCCTTAGCAAACATCTCTGAGGCTCCACAAAATCGGGGCAGTCGCAACAGCATCCTGAATCCATTGTTGTATTGAACTCGCAGAGCGCTGTACGATTTTTGAGTATATCTGTTCTATAGGCTGCTCGTGTAATAAGATGTACAAAAAGCTTGAAAAAGTGTTATTTTTACCGAGTTTGAAGAACGAGCAAACCTACGAACCAGCATGTTCGCTCTTATCGACAGCGCTCTGCCTAATGGTTACCACTGTCAGACTGCCAAACCATGGTCCTGGGTTCAAATCCCGGTTTGGACGTTATATGTCTGTCTCGTTTTTGTTATGGTCTCCATAATAAAAAGCCTAGTAGCTTACTTGGGATCATTATCATTACAATGTATGTGCCTGTGACCGTTATTTATTTATTTCTCTCTCGCACTACAGTATATACAGGGTGAAATTGATATCATTAGCATCCTTTTAAACTAAGAGTCTACCCATCAAAATGAACAACTTTTACTATGGGAGCAAACCGATCAGAGCAACAAAAAAATCAGCTGTTCCATACTAAACTGCAATGCCTACTCGACTTAAATGTATGCAACAGCTGATTTTTGTTGCTTCGATCGGTTTGCTACCATAGTAAAAGTTGTTCAGTTTGATGGGTAGACTCTTAGTTTAAAAGGATGCTTATGATATCAATTTCACCCTGTATCTAAACTATTATAAAACTGTAACAGGAAGTTTGTCTGTACATTGAAGACATTAACAAAAAAAAAGTTACGATATGGTTTTTAGGTATCAGGGATACCTAAAAACCATATTATCGAAACTTTTCTCGATTTTTATCGTTTTCTCGATTTTTATCGTTTTCTCGGGGGTGGCATGCGAGGCTTACTGGTGTGAAATCGTAAATTGAATATAGTAAATACGAGCGTTAACCCGCGACTTCGTCCGCACAAATTATATACGAGATTTTAAGTCAGATAATCTATACTATTATAAAACTGTAACAGGAAGTTTGTCTGTACATTGAAGATATTAACAAAAAAAAGTTACGATATGGTTTTTAGGTGTCCCTGATTCCATATCAGCAATTTTTGGATTTTTTGTCTGTCTGTTTGTTTGTTTGTGTGTTTGTGCGTTTGAACGAGCATCACGCAAAAACTACTGAACCGATTTTTAAAATCTAGTATATAATTAGTGCGGACGAAGTCGCGGGTTAACGCTAGTACAATTATACATGTGATAGCTTTCAGTGTGTAACTTAGGTCTATTTTCCTATAACATTGTCCTAATAGAGGATAATTTATTTATGATTGAAACGTGTTTTTCTTTTCGAAATTCAAATTCCATTCGTCCACATCCCAAACACAGAACAAGGCCGCAAATTGTACTCAGGGAAAGGTCTTATGGAATATGCAGGCCATTGTGCCTCGTTGGTACACGGTTTATTTCACATAAGTCCTCAAACAAAGTCCTTATGAATATGACACAAGTACGAATATAGGTTGATCTGTGGGTCCTTGCATGTGGAACGCAACGTAGGAATGAATATTTGAATACAATAGCTTTTGGTAGCGGACCCTTTCTGATTACCGTTCAGTCTTGTAATTAGAAGAGGGATTGCAAAACCGATGATAAAGAATTTGGGAATGTATTTCGACTTTTTTACGCAACTACGGCGGAGTCAAGAAGAGGGTATCGTTTTAACGTAAGGGTTTTAAACGCGAATGGTACTTTTTAAGATTTCTATTAAAATATGACAGCTGTATGCCACCTAGCATGCCACCCCCGACTAAACGAGAAAAGTCGAGAGGTGCATTTGTGTATACAGGGTCCTACTAAATATTTTTTTTTACCAGCCTATTTCATCCCACTGCTGGGCAAAGGCTTCCCCTTTAATCTTCCAACCATCTCTATTCTGGGCAAGCTCGGGCCACTTGTCGTCAAAAGCATGCAGATCATCCCGCCACCTCTTCCTAGGACGACCCGGGCGCCGACGACCGTTTTCTGGGATCCAGGGCGTAACAATTATATGCGTTTTAAGGGGTTGATCAGACCGTCAAATTGGACAACTTTCTCTATGGGACCAACATCGAAATCGCGAAAAAACCAACGGCTGTCCCATAGATTTGGCTCGAGTAGGTTTGCAGTTTTGTACGGAAAAGCTGATTTTTATTTCGCGATTTCGATGTTGGTGACATAGAGAAAGTTGTTCAGTTTGACGGTCTTATCATCCCCTTAAAAAATTTTCAGCATATTAAGAAGACCCTATATGTTACTTTACGCATGCCAAAATAAGCGAGCATGACGATTTTCTCGTTACGTCGCTTTGCCGTGCATGACATGCTAGATCTGCTGTTAGTTTAAAGCGTTACCTTTAGAGACCATCAAACTGAACAAGTTATACTATGGGACCAAAACCGAAATCGGAAAGAAATAATTTGTTTTCAGTATGTCGGTGTTAGTCTTTGGTGAATGTTTTTTGATTTGATAGTCTAATCTTCAAATTGACAGCTTCAATATAAATGTAAGAAGTAAGTATTGCTTCATTAAAGATTTAAAAAAACGCTAACAAAATTTTCTTCTAAACTTCGACTAATCCTTTGACTATTTATTATAAGGACTAGCCTTGCGGTAGCATTTCCCCTTTGCCACGGTATAAGAACAATTGATCATGTGCAATTACATTCAATTTTATACCTTATCACTTAACGAGACTGCCTTTAATTGCGAAACAATAACTTCGAACTTATCACTTTTGGGGTTCACAAGACAACTTTTCATGATTTTTATCATTCAAAATTAGAATCTAAAGTTATTGGGAATAAAATCCAAAGTTGCGGATTTCATGTTACTTCGCCCCCCGCAAAAAGTGCCAGAAATGATTGTTAGTAGAATTACACGCGTAACTAGTCCTTATATAAGTAGTCAAAGGACTAATCATATTCAGAACAATGTTTCCATTATGTGACACATGTCACAGCATCAGACAGCATTTCAGTTCAAAGACAAAGCGAAAAGCGACCCTAATTATTTTGAGTTAGGTCTTATTTGAACCCTTTGAAGGTCAAAGGTAATATTTCAAAGACCTTTAACTGTTCGGTATACTCAAATAAACATTTAACTTGAGAACACAGGTAAATGTTGTTGTTTATCTATCTATCTATCAATCTAATTTCAAAGCCGTGTTCTTGATTAGATTCTATGACCCGGTTGGAGTAATGTTCGCCAGAGGACTGGGTTCGAATCCCGGTTCGATCATGGATATAACATGTTTGTGTCGTAATTGTAAACAGGGTGTACAATAAAACGGGACAGTTACTTCAAGGGGTGCTGTGCTTCAGACCATCAAACTGAACAACTTTCTCTATGGGACCAATATTGAAATCACGAAAAAAAAATCGGCTGTCCCATACATTTCAGTCGAGTTATGTTTGCAGTTTTGTATGGGACAGCCGATTTTTAATCGCTATTTCAGTATTGGTTATATGGCATAGAGAAAGTTGTTCAGTTTGATGGTCTGAAGCACCCCTTTAAGTAACTGTCCCATTTTATTTTACACCCTGTATACGTTTGGGATTACAACAATGTATGTGCCTGTAAGTTTTATTTCTTTTTATTGATGTTGGAGCGAACGCCTGATCCGAATCCATCACAAGAATAGTGTGTCCGAACCTTCATCATGACATTGCAAAGTTTGCTCAGTGTGACAGGTAATAAAGCCCGTTGCCATATTTAATGGATAGAAGGTAGGACAGGAAGGTAGGAAACCGTGGTGGTCTAGTGGCGAGTAACCTTGACTGCCGTGCAGGAGGCGATGGTTCGATCCCCGTCCATGCCGACTCGTACCAATGAGTTTTTATCGGAATTTATGTAAGATTTTGGCCACCACTGGCTTTTCGGTGAAGGAAAAACATAGTAAGGAAACCTATATGCTTCAATTTCGAGGCATGTATTGAACCCACTGTCCATTACAAGTAGCGACGGGCTCACTATACTCGTCACACTGGATAGAGTTTCGTTACTACTATGTTTTGAGTTTTCAGAATATCTCTGACTACCCCCTCGGGGAAAATAGTCGTGAGCATATGCTATGCTAGACGGTAGGATTTCTTACGATATTTCCCTTCAATGAAAAGCCAGTGTTACAAATCGTGCTTTATTTCTTAAACGATTTGGTCCGAGTTGGGCAGGGATCGAACCAAGCTACTTGTCACTAAACCAACACTTTAACAGTCAATAAGATATTCAGGTCAGACTTCCTCTCAGACCTTGTGGTTAAGAATTGGCAAAGCTCCAATGCCACGGAATAGACGAAAATATAAGGGCTTTGTGTCTTATAGAAAGTAAAATTAGAAACAGGATTTCATAATGCCTCTCTGGTTCAATTTGTATTGGAAGCTTCTCTGTTGTGTTGAGTCGGAGGGAATCATTTTAGATAATTAGCTTCTTATAATTAGCTTGTTATTATTAGGCCGCCAAGGTCTGCGGTTTGTTTGTGTCTGGAAAAATCAAAGCCTCGAAAAAAAGCGTGAAGCAACTTATTGCTTTATGTTTAAGAGTAAAGGTTTCCAAAAGGTTTGGTTTTCATAATCGATATTTCGAAATATTCTTTATTTAGGATATCTATTTCCGCGCGCTTTGGAGAGGTATAGACACTCAATCAATCCGCACGTACGACATGCCATGTACCAATGAGTTTTCCATCTTATGTACGTAATACCGAATGCTCTCAAAACGGTGAGAAAAACCTTAAGGCTTCTCATAAAGCAGTCGCGAATACATTCATTGGATCTTTATCATTATCTCAGCCGACGTCCACTGCTGGACATAAGCATCCCCCACAGATCGCCACAACGACCGGTCCTGCGCTGCCCTCATCCAACAGGTTCCCGCCTCCTTCACCAGGTCGTTGGTCCACATTGTAGTGAGCCTACCCACGCTACAATTCATTACATACAAAGTCAAGAACATTATCGCCATCTATCTTTGCAAAAAAAAACCTTTTGCGAACCTACATAGGACTGTATTCACAACAAGCTTAGCAGCTTTACAGCGACGAAGGAATAGGTCTCAAGAGATTTGTACGTGCTCACTGTCGCTGCGGCGAAATGTCCTGTGAAACGACTGTTTTGTTCGGTGTGCACGAAATTCTACGATATCGAGCTGAAAAATCCTTATTTAATGTTAGGAATCCTACAAGGATTCTAGCGACATTTTTTATCTTCTTCGAGTTACGATATGTAACTCGGAACTGTAAACTTTAGGGATGTTTAGAATGCTTGATAACCCAGGAAAATTAGATAAATCAGGAGAAATAATAGGGGATCGGACAATTAGTGAAATTAGCAACTTTTAGTCGAACGCCAAAACGCGCGCGATGTATGATAAATTGTACTAAATACCCACAAGTGACGTCATCAAAATTTCATAACTTTTTATAGTACGTCATGTTATTAAAAATAGTATTCTAGCTAAAAAAAACTAAAAAGGTGAGTATAGCGTTATTATCAAATGTTTATTTTTACTAATATAACTATAGAAAACTAAAATATATTTTACGCAGTCCGCTCCCCTTTTCCCGGTCCCGGAGTATTGAAACTAGGCAAAGACATGTATATTGGCGATGTTCGCACGGCGACACATCAAGCTATACAAAACCAACATAAGCTGGCCGCGCGACGTTATACGTTACTCGACCTACGCGTGGCTAGTTTATGTTGGTTTTGTATAGTAGCCCTGTCATTTTACGGTTTGAGCCGGGACTAATTAGTAATAGACATTTTTGTTCGGTATATTATGAGCCAATTTGAGCCTAGAAATGTACCAAAATTAAAAAAAAATCACGTAAGCAACAGTTCCAATTTTAAAATTTAGCTATTATCTCGTTCTAAAAAACCTGATGGTATTTTTTTTTTCACATATTTAAGGCTTTACCATTATACATACTACAAACATGGTGTGAATATTTATGTCTACTTAGAAGGTTTTGAAAAATACATTCGTATTTTCTAATAAATACCTCATTTTTTAAATTTCATTGACCATTTTATTGCTCAAAAATTATTTATATTGTTAAATCTAAGTCAAATGAGTGCATTGGTATTAATATCAATAATTTAAAATCCTTCTGGGACACATAATTTTGATTTCTATGTTGCGTAGCGAAATTTTTTTTAATATGCTTTGAGATAATCCTTTTGTCACTTAATGGTTCCGGTTACAGTTTAAAAGTCCAATTAGAAATTACTCCCTACCCCGCCTAACAAAACTCCGTAAAATGACTGGGCTATAGCTTGATGTGTCGCCGTGTGTACATGTCGATGTTTCCCGATCTTTTAGGGGCGGCAATGCTAGGCCCACTGGCATAAAGCTAATTTTGTCTCTTTCAATGCTAATGTTATAAAAACTATCTCAATCCCGACAAAGTGAAACTAAGTAAAATGTTATTAACAAAGAACCACTAACTTGCACAAAGGACGTACAAATTAAAGAAGCGAATGAACATGAATATGCAACGAAAGTCGCTACATGAGAGGGAGAACTGTTTTAGGCAATACGATTCGTATACGATCCAATTATGATCTAGAAGGATTTGTATGACGCAACGAAATACAAGAATTTCGAAGCATTTCAAGGGATGTTACCACGAGCTTTAGGTTAGGACTGGAGACAACTGGAGAAACTAGAGAAAATAGTAGGTACGAGTACGACTAATTGATTAAAGGGAAAGAACATTTAAATAAAGTGTATTTGATTCATTGATTTAAATAAATATAAAACTCAAAAACAACCGGTGCGAATCTTAACTATATTCAACTGTACTTAATCAAGCATGCAGTTTGCATGTCGAAGGTGTCAGGATGAAAATGACGAGGCAAATAAAGATAGGTTGGCTAGCCTTTCATCGACAAAAACCTTCCCAGACGAATCTTAGACGTCATCCACACGTATTCAGGCCGGCACGTTTTGCTGCTACATATTATACAGGTTTCAACTTAATATACTGAGTGTTTTTTTCAAAAGGATGATCGGGCCATCCAACTCAACAACTTTTTCTATGATGAGACCAACATCAAAATCCCGAAAAAAAACAGCGGATTCATACAAAACTGCAAACTCACTTGACCTAAACGTATAGGACAGAAGATTTTTTTTTTCGATTTAGATGTTGGTCCCGTAGAGAAAGTGGTTTAGTTTGATGGTCTGATCATTCCCTGAAAAAAACGTCAGCAAAATTAAGAAAGACCTTATATATTCAGCTCGGCTTATTTTACTACAGAAAAGCCGAACAAAATGTGCATACCCCAACATTCATGTAGCACGCCATACACCTTCCGACGACTCCATAAACTACACGATACTAAAAGAAAGTTATTCAAAATCTCAAAGCCACAAGAAATCTTATAGACTAAATACCACATGAACCTGGAATTCAGAGTCAAACCACGTAACATGCTGCTATGCATTCACAAGAACTATCAAACAAAAACTGTTCACGTAACTATTGACACAGTTGTTCTACTAAATTGGATGGCTTTGAATATTAATGGACAAATTTTGACTTTATGTTATCATAACTTTGGAACCAGAGGAATTTGTATTTGTAGTTTTTATCCTTTTTTTTGGAAATGTTTAGTCAGTTGTATTCCACTCTGATATTTAGAAGTTGGAGATCCTTTTTATTGTATTCTGTAATAGGAATTGTGACTTCAAGAAGGTTATGATTTTATTTTTCATATGATGGGTTTGCTCTTGACCTGAATCTAGTCCTCAGGACAAAGATGGGATCGAAGATATAGCGAGCTTACCCAGAACCCTATTCACTCGTACTTTAAAGAAATTCGGGTCGCAGTAGGGTCCTTCCATAAATTATTCCTGGAGTTGACTCACTTTACGATAGCCATTTTCCTTTTGCTGTCTCCCGTTTGCAATGGAGGTGTGGGGATACCCACATGTACATTTATTCGGCGGTGTACCAGCAAATGGGATACCGCCGATTTGTATATACTAAGGGGCAAAAGCCCAAATAAATTAGTACACACTGAGACTGAAAACATTTCATTTCTCTGCCCTTACTACCACTGCAATCCTCCTCTTTCCGCACACGAGAGATCCCCAAACAGGGAAGTTGGATATCTATGTTTCCTACTCTTTCTGTCTTCTTTGATTAAGTTCGTTGCAGCACAGCTAGCATGCCACCCACGACAAAGCGTTTAAATGAGAAAAACGTCATGCGTGTTCTTTCTGGCATAAGTAAGATAATAAGGATGGAGCCACATCTCGATTTTTATCGTTTTCTCGGGGGTGGCATGCGAGGCCTACAGGTTCCAAGACAGATTACACATCCCCCGGGCTTGCTGGTGTCTAGTGTTGTGAGGATGGACGCTCTTGATCCTGGTTTACAGGAGTTACTGTGGTGGGGATATGCCCACCACCAGGGCATAGGCCCGGCCCGCTTACTCTATCTATGGGTTCGGAAGACTCATAAGAGTAAAGAATTAGCCATGCAATGAGTTTGTTACGTTTCTCGGGTTCCCGTTGGGTATAAATAATCCATCTTCCTTCCTTTCTACGGTGTGCTAATCCATCACTGTCACTCCAACAGGGACTTCTCTTTCATGCTTCACCGCAGTCACTAAGAAAATAACAAAGAAATACCTTTTTATGTATTATATATTATTTTCGTATCACATCCATAATAAACAATAATATACATAATAAACAAAGGATATATTCGTAAATAATTTAGTCGCCTATAAGAGACAAATAATGCAATCAATAACTGTTTATCAATGCATGACGCGTAAGTAATAATACGTACGACGATCAAATATTTATGTACGTCCATTGTATCGAATCAAATGTTAAGTATACGATTGTGTACACAGATGTACAACTGTTTTTATTATACTTTAACGACATTTAGTTTTCGACAAGTTCAAGATATTATTGCATTCGAACGCACATAATAATTCGTGAATTCATTACAGTTTTTGTCAGTCTACTGAAACACATGCCATGCCACAGTATAAGAAAGAGTATCTATTACTTCTTTCTTATACTGTTCTTATACTTCTTTCTTATATTGTATCTTTTCTGTAAATGCCTTGAATTTTTGATACGACACAATTTTAACCATTTCTCTCACCGGTGCTTAGATAACTCTGTCTAGGTCTTAACTTTGCCTCTCTTCCTCTCTATTTTTCCTTAAAAGTGTCCGATCATTTTTCCTGTCCGGTTTAAGGTTTAAGGACACATAAGCATAATTAAATTCATAATTTTTCTTCAAGCCATGACTGTGGCAAAGTCGTTCGCGTTGTGTGCGGCATCTAAGAAGCTTCTTTAGTATCATCATCAGCCTATATAAGTCCCACTGCAGTGCACTGGCCTGCTCTCAAGGAGGTATGAGCGTTAGTCCGCCACGCGTGTCCAATGCGGATCGGTAAACCAGAATTTCTTCTTCAGCGTATACTGGTTTCCTCACAATGTTTTCCTTCACCGTCTTGACCTCCCAAAATAACGAGCATATTAAAGTAAATAAACGAATACTTTCTGAACTAAAATTTCACAACCTCTCGTGAGTTCAACAATGCGTAAAGAGGTTGCTAATACTAACGTTGTAATTCGAAACTAATCATTATGCGGGGAGGAAGACATACATCCGTGCTCAATGGTGAAATAGTGGATTAGGGAGTTTTTTGTTTGTTATTAAATGGGTTGAAAGGAAATTATGGTTTCAGGGTAACGATTGCAACAAGTTTAGTGGATCAATGTCTGCCGTCTGTTGTTTTATTGTGTTGACGAAGCATGTCAAATTTTTTCACTATAGGTGCAACTGTTTAACGAAATATATTATTTGTTTCTGATTCAACAAAAACAAAAATCCGCAGAAGAACCAGAGTAACTTACATAGCCCAAAGAATTGCTAAACTAAAGCGGCAGGGGGCGGGGCACATTGCTCACCGAACCGATGGCCGATGGGGCCGAAAAGTTCTCGAGTGGCGACCGCGTACCGGAAACCGCAGCGTGGGTAGGCCCCCCACACGGTGAACCGACGACCTGGCGAAGGCGGCGGGAACACGTTGGATGAGGGCAGCGCAGGACCGGTCGTTATGGCGATCCTTGGGGGAGGCCTATGTCCAGCAGTGGACGTCCATCGGCTGAGATGATGATGGTGATGATGATGATAATTTGTTTGACGAAACATATTATTGACAATTAATTTGTTAAATATTACTTGGTTCTTTGGGCTTCGGTGTCTGATTATCATTACGTATCCCATTAAGTTTCTCATTTTTATTGAGTTGTCATGCACGAGCGTTCGATTACTTACCCTGATACCCACATTCTCAAAAACTTAATGGTACAAAGTCTGACCTGGACTGGAAATGAACCGATCTGCATGGAAAGCAGGTCTTGTAGTGCTTAGGCGTAAATTAGATAATAGTATGATCTTGTAAAAGAGCTTACGCAGGTCAGCCACTACGGCACTACAGCAATGAGCTTCAACCTAGCGGCTGGCGAGTTATCACGCAGGATCGGGAAAAGTGGCCCTTGTTTGGAAGACCAAGACAAGACCCACTTTGGGTTCCTAAGCTATCGGAGTTAGTTTATAAAAGAGCTTCAATTAAATCAGCCCACATCAACCCACTGCTGGCATAGGCCTCCCTTTTATTGCGTCACTCCTCACGGTCCTGTGCCAATCTGATCCATGGCCGACCTGCAACCCTTACAATGTCTCACCAACGCATCGATGGTCTACCCACGGACCTCCTTCCTTCTCTTGGCCACCATTCCAATATTGCCTTGGTCCACATGCCGTCTTCCTTTCTAGCCAAATGTTCCGCCCACCTCCTATAGATAGATATGCGAATATGATGCTGATTATGTACTTCTAAACCAATTTCGGCCACGGTGACTGTTATTTTTTTTTTTTTTAATGGATTTGCTCTTGACCTCAATCCAGTCCTCAGGACAAAGATGGGGTCGAAGATGTAGCGAGCTTACCCAGAAGGTGACTATTCACTCGGTGCTTCCATTCTGTTATCGGCCTTGATGAGCTCTCATGTAGCTATCATAGCCAATCTTCATAGAAGATCCTCGCACATAGCGGGCACGCAAGCACGTTGTTCTCATTATGATATTGTATATAGCCGCCTGGTCAGGCTTATGAGAGATTATCGTATAAATAAGATATTATGATAAAAGAAAGCAGCGGAAAGGTAGTGATATAATATAACAGTAAAGAATGAAAACCTAATTGTTATGTTATTAATAGGAACAAGGAAACGGGGTTTTATATCATACCGTTTTGTTAAATAATAATTTTTTAGTGATTCTATTGAGCAAAAAAATAGGAAACAGAATACTTAAACAATTGAAATAAAGTTATAATTATCTTTTCGAGTTTAATTTTATTCGACAGTTAAACCAGTGAAGCGCTCGACGGTTTTAAATCACACGCTTAAGCGAATAGGTTATCTAATGAAATGTATTTTAACTATAAAAGACAAGAAGAACGTGCAAACCACGCGAGCAGAGCAAAATCATCATCATCAGCATATATTATACGTCCCACTGCCGTCTAACTTACACGGTGAGAAAAATTGCATTAGAAATTCTGATGCGTATGTCCATTTAGCGCAATACAGATTGGTGGCCTTCACATACGCATCAGAATTTTTTCTTCAGCGTATGCAGGTTTTCTCAAGTTGGTGGTTCACCGTTTGAGAGTAGTCGGTATTACGTACGCACGGCGACATATCAAGCTATACAAAACCAACATAAGCTGGCCGCGCGTAGGTCGAGTAACGTATAGCGTCGCGGTGAAGGGAAACAACTTGGGAAAACCTGCATACGCTGAAGAAGAAATTCTTGATGTGTCGCCGTGTGTACATAAGTTAGAAAAACTTATTGGTACATGACTTGTCGTCCATGCGGATTCGAATACGGACCTTAATGATATCGTGCATGCTATATGACGAGAGGACAACATTTGTTTACTTTATTCCACCATTGATCCCGCGAAGTAGAGTATGGTCTACTTCCTTTCATATTCATTCGTGAGAAGAGACTTGTCCCCTGCAGTGGGATATTTATAGGCTTTGATTATTCGGGAAGCTATAGCTCATAGAAACAGCTCTCTCCCATGTTTAGATTAGAAAAAATCACAAAGCAGTCTGTAGAACAAATAAATAAAACCGCCGCAGTCGCTAGCTCGCACCACAGGCAAAGGGTCACGATACCGCTACGCTAGCCGCGCCGGCGCCGTCGCTGCGGCTTGCACGAATACGTTCTATATTCAAATACATCGACTGTCCTACTGTTTACTCATTTTAAACTGGCACGCTATCGATTATGTAACTCATTGATCGTCTCTCTCTATCTTCCAGGCTTACTCATAGTTGATCTCGACTAACGTGGCTGCTTAGTTCCATAAGCAGTCAAGTAGGTACGCAGTTTATACACGTATTTACTTGTACGCGCTATTCATAGGTAGTTGCACTCTCATCATCATCAGCCTATTATGGTCCACAGATGAAATCAGAAATCAAAATTTTATTGGCCTTGTAACAGAGAATGCTACAGTAGGTACGTCAAGTTTCTACATAGACCACATAGACTACATAGACCTCTCCCAAGGCGCGCCACAAAACTCTATCCTCGGCCGTCCTCATCCAGTCGCTCCCCGTTACCTTTCTTAGGTCGTCGGGCCAGCGGACCGCACGGCGTCCCACACTACGCTTGCCAAGTTTGTGGTCTCCTCTCTAGAACTCTGACACCCCACCGATCAGATATGACCAGCCCAATGCCACTTCACCTTGCTAATTTTCAGAGCTATGTCAACCAATTTAGATGCACTCTATCCTCCTTAAATCCCAAATCACATCATACACATCGTATGCAGTGACTCTAACCAGTAGCCACACATAGATAGACATCAACTGGGAATTGACTGGACAAATTTGCCGTAGCACACATCTGAACCAAGCTCTCCAATAATATAGGTATAATTTATTCGAACAGGCAGTCTTACTAAATTCTCGAATAAATAACCAAACTTACCAAATAAAGTCTAAACTTCGTTCCAGTTTCGTGACAGCTCCAATCAATCCAAGATATAAATCTGTTGGTGGATTTACGATCGCAATTCTTCAGATTCAAGCAAAGCGGCGGACCGAAGCCAATTTGGATAAAACGGTTCGTTTTGTTTAGCTATTTCATGCCTGTGAGGTTTTTTGTTTGTGCAATTTTTTTACGATAGTTTCAAACTATTATAAGTATGCCTATTTATTGCCTATATAGCCAACTGTATTTCAGCATGCATATTCAATGCATGGCCAAAGCAATATTAGAGTGTTGGTCATTGGAGGAACGGAGGTCAATGGGTAGATCACCAAAACAACGCATAAGCAAATGCCCACGAATATTTCCCCGAGAGGGTAGTCAGATATATTCTGAAACCTCAGAACATCCACGTTTCACTAGTACCTAGTAGATACCGAAACTCTGTCCAGTGTGACGGGGAGAGAGCCCGTCGTCACCAAAACAGCGCCTGGGCGTTATTTTGACGTTATAACGAATGTCATCAGATTCATCATCATCATCAGCTTATATTCGTCTCACTGCAGAGCACAGGCCTACCCTCAAGCAGCATGGTATGGGCGTAAGTCAACCACGCGTGCCCAATTCGGATTGGTAGACTAAACATACCTATCAGAACCAGACCGGTGGTTTGATCAGACTACATAATGGTAAAATTAAAAAAGCTTTTGCCTTAGTGGCAGGACGTGGGGTTTTGATTAATGGCTCTAGTTAAATTGCTAAAGAGCGCTTTCACTATTATCTGGAAGCAAATTTAAACGTTTTGTTGCATTGGCATTCGATCGAACTTTGTAAAACTTTGACCAGTTCAGTCGACATTGTGTCTAAGTGACCTTAAAGCCTAACACGGACATTTTGGCACATCTTCCGACCCACCCAATAATCATTAGGAATCTGGCACAGGTTCTAACCATATTAGAGAACATTTTAGCCAATTTGGGTAAACGATACTGTTGACATAAAGAACAAAGGGTCGTTTCGACGGTATAATGCTGGTCAGGAGTCCCTTCGTTTGCATAATAGTTTTGAGGTGCTTCATTTCAGACGTATCGCTCTTCGGGGAAAAGAAGGGACAAACAATGTTAAATATTCCTTCCATCCAATCTGTAGTATGGTAACTAAGCCAATGTAGTGTCTCTCGCGTTAATGACGTTTAGCTGCGTAAGTAGTTCGTAAGTTATAAACAAGTGCAATTATGTATAATCGATTGAATTCAATATATGATACTTAAACTAACAACTATGTTTGACTCTACCATCCCGCGTCTCCTCGCATCTTCCGTGCAATAACCCACGAGGATACCACATGGCGACCTTGCGTGGATAACAAATGCCAGTCCTTATAACAAAACGGTTTAAAAAAGGTAAAGATTCTGCCCACTATGTTTCGTTGTCTAATTATAAAAGTACCTCACAGAACCAGTAAAGATTTTATGTGTTTCGGAGATCCACATAAATAATTTTTCTTTTTTCTTTTCTTTCAGTAATAAAAAAATATCGTTTATTTGGAGCCATCATTTACTAAGTGAGCCATATACCTACTCCATCACTATATTATTTTAAGCATAATTTACAAATTCCAATAGAATCGCATTGCAATTTGGAAAACATACTGGGGTGCTTCAAATATAATCATTAATTTATTCGTTGAAAATAGGTTTATAAGATGTTACAAAGGATTTATAGAGCCTACACCACCATCATCGCCATCCATAATTAAAGTTCAGTACTTTAATCATGGAGCCAATTCAATGAAGAGTTCAGTGTTGGTATTTGGGTCACGTGTTTCATGGTCTGATGCACTTCCTAAAATATGTAACGCATTTAAGTTTACACCCTTTTTACACCCAGTATTGCAAAACCTTGGTTGATTGGCAACAGTAACAAGACTACGTTCCAGAACCACCTTTTCTGAATATTACAACGCATACCAGTCAAATATTGTTGACACAGGAACGGTATTCAAAGGGTCTTCGGCAGAGCAATAAATTTTAATATTCCGTTCACACGTGGACCCTTCGTTTGCATAACGTCACTTGCTAAGGTCCTCTGTTCCGTTCTCAATAGTTTCTTAAATAGACACCCGGTAGCTCGGACATGGACCTTTTGTTTTGAACTCAATACAATAGTGTACCGTTTATTGCACTCATGTTTTTGCAAAAGTCTTTGAAACATAGGGTGTTGATTACTGAGGCCTATTTATCATTATTCCCAGTATCGAAATATGCAAAATATAGCGTATTCTTTGTCCCCACCGAATCTGTTTTTCTTAGTTCACTGACATTTTGCCAATCGATGAAATAAAAGCCCGCGCGATTCCTTTACGCATTCGTCATTGTATGTATTTTTATCTGATGCGATATGATTATGCATTTCAGCAATTTGGCAGACCTGGCTATGAATGCACCAACTAAGCCCGATTACTATCCATAAAGTCACTCGTCTCCACTTAACTGCCTTTCGCAAACTGTTGCTACAAATAACCGGAAATCTCACCTTACGTTTATCCAATCGCGGTCTCCAATTCAGAACTCATTGGTCCTAATTCTAACGATTGCTTCTTCTTCTATCTGACTGGAACACTTCTATTTCAGCTTCGAAATCTTTAATGTTCATATAAGCTAGAAGCTACAATACATTTAACGATCTTGCAAAATATTTTCCACAGAAAGTCGCGAACCTATTTACTTACTGCATTCATTAGCGACACAAAGGGAGAATATTCAGAAGTCATAAATCATAAACCTTCTACCCCTATCCCATTTTTAGGGGTAATGTCCTCCCATCCATAGTAGCCATGGATAGGTCCAAAGAACATTTAGTTTAGAAGCACAATTTGGTCTGTCATCTCGATACGTATTTGAAGTACCCACAGACCAGAAAGCCTGGACTGTCAGTATGTAGGTAGTATACTTGACGTTTCGTCAAAGTAAATGCAATATTGAGTAGCAATTGTTTTAACTTATTTTTCTCGTTTGAAATGTTCGCTCAAGGCCCCATCCATTAATTTTACTTTGATCGAAGATACTAGCCCCGTCATTTTAAGCGCTTACTCCATTCTGACATCCTTCACACAAGAATTCAGAAGTCAACGTTAATGAGACTAAACCAATCAATGTAGCCAGAAAGTAACCTGATTTAGAAACCCGATTAAATAATCATGACGAAACGGTTTTACCTATCACGACTAACCTAAATATAGAGCTGTGAACAGTGTTGCCAACTTAGTGGATTTTCCACTAAAACTGGTGGTTTGGACCCCCCTTTTAGCGGAGAAATTTTGCGTTTAGTGGCTGGTGGTTTTTTCTAGTGGTGAAGTAAAACTTCTTTAGGCGCGACTAGGGAGTAAAAGGCCCTTTAGACGGGCAATCGATTGTTATCTTCCTGCCATCGCGCTGATCATCCGAATCGTGCGGCACCAAAATTGCTCGTCTAAAGTCCGATTGTACGATCGCAAATCCAGTCTCAGCCAATATTAGTGGAAAACTTAGTGATTATGAGAGTGGGCCACTTTCTGTTAGTGGTTTTCTGGTGGTGTCAGTTGAATATGGTGGAGAGCTAAGTTAACTGTTGGCAACACTGGCTGTGAACGTTTCACAGTCGACATTTGGAATCCTTTCCTCTCGACGACCTTTGCTCTCTTCAAATCTACCGCATAGAACTTAGGGCTTAGAACAAAGACTGGCTAGGTATCATAAAGTATTTGCAACATACGCACGGAGCGAAATATCTAGTCCCTTATTTACACTTTAATTTTGTATTACCGAATATTTAACGTGAGGAAACCTGCATGCTTCAATTTCGACGCATTACAAACCTACTGTCCATTACAAGTGGCGACTGGCTCACTCCCCGTCATACTGGACAGGATTTCGGTACTACTAGTGAAACATGGATATTCTGATGTTCGACTCGGGAACAAATATTCATATTCATCCATTGACTTACTAACTACTGGACGTACGATCCACGCTCTAAAGTTTCCGAACCAAAAAAACACTTATAGAGAAACAATTACGCGCCAGTCTTCGTTTGATTGACGGACTACGCTCACGCGGACTACGCTCACGCGGACTACGCTCACGCGGCTCACGCTGCATGCCGTGTGTGAAAAAACTACGCAAGCAAAATAAAATTTAAATTTCATCAGATTCAGTGTTTTTATTAGGATTATATTACTAACTTTCGTTTATGCAGGTTAGTATGTGACACTTTTTTCGAGAATTTTGTATTTGACCCGGCGTCCATAAGTTAGTAAGTCAATGGATTCATCATACAAATATTTGCCCCTTACGGGATACGAACCCGCGACCCTTTGTACAGCAGGCAGGTTCACTAACGACAGAGTTATCGCGCCGTCATCTAATATCAAAAACACCACTGATCCAAATCATTTCATAACAAACATTGCGTCACTTGTAACCCCCACGCGTACATTCACCCTGCAGTTGACACTCGGCCAAGTCCTTGAGGCTGCATCACTGCATGGTCATAGTATAATAAAAACTACTAGTGGTGAAGCACAGCGGTCGCGACGACAGGTCAATGGAGCGCGGGGCCAGGGTACGCGTCCCGGTACTGTAGTACCAGGTTTACAAGTCTCACCGATGTACCTGCGCAGTTGACAAATTTTAAAAGCGCGCGAAATTATATTGACCAATCACGATGTGACACCTTGCCGCTATTGGCGTATTGCTTTCCCGCCCTTTTCGCTGCCGAAGCATCCATAGTCTGCTATTCGAGTTGCAGCGAGATAAAGAATACTCGATTTTGCACTGCTCTGAGCAAACGAAGATTAACGAGCGGAATTATTTTCCTGGTCGTACTGTACCGAGTTGTTTGCGCAAGATCTCCGTCACTTCCTTTGACACTGTCAGCTTATAGCTGTTATTTCATCCAAATGGTAAAAATTTTAAAGAAGAGTTAACATGTTCGGTACTGAGTGAGTGCGAGCGAGACGTTCCTAAGTTCCTAAACAAATGCGTAGGAATACGCATTTGCTTAAGAGGAACCACGATTCAACCAGAGGGGGTGAGGTAAAAAGTCGGTGGGAGGCAGGGAGTATCCGTACTGTTTGTTTGTAGTACCAGATACTCTTTCTTAAACTGTGACTCAGTCGTAGACACCGAGATTATCGTAAGCGTTGCGCTGGGTTGATTTCTGCCACTCGCTCCAGACGGCAACGTCGCATACTTCGCGCGCTGTACGAAGTAACAACAACGCTGCAGCAAGCTTCTCTAGGTTAGGGCTGCCATAAATGTTAGAGAGCCGACCGGGACATTAAGAATAGAAATAGGGTAAGAAGCTACCTATACCAGTGGCGTAGCGTAGGTTTCTGTCGCCTGGGGCACCTGCCCCCTTTTCTCTGTATGGATAATTCCTAAAAAAAAATACGGAGCGCGCGGAGCGAGCTCGAAATTTTTTAACAAAACTACTCAGATAGTGGTAAGAAAAATTAAAACTTAGAGCGAGCGAAGCCAGCTCGTCCGTTTCCCTTTTATAGGAACTGGTTATAGCCAGAACTCTATCAGTACAAAACAATTGCACCTAAGTAAAAGTGGTGGAGTGAGCGAAGCGAGCTCGAAATTTTAACACCACAACATAGCTGTGGTTAGAACTCTTTAGGAATGCAGTAATTAAAACAGGGATTTTTGAGCGTGCGAAACAACCTTAACTTTTCTCCGCCCTACGAATTAGTAAAACATAGAGCTCTATTAAAATATATTTTTGTCGCCCATTAGTAAAGGTCGCCCTTTGTAATTGTCTATTATGCTGTTTTCATTTATATTTCCGTGTGTACAATAAAGTGTTAAAATAAAATAAATAAATAAATAAAGTGCCGCATGAAAAATCTACAATATCGGTGACTCCTCTCTTCTTCACCGCCACTTTTCTTTGCCTATTGATATTTTTCTAAAGTTCTGTCCGGGACAAATGACTTGCTGACAGGGACACGGGGACGTAATGCTTCAAACCGGGACATGTCCCGGTGTACCGGGACGTATGGCAGCCCTACACTAGGTACATTTGGGCGCGTAGCGTCTTGCAGTAGATAATTATAGCGTGAGAATTTAACGTTTTCTAAGGAAGTGATGTATCTGTTACGAAGTTACTAGTAATCTGTGCCTGTTGCAAATTCAATGCCGGTGCTCCGACTACCGCGCGAGCATAGATCCACCACGGTCGCTAAGTTTCACTAGTAGTTTTATTACACTATGACATGGTGCATAATGACGTCACACTTCCGAGCTATTATTTCAGTTTACGCTACATTGTGGACTTGTTCAACCATGGTAAGCTCGTAAATCAAAGCATTGTAACGTTTATGACTTAGCAGTTAAGAGTTGTAAAGAGGGACTTGTGAACCTGAAGTTTCATTTTATGGTTTGTGGGTTGACCTTTAGTTAAATTAAATCTTTGTTAGGTATTTCATGTTTAAGGTAAAACTTTTACTAGTGTCCTTGCAGGTTGCATAAGTGAACAAGCGTTATATTGTAGCTGAAAAAATTTTTATTCATTTTTTTGCTCCGATTTCAAGGTACAGCCCAGTTTTTCAGTTAGTAGTAGTAGTTAGTACAGTTCAGTTTTTTGAATTGGTATAGCTAAATCATGACTTTTCGTAAATTGGACAATTTGGACATCAACATTACCAGCCTATAAAATTGCAGTGGAGGTCGTGAGAGGATATCTCACGAATCAGGGAAAGATAATGCGCCAAACTCAACCTATAAATGACTCGAATTTGCAGCAAATGACAAGGGAAGTTGAAGAGTAGATAAAACACATAAAAAAAAAGTTTTCTTGTTAAAATTTTCCTGGAACTAGGTCCAAATGGACTTTGAGATATTCAAATGTAGTTTTATCCCTAGGGCAGTTGACTCGTTGCCAAACCACTTAGGACGTTACCGTGCACTATAATGTGTTAGTTTGACTTTTAGTGGACTCTTCGCTTTGCTTACATTCCAAGCTTCCGTTTGTTAATTCATACACATATACATAATATCCGTAGTGGTATCCATAGTCCGTGTGGTGTGTGGTGTCACCATCCCATTTCTTCCCGTGGGTGTCGTAAAAGGTGACTAAGGTATCTACCGGAGGATGGGCAGCAGCATCCTCTGAGTACACACATTCAATCCAACTGCGATCGCAACCCGCCTGCCAAGCGTGGTGATTATGGCAAATCCCCCCGTTTTGGGGGAGGCCTATGTCCAGCAGTGGACGTCTATCGGCTGATATGATGATGATGATGGATACATAATATGATCACGCTATTGTCCCATGAGTGTGACTCAGTACAAGAGTTTGCTTGCCATACAAGTGACGACCTTCTCCTTTTCAGAGAATAAGGAATAACCAAGGACAAAATATGATATCATTATGGGCCTTTACAGGGTTTATATGCGTTACATATCGAACAGATGCTTCAAACCATCAAACTGAACAACTTTTACTACGGGACCAAGATAAGATAAATATGCTTTATTTGCACATCAAGAACATACAAATACAATTTATAAACAAGAATGAGAAGGGTACAAAGGGCGGTCTTATCACTAAAAGCGATTTCTTCCAGACAACCATTGGACCAACCTTGTATCGCGAAAAAAAACAGCTACTTCGTACATTTTGGTCGAGTAGCTAATTCTATAGCTGGTGACTTGAAGTACAGGTACGTGTACCCAAGTACACATACTTACCAAGCACCAATCTCCACCAACAAACTCTTGTACTCAATTTAATATCTTTATTTGTTTTTATTAATTTTGTGTTTGTGGTGAGAAAAATAAAGAAATTTTATATAATGACATTTTCTAAGGAACAGCAGATTTTTATCGCGATTTCAAAGTTGGTCCCATACTAAAAGTTGTTCAGTTTGATGGTCTAAAGCACCATGAAGTGCAATTCTCTTTGCGTCACATCACAGGCGATCTTTCCTAAGTGGCATGTCACAGCTCAATTTCATCTACATGTAGAACAATAAGAATGCACAATGACAGCCGGGAATGTTAGGAGCAGACTATAAAGTGCTGCTGCGTATCTGCAACGATCCTGCCGTTCCTCTAGATTAATTCCTTCATTCACATTCAATTGACAGCGGAACGCCTTAACGACTCGACGGAGTGTAATAAAAAGAACTATGTAGAACATTCTAGCATGTTCTATGATGAGAAATACTAGGTTAGGCTTAAAGCTGGTTTCAGAAAAGCGTTTATAATCGCGCAACCTTTTGAGCTCTGTACAGGACATTGCATATCATATCCTCATTGTATGTCCGGTCACACTTTTACGCCACCGGTTTTCGGTAGTTTGGCAATTTTCCAAGCCAGTTGTAATCTTCAATAAGTTTATCTGTTTACTTCGACATCTGGAGATGGGCAGGACACTTGCGACAAGAAGACAGAGGTCAGTAGGCAGACCACCAGCACGTTGGTTCGATGACATTGTGAGGGTGACAGGTTCGCATTGGATCAGATTAGCACAAGATCGTGAGAATTGGCGCAATAAAAGAGAGGCCTAGGTCCAGCAGTGGGTTGATGTGATTGATGACATCTTAAACTTCCTTTAGCAATTCCATTCACATCTTGATACTCTGATGATATCCGTCACGTGCGTATTGTTTATCCATATCAAAGAATCTAGCATCCTTTCTCGCTTCCGATGGTAGTCGAAAACGACCGATCGTAAACGAAAGCAATCACAATGGTGGACAGCTGATCGTATGGGTATTCGATTGGAAGGGTATGTGTATGTATTCGAAACGGGTTCAAACGGACCGGGGACCGGTTTCCTTTGCAGGCCAGCAGCGTGAATTGCGAACATATGTCACGTCAACAAAAGGTTTCCGTTCGCAGATAATTTTAGCACATAAAGAGCCGATGGCGCATTGCGTAGAGGTATGGACAATCAGTAATGAGGGTCTTGGTTCGAATCCGCACGGACGACATGTCATGTACCAAAAAGTTTTTCTAACTTATGTACGTAATACCGACTGCTATCGAACGGTGAATTCCAACGCTCGTGCTGTCCTAAGTCACCTCTAATGTATACTAAACTTAAGGCACGGTACTAAATCAGGGACGGTGTATGGGCGTTAGTCCAGCACGCGTGCCCACATACGTATTGGTAGACTTCACATACGCATCAGAATTTCTTCGTAAGCTAGGTTTCCTCACGATGTTTTCCTTCACCGTTTGAGACTGAAAACTCATTGGCATGTTATGCCGTCCGAGCAGAGACCTCGGACCCTCGTGTTTGATTGTCCATACCTCTCCACGACGCGCCACAGACGTCTAAGCTAAGGTATATGTCTATTAAGGTATATGTTTGATCCTAATTCTAGACAAACTCATGGGTGTATAGCATGCTGTCCGTGCGGATTCGAACCGCCCCATGATTTAGTGTCAATGCCTCTCCACAACGCGGCACCGACGTTTACGCTCCAGAAGTCTAGATTAACGTATAGATGATTCTAACAGTAGCATCTAGTCTCCTATATACGAACAAAACAAAGCCGCTCGCATCCTCATCAACAACCTACGTCATATAATCGCCTCGTTTATCTTAAGACAGTAGACTCTGTTCCGACAAATGAGTTAAGTCATTAGGCGATAACTCTTTGACATGTACTTGAAATTATTTGGGTTAACTTATTTATTATTGGAGAGGGTATCAGGGGTCAAGGGTCTGACGAACGTAATGTTTATGGATTTTTTGTTAGTTTAAGTTGTTGATATGAAGAGTGGTTAAACTTTAGAGGGTGGAACAACACTGAGAAACTTTTATTAAGGGATCAACACAGAAATTGCAAACAAAGATGTCTGTGGTGATGGGTAACTTGTCTTTCGCCAACTAAAACAGCATAAGAAACCTCACCATGTTGATCGATTCGTAAGGCACGTAATGGGACGAAATGGATTGGTATATTCTGAGCAGGAACCATATTATACTGAAAATCGCATCAAATTCAGATTTAGTGCAGGCTCCAATGGGTTATTCTTAATATGCAAAACATGTAAACTGCATTCTGACTTCTCATATGTGTTGTACTTATCCTATATAGGCTTCTACATTATGTTACCAGTGAGTATTGTGGTGAGTTCCTACTCACTAAAGATGACCAATCCACTTTCGCTCATTCAATCAGACGTGGTAAAAAAATGCCAATACACCCTAATTAACCGATGTCCCAGTAGCAGGGACAACCGAGACTCTTTATATTCTAAATTTTCGACTACGTATATTTTAAAAGATGTGATACTGTAATACAACAAGAATAGGTACCAGTAGAATCACAAAAAATTACTTCGGAAAGTAGTTTTTATGATATTTGAATAAATTATTTCACTGATTGACTATTGATCACTGAGGGCAAACAGGAAATAATTCAGTGCTTTGCCTTTAACCCGCTCCGTGAAATTTGACGAGACCTTTACCGAAAATCCCAAAAATCAAGTCATTTTTCTACTTATTCCATACTCCTACGAGTTACGTTACGGAACATTTGATACGTAATAGAACACATCTAAACTAGACATTTAATACCTCATCAGTATACTCTAACTGTAAACGTAATACCAAATATAATAAGACATAAAATAGATAGATCGGATGTTGCATCTCATTAGTTGACAGGAAGCTGGTCTGGCGCAAAAACTAGCGCCCTGTGTGTCGATGACCTCTAGAGCACGGTAGTTTGTAGTGCTGTACCACGATTATATCGATTATGACTTGTGGTGATTTAGTTGATCATGAGCTGAACGTATGTGTTTGGATCGATTGAATTCGATTCCTCTGTACCACAGATTATTTACTAGACTATTTCGCGCTTTTTTCGAATTTAGAACGTGGCGCTTCAGGAACGAAAACTATAATGCGCCTTATGTCAATGAGCGACAGCCTGCATCTTGTCAACATCTTGCAAGATGCAGGTTGTCAAAGGTAATTATCGCAGCTGTCAAACGTGAGTGACGGAGCACTGCCTGTAACACTAAGTTCTACGAGATTCATGTACCTACGGTTGTAAGATATTTATCATTGTCACTAAGCCCGGCGCGGCGGTGAAAGAAAACATCGTTAGGAAATCTGCATACCAGAGAATGAAAAGAAAATACCATAAGTGCGGATGTATGTGTAAAATATGGATGAGTTTGTTGAGAACACAATAGACCAGCAATGGTCGCAGTGTTACATAACAAACCTTGCTTGCAATTTGCAATAGCTTAGCCAAAAATAATAATGTGGTTGGATGAACGCTAAAGAATGTTTTTATCGAAAGTACAAATTATTATGATCATCAGCCTGTATACTTCCTACATTAGGGCTGCAAAATTATTAAATTATATCTTCAAATACCTAATTCAAGGCAAATATTAGTCAAGTTGAAGATTCAAATCCATACTTTACATTTCAATTTCTTAGATCGAAATTCTCCGTGGGATCCTCAGCATAAGTTTCGATTCCATGAAATTCAATTCTCAAAGCAGCTTAAATGTTTGCTCTGTTTTGGCCTAGTTCAAATTATCTTCGAGATTCAATCGCAAGTTTAATCCTATCTACATCGCTTTATGCATTCGAATTTCCATAGGAATCTAGAGGATTCAAAATTAATTATTCAAACAAAACCAATTACAGAATTCAAATGATCTTTTATCTTTCATGATGGTACGTTTTGTAATCGTCAATGTGTTATGGTGGGAATTTTAAAGGTGTTTTTTTTTTTAATTTTGCAAAATATAAATAAATCTGCACAATCTCTACTTATTTCCTCTTCTTTGTTTGTCAGTTGTTTTTAGTATGACATTCATAATACAAGGTGTTATAAAAATACAAATAAACATTTAATTGAAGAGCTAAATGTATGGGACAGCTGATTTTTTTCGTGATTTCAATGTTGGTCCCATAGTGAAAGTTGTTCAGTTTGATGGTCTGAACAACCCCCATGTTTAACATTTTTATTTTTGTAACACCTCGTATACTCACGCCTGTATCCCATTGTGGTAGACAGAGACTAAGGTTAGCCATCGGCTACGATCCTGACACACCTCTTTTGCCTCTTCCACAGTCATAAAATATCGACAGATGTTGTAATTTATCGATAACATAAAGGCTACAACACTGAAAGGGGCAGAGGCGTGACGGCGCAACTCACGATCTAAGCAACGTTGACTATGTTTAGCTACACTATACTTCGTTCATTGATAATAGGTCCCAAAGATCGTTCTGTATAGGATAGAATGGGATCGTCATTCACAGATTGGATCTTAAAGGACTTTATGACGAACTTATAACAGCTTCGCGAGATTCTACTCGTTTTGCGTAAAAACTTCCTCTCCGTCCTAAAAATACTTATGACGGATGATGTAGTAGTAATTAAGATTGAGAGAGGTAAGCTTAGATGATTCGAGAATGAATGAAAGAAGACTTACGACTTGGAAAGGTGAAGTGTTGGGAGAGGCCGTCGAAAACATACCATGATCAAATCAATGATCTTTTCCAAAAAGGACAAGTGCGTAGCACCCTCAATCGACGGAAGTGTATGAAAAGATATATGAATGTCAATGCGGCTAAAGAGGTGTGTCAGATCAGAGGCGTAGCGTGTGGCGGTCCGTGATCTCTGCCTACCCCCAAGGGACGATGGCAAACTATATTGATGCCATCCATTGTAAATACTTCTAGTTGTAAAGACCTACACTTCAATACTTAGATATTAGGTATTTAGCCTTCATCAATGGGTCTTCATGTATGGTACTAATCAAAGCAAACGTCAATGAACTCTCAAAAAATATCCCATTCAACTAAAAGGGAAACTACAAAAGGGAGTGCCTCCCTAAAACCTGAATCAAAGGGAGTATGAGAGTCGAGCACAAAGCGAAATGCATGGGAATGCATCTTTTGTGCAGACGCATTGGTCTGTGGATAGCTTTTTGTTTGAAAAAAGTAGTGAAAAAACAATACGTAGTGTTTGGTTTTGAGTAGTATGGAGGATAGGCTGATAAAAATATTTCTAAGTGAAACTGATAAAAAATTAAACTGCTGGCAGATGGATATCTTAAAAACATAAATGACAATTTCCATAAAACATTTACCACGATACAAGAGCGTAGGTGGCGCGTTGCAGAGATGTATGGACTGTAAATCATTGGGGTCCGGGTTCGAATCTGCACGGACGAAATGCCATGAACCAATTAATTTTTCAAACTTACGTACGAAATACCAAACGGTGAAGGAACATATGATGAGGAAACCTACATACGCTGAAGAAGAAATTCTGATGCGCATGTGAAGTCTACCAATCCGCATTGTGCACGCGTGGTGGACTAACGCCCATTCACCCTCCCTGAGGGTCGGCCTGTGTCTTGGATTGGGAAGTATAATATAGGCTGATGATGATTGTAACTAGTTTCTCCATTTCTGAGCTACGATGCCACGTAATAAATAAGAAGCCTTCGGCGTTAAATCGACTTGAAATCCAAAATTGATCCTCCCAGACATTCAACTCAAAACAAAACGATCATCGCAAAAATACCAATCTTTTGCAAGACACACAAAAAACAAAAGGCAATCGTCTGAAGAATGCTAAGAGCCAATAAAAATCAAGACGTACAGAATAAAACGTTTAATATAAATCCGAGGTCCCTCGAGTAAATTGAAGGGATCATCACAAACTTCTCTTAGATCGGCTGGGAGAATTGATTTTTTTTCACTGAGTGTAATCGCCAATCTGCTAAAGGGGGAGCTTTAAAATGTGTTAGGTAGGTACAATGACATTCTATATTGGGTAGATATCATTTTTCACAAACTTTAAGACGACTGAAGTTATCGGCAATAATTTTTTTAAATTAAAGGCGACATGCTGGCATCTTGTCTTTATACATTCATGACAACTGTTGCCATTGCCATTGCCAACTGCCCATGGCCATTTGGACAAAAGTAACTACGGTACTTTGGTGTCTCGCTATCGAGAAATCTCTTTAAATCTATAAATATCTATCTATCTATCTATCTCTTTAATCTCTTTTTCTATAAATAAACATTCTGATTTCTGATAAATTCTTGCATCAAATATTTATTTTGAAGAAATTTCGACGCTTTTAGTGATAAAGCCGCCTACTGTATCCTGTTGTAAATTGTATGTCTGTTCCTGGTGTCCAAATAAAGAATATTTATGTTATGTTACAACCAAGTTCCAACTAAGGATCTGCTCTCCCCATGAAAGATGAAGAGCGTGACTATACATTTATATAGGTATACTTATTTAAGGAAAAAGAAAGGAAATATAATAACTGAGTCACACAATCATTAGGCACTATGTAAAGTAAAAATTGGAATAAGAATGAGATTTTGCGCCGCCCGCAGTGACAAAAGCTTGGTTATGTATGTTATTATCAACAAAATTTTTGAGTATCTCAAATGGAAGACAACCAATGAAATGAAACTGTAAAACTTGTTAATGCCAACGACACATAACATATGCATTTTCACAAAAATAAAAGCATTATTAACGACTTATGAGACCAAAATTTTACCGATCTGCGCTCCAATTTTGTGAACGCATTAAAATTTGTATTTTATTAGTTCGAAACTTGATCGCAGTTAAAAGTAACGGAACTATTAAACAACATATCGAATTTTACATTGAAGTTATCGTTAAAAGTTTAAGAACAAGAATCCATTTTTGGCAGCATTTATTATAGGTCTTAATATCATGTAGGATAGATGATAATTCATTTCATCAATTAATTGAATCAGGCGTTACTTTGCGGAAATCCATGACTAATATGTAGATGACACGATTGTATCAAGACCTCCGCTTCTAAGTACCTAGTAGACAAAGTTGTATTACGTTATGCAACACAACCTGCCCACCAAATAATTTCTACTCTACACGTGTTTCCCTCCACCAAGGAGCATCCTCAGGAGTTGGACCGACAAACGTTCGATACAGAGTTGTTACTCCGCCGAGCGTCCGACACCGAGACACGTTCGTCGGTCTAACTCCTGAGGATGCTCCTTGGTGGAGCGAAACACGTGTAGAGTAGAAATTATTTGGTGGGCAGGTTGTGTTGCATAACGTAATACAACTTTGTCTACTAGGTACTTAGAAGCGGAGGTCTTGATACAATCGTGTCATCTACATATTAGTCATTTCATCAAAACAATACAAGACAAACAGTGACTGATATTGGATAGGATATCATAGGTTTCACTCTCAGTGCAGGACTTATACATACCTCCTCTCAGATCTCAGGAGAAAAAGGAGTAAGTACACTACACGGAGCAGTGTGGTTTGGTGGAGGGCGATTCATTGGCACGCCAATTCATTTTGAAACCTTGAATATGCTTATAGTTACCACGGAATGGTTAACAAGACCTTTGTATTAATAATATGGAAACAATTAGCTATCACAATCAGAAACCACAGCGTGATGGTATCTAAAGAATGTCAGATTACTTAGCTATTATGTCAATTGTAGTCATCATACCCATTCTATTGTCATTCGGTTGAGTCGCGAAAGTTAGAAAGTTAATCATTGCGCTTAAGATTTACTTTTAGGTTCATTCGAGTAATTCCTCAGATCGTTTCAACGCCCAATTTTATTTGGCCGAACATTTTCATCTTGTTTATAAGAAAAAGATTAATGTTTAAAACCTGTATAGGCGTAGATAGCGGGACGAAATTGACGGTTTCCTTCAGAGGATAGGCGGGCTGAAATGCTAATTTGGAGAATAGGTCACTTTTCCGACTATATACATATTTGTCCGATCCGCCCCACCCATAAACCCCGCCGATTATTGTGCGAAAGAGACAACTGTAGCTCGGACCGATTTTATCGACACAAAATCAAGGAAATCAGCATTTCGTACTCCCCTGTTTCCTCCTCCAAAACTAAACCGATTTTAATAATTCTTTCTATAATAATATGAGAAAGACTTTACAACTGTAGCTCGGGTCGATTTATCGACATAAAATGAAGGAAATCAGCATTTCGTACTCCCCTTGTTTCGTCCACAAACACACACTAAACCGATTTTGGCCCTAAGACTTTGGCGGTATGTTTTGCTTTTTTTGTTTATATTCGTCAAATTTGTTTGCTGGATGTCTGAAAACGGGTGGAAAAATTGGTCATTTTCGAAGGTCCCCAGTTCTTACAGTAATTAATTAAAGCAAAACATAGGGACATAGCAGAGGTAACAAAGATTGTATAATAAAATTTTTTTTGCTCTAGTTTCATTACCCAGGGAGAAAACAGGGGAATACGTTTGTATGGAAAAAAGCGTGCCGGTCTATCCTCTTAAGAACTGGCCTATCGAAGCGCAAAACAGATACTCTTGAAGAAAATTGAACGGAGCGGAGGGAGACCTTTGACAAACACGTGACATTAATAACTGATATTAATGTTGATGATGACGGATTCCTAGTCCATTTCGACTACGGCGACAGCTAATCTTTATAGAAAAGCAGTCAGGTACGCAGGATATTTTAAAGTGCATAAGTGTACGCGCTAAACACAGATGCACTCTCTAGTCCTTACCCTCCTATGTCTGATGGAACGAAACCGCTACGATCAAAGGTAGGGTCAGTCAGATGCAGTGACTATTGATATGTTATATAAGGTCTAACAAAATCAGCTGAAACCTTTTTAAGGGGATGATCAGACCATCAAACTGAACAACTTTCTCTATGGGACCAATATCGAAAACGCGAAAAAAAAAATCTGCTGTCCCATACATTTAGGTCGAGTAGGTTTGTATGGAACAGCTGATTTTTTTTCGCGATTTCAATATCGTTCCCATAGAGAAAGTTGTTCAGGTTGATGGTCTGATTATCCCCTTAAAATAGTTTCACCTAATTTTGTTAGACCTTATATAGTAGTCTGACCCCACCTCTGACAAACATAATAAATAACTTTACCTTGAGACAGGTAAAGTTACCTAAAAACCACTTCCTTAAAATGACAACAAATATAGCAATATCGCAAACTGCTTTCGATCTCAGGTCACATTATATAAACCGCTAACCGCGTGGCAATAAAAGCGAAAATCCCATAAACTGTAATTGCAGTACCTACTGTCAATACATCACACGGACTCGAACCCCACTTTCATCGTTTGGTAATTCGATATGCGAACTCGAAAGCTGAGGAAATGAATAGCTGATGCGGTTTTAATGTGAAAATTGAGGATTTTACTTTAGGCTCCCATTCAATTCCTATTTTAATGCTCTACTTTTAACTTGGTTCGCAAAATATTTAACTTTTTTTGATAGAAAAAAACTACATGTAGTACATACTTTAGTGTGCTTCAGACCATCAAACTGAACAAATCGCGAAAAAATCAGGTGTTCCATAGAAAATGTTAATAGCTTTTTGACCAAAATGTATGACACAGCTTTGTTTTAGCGATTTTATTTTGGTAGTAGTAAAAGTTGTTCAATTTGATGGTCTGAAGCATGCCCTAAATTATGTAACATTTACACCCTATACTTATCTAATGATAGTTTTGGTTTACCCTTTGACTATTTATTATAAGGACTGGCCTTGCGGTAGCATTTCCCCTCTGCCACGGTATAAGAACAATTGATCATGTGCATTTACATTCAATTTTATACCTTATCACTAAACGAGACAGCCTATAATTGCCAAACAATAACTACGAACTTATGACGTTTGGGGTTCACACGAGACTACTTTTCATGATTTTTAACATTCAAAATTAGAATCTAAAGTTATGGGGAATAAAATCCAAAGTTGCGGATTTCATGTTACCTCGCCCCCCGCAAAAACTGGCAGAAATGTTTGTTAGTAGAATATCACGAGTAACTAGTCCCTATATAAGTAGTCAAAGGGTTTACCTTGTTATTTCTCACGAGTCAAATTAATTAATAATTCGTGTCATCAATTCATTTATAAAATCAAACAACTGATGACCTCAATAAAATTGTCAATGAAACTAAATACGAGTAACACTATACCTACGTTTGTGTCAAACCGCAAAGTGAATCGGATACAACAGTTAGTTCTAGATTTTATATATGTATTACCGTTTGAAGATGGTCGAAAATGACGCATCATCATCAGCCTGTCATTGTTCACTACTCATTCATTCATAAGCATCTCCCAAGGCGCAGCACAAAACTCTGTCATCGATGGGCCTTCCTCATCAAGTCGCTCCCCGCCACCACATTTAGGTCCTCTGTCCAGCGGGCCGCAGAGCGTCCCACACTACGCCCGTTGACATAGCTCAGAAAATTAGCAAGCTGAAGTGGCAATAGCTGGTCATATCTGCCGAAGAACTGATAACCGATGGGGTGTCAGAATTCTAGAGTGGAGACCACGAACTGTCAGGCGAAAATGACGCATTGGATCTAAATTCGTTTTTTTTTGGAGTCAGTGCATTGACTTTACCACTGCGCCTGTTTCGGGTAGCAGCCATTTGTTTTTAAATTAAGGTACTCTCAAAACCCACTTGATTAGTAGATATGTAGTGCTAGACACAAGCAAAAGACTATTCAGTTCATCGTCAGCCTATAAACGTCGTACTACAGGGCACCGGCTTACCCTCAGGGAGGGTGTGTGGACATTAGTGCACCACGCGTTCCCATCCATTCAGTTATTAAGGAAAAAAGAAACATTGTATTGTGTTTCAAAATTACTTAATTTTCCAAACAGAACTGCACTATAAACCTTAATATTTACGTTTCTACCCATGAATACGGCATAATTGAATTTCATAGCTTCCAAAAATAATGTAATAGGCCATCAGGGCATCACAGCCTCGCATTGTTTGTTGGATGGAGCCATAAAAGTCAGGAATAAAAGTGCGGTGGAGCAGAATACCGAACAACATGTGAGGTTAAAATTGGAAATGGTTTTGAGTATGAGGAATTTTGTTTTTTTATGCGGTATATAAAATGTTCGTATGAAAAGAAAATTACGAAAGATATGCTGATTTCTTATTGTATAACTACCCGATACAATCATTATCAAATCGACACGGTATTTTTCAGCAGTTCTTAGCCTATCCTGGAATTTCAATTCTGCGATTTTTCGCAATGGATGTGCTGATCACAGAAATAAATATCATATAAAAATTGCCTAGTACAGTCATAATATATTAACAATGTTGTAAATGTTATACTCGGAAACTTACGCAATAGCCCTACCGGGCGATCTATTGGCTTACATTATCAATCGTATATAATATAAAACACGTAATATTCTTCATGAACAATTAATATGAGATGAACACAAGAAATGTCTCATAGATCGAAAGAAAGCGAAATTGACAACTTTAACGACTGAACACCACGCAAGGAATTTTAATCACAACGACTCTCGATTAGATTTGTTACATCTTTATTTACCGATTTGTGTCTGACATGATTATATAATGTAATATACATTATAAAATAATTAATAGTGGCGACGACTTTGAACGTATAGACCAGTGAAATACATACAGATACCGTATTTTTTAAACTTGCATTTAGCATAATATCATAAAACAATGATACGCCAAGTTAAACCCTACGCTTTTCTCAAAACTCCATCAGAATCGAGCAGTAGGTATGTTTTGGTCATGAATTCATGATTCTGAAAATCATTCCCCAAGGAACCTAAAGAGAAATATGAAAGAAAAATTACAACTTTTCAACACCGATTTAATCCCCAAGAAAACTTATTGCATTCGATCAGCTGATTGCATTTTGTATAGCAAGTCCATATTTGTTGTTGCAAATTTCCTAGATTTCTTGGGGAAAGATTTTCAGTGTCATGAATTAATGATATGAGTACAATCACCCTATAAACTTTAAAGTAATGCACAGTCTACACTAACGCCGTGTATAATTTACCTTCCAAGTTGTATTTTTAAAAGGTTTTAACTTAAAACTATGAATTAAAAAAATTCTGTCGTGTCGCAGACAAATCGTAACATAACCGCAAAGACTAAATCCTGCGACCGCAAGCGAGCTAAACTCATTTACTTTTATTTTATAGAAAAAAAAACATAGTGTATCTCACTAAATACTCCTTACAGAACATTTATACTAAAGCCATAAGTGTTATAATGCCTTAAACAATGAGACTTCACGAAAGAAGCCATGGGCAAGTGCGTGGGAACGTTGGCACCGACATCAGTCTCAGAATGTGGTGGTAGTTCAAAGGATTTTAGTCTTTATTTCGAGATGATTAGATCGTGTTTAGATTATTGATTACCTAAAGGATAGTTTGATCGATGTGATAATACAGTTAGATAGTGATAGGTGCATTGAAAATTACAGTCGAACCGGCGGTTGTCAAACTGGGGTAATTACCCCCAAAGGGGTTTATACAAAAATCTGGTAAGGTGTAATCAATAATGACAGATGATAACCCATATCTTCCCATTCTGGGGATCCACAGAAAAGAGCGGATATCCCGTACCTATAGGGCTAGCGCTAGCGATAAACCGAGAAAGCCGTCATGCGCGCTCGTATTGCCATCCATATAGTAACTAAGACATAGGCACATCTCGATGTTTCTCGTGTTGTCGGGAGTGCTAGGTCCACAGGAAGAAAATACACTCGAGCGAGCGAGACATACATTTAACGGCAATCCAAAACCTCGCGAATCGCCGATTTAACGCTCTTACACACGAGCGACACTTTGCGATCGCCGAGGGTCGCAGAGAATTTTTTTTTTCGAATTGACCAATACAGCATTACTCAAGGAGCATCGACTGCTTATTACTGCGGACTATGGGGGGACCACAACAGCGACGGCGAAGCGCCCTGGTAGGTCTACCGAACCAATGCACGAGCATAAGCAACCTGCCCAAGGGGCACCCCTAAGGGGTGCACCTCGGCAATGGGCGTTGCTGGGACTACGCGGACTACGATTGGGTAGTGGGGATCGGTGAGAACCGGCCAGCGATGTGCCGGTGGCGTCTGTAGGCGCCAGAAGGAAAAGGAGTGGGCAGAGATCGCGACTGACCCCCCCGGGGGGTCGCAGAGAGATGCGATCATAGAGTTTTACGCATTATAAATATGGATATGGCTCGTGTCGCTGTATTGTGGTGTGCGTTGGCCTGGAGTGCGATTTCTTAATGTTACACATTCGGATCAGCAGTAGATAATGTTAAAACTACTATGGAGATTATGCATCATTCGATCATGATTTTGAATCGACGATTTAAGAATAGCACTTCTGGACACTGACAGCGACACAGCCAGTTAGGGTGTCTACCTACCTAGAATCATTTAGTCTCATAGAAATACTAAATAAGTACTATGTATTATGGTTTAACTATAGAATAAGTATACATCACCACTAACTATATTAAATTTGTATATTACGTAATCTAAGACGAGTGTGCAGTGTCAATATAAACATTGTAATGTTTAATGACACGAAGCAATATTGTTATTGTATTTTCCTTTATATGAAATAAATAAAAATAAAAAAGTTAACGGTCGCGCGACCCTCCGCGACACACGGTGACCGCAAAGTGTCGCTCGTCTGTAAGAGCGCTTATAGATTGAGAGTACTTACTACTGCCACCACAGCCATGGATATAATATTGAACTATTGCATAATGTTGCCGTACCTGGAAAGATAAAGAAATATAAATATTAATATTTTTTTACGAACTTCACTGCAAATCTGGAATAAAACAAAAACTCGCCAAGCGTGAGTCAGACTCGCGCCGCGCCGTCAGGGTTCCGTAAAAATTCTCTTCAATACATCGGTCTACACCACGGTCGATGTTGAGTTGGACTCAAAATGTAAGTTTGTATTTTGTCATATTTTTGACCGACTTCAAAAAAGGAGGTTTCTCAATTCGACCGTATATATATTTTTTTACCGACTTCTATGTAATGTTACTATAAACTAACGTTTTTCGGATTTATTACTTTACTTGTGTTGTGTAGTAAGACTTGTATGGGAGGTGTTCGACAGTACGCAGTGGTGTATGGTGTGCTCTCTCACTCAGCATACAATGTGCTAGTCTGTTCTTGTTAGTGCGAGCCGATAATAGTGATGATGATGATTTTTATATTACGTGGCACAAATTACCCACAAAGTAACAGACACTTAAAAAATGACAAAAACTAATTAACTGTCACTTTTACAGTATAAAATTAATCTTGCGTATCAGTTAACCAATAACAGACCAGACACCCTTTGACCCAAGAAAGAAAACAAAATTATCAAACAAACAAATTTAAACAAGTAAAACAATATAGATAAAACACTACAGTAGCTATACTAATTCATCATGCCATTAAATGATTAAAATAACAGTACATTTAATTCAAACAGTATTCAATGTGTGCTACGGGTGGAACGCTTATAAATACAGATAGCACGCGGTCGATTTTATTCCTTTTTATTTTTATACGTTACTAGCGTTAACCCGCGACTTCGGCCGCACAAATTATATACCAGATTTTAAGTCAGATCATAAGCTATCAAACAAAAAAAGTTTCATCAAAATCGGTTCAGTAGTTTTTGCGTGATGCTCGATCAAACAAATAAACACACAAACAAACAGACAGACAAAAAATCTAGAAATTGGTGATATGGAATTAGGGACACCTAAAAACCATATCGTAACTTTTTTTTGTTAATATCTTCAATGTACAGACACACTTCTGTTACAGTTTTATAATAGTTACTATAAGATACGAAATATACGAAGTTAGTAAAGCAAACGAAACATACGACCACGTAAATAATTCCGCTCGTCAATCTTCGTCTGCGCAGAGCAGACCCGAGTCCCCGTCAAAATCATAGGTCATTTAGTAATTAAAAATCAATCATGCGCGGAAGTCAAAGGGTGCTAAAACTGTTCAGAATAATTCCTTATAAAGGCTGGGCCACACAGAGTGCAGCTGCGGGCCGGCTGCGGAACGGCTGCGGAACTGCTGCAGGCCGGCAGTAGTTGTAGACTATGGAATTATATGCGAGGTGTCACACTAGATGCAGTCCGGTGCGGCTGCGGAACAGTAGCCGCAGTGTGACACCTTGCATATAATTCCATAGTTTACAACTACTGCCGGCCTGCAGCCGTTTCGCAGCCGGCCCGCAGCTGCACTCTGTGTGGCCCAGTCTATGTTCTGCACGGTTCCTTGATAAACGAAGGCCCGAAGGTCAAGAAATCGACCGTATAACAAATATCAGAAGTATTCAAGATGCAGTTTATAGTGAAGATTCATTATTCTACGGTTTAAATTAAGTGTACTGTGTTAAGACACGAGAATGATCTTAAAATTGCTGTTTTATCTCAAGCCCTTTGAAGGGGAGATTTAATGGAAAATTTCAGGTAATTTCACTTCGTTAGCGTAATATTTCACGGCAACCTCGCAGGATATTACTCGAGTAGCCTTTGTCTTGAGAAATTATGACGTACTCCGAAAACATTGTACAGATTGTTTGCGAAAGTTGTGTAACAATCAGCTGATTTATTTGTCGACTAACTACTAACGCCCGGTACACCAACAACAAATTAAGGTGGTTTCAGTCCATACAAACGTTTGACGCGCAATACGCGTGGACGGAATTAATAAAAGTAATATTTTATGTATGGAAAAATAGTTTAGAAAATCTAGTTGCCGCGTAACAAATAACATTTGCATTTTTATAATATAATTACGAAGATATAAAGCTTTTAAAACTTTGTATGAAAAATTTCAAAGCTTTATATCTTCGTAATTGTTTTATAAACTGCAAATGTTATTTGTTACGCGGCAACTAGATTTTCTAAACTATTTTTCCATATAAATAAAAGTTACTTATATTAATACCGTCTACGCGTATTGTGCGTCAAAGTTTTGTATAAAATTGACCCCTCTGCAACCGCCTTAATATACACATACATATTCTCACGCCTGTCTCCCACTGGGGTAGGCAGAGACAACGGAACGCCACCTGCTTATGATCCTAACATACCTCTCTAGCTTCCTCCACATTCATAAGTCCTTTCATGCATGCTCGTCGGTTTCGGGTAGATCTGACCTGGCCCTTTTTAAGCACGTCGCCAATTTGGTTCGTATATGTACGTCTAGGCCGTCCCCTCCCACCATTTCCACTTACGCTCGCCTTATAGATTGCCCTCGTCAATCTGCTCTCATCCATTCTTTCCGCATGACCAAAACATCACAACAAACAAATTAATGACTACGATAATTAATGATGACTAAATAATTACGTTATTACCCGAGATTATAGTATACAGGGTGTAACAAAACACCCTTGTAATACTAAACGGGGTGGTTAAAACCATTGGAGCCACTTCAAGAAAAAATAAAAGATTTCAACTGTTAAGGCGGTTGCAGAGGGGTCCATTTTATACAAAACTTTGACGCACAATACGCGTAGACGGTATAAATATAAGTAACTTTGTGTGTATGGAAAAATAGTTTAGAAAATCTAGTTGCCGCGTAACAAATAACATTTGCAATTTATAAAATAATTACGAAGATATAAAGCTTTGTAATTTTTCATACAAAATTTTAAAAGCTTTATATCTTCGTAATTATATTATAAAATGCAAATGTTATTTGTTACGCGGCAACTAGATTTTCTAAACTATTTTTCCACATATAAAATTTTACTTTTATTAATTCCGTCTACGCGTATTGTGCGTCAAACGTTTGTATGTACTGAAACCACCTTAAATACATTTGACTCTCTTAGGTGGACAGTTTTGTATACCACAACAATTTTTTTCGTGATTTCGATGTTGGTTAAGTACAGAATGTTGTTCAGTTTGATGGTCTGATCATCCCATTAACACTTTCGCTGCTAAGTTAAAAACAATGATACTCACGCAGGCGGAGTGATAACACTGTGGAATGCGACACAATCCTGACTCACCGGGCGAGTCGTGCGCACTGCGGCCAATTTGTTGCTGACCTACGACGTAGGTCGTCAGCACTTAGTATTAAAAAACCGTCACCATATTAAGTTAGACTCTGTATAAATGTCCTTCTTAACACGTTCGTGGACAGTAACTGGCTATAGCAGTGATAACATTAAAGTTCTATTGTGTCTCGTTCACTGTCCGCGAAAGTGTTAATATGCCGACACTTTTTTAAGGGGATGATCAAACCGACAAACTGAACAACTTTCTCTATGGCACCAACATCGAAATCGCGAAAAAAAATCAGCTCTTCCATACAACTGCAAACCTACTCGTACCAAATGTACGGGACAGCGGATTTTTTTTCGCGATTTCGATGTTGGTCCCATAGAGAATGTTGTTCAGTTTCATGGTCTGATCATCCACTTAAAAAGGTGTCAGCATATTAAGAAGGACCCTGTAGTAGGTACTACATACAGAATAGCCACTCCTTGTCCCCCTCACTAAATTCAGACACCGCACTTCACCCCCGCACTTCGAGGGTAACTTTGGGGGAGCCGAGCAAAAACCACACGCACGCAACACCCACACAAGCACACATACACAAACATTGTTTTACTTTATGGATGAAATAAATACAGGGTGTAAGTACTGTAAGTGACAGCCTAGCAAATACTGAAACCGTGAATTCAGACCATCAAACTAAACACCCTTCACTATGGAGCCTATATACCTCAGGAAACGCGATAAAAAATCACCTGTCCCATACATTTAAGTCGGGTAGGTACAGCAGTTTTGTATGGGACAGCAGATTTTTTTTCGTGTTTCCTGAGTTAGGCTCCATAGTGAAAGTTGTTCAGTTTGATGGTCTGAATTCACCGTTTCAGTATTTGCTAGGCTGTTACTTACACCCTGTATAGCGACGGGGTCACTAAAATGCCTTCTGGCAATTGTTCTTCCGACAACAATGACGATTTTGGTAAACTAATAAAATTCTCACTAATCACAATAAAACGGTGAGATCATTTTATTATAGTCTAATTGATTAACTGAAGGCAATGACATTGTTATTGTAGTGACAATGTCAAAGAAATCGTTTGTTTTACTTTATTGCCATTAGGTAAATGCTTTGTTGAATTGTTGCAGACACAGATCACAAAAACTAAAGGGAGATGTGAAATGTGGGCGGGGCCAGTGACGCAGCAATATGATCAAAAACGGAACACATTTCTCGCGACAGTAAGGATTCAATATTATTATGAGGCTGAAAGCCAGTCGAGGTATTATGTGTAAATAGTTTACAATGCTTCCATAGTACTAAAGATTATTAGAACATTGAGTTCTGATACCGCAATGGATAATGAGCACATTAAAGTCAACGAAATACTTTCTATCGCGTGGTACTGGTGGTAATGCGACACTGGGTTTCGTACTCAGCGCGTTGGTTGGGATCTCTCTAGATCTCTATGGTTGCAGACTTGTTGGTAAACGACTTATAAGAATACTAGCTGTTGCCCGCGACATTATCTGCGTTGACTTTAAAAAAGTATACTGTGTTAAAACAGAGCAAATTCTATCTCATCATCATCATCTCAGCCGATGGACGTCCACTGCTGGATATAGGCCTCCCCCAAGGATTGCCATTACGAGCAGTCCTGCGCTGCCCTCATCCAACGGGTTCCCGTCGCCTTCACCAGGTCGTCGGTCCACCTTGGGGCCCCGGTACGGGGTCGCCACTCGAGAACTCTTCAGGCCCATCGGCCATCGGTATATTTTAACAGTGTGCCATGTTTTAACCAATTCCGTTCAACCATTATATTCGTGATTGAGTCACAAATATCGAAACCTCGACACAAACATTCATGTTTATTAGTAGGATGTCTCGATGGCTTAGTGCTGAACTGATCTTATAAGTATTACAAAACTGTAACATAACTGTATCTGTACATTAAAGATATTAACACAAAAAAAGTTACGATATGGTTTTTAGGTGTCCCTGATTCCAAATCACCAGTTTTTGGATTTTTTGTTGTTTGTGTGTTTGTGTGTTTGTTTGTTTGTGTGTCTGTTTGTTTGTGTGTCTGTTTGTTTGTGTGTCTGTTTGTTTGTGTGTCTGTTTGTTTGTGTGTTTGTTTGTTTGTGTGTCTGTTTGTTTGTGTGTTTGTTTGTTTGATCGAGTATCACACCAAAACTATTGAACCGATTTGGATGAAACTTTTTTGTTTGATAAATTATGAACTGACTTAAAATCTGGTATATAATTTGTGCAGACAAAGTCGCGGGTAGTCGCTAGTATATAATACATTTAACATTTATTCTATTACCTATACAACGTAAGCAAGCGACTATATCCGCAATCATTCAAAGTCAGTCAGAGATATTCTAAATATACAATATACAGAACGTCCGCATTTCACTTACAGTACCCAAATTCTATTAATCCGCATTGGGCACGCGTGGTGGACTAACCCACACAACCACCCTGAGTGCCCTACAGTGGGATGCCATTCCATCACATAATATCGTATTTTTTTACAAAAACCATCTTATATATAAACAAAATTTTAACAAAAAATTTAATACTGCCTTCAAAAAACTAAAAAGTTAAATAATAATATTGCAGCCGATGACTTTTTCGTTCGCATCATAAGAAAATTAATTTGTTTTATCGAAGTCGCTGTCAAGCCGGTACGATTCGCGACAGGGCTTGCATTAGTTTTTTCGCTTGGCTTGACACCGACTTCCATAAAACAAATTAATGTTCTTATGATGCGAACGAAAAAGTCATCGGCTGCAACTGCAATATTATTTTTTAACTTTTTAGTTTTTTGAAGGCGGTTTTAATTTTTTGTTAAAATTTTGTTTATTTCACAATTTACAGTGGTGAATTCTTTAGTTCAATTTAATAGTAGTGCTTTAAATAAACAAACGCATTATCCGGCACTACGATTTTCAAAGTTTCTCCTCGATTTCTCTGGGATGCCATCATGAGATCCTGGTTTCCTTATCATGGTACCACCCTTGGAATATCTTCTTTCCAACTAAAAAAGAATAAAAAAAATCGGTTCATAAACGACGAAGTTATCCGCGAACACACAAAAAAGAATAAAAAATATATATATATATATATATATATATACACGGTCGAATTAAGAAACCTCCTCCTTTTTTGAAGTCGGTTATAAATGCAGTAACCCTTCATCGACAAACTCAAACTATAACAACAAATTGAGGTCAACAGAAGCAGTTTACAACTCAACAATTCACTGACGTGACACCCATTTACTGGTTATGTAATGAAAACTTATTCAATTTATTGCTCGTAGGTTACCAACCTACTACAAGTCCCGAAATTCAGACGATTTTCATCTGTATATCGTGTGACATAAGAGTGTTATGGTTCGTTTCTACCGCTAATAGGTTAATAGAAAACGAAGTTTTGTTATTTTGGACAGAAAACAGGAATTGATCAAACAATCCTTCGTCGAGTGGGTTTTTATCATCGTCGATCGTGTTTTTCAATAAAGATATCTGCTATTTTACGATAGTATTTCAAAATACCTTGAAATACTGTCGCAAGTAAAGTTTACAAAAATACAAATAAACATTTAAGGGGGTGGTTTAGACCATCAAACTGAACAACTTTCACAATGGGACCAATATCGAAATCGCGAAAAAAAACGGATGTTCCATCATCATCATATCAGTCAATAGACGTCCACTGCTGGACATAGGCCTCCCCAAAATGAGGAGATTTGCCATAATCGCCATGATGCGATGCGTTTGCAATGTTCCCGAGCTAAATGTATGGGACAACAATTTTTTTTCACGATTTCGATGTCTAAACCACCCACTTAAAAGATTTCAATTTTTATATTTACTTTTGTAACACCCTGTATAAGCTGATGATGAGAACTAGCGTATCCACTACAACATTTACAGGGTGTACATTTAAATCCGATACATACTTAAAAGGGTGCTTCAGACCGTCAAACTAGACAACTTTCGCTATGAGACCAACATTGAAATCGCAAAATCTGCTGTTGCATAGAAAACGTCAACCGTTACTTGAACAACCATAGGTTGATTTTTCTTAGCGATTTCGTTGCTGGCTCCATAGTGAAAGTTGGTAAGTTTGATGGTTTGAAGCAAGCCCTTCCGATATGTAACGAATTAAATTTCACATCCTATGTATATAAACCAATCTAATTTTAATATGTAGCTTGCTACAAATGGACATTCAAAAGGAGTTGTAGCCAAAATGCTGACTACCTACCTAAACATTTAAGTCGAGTAGGCATTGCAGTTTAGTATGAAAAAGTCGATTTTTTTTAATTAACGGGGTTAGTAGAATTTGATCAGTTCGATGGTCTGAATCAACCCTAAAAATTTGGATTGATCGAAAATCTCCCAGTTAAAAAAATTCGCATTGCCACGGCTGCCTGCTTATAAGATATTTCGTATTGGTATAGAATATAGATAGACCAATACGACCTATCTTATTCAAACTAGCAACGTTTCTGACCGTGATATTTCAGGTTTTATACGTAGAAAAAAACTAAAAGACACCCTATGCAATAAACCAATCTAAACTAAACACGAGCACCCTATAACTGTAAATGGTAAGTAACAGCCACAAGCCCATTTCCTACTGTTGCTACGTTAGTGACACCACACGTTAGGAATAATGATGAACACGTAGTTTGTCCTGCAGGACGAGCTGTTTAATGGGTTTGTGGATATTATTTTCTGGTCTTGCTATTTCTTATGCAGCTCTTTAATTAACCTAGTTTGTACCAACTATTAAAGCTTAAACTATTTAATGCGTACAGAGGGTCGGTGGCGCGTTGCGGAGAGCTATGGAAACTCAATTTTGAGGTACAGGTTCGAATACGCACGGATGATATGCCATGTACCGATGAGATTTCTAACTTATTTACGTAATACCACAATTACTACCGTAAGTAATACCGACTGCTCCGGTGAAGGAAAACATTGTGAGGAAACCTGCATACGCTGAAGAAGAAATTCTGATGCGTATGTGAAGTCCACCAGATGTACTACTATAATATGAATATAATTTAATAAAATACATAACCAACAAAGGCCTGTGCTCTGCGTAGGCTGAAAATGATAGGTAAACATCTTAAAAAATGGGTATGATACGCAGTAGCGGTTTCAAGTACAAATTGTATTCCGCGCAGCCAAGGCCGTACTCAAGAAGTTGGCCAGCCACTGTAGGTACCTACGCGGACGCGCTATCGCGGACTTTTCCGCCTGATCACTTAAAATAAAATCCCATAATTTCGCGCATAATTTGTTATTTGGAAACTATTCATTCATTGGTCTATTCATCAATAGGGCGGGGCTGGACAGCGCTTTTATTTTTTTTAATGCAAGCAAAAATGTGCCTAGTGGTGGTCAGGCGGAAAAATCCGGGATAGTACCTACGTCTTCGATGAATACATTACTTTGATTACTGAGTTCTAAAACCTACCCCTAATGGATAGATGCTGGAGCTCAGTGATTAGAGATGCTTTACATTCGTTTCTTACTTATTTTCATGTCTACATTATAAGTTTCTTTAATCTGAAATGTATGGACTCCAGTGAGCCCGGTGACTCGTTACCCAGATTTGCAGGTGTTATCTTTAAATCTACCACGTGCACCGGTCTCTCACATAGTACTATTACTAAGCTTAGCTTAATTTGTAACAATAATACGGTTTCATTGTCCCTATGTGTGAGATGAAAATTAATACCTTTTTTTATTTTAATTTTATTTATATATTATTCGATATTAAACCAAGTAATTATTTGCTGGCGTTTTCCAAATACGGATTTAGAAATATAGTAGGCAGTGAAATAAATTTATTTTGGACAAAATATTTACTTCGAATTTATAGTGCAACTGACGATTACATTTCCCGTCATGCAGGGCCGATTTCAACATACATTGCCTGATTTCTTCTCTCTATTTTAAAGTGGCGCTCGATCGAAACGATCAAAGCAAGCCATGTATGCAAATCGGCCGTGCATGTAGCGTAATCGTAATGTAATCGTTGCTTTAACTAAGCAAGCAACCCTAGCCCATTTCCGAGTACATTCAGTAGCAGCGCGGTATATTTCTGAAATAATGTGAGGTAGTTATAACTAAAATTAATGCTCTGGGGGAGTAATTTAGTGGTAGAAATGCTATTTAAGCTAAAATCTCTGCTGCATTCACGAGGAGTGGAGTTGAAAGGGTGTATGTGGTTACTAGGAAAGTAAATTGAAAGGATTATTTTGAGATACGGAGGAATGTGTAACAAAATTCAGAGTTTCATGGTACATTGTGAAAACGATTGTCTTATGCAGCAATAATAAACGGGATATTATATTGTAAAGTTGATTTTATTTCACCCAACACAAAATATCCACAAGGCAACGAGCAGTTGAACGTTCGAGATTCAAATCAAAAGTGAAGTCAGTCGCCAACCGACTCGTTCATTTAAAAAAAACACTTGATCAACGATTCTACACGGCTAAGGCCTCTTGGTGTTTTTGGACGTCGATCGGCTGACATGTCGCCCAACAGACCAGACAGTCGCACGCAAACGTCCGAATGGCAATGTTGCCAACAATTGTCAAGAAGTGGAATAATTTGTTACGGTCATCGACCAAAAAACGGGTGGTGCGGGATTTTGGTTTAGTGCTCCCACACACAACGGCAATTCGAATCGCATCGCAAATATCAGCGAGCGCTCGATTCTTATTACGATGACTTATGTATGATTTTCAATCGTAACGCTCGCAGATATTTGCGATGCGATGCGAATTCGCAGTTATGTGTGGGAGAGCCCTTACGCGGGTCGATTTTCGTCGCACAGCACAAATGACAGGACAAAATGTGAAAATTTATCACTGTTTTATCATTTGCCTAAAAAGTCGATGGTATCTAAAAGCTTCAGCCACCAACTGTAATATCCCAACCAATCTGACGATCCATAAAACAACAACCACGCCAACATTCCCAGGAATTTCCGAACAACACTAGACATGATGGCCTCCGCGCGCTCCTCTAGCGCAACTAATGCAATAATAAAGCAATTCCGACGATGTACACCTCACCGACTCACCACCCGCTTGCGAACAATCTACAATATATACCTAGATCACTTTAATGGCTTTTGTTACAACAGTTAACAACAATTGCTGAGGCCAGTTTTCGATAGTTACAATACAAAATACAGCTAAGTACCGACCGCAGTCAAGAAAAAAGAAACATTAATCTAATACCCCTTAGTACATTTTATTCAAACGCAGACAAAGGAATAAAAGTCAAAGGTAACATACTTTCTCGATACAAATCGCATCATTAAATTGATTTCCTGGAAACTTCATACCGTATGGAAGACTTTCTGAAAGGAATACAGATTGCTTTTTATTGTAAAGGTTCCATTTCACCCTTATTCATGAGAGGTGGCTTGTGCCCTACATTGGGAGTGGGACGATGGCCATCATCATCATTGACGACATTATTATATCATGAATGATTGACCCTCTTTCAATGTAATTATGCCCAGGGTACAAGCTTAAAGTTACTATCTTGGATTTGCATCATCGATTTAGCCAAAAGACTTTTCCATTGTTGGACATGTTCCCTCAACGACCGAATATGTGCAGAATTTACGCATAGCTTTTCCGCAACCTAATCGATATAAGGCCGTCTTAAAGCGTATTCCAGTTCAAGATCCCCAGTCCAGAACTTTTACTTCCTGGCATCTGCTCTATGAGCTATGGCACATAGCTTACTACAAGCTACTTACAAGTCTTTGCAAGAAAATCCATCTCAAGAAATCTTTACTCCAAGCATTTCCCACAGGCTAAAAGTAAATTGTCAAAGAACTAAATAATCTACAAGCTATGTGCTCTGTCCACTGCCAAGCCTTTGCAAGAGAAATTGACAAAGAACTATATAATCTACGTAATATGTGCCCTGTCCACTACCAAGCCTTTCCAAGAAAATCTACCTCAAGAATTCTTTACTGAAGCATTTTTCACAGACTAAAAGAAAATCGTCAAAGAACAACCTAAATCAATCAACGTCAAACCTTAATAGACGTTTTCAGATCATTAAAAATTAGCACCCCTTCAGACTGATCCTTTACTTTGTCACATGAAACACGACAGTTTCTAAGAGGCTTACGTCAGGTGTTAGACTTACGTAGGGTTAGCAAGATTACGTGTTATTGCTATCTTCAAATGGCTAATGGAGAAGTTTTGAGTTGAGGGAAGCTTAGGAGCTTGTAGAATCTTTCAAGCAGATTAGAACTAAGCTGTTCGCTTCTGTAGTCTTACTAGCGGCACAAAATGTACAGGTAAACTTAAATGCCTTACATATTTTAGAGGGTGCTTCAGACTATCACACTGAACAATTTTCACTATAGAGCCAACATCGAAATCGTAAAAAAAAAGTTAGTCCCATACTTCCGTAAAAAACGTCAATGGCTACTCGACACAAATGTATGGAACAGCTAATTTTTTTGCTCCATATTGAAAGTTGTATAGTTCGATGGTCTGATCATTGCTTAGAAAAGCGTATGCATGTTTGTGTCATATTTTCTTTGAGGAAACCATTTGTGGATGTGTATGATACTGTATTTCCATTAACGAAGCCTTTTGTGGGTATACGCACTATGTATTTTTATTGAATTAATTTATGTATGTGCCTATGAGCGTTATTTATTTATTCTTCTTCTTATCGTGTGGGCAGCAAGCCCTGGTGTCAGATTTTACAAACAGCCTTACGGCACCTGATGTGCTTTTTTAATGTAACGAATACTACCACCAGAGATAGTAACGGATTTGTCTATATTTAACTTCATCATCATATCAGCCGATGAACTTCCACTGCTGGACATAGGAATCCCCCAAAGATCGGCACAACGACCGGTTCTGCCCTGCCCCAACGGGATCTCGCGATATAACTACATGCTTCAAAAGGTACTTCGATCAGATCATCCTGAAAATAATTACAGCCATAAGTATAGGAAATTACCCATTAACAAACGGAAAAGCCTCATAGGAAAATTTTCCATTAACGCAAAGCATCAGATATTAAAATGATATCAGCTTTATAGTCAGATCTGAATAAAATTCCGAGAATCGAGACATTTTGAAACTTAAAACGTAGGCATTAGAGTTCTGTAACGATCTTGCATCAAACTGTACCTTAGGGGGTTGTCCTATTTAAGGTTCACATGCCTTCAGCTCATTTATTATTGCCGGCTGTTCCGGAGTCAACTTTAATTGGAGCTTCCACATCGCTTGAGCTATTTTGCTGCAAGTTCTTCCGCTAGAACGTGACGAACTATTTCGTCTTGTGAATACTTAATACTTACTTAAATATAAGACAAAGTGCCATTGATATTTAGAAAGTCACGATGGTATAGTGGTGATCAACCATGTCTGTCGCGTGCAGGAGGCGGTTATTCGATCCCTGTCCACGGCAACTCATTCCCATGAGTTTTTCGGAATTTATATACGATTTGTAACACCACTGGCTTTTCAGTGAAGGAAAACGTAGTGAGGAAACCTGCATGCTTCAATTTCGAGGCATGTATTGTACTACCTACCCACTGTCCATTACAACGGGCTCACTGGACTGGACAGAGTTTCGGTATCACTACTGAAACGTAGATGTTCTGAGTGTTCAGAATATCTCTGACTACCCCCTTGGGGATTATAGTCGTGAGCATAAAACATGCATGCAAGCAATAGACGACCAGTTTTGTTACTAACACTTTTAAGGACTAAGAATTATTTTATTTAATTTACTGGCGTAGTCGAGCTTTGCTATTGGAAGTGATCACCTAAGTTAAGCAACGTCAGGTCCGGTCAGTCTTTTGATGGGTGACCGTTTAAGTGGTATTCCATTTCGAGCGTCTCCATGCTTAAGAAGGCACGTTAAGCAGTTGGTCCCGAATAGTTCCGTCAGATGCCGGTGTAACTAACTATGCGTGAAGCCAGGTCATATGCTTTTTAAACGGCGGCTTGAAAATACTCTTCGCTTATGACTGCGGACAAAAAAAATAGTGGAACCACGAAGGGTCAACCAAGCCAGTGAAAGACTTAAAAGCAACCTGATCAGGGACCTCCGCATCAGGCGTTGCTGGGACTACGCGGGGATCGGTGAGAAAAAGAAAGCGGGCTGAGCTGATACGCCAAGTTTGACGCTTTCAAAAGTCTATGGCAAATGAAAGCATCTTCAGTACAAACCAATAATAGTACGTAAAACGCAGGAGACTAGAATAAGCCACATCATAGGCAGTTGTACAGTAAATTACGTCAAAGTAAAGCTTTGTATTCATTCACGCCGTGTAGTGCAGTCGAGTGGGAGCTTTACGTAACTATGCTTAAGTCCCGACCTAGTTTTCGTGTTAATGTGAAAATCTTATTGAGGCTTCTCCTAATTGAGGTCTGCGGTTACGGAGATTTAAAGAAAATTCATTTTCTTGGCTCAGGAGGTGTCAGTCATGCTATGTTATCTTAGTACAAACTAAGTAAACTGATTTTCCATAGACAGCTTCCGCCATCTATCGGTTATGTTTCGAAGCACTATGTGTTGAACTAGGGTTCATATCGGAGTAACAGCGCACTACACCTCACGCGCTGCGCTGTAGTAGTGAGAGATTTCGCCCATATCAATCACTGTCTTGTTGGTCTAGAGGTCTAGACAACCGGCTTACGATCCGGGTAGCTAAGGTTCGATCCTCGTGTCGGCCGATCGTCTTTTTCAATTTATTTCATAATGTGGCGCCCCCAGTGCTAATAAGCGGCACCGCAATTAGGACGTCCTAAAATTCAAGGCGAGTTACCTATCTATATCCAATATACATATTAATCTATTTTCGGGCTTTGATCCACAACTTTACAAGTAGCGTAAAGGTAAAGTCAAGCGTAAGGTAGGTAAATCGGATGCGTACTGAAGAAGGGCCAAATAAAATGTACAGGGAACCGACGAGCTTGTATGAAGAATTTTATGGATGTTGAGGAGGCGAGAGATGTGTGTCAAAATCGTAGCATGTGGCGATCTGTTGTCTCTGCCTACCCCAGTAGCGGGACATAGGCATGAGCAGATGTATGTATAAAATAGACTATGAAGCTACTGATCATTGTTCCTGGAATTGGTTGCCTTGCTTTTCCAATAGTTATCTGTCTAAATGTTGGATGAGACGTCATAGATGAAGTGTAATTAGACGAAACGTGTTTTGGAACGATCCAGTCTCTGCCAACCCTCTCGCGTTTGCGTACGATTATCTGGATTCCTAACCGCACCCCTAAGATAGTAAACCCTATCCCCGCGTCATTGCAAGTGACAACCCTCGACCCATTTGTAGAACGTCGACCTAGAGCTATTGAGCGGTGAGCCTACTTTCAAAGTTCTAGTTTCCATACAAGCTTTTTCATAGAAAAGTTTTTGCTGTAACGTGAACGATTTAGAATGATAAATGGTTCCTTTTGTGCGGTGGTTTCCCTGAATCCTAAACTATTCACTTTTTTAATCGACTTTTTGTAAAAATTGCGTCGATGTTTATTGAATAATAGTTTTAGAGCAAGAGCCCGTGACGGTGACGATGACGATCAGACCTATAAAAGCTGAAACTTCCTCAGCGCATGCTCCCAACATAGGTAGGAATTCAATTCAATTTATTCGCAGCTTTCATTGCTTTGGCAGTGGCAGTGGTTAAAATTGTCTGGCCAGGGGATGGAAGTATCAAAACTGTCGCGCTACTATTGAAACATCTTTTAGTAGATGCATAAAATTCAGTTCTATTCAGATGTTACAATTTATTGAAATTTAAGTATGTCGGATTCGATAATCTGATAGTAGAAAAAAAAATTGTTTTTATTTTCACCACCACAAACTATTTGGTACATACATTATTTTCTAATAATCTGTTTCAAATTGGATAGTTTGTGGGTGGAGACTGGTGCCAGAGTTGGGATTCTTATATGTTATATAAAAAACCTGTCAGTCAAGTCACCAGGACCACCCCTATCGGATAGCTTCTTCAAAATTATAAATTTAAAATGTAGTCCTTGCAGTACAGTACCTGAGTAGCAGGAAAATTTAAAATCTAGTACAATAGTAGTACATATGTTTCACTTTCTGTGAATCTGAGAGAATAATCGAAACACTATTATGAATATCACGAACGAAAATCTGCATTTATACACAAAATGATGGGTTATGCCGCAAGTTTTGTGTAGGTCGGTCGTTTCATCTCATATAATTTTTCACTAATGATATAACATAAACATAACATAACATAAATATTCTTTATTTGCACACCAAAATAAACAGTAACAAAAACGAATAAGAAGAACGTAAGGGTACAAATGGCGGTCTTATCACTAAAAGCGATTTCTTCCAGACAACCATGGGATGGACGAACTCTTAAATAAAAAAACTTGCTATGGCGGTGTAATAAGATATAAAATATATAGCTTACAATACATTTCAGGTATATATATAAGGTCTAACAAAATTAGGTGAAACTATTTTAAGGGGATGATTAGACCATCAAACTGAACAACTTTCTCTATGGGACCAATATCGAAATCGCAAAAAAAAATCAGCTGTTCCATACAAACCTACTCGACCTAAATGTATGGGACAGTTGATTTTTTTTCGTGATTACAATATTGGTCCCATAGAGAAAGTTGTTCAGTTTGATGGTCTGATCATCCCCTTAAAATAGTTTCACCTACTATTGTTAGACCTTATATAATCGTTTTTAAGGTAGGAAAAAAGTATCTAGTGTAAAACTTTAATTTTGTCTCGTCAATCATCATTCATCAGATAAAAATAACTTGAAATAACTTGATAGAAAACATATTGAATAAAGCGTCAGCTGATATATAAATATTACAATACCCAAAAAGGGAATTCGTCGTAATTACCAACTCAACTGTTTACTGTTTATTTTATAAAGGAATAATGTACGATTTAGATCCTAAACAATAAATCAAATCAACCTACACCAAGAATCACGAACAGCACGCCAACCAGAAGGTATTATTAAAACAAATCCCTAAATTAGATTTGGATTACGTCAGAAACGTCGAAACAGCTATATGTCCACCGATTTCATAATCCTATTGCCCTCTTAATAGGTCATTCGTTAAGGGAATGTGGTGGGAGTGATGTGAGGTAAATCCATACTGACTTTCATCAAATTAAAGATTGACAAAATTCAGGAATCGATCTGCATTTTAGCTCCCAAAAAACGACGCCAGAAAATGGCCAAATTATTTCAATACTTTAAATGTAAAGGGTGATTGTAGTCTTATACTCAGTTGCAGAAACGCTCATTTAAGTTTTTTTTATTTAGTTCTTTATTTGTAATAAATGGACTCTTGCTTGTGCGTTAGCACTGCATTTCCGCCAGTGTCAAGTAGTTTATTGTAAAGTGTTATTGGTTAAGAATAAGAAGAGATTGACGATTGCGGTGCCTCGTTGCAGGCAAAAACGCGACGCGCGAATACCACGCGGACAAGTGCTCGGGTCAGAACCTGCAACGTGACTCTCCATTCAAGTTATTCCTCCATTAAATATCTTGCTGTCACTTTTTGTATTGTTGACGTAGTAAAAGGTAGCAAGAGATTTAATGGAGGATTAACTCTAATGAGCGTTTCTGTAACTGATCTGTAATCTGATTGTACCTACTCTGATTATTTAACAACTTTCCTCAAGGAACCTATAGGAAATATACTAAATGCAATCAGCTAATTGTACGTTTTTATGAAAAGTTTTTTTTTTTATTATTTCCCTTTGGTTCTTTGGGGAAAGTAGTTTAGTATCATGAGTACGCACGGCGACACATCAAGCTATACAAAACCAACATAAGCAGGTCGCGAGACGTTATACGTTACACTACCTACGCGCGACCAGCTTATTTTGGTTATGTATAGCTTGATGTGTCGCCGTATGTACAACCACCTTTTAAACTACACTTACACCGTGTACATTCTGTGTTATTGTGTAACATGCAGATTTTATCTAAACGCTATGTGTTTTTTGGACATTTTGAATTGATAAGAATTTAGTTGGAAATTTCAATCGACGTCGATAAACGTGCTCCACCCTCTGTTTTATAATCGTTTGGTCTTGGGTAAGACTGAGTGCAAACGTTTGTTCATCATACACATACATACTTATTCTGACGCATGTCTCCCACCGGGGTAGGCAGAGACAACGTTTGTTCATATTACATGAGGCGTGATATGTATGTAAGGACCGTAGCCTCTTGGTCTCTGCCTACCCCTCAGGGAAAGAGGCGTGACGTTATAGATACATATAAAAGTACGAATGTCACTTACAAATACCACACCTTGGACACTTAGCTGTCATTTCATACAAATGGGAAATCGAAAGAAGAGGTAAGCATGTGCGATACTGAGTGAGTGCGAGCGAGACAGTAATACGCTATTGCCTACATTTTACGCCACGCTTGCTGCCAGAGGGGGTAAGGTTCAAATTGGTGGGGGGCAGGTAGTGTCCGTACTGTATGTAGTACTAGGTACTCTTTCTTATACTGTGCCAAAACTAACTTACTTTTACATTTACTTGTTTAACGCATACTTCGTAGCAAGTTTCCAAAGAAATTGAATAAAAGCTTTTCATAAAATTACGTCTATAAGGAACAATGGGTTCTTTTGTACACTCGGAAATTTTACAAAGAATCGTTTGACCGTAAGGTAAAATTTTAGTTCGAAAGAAAAAGTTAATTCAATAATTTTTTTTGGAAACGACAAAAGATTTTTGAAAAGTTGGGAACTTTATATATATAAAGCTATTTTAAGACTAAAATTAGACCTTTGTCCAACAATAGAATAAGAATAACTTTATTGTTAGAACTGGTACATGGGACGAAATATGTTTAGAAAGTAGAACCACACATTCCCACCGCTGTAACTGCTGTAAACCAGGATCAACAGCGGCGACCATTCACAACACTAGACAATGAAGTCCAGCGAGCCCGGGGGATGATTCTAATCTGTCTTGGAACCCGCAATTAATTTAATCAAAGAAGATAAGAGAAGTAGGAAAAAGAAATATCCAACTTCCTTCAATTGGAAACGGCAGAGAGCCAATTCCAGAGATCATCTATGGCAGAGTTGAAGACCCTACCGCAAAAGCACCAATAGAAGAGGAATATCTACTCAAAATTGGCATGGTTCTTGCCGCAGCTGCCGATCACGTAGTCAATCAATCAATCAAATATTCTTTATTGCACACCAAAACACCGTCGCCGTCGCCTTAAAATCAGAAAGCAATAGTTCCAAAATTAAACGCATACATTCACGACTTCACAACACAAACGGAACTAGGCTATGATTATTTTGATTTACGTAAACTACAACAGTAGTTACTCTCTTTTCGCTCAGCTATTATTTGGATTTCCTATCTTCGTTTCGGGGTTCCGTACCCAAAGGCTGCCAATGGGACCCTAAAAGGTACTAAGCCTACGCCGTCCGTTCGTCCGTCTATCCTTTTCTTATCTTTAAAGGGCTGTCTTAAGGTGGTTGCAGAGGGGTAAATTTTATACAAAACTTTGACGCACAATACGCGTAGACGGTATTAATATAAGTAACTTTGTATATATGGCAAAATAGTTTAGAAAATCTAGATTCCGCGTCTCAAATATCATTAGCAATTTATAATCTCATTACGAAGATATAAAGCTTTGAAATTTTTCATACAAAATTTTAAAAGTTTTATATCTTCGTAATTATATTACAAATTGCAAATGTTTTTTCACATATAAAATATTAGTTTTATTAATTCCGTCTACGCGTATTGTGCGTCAAACTTTTGTATGGACTGAAACCACCTTAGGAATAGCTAACAGTTGGAAACGTTTGGCTATTACGGTTCAAATATGGGACCAACATTAAATGTTTTTTCACACATAAAATATTAGTTTTATTAATTCCGTTTACGCGTATTGTGCGTCAAACTTTTGTATGGACTGAAACCACCTTAAGAATAGCTAACAGTTGGAAACGTTTGGCTATTACGGTTCAAATATGGGACCAACATTGAATTAGCGAAAATAAAATGTTCCGAACGCGTTCGTGGTTCCATCGTTCACCGTCGGTCAATGTATCTCAAACCTTAGCAGGTTTTTGCCGGTTACCGGCAATATGCCCACAATCAATTCTGTTACGATGCAATACATGCCCATATATGGACACCTGTGTCAGGGCACGCGAATGTGTTAAGTAACTCCCAATGGCATATTTTTGCATGCATTCACAAACGGGCTTAAAGACATAATCGCGCCGACTATCAGTACCCGTTACCCGTGCTTACATAGCGGTAATTAGATACGCTTGTGACCGCACGCAGGCGCAGTTGCTGCGAACGTTGATCTTGACGTTTTTTTTAAATGACATATATGTCGGATGAGTACTTTTTGTAAGATTTAGGGCTGTCATTTGTGTCCAAATAAGTCATGAAACATTTCGTTTCAATTGAACGAACCAATGATTTCGTATTGACAGAGTCAAACCAAAATAATGGGGTAACGGTACGTAAAAAAATAGTCAAATCTGTTGACGTCTATAACATTAAAAACTGCAAACTTTGAGAAGTGTACGAATACAAACATGTCAGCATGACAGCATCGGACCATAAATTTTTCAATAAATCAAACTGTTATTTAGCTTTAAGTTCACCAAGGAAATTAATAAAAATAATAGGAAGTCTGAGCTTACGTTGAAATATTATAGTCACAGGTGTGGAATTTAAAAATGTGAATTCATTGATTTTACGTCATATCGAAAGCGGATTGTGAGATTCAAAAATATCACTTCTGACTCCAGACCAAGGGTTAAGGTTGTTCCCGTTTGTTTTCCTAATGTTCCCCGAACATGCTCAAAACTATAATAAATCCAGACAGTTGGCAGCCCTAGACATGAAGCCAGTGCAGACTCTGGAATCTCGGGATGCAATAAGGATTCACCAGCTGTCAGATCTGCCGTGCATGCACAATTGATAGTATTACGTGCAATATTCATCTGTTATGTTCGCTTTTCAAACCAATGATACAAAAGAAGGGGGTGCTTATACGTTTGGAGCGACTGTCTGTCGATTTCGACGATTTTATTATCGAAAGCTTGTAATCAAAGACTAGTTGGTACCTAAGTGTTTATTCTGAGTCAAGTCCGTATAACCTTGTACCAAGTAACCTTATACCTACTACCAAGGTATTTGTTTGAAGTACAAGATACTTTTTTTAAGAAGCGCGCTGTAGCAAGGTTCACATTTTATGATAGAAGGGCATGTGGTGACAGCTAGTCTAATATAATCATATAAAGTTATATTATTATTGACTGGTTTATGAAACAGCGCACTGCTCTTAATTATGTAATTTTTAAATTTTGTGTTAGTTTAGTTTTTATGTATAATTATGTTCAGTGTGTTTTGGTGTGTTTGCAAATAAAAGTATTTTCTTTCTTTCTTTCACAAGATAACCGATATGTTCAATGTGGCTATAAGTTTGCACCAAGGATCTGCTTTAAGTCCTTACCTCATCCTGCTGATTATGGATGCTTTAACATTGGACATACAGGAAGAAGCACCCTGGTGCATGCTGTTTACCGACGATATTGTTCTTGTCGGTGAAGATGGACTCGAGGTCCAGAGCAGATTGGCAAAATGACAGCAAAAACTGGAGAGTTGGCTTGAAAACCAGCAGAACCAAAACGTGTTTGTTCTGCGATTTCGGCGGTCTTTCCAGTTGTATGCCTAATTGCCCTTAATGGCTTACCTTTACCTAATGCGCCGACCCCAAAAAATGGGAAACAGACAAGAGAATGATGATGTAATAGTACAAGATTGATATAAATTGCATTGATAAAATAATCCTATAATAATGATGACATAGACAGAAAACGGATCTGATTGTTTGCTGACGGCATCATGGAGTCGTGACCAGCATTAGATCATTTCAAGCAGTACCTAACTATTATATCTAAAAGCGTATACAATTAGATACTAATATGAAATCCTGTTTGACCAATAAATACACAGGTTTTTATATCAAATGGTAATAGGCAGCTAGTCTCAGCGAAAGCGCAGCAAAATATAAGTCTCATCTTTACTACCAGGGGAAGAAAATGCGATTCTAACTAAAGGGAATATTAAAAATGTTAAAAGCACTTATTAGACTACTTACTGTACTATCCGTCCTTTGAACTACCGTGCAAAAAGTCAAGTAGTTTCTTTGCGAGATGACATGAAGAAAGTAGAAACAGCTTTTGCAATTTTTGCATTTTATAATATGTATCAGTATTTCACAAAACTATAGGAACATACTCACGCCGTCACGCCTATGTTCCATTCGGGTGGCAGATGACAATTGATCGGCACCACAGATCAGAAAAACTAAAGGGAGATGTGAAAAGGGAGCTGGGCCAGTGTCGCAGCAATATGCGCAAAAACGGAAAACATTGCTCGCGACAGTACGGATTCAATATATTATGAGGCAGAAAGCCAGTCGAGATATTATGTGTAAATAGTTTACAATGCTTTCGTAGTACTAAAGATTATTCGAACTTTGAGTTCTGACAACGCAATGGATAATGAGCACATTCAAGCTAACAAAATACTTTCTATCGCGTGGTACTGAGTGGTGATGCGACACTAGGTGTCGTACACAGCGCGTTGGTTGGCATCTCTCTTAGATCTCTATGATCGGCACCCTATCCTGACACACCTCTCTAGCCTCTTCCACACTCACAATATGTTGTTTGTACACGCTCGCGTTCGTCGGTAATGGTCCTATTTATGAAATACCAATTTGGTCTGCATTATGTTTTCAAAAATAAATAAATATAATATGTTATCTTATACAGGGTGTCCCGTAAACCGACGTCAACCCGGTGCGGTGGATGCTGATAGGTTAGTTCATGCCTAACCAGAATATACTAAAATACAAAAAATAGAAAAAAAAATCAATCAATAAATCTGTCAACCTTTTTAATTTAGGAAAAGGTTCTAAGTTTTCGAGATAAGTACAGTTTTCTGAAATTCGTGAAACTCTTTACCTTAGTCACTACTTTGAGTGCCACGGCTACAAATGTTCTATGCAGTATCTGTGTTAAAACTGTAAATATCTCGAAAACTAAGACACTTTTACTAAAGTCAAATTTTGATATTCTGCTTAGTCATGACCTAACCTATCAGCATCCGCCGGGTTGACGTCGGTTTACGGGACCACCTGCATAATAAATTATGTACATTTAAGGCCAGGGCACACAGACAATGTTTGTTGTGTATGGTGTGGTGTGGTTGTAATGTTCGAGTTTGTATGTACCCTACCACACAGAAATACGCGCGGGTCCGGAGACATTCGCTTCCCGCAGGTCCGCCTCCGCCGGCCCGGTTTCCCGCAAAACCGCCTCTGTGTGGCCTGGCCTTTCGGGTTTCCCCTTTCGACTGTACCAGTCATATTAGCTATATAAAAACTATAGCAAAAGTACACTGACCATTTGATCTAAATACTTACTTCTAGGGCAGACTCTTTTGACTGTTACGCTCCCACTTAGACCCGGCGCACACTTGGCGAAGAGCAGCGCAGATAATTTTTCGGTGCCAAAACATTATCGACTTTGCTTGCGTTGAAATAACATAGAAATTAACACAATTTTCGCCTCAAGTCGCTTCGATGCTCTCAGGGACTAGAAGTTAATTGATTTTCGATGTTCTTTCTAAGGAAGCAAAGTCGATAATTGTTTGGCAGTGAAATATGCTCAGCGCTGCGCTTTGAAAGGTGTGCGCCGGCCCTTAGTTTGTTTCAAAAAGTAAACTATAACAAAGCCGTGGCGTGATAGCCGAGGTGGTCCGGTAGCGAGTAACCTTGCCTGCCGTGCAGGACGCGATGGTTCGATCCCCGTCCAGGCCGACTCGTACCAATGAGTTTTTCGGAATTTATGTACGATTTGTTACACCACTGGCTTTTCGGTGAAGGAAAACATCGTGAGGAAACCGGCATGCTTCGATTTCGAAGCATGTATTATGCCCACTGTCCATTACAAGTGGCGACGGGCTCGATCCCCGTCGCACTGGACCAAGTTTCGGTACTAGTGAAACGTGGATGTTCTCAGGTTTCAGAATATCCCTGACTACCCCCTCGGGGAGTATAGTCGTGAGCATATGCTTCTGCTAACTATAACAAAGTGACCTACTATAATCTTCTTTTGATACGTATGCCGTATAATTCTCTACGTTTAGCGGTAACCCCGTGGGATGTAAGCCGCGCCGTTATAATGAATGCAATGTGAAAATACTCTTTTCCTTTGTTAAATTACTATAATTTCGCTACATGTTCCACTGCGGTGGTTGTACGAGGAATTCTAGCATTCGTGTTTAAGCTTAGAAGGTTTTTGCCGTTAGCTAATTTTAACTTTTACGTCCTTGCTTAAAGGTCTTAAAGAACATACATACATACATACATAAGCTCACGCCATTGTCCCATGGGGGTAGGCAGAGACCTCGGACCGCCACATGCTACGACTCTGACACACCTCTTTAGCCTCATTGACATTCATACATCTTTTCATACACTTCCGTCGATTGAGGGTGCTACGCACTTGTCCTTTTTGGGAAAGATCATTGATTTGATCATGGTATGTTTTCCTCGGACGGCCTCTCCCAACACTTCCGCTCACCTTTGCTTGGTAAATTTCATTCGTAAGTCTTCTTTCATTCATTCTCTCTACGTGACCGAACCATTTAAGCATACCCCTCTCAATCCTTGTTACAAGATCTTAGAGAAGGTCTTAGACAAGTTTATTTTTATTTTCAATAAGCTTGCGCTTAGCTACAGCTCACCTGCTGGAAAGTTTAGATGAAGCCGAGTCTGTAACGCGCTCACCCAGAACAAGCCAATTAACTCTGCTTTTAAAACTATCCTGATTGTTGACTGTATTTGCCTGGAAAAAACAGACGTAGGAAGACAGTTCCAAACCATACCGGTTCTCATTATAATTTATAAAACAGGATGCGAATTGCGAATCTCTTTGTGCGGATCGTTATCAACACCATAAGCCACAAGAAACGATAGGACTTGTAAAAAATAGTCACGCTTGGGTACAGCACATTTCAAGCCGAACATTGGTCAGAAAAGCTTAGTGACGACCTAATTTTCTTCTTACCGAGGACCATTTTTTTTCGCAATTTGGTAATCGTATAATATAACAATAAATGCCGTGCGTTCAGATGTTTGTGCCATACTTATTACGGAAGCAAATTAGATCCATAGCTTCAGTAAAATATGTTTAGGTTTCTCTTTTGTTATGCTTTTGCAGAAGGGTCTTCAAATCTACCATAAATTTATCCCTGGAGTTGGGTTACTAATAGCCATTCTTTTCTTATTGCTCTCTCCCGTTTGCATTGAAAGACATTTGTTTTCTTACTCCTTACCTCTTCCTGCTGATTATGGATGCTTTAATATCGGACATACAGGAAGAGGCACCCTGGTGCATGCTGTTTGCCGACGACATTGTTCTTGTCGGTGAAGATGGACTCAAGGTCCAGAGCAGATTGGCAAAATGACAGCAAAAACTGGATATATAGATTAGGAGGACCTAAAACAACTTTCATAAGAAAGATTCACAACTAAAAAAGTAGCATCAATTCTGTACATCAGAAAGAAAGATATCAACAAAACTGGCTTCACGCAGCAGGATAAAAATATGATCATCCATTTTAACCTTATCTGAGTGCACAAAGGCTTTATTATGCGCTATTATCTTAACGCTGTCGTGTTCGTATCGTATGACTTTCTTCAATGTTACACTCGGTTTAGTACACTTTCTAGGTTCAAGGGAGCAGAGAAAAGCGGTCTCATTGAAAAATAAGTCACCTTGACCAAATCACACCTTGTACACTTTTAGCTGTCATTTCATAATAAATGGGAAGAGAGGTAAGCATATTGCCTACATTTTCCGCCACGCTTACTGCCTGACTGGGTGAGGTGACAATTGGGCAGGGAGTGTCCTACTGTATGTAGTACTACTCAATATTTTATTGCTTTCCATAAAATTATAGCATTCATTACATGAGATGGTAAACTTGAAAGGTAAGAGATCATTATGGACCCTGTATTGTAAGGCACTGCATACAAGTAGGAGAGGAGGCCTTAATATAATTAACAAAATTAAAATTACTATCGTTCAATATACAAACTTCGTTCATAATACACACGGCGACACATCAAACTATACAAAACCAAAATAAGCTGGCCGCGCGTAAGTCGAGTAACGTATAACGTCCCGCGTCCAGCTTATGTTGGTTTTGTATAGCTTGATATGTCGCCGTGTGTACACAAGCATGCATGACTTAAAACTCGAAAAAAGATTGTATTGATACAAAAATTTAAATATTGCATTATTAATTAGTATATTTTATATTTATAAGATTTGTTTCTAAGTATATTTAATTATTTTCTATATATAATAGATACTTTTTTGTATACTGTGACCAAATATAAGGTGGAAAAAATTTTGCTGAAACTATTTTAAGGTAATGATCAGACCATCTGACCAACTGATCAACTTCCTATATTGAACCAATGTCAAAAACGCGACAAAAGAAATCGGCTGTTCCATACAGAACTGCAAACCTACTTGACTCGATAATGGAACAGCATTTTCTTTCGCGATTTCGAAGTTAGTCCCACAGAAAAAATTGTTCTGATGGTCTGATCATCTCCTTAAAATAGGGTTTCAGTTAATTTTGTTAGACCATCAAATACAGCTACAATAGATCTATCTAGGTCGCAGTAGCTATTTGGTCATTGACCAAGCCCTTATAACCAAATAATAATAGACCATCAAATAAAAATCCTGACCTTATAACATCAAACTGAACAACTTTTTCTATGGAACTAACATCGCAATCGCAAAAAAGACAGCAGAGCTGTCCCATACCCCAAACATTAGGGTCGAGTGGAATTGCAGTTTTGTATAACTGGTTTTTTTTTTCGCGATTTCGATCTTGGTCCCGTACAGAAATTTGTTCAGTTTGATGGTCTGATCATCCCCTTATACCAGTTTCAGCTAATTTTTTAGACCTTAAAAAAAAATTAAAATCACTAAATAACAATTTGGTATTCGCATATGTAAGAACATCAATCTGTTTTACTGGACTCGCTGTCAAGCGATCACAAGCAGCGTCTGGGCTTGGTGTATAACTTATTTGGGCTTGGCACCGACTCCAATTTCTCGAAGGATGTCGTCCTTCTATAAATCAGATGAGTCTGTCGCTGGCAGTTCAAAACTTGCGTCGAATCACCATATAAGTGCCCATGTAATGCATAATGCAACGCGATTGTCGGTTTTACTTTGAAAATCGTCCATAGAGTCCTACCCTACCTACCTAGAATAATATGCAGTCTACGAATTAATATATTCGTAGTACCTACTCATGTAATTATAAAAACGTTTTCTTGCTAGAAACAATGCAAAAACTAAGACCACATTTTGACACGGTCAAAAAGCAATTGTCACATCAAAATTATAGGTACTTCAGAAAAAAAATTGTTTAATTCAAGTATCTTCAACTCATCAAGTGGGACCGAGGCCAAATACAAGGCTATTTTTTTATTTATTACATATATGAAAATCTCGCATACTGTTTTTTTTTTATATTAATGTAGGTCCTAAAGTGACTACGAAGGTAATTGAGAGAAATTAATGAACAATTACCCCAAAAGGCAAATAATAAAAAGAATATTATTTAGGTACTAGGTATTTTATCCTTTCGGGTACATTTTATCTGGAAAAAGTTATTGTATTGCATATCTAGCATCCCCATCGTATTAATTCAACATTAGTGCTAAGATAGTCCGCTTTTAGTAAACCTATAGAAACTTGCCCATTCCTGATTAAGAAAACATTAAGACGCTCAAGAGAGACTTTCGCTACGAGTTTTTGTATCATAGCTTATACAACGTGTTAATGAATAAGCGCAAAACCTCAAGCACACCAACTTATTTATAACAAAATAATAGGTTGAAACAATAATTTCATTATTTTGATAGTTAAAATTTAAAGCTATTCGCATTTTAACCTCCTGCGTACATTTGTACTTCTTGTAGGACATAAGAAATAATAAAATCTATTGTGGTGTTTTGGTTGGCAACTAAAAAACTAACAATAGATTTTATTATTTCTTATGTCCTACAAGAAGTACAAATGTACGTAGAAGGTTAAATTTTGAGAAAAAATGATTGGTTATCATTTCAGCAACGAATGAAAGCGCTAAAGTACTCATGGATAAACATTTTAATAATCTTATGTTGGTAGTAAGCAGGGTGAGTGTGCCCATGCGCTGGGTTGACATCGGGTTCAGTAAATTTAAAATTTTACAAACAAATTATTTAATATTTTGAAATAATTACCAATGTTGAAACAATGATAATTCGATTCTGCTCTTGATTCTAAACAAACTACTTTCTAGTTTTGCGTTAATTCTTTAACACGTTGTACAGAAGAATCTTTTTTGTTGCTAAACACGATTCTTTATAAGTAAATGTAAAACCTAAATGCAAATTTTATTGATTCCGTTGAAAAGGTAGATCTAAGATCAGATCACAATGACTTGGAAGTTCTATAGACGCTCTTAGAAACTGTATTAATCAATAAAGAAAAAAAGTTGAGTTGTTTTTTTTAGTTCTAGTTTGGTAAGGATAAACGCAAGACCATTTAAAAAAAACAATTGTTACCCACTATATGGTTTGGAATAAATATCACGAATGAAAATCCTTGTGTTTGTAGCTAAAAGAAAAGTGGTATCTCATGAATTTTACATTATGGTTACAAAAATATTCACCCTATACCAGATAAAGAGTGGCATATTGCATTTTCCTTTGGGAATATTGAATTTATCATTCTACCTACATTCGATGTAAGGAAAACTTTTACACAGAGTTTTGAGTCTTGTGAGCGTCGTGGGACGTGGATAAACCAAAGAGGAAGATGCAAACTTTTACACAAAGTTTTGAGTCTTGTGAGCAACTTGTGAGCGTAGTGGGACGTGGATAAACGAAAGTGGAAGAGGCGAACTGCTGTCAGTGACATAAAGCTAGTACGTGTATATTATGTAGATACTAAAATCTTCCCAAAAACATGGATATCCCATACATGAAATTTCTTATCTACGTTATGACGACTAGACAACTTATATAGAACGAGCGTTAACCCGCGACTTCGTCCGCACAAATTATATACCATATTTTAAGTCAGATCATAAGCTATTAAACAAAAAAAGTTTCATCAAAATCGGTTCAGTAGTTTTTGCGTGATACTCGTTCAAACAAACAAACACACAAACAAACAGACAGACAAAAAATCCAAAAATTGGTGAAATGGAATCAGGGACACCTAAAAACCATATCGTAACTTTTTTTTTGTTAATATCTTCAATGTACAGACAAACTTCCTGTTACAGTTTTATAATAGTATAGATTAGAATACTTTGGTGTAACGAAAAGTATCATTAACCTTTAAACCACATACTCTACCCATCAAACTGAACTACTTAGTATAGGAGCAAACCTGTCAGCGCAAAAAAACAGTTGTACCATACTAAACTGCAATGCTTACACGACTCACATGTATGAAACAGCAGATTATTTTTTGTTCTGACATATTTGCTCCCATTGTAAAAGTTATTCAGTTTGATGGGTAGATAATGTTGTTTAAAGGTTGTGTAAAAAAATGATACTTTTCCTTACACCCTGTATATTAATTACCTCGAACCCCGCTCCTTCCATCCAAAACAATAATCATCCCCATTGTTTACAACAACAAACGACAATTGTGCCAGCAATATTGCGTCCCATATACGTTCCTGTTACTGTTCTACAGGCTGACAACTTGAATAGGTCACTTGCACTCTCCCCTCTCGCCCTTTCCAAGCACTCGTTTATGATACTGCTCAATATTTAAAACACATCAAGAATTTCTGTACATTGAAGATATTAAAAAAAAAATTACGATATGGTTTTTAGGCGTAGTGGGAGCATTTCTAATACAGAAAAAGTGTATCAGATCGATGTGTGCTGCACATTATCGGGATTCATGCAGACCATTATTTAAAAGCCTAAAAATTTTACCACTTGCATGTCTATATATAAAGCAGTTATGCATGTTTGTGAAGCAGCATCCTACATATTTTTTGACAAGAAAGGATGTATGCGTTAGGCAGCTAAGGAAAAAGCTGGATAATACTCTACACATACCCTACTGTAGGCTAGCTCTAGTTAAAAAAAACGCATTCTTTATGGCAATCACAATTTATAATAAACTTCCTGATGACTTAAAAAACTTAACGGTAACCCAATTTAAACGAAACCTCCAATCTTGGCTTTTGAGTAATTGTTTTTATTCCGTAGATGAGTTTCTCGATCACAGTCAATGATTCTATTGAGGTTAGGCATTATAATATGTAATACAATTTTGGGATTTCTTATAACATAACATTTATTTGGTCAGATTTAAATGTTGATAATTACTACTAATAAATATAATTAATCGAGAATATTTTATATGTAAACTGCATGCAAAATGGCGACTTTCTTTCTTTTGTAAATTGCACGTAAATAATTGTCTTCTATGTACTGTTCTCTTTATTGAACCAAATTTGTTATTGAATAATTAATGTAAAATGTAAGAATCCTGTAGCTTCTTAACAAAATATTTGTACGCCATCACGGCAGATTTTTGTTGTATCTGTGAGAACTTATTACTAACATCCTAAGTACCACCAAAAGTCTTTCAAATAAATGATTTCATTTCATTTCATTTCATTTAGGTTTCCCTGATTCCATATCACCAATGTTTGGATTTTTTGTTCGTCTGTTTGATCGAGCATCACGCGAAAACTACTGAACCGATTTTGATGAAACTTTTTTGTTTGCTAGCTTCTGATCTGACTTAAAATCTGGAATAATTTGTGCGGACGAAGTCGCGGGTTAAGTCTAGTATTATAATAAAATTACACACGGCGACACGTCAAGCTACGCAAAACCAAAATAAGCTGGCCGCGCTTATGTAGAGTAATGTATAACGTTCGGCGGCCAGGTTATGTTTGGTTTGCGTAGTTTGATGTGCCTGTAGATTGAAGATATTTGCAAAAATATTAATTAGTGGCGTTTAGGATACGTAATGGAATGCATTGATACTATTTTTAGAATTTTTGTCTGTTTATCTGTTTGTCTGTTTTCTTCTGTCTCTTTCTTTATTGGTTCTTGGTTTCTTTCTACTTTATCTTTTTATATGACGAAGCATGTTGCCAATATTATTGTCTGTATTAATCATCTTACCGTTCTAGGAATAGTTGTGATTTTAGGCCCTTAGAGCTTAAGGTGGTTTCAGTCCATACAAAAGTTGGACGCACAATACGCGTAGACGGAATTAATGAAAGTAATATTTTATATATGGAAAAAGAACTTGGAAAATCTAGTTGCCGCGTCACAAATAATATTTGCAATTTATGATCTAATTACGAATATATCATGCTTTTAAAATTTTGTATGAAAAATTTCAAAGCTAAATCTAATATATAATATCTTCGTAATTATTATATAAATTGCAAATGTTATTTGTTACGCGGCATCTAGATTTTCTAAACTATTTTTCCATATATACAAAGTTACTTGTGTTAATACCGTCTACGCGTATTGTGCGTCAAAGTTTTGTATAAAATTGACCTCTCTGCAACCACCTAAGTCTTGTTCAAAACAGTATTTTTTTAGTTTAGTTTAGTTACACAAGACTAGGTTAATGGTGAAGGAGCGGGGTAAGAGAGGTGAAGAGGGAACCGGGACGTGACCCATTAGACTGGTCAGGTTACAGTCCTGGATGCAATAAGCATTCCTACCACGTACGGAGCTCCTACACGTACCCGTTAATAATGCCGCACGGAATTATTTATAAGAACAAAACGCTTCCCTGTTCCATTTCTAATAAAGAATTTTGGTTGAACAAAATTGTTTTTGTTTGTTGTTCCCTTTAAAAAATGTTTTTGAATATTCCAAAAGGGAGTAATCGGTGTTACTCTAATAGTCTTTCTTATTATTATGTTTTTTAGGAGAGGATCAGACCATTAAACTGAATCAATTTCTCTAAGTGGATTAAAATCGAAAACGCCAACAAAAATCAGCGGTTCCATACAAAACTGCAAACCTACTCGATCCAAATGTGACAGCTGATTTTTTTGCGCTTTCGATGTTAGTTAAGGCTGGGCCACACTGGGCTGCAGGCCGGCTGCGGGCCGGCAGTAGTTGTAAACTATGGAATTATATGCGAGGTGTCACACTGCGGCTACCGTTCCGCAGCTGTTCCGCAGTCGCGCCGGACTGCATCTACGTGTGACACCTCGCATATAATTCCATAGTTTACAACTACAGCCGGCCGGCCCGCAGCCGTTCTGCAGCCGCACTCTGTGTGGCCCAGTCTTAATTCCCTTTAAAAAATGTTTATGACTATTTCCAAAGGTAGTACTTAATCGGAGTAATTCTAATATAGCGTAAGATTTTGTCTGTCTCCCGTCATCGTAGCGAAATCAAATATAATACAGGGTCATTAAAGGGATGATCAGACCATCATACTGAAAATTTTTCTCTATGGGACCAACATCGAAAACGCGAAAAAGAAATCGGTTCTTCCAATATAAAACTGGAATCCTACTGTACAATGTATGAGATATCAGTTTTTTTTACCGCGGTTTCGATGTTTGTCTCATAAATAATGTTGTTCAGTTTGATGGTCTGATCATCGCCTTAAAAAGCCGTTAGCATATTAAGTTGGACCAGTTATACCAGTAACGTTACGTCTAATCGTAAGCTTTTAAATATAAAAAGTTTCATCAAAATCGGTCCAGTATATTTTGCGTGATGCTCGAATAAACAAATATGCTTGAAGATATTTACAAAAAAGGGTTACTGCATGCAGTCTAGGTGTCCCAGTTATAGTTGACTCCAAATAACCGATTTTTTATTTTAAAAGTGGAGTAAAAGTTTAACGGTGTTTTATATTTTATAGTGCCTGAAACAAGTACAAAAATACAGACATGAACTCACGACGGTTTTCAAAGCTTCGATTTAGACTAATGGTTTGTTTTCCCGTCTTCCGTATTGCAAGCTAAAGGCTTGGTTGTTTTTCTTCTTCATGAAAGAAAGTCAAATGACTTGTTTTCTTGTTTTTTCCGCTCGAGGTCACATTGTGCGGCTGCTTATGTAAAGGCATGGAAGACGGCTGAGTGGAGACGCCCCTCAGCATGTGCTTATCTTCACTATAATAATACTGTAACAAAACACGAACGTCTTTGACCAGTGTGTATTATGAATTTATGATACACGGAACAGAGACGTGGTCGCTCAAGGCCTCAGAAAAAGGCTGAAAGTCACCCAAAGGACAATGGAGAGGAAATCAGGAATGAAGAGATCCGCAGAAGAGCTAGAGTAGCCGATATAGCCCAAAGAATTGCTAAACTAAAGTGGCAATAGTTTAGCAATGCTCGCAGAACCGATGGCCGATGAGGCCGAAGGGTTCTCGAGTGGCGACAGTGTATCGGAAAACGCAGTGTAGTCAACGTGGACCGACGACCTGGTGAACGCGGCGGGAACCCGTTGGATGAGGGCAAAGCAGGACCGGTCGTTGTGGCGATCCTAGGGGGAGGCCTATGTCGAGCAGTGGACGACCATGGGCTGAGATGATGATAATGATTATCATCAGCTTGAAGATAACTTGATACAAAGACGTTGTCATGTAGTTTTCACAATCTCTCCTGTTTCTATCTACAAGCTACTGGAAATAATTGGTACTATTACGTCAGTCGTGTGTTTCTCAACCAAAGCGTAACGTTATTTCTTTGTGTTTTATTTTTGTTATTTGGTGCATAAAGGGCTTCTAATGGTAAAATTTTTCTTAAAACTTTGTCACGTTGCTTGTTTTGTAATAAATTCGTTACGAGAGAATTCCTATTCTCATATAGGAAAGTATAAAAGTTGAACAGATATTTTATTTTATGTTTTCATTCCTACATTCTGTTGTTATACAGGGTGTCCCGTAAACCGATGTTAACCCGGTGGATGTTGATAGGTTAGTTCATGCCTAACCAGAATATACTAAAATAAAAACATAAAAATCAGTCAATCAATCAATCAATCCGTCAACATTTTACTTTAGGAAAAAGTTCTTAGTTTTTGAGATATGGACAGTTTTATGAAATTCGTGAAACTCTTTACCATAGTCACTATTTTGAGTGCCACGGCTACAAATGTTCTATGCAGTATCTGTGTTAAAACTGTCAATATCTCGAAAACTAAGACACTAAGTCAAATTTTGATATTCTGCTTAGTCATGACCTAACCTATCAGGATTCGCCAGGTTGACGTCGATTTACGGGACACCCTGTATATATCTAAGAGTTGATCAGTTTGACGTTTAGTTACATTTTCATGGTGTATTCAGACAATGGAACTACAAAACTTTCCCTGTGGAACATGGGTCGATAAACGAGATAATTTGTTGGACCTCCCATAGAAATTCAATCGACTGTTCCGCACTTTTGTATAGACGAACGGTCCAAAAATTATCTCGTTTTTAACAGACTTCAAAAAAGGAGGAGGTTTCTCAATTCGACCGTATATATATATATAAGGTCTAACAAAAGTAGCTGAAACTATTTTAAGGGGATGATCAGACCATCAAACTGAACAACTTTCTCTATAGGACCAATATCGAAATCGCGAAAAAAAATCAGCTGTTCGATACAAACGTACTCGACTTAAATGTATGGGACAGCAGATTTTTTTTTTCGCGATTTCAATATTGGTCCCATAGAGAAAGTTGTTCAGTTTGAAGGTCTGATCGTACCCTTAAAATAGTTTCACCTAATTTTGTTAGACCTTATATATTTTTTTTTTATTCTTTTTTGTGTGTTCGCGGATAACTTCGTCGTTTATGAACCGATTTTGATGATTCTTTTTTTGTTGGAAAGAAGATATTCCAAGGATGATACCATGATAAGGAAACCGGGATCTGATGATAGTATCCCAGAGAAATCGAGGGGAACCTTTGAAAATCGTAGTGCCGGCTAGTGCGTTTGTTACCTAATTTAAAGCACTACTATTAAATTAAACTAATGAATTCACCACTGACTGTAAAATAAACAAAATTTTAACAAAAAATTATAACCGCCTTCAAAAAAACTAAAAAAATAAAAAATAATTTTGCAGCCGATGACTTTTTCGTTCGCATCATAAGAAAATTATTTTTTTTTATAGAAGTCGGTGTCAACCCAAGCCAAAAAACGAATGCAAGCCCTGTCGCGAATCGTACCGGCTTGACAGCGACTTCGATAAAACAAATTAATGTTCTTATGATGCAAACGAAAAAGTCATCGGCTGCAAAATAATTTTTAAGTTTTTAGTTTTTTTTGAAGGCGGTTTTTAAACCTAAAGTTGTTCAGTTTTATTGTCTGAATACACCTGTAAATTTTCATAATTATTAAACAATAGTCGTGTATACAATGAAGTTTTCAGTCAGACCATCATTGTCACAAGCACCCTCAGTAGTTCAATTCAAAACGCAAGCAAATCAAATCCTAACCAAATGTAACCCTAACCTTGACGAAAATCGATATGAAATCAACGAACCCCTATCCAGGGAGTTTATACGTTCAAATTACAAAGTCACACTAATGAAGGCATATTGACTGTTATGGCATCGGCACAAGAATTATGTAGCGGTTTTTCTTATATAGAATGAACTATAGAGTGATTTATTAAATTGGTGTTTCGGCGAAACTAAATGATGGGCCAAGTGGAAGTTGAACGTTTTTCGGTGTCATGGCGGTTAATTATTTTGTAGTTAATGTATTTTTTTATTGTTGATTATAACTGCAAGCCTATTTTCCTCATTTTCCAACGATTTTCGTATGAAAATCCTGCCTATTTCACATCTTTCCCATCATTTTAGTACGAGGTTATTAGGATTCTTAGATTCTTAGATTCTTTATTGTACACAAAAACATAATTATGAAAAAAATTACAAATAGTGATGTACAAAGGCGAGCTTAACTCTAAAAGAGTTTTCTTCCCGCAAACCGTTGAGTGAGAGGAAAACTAATATGTTTGGGTAAAATAAGTGTGCACACAAATAAAAATCTATTTAATTATGAGATAGTAAAATGAATACCTATAAAATAAGAAATAATATAAGATACACCTATACAAATAAATATAATATATAAATATACTTACATAAATAATAATATCAAATATAATAATATGAACCTACATATATTAATTAGGAAATTTAGATGTAGTTTTGACAGATTATCCTTCACATAAAAGTACGAAAGAAGTACATTTTAGTGCACTTAAACATGATACAAAATAAATTAATGACCCGGTTAGTGGAAATTCGACAAGAATGACAAATTAAAATAAAAAGTGTGAATTTTAAACACGATTAACAGGTCTTTCAATTTAGTTCGTTTTTATCTTTTTAAATTAAAAAAAAAGACACGGAGCAATTAAAAAGAACCGGTCGAACCTGAATGTGAGTCCGGATGCGCAAAAACTAGTTGTAGTGTGTTCAGACAACATATTGCATTATCGCACGACATAACTGTAATTGAGTCTGTGGCAGGAAAATGTTTTAAAAGTCTTCGGGTCTGTGACGCAAAGATCATTCCTGCACGTCTAGTATGATTTCTCTATCAAGCGCGCGACGCGCCTTTGCTCCATAGAAAATAACCTGTTCCCGCGCTTTTCGGAGAGCGAATGCCGCGCTTGTCGCGACTAGTAGTATGGAATAACGCCGAGTCGCGCGCAAGAAGAGAAATCATGCTAGACGTGCAGGTGGCTTAATTTATCAATTACCTATCTTAGACAATACTTTTTGCGCGGGACGAGGTAGCATGAAATCTGCAACTTTGGATTTTATTCCAATCAAATAAAATCAAAAAGCTTTATTAATCCCATACAACATTGCATAACAATAATAATTTAGATTTCATAGTTAATTAGGTAATAAATAAATTTTAGTTAACATTACAATAAATAATTTCATTTCTATGTACATACATTTTTCATTACATTCATCAAATCGTCTTATTATTTGGGATTGCATATTAGGTAGGTACTTATTTATTAATGTATGGACCCCCTCAGGGTAAAAGCCTCCTCCAAAGAATGCCATCTCTCTGTCCTTTGCAGTTTCTCGCCAGTTTTTGCCAGCGTTTGCTACGATTTCGTCCTGCCATCTGGCGCTTGGCCGTCCTCTTCCTCTACCACCGGGTGGTCCCTCCCATTTTGTTACCCTTGAAGTTCACCTGTCATCCGTGCATCTTGCAACATGGCCAGCCCACTTCCTTTTTTTTTTATTTTTTTTTTCTTACGTTTGGGTTTGCTCTTGACCTCAATCTAGTCCTCAGGACGAAGATGGGGTCGAAGATGTAGCGTGCTCACCCAGAAGAAGCCTATTCACTCGTACTTTAAAGGAATTCGGGTTGTAAGCACTCGGAAATACTGACGCAGGCAGGGCGTTCCACTCCTTGGCTGTGCGCATTATAAAAGATTCAGAAAGGCGCTTGGTGCGGATATGTGGTATGTCAACCAAAAAGGGGTGATATCCCGCGGTGAGTCTGGAAGTCCGATAGTAGAAAGGGGAAGGCGGGATGAGCTCATGTAGCCACATTAAAGTTCGTGAAAAGAGTAAGGCATCAGTTATCTTTGTTTTATTTCGTATATCAGTATTTCTTACTCTATCTCTTAGTTTGATACCTAGGCAACTTCTCTCCATAGCTCTCTGTGTGGTCTGGGTTTTGGTTTTAGTTTATTTATTCCAATACTAGATTCTAATTTTGATTGTTAAAAATAGTTTCGTGTGACCCCAAACGCGACCCACGCACCCTGGACAACCAACAGGGTTCTAAAGCTGTTTCGCAAATATCTTCACCGTGATGGCAAGTCAATATCAATGACAAAAGACCAGGCACATGTACGTCGTTACTACATGTTGCTTTATAGTTCTGTAGCCAGTGGCGTCCCAGTTTCTAGGGCCGCGAAAACCGGTGCAGTCTGTTCCTTGTTTCAGATTCGAAGTCCAGCCAATCGAGCTATTTTCGCACTTTCTGCGAAGGTATAAGATTCAAGACAGGAGACTTTTAATGCAGTATTCTGTAAGTAGAACTCGGAACAGGTTGCGGTTACCAATGGATAATAATTCAGAGTTATATCGCTTTAAAAGCCGAGGTTCAAAAGGTTTGCTCTTTTTAAAATGAGCTAAGTACTTACCTAATTCTTTCTCTGAGAGATCACATCAGGACTAAGGTGATACGTCAGAAAACTTAAGTACTTGATATAGCTCTGAAAATAAGCAAGTTAAAGAAGCATTATCATTCATCATTCTCTTACCATTATAACATTATTTGGATCGGCGCAATATGTCATCTGCATCCATTTTCCATTCAAGCTATTTCAGCAAGGTGTAGCAACGGGCTGGTCATATCTGTTGAAGAACTGACAACCGATGGGGAGTCAGAGTTCTAGAATGTAGGCCATGAACTGGTAGGCGTAGTGTGGGAAGCCCTGCAGCCCGCTGGACCGACGACCTGGGACAGGTTAGCGGGGAGCAACTGGATGAGGAAGGCCGAGGATAGAGTTTTGTGGCGTGCCCTTAGGAGAGGCCTACGTTCAGTAGTGGACGATGACAGGCAATATTAGAATATATTAATTAATATATTAATATTAATAGTTAGAAGGCAGGTAATATATTTTCCAGAACGAATTGTTGTTGATAAAGACAATGGAAGACGTTGCAATCGACCAACAATAGGTTATTTGACTACTATTCAAATCAGTTACTCTTTTTCGAACATCAATCCGTGCGCTTTGCTAAATACAGACTTGTGACGTCATCTACTAAATTTAATTGCTTTTTGTAGTTTATATCCTGTTTTAAAAATAGTAGGTGTTAATTACTGAAAATGTTTTAAATGTTCTTTTTACTGAGAAAAATCGATCCAATACCTATATTTAATGTAAATATTCAATGAAGTTAACTTTTTATGTGCTAAAAGTAAGCCTTGCTACAAGTAACAAAGCCAACAAAGTTAGTTGTAGCAAAGCCTCTGACCACGCCGAAAGTGATTATGGTCGTGAGTTTATGTTATGTAATCAATTAATACCTCACTGTCTTCATCATCAAAAACGTGCGTTGTGTTTGTTTAACAGCATGCTTAAAACCACAAAACATTATAAGAGGGGTTAGAAATGCAAAGTAGGCGTGGAACGTGTCGCCACAGGTTATGCAATGATTTGCATAACACCATTAGGCGCGCGGCGTGGTGCGAGCGAGAGGGCATGAGTAGTTGTAGCAGCGTGAGTGTGAAGACAATTGGCGACAGCCGTCTCCGAAGCAAAAGCGCTACTTTTGCATTTCTAATCCCTCTTATAATTTTCTGTGCTTAAAACTATATTATATTTGTAGTAATGTTTCTGATCACCCCAAAAAGGATTATGGCTGAAAGATTACGTATAATTCATACAACAAAGTCAAAAAATTTACACCCATTTCTAGTAAAAACTCATAACGTTATTTAGAGTCAGTAAATCACTACGGATGATATAACGTCGCGTTTCACATCTCTATAATAAACGTGGGGCGACGACCTTTCCTGGACATTTCCTGGTTATATTAGTAACACGGGCAAATGTTTGGGTGTTTCCGTTTTATCACCATCCGCGTATCTATGTGGTGTAACCCGGAGCCCTGAAACGGCCCGATTCTCAACTGGCGGGTAAAGCGCTGTGATATGAAAAGACTGTAAATTAAAATACCTAAATCTGTTAAGGTTATTTTTTTTTTGTGTAAGTAAATAAAATAGGTTGGTTCCATTGTAGTGTGTGTCTATAGCCTTAAGGTGGTTGCAGAGGGGTCAATTTTATACAAAACTTAGTCGCACAATACGCGTAGATGGTATTAATATAAGTAACTTTGTATATATGGAAAAATAGTTTGGAAAATCTAGATGCCGCGTCACAAATAACATTTGCTATTTATAAAATAATTACGAAGATATAAAGCTTTGAAATTTTTCATACAAAATTTTAAAAGCTTCATATCTTCGTAATTATTACAAATTTCCCAATGGAGCCAACATCGAATTTGCGAAAAAAATCTCCCGGTTTTCCATAGAAAACCTCAATGCTCTACTCGATCCAAATTTAAGTATGGAACATAGACACACACTACATTACACACACAAATTTACGTCTCGGATCCTGACCTCTAGTACAAAATTCGATCGATCCACGACCTTCATACCACCCATGATACGTTAACCTTTGCCTGTGATTTAATGAAGAAAGTACTGCAATAAAGTTTCTTTTACATGCACAGTGGAGAAGGCCTGTGTCCTGCAGTGGAACGTTTATAGGCTGGTGATGATGATATTTGTGGACTACAGGCTAGCCATCTATCACTATTAATATACGCCATACCATTCTGAACTCTTCAATAAAAAGTGAGCTTCGTATGCAAAAAAAATATTACCTGTAATTGTAGCAACGTTTTTGATTACGAAAGTAAGCCTCTTGGACGTTGGGCAACTCTATGAAATTCGAAAACAAAATATTCTTTTGCCAATCAATAATCAGGTTATTTTGCAGTTGATGCCAAAGGATGAAAAATATTTGAAATTTACTAAAATTACCTACCTACATCAAATATTTTAGTAGGTGTACAGGGTGAAATTGTAATCATTAGCATCTTTTTTAACTAAGAGTCACCAAATTCTATTTTTGATCCGATCGGTTTTCTCCCATAGTATTTGTTTAGTTTGATGGGTAAAAAAATTGAAGTAGGCACTTTGTTTTTCTCCGTTCGGTTTGCTCCAATAGTAATTTTTTTTTCCAATTTGATGGTTAGACTCTTAGTTTAAAAAAAAGGATGCTTATGAAAAATCAATTTCACCATGTATAATAATTATACTACGTGTAAGCTCGACGGGAAGCTGGATGAATCAAACTCGTTCATTGCCAACAATTATATTTTATTACTTATCACTTTTATCAGAAGAAAGGTTACTCGACTTTAAAGAAGCAATATCAAAAATAAAATATGACATCATCGGCCTTGCAGAAATTAGAAGAACAGGTTACCACATTATAGAAGACGAAGAACATATATTTTGTTACATTGGCGAAACAAAGGGTCAGTATGGCGTTGGATTTCTTATAAAAAAGAAATACAAATTAAATATAGAGAGCTTTATTGGAATATCTGAACGAATATGCATTCTGAACCTAAAATTTAACAAAATTTCACTTTCAATCATCCAAGTTCATGCACCTACTCAAGATGTAAAAGAAGCCGAAATTAAAAATTTCTACAACCAACTCCAACTATGTCTAAGTCAATGCAACAAAAACTTAATTATACTGGGAGATTTTAACACTCGTGTTGGACAACGTTTAGCTGGTGAAGAAAGAATATTAGGTAAATACTGCTATGGAGAAAGAGACGAAAAAAGAGGTGAAATGTTGCTTCAATTCTGTCAAGAAAACAACCTATTCATAACAAACAGCCTATTTAAAAAGAAAATAAAAAATATGTGGACCTGGCTCTCACCAATGAAAAGAAAAAGCCAAATAGATTATATATTAACCAATATTAAAGAAAAAATTACAAACATTGAAATATTAAATAGACTGTCATATCCAAGCGATCACCGAATGTTACGAGGAACCTTTCTAATAACGGACACAAAGAAGAGTAGAGCAAAATACAAAAATAACAATACTAAATTAAACACAATTGAAGAAAAAGAACAGTTCATCAAAGCTTTAACTAAACAAATCAACAATACTAAAATGGAAGAAAATGAAAAAGTAGAGTCCTACTACGGCAAAATTAAGAAATCTGTATGTAACAGCCTGAATTCTATTAACTCTATCAACAATGAGAAATCAGCTAAGCGAAGCATCTTTTCAGACAATGTACGGTTTCTTTTGGAAAGGAGAAATGAACTAACAAACAAAAAACATCTAACTTTAGAAGAAAAACATGAACGCAGCTATTTATACAAAAATGTATACAAACTCATGAAAAAAGAGCATGAAGAGCACAGAATAAAAGTATTAGAAAGACACTTAAAGACATCAGGAAGCCTGAAAAAAGGTCTCAAAGAGCTCAGCACTTCTAAACAATGGATCCCCTGCCTAAAAGTAAAGCCTAACAAAAACAACAAGACTTTTTATAGACCAAAAATAATAGAAACAGCCACTACATTCTACAGAAACCTCTATTCTGCACAAAATACAGAACAAGAGACTCTTATTTTAAATCCAAACTCTACCACTCTAGACAGATTTTCTACCCATGAAGTTATGAAGAAAATTAAAACCCTAAAAACTGAAAAAAGCAACGGACCAGACGGTATTCCAAACGAAGCAATCATAACGGGAAGCCTTTTACTATCAGAACCTATAACTTTTCTGTTCAACAAGATTCTGGATGAGAGAAAAATACCAAATGAATGGGCAATATCTGACATAATTCTAATATATAAAAAAGGTGACCCTGATGATATTGGTAACTACCGTCCAATCAGCCTGCAACCTAACATGTACAAACTTTTTGCTTCATGTTTGGAAGAACGTCTAGCATCCTTCACCGAGCAACACCAACCACCGGAACAAGCTGGCTTTAGAAAAAACTTCTCTACCACGGACCACATCCACACGCTAGAACTAGTCATAGAAAAATACAAAGAGCGAAACAGTCCACTCTATCTGGCTTTTATCGACTATGCCAAAGCCTTCGACTCAATATCCCATAACAGCATATGGAGAGCTCTAGACGAGTGCGCCGTACCTTCTGAAACAATTGATCTTATAAAACATATATATAGTATAAGCGTGAGTCGAGTTAAAATGGAGAAAAAAGGCACAGATATTAACATAAGTAGGGGTGTTAGACAAGGAGACCCTCTGTCGCCCAGAATTTTCATAACCGTCCTTCACAGTATTATGAAGAACCTAAACTGGAAAAAGAAAGGAATAAATATAAATGGACAATTCTTGAACAACCTAAGGTTTGCTGACGATATTATACTTTTCTCTGAATCATCTTCGCAACTTGAATCAATGATCATCGATTTACACCGTGTGAGTAGTGACATCGGTTTAGAACTGAACACCATTAAAACTAAAATTATGACTAATAGCGTGAAAAGACCTATCAAAGTTAATAATATCGTACTGGATTACGTGCAAGAGTACATATATCTAGGCAAACAGATATCCTTCGCAAAGTCTAGGCACCAAGACGAATTAAACAGGCGCATAAACCTTACATGGAACAAATTCTGGAGCAATTAAGAAGTACTGAAATCAAACCTACCTGTAAAGCTAAAGAAAAAAGTTATGGATTCCTGCATACTACCGTGTCTCTCCTATGCCTGTCAAACCTGGATATATAATAACCACACAAAAAATAAAATTAAAACATGCCAAAGATCAATGGAAAGAAGTATTTTGAACTTGAGAAGAATAGATAGAGTAAGAAGTACAGATATAAGAAAAACAACAAATGTCATAGACGCCTTAGAACACTGTAAGAGACTTAAGTGGAAGTGGGCTGGTCATATAGCACGCATGAGCGAAGACAAATGGACAAGAAAAGTGACTGTATGGGCAGGACTATCCAATAAAAGAAAAAGGGGAAGACCGAAAGAGAGATGGGCAGACGAAGTAAACAAAATAGCTGGGAAGAACTGGTTCTTAAAAGCAAAAGAAAGAAACATTTGGAGAAATATGGAGGAGGCCTTTACTCGATGAGAGGTCCTTTAATAACTAAAATATGAAAAATATGTAATGTAACTTAATAATAATTTAATAATTTATCTAAATTCAATTTTTTTGCATGCCTGAAATGAAATGTAATTGTTATTAATTTATTTATAGTATTGTAATTTGATAAAAGGAAATAAAAGGCTATAATAATAAAAACTTATCACTTCACTTGTTTTATACATTACACGATTCAATCACTTCATAATTAATATTTAGCATAACTATGCACGAAACATGTTAACACGGCAACGGCTAGTTTTCGAATGATAACCGTTCTGAAAGAGTGAGCAACCGAACGAGCGTTGAATGAATCGATTCAAAGAATGATCGTTAACGAATGGAGTTGATGAGCTGTACTTCAATGTTGCCAGCGAAGATATAAAGTAAATAGACGGCCCTATCGATATGCTCGTTACATACGAGTATACCAACTTTTTAGTTCTTGCATTCCTGAATAACACCTTGTGAACGAGCTAGCCACGCGTATCATCCAAAAAAGGTGGTAAACCGATAAATCCATAACTAACCGGCTTAAGTTATTAAGGGCGATAATAACTGGCTTCATACAGCACAGTAACGTAAGCAGAAGTATAATTTTCAGTTAGACCTGCAGTAAATAGGCCGTCAAGTATGTTCTCCAGTAATAAGCTAAGCGGCGGTATCAGTGTCAGTTAATGGGAGGAAAGAATGTTGTTTTGATTTAGAACAAAATTAAAAACAGACTTCGAAACAAAACATTTTAAAATAATATTGCTTTTCAGTATTAAAATACATTGTTCGACTTAGATATCAGTTATAGCACGCAATAAGACTCTTACAAATCGGTCAAGAAATGTAAAAGTTATAAAGGATTTTTCTTCGTGAAAAAAAAAACCACGCAAGTCGTAAAAGTCGAGTGAGAGTATGGGCAAAAGCGTTCCAAATTTTAGCGGTATTGACCACTTGTGACTGTTAATAAAGGCTGTTGCTGTCCGAGTATTTTCAGCCTTAAAATGAAAGACTAGTATCTGATCATCAACGCTTATAACTGCCTACTAAAGAACGGAAGCGCTCATGAAATTCCATCAAAACATTCTTCAGTCCAAAGCTGTGCACCAGTCGGCGAGTAATTCGGTTATTATTTCGAACACTGTGACGTGGCGTACACCAAACCTCCACTAAGCCAAGACACCCCGAAATAAAATCTCATCAATTGGTGAAGAAGAATCTCCACCTTTCATGATTGCTAAAATTTTCACTGCTGAGTTTGAAAATGGTTCGTTCCTCGATGGAAAATTGCACACGCTAGACGTGTTTTTCAGCACTAAGCGCCTTTCTGATTCTTTTATAATGCGCACAGCCAAGGAGTGGAATGCCCTGCCTGCGTCAGTATTTCCGAGCGCTTACAACCCGAATTACTTTAAAGTACGAGTGAATAGGCATCTTCTGGGTAAGCTCGCTACATCTTCGACGCCATCTTTGTCCTGAGAACTGGATTGAGGTCAAGAGCAAACCCATTTAAAATATTTAAAAAAAAATTTTAAGTGTTTCGTCGTAATCTAAGACATAGATTAGCCGAAAGGCTGGGCCACACATAGTGCAGCGCAGCTGCAGATCAGGTGCAGGCCGGCTGCGGGCTGGCAGTAGTTGTAAATTATGGAATTATATGCGAGGTGTCACACTAGATGCAGTCCGGCGCGGCTGCGGAACAGCTGCGGAACGGTACGGTGTGACACCTCGCATATAATTCCATAGTTTACAAATACTGCCGGCCTGCAGCCGTTCCGCAGCCGGCCCGCAGCTGCACTCTGTTTGGCCCACCCTTAAACGTCGAATAACTAGGTACTCCTTGACACTTGTAGCTAAATTTAACTCCGGATTAATTAACATTTGTTATATACAGTAAAATCAACATCGCCTTAACTAGCCGACTTGTGAAACGTAGTGTTAAGAATAAATGAAACAGTTTACTATTGAGCCATAGCTACCATTTAATTGTTGGATGCACGAACAATCGATGACGTTAAAACAATAGGTTTTTGACCGATTGTGGCACTTTGGCACGCGATGATTCAATCTAGTCCAAACCTTGTATACCTTCCATTCTTTTGCATACCTATTTTGCACTATATTTTTCAATTTCGAAGAGTTCAATCAATCAATCAATTATACTTTATTTGACGCCAAAAAACAGAGTATACAGAGAGCAATCAATCAGAAAATACAAAAAGCACGAAAACAGGCGGTCTTATCGCTAAAAAGCGATTTCTTCCAGACAACCTTAGGGTAGAGGAAATAGTGAAAGAAGATTGGTAGGCGGTGTAGATCACAATAACACAATATAGATAAAATACACAAATAAAGTTATACAAATACAAACATACTGTAATATGAAATATATATATAATATAAATACATATTACGAATACATATTCATACCTACAAATACAAAAGAATCATACATAAAAGAGTACTAAAACAACAATTATTTATCAAGGAGAGGAATACATGAACCAGAGAGGTGACCATTCAGGATAGATAGTCAGTGCTCGAGGAAATGAGCTTTGACCTTCGACTTTAAAACATTCAAGGAGGGTGCACGTCTGATCGGCTACGGCAACAAGTTCCAGAGCCGAACGACATGAACTGAGAAGGAATGGGTGTACAAGTTAGTGGAGTGAGTGGGCATAAGGAGGGAAATGTTTTCAGAGGAACGCAACTTACGACCAGTGGTGGAGGAAATGGAGGAATAAAAAGTCAGGCGTTCCTTAAGGTATTGAGGAGTCAAAGGATCGAAGAGGATGGAATAGAGGAGGGAAAGGATGTGAGCTTCCCGACGACGTTTGACCGGGAGCCACTTAAGGCGAGCGCAGTATTCCGACACATGGTCGTACTTCCGCAGGCCAAATATAAACCTAATACATAGGTTTTGAAGTCGCTCGTTTGTTAAGCAGCTCCAGGTCCAGGTAGCAGGAATCGGCGTAGTCTAGGATGGGTAATAAGAGGGATTGTGCAATAGTTCGACGAGTTCTTATATTTACTTCAAAGAATTACTGGAGATTGGCAGACAAGAATGTAGTGTCGCAGTCAAAAGTTATTATCATTCTAAATATGCAATACACACCAGGATGAGATCAGCCTATTAGCAATGTTTATTTTAGTATATCTGTCAATACTATTTTGCAATTTAAGCATCCTCACTCAAGGCTATCATGTAAAGGTCGAGGTTTTTGTTTCATTATCTGACATCACGCCGGTTTTTGTGATTGAGACATTAACTTTAGTATCGATATTGTAGTCACATAGATCATATTATAATGTATGTTTTCGAAAAAAAAAACGTTTGCTTAGGTACTAATTTATTTGTTTATTATACGTGATGTATTGCCGTGTGGTGCCGGCTATGAATAGCACCATACCAATTCCTCCCGTGGGTGTCGTAAAATGCGACTAAGGGATCTACTGAAGGATGGGCAGCAGCATCCTCTGAGTACACACATTGATTAGATCCAACTGCGATCGCCAACCCGCCTGCCAAGCGTGGCGATTTTGGCAAATCCCCCCATTTTGGAGGCTTATGTCCAGCAGTGGACGTTTAATGGCTGATATGATGATGATGATACCTCCATCTGTTGCCCGCGACTTCGTCTATTATCCTATGGTTTAATCCAGAACAAAAGTAAATGTGTTACATACTTCAGACCATGAAACTGAACAACTTTCACTATGGGACCAACATTATTGATGGTCTGAACCACACTGAACCCTTAAATGTTTATTTGTATTTTGGAAACTCCTTGTATATTATGAATTTATGATGTATGTTTTAGAAAAAAAAACCGTTAGCTTAGGTATGTTTGTTATACCTACTATCTGTTGCCCACGACTTTGTCTATGTTGAACTTAGAAGCATCCAAAGATTTGATTTGTTCTATATAAGCATTCTATGGTTTAATCCAGAATTCCAGAACATAAGTATCATAGACGTACAATACGCTTTATAAATAAATATGTGTCATTCTTGTTCTTGTATTGAGTTGTTCTTGGGTTTGAGTTAAGTTTTTTTTTAAATACCTATCTAAGCTAACAAAATCTTAACACAGAATCTACAGCCAATGTATTTAGTTTAGCAGAACAATATTCTCAACTTTCTATAAGCCAAGTAGAGTGTAAAGTGTTCATAACTCATACACTGCTATCGTATCTGATACGAGTTACTTGAAAAATACACACTATCTATGCTATGCATTATAATGGTTGTCAGATGCAGCTTGAAGTAAACCGATCATACCTGGTCGTGAGCTGATTTATTTTATCCAGTGAGATCATTATCATCAGCATATCACCCAACCATAACCTATCTTAAAAAGTTATCTTATAAAAGTTCTCGAGTGGCGACCGCGTACCGGACGACCTGGTGAAGGCGGCGGGAACCCGTTGGATAAGGGCAGCGCAGGACCGGTCGTTATGGCGATCCTTGGGGGAGGCCTATGTCCAGCAGTGGACGTCCATCGGCTGAGATGATGATGATGATCATAACCAGTGATCGGAATAGGCAGAGTATATTTACCTAAACTTCGAGGAACAGAGACATAAAATGGAGACTTCCTTACGACAACATTTTTTTGCGGGACATTTTCGGGACATTAAAGTAATGAAAACGTTAAAAATAATGTAATGCAGTGAAAAAAATAAAATCAATCCCTGGTTTTATTCAACACGATCTTAAGATACAAATAAAAGTATTTATGTAATTAATAAATCATTTTTTATTGTAAATTTTTTATACAAATCAATAACCAATATGTATATATGTGTATAAATTTTTGTTTACTCAAATAATGATGCACAGAAAATAATACAAAAGCTGGTATCAATTAATCATGTGCCATTTACAAAACCACTATCAAGTCTAACTTAAAGAAAGCCATTATCTATTTAAATAAATAAATAAATATGAAACAGCTGTTATATGTCGTCAATATCTTCAGTATCAGAATCAATACAGTGACTAATGTTGTTTTCCTGTAGGAAATTGAAATAAATGACCATTAATTTTTCCATGTTTTCGATCTTCAGTCTATTTCTTTTAACGCTTAAAATCCACTTGTAAGTGGAAAATGACCTCTCAACGTCCACAGACGTGAGAGGTGCAAATTTGTAAAAAAGTTCGTCATCTAAGTCAATAGTCTTTACAATTTTGTCACTTTTTTCTCTAATTGTATCATAGTCAGGATTTCGTTCTATAACTTTCTCTAATTTATTTTCTATTACTTCATTAGATGACCAGCTCAAAACACATCTAACATCGTCAATAATTTGTAAAGACTCTGATACTGATAAATTAGATTCTTGCAGTTTTGTTAGTGCCACTTGAATAATTGTATAATTTTCATCAATAAAATTCAGTTCCGATTGAATATTTTCGTTTCTAATAGCGGCTTTTGCTTTTCTTATAGACAGGGCCTCGTTGCTATTGAGATTATTTAAAACATTAGATATTTGTTGAAAGTGTTTTGAATAATAAGATGTTGCCTTTAGCCATGTACCCCACCTTGTTATTACAGGTTGCGGAGGCAGTGGCAAGTTAGGGTACATGTCTTTAAGCATTTTCACCCTGTTTGGCGATTTTAAAAATATCTTTTTTACATTAGCTACCAAATCGTCAACATTTTCATACTGAGAGCGCACTTGTTCCGCCACTCTATTGAGGGCATGTGCCAAACAAGTGATATGCAGCATATTTGGGAAATCGATTTTTAATAACCGGCCGGCTCGCAGCATATATGCCACGCTGTCAGTGCATAACATCAGCACATTGTTTATTTTTTCTGAAAATGATTCTCCCCACATTTCTCTCAAAGATTCAACAACAAATTGGGCTGTAGTTGCCCCATTCACCGTTTCTAGCACTTTACATGCGATTAAATACGGTTGAGTCGCAACATTTTTGATCAGCGGCATCACCAATAAATGTACTACATATCTACCTATAAAATCGGTTGTTTCATCAAGTGATATCCATATCTTATTGTTCCCTATTGCCTCGTAAATTGATTTCAATCTATTTTTGAAAACTATATCAAGGTATTTTTTTCGTAACAGTGATTCAGATGGGACTTTCTTATTTGAGCAAATACAACAACAACTGGAACAAATATACTTGTTAAAAAAAAAATTAAAAGCTGAATTGCTAACTTGGGACCAAGGAATGTTACAAAATATCAAGAAATTTATCAGATCGGTGTAAAATTCTTCTTCAGGCTTTTGTCGCTTGCCTTGATGACCTGCTCCGTTGACGTGTCGATCAACGTTGCTTTTCTGCGTGGCTTTTACTGAAATCTCACATTTCGTGCAGAATATGACACCACTTGCTTCGTCATAAATTAGTTCCGGATTATTAACAATCCAACTATTCACAAGTTCGGGTCTCACTCTTCTCGCCATGATGACCAAAAACTTAAAACAAACTTCTTCGATGCGAACAAATAAGTACCTGAAAAGAAAATTATGTTTATGACAATCGGGTTAGCAAACATATGTAACTTACAGCGGTGTCGAACGATAGTAACAGTTCGGTATGATAGATATCTCACAGGGCGATGGATACAGTCAAATAAGAAAATGCTACATAGTTTCCTATTTTAAATCTACGTACATACAGTGACGAGTACAAGCACCGTTATGTCTAGCTGGCTGTACTTTCTTAGAAATGCAGACTATAGCGAAAACAGTGCTTCATCAACTTTATTTCCGTACAATATACCACTAGTTTTTAATTAGTAACAAAACTTTAAGGGTGCCATGTATCTAAGCAACTTTCCCTAAGAAACATCGGTCGAAAAACGAGAATTTTTTTTGGACCTCCCATAGAAAATAAACTGGCCGATCTGCACTTTTGTATGGAAGGTCCAAAAAAAATTCTCGTTTTTCGACCCATGTTTCTTAGGGAAAGTTGCTTAGATACATGGTCTGAATGCACCCTTAAAGTTTTATTACTAATTAAAAACTAGTGGTGTATGACCCGGATATATAACAGCACACAACACTTCGTAGTTCCTTTACAACACTCACATCGTAAAATACGTATTACGGCACTTATAAAAATGCACATGACGGGTATTAGCATGGGAATAGCAAAATTTGTGTCATAGCGTTCATGATATCTAACCACAACGCTTTATTTTATTTTATGGCAATGCAAAAAGACATGACGCCTTTATGCAAACACGACACGACGACAGACGGATGTTTCAAAGAAACCACAACTTGTAGTGTGCTCTTTTTATATATGTTTAGCTTACCTTGATATTTGGTACACTTGCAGTATCCAGTAATCGTCAAGATCCAATCAAAGCGAATTCAGTGTCCAAATTCAGGCCAGGTAGTCAGGTAAAACAGATGAAATTCCAATAAACAAGCCGAAGTCAAAAATTACGGATCCACAATATAAAATACCACACGTGCGCACTTGACAAAGGATAGTAAAGACTGCTAAAAAGAAAAGATTAACTGCAACGGCTGCATCCCTTTCACATGACAACAAAAGAATAGATGCGACCGCTGCTATCTCTATCTCTTTCACACCGACACACAAAACAGAACTATGTATACTAGTGTAAAAGCGAACTTATTGTGTAATACTTGGAAATTTAAAATGTACTTTTAAATGCCAGCGTTTTTGATGGAATCGTGCCCCCGACCCATCGTTATTTTTTTTATTTGAACCGTGTTGTATAAAATCAGGAATTGAAACAATTCTTTTACTTTATAACATTATTTTAACGTTCTTAAGTAATGTCCCGGAAAATGTCCCGCAAAAAAATGTTGTCGTAAGGAAGTCTCCATTTTATGTCTCTATTCCTCGAAGTTTAGGTAAATATACTCTGCCTATTCCGATCACTGATCATAACCTATCAATAATTTAGATGTGAATGTCTAAAACGAGGTTTTGCGGTGGTAGAAAGATAAAATATACTTACCTACCAGTTTTTAAGTCTATAAGCTTTTAAACGCAAAAATTTTCATCAAAACTGGTTCACTAGCTTTTGTGTGATGCTCAAACGAAATACTACCACAGTGTAGCTCTATAGTGATGGGATTTTTAAAGTTAAGTGAGCATGCGTGTGTGTGTGGGGATGTGTTTGTATGTGTGTGTGTATATGTATGTGTGTGTGTATATGTATGTGTGTGTAGAATAATAAAAAACATGTTGATAACCATAGAGCGTCACGTAACTGTCGTCTCCGGGCGCCGACGGGAGTCACGTGACGCTCTACGTTTATTTATTTATATTTCAATTTTGGACACAAACAATCTTAATGAAAACAATAAATCTAAAACGTTGATGACCAAAGGACCTTATTTATTATATTAAATAAATTATAGGAATGAAGTCATGAGCAATATGCATCCATTATACCTACTGAACAACATAAGCATAGCAAGCAATGTGATGATCCAATGAAATATCATCTTGCATTACAATTGAGGAATCAGATGGCAAATGCAATTTATTCGCACACACACAGTTACACTACATACATATTAAACTTAAAACAGTATGATAAGAAACCCATTTGGGTGGTCAATACCTTTTTTACTAAAATAGATAAGAATTCATATTCTCTTTACGCACAGTTTCGGATTGGAATGATGTGAAGTGGGTATTAGACACTAGCTGACCTGTCGCCTACAAAAACACAAAAAAAAAAGAAACCATTTATCTTAGTTACCTCTTACAATAAGGTTTAATCAAGTCTTGTAAATTTGTTTTGTAATCGGAACAATTTATGTGACTTTATTTTTTACAAGCGTTAACCAGCGACCTCGTCCGCACAAATTATATACCAGATTTTAAGTCAGATCATAAGCTATCAAACAAAAAAAGTTTCATCAAAATCGGTTCAGTAGTTTTTGCGTGATACTCGTTCAAACAAACAAACAAACACACAAACAAACAGACAGACAAAAAAACCAAAAATTGGTGAAATGGAATCAGGGACACCTAAAAACCATATCGTAACATTTTTTTTCTTAATATCTTCAATGTACAGACAAACTTCCTGTTACAGTTTTATAATAGTATTTTTACATTTGTTCAATTTAATAGTAGTGCTTTAAATTAACAAACGCACTAGCCGGCACTACGATTTTCATAGGTTCCCCTCGATTTCCCTAGGATGCCATCATCAGATCCTGGTTTTCTTATCATGGTACCACCCTTGAAATAAGTTCTTTCCAACAAAATCGGTTCATAAACGACGAAGTTATCCGCGAACACACATTAAAAAAAAAAATATATATATATAAGGTCTAACAAAATTACCTGAAACTATTTTAAGGGGATGATCAGACCATCAAACTGAACAACTTTCTCTAGGGGACCAATAACAAAATCTCGAAAAAAAAATCTGCTCACCCATACATTTGAGTCAAGTTGTGTTTGCAGTTTAGTATGGGACAGCAAATTATTTTTTCGCGACTTCGATATTAGTCCCATAGACAAAGTTGTTCAGTTTGATGGTCTGATCATCCCCTTAAAATAGTTTCAGCTAATTTCGTTAGACCTTATATATATATATATTTTTTTTTTTAATGTGTGTTCGCGGATAACTTCGTCGTTTATGAACCGATTTTGTTGGAAAGAACTTATTCCAAGGGTGGTACGGACATGGCAGAGGCGATATAGAATGTGTGGTATAGATTTGTTTGCCTAGTGTCATTATCTAGGGAGGAAACAGGGGAATACGTTTTAATGAACTAAACGGCACTAGTCTTTCCTCTTAAGTCTCAGCTAAGATGCTGTTATCGTCACCATCCTACCATTCTTTCGTCTAATGCTACTTCCACAAGCTCGTGCGAGCTTAGGCGGGCTCCCTTTACATCGTCTCTTCTATAAAGTAAACTAGTAACAATTATTTTATAGAAGACACGATGTAAAGCGGACTCGCCTAAGAGGCTGTTTATTTTATACACTAGCAGCCCGTCCCGGCTTCGCACGGGGTAGACAATTATTTATTTTTGGAAATTTGGATATAAAACACTTTTTTTCACAAATATTTTTATTTATTAAAAAATTATTATTTATTAACTTATATTTGTATGTAAGTCTATTTATGTTCAATTTCTTTGATGGTTTAAGTGGCGGGCACTTAAATAAGTAATATTTACATAGGATATTATATACATTTTTAGTATGGTTTTTTTAAGTAATTAGAATAAAAGCAGAGTCGAATAAAATATATACAGTCTAAATTAAACGTTGACAACTTTCAACTAAAAATGTATCTACCTATACATCTAGGTATTTCAAAGAAATTTTTGTTCGTGTCGATAGAAACTTGCCTATCATTATTTAGTATTTTCCTTACAAAATTATTATTTTTTGTTTGGTTTTGTTGTTTTGTGCTTATTATTTTGTTTTTTTATATTTTTTTTGTGTTTTTTTTTGTTTTTCATTTTTTATTAAAAAAGGGTTTGTCATTAATCATTTTCATTCTTATTATTACTTAATAATTTACATTTTTAGTATTTTTTATTTTACAGGTTTACTTTTACATTATTTACAGATATAATATTAAGGTAGATTTACGTTTTTTACTTTTATATTTGTCAGTTTTTATCTTAAAGCTTCACTGTAAACTACGTTGGCAGTGGTATTTGTAGATGGCAACAAAATATATTGATTTTCAGGAGATCCCACTCGAGAAAGGGCAACATATAGTTGTCCATGAGAAAAGCATTCTTTTCTTAGGTCGATGCCAACCATCGAAAATGTTTGACCCTGGGACTTATTTATTGTGAGGGCAAATGATGTTTTTAGAGGAAACTGTAACCTCTTAAAAGATATAGGCAAGTCCGTAGGAATCATGGGGATCCGCGGTATGTGGGCGAGCTGTCCGGCCGCGGCCCCCGTGATTATAGTGGCTACTATGACGTTCTCCCGCAATTCCTTCACCAGAAGTCTCGTGCCATTGCACATGCTGGGAGGGCATAGGTTCCTCAGCAGCATTACGGGAGTGCCTACCTTTAATTGTAGTTCGTGAGACGGCAAGCCGGAAGGATTCAGGGAATTTAAAAATTCTTGTGGATAGTGCACTGTATCTTCGATGTTGCATACTGTGTCAATAGATTTGTAAGATTTAAATTCACCGGGTACTTTTTCCATAATAATTTTGTTAATCTCATTAACCGATTCATTTCGCGGGGACACTATCGCTCTCGAACAGAGCCAATTGAAATTTCTCTCCGTAAGATTTTGTATGTCCGGATATATTGTGTCCACAAGAATTTCTAGACTCTGAACGATTTGACCCAATTCGTTATCCAACAATACCTGGGAACTGTTTGCAACCGGAGACGGTAATTTTCCGTCTCCAAGTTTTAGAAGTTTTTGTGAGAAATTATTATCGTCATTGTCACTTAAATGTGCTCTCATATTTGTGCGCAGATTAAGAGTTTCAATCGATTGCCATAAAGTTCATGATTTAAGGCAAGCTCGAATAACGTCAGCTCGAGTACCTTTTGTTATAATTAGAACTGGTAATGTTTGACGAAAGTCTCCAGCTAAAACAAACGTCACGCCCCCCATTATACGGTCTGAGCTTCGGATGTCTCTCAGCGTGCGCTCCACGGCTTCCACGTGCGCCCTGTGGCTCATGGTGCACTCGTCCCAGATGACCAGCGAAGTGTCTTGTAAGAGCTGCCCCAGCGGACCGTTTTTGCGGATCGAGCACACAGATTGTTGTTCCAAAGACACAGCCAATGGTAATTTAAATGTAAAGTGAGCAGTCTTTCCATCATTTAATAGGGTTGCAGCAATTCCGGACGATGCCACTGCGACAGCTTTTTTTCCAGATTGACGTACTTTTGCCAACACTAAATTGGCAAGGAAGGTTTTGCCTGTTCCACCGGGCGCGTCCAAAAAAAAACAGTTTACCGCTGTGATTTTCAACACTCTGTACTATAGCATCGAATGCTATTTTTTGATCTGCCACTAACTTGGGTACATGCGTGTAGACAAATACAGACAACTCGTTAATATCATGCGGACCGCACGGTATCGCATGGACGATGTTTTGTTGCCGATTCGGGGAAGGCAATCCAAAATCTGCTAAATGCTTGTAAATGTCGTTCAGTTCCAAAAGCTTGTTTTCTATTTGTATCAAGCCTTCGTTGTATACGTCACAATCCTGATCTTGTTGTTGAGCTGCACGTCTGATGTCCTCACACAAATCGTCCTCTCTCAACTTTAACGGGCAGTCAGAAACCGAAGCTTCTCTCAAAGTCATCTCCCATTGGTTGTCATTTTCTAGTAAACCTAAATCTCTGCAAGCAGCTTGGTATGTTTCTTTAACAATGCCATCAACGGTTTTTAAGTCTTGGAACGATGTCGGGCCACGCACATGATGAAGTAATATCCTGAGATAAAAGCACTCGGATTGAGAAGGATGGACGCTGTACACTCGGCCCAATGCCGCATCTTTTTTTACACCGGGATGACCGACTACGTCTTGGCCGCGTTTCCTTTTTGAGAATTTGTTATTGGCCCATGTGTAATAATGAGGGACCTCATGATAGAGTAACGTTTTGGCAAATTCATCACTGCGACACAGGTCAAAAAACGTCGTGAGAGTCGTTTTTGGTGGATTTTCAATTACACGTTGTATATTTTCAGCTGAAAAATATACCCTATATATATATATAAGTGTACAGCCAAGTGAACAACGGTGGGGTGTCGATCGTGAATAGGAAACTCTAACAATCTCCACACTGCCTCCGATGTGCTAATGTACCGTCCGTTCAAATAATTTTCCACTTCGTCGTGAGCATTTCTGACACCGAAAGTGGCTTGGTCCGATCCTTTGTTGATGTATTTGCAAATATACTTAATTGCTTGGACGGAATGGCAGAATTCAACGTTTATGTGAGCATTAATGGTTTCGCCTTATAAAATTTAATCGTTCCGAAATCATCTTTGCCATCATATCCACACAATATTGACTAAACAAATCCTTGTAATAGTGCAGCGAATTAAATTGACTGGTCCTAATCATTAAGCGGTATGCGTAATATTGCATGAAAGTCCAATTTAAATTATTTAAAAACTATTTTATAGGTAGTTAAATGGTCTTGACCATAAAATAATTTATTTGGATAAGGATTAATATAAACACATAAATAGCATGGTTTGAATTTGGTTAAAAATTTGTTGTAGTGACATAACTACAATAGTTGGACATATGCTACCGCGGAGTTTTTTGTAGACATTATGATGTTCTTCAATATTGTCATACATTATTTTGTTCTATCGCTAATAGTCTCGGCAGCGCATTCGACGAAAGACATTTTAAGACTCATTTTTCTACACCTTCGGTTACATTGTTCAAATTTTACCAAGGATCCCTAATTTTTTTCAAAATGAAATGTAGCCTATGTCAAATTGGAAGAATGTAGCATTCTATTGTTGAAAGAATTTTTTAAATCGGCCCAGTACTTTTTGAGCCTATTCATTACAAACATACAAACATACAAAAATAGGTACAAATCTTTCCTCTTTATAATATTAGTGTAGATAAGGGACGTGTGGCGGTAGCGGATTGTCAAAGTAACACCAATATAAACCTTATAGTACGTAGCATAGCGTCGTTTTTGTCGTAGAGGAAAATCGCGCCCGCGCCTCCAGGCGACGTCGTAATTCTCCAAACGACGCTACGCTACGTTCTATAAGGTTTATATTGCCTCACCCCGGCCGCGCCACGTCCTCTATACATATATATATTTATATACGGTCGAATTGAGAAACCTCCTCCTTTTTTTGAAGTCGGTTAAAAAATAGAATAGAATAGACCGAAAAGGATGGAGCGACGGAAAAATGTAATATGGTGCTGCCAGAGGTTCAACCCTAAGTGTGCAGTTGTAGCAATATGAGATGATATGATGCGATAGGTGGCTAGAATTATGAATGAATAAATGAAAATATACTTTTATTTACACAAAAACACAACAGCATAGAAAAAGAAATAAAATTGTTAATGGCACAAATAAGGTGGTATTTTGCCCACATAAGGTTTTTAATTTGGGATGCGATAGAAATCTTATCCTTTAGTCACATCATCCACGAGCAGAAATGGGGAGACCCATTCTAAGAAAGAATGGTGTCACATGGTATATAAATATACAGGGATGTTACAATAAGTAAAAATATACATTAAAAACTTTTAAGGGAGTTGTTGAGACCATCAAACTGAACAACTTTATGGGACCAACATCGAAATCGCGAAAAAAAATCATCTATCCCATACATTTAGCTGGAGTAGATTTGTAGTTTAGTATGGAACATCAGATTTCAATTTCGCGATTTCAATATTGGTCCCATAGTGATAGTTGTTCAGTTTGATGGTCTTAACCACCCCCTTAAATGTTTATTTTTGTAACACCTGTATAGGTATGCTAAGTCAGAAAATACACAGTAAACTAATGTGATGATCTAAGAAGATAAAGTTTTGCATCACAATTAAGGAGTTGGAGGGTATCTGGAATTAATGAATGTCATTTACATGAATATTTAATGTATTGTAATTTTAAATTCTGTCTGCATTCTGCAGTGAATATTATCTGTACATTCAAGACACCTATTATAGGAAAAGTACTCAGGACATGTCTCAGACCCTGAATGAACTGATTTGTTGCAGTTTCCATAGAAAAGCCTCTTAAAAACGCTGATACCCTTAAGATGGTCTGCAAGAAATTTGAAGAATAAGTATGTAACAGATTATTTCTTTTGTGCTATTCCCGAGTAACCGAGCATCCAGTCCGAAAGGGATAACTGCAGCATGGAATGTTTATACCTACATAGAATGATTGAAATCACTTGTATTCCCATTTCCTCCTCCAAAACTAAACCGATTTTAATAATTTTTGGCTATGTCTGTATGTTATCCTTTTTTTGTTTATATTCATCAAACCACAGCCCCCACATAAGTGGCATACTAAGTTTGAAAGGGGATTTAATATAATTTTTTTTTTTTATATTTGGCACCAATATCTTTTCCAGAGAAAAAAAGATACAGAGTGTTTTGTTTAACAGTTTTTCATACTAATGATAGCATTTAGCCACTATTTACATCTGTTGCTTGAATTCCTTGTGTAATGTGGTTAGTTTATGATTGTTATTAATGCAAAAGAATCTTTAGCCCTCAAAACACACAACACTTAAAACGAGAAAATGGGGGGGGGAGGGGGGGAATTTTAATTGAAAAATGATAGATGTAATCACCAGAGCTCGGGGTTAGGTAGTGTGAATTTGGTAGTTGTAACAAAATGTAAAGATTAATATGGACATACCCCCGGGATAAATCCCGAATCCCGATTGTAGATCTGATTTGTTGATTATTAATTTTGTTACCTACTTAACTTAGAACAATTTATGCTTGTTTTTAAGCAGCATCGTAGTAGTGCACAGGGCTACCCTCTTTAAGGTGGTTTCAATCCATACAAACGTTTGACGCACAACACGCGTAAACGGAATTAATAAAAGTAATATTTTATATATGGAAAAATAGTTTAGAAAATCTAGTTGCCGCGTAACAAATAACATTTGCAATTTATAATATAATTACGAAGATATAATACTTTTAAAATTTTTTATGAAAAGTTTCAAAGCTTTATATCTTCGTAATTATTTTATAAATTGCAAATGTTATTTGTTACGCGGCATCTAGATTTTCTAAACTATTTTTCCATATATACAAAGTTATACTATATTAATATACTTATATTAATACCGTCTATGCGTATTGTGCGTCAAAGTTTTGTATAAAATTGACCCCTCTGCAACCGCCTTAAAGAAATCTTTTTTATAGCTAACCAGACTAAAACAACTTAATAGAGTGTTTTTAATATCACATTTTCGTAAATGTATTCATTTTACATATATCATGAATACATTTCGAGGTTTAAGGTAATTTTTATTATATAATACATTTTAAAATCCCATATTTTATTTGAAGGCAATAAAAAAAGGGAAATCCACGAAAGGGAATGTCCATATTAATTTTTCGTGTTGCAAATCCCGAATTAACACTGCCTAACCCCGAGCCCTGGTAATCACTGAACCATACAAATATTGGGATTTCAGGGGGGGAGGGGGGATAAATCCCACCTATCCCCCCACCCCCTGGATATGTGACTGATCCCGCCTTTCCACCTAACTTTGCGGAACATTTGTATGTGAAAGCACTAACCACCCCAGCGCTATTAGTCAAGTTATTTGCCAGGTAGTTTAATAGATTGGAGAGATGAGAACTATTTAGTCTATACTTGTAAAAGAGTTCCGTAACTGATAGACAACATACAGCCTAAACTGCTGAAGATAGAAACATGAAATTTAGAATATATATTCTACAGAGGTAGAGGACTAAGTATTGGTATGCTCATAAACGAGACTATTGCGAAGAAAATGTCATAATTTTTAAAGAATGCCTGAGTGGACTTAGTTTTTTGGAAGTGTATGAAGCAACTGAGCCTAATATGGCTTTTAGGTGTTTCCATGATCTATTTCGATTATTTTATGATTTATGTTTCCCAATAGTAAAAATAAAAATAAATACAACTCGAAGACCTAAATGGATTTCAAAGGGGATAAAAATGAGTAGTAGACGAAAAAGACAACTGCTATGGAAAAGTAGAAAGGTACCAACAGAGGCTAATAAAAATAAGTTTAAAATCTATTCGAAGCGATATAAACATATAATACAATCGACTAGAAAATCACAAAACAACAACTTAATTAGAAATTCGGTCAATAAATCCAAAACCACCTGGCAAATAATTAATAGCAATAAATACAATATTCCAAAAGAAAATATTAGTCAAATAATTAATGATAGTATAACTATTACAAGCCCTGAAGCTATAGCCAATGCTTTCAATGATTTCTTTGCTGACATTGTTAAATCTAATTTGAACAATTTACCTAATCAGACATCCAATTTGACAAATAACTTAACATCTAATTCTAATTCTAAATTTAATTCCAATCTGACATTTAACGTAGCATCTAAGCTGACAAATCAATTTAATTCTATATTCATTAGTCCGACTACCCCAAATGTCATCAACAAAACTATTTCATCTTTAAAAAACACTAGCAGCACTGGTTTTGATGAGGTAGTTACAAAAGTTGTTAAGGCAGTTTCCACTGTCATTTCTCCAGTTTTAAGTCATATTTTCAATCTGAGTACAGAGTTAGGAGTGTTTCCAAACTTAATGAAACTGTCTATCATTAAACCACTATTTAAAAAAGGTGAGAAAACTAACATAAGTTGTTATAGGCCAAAAGCACTTATTACAATATTTGCTAAAATTTTCGAGAAGGTTATTTACGAATCATTTTACTCGTTTTTTGAAAAATTCAATATCCTATCTCCACAACAATACGGATTCAGAAAAAATAAATCCATTAATTTGGCTATTTATAACTTTTTAAAAACTGTAATCACTAATATGGACAGTCGAATACCAACGGTGGCCCTGTACATGGATATGTCAAAGGCATTTGACCACGTAGACCATGCTGTATTGCTACATAAATTGTACACCTATGGAATACGAGGTAATGCATATAATTTGATTAAATCATACCTTAGCGACAGACAACATATGACACACATTACCCAAATTTGTTCTAAAACAAAAAATGAACTGACGTATACATCAAAAACGAGATCAATTACATATGGTGTACCACAGGGTAGTGTACTTGGTCCTCTACTTTTTCTCATATATATAAATGATTTTCCATCTGCAACCAATAATGAAATGACATTATTTGCAGATGACAGTACAGTTTTATTTGTTAATAAAGACGCAAACAATTTAAGGACGGACATAATAAACTCATTGACATCTATAATTCATTGGCTTGACAATAATAACCTAGTTATAAATCTTGATAAAACAAAATTAATGCATTTTAGACAACAAAATAATTTAACAAATCTTAATATAAATTTTAAAGGAACACGTATTAATGAAATAAAGGAAACAAAATTTTTAGGCTTACATGTTGATAGTCAAAGGAATTGGAAAAATCATACTGACCATATTCGTAAACGACTTCTGCAAACTGCATATGCACTTTTTAAATTAAACAGAGTAGTTAATCATTCTGCTGTCATAACTGCTTACCACGGATGCGTTGCTTCGATTCTACGATACGGAATAATATTTTGGGGCAATTCAACGAATAGAGATCTTGTATTCAAAGCTCAAAAACGCTGTATCTGTGCAATTTTTAATTTAAAACAGACAGACTCATGTAGGCCTCATTTCATACAATCAAAACTTCTAACCCTACCCTGTACATATATTTATGAATGCGCCGTGTTTGCTAAAATGAACCTCAACCTATTTAACTTTCACTCTCGCCGACGTCATCAGGATAAAATGTTAGTACAGCCGTCAAAAACGGCTTTGCTACACAAAAGCTTATTTTGTAAGATACCTCATATGTATAATAACATCCCTAAAGGGATACGTGACACAGAACAGCTTAATTTGTTTAAAAATAAACTGCACGAATTTTTGGTCAACAAATGTTACTATAGCCTTGATGATTTTTTTGCTGACGATTCCATTGGTAAACTGTAGTGCTGTGCCATGTTTAGTTGTTATTGTATTTTCAAAATGGTTTCCTTCTAATTTCTTGTGTGTACCTATATTGTTTTCATGCATGCTAGGACTAATTATTGTGCGCCCATGCGGCAGGACATAGCGAAACTGTAATGTAATTTACAACCTGTGTAACATCTGTAAATTTTACCTATGATTCACAATAAAAATGATTATGATTATGATTATGATTATGATAGAGGATGTAGGGGTGCACTAAGAAAGGATTTTTCGAAAATCAACCCCTAAAGGGGTAATCCACGAGGACGAAGTCGCAGGTCAAAAGCTCGTTCATCGTTGGTATTATAATTACCCAAATCTATGAGCTACGAAATAATCTTTGGAAGCATTTATCAAGAATAACTCTGACCAAATATCGAAACCACTTCCCATGCACTGATAAATAAGGATAGCTTCGTTCAATGCGAATGATTTATTGGGCCGATTTCATATAAAGTGGGACGTCGAACGCGCAGCGCGATTCGTACCGTGACCGCTACGTAGATGAAAATATCATGAAAACTAATGATTCTATTGACCTACCTTCATATCCGACACGATTTGCTGGTACAGGCTCCATAGCGGCGAGCAATCCTTCTCAGTAGTTCCCTCCATTGTCAAAAATTACCAATAAAAACACAAAATTTTTATTCTCAAACACAAGCACTGATCACATCACAAATCGCGCCATTGCTACACATCTGTTGCATTTTCAATAATTTTCTATGCACGTTTTACGGTTACCTACATTTCACTTCACGTTCGAAGGCACAATAGAAACGTTAGAAAACACGATATGCAACAAATCAATATTTGTAAACATGTATACCCTCCATTAGTTTAGGACAGAAAGAGCCCTGTTATCACTGAAATTCACTTGAAAAATTAATGTGACATGTTCATTTTAAACACAGCAATTAAATAGTCACACGTTCATTCAAGAAAACCAGGTTTTCTTAACATTTTCATACACAATCTTGAGATAGGAAAATTTTGAAGACGCGCTACTTTACGACCGCGAAAGAGCGACATGCACATCGGCCGGAATCCGTTTGTTTGGCGTTTGTGTGTCGATGTTGTTTTTTTTAACATTGCCAGCTTTTGAATAACGTAACGTTTTCAACGTTATAACATTTCAACGATGTATCAATAACGAGTGAAAGAAAACAGTAAGCAAACAAAAGTGCTATTTTTGAAACTTCTTAGTGAGATTCAAAATCGTGTTTGCCTAATCTCCCATTAATCTCCATTATAATTTTCTACTGCTGATTTACATGTGAACTTTAAAAAATTGCACTCTCTAGGAGTTTCTGGCCCTTTCTGAAAGTAAATTAAACGCCTTCGTTATTTTCTCATAACCTGATCGGTCTATTGAATTACATAGGCAATTTAACAATAAATAACTAAGTATTTTATGGCCCGGCCTAGAATCAATCACCTCATTCCTTTCCGTGAGTTTCGTACAAGGGCAAGATAAGATTTCACTTCTTGTGAAAGAAGATTTCCCCGTTTCTTTCGGCCCAATAATCCGCGAGTTTCCAACTAGTCAAATCAGCATCTCTTTATCAAACGTCAAAACACGAGCTTTGTATTAAAAATTGTGCTAAATCAAGAATCATGAATAGTGACGTCATTGTTTTCCGTCGTCGTTTCAATACTTTTTATAGTTTATCTTTTTATTTAAAATAGTATGCAAGCTACAAAATTACTAAAAATACAAAATTACTAAAAATGTTAGTTTAGCATTATTTTCAAACGTATTTTTTACTGAGAAGACAAAACTAAAATATATTTGATGCAGTCAAGTCCCCAGTTAAATTCAAGGAAGGCCCAGGGTATAAAACAACTTTTAAAAGAAGAGATCGATGTCAGTGTTAAGACCGACAATTTTAGCGTTTTTGTTCACTTTTAATATTGTTATTTTATGTATGCTAATGAACATATTCTATATCAGTATTATATTGTGTATTATTTTGGCGGTTTAATTTTTCGCGTTCAACGGGCCTCGCTCCTCTTCACCATCTTCAAACGTGTTTTTGCTTACAAGGCTCGAAATTGGAAACATTCACCGGTCGGTATCATGTAAAACCGGTAAGTATTTAAAAACGCGCACGGATGGTTCAGTTTCAGTACCACCATGCAATATTTTCAAAAAAATATATGGTTTCTGTGGTATGCTTAGCGCATGCTTGAACCGATAAAGCCAAAACAAAAAAGTTTACAAAACAAATTTTTTGTATGGGACCCTACTCAATTTTTATTATTTGTTAGAAAAACCACCGCAATAACGCATATTCTGTAAAAAAAATTAACCGTCAGTCTAGCTGTTATAGTTCAATAGATACAGCCCATTATAGGTAGGACAGACAGACAGACGGACGAACGGACAGCTTAGGTTTGTGAAATGGGTCCTTTTATGAACAGGTACCCTTTGGGTACGGAACCCTAAAAAAAGGTTTTTATATAACGACGCAAACGTTATTCGAATATTTTTTATTAGTAGCAACACTGAAAAAAATAGCAGAACTAGTGATGATCAAAAACTGAATAACGATTCACGCGATTCAGTTGACGATCCCATAACGATTTATCAGGCTTAATATTCAAGCTTTCCATACAATTTTACGCACGCTAATCGGAATTCAGAACAGTTGAATAGTAATTGGATTGCAATGTGATTAGAACTGAAAATGGATTAAGATTGAACTCAAAGAGTAATATAAGTATATTAGAAAAGAGAACCCACTCGTGGCAACATTATGCATCCACCTTATGTCAAATTGAAGGCTAGCTAGCGCCACCTATGTTTCACTGACAATAATTCAACCTATACTATACATACCTACTTATATCTACTCATACCGATGCATATTATTGTTTTGAATGCTAGATTTCGTTCAATCCCGCACCGATCGAGTGAAATTCCAGTATCTTTACTATTCCTGTAATCTAAATATTGGTAAGAGAAAAACAGAAACTCCAGAACATCACTAAATCGGCACGAAATTGAACGAAAACTACAAACAATTCGCGCATTACGCAATATACGTAGCCATTTTGTGAATCTGTCATCTGTCAATTAGACATTGACATAGACAATAAAATGTTTTTTTTTTCATAGTTCTGCGAAATAGTTAATAGATGGCAGCACATTCTGTGCAAACTGAATCGGAAAAAGCCACCAAAAGGCGACTGTCCTTCGCCTGATTGAACTTCATGTTTTAAATTAGCGCAATCTTGGCTACCCTCCATTATTAAAAGTCACATGTTCAAAATCATGATCGAATGATGCATAATCTCAGGAGAGGAGGATGGAGGATTTAAATACAGCTACTCCTTACGCTGTCAGTCTTGCCGAACACCTGGCTACTAAAATATAAACACATCACCGCAGAACCATTGACACGAAAAGAAGAAAAAGGAGAGCGATTTTTGAAAATCACACTGTTTAAATCAGCAGTAGAAAGATGCATACTCTCCATAGCAATTTTGACATTTTTACTGCTGATTTCAACGTGTGCTGTTCAAAATTCGAAATCCTGTAGTAATTTTGTCATTTTCTACTGCTGTTTGAACGATTTCATTCTTGTGCCTTTCAAAAATAGTACAGTCAGCAGTCTACGAGACGTAGAACAAAAGTGTATACAACTTATTGCTGCTGACTGTACTCTACTCTACTTCATCTATCGAGCCTTAGCGAATGAGGGATTTTCCGAATTAAAAAAGGAAAAGTAGTTCTTATGGCTCGATACATGGCGCTGATGAGACATCAATATTATATTTATTAATATTATTATAAATATTAAGTAATACAATACAAACAAATATTAAGAATTTGTGTTTTTAAGTAAATAGCAAAATATGAACATATCAATCAACGTCAACGGATGCGTCTTACTCTGTGACATGCATTTTTTTGTTTACTTTTTAGCGTAAAATGTTAGTCTTCGGATCCCTCTCTGGTCAAGGCCATCTATCGCCGGTATGTTTAACTACGTTTCACTGTTAGAAAACTCTTCACTCCGTTACTAAAACTATCAGAAAATTTCTCATTACACAATTCGAATTTTCGAAATATTTCCAGTTCGTTATAACCGTTTCAATATAGTAGCGCTAGGGCTTAGCAGTTAGCACATCACTAGACACTCAACTGTCATAATCTGTCATTATTTCCGCGATTTCCGAGAATTTCGTATTTTCAACCACATCGTCGATTTTCGAAATAAATAAAGTTATTTCCTGAAGAAAGTGTTCAATGATACTATTATGTTTCTATAAACCGTAAAAATGTCTAAAGTAATCAACAAACAGAACATAAGACCTGGCTGTATTCACAGAATAGCACTTGAAAACTTTGTGTGAGTCGATCTGAAAATTCCCTACGCGCCTTTTCTCTCGGAACATTTTTCTGTTATTATTTTTGTGTTTTATCATTTCAGGACATACAAGCAAGTAGTTTTATACCCTGGGCCGTCCTTGAATTTAATTATTGGGCCGAATGGGACGGGGAAATCTACTTTTGTTTGCGCCATTATACTTGGGCTTTGCGGCAAGACGAGTGTTATCGGCCGGGCAAAAAAGGTTAGTATTCATTGCATATGCAAGACTATAAATGTCTTATCGGGAATGATGGTTCACGGTACGCTGAACGTCATCGAGCCGAATTTCGGCTGTAGCTACCAACGATAAGCCAATCTATACTATTATAAAACTGTAACAGGAAGTTTGTCTGTAAATTGAAGATATTAACAAAAAAAAAAGTTACGATATGGTTTTTAGGTGTCCCTGATTCCATTTCACCAATTTTTGGATTTTTTGTCTGTCTGTTTGTTTGTTTGTTTGAACGAGTATCACGCAAAAACTACTGAACCGATTTTGATGAAACTTTTTTTGTTTGATAGCTTATGATCTGACTTAAAATCTGGTATATAATTTGTGCGGACGAAGTCGCGGGTTAACGCTCATATTTAAATATAAGTACTACTGGCATAGATCACTACATAGTATAAAACAAAGTCGCTTCCCGCTGTCTGTCTGTCCTTATGTATGCTTAGATCTTTAAAACTACGCAACGGATTTTGATGCGATTTTTTTTAATAGACAAAGTGATTCAAGAGGAAGGTTTATATGTATATAATTGCAGTAGCATTGCACCCGTGCGAAGCCGGGGCGGGTCGTTAGTATATACAACTCAACATCAAAGAGAATGTAACTCGTTATAAGAGTCGGGACTTCCATACTAAAAACTGGTTGTGACCGATGATCCAGAATGTATGAAACGTGTGCAACCGTTCAAAGACATTTAATGGCGGCGATGCATGTTTCATATAACATTTTTTTGTTAGGGAGTTGCGTGAGCCTGCTTAACACTATCAGTTTAAAATAAGAATGTGCATGACCTTGAAATATTTGTAACTAATTTAGGTACTATCAGTAATAAGAATGTTCATGACCTTGAAATATTTGTAACTTACTAAGGTACTATCAGTTTAAAATAAGAACGTGCATGACCTTGAAATATTTGTAACTAACTTAGGTACTATCAGTAATAAGAATGTGCATGACCTTGAAATATTTGTAACTAACTAAGCTACTATCAGTTTAAAATAAGAATGTGCATGACCTTGAAGTGCCGTTGGATAAATTCATTTGTTTGAGTATGGTTCGTAAAGGAATTTAGATTCTATGTAAGGAAAACAATCATTTGAATAACTCAAGTGAAGTTTGTGTGAATGAGTGACGTCCCATTTGCCAGTGAGGACATTGTTATTTTAAACTGATAGTATTTAATTTCACTTCGATGTAAGGTTTGCATTAAAAATATTACGAAAATTACGAAAAAGTCCACTAATAAATAATTTTTGATGCAGATCATATAAAAGAAATTTAACTAGCCAGTGTTTTTTCAAGGTCATCCACATTGTTATTTGAAACTGATAGCAGTATGATACTACTCTAATATGTATACTAGATCATCATTATCTTATTTAAGAGCTACGCGTGCCCATTGCGGATTGGTAGACTTCACATACACATCAGAATCTCTTCTTTAGTGTATGCAAGTTTCCTCACGATGTTATCCTTCACCGTTTGAGAGCAGCCGGTTTTATGTACATAAGTTAGAAAAACTCATTGGTCCATGCGGATTGGAACCCGGACCCCCATAATTGGGTGTCCATACCTCTCCGCAACGCGCCACCGACGCTCTCCCTTCCGGTATGGTTTTAAAGAAAATGTTGTTTCGTATCAAGTGTATAACTAGATAGACAATTTTATGCACAACGGTCTGGTCTGAGATTATGCACCGAATAGACATCCTATCAGAAAAACAGCTTCATACAAGCTCACGGCGGCCGGTACACCCCTTCATGCGCAGCCCAGTATGTAATAAAATTCCAATTTCTTCTCAGATCTCAGAATACGTCAGAAGCGGCTGCCAGCACTCCTCGATAGAGATAGAGTTGTATCAGAAGCCTGGGCAGAGAAACGTTATTATAACTCGAACGTTTGACCTTAAGGATGTGTCGACGTGGTCCATTGATCATAAGAACGTCAGGGAGAAGCAGGTTCAAGAGTTGATCGCTTCTATGAACATACAGGTACAGTATTAACACAGTTTATGTTTGCGGTTGCGAATCTCGGTGGTTGTGAATCTGGGTGGTTGTGAATCTCGATGGTTGTGAATCTCGGTAGTTGTGACAGGTCAAACATGCGGTGTTTTTTTTTTTTTTTTTTTTAAAACATGCGGTGTGTGGAAGTGAAGAGTATAATGGTCAGAGTGTCATTTTACCCCACAATATCCTTGAGGTAAACCATACATAACCCATACAATATCAAACCTTGCACCTGCTTAAGTGAAACCTTGTCTACATTGGTGTTAATATAATTATTGTATCAAAAAGTTAAAGCGTGTAGGAGCCCACTGCAGGTCAAAAGCCTCTTCTAACAAATAATGGTGAGAGGGCATTCCCTCTTTTTTTGGCCTATTGGCCATGCAGTCAAAAATATGTACAAACAAATAATGCAAATATTATTTATTATTATTATTTGGTTATAAGGGCTTGGTCGATGACCAAAAGCTACTGCGACCTGGATAGATCTATTGTAGCTGTCACCCTAGACCTAAAGGTCATTTCCTAGGCCCACGGACTTCATGAACCGTGTTATGCTTTTGGAGGGGAGGTCCCTAATGTCAGTAGGTGTTATTATGTATCCACCTAGATGGCGACTTCTGCTGTGAATGAGCACTTCGCATTCGCAGAGGAGGTGTATGGGCGTTTCCTCTGCTTCACAGCAGAATCTGCAAGTGGGTGAATCTACAAGCCCCATTCTGTGTAGGTGTTTGTTTAGCTTGCAGTGTCCTGTTAAGGCTCGTACTAAGAGCCTTAAGTGGTTGCGGTTTGAATTGATGGCATCCGAGGTATGTCTGTTTGAAAAGCCGGTCACAAGTTCTTTCGCATGCCTCAGTCCTGGTGTATCCGACCAGAGCTTACGGCTTTGGTCCACGGCCCATTCCTTTAGCACACGTCTAGAGGTGTTGCGGGAGATGCCGCAATAAGGCTCGGGGCCTATGGCGTCCTCTTCCGCCCCTCTTCGTGCCAGCTCGTCAGCAGCCTCATTTCCATCAATACCGCAGTGTCCGGGCACCCAGCCTAGGGTGACAGAGTTTGTCCGTCCTAGCTGGTTGAGTGCTCGGGCACATTCTAATGTTAGTTTCGACTCTATTTCATCAGATCCTAGCGCTTTTAGAGCAGCCTGGCTATCTGATAAAATAACAATATGTTTCCCCTTTGGGCATCTTTAAAGATTCTCGTGTACGCAATCTATGATAGCGTACATTTCAGTCTGGAATACTGTGGCATGCTGTCCAAGGTGAATCGCCTTTTTAATTCTTGGATTGCCGCCACATATTCCAGCTCCAGCACGGTTGTCCTTCCTGGAGCCATCTGTAAACCAGACGACATCTCCAGCGCTGAAGGATTGTGGGGTATTCCCATTCCAGTCCTCTCTTTGGGGTAGGATTACCTTGTATAACCTGTTGAAGTTATATTCTTTGTTCATGGTGTCTTTCGGCATACACATGATCGGAATTGTTAAGAGAGTTTCATGTAACCCTCTCATAACAGAAGACTTCCATTTGGAATCTCCTCGTTCCAAGGCTCGGAGCATTGCAATTTTTGCCTCTTTCTGCACATGGATGTGTAGTGGAGGCAAACCTAATATTGCCTCCATAGCAGCCGTGGGTGTAGATTTCATTGCCCCCGTTGCTATTCTGCATACTAATCCTTGTAGGCTATTTAGGGTGTTTACACACTTCGCTTGTTCGGTTTTCTTATGCCAGGCTACACTGCAGTAGGATACCATAGGCCTCACTATCGCAGTGTAGATCCACATAACCGAACTCGGTTTCAGGCCCCATCTGGAGCCCGCTAAGCGACAGCATGTCCCTAGTCCTATTTTTGCCTTTCGCACAATGTGGTCCAGGTGTTGGTTCCAAGTGAGTTTTTGGTCTAGAATTACTCCTAGATATTTAACCTCCTTGGAAAACGGTATAGATTTGTTGAAGAGTGTTGGAGGTCTAAGGCGCTCCAATTTTCGCCTTCTTGTGAAGGGTACTATAACCGTTTTATCGGCATTTACTGAAAGACCGAAGTTCTTGCACCACCTTTCTATCTTGTGTAGTGCTGTCTGCATGAGACTGGATATAGTGCTGGGACATGGGCCCACAATCATCACTACCAGGTCATCAGCATACCCTTGAGTATCTAGGTAGGCGTTGTTAAGGTCCCACAGGAGGCAGTCCACCACCACCGACCAGGCCAGAGGTGAGAGCACTCCCCCCTGCGGACAGCCTTTGGATACCTTTACCTCTAGGGTTTTACCTAGAAGTGAGGTCCTGACTGTTCTTGTCGTTAACATTGCCTCAATCCACTTTTTGGTAGTGGAGTCGACATTTCGATCATCCATACATTTTAGTATGATTTCAGTAGAGGTATTGTCAAATGCACCCTCTATGTCCAGAAAGGCACAGAGTGCAATCTCCTGATCATCGAGGGCTTTTTCCACTCTGTCGACCAGTTCTAGCAGAGCACTTTCTGTGGATTTGCCTTTCTGGTACGCATGTTGCCTGAAGTGCAATGGCCTACCTTTGAGGTAGGTCTCCCTAATATGCAGGTTTATTACCTTTTCCATGGTTTTTAGAAGGAAAGAGGTAAGACTAATTGGTCTATAAGATTTGGGTTGTGATTTATCTTTATCCCCAGCTTTGGGAATAAAGGTAACCCTAACCTTAGTCCATTTCTCTGGTAGGTATCCCCAAGCAAAGCTCGTTCTAAAGATTTTAACTACCAGTGGTTGGATGATCTCTCTTCCTTGCTGTAGGAGAGCAGGGAAGATCTCATCTTCTCCGCCAGTCTTGAATGGTTTGAAGCTATTTATAGCCCATTTGACTCGGTCGGGTTTAAAGACCAGTGCCGACATACGCCAGTCTTCAATCCTTGGTTTGGATTTAGTCCCGCTTTGTGAAGGTGGCTCGGCTCCTGGTTCCAGAACTGTTGAACCTGGGAAGTGGACACTGGTCATAAGTGTTAGGGTTTCCTCAACAGTTCTGGTAAAATTTCCATCTGGTTTCCTCAGTAGCCCCAGATGAGAGGTTGGCGATTTGGACATAATCTTATAAATTTTTGCAAGGTGTGCGGCTCCATTTATTTCCTCGCAGAACCTATGCCAAGACTTCCTTTTCGCCTTCCTCAGTTCTTTATTAAAATCCGTTAAGGCCTTGCGATACGCATCCCAGTTACAGTGTTTTTTTGCCCGATTGAATAAGGTTCGGGCCCTCTGTCTGAGTGTTTGAAGCTTATTATTCCACCATGGTACGCAGAACTCTGGTTCGAAGCTATGGTTTTAAGCGGGCAGTTGTTATAGAAGGCTGAGATTAACCCAGTCTCAACTGCAGCCACTGTGTATTCCAGTTGTTCCTTGGATCTTACACTTTTCCCTATCGACCCTAGGCTGTCCTCGAGATCGGACCTAAACCCATCCCAGTCAGTCTTCCTTCGGTCACGATAGTGTTCAATATGTCTGTTTTTGTTACCCAGAATATCGAATATAACATGTCTGTGGTCAGACATGGACACCTCTTCACTGACGTGCCAGTTGTCTATACGGTCCTTAGTGTGTCCTGTACAGAAAGTAATGTCTAACACCTGTTGACAATTTCTTGTGACATATGTTGGAGTGTTGCCTTTGTTTAGTACATAGAGGTTGTTAGTCATATAGAAGTCATAAAGTAGCTCACCCCTTTTGTTGGTTTCTGTGCTGCCCCAGGAGGTGTGATGCGCGTTGCAATCGGTGCCTAGCACCAGCTCGGCGTCCTGTTCCTGGCAATACTCTACAATTGGGGTGAGGTCTGCCACCGGATCTGTTGATTCCGGGGGTCCAGGCAGATAAGCTGAACATACAATCAGCCTCATCTCCTCGTTACCTTTCGGGGCGATGTAGGCTGCTACCAAGTCATCTGTGCACATGCAAGGTATTCATCCATTTCCCACGAGTATGCTAGGAAAGGGTAGTCGGCCTCCACAGAGCCTGCATGTGGAGGTAAGGCCTAAGACTGTCCCCGAGGCGACCCGGTATCGAAGACCCTCCGTTCGCGACTGAGCAACCCCTCAGCCATGCATCCATCGGCACGGTTGGATCACACCTTAGATTGGGGATTTTTGGTGGCGAGGTTGACTCCTCCAGGACTTGGGAAGGGATTGGGATGTGGGCAGGAGGTGGTTTATTGTGGGCTGGAGCAAAGGAATAGGGTTCAGGGGACACTCATTGCACGTGAGTCTACAATGAGTGAGGTGGCCCTCAGCCGTAGCCAGTGACGGCCCATTGGCAGCAGTTTTCCACTGCCAATGCTCCGCCACGGACTACGTTGCCCGGGATGCACCGGTGCCGCGGGTTGCCATACGGCAGTTCAACTGACGTTAAACAGTCGAACAGCAACCATAAGGCACACGCTGGGAGGTGGCCACCCGGTAGCACCCCTCAATAATGCAAATAGCAAAACAATGTAACGTGGGTAAATATTGCATCACACCTCACACCACTTGAATTTTCTTTTGACCCTATGTCAATTGAAAAGCTATTGGTATCACCAATTTATCAACATTTCGTGACAGGTGTTAATATTATCGATGATTCTAAAACTACATTTATAAATATATTTTTTGTAATTTTTATGTTTCCCTAAAAAAATTTCTATGGCATGCCACAGCTTTTCGTTTTTTGGTTCAGCCAGGCATATCTAAGGCAGTCACCATATTCAAGATCTACTCTGATGCTATCTATCCACTAATTTTCTATCTTTCAGGTTGACAACCTCTGCCAACTCCTCCCACAAGACAGAGTTCAAGACTTCTCCAAAATGGACGCCCAGCAGCTACTGAGAAGCACCCTGGCCGCAGTCGGGGGCCAGGAGAGTGTCACCCAGCTGGAAGATCTAATCAAGACTCGAAATGAACAACGCGGCTTGTCCACCAAGCTGCAGAACAATGCGCAGGTGATGGAGGAACAAGTGAGGCTTAATGATAGGTAACTGAAGTTTTATATGTGACTTGAAAAGATACTTTACTTTACAAAATCTATAAAACAAATTTAAAGAAAGAAATTTTACACAGCACATCAGCACACAGATAGATATGCATGCATTAGCTCTGAGGCCTCAGAGCTCTTAGTGCATCATATATTACTAGCTTTTGCCAGCAATTTCGTCCGCATGGATTTCTGAATACCTTCACCTCTACTACATCCTCCATAGAATATACATATAATTAATTAACTTATCAGATCATGAAACTGAACAACTTTGTTCAATTTTTTTTTGTGTCTGAAATTGTTCAATCTTTAATTTGTTGTTGAAACTGTACAACTTTCTCTATGAACAAACATCGAAATCGCGAAAAAAAATCTGCTGTCCCATACATTTGATTCAAATTCCAACATCAACCCAACATTGTTCAGTTTGATGGTGTGATCATCCACTTAAAAAACCATCAGATATATTAAGAAGGATCCTGTATATTCCACATTTCAAGTTTCTATCTTCAGCGCAGTGGTTTAGGCCTTGCTTCTGTCAGTCAGTCACAAAACTGTTTGATAAGTAGAAGATTATTCAGTACTTAATTGTATTCCAGATTGAAAGTAGTAATAGACGCGATGAGGCAAAGAAAAGAAATTGAACAGCAAATAGAAATATGTGAAAAGAAAAAACTCTGGATGGAGTACGAAGAACTGAGAGCTAAAGTATTAGATCTGGTCAACGACAAGAAGAACGCGTCTAAAATAGTTAAATCACATAAACTCAAAATGGAGCCGTTGGAGGATGTCATACAGAAGGCTAAAGTTGGAATCAGTAAATTGGAGCAACAGAAATTGAGTTCTGTGAGTATATCTTCTTTTTGAAACTAAATAATTAAGAAATTTGTCTCGGGCGGGACTTGAACCCGCACTTTTCCAAACCGGGGAATTGCGTTATCCAATTTCGCCACCGAGCCCACTACCCAGAGAACGAAATTTTCAATCTGTTGCGTCTTAAGGGGACGTGAGCGCCATCTACTGATAGTTATTACAAACTAACCAACCCGCAAGTCCAGCATTACAACTGGAATTCATACGATATAGATGACACACCCTGTACCAATTTCAAATATTATTGATTTTTAACATGTTACAGCCATGTTGTGCTGTTTCGAATTTTAAGCCCGCCCGAGACAAATTTTTCAATCTTTAATTTGATTCGAAATAGCACAACATGGTTGTAACATGTTAAAAATCAATAATATTTGAAATAAATAATTAAGACCAGAAGAGTCCTAAAATCATAATTTGGAAATTTCTGTCTATCTTATGTATGTCAAAGTTTCAAACATCTCATGGAAATAGACCCCTTTCAAATACAGCGTAAAAACAATAGTACAAATAAACATTTAAAACTTTGTAAGGCGGTTGTTTAGACCATCAAATTGAACAACTTTCACTGTGGGACAAAGATCGAAATCGCGAAAAAAAAACAGCTATCCCATACATTTAGCTCGAGTAGATTTGTAGTTTAGTATGGAACATCCGATTTTTTTTTCCGCGATTTCGATATTGGTCCAATAATGAAAGTGGTTCAGTTTAATGGTCTAGACTGTAAACCTTAAATGGTTATTTTTATTTTTGTAACACCTTGAATAATCGTAAAAAAAGAAAGAAAGGAAAAAACACTTTGTTAGGTAGGACTTTATTAGTTACCAATTCAATATCATATAAAAAAAATCATTTTCAACATATTTGCTCGTAAAGTGGCTCTTATTGCACCGCTTTTAGGTACATAATGCAGCTTATAGAACACGCGTGCGAAAATGATTCCATTATCGCACTAGTGCGGTAATGTAATCATTTTCGCACTAGTGCGGTAATGTTACTTTTTTTCTATAGTTTGTTTTTAAATCTCAGCAAAGAGCTTTATGTAAAAAAAAAATCAATTCAGTTAAAATGTGATAAATATACGCTTCATTGCATCAAACAATTTATTTTGGTTAACAAATTAACATTAATTTGTGTTATAAATAGTAAGATTATAACGTTTTTAATATTAGGTTGTTTGCAACAAAATGTTGTTGTTTGAATGTCAGCTAAGTCTTTGCCTCTTCGACAGCCTGCGCGCGCATAGGCGCATAGCCATCTCGAAAAAAAAAACCAAGCCAATAGCCCAGCGGCATTTTCCAAAAATATTTGTCTAAAATAGTTGTGTTTTAGGAATTTTTATTACTTTTTCCTCGCAAGTATGTTGAATAACGTTGTATGAAACGCGTGAGTGTTGGTCATTACAGCCCTCGGCTAGAAGGCATCACTAGCCTGGCGGCTCGTGCTTTAATGACCAATTTTGCTCACTTGTTTCATAATGTACTATTTTGGTTTAAGGAATGCTGCTCTATGCACTTGAACACTACTGGACCTATCTAAATGGGTTTTCTCTGTGTGAGAGGGTAAAAATCTAGGCTAAAATACGCTACTTTTTATTAGGAGAACAAATCTTTCAAGTAATACAATGTTTACTTGAAAGATTTGTTCTCCTAATAAAAGGAAAATGGAAGGTGACCGTGAAAAATAATATTTATTCTTTCGACTTTGGTGGTTGATGGCGGTTTCGCAACTGCATCGCCGCGACGTCACAACTGAATCGTATCGCCGCGATTTTTACTGAACGTTATCGCTGCGATTCCGCCGCGACACTGATTTATCTCCAAAATAACGGGGCGATATCGTTCCGTCAACGCTTACGCCCAAAAATCGCTTTTTGATATGGCTCTAACGCTCATCAATGATTGTAGGCGTGCAACATTGACTCATCATCATCATCGTCAGCCTATCATCGTCCACTGCTGAACATAGGCCTCTCCCAAGGCGCGCCATAAAACTCTGTCCGGCCGAGGACAGTCGCTCCCCGCTACCTTTTTTAGGTCGTCTGTCCAGCGGCAGCAGGACGTCCCACACTACGTCTACCTGTTCGCGGTCTCCACTCCAGAACCCTGACACCCCACCAGTTGTCAGTTCTTCGGCAGATATGACCAGCCCATTGCCACTTCAGCTTGCTAATTTTCTGAGCTATGTCAACCACTTTCGTTCTCTGACGTATCACTTCATTTCTGATGTGATCTCTCAGAGAAACACCGAGCATAGCTCTCTCCATAGCTCGCTGCGCGACCTTGAATTTATGAATTTATGCAACATTGACTGATGACTAAAAAATCTTTCTTACAGAACCGAGAAATCCACGCACTAAAAGATAAAATAAAAGAAACGATAGACTCCGTACACACGTCACAATATACGCTAAAGGACATAGAAGCATCATTCCAAGAGAAACTGGATCGTCATAGGAACAGGGAACGAGAGTTGATCGAGGCGAAGGCGAAACTGGACAAATTGGTCACCGATAGGAGCAGACTGGTTGAGAAAGTTGGAGATGGTTAGATTATTACATTTTTTAAATTAATTTAGCGCCTCTTTTGGGATATATTTCTTATGAAAGCAGTTTTAAGGCAGTTCTGGTGACATATAGAAGTAGGCATGTTTGTGTACGGTTTGAAATAGTTTGTTTTTATTTCTTTTTTAGACACTTTTATACAAAAACTAGCGACCCGCCCCGGTTTCGCACGGGTGCAATGCTGATATATAAACCTTTCGCTTGAATCACTCTATCTATTAAAAAAAAAACGAATCAAAATCCGTTGCGTAGTTTTAAAGATCTCAGTATACATAGGGACATTAGGATGCATGTTTACTAGAGATGGGAAATGTGAGAGTGATGTGCATAGGCGAGTAACAGCGGGAAACGAAAGTAAATGGTGCTCTACATACCATTGTGGCTAGCCAATTAGTGTCCAAAAAGGCGCGACTTGCTATACACAATGGTGTGTTGGTGCCTACACTTATGTATGGCAGTGAGTGCTGGGTATGGCAGAAGAAGCATGCAAGTAAAATTAATGCTCTTGAAATGCGTTCCTTGCGAAGTATGATTAGTGTGACGCTGAAAGATAGAGTGAGAAATTGTGTAATAAGAAATGGATGTAAATTAAAAGAAGATGTAGTGACAAGAATAGAGGAAGGTATGCTTCGTTGGTTTGGTCATGTGGAGAGGATGAGTGAAAGCAGATGTACGAGAGGTATATGTTTCTAATGTGAGTGGAAGCGTTGGCGGAGGGCGCCCTCGTAGGACGTATGCTGATCAAATCAGTTGCGTCCTACAAAAAGGGGAGGTGCGGAGTACTCGAAACCGACGGGCATGTATGAAGAGATGTATGGATGTGTATGAGGCAAAAGAAGTAAATAAGGATCGTAGTAAGTGGCGCGCCCTGGTCTCTGCCTACCCCACTGGGAAAGAGGCGTGACTTTATAGATAGATAGATAGACCGCGGGATGCGACTTTGTTTTATACTATGTAGTGTTGATAGTGATGTAATGTACATGTCAGTCCTGTATTTTGCCTTCGATAGCAAAAAAGTCATCCTAACCATCCTACTAATATTATATACTAGCCGTGCCCTCGTCTCCGATTCGACTTTAAAAAGTATTCTAGGTGTTAATCCAGAAAATATTCATTCATCTGTCAGCCAAATTTCATCCAAATCCGTTCAGCCATTTATGCGTGATTGAGTGACAAAGATATAAACATCCAAACTTTGATATTTATAATATTAGTTATTATTAGTACGATAATGAGAATGTTTGTGACGATGTTTGGATGTTTGTATAAGTGTGGTTCAATCATGTATAAAAGCCAGATTTGGAAAAAACAAAAAAAAAATTATTTGAATGAATTAAGAACGTTTAGGAGACTTATATTAAAGCTAACGCTAGTAAATTTATGTTACTACAGAAAGCAAAGTGAAAATGGATCTAATGGAACTTCAGAAGCCGATATCTAAAACGAACGCAGCCACAGAGGCTCTAAAGAAACAGCGGCTTGAGGTGCAGTACGATCTTGAGAACAACATCACGCCTCAGATCAGATTGTATCAAAACCGGTAAATAATTTACGGGTGCTTATTAACTCGACTTCCATTTAATAGCATTACTCTCCTATAAAAAACGTCATTGTCCTCTGAATTACTAGTAGCCCAGTCATTTTACGGCTTGAGCCGGAACTAATTAATAATTGATATTTTTTTTCGGTATAGTATTTAAGAGCCAATTTGAGCTTAAAAATGTACCAAAATTAATAAAATATCACGTCATCATCAGCCCCGAATTTTAAATTTATCATTTATCTCGTTCTAAAAAAACGAATGGTTATTTTCTTTTTTCAATCTTTTAAGGCTTTACCATTATACATACTTCAAACATGGTGTTAATATTTTTGTCTACTTACAAGGCTTTGAAATACATTAGTATTTTCTTTTAAATATCTCATTTCACTTGTGGGTCAGGTCACTTGTCTCTAACAAAAATTTTTGCTTTAAAACTTAATATTTCGCTAACGGATCCCTAAATCGAAAAATGGTTTTCCTACACCCACAATACTTTTAAACGACCTATCTAACGATACCCCACACCATGGGGATACGCGAGAAAAAAAAATCATACCCACTTCATGTGTAGGGATGATTCTTTTTTAAACCACCCTAAAAGAAATATTGTTTTAGATTTTATTTTACGACTTTTCAGCGTGATTAATATGAACACCCATGCCAAATTGCAGCTTTCTAGTACTAAGCATCTCTGCCATCTAAGCCGCGGACAGAAGGACGGACGGATCGGTTTTTTTAAGAAGATGATCAGACCATCAAACTGAACATCTTTCTCTGTGTTTTTTTGTTTAAAATTGTTCAATCTCTAATTTGTTGATGAATTATTTCCCCAGGATACGAGCCTTAGAGAACGTAGATGAGAAACGGTTGGAGGTGCTTCGGGCGTACAGTGAGGACGCCTACAAGGCGGTCGTGTGGCTCCGAGAAAACAGGGAGCTTTTCCACCAACCCGTCTACGAACCTATGATGCTTGAGGTACAGAAATTAAAATAATACTTATAATTTTGAGACAATGTAGTTAATTAATTTTGGTGTAGACCTTTGCTTTTTATTTTCAATCTAAGGTTTTCTGAAAGAAAATATCTTTTTTGCGTTATTAATTTGTTTTATTGGAGTCGGTGTCAAGCCAAGCCCCAAAACTAATGCAAGCCCTGTCGCGAATCGTACCGGCGGCTTGACAGCGACGAGCTTCGATAAAACAAATTAATGTTCTTATACAGGGTGAAATTGATATCATTAGCATCCTTTTAAACTAAGAGTCTACCCATCAAACTGAACAACTTTCACTATGGCAGCAAACCGATCGGAGCAAACAAATAATGAGCTGTTCCGTACTAAACTGCAATGCCTACTCGACTCAAATGTATGCAACAGCTGATTATTTTTTGCTCCAATCTGTTTGCTCCCATAGTCAAAGTTGTTCAGTTTGATGGGTAGACTCTTAGTTTAAAAGGATGCTAATGATATCAATTTCACCCAGTAGATGCGAACGGAAAAGTGATTGCTGCAATATTATTTGTTAGTTTTTAAGTTTTTTTGAAGGTGGTTTTTATTTATAATTTTTGTTTGTTTTGACCTATGTTTGAATCAATGAATCGAGGGTTCGGGGTTCGAATTCGCACGAATGATATCCCATGCGTCGATGAGTTTTTGTAACTTAAGTGCATAATACCGACTGCTCACAAAAGGTGCAGAAAAATTGTGAGGAAACCTGCATACGCTGAAGAAGAAATTCCGATGCGTATGTGTAGTCTACCAATTTGCATTAAGAACTCGTGCGTGGTTGACTAAATTACATACACCGTTCCTGAGGGTGGGCTTGTGCCCTGCAGTGAGAGTGGGACGTATATGACGATGATTCTGCTTATTTGATTGGTTTCTTTCACAGATAAACTTCAAAGATCCGAAATTCGCTCGTTACTTAGAATCGACGGTGCCGGCTAGAGACCTAGTCGCGTTCACATTCGAGTCCAGTAGAGATATGAACCTTTTTCTACAACGTGTTAGGGTCGAAGGTGGCTTGAAGAGGGTCAACGCTATTTGCAGCCCGAGTGGACGATTGAATGTGCCTCAGAATAATATACAACAGCTGAGGTAAGCATGTTTTGAAACAAAGCATTTGTATGCTTTGTGTTACAGATATATAAATAAAAATTTTAAACTTTTAAGAGGGTTGTTTAGACCATCAAACTGCTTTCTTTTTCAACATTCACTATGTGACCAACATCGAAATCGCGAAAAAAAAATCATCTATCCCATACATTTAGCTCGAGTAGATTTGTAGTTTAGTATGGAATGTCAGATTTTGTTTTCACGATTTTAATATTGGTCCCATAGTGAAAGTTGTTCAGTTTGTTGGTCTAAAACACCCCCTTAAATGCTTATTTGTATTTTTGTAACACCTTGTATACAGCATGTTAATGAATAAGGAAAAAACCTCATACAACCTAACTGATTCATAAAGAAACGAGCGTTAACCCGCGACTTTGTCCGCACAGATTTTAAGTCAGATCATTAGCTATCAAACGAAAAAAGTTTCATCAATATCGGTTCAGTAGTTTTTGTGAGATGCTCGTTCAAACAAATAAACAAACAGACGGTCGTTTTTCGACCCATGTTCCTTAGGGAAAGATATTTAGTTTTATTGTCTGACTACAACCTAATTTTTTTTTCGGTTTTGGTCCCAGAGAGAAAATTTTTCAGTTTGATGGTTTGAATAGACCCTATAGTTGTAAACGGAATTTTCCGATCCGCATTGGGTGAAGTAACCCCGTAGAGGGCAGTGCTTGTTTAGAATAAAGACTTATAGCCCAGTCATTTTACGGTTTGTGCCGGGACTAAATAATAATTGATATTTTTTTCGGTATAGTATTTAAGAGCCAATTTGATTTTGATTTTTTGCACATATTTAACGTATTACCATTACACATACTTCAAACATGGTTTGAATATTTTTGTCTACTTAGGTTTTGTAAAACACATTCGTATTTTCTAATAAAAATCGCATTTTTTATTTTTATGCCTTTTTTATTGTTCAAAAATAATTTATATTGTTAAATCTAATTCACATGAGTGCATTGGTATTAATATTATTAATTTAAAAGCCTTGTGGGACTCACAATTTTGAGTTCTATGTTGCGTTGCGATTTTTTTTTAAATATGTTTTCAGATAGTCTTTTTGTCACTAAATGGTGCCGCTTACAGTTTAAAAGTTCAATTAGTAATTACTTCCCACCTCCCCTAACAAAACTCCGTAAAAAGACTGGGCTACATAATCGCAATCATGCACGCGTGTCATGCGAATGCCGCTCGGATTGCGACTGAGTCAAATTAGACGACGGGAGCTCAATTTATGCGGTCCAGGCGCTAGAAGCTAGTACCGTATCTTCCGCTATTTTAATTTAATCAAAGGAACTATCTCTATTAGAAAATATATAATTTGGTCACGGTAACGAATGAGTCGTTTAAAAGGAAAGGAATGAAAGTGAATGTAAGTAAGACAAAAGTTATGGTGTTAGAGAGGAATGATAATGACGAACGTACCTTATGTAATATTATGATTGGTGATGAAAAATTGGAACAGGTTAGGATGCATGTTTACCAGAGACGGTAAGTGTCAGAGTGATATTGAGAGAAGAGTGAAAGCAGGAAATAGGGTAAATGGAGCGCTGAATTCCTTTGTGAAAAGCCAACACGTGTCCAAAAAGGCACGGATGGCAGTTCATAATGGAGTGTTAGTCCCGACATTGATGTATGGAAGTGAATCTTGGGTATGGCAGAAGACGCATGAAAGTAGGATTAACGCAGTGGAAATGCGCTCACTGAGAAGTATGTGTGGTGTGACTGTGATGGACAAATTGAAAAATAGTTTTATTAGAGAACGTTGTGGTTTGAAAGAGGATGTAGTGACAAAAATAGAGAAAGGTATGTTGAGATGGTTTGGTCATGTGGAAAGAATGGATGAGAGCAGATTGACGAGGGCAATCTATAAGGCAAGCGTAAGTGGAAATGTTGGAAGGGGACGGCCTAGACGTACATATACGAACCAAATTGGCGACGTGCTTAAAAAGGGCCAGGTCAGATCTACCCGTAACCGACGAGCATGCATGAAAGGACTTATGAATGTGGAGGAAGCTAGAGAGGTATGTCAGGATCGTAGCAGGTGGCGTTCCGTTGTCTCTGCCTACCCCAGTGGGAGACAGGCGTGAGAATATGTATGTATGTATGTATAATTTGGTGCACCCATTTGAAGTGGACAGAGGCTAACTTCTCTCTCTCCCTCCTTTTTGCTTAAATCAAGTTTTTTTAAGAGTCCATTGGATGACAATATTGTAATCTGTATGACCCGAATCTCGACTCAGACATTAATGGTCTCATTTGTTACAGCTACCTCGGTTTCTACACATACCTAGTGGACACAATAACAGCGCCGGAAGCGATAACAAAATACTTGTGCAAACAATACGGCATACACAAGATACCCATAGGCAACGATCACACATACAAGAACAGCAGCAAAGTTCCACCCAATATTACACTGTTTTTCACTGGTAAGTAACATGTAGTGACATAAAATGCGGTTAGAAGTAATAACTAGATACTTGTGTAAACTATACGGCATACACAAGATACCCATAGGCAACGATCACACATACAAGAACAGCAGCGGCGGGAACGTTAACGACCTCGGCCACCATGGCCTCTCCTGTCAGCGCAGTGCTGGCCGTCTCCCACGCCATGCCAGCTTGAATGACATCATCCGCCGGGCCCTTGTCAGCGCCAACGTGCCGGCCATACTTGAGCCAAGGGGCCTTGCACGAGACGATGGCAGGAGACCCGACGGTATGACCGTCATTCCTTGGAGGAATGGCAGACCCCTGGTGTGGGACGCTACGTGTGGCGACACTGTGGCGCCCTCACAACTCCCTGCCCATTCTCTAAGAGCGGGCGCGGCAGCGGCTGCTGCAGAGGGTCTCAAGCGGCGCACATCAGCAAACAGCAGCAAAGTACCACCGAATATAACACTGTTTTTCACTGGTAAGTAACATGTAGTGACATAAAATGCGTGTAGAAGTAATAACAAGATACTTGTGTAAACAATACGGCGTACACAAGATACCCATAGGCAACGATCACATATACAAGAACAGCAGCAAAGTATCATCCAATGTTACAATGTTTTTCACTGGTATGTAAAATTTAGTGGCATACGTAACAAGATACACCCTCAAGGATGTGTGTACGTTAGTCCACCACGCCTGCACAATGCGGATTGGTAGATTTCACATACGCATCGTTATTTCTTCTTCAGCGTATGCTGGTTTCCTCACGATGTTTTCCTTCACTGTTTAAGAGCAGTCGGTATTAGGTAAACAAACAAAACCACCACCCACAGCAGCGTAAGTCTTGGCTGCGAAGCTAACAGATGTCGCTACCTGTCATACCATACAAGACAACATTCGACGTGAATACGTAACCCGTAACCTATTACAGTTAAGGTTCACAATCGAATGCAAGACATAAATCGTGCAAGAGAAATAAGCACATAGATTCGATACATAATACAAGTTCCAACTGAGAACCTTTAGACCACGGCCGGTCCCTTGGCTTCACACCTAGCCTGTCGGAAGATATTCCCTTTTCAATGGAGGAATCTTCCAGATCCTCCACCCATTAAGAGGATAGGCGGACTGAAATGGAAATTTGGAGAATAGGTCACTTTTCCGACTGTATACGTATTTGTTCGCCCCACCCTACACCCCGCCCGCTAGAGTGAGAAAGAGACAACTGCAGTTAAGACCGATTTTATCGTTCATTATGAAGAAAATGTTAAAATTATATTTATTTGTATAGGTAATAAAGGAAATAGTTTTGTGAAATAAAAATAAAATAAAATTATTTATTTCAGATTATTCATCCATATTGTGTTAGTAACAATTGTCTTATAACTATGTTAGTTCACAAGATTTGTGAACTAACATATTGTATTTATTTATTTAATAAATAAATACATTCATTAATACATTCATTCATTCAATAAATTACAATAACAATATTACATTAAATTACATTACCTACTGTACAAAGGGTGATGAGCTGGCATGCAGTAGCATCCACCTCTGCACCATGGGTGAGTCCCACCGCTCGGCCAACACGCTCAGGATGCTATTAATACTGCCCCGGAAGCGATTCAGCAGCGAGGGGCTCCGCTTTCTAATGATGGCGTAGAAGTCATCTATATGCGCCTGCGCGAACATTGTCGATGCGCTGCAAAATCGCGGCAGCCCCGGCAGCATCCTGAGCGCATTGTTGTACTGGACTCGCAGGGCCGTAAACACGTAAAAGTATATTATTTAAGTTACAAGTTGTTTGGGTGAATGCTGATTTAACACTAAGTACAATAGAACTTTTATTGTTATCACGGCTATAGGCGGTCACTGTCCCGGAACGTGTTAAGAATATAGAAATAACGTAAGTAAACTAAATGTAGGGCGCCGAGGTGCAGCGTAAGCAATAGCTGGACGGTTGATGACCGTACATCCTCGTAATAATTACTTAATATTAATTTACTTGTGTTTTGTTACAGAAAACCACAGATTCTCAGTGCGTGTGTCGGCCTACAGCGGCGCTAAATCAAGTTCCACCATTGAAATAAGGCCTGCTAAGCTCCTGGCCAACACTGTTGACGTCGATCAAGTCAACAATTTTAATAATCAGTGAGTCGTTTCAACGTTTATAATGTATGCCGTGTGGTGTGAAATAAAAGCTCCCAGTGACAGGTGACTAGTTCCTTCAGGCATCAGCAACATTTTTCCAATTTCAATGTTGTTTCCACAGTGAAAGGTGATCAGTTTGATAGTCTGAATGGTCCAAGAGTCCATGACGATCAGACCTTCGTCTAAACTATTATAAAACTGAAACAGAAAGTGTGTCTGTACATTGAAGATATGATATGATGATTTGATATGTAAAAATATTTTTATGAAATAAATGATTATTGATTATATTTAAATAGTTATGATATGGTTTTTAGGTGTCCCTAATTCCATATCAGAAATTTTTTGGATTTTTTGTCTGTCTTTTTGTTTGTTTGATCGAGCATCACGCAAATACTACTGAACCGATTTTGATGAAAATTTTTGTTTGATAGCTTATGACCTGACTCAAAATCTGGTATTATATACCCGGTTATTAACTACACTGGCCTGCAAAACTAAGTATCACACTTTTAAAATTGCAATTACATTTTAAGTGCATAAAATATACTTTCGAAATAAAAAAGACTCGAAAAAGAGTTTAATTTAAAAAGAATAGTTACAAAGAAAGCTGAAAACATTTGCCATAAAACGTTTTTTGTTTTAAATCTCTAATATCTATAGTTTAGAAAAAAATTTAATATTAAAAATGTAGTACTTAGTTTTGCAGGTCAGTGTATTTAACGCTAGTTATTTTATAAAAGTTGAAAGTTTCTCAGCGCAAGCATATACAATGCCAGACACCCTTAAACTTTAATACATTGTAACTATACTTACGTTAGTGTATAAAAGCCGAATTTTATACATGTTACTTGGGTAATTATTAGAATATGTTTCCTCAGTAGCCCGACAGTTTTGATACTTCCAACCCCTGGCCAGAAAATGTTTAACCTGCTACCTGCCAAAGCAACCATGACTCAAACTTTATAGTTGCCCATCGTTCCTACGTGTGTTTATATCAACAGGCTGTCAAACTTTGAAGAAACGGCGGAGTCCCACAAAGTTAAAATACAGGAGTTTGACAGAAAACTGACGACTCTAGAAGCTCATTTGAACGAGTTGAACATGAGCAAGAAGAAAATCAATGAGGGTGTTGAAAAGGTAGGTCAGCATAATTAAAAAGTACCCTGGCAGAAAAATCTGCTGTTCTATACGTTTGAGTCGACTAGGTATTGCAGTTTAGTATGGCACAGTTGATTTTTTGTTCCGACAGTTTTGCTCCCATAGTAAAAGTTGTTCAGTTTGATAGGTAGAGTATGTTGCGTAAAGGTTAATCATCCTTTTCCTTACACACTGTATACAAACAAGGTGTTACAAAAATACAAATAAACATTTAAGGGGGTGGTTTAGACCATCAAATTGAACAACTTTCCTTATGGGACCAATATCGAAAAGCAAAAAAAAAGTGATGTTCCATACTAAACTACAAAATAATCTACTCGAGCTAAATACATGTATGAGACAGCTGATTTTTTTTTCGACATTTCGATGTCGGTCCCATAGTGGAAGTTGTTCAGTTTGTTGGTCCAAACCAGGGACCGAAAATTTTCGGTAACCTTTATTTAAATGTTTTTTTTTTTTTTTTTTTACATTTTGACAAAAAGAGGAAAATCCATCATGGACATCTGGGAAGGAAACCCAGATAGTGCCGGACTCCTACCGGCTAAAAACCTCAATTTGTCATTCCTCTAGTCTCCGATAAAATTGTTCGGAGAGTATTTTACATCTTGTGACTAGTTTTATAACATTGTAAAGTTGTTATAATATAATTAAAAGGTGAATTATTCTAGTCAGTCTTTTCTTAGTTAACTTAACAATTTTAATATCTAGAGGATCATATTTTAAAGCAATCACATAACACATTAATTGGAATTTAGACACGCTAAGGTAGTTCATTTTTTGAGGAAACTTCAAGGTTTGCGGTTCTTACTATTTTTCGTTCCTAAGTACAAATTTGCCATATTATCATAATATGGCAATTTGCACTCTTTCTCTTGTGTAACAAAATTATCGGTGATACCTACACTATACTCTGACCTTGACATCCTCAGGATGTGGCCGGCATTTGCTATCTGCCGATAACTTTGCTACCATTTCTCATCTTTGCCGATCTTGTGACTTTTTCCGCAAACCTAAACAATAGTTCTCTACCGTGTCTATCGGCTACAATGCCAGGTAAGTTCTCGGCTGTTAACTGCTGTTCCAATTGTATTTGCAGGTCTAGCCTTTCGGCACCGTGTATAGGACAATCGAGGATAAGATGAATAATGGACTCCTCGGAACCTGTGTCGCATATGCATAGGGGGCTATCTTTCAAGTTAAACTTGTGTAGATAGAAGCCGTATCCCCCATGCCCAGTCAATATCTGTACCAACGTGGGGGTCAATTTTAGTTTTTTGACTATGCTGTACGCTGCTTCTGTGTTGGGCAGGAAATACTTGGTAGTGGAGGCGGTTGCGCTCTCAGCGTACCTCTTCTCCCATTCTTTCTTCGTTTCCTGCCTTATATTTCTCTTTATGTTGGATAGAGGGCATCGATCGTAATCGGCCGCGGTCTTTTTAAAGAGTGCTGCCTCCTTGGCTAGCACATCAGCGCGTTCATTGCCCTCCACTCCAACATGGGCCCTTATCCAGAAGAGCCTCAATGTCTTCCCCTTCTCCTTTAGCAACCTGATGTTGCGCCTAACCTCACATGCCATGGGATGGGACGTATCGGGGTCACGAAGCAGCTCCAATGACGACCTGGAGTCACTGAAGATGTTGATTTCACTGTCCGCATTTCTTAGGGCAAGTTCGGTTGCTTTCTGCAACGCGAACATCTCCGCTTGAAATACGGTACAGAATGGCTCCAGGCGGTACTTGGCACTTCGTTTCTCCGACCCATCCCTCCAGTAAGACATAGCAGCCCCGACCTTCCCTTCAATTTTGCTCCCATCCGTAAAAATGTGAGAGCCAGTTACTTGATGGTCTACAAGGGTTTCAGGCTGCATGTCCTCTAGGCACTGGAAGTCGATTTTCACTTCCGAGGCAGGGTGTGGTGCCTTCATGAATGACACTCTGGCCTCTACGGTCCTATCCCCTAGGCAAGATTGTGGTCGTCCCCTCTTCGCCTCGTAAAGCTTAGAGGCTTCTCGCACTCTCATATCCAGGGGGAGAAGGCCAGAGAGTACCAGTGTGGCATCCAGGGATACTGTGCGGTATGACTTGATAATCTTCTGGACGAAACCCCTCTGGACTATATTTAGTTTTTTCTGCACCGACCACTTGTTCGATGCAGGAGCCCAGGCACTTGCCGCGTACAGTACAATTGGCTCGATTACTGCCACGTATATTGTCCTGATTATCTCCGGGTTCAAACCCCATGAAATTTTCGCAGCCCGACTGAGTTGCCTGAAGATACCGGTGGCTTTATTGCACACTTCACTTACATGTTTTTGGAAAGTGAGTTTCCTGTCAATAATTAGCCCCAGTATCTTCACCTCTTCTTTCATCGGGATTTCAGTCACGCCCATGTGGATACAAGGAGTGTTGAACTTCAACTTGTTGGTAACAACCATAGCTTGCGTCTTGTGCGCAGCGAACTTTAGCTTGTTACCCTTGCCCCAAGCCTCCACATGCCCGAGAATCTGATCTCCCATCCGCTCGATTTCAGGGACCGAATTTCCAGAGAAAACCAGGACGACATCGTCCGCGAAAGCCTGGCAGTATATCCCACGCTGATCCATCTCGTCCAAGAGGGGGTCCAGCAATAGGTTCCAAAAACTTGGTCCACCTATTGAGCCCTGCACGCACCCCTTTGTAGTGGGCTTACTACAGCGCTGACCTGCGTACATCACCGTTACCGTGCGGCCTGAGAAGTAGCTGGTCAACAGCCTTCTGATGTTGAGAGGGCACCTCTTGTCCTTCAGCCGGTTCTTAATGGCTGGCCACCAGGCACTGTCGAAAGCTCCCTCGATGTCGAGAGATACAACAACACTTATCAACTTCTTCCTCAAGTTGTCTCTGAGATGTTGTATGAGGTCGTATAGGGAGTCTTCCGTGCTGCGCTGGGGCACGAAGCCGTACTGCCTCGTGTTCATCTTGGGCAGTATGTGCCATCTCAACCTCTTGACCACCAGCTTCTCAAAAATCTTACCCAGGACCGACAGCAACCCTATCGGTCTGTACGACTTTGCCTGAGAGTAGTCGTCCTTTCCCGGCTTCCGGAGTACCACAACTGCGGCCTCCTTCCACGGGTCAGGGAAGTAAGACAACTCCAGGCATTTGTTGATTATTGCTAAATATAGCTGCAGGTCGCACTGTATCGCCGCTCCGCAGATGTCTGCGGTGAATCCGTCAGGACCGGGTGCCTTTTTGGGGTTGAATGACCTAATGACATTCTCGAGTTCCGCCTCCGTAAACGGTGGGTCCCATTTGTCGTTGGGTGCCTCTTTTCCCACGAGTTCTGCTGTTCGACGCACAGTCTTGTGGTCTTCACTATCTTCCGCTTCCACGTCCTCCGGAAAGAACGTAGCGGCCAGATGTCGAGCAGATTCCTCTGTACTAAGCACCACCCCGTCCCGCATCAGAGGCTGGTCCTCGTGTCTTCTCGCAGTTTTGCGTAAGACCCTATAAACCCCATCCCACATGCTTTCCCTGCCCTGAGTTCCACAGAACGTCTTCCAACTCGCGGTTTGGGCTTCCGCCGCTGCCTGCTCGTACTTGTCCTTCGCCTCCAGGTACTCTGCTAACACAGCCGGACGACGACGGGCTGCAGCGTATGAAATCCTTCGCTTTTTAGTGACCATCTGTTTCTTAAGATTGGAGAGCTCATTTGACCACCAAGGAGACTTAAATTTTTTCTTGTTTGAAGGCTGCGGAATTGCTTCCTTGCAAGCCTTCTCAATATTCCAAATATATGAATTGACGGTTGTCTCTAAATTTTGAATGTTGTTAATGCTTTGGACCGCTTCCTGATTTAAATGATTATCTACAAAATTTTGGCCCAATTCCCGTCTAAATTTTTCCCAATCTGCTTTTTTAGTATTATACTTCCTTGTGGTGTTTTTCTGTAAGGGCTCAGTTGGCTTGCTCAACTGCATGCTGAATGTTATTGCATTATGGTCGGAACTTACCATGCCCTTATCTACTCTCCAATTACTGATGGCACCTAGCATTCCCGTCGTGCAAGCCGTCACATCTACATGGCTCTGCAGTATCCTGTCGCCCCTTACTGTATCGAAGGTTGGCGTCGATCCCTCGTTCAGAACCTCCATGTCCATTTCGGGTAGGGCACCCGCTAAGGCCTCACCTCTAGGGTTCTCAGATCTGCTTCCCCACCAGGGGCTCCATGCATTCATATCTCCCCCGACCAGAACCCAACTGGCAGCCAATTTCCGGCTAATCGCTTTAATCTTCTCAATGTCCGGGTCAATCGGTTGGTCTTCCTCAAGATAGACCGAGATGACTCCGATTGTCCATCTATTGGTTCTTAGCGTAGCAGCTGCCATGTTCTCAGTTGTTAGGAGAGGGTGTTCCAGTACTTCTATGTCGGGGTCGAATACGATGATTGCCGCCTTGATTGGTTTCTTTCTGTTGTGGGAGCATTGAACCACTCTGATTCCGGTCTGAGATCTTAACGTTCCTTGGTTCCCTATGTAAGGTTCCGAAACGAGAGCAAAGGATGTCTTGCGTCTCTCCGCTTCTATCAGTAGCTCCTGTGTGGCCAGTTTTTTCCTCTGCAGATTTACCTGGATGACTTCGTACGATCTTTTCGTGGCTTCAGGTGACGTATTGTTCTGTGTGGGGCCCTTAGCAATACGCTACGGTTGACCGGGCTATATTTTCCCATCTTTTCCGCTCTGGGCACTGTCTGTCGAACGCATTGTGGTCGACATTTGCCATTTTGGCCAGTGCACAGTTGCGGCAGGAGGGCTTATCGTTTGTTGTCGTCCAGCCCGGACATTCCGCCTTGAGATGCGGGCCACCGCAGTGGGAACACGAGTCGGTCTTTTCAGTGCAAAGCTTCCGCCCGTGTCCATAACGGAGGCATCGTCCACATTGGACCAGCGGCGATTGATCGTACACTCGCACACGCTGCATGTCGACATGGATAGCTTCTGCCTCCGTTAGCCTCCTCCAGATGGTCGGAGAGACCTGCATAACTACGTGGCATTGGTGGGGGTTCCTCGCTCGTCTTCTGTACTTGACAGAGAGACGGGCCTCCTCCTTTGGTACATCGCCGATGAGATGGCCGTTTTGGTTCTTGATGGCCATCACGATGTCCTCGTTCGTATTGTAGGACATCACATGCATGACGATGACCAAGGGGTCCTTATTATGGGCCTCCTCCACCTTATATCCGGGCTGGGCGGCTTTAATTCGCTTAGCGATCACTGCCAGGTTCTCTTTGTCCTGGCAACCGATGACGACCTTTTGGTCTCGGGCCCTCCTGAACCCGTCAACCCTTACTCCGGTGGATTTGGCATCCACCGCCTCTTGGACCTTGGCCATGATATGCTCCGAGGAGTCTTTCGTGTCCTGGGAAGACACGATTATCGAGTGGGTCGGGGCGTGTGCCTTCTCTCCCGAACTTGGTTTGGCGACTGATTTTTGTGTCGCCTGGGCGTAGGTCATTACCGCCTGGACCTTGCTCGGGAGGGATGCCATCTCCTCTGTAATTGAGGTCACCCTTTCCATCAACTCTGGAACCTTTTTATACTGATCCCTGGCGTCCCCGAGCAGATTCTCCACTCTCAGTAGAGCGTCGTTGGAACGACTCCGCTCGGAGGCACCAGAGACCAGGATCTGTTTACAGGCGATGACCTCCTTTAAAATTTCGGCGGCCATGGTTCCGTCCATCTTTCCTTCGTCGGTAGCGGTGGTGTTGGGCTTGATGCACACCGCGCGCTTTGGAGCATCTATTATTAAATTTAGAAGGCCGGTCAGGCAGTTGGTCACTGCCAACTTCACATCTCGTCTGAGATTGCCCGACCGGTCCAGCTGTGCCAGGGCCTCCTGGTGCAGCTTTTTGGCCTTTGTGTAGAGTGCCTCTGGGGAATTCGGCTTAGATCCGCCGAATTGCTCCACTTTCTCTTTGACACTCGGCGTGGTCTCGATCGGCTTGATCGGCTTGACCACTGCCGGGGGGGCCGGGGGGGCCGATGCTCCAGCAACGGGTTTAACTGGTGTTCTGTGCATCTTCTAAAAGGCTAGCCTTCGGAACGACAGCCGAGAGTCAAGTTGAGCAAATGTAAAGGTTTTGCTCAATTTGTCTTAAACTAACTTATTCGCAAAAGCGGTAGTCTTCGATCTCAGTGAAAACACTGGATCGAATCAAGTATTGAATAAATATTGCCAAAAGGGCCTAGTCAAATATGTCAAAATTAACAAGAGAAAATTCTTGTTAAAATATGTTGGCAAAAATGCCGGTCAACAATGTAAAAAGTTATTATAAAATCACGGAAAGAGATTTCAAACTTACCAGTTTCTTAAAAAGAAACATAAAAAATTCTGTTAAAAAAAAAAAGACACATAAAAGTTTTTATCAAAATAAAAGAAACATAAATTTCTCGAAAATATTTAAAAGGGAAACATAATAATTTTTGAGTTTGGAATTTTCCACTGGGTAAAATTTTGAATGTTTGAAATCTCTGAAACGGATGCTTAGTCTAACGAGTTGTCAAAATATAAGCATAGCAGAGACACAAGGGGAGTAAAAGATCCCTAGGTTTAAGTACACAGTCTTAAGTACTATAAAAATATAAAGAATTAATAAAAAAGTAAAGTCAACTCTACCAAGAGTGGCTCTACCCGAGTACTGCTGTCTCAATATATGTGGTAAAAATAAAATGAAATGAAGGTGGTAGATTCTGCTCTACCAAGAGCGGCTCTATATGGTCATTAAATGTGACCTACACTACCGGTACTATATCTGCTATGCTTATATACACTAAATATAACACGAAAATTTTAAAACTCTATGTAGAGTCTCTGGTCCCCTGCACTAAATTCTCCTCTCGAAATCCTTCCCGACTCTGAAAAAATAACTGCCCTACGACGCTTAGATGCCGAGTTATCTGCGATTTACTGTTAGGGGTGGTTTCAAAAAAGGGGGTGAAATGATCTTAAAGTTTTGAAGGGACCTAAACAAATAAATATAAACGATAAAATAAGATTAATACGATTAATATAAACGATTCTGACTACTAATTATTTACAGCATCATTAGTTGAAAAAATAATTTTAGGGGATGGGGGAGGGGGTGGTTTCGGATTGCAGTAAACTCTCCGTACAAAATCCTCCCCAACTGTGAAATTTTTATTTCTCTATGATGCTTGGGGGCCGAGATATTTGCAATTTAAATTTCCTATATTACTAAATTAGAGGTCTAGTTAGACTGGCGAAAAATTTCTATTAGGGGTAGGGGGTTGAAATTTTGGGGGATGGTCCGGAAGGGTTAGGTTTGATCGTAGATGGGGGGTGGTGTTTGAGGAGGGGGGGGCCAAATTTGGTTATTTTTGGGGTGGGACGCACCGTTTCCGAGATATTGGGGGTTTTTTGAAAATTCCTTATCTATACAATCTTATATTTTGCTGTTTGACGGATATTACTAAATTTTGAAAAGAATTTGCAACAGCTAAACGACGAGTCCAAAAACAATTCTATAAAAACTTTTGGGTTGGGATTTAGAGGGGCTATTAGAAGAAAGTATGATGGGGATGATAATTTAATCAGGGTGGCCCCAGGCTTTCCTGGAATACGAGAGATAATTTTTTGCCAGCTTTGAGGGGTTTGTTTGGGGGTTTGGGGCAAGCTACCGAGCCCAGAAAAAATCTACTATTATACTGCGCGACCTGAATTTATTGATAGGGTAGCTTTTGTGTTTCCTGGACGCCAGGAAACCCAAAATTTTTGAAGATTTTTGAGAAAATTTCACCGGGGGTGGTTTTTGAGGTTGGGTAGGGAAGGGTTACAATTGACCTAGCACCCCTGGTTCCCGAGATACGGTGGTTACCAACTTAACCACGAATGGCGATTTTTCTCTTTTTCAAGGAAAAATGTGTATCTCGAAAACCAAAAGAAAGAAAGTCAACCTTGAAAATTCCTGGGGTGGAGAAATAGATTTAAGAGGGGACGAAGTATAAAAAAGTGGGTGTCGTCGATCTTCCTGTAGCGTGAGAAATTCCCGGGATTTGCTGGAAAAATTAAAAACTGAACACCAAAGTTTGTCGGCTGTTCCCGAAGTCTGCGGTTTTTTTCCGATGTGCCTTATCGATGAGGTATGGTTCCTCCTTCGAAGGGCGGGTTCGGATTTTACCGCACTGCTCCAGGGAAGAAGTTGAGCCGCACGGGAGAAAGCTAAATATGGTTCTAACTTTCTCACTTTTGGTGGAAAAATCCCGGGAAAAAGGTTAAATGTCCGGCTTACCGGGGGGTCCAAACTGGCACTATAAAATCCAGGGGTCGTCACTGAGAAAACACTGCCGCACGCACTTTTGTGTTTTTCAAATAGTGAAAAAACACATTTTTGTCCACAGAACGCTCAAAAGTTGCTTTTTCGAATAAAATTTTTCACCACTCCGTGGGTTTCGTTAACGCGCAACTTTTGAGGTATATCACTGGTAAAAACAAGCACTTTGGACTATTTTTCGGATTTTTAAGCGCGGAGACAGTGTAAAAAACGATCCGTTCACGGCTACGGATGGCACGCGACTCTTTATTTAAATGTTACCTTTATCCAGGTAGCAACCGATTTTAATACCGGTAACCTAAATGTGACCTTCAAGAGAATGCGAGTGAGTGCGGGTAAGGGTCAGTATAGACTGAGCGGCAAAAAGCGCGCGTGGTTTTTAATAACAATGAAAAATGAACTTTAATATCTACTAATCAAAAGTACAAAATTGATTGAACAACGTCGTTGTTGTAGCGGGTCACGCAAATTTTGGAGCACCCAACGAGCGACTCGCGCACTATTTTCTGTGTTGCTACAGCATTGGACAGGTCGAGATAATAAAGGAGATGATTATTAACATTTTATTGAACCCAAAAGCATAGAATGGTTTAAGTTTATGTTCACGTTTGAGTTTAAGTTTGTTATTATAAATGATTTAATTTGTATTTAGTAGAGACTAACGCGGTACTTACTTTAAAATTGAATACTTACTATATTTATGAAGAAACATTTTTTTATTTAAATATATCTCTGTGTACGCGGACCGTTATTAGAATGATATTAAGGTTAACTCTAAAAATACCTGTAAAAAAAATAAAGGTTGTAACCAAAAAGTACCGGTGTTATCGATACCGGTTTCGGTCCCTGGTCCAAACAACCCCCTTAAAAGTTTAAAATTTTTATTTTTACTTCTGTAACACCCTGTACATGCCTCTAATATTGCTGACTATATTTCCAGGTCCGAACAATATCCGTCCAAATCCGCCTTCAAACTAAAAAGGTGCAGGACATAGAGAACGAGCCCGCGTTCAACATAGAGCAAGAACGCGATAGAAGTAGAAGAAAGCAGCGCGACTGTGTTATAAAACAGTGTAAGCTTCACAACGATCTCAGTGAGGTTATGAAGAGTGTGCAGAGCAAAATTCTTAATGGAGAAATGTGGAAGGTAGGTCGATTGTTGAAGCGATCCTTGGGGGAGGCCTATGTCCAGCAGTGAACGTCCATCGGTTAAGATTGGGACGGAATTAAACCTCGATTGACTTTTAGAACACTATTTATTACTTTTATTTATATGTTCATATTTTTACTAAACTATTTAAATTTGAAATATAAAACAATAACTTCACAAATGCGTGTTATCACTCCGAGTGCCGGCCGAGAACTGGCTGTTCGATCCCTTTTTCCCCATTTCGATCGTTCTCCCCACCCTTTTAGTTCACTGTGCCAACCAAACGCGCCTGGCGTTTGATTGGTCCAGCGACAGCCAGTCACAAAAGTCGGTATTGCCATATGAATGAAGCGTTAAAAAAATATTTAACGGCTCTGGATACAAGTCCTTTTAAAGCCATTCATTGGTTATTTTACAGGTGATTTGAACGTGATAGAATATTAAACGTGTTACTAGTACAAAATAAAGATTTAGTAACAAATGTCTTAATCTGAAAGAAAATGCAGAGACTAGGATTGAAAAAGGTATGTTGAGGTGGTTTGGCCATGTGGAAAGAATGAGCGAAAGTAGGTTGACGTATGAAATTTACAAGGCAAGTGTGAATGGAATGGTTGAAAGGGGTCGCCCTAGGCGCACGTATGCTGACCAAATCGGATGCGTACTGAAGAAGGGCCAAATAAAATGTACCCGGAACCGTCGAACTCGTATGAAGAAACTTATGGATGTTGAGGAGGCGAAAGATGTGTGTCAGAATCGTAGCATGTGGCGATCTGTTGTCTCTGCCTACCCCAGTAGTGGGACATAGGCGTGAGCATATGTATGTATGTATGTCACTTAATTTAGTAAAGAATCACGACAAGATGATGATGATTATAAACTGAAAAATGTATTTGCAGGTGAAACTAGACTTCAGCAGAAACGCAATAGTGCAACAGGAAGCTGAACTACGAGAGCTGAAGAGCCAGTACCACAGTGCCATGGTAATTATTACATTATTTTAATCTTTAAAGTGTAAACGCATGTCTGAGAACACAAAAAAGCCCTCTGCAAGGATACGTTTCCACGGAAGCGGAACGGAGATGTGTAAAATCAACCAATCGAATTGCATAGTTTTCCTCGCTTGACTCTGCTTGACAGAATCAACCTATTTTTAACCGACTTCAAAAAAGGAGGAGGTTTTTCAATTCGACCGTATATATTTTATTGGTTAATTTTACACATCTCCGTTCCGTTACGCTTCCGTTACCGTCTCATATCTAAAAGAAAGCATAGAGAACTACAGGGTTATATTGATATCATTAGCATCCTTTTAAACTAAGAGTCTACCCATCAAACTGAACAACTTTTACTATGGGAGCAAAACGATCGGAGCAAATAAAAAATCTGTTGTTCTATACTAAACTGCAATATCGACGCGCGAGTTCTTGACTCAAATGTATGCAACAGCAGATTTGTTTTTGCTCCGATCGGTTTGCTGCCATAGTAAAAGTTGTTTAGTTCGATGGGTAGACTCTTATTTTAAAATGATGCTAATGATATCAATTTCACCCTGTATATGCTCTCGACTATAAAGGGTTTAAAATTAAATGCGTTACATACTTAAAGGGGGCAGACCATATAATTAGGGTTGAACCCTATGGTTGAACCTCATCTGGCAGCACGGCATCGCCTTTTTCCGTCGCTCAATCCTTTTCTGTCACTCAGGGTAGTATAATAGGACCCTTAACTGAACAACTTTCATACATTTGGTTTGAATCTCGGCTGATTTTTTTTACGCGATTTTAGTGTTTGTCCCTTAGTGAAAGTCTGTTACATAGAAACTCTTTAGTAATCTGTGGCCACGTCTCATCGAAAAAAAAATTTGACGTTTGACCACCTCTATTATTATTCTGTAAATATATCGACACTTTTCTTCACAGACAACACTAGAGAACATAGAAAGCCTTCAAGCCCGCGCCAAGTCGAACGCCAAAGAGAAGCTTCTAGAAGCGAAGCGTTCTTGCAACAACTTAATACCGCAGGACGCGAACTTCCCATACAAGGAGGCGTTCGACGAGTTGCCTTCAGACATGAACAGGCTTCAGGAGCATTGCTATGAGCTGCAGACCAGGATCGACTGTATGGACAAAGGTGATGAACAGGTAAGATATAGTACAGTCATTATCATCATCTCAGTCGATGGACGTCCACTGCTGGACATAGGCCTCCCCCAAGGATCAGCACAACGACCGGTCCTATGCTGCCCTCATCCAACGTGCTCTCGCCGCCTTCACCAGGTCGTTGGTTCACCGTGTGGGGCTCACTGCCTACCCGCGCTGCGCTGCGCCGGTACGCGGTCGCCACTCGAGAACTCTTCGGCCCCATCGGCCATCGGTTCTGCGAGTAATGTGCCCCGCCCACTGCCACTTTAGCAATTCTTTGGGCTATGTCAGCTACTCTGGTTCTTCTGCGGATATCTTCATTTCTGGTTCGATCTCGCAGGGAAACTCCGAGCATAGCCCTCTCCATGGCCATTTTATGAGGCATTGAGTGAACGACCACGTCTCTGTTCCATATGTCATCACTGGTAACACACACTGATCGAAGACTTTCGTTTTAAGACACTGCAGTATTTTGGACGTGAAGATACTACGTAAGCTTCCCGAACGCTGCCCAACCGAGTTGGATTCGACGATCGATCTCTTTCTCGAAGTTGGACCAACAGTGATACCTCTAATTAATTAATGATACATATTCATTTATTGGTCGCTATTTTGCAGGCAATAAAAGAATATGAAGAAAGAGAGAAGATGATAGCGAAACTGAGATCAGAAGTGAACAACTCGAGTGATATGAACAAACAACTGTCCAAGAAGCTGACACAACTAAGGTAAATCTATACTATTATAAAACTGTAACATAAGTATGTCTGTACATTGAAGATTACGAAAAAAAAAGGTTACGATATGGTTTTTAGGTGTCCCTGATTCCATATCACCAATTTTTGGATTTTTTGTCTGTCTGTTTGTTTGTGTGTTTGATCGAGCATCACGCAAAAACTACTGAACCGATTTTGATGAAACTTTTTTTGTTTGATAGCTTATGATCTGACTTAAAATCTGGTATATAATTTGTGCGGACGAAGTCGCGGGTTAATGCTAGTAATAAATAAAATTATGTTTTTCCGGGATCCTTAGCTCCCAGCTCATACTTGGCCGGTTTTTATTATTTGATGTTTTACTGTAGAGTTTGCACTAATATCCCATCAAGTTTAACGCTTGTGTGTGTTACCATTTTTACGATAGAACTTCTTTTTTTTTTACTATTCATATCCGTCATAATAAATAACACATAAATTGTGTAAAAATTTCAACCACTTTGTATACAGTACCCTTAAAAGCTTATTAATAGTACATTACGATGGGTGAACTTAAGGGCCTATGTCGAAAAATAATTGAAGCGAAATGGGCGTGTGATAGCACATATTACTGCCTGATGCGAGAAAAAGAGATGGGGCGGCGCGCGCACTTCGAATGACGCAAGCGTAAAACACACTTTATTTAATTGTGATTGTACTATTTATGTAAGTTCAATTCTGCTCTAATCAAAATTTGTTAAATATCAATCTCTTTTTTTAAATCAAAACTCGTGTTTCTATTATTCACCGTTTAGCAGTTCCAAGCGTTTATCGATAAAGACGGAGGCTACTTTGGCTTGTTTTTCTATCGAGAAAGTGTGTCTCAATCGTGTTTTGGCTCTAATCAAAACTTCAATTACATGTTCAATTTACACATATCCGCTAATCATACTCCTACTGTTAGTACTTAATGATATACGACGCTTTGAAGAATCCTATTTCTTTTACATAGCCTCTTAAGTAGCCATTATTGCATGGCGCGGCGTAAAGATAGCGTCCGAGCGCAGCGAGGGTGATGATCGCCGTGCATTATTAGACTTAGGTCACTAGTATCGTATTAGTTATAATATAATACAGGGTGTAAGTGACAGCCTAGCAAATAAACTCTCAAAAAACTCAAACCATCAAACTGAACAACTTTCACTATGGAGCCTATCCCAGGAAACACGAAAAAATCAGCTGTCCCATACATTGTAGTCGGGTAGGTACAGCAGTTTTGAGTAGGACAGCTGATTTTTTTTCGCGTATCCTGAGGTAGGCTCCATAGTGAAAGTTGTTCAGTTTGATGGTCTGAGTTCACCGTTTCAGTATTTGTTAGGCTGTATAGTTTATAATTCTCCTTTATTTTTGTACAATTGAAATGTTATCTTTATAATTGACAGTGCTAAATGGCTGCCGCCACTCGAGCAACTACTCCGGGACATAGATAAGCAGTTCGGGGATATGTTCGCGAAGCTGGACTGTGCCGGAGAGATCAAACTCGACAAGGCAGGCAGCGATGTAAGTTGTACTTTATTACCTTTGATGTATGGTTGATATTAAAATTCAAGAGTTTGTACAGATCTACGATAACATTACCCGCACCTCCAAAGTGTTTAAAATTCTCACAACGCATGCGTAGCCTATATTTTAGTCTTCCAATTAGTGAAAACCGCAACAAATTCGGTGCAGTAATTTTTATAATTATAGAGGACACATCACAGACAGATATTTCCATATTATCTGTCGTTGTTCTTTACTGTAGGCCTAGCATGCCGCCCCCGATAGAACGAGAAATATCTAGATGTCCCTCAAACTTTGTTATTTTGCCCATGCCGAAATGACCGAGCATGATGGATTTCTCGTTTTGTCGTAAGTGGCGTGCTAGCCCTACTTCAAATAGACGTGATGTTTTTTGGCAGTTCTTAGCGATTCTGCTTCTTAATTTTTAGTAAATTAATTTCAGAAAATGGATATGATGACCAGAAACAAAATATTACTTAATAAAAATGTCCTAGTACAGTTGCATTTAAACGATACCAATCTTGTAAAGGATATAATTGGAATTATAGTAACATACATGCTTCAATTTCGAGGCATGTATTGTACCTACTGTCCATTACAAGTGGCGACAGGTTCACTCCCCGTCACGCTTGACAGAGTTTCGGTACTACTAGTGAAACGTGCATGTTCTGAAGTTTCAGAATATCTCTGACTACCCCCTCCGGGAATATAGTCGTGAGCATATGCTTATTAACATACACAATAGCTGATCTTATTACCTGTATCTATATTAACAGGAAGACTACGACAAATACGGCATATCGATCCTGGTGCGGTTCCGTGCTTCGGAACAGTTACAGCAGCTGACCAGACACGCGCAGTCAGGAGGAGAACGAGCTCTGTCCACCGCGCTGTACCTAATGGCCTTACAGCGACTAACCACTGTGCCTTTCAGGTGAGTTATTCTTCTACACTCTATACAATGTGAAATTGATATCATTAGCATCCTTTTAAACTAAGAGTCTAACCATCAAACTGAACAACTTTCACTATGGGAGCAAACAGATCGGAGCAAAAAAATAATCAGCTGTTCCATACTAAACTGCAATGCCTGCTCGACTCAAATGTATGCAACAGCTGATTATTTCTTGCTCCGATCTGTTTGCTCAGTTTGATAGATAGACTCTTAGTTTAAAAGGATGCTAATGATATCAATTTCCCTGAATGACCCAAAATTCAACGTCAACCCGCAATTAGGAGATAGGAGAATTTATAACTGTTTAGGGAAAAATACCAAAAAAAAACCAAGTTTGATAGTTTTCGAGATGTTGTAATTTTTTTTAACATTGGAAAAATCGCCACCCTGCGTTCAACTTTCAGATGTAGCTACCACAAATTTGTAATTTTTTTTTCATGAAAATACTTGTTACGCAATCCAGAATAATCTTTCAAGCGGACCCAATTCAAAAATAAATATTAGTTCCACACGTTTTACAGAAAAAACTTTTTTCTGTTAGACTTCTGGGGTAAAAATTTTTTATATATCAACTTTGAGACTACACTCTGTTTAAAAAATGTTTGGCGGTAACTTGGCTAGTAATTTCAAAAGTTGGCCATTTTAATCAAATTTTCAAAATGGTGTCACACTTGGCATTTCAAAAAGTAGTGATAATTTTTTTCTTATAAAACAACCCGATTTGAAACTAATTCCATAGTGAAATCTTTGTATTAAACCACCGTAATTCAGGGCGCTGCGTTGCACGTTTATTCATTTTAGTATGGAATAACTGCCTCTGTGGTCTAATGGTTAAGAGCATTGGCTCTCGACACGGAGGTCGTGGGTTCGATTCCCACGGGGGACACCTAGGGATATGTCACTTTGTGCGGTTTTCCCCAGTTGGTTAGGACATTGCACGCTGAATCACCTGATTTTCTGAAAAGAAAAATGATTTGCTTCGGATGGCACGTTAAGCCGTTGGTCCCGGCTTCTATCTCTGGTGGTAGTAGTGTTTACATAAAAACCACGTCAGAGGCCGTAAGGCGGTCTGAGAAAACTCTGACACCAGGGCTCTGCCCACACGATAAGAAGAAGAAGTATGGAATTATTATTTTGAAATGGGATTGTTCGGCGAGATAAAAATGATTACTACTTTTTTAGAAAACGAAGTGCCAAGTGTGATACCATTTTGAAAACTTTATTATATTGACCAACTTTTGAAATTACTGGCCAGGTTACCGCTATACATTTTTTATACAGCGTCTAGTCTCAAAGTTAACATAGAAAAAAATTTTACCGCAGAAGTCTGACAGAAAAAAGTGTTTTCTGTAAAAAGTATTGAACTAATCGTTTATTTTTTAATTGGGCCCACTGAAAAGATTATGCTGGATTGCGTAACAAGTATTTTCATGAAAAAAATTATAAGCTTGTAGTAGCTACATAGGGTGGCAATTTTTCCAATGTTAAAATAAATTACAAAATCTCGAAAACTATCAAACTTGGATTTTTTTTTTGTATTTTTCCCTAAACATTTATAAACTCAACTATCTCCTATTTGCGGCTTGACGTAAAGTTTTGGGACACCCTGTATACTAAGATCCGACCGTAAAAATATGCACCTATTTGTTTGGTAAACGAAATGTGATTTAACCCTTTATCAGGCTGTAGCCATAGCATTCAATAATGAACCTTATTGATAAAGTTTTAAGTATTGTTAGTTACTTACAATATGTGTTGTCGATGAAACGTACTATGCCTGACAAAGGGTTAAGTGAAAGGTTACATAGGGGTTCATACAACGCCGCCGGGTTGCCTAGCAAAATCATGCGGCAAGTAGCTTTACTGTTATGATTTTTGGTTTTTCCTACTTATCTGTTTGGGAAGGAAAATGAGGTGCCATCGAAAGGAGACCGATCTAAAGAACTGAAAAAACTAGGGTTGCCACCTCTCAGTCTTGGCAACTCTAGGGTTGCCAGGTTCAAAGAAGTCATTTTTAACCCTAGAGTTGCGGCGGATTGAGAGGTGGCAACCCTAGTGTTTCCAGTTCTTTAGATTGGTCTCCTTCCGATGGCACCTCACTTACTTCCCAAACAGATAGGTTGCAATTGTCGGAAAAAATGGTACCAAAAATCATAATGATAAAGGTACTTGCGGCAAGATTTTGCTAGGCAACCCAGCGGCGTTCCAAATTAAATGCCAGTTATTTTTAGGCACACGATAAATCCATTATAACTTCTATTACAGATGCGTCGACGAAATAAACCAAGGCATGGATCCTATAAACGAACGCAAAATGTTCCAGTTGCTAGTAAAAGTTACCACAGAGTGCGACAACGCGCAGTACTTCTTGTTGACGCCCAAAGTAAGTCGATGTTGTTTATTGATAAGGGTCGACCCGAATGTCATGGCACAAAAAAAAAAAGATTTTCACATGGTAGTGCGTCAACTGCTTTGACTATAGTTACTCTTGTAATTCTACTAACAAACATTTCTGCCACTTTTTGCGGGGGCGAGGTAACATGAAATCCGCAACAGATTCTAATTTTGATTCTTAAAAATCATGAAAAGTAGTGTCGTGTGAACCCCAAACGTTCTAAGTTCGAAGTTATTGTTTCGCACTTATAGGCTGTCTCGTTTAGTGATAAGGTATAAAATTGAATGTAAATTCACACGCTCAATTGTTCTTATACCGTGGCAGAGGGGAAATGCTACCGCAAGGCTAGTCCTTATAATAAATAGTCAAAGGTCAACTGTCATCTAGTCAAAGTAGGCCCTGTACAGACTGCTACTTTTTGCAGCTATAAAAACGCGCTCTTGTCAATCGCGTGACTGTATCGCTACACTAGCAATTAACAGGCGTTTGTATCGATTCAAACGCATGATTGTAGCGATGCACACATGTTTGTATCGATGCATACGCGCGTGTGCAGCGTGGCAAAGGCTTTTGACGAATAACTGATAAAATATTTCGAAAGCCGATGCAAAAAAAATACGATTGAGGGCAGCACAATAGGCTCGGTACCTTTTTAAGACCGTCAAACTGAACAACTTTTTCTATGGGACCAGCTTCAAAATCGCGAAAAAAAATCTGCTGTCCCATACATTCGAGTCAAGTAGGTTCGCAGTTTTATATGGAACAACAATTTATTTTTCTCGATTTCGATGAGAAAAGAAATAGAGAAAGTTGTTCAGTTTGATGGTCTGAAGCATGTAACGTTGTAATGTATTGCTATCTTGACTTATATCAAAGTAATTTTTAATATACTTCGGTGATTTCAACTTTATTGTATGGATTTTTTTAACTCAGTGAATTTTTTATTGCAGTACAAGATCAACGTAAATTTTTTTTTCACCTTTTATTTCATATTTTTCTCAGCTCCTAACTAACCTGGAATACAATACAAAGATAATGGTGCACACCATCATGAACGGCAAGAAGATTATGAACTACCGCAAGTGGAACTATAACACCTTTCTCGAGAAGGCACATTCCTATAGGACATAGTCATCATTATTGTCAATATGTTGAGAAGGCACAGTCGTATAGGCATAGGACGTTCACTCAGTTGTAGAAACGCTCATTAAAGTTAATTCTCCATTAAATCTCTTGCTGTCACGTTTTGTCTTGTTGACGTAGTAAAAGCTTGCAAGAGATTTAATAGAGGATTAACTCTAATGATCGTTTCTGCAACTGAGTGTAAGTCAACATTATTGTAATATTGTCAATGTGTTGAGAAGGCACATTCTTATCGGACAAAGTCATCATTATTGTAATATTGTCGAATGTGTTGAGAAGGCACATTCATATAGGACATAGTCATCATTATTGTAATATTGTCAATGTGATGAGAAGGCACATTCATATAGGACATAGTCATCATTATTGTAATATTGTCAATGTGTTCAGGAGACGCATTCTTATAGGACATAGTCATCATTGTAATATTGTCGAATGTGTTGAGAAGGCACATTCTTATCGGACAAAGTCATCATTATTGTAATATTGTCGAACGTGTTGAGAAGGCACATTCTTATCGGACAAAGTCATCATTATTGTAATATTGTCGAATGTGTTGAGAAGGCACATTCTTATCGGACAAAGTCATCATTATTGTAATATTGTCGAATGTGTTGAGAAGGCACATTCTTATGACATAGTCATCATTATTGTTATATTGTCAATGTATTGAGAAGGCACATTTACTATGATATTTTATAATTGTTTCATTGATTTTGAGCATAAAAAAATTTACCTAAAAGACATCTAAGGGTCCGTTTCACAAAGATTTCTTTACCAGAAAATTTTAGCTCAACTTGCGAAATCGCTTATGTAATATGGCTCTTATAATTACGGCAATTACTTGAAAAAAAAAAATAGGGCCGGAAATATAAAGCATTACACGCGTAATTTACGTCTCGTAATTTTGTTCCTATACAGTTCTGTGATTCCGAAAATGATCCCCCTTGTTACGAGTCTTTTAGATGAGTTTGGTTTGCTAAAACCATAATTTTGATAAGAAAAAGATTTTGATACAAAAGCTATATATATTAGGTCTAACAAAATTAGGTGAAACTATTTTAAGGGGAAGATCAGACCATCAAACTGAACAACTTTCTCTATGGGACCAATATAGAATTCTCGAAAAAATATCTGCTATCCCATACATTTAGGTCGAGTAGGTTTGAATGGAACAGCTGATTTTTTTTTTTCGCGATTTCGATATTGGTCCCATGGAGAAAGTTGTTCAGTTTGATGGTCTGAGCATACTCTTAAAATAGTTTCACCTAATTTTGTAAGACCTTATATATAGCTTTGTCGCCTTGCGATAATCAAAGCATACTCGATGTGATGTCGTATCATAAATATACCACGAATGGTTAGGTTACGTTAGCTTTTTTTAAATGATTGTACTTTTTTTTTAAATTCATTCAATTGTGATTTTACTAGTATTCATGAGCTCTCTCTAATTACCTGTTTGAGATTACAATTTTAATTTAAGTATTTGTTTAAGTTTTTACCCGACTACGGCGAAGCCAAAAGGAAGGTTATGTTTTTAATTATGCTCCCATGCCGAAGTTGAGAATACTATTGTCAAAATAAACCAAATAAACATAACTTTGCGTTTAAAAAAATAAAGCAATAAACATTTCTTTGCGTTTGTCAAAATGTCCACTGAATCTTCACTGAACCGCTATCGATTAAAAAAGGTTAGCGCGATACCAAATTCTCCACAGCTCAATCGACACTGGATTACAACTTAAACTGAATCTGTACCGAACGTTGTTTAACGAAATGTTTAAAATTACTTCGATCGGTCCCCAGGTTTACTGTTTAAAAAAAAATGTTTCGTAATGTTTTATAAACATTCTCAGATATCAAAAATGTTGGGGAACGTTCCTCAATGTTGGGGAACGTTCCTTTATGTTAACGTTGATACGCAAAAGTTTGTAAGAGAAAAGACATCCGTTTTGGTCCAAAATGCGAAAGTGCCGGCAAAAACAAACAGCTATATTCTGTTAGAACTTGTCCGTCTCAGCATTTATTATTATGGCATCAAAGCTGTAGATCCATTGTCTTTGGTTGTATTTGGGTTCGTAAAACCTGCTTTTTTATAAATTTTTCGATGTAATAAAACTTGTAAGTTTTACTACTGCACAGCTGTCGTTCTATAATAATAAGTGCTTAAACGGACAAGTTCTAACAGAACATAGGATTAGGTTTTATTGGTCGGCACTTTCACATTTGGAGCAAAAATGTATGAAACGCGAATGATGTCCTTTATAAACCAAATTAACTGGAAACTTCGGTGTGGGGGACTTTATTGTGTACCTAAATGGTACTTTTATTAAAATTTTTAAAATGTTATTGTCAGTGTTTTTTAAATACGTGGTATTTTTGCAATTATGCCAAAATTATAAGTAGGATTAAGTATTTTTTATTACATACGGTTAAATCCAATTTTGTCAAAAGGGTTTTTACGTTATCGCGAGTACACTACATTTTAAAAATTTGGTTACAAATGACCGATAAAGGGTAGTTGTATATGGTTAAAACTAACTATTTGATTACAATTTGTATTAAATAAATATCACATTGTACCTAAGAGTTTTATACTGGGCTTTTTAACAAAATGTATGGCCAGTACAACCCGGGCTTAATATCTCTGCAACTCGCTGGATTGCGATGCGCCTCTCTTCAGTACGGACTTAATAATCGCGTCAATACGGTTAGCATCTTCGTTTCCGATACGCGTCTCTACAGGATTTAACACAGGCATGTCAAACTCAAAGTCATTGGTGGGCCAAATGCATAATGATAGTAGAATCAGTGGGCCGCAAAGAACATAGAGAAATCAAATTGTATCAATAATAGAAAAGGACTGTTAATAGTTTATTTAATAGTAGAAAAACAGTTACATTGAGAGGCTAAGTGAAAAAAAAAAGGATTCTTCAAAGCGTCATATATCATGAAGTACTAACAGTAGGAGTATGATTAGCGGATATGTGTAAATTGAACATATAATTGAAGTTTTGACAAGAGCCAAAACACGATTAAGACACATTGTCTCGATAGAAAAACAAGCCAAAGTAGCCTCCGTCTTTATCGATAAACGCTTGGAACTGCTAAATGGTGAATAATAGAAAAACGAGACTTGATTTAAAAACAAAGAGATTGATATTTTACAAATTTTGATTAGAGCAGAATTGAACTTAATATTTTACAAATTTTGATTAGAGCAGAATTGAACTTAATATTTTACAAATTTTGATTAGAGCAGAATTGAACTTAATATTTTACAAATTTTGATTAGAGCAGAATTGAACTTACATATATAGTACAATCACAATTAAATAACGTTTGTTTTACGCTTGCGTCGTTTCAGGCGCGCGCGCCGCCCCATCTCTTTCTCTCGCATCAGGCAGCAATATAAGCTATCACACGCCCATTTCGCTTCAATTATTTTTCGACATAGGCCCTTAATCTCTTCCCAGGAATGTGTTTTACAATAAATATGCCCACGGCTGTCTCCCACTGGGGTGGGTAGAGACAACCGAACGCCACCTGATACGATCCTGCTCGAGTCTTTCGTGAAAAAGTTGTTTATTTCGGGTTGGTGGTATCGGTAGAAATCAACTACCAAACTGCATGTACATCAGGCTCGTAGCTAGAACTGAATTTAAGGTAGAGCATGAAAGATTAAGGTAGGGCGGAAGGAAAAGGTTATGGTACAGTTACTGGGACTTTAATTTTATAAAGTCATTTTACGTAGAAATAACATTTTCAGGACCCATAACTCTGCTCTGCATAACATGTGAGCATGAAAAAGTGATCGAGCGAAGCGAGCTCGAAATTTTTCACATCATGATTCAAAACAGTGGTATTACAAAAATAATTATGAGTACTTTAGTTAATATCTTCAATGTACAGACAAACTTTCTGTTACAGTTTCATACTCCAGGAGTGTGATTTTTGAAAGTCAAATCAGCAGTATAAAGATGCATATCTCGATAGTAATTTTGAATGACTTTCAAAAATCGCACTCCTGTTCTTAAAATTGGATCGGGCCGCAAGAAAGTGTCGTGCGGGCCGCATGTTTGACATGCCTGGTGAAACATAACACTCTAGTAATACTTAAGGGGTGCTTCAGCCCATCAAACTGGAAATCGCGAAAAGAAAAACAGCTGTACTGCAGTTTTGTGTGCGCAGCTGATTTATATTTCGCGATTTCGAAATTGGCTCCATAGTGAAAGTTGTTCAGTTTGATGAAGCATGCTGTTATGTTGCACCCTGTAGACGCGTATCGAGAATGAAGATGCTAACCGTACTGAACGCGATTATTAAGTCCGTACTGACGCCACGAGGGAAGCTAGCATTGCATAATTTAGTTACACCTGTATAATTTGGTACACAACGTTTCACACCGAACCTGAGAGCGCTGATATATTGACGCCAGCGGCCGTAGCATGACAGCGTGATATAGCACTATCGCGCCTTAGCTCTCTTAGAAATATTGTAATTGCATCATGCTACGGCTATAGGACAATAGATAATATAACCGGGTTGTAGATTAAACGCAGGGCAAGGGTCTCTCACTCTATCAAGTGAAAGGGAGGGAGAACTCACTAATGAGAATGTGAGAGTGAGACTCGTGTTCTGGTTTCCCACCTAGATATTATGGTACAAATTAGGTTTTAAACAATAATTGGGTCATTATTTTATTCAGGGTACCATAATCCTGTCCCCTTCAAAGGCAACGGCACAAAGGCGATTTTGTTAATAAAATAGGTAAATTCTAAATAAAACTGTTATCGGTAGCTACCGAATAAGAAGCCAGTCTTTTTAAGTAAAATACTATACTTTTTTGCAAACTCAGTTGTTTGTGTAAGCAACGCAATATAATTTTGAGGGACGGTAACGCAGTGTTTGTTTTGCTGAAAAAACATCTGCAAGAAAACATCGCTGCAAATGTCTTTAATGATTACTATAAACAATGATGAACAAAAATTTTCATAAAACGGTAAAAAAAAGACTTCTAGAATTTATACAATAAAAGAAAATTAAATTTTATCCAAATTGGACCCTGAATAAAATAATGGCCCAATTATTACTTGTTACCAGGGTTCGAAAGGATAATAAAATTATCATTGATAATTATAATATTAATTGGATAACAAAAAGCTCACAAACACAATAGTAGATTACACACCGATGGCAGAAAAGTAAGAAAGGTCTCAGATCGCATGTAATTGTAATTACATGAGATCAATTACATGCAATTGTAATTGTCAACAAACATATGATCCGAGGGTTTCTTATTTTCTGCCAGAGGTTAGTATACTCGTTTTCTCCACGACGGAGGTGGAAAGCGGCAACTTCGTTTAGCGCAGCGGGACGAAAGTTGACGCTTTCCGCCCGGAGAGGTGAAAAATAATTTACCTCACTGTTTTCTGTTGTTTTTCTTAATTGTGTGTTGAATAACAAACAATTAAATTAAAGCTGTCTGGTCTGGATACGAGTGCATTAAGAGGGTACCGAGCCTATTGTGCTGCCCTCAATAGTATTTTTTTTAACAATTTATACAACATTTCCAGATTGGTTTTAAATTTTTCTTAACATTACGGATTATTATGTTTTGGGCTTGTAGTTGTTATCGTTAAAACCGTCAAAAGTGACCACTTTTGGCGGTTTTAAAGATAATAACTACAAACATTATTAAAACAAATCCGCAATGACCCGATAAATTGAAAATCAGCAATAACTACAATGCAACAATCTGGTTTTTTCAAAATATTGTCTAATTGTTTTAAAAAAAAGTACGATTGAGTGCAGCACGATAGGCTCGGTGCCCCATTGAAGCAAAAACAGCAATTTTAGAACTTTTAGTTAGAAACACTCAAAACTATGAATCAGCTTGGATAATTATCAAAGAAAATAATTATCTTGATAATTTCGATCCCTGCTTGTTACTACATAACGTAAGTGTAGAAAGTTACATTATTTTAAAGGGTGATGAACAACTTCCCCCATGGAACCTAAAGAAAATTTGAACTTTTCACATTAAATGCAATCGGCTGCAATCGGAATGCTGAAATTTTTTTTTGCGAATTTCCCTTATTTGATTTTTTATTTTTTTTAACTATTACAATATTTTTAAATTACAATTCGCTAATAATTTATGCTTTATAATGAACAGTTCAATTTTAATAGAGAATAAAAACAGTGTTATTTTTAAAACAATTTATTGCAATCAATAAATAAGTTTTTTACAAAAACAAAATAGCAGTTTTATTATTTTTTTAAAGTAAACCTATCTGGAAAGAGCATTAAAAAATATCTTCTCTGCGGCACATTGTTACAATCAGAGCTTTTAATTATTATAATACTTGTTATTTCTTAGAAAAGCTCTAAAACATAATTAAATATCAAAACAATTTAAGGAATGTAAAGCTGTTAGTCCACGCACTAGGTAAAGTAACATTAAAATTGTGAGTGTAGTGTGTATACATATCATAAATCTATGACGTAATTAATTATACAGGATGAAATTTATATCATTAGCATCCTTTTAAACTAAGAGTCTACTCATCAAACTGAACAACTTTTACTATGAGAGCAAACCGATCGAAGCAAAAAAATCTGCTGTTGCATACATTTGAGTCGCGAACTCGTGCGTCGACCTTGCACTTTAGTATGGAAGAGCAGATTTTTTATTTGCTCCGATCAGTTTGCTGCCATAGTAAAAGTTGTTCAGTTTGATAAGTAGACTCTTAGTTTAAAAGGATGCTAATGATATCAATTTCCCCTTGTATACCGGATGATTCTTTTTACCGTTTCTGAATTTTCAAGGGCGGTTCAGACCAAACTGAACAACTTTTACAACGGGAGCAAATCTTAAATCGCAAAAAATCTGCTGATCCATCAACTGCATTGTCTACTCGATTCAAATGATGCTGCGGTTTTTTTTTCGAATTCAATTTCCCATTTCCTCCCGTGGGTGTCGTAAAAGGCGACTAAGGGATCTACCGGAGGATGTGCAGCAACATCCTCTGGTTACACACATTCAATCCAACAACGATCGCCAACCCGCCTGCCAAGCGTGGCGATTATGGCAAAATGTTTTGGGGGAGGCCTATGTCCAGCAGTAGACGTCTATCGACTGATATTATGATGATGATTTTGCTTCCATAGTAAAAGTTGTTCAGTTTGATAGTCCGAACCACCCCTGAAAATTGCGATAGGTAGTAAAAAAATCACGCAGTATTTATTTGTGAAACAAGGTTAACACTTTCAACCATTAGAAGACATTAAGAGCCGGCGTAAACCTGTCGAAGCAGAGCATTTTTCACAGCCAAAACCATTATCGACTTGCTCGCGTTAAAATAACATCGAAAATCAACTGCTAGTCCTCGAGAGCATCGAAGCGACTTGAGGAGGTAAGAGGTTGAGAGGTAGGTAATTTATTTTCGATGTTATTTCAACTAAGTCGTTAATGGTTTGGCAGTGAAATATACTCTGCGATACCCTTCGCCAGCTGTCAGCAGGCCTTAAGTATGAGGAAAGGCTGTCTGCAAGATTTGCAATTTTAAGAATTAGATTCTTACCGAGCTACCAGGACTCTACCAACATAATGGGCGAAATCAAGAGTTCGTATTCCCCTGTTTCCTCCTCCAATACTAAACAGATTTTATTATTTCTCTCAAGAATAACATGAGAAAGACTGGCTATGTTTGTATGTTTTCATTTCATTGTTTATATTCGTAAAATTTGCTTGCTGGATGTCTGAACACAGCAGTAATATCGAAAAAAAATTCGTCAGTTCCGAAGGCTCCTTTCTTATATTACTATAAAAAAAAACAGGGACATAACGAGAGAGTAACGAGGTAACATAGACTGTACAAATACAAAATCATTTATTTATGATACACAGGTATAAATTATTTGATGGATTATTTTTTTTCACTGGGTGAAAAAAAAAATTGCTCTAGTGTCATTTCATTATCCAGGGAGGAAACAGGGGAATACGTTTGTGTTGACTAAACTGACCTTTCCTCCTAAGAAAAACATGTTTTCCAGGCAAGATCCTCCATAAAGCTTCTAAGCATCGTTGCCCGTCCACTATTCTTTCAACTGAACCTCACAGTCCAGGTCACGCAGCGCTGATCTGAAGTCGAAGCCGAACTCCGAAGCGAACTTATCGTGAGCCGAATGCAGTGACGCTTCTATACCAAATTCGTGGAATTTTGAGTTGAAATGTGTAAAAGAGATAAGAAACAGTGCTCTTCTCCATACTAAGTGGCGTACCTCGGAAAAAGCTCAAAATACCGTCTCTTAGAGGGCGCTGACTCCTTGCCCGCGAGTAGATGAATTGCTAATATACGCTAAGAAATGATTAGTCTTCCAATATTATGAACCAAAGGAACTACGTAAGAGAGGTTGCATAGGTAACTAAGCATATTTGTAGATCCGAAATTGTTGATGCAAAAATAGCGAAGTGATGCTCTTAACGACATCTGGCGAACTAGAATGTAGTAAATTACGGTGTACGCAGCTAGGTATGGAGACTACCAATCTTAAGTTCCCCTTACTCTATGGTTCCACGCAAGATCCTCCATATAGCTCCTAATCATCGTTACTCATCTGAACACCCTTCCCCGTCCACTGTTCTTCCAACTGAACCTCACAATCCAGGTCACGCAGCGCTGATCTGATGTCGAAGCCGAACTCCGAAGCGAACTTATCATGAGCCGAATGCAGTAACGCTTCTACACCAAGCTCGTGGAATTTTGTGTTGAACTCTTTGCATCTAGCAACCATGTTGCGGATCGCCCAGCATGCGTTTTTCTGTGAACAATATACGTGCAATTTAATAATCAGTCCCTTCGATTGATTACAAAAACGAGATACTTACAAAACGATCCACAAATGGCTGATGCAAGTGTTCTCGAACTAATAACTCAGTACACTTTCGTCTTACGAAACATATCACACAAGCGATGTTTGAGCGCAGGCGATATTGCAACGGCACCGTAACAACGTCGCAACTGCACCGTAACGACGTCACAACTGAATCACTGCTATTTTTACTGAGCGAGCGTTATCGCCGCGATACTGTTTAATCTTAGAAATAGCGCGGCGATATCAATACTTCAACGCTCGAAAATCGCTTGTGAGATATGGCTCTTACTACTTGCAATACCATGGACACCTTAATTCTCAAACAAACGGGCTCGCACTGACCAGGAAAGATAAGCAAGTACGATATTGAGTGAGTGCGAGTGAGAGGTGAGAGCTCTGTTTAAAAAAAACAAACAACAACTCTTTTCGCTGATAAAAGTATCTTCTACTCAGTTAGTATTAGCTCAAAGACTATTTTACTCTTTGCTGATTTATCTTGCAGATTGGAGGTAGTCTTTTCAGTCTTATATATTATGGGAATTTGAAATAAGACCTTATGCGTATGGCAATAGAGACGTAACTTACCTGTACACTGTCGTTATCAGGGTGTATTTTCATACATTCTACGACCGCCTCAGGCGCGCCGGTCTCGAGGAACTGTTTCGCGTGGTCGGTCTCTCTTAGAGTCAACGCTGCTATACATTTAAAGTTTAATGCGACTGCTGCTGCGTTGCTCTGCGAAAAGTTTTGTAGAAATCGATATCTATACTATTATAAAACTGTAACAGGAAGTTTGTCTGTACATTGAAGTTACGATATGGTTTTTAGGTGTCCTTGATTTCATTTCACCAATTTTTGGATTTTTTGTCTGTCTGTTTGTTTGTGTGTTTGTTTGTGTGTTTGTTTGTTTGTTTGAACGAGTATCACGCAAAAACTACTGAACCGATTTTGATGAAACTTTTTTTGTTTGATAGCTTATGATCTGACTTAAAATCTGGTATATAATTTGTGCGGACGAAGTCGCGGGTTAACGCTCGTTTAAGATAAAATTGTGAACTGAGTGTTTATACATTGAATAACGTTCGTAAAATACTGTATTGGGGGCAAAGGATATGTAATATAATGCATTAAGAATTTTTTTTGTCTGTTTGTGCACGCATCACTTAAAAACTACTGAACTAATCAGAATGCAGCTTACACAAAATCATAGGACTTAGTTTGGAGTAATTTTAAGTTCTAATTTCATAGCAATCGGTGTACTGAGATGTCTATGGTCATGGTCAGCAGTGGACGATGCGATAGGCTATAATGAACTATAAACTAGCTAGTTATTTATGCATGTGAAATACTTACGGCATGCCGGGACAGTAATGAAACTATTATGGGTACAATTCCACTTTTTACGAGTTCTCTTTTGACGTCATCATTGCCCGCCAGAGCTGTTATTCTGCAAACAATTTAAAAAGTACAGGGTTAGGTTAATCAACATTTTACCCGCCACTTCGTCTGCACACCAGTGAGCCATACCGACATTCAAAAAATTTCTTCAAAATCAGTCAGTAGTTTTTGCGAGATGCTCGAACAAACAGAAAGACAAAAAAAATACAAAAATCTGTGAGTCAGGGTCTAAACACCATATCGTAACCTTTCTTTTGTAAATATCATCAATGTACAGATATACTTATGTTACAGTTTTATAACAGTGTAGATAACAATGCGCAAGTACATAAATAGGTACGTACTTCAAGACGTTTAGAGCACAGTGGCCAAAATTACATCAATAAGAGAAATATAGAACAAATATATCGATTTGGTAGCGTTTCTGAACAGAATTGATCTAACAAAATGATATTGACATAGTAACCGGTTTCAATTTGATCAATAACCCGAACGACAACGTTCTTCACACAATATTTCTCACCGATATACCAGCATCTCTAATAAAATATTATTAACATTCTATAAATTACTAATTTTCGTACCAAACGAAGATGTCTACAGCCGAAAACGGTGACTACCTATCATTTGGTCCAAGAAACTACTCTTTAACAACGGTACCACATTGGCACGAGCACAACCAACGGGTCCTAAAAGGGGACATAATCGCGAAAACGGACAAAAACACTTCTATAACCAAAAACTGTATCATTAAGGTAAATCAGACTTCTTGCCACGATTTCAGCGATAGCACCGATCAGCTAAAACATCGAGCGAGGCATATCAACTATTGGAAAGCTGAATTAGACAGAGCTATTCGTGATATAGACGCCGAAATTACAGTTTTGGAAGCACAAAGGCAGCAATTGAAGAACGCTATGGACACTTTGAAGATACCAGAGTATATTACTGATGAATGTTTGGAATATAGAACGCGGAGGATGCAATCAGATCTAGTGTACGATGATCCGCAAGAAGAATTATTTTCCGAAGCAGCTTTAATAGAAAACGTTAAGAAAATACACAGAGAAATGTTAAGAGACATTGAGTATCAATTGCGAATGAATTTAGAAGCTAAACACAGCCTTGAAAGAGATTGGAGTAATAAATATCTGGCTTTCAAATACGAAAGCAACAACGTTGATTTGGAAACTAAATCTGAAAACGTGAAAGATTCCGCCGGAGCTACAAAGTTATCAGAAGGACAATCAAATGTTCCATCATGGGAACAGTATACTGTAAACGCTCTGGATCAATTTAAAACTGCTATAGACCGTTCTAAGCAATTGAGAGCGAAAGTAGAAGCAGTATTGATAAATACCGCGAGAGATCTCCGTACGCAAGACGTAAAAGTGAATAAAGCTTTGGCAGAAAGAATAGCGCGGACGGAACAAGTGAAAACTGAATTGGAGAACCAGTTACGTTTGACGCTAGCGAAAATAGTTGAGACGGAAAATATTCTGGAGACGTTACACGACGAAATGCTGAAGGTATCTCAAAGGATACAAGTCGCGCAAACCAGATTGAATACTAAAAATTGTCGGCCTAATATAGAAAATTGTAGAGAAGGTTCTTTAGTAGGTTTGATAGAAGAAGTAAGGGATTTGAATCAAAGTATGAGTTTGTTACAAAGGAGATCGCTGGAAACAGAGAAATTGAGAGCTGAATTGATTCATGAGAGATCGTTGTTGGAGAACGAAATAATTGTGAAGAAGAAATCTTTGCATATAGATAATGAAAGGTGTCTGTTTTTGAGATCACATTTCCAATCTGCTGAGAAATTATGCGGATTTTAGGTTTAGTACAAGAGTGAAATTATAATGGCACTTTTGGAGTTATACCTATATTTAGCAAACATAATGTGTGTAGTAGTATATCAAATTTAATGTTTTGTGAAGAATTAACTTAATCATTATACATGTAGTGAAGATTTTAGAATTGGTATATTAAAAATAAAAGTAACACACTGAATTTGAGATCATTATTTACATTGAAATTCTCTGACGAAAAATGTGATAGGAAAAGGGTAAGTATAATATACCTTAATACTATGTCAATAAAGTGTATATTACAAAGTACTAACAGCTTGTAAGCTTGCATCACAACCGCTACATTATCGTAGTTGTCGGCTAGCACGGTGAACAGAACGTCTATGTCGCTATCCGCAGCCATCTTACACAACTCGTTCCGTACTAGTACACTCGCTATTGTCAGCATCAATTCTGACACTACTGGAGGTTTTGTGTTTTCTGTGGACAAAAAAAAACATTAAATTCCCTATCATCATCAGCTTTTTATCGACTATCTTAATTATACTGTCACGGATGCTGTGAAATGACGCAGCTATAGAAAGGCATTCAAAAATTCGGCCGGTTTGTCAACAAGCTTCGTAGCTCGGCGGTCGACGCATGGACTCCCGTGCCGGGGGTCGATGGTTCGAGACTCGTCGAAAATAATTCTAGATTTCATTGTTGTTGGAAATATTCTAGAAAAGTGGGAGGGAGTGGGAATGTTTGGAAAGAGACAGAAAATGGGCGTGTTTGGGAATGTTCTGAAGAACAGAGAGAGAAGGAATATTTGAAACGTACCAAAAACAATAGGAATGTTCTAGAGCGAAGAGAGAGAAGAAATATTTGTAAAGAAGCAATGGAGGGGGGCGTGTTTAGGAGGGTTCGAGGGGGAAGGCGGGATTGGGAAATATCCGGAAGGGAACAAAGGAATAAAGAAAAGACTAACGAAATTCGGGCATCTAGAAAATTCTAAGGGGTATATAAGGCCGCGAGTTTGCGGACGCAAGTCAGTATTGATTTAACAGTGGAAAAGGGCGAAGAAAAGTAGAAGTGGAGGGGTGCTAGTGAGGGGTAAGGTGCAAAGTAAAGTGGAACAGTGAGTGGACGGGTGTCGGTCTAGTGCAGTGTAGTGTGTGTCGCGTGTCGTGACGTCATTGTGCCGTGCGTCGTGACGTCATAGCGTGTCGCGCGTCGTGACGTAGTGAACAGTGAAAGTGGTGAGAGGGGAAACCCCTGCGAGGAGGACTGTTAAAAGGGGAACCTCTGCGAGGTGGACCGTGTGTAAGTGTGTAACCCAATAAACTCTGTAAATAAATTGGACTTAGCGTTTCACTCCAATCCCGAAACCCGTCGCTCGTAACAATAAATATAACCTATCCATCTACCGCTATGACTGTGCGTCGATGGCGAGTTGCGGAGAGGTATGGAAACTCAATCTTGAGATCCGGGTTCGAATCCGCACGGACGACATGTCATGGACCAAAGAGTTTTCTAACGTATGTACGTAATACTGACTGCTCTAAAACGGTGAAGGAAAACATCGTGAGGAAACCTGCATACGCTGAAGAAATGCGTAAGTGAAATCTTCCAATCCGCATTGGGCACGCGTGGAGGAGTAACGCCCTTACACCCTCTCTGAGGGTAAGCCTGTGCCCAGCAATGGGACACATAAAGGCTGAAGGTGATGAGCGGTCACGTTGACAGTAAAAAGTGTTGTTTGTCTATCTATGGTTTGCATTATGTCTGCCAGGTCGTGTTGCCAATGGATAAATCGTTCACTACCAATGAATACGCAATAGCACCGAAAATTTTTTATGTATGTTTGTTATAGATAAATACCTCCGTGGTCTAATGGTTAAGAGCATTGGCTCTCGACACGGAGGTCGTGGGTTCGATTCCCAAGGGGGACGCCTAGTGAAATGTCACTTGGTGCGTTTTTCCCCAGTTAGTTAGGACATTGCAAGCTTAATCGCCTGATTGTCTGAAAAGAGAAATGATTCCGTGCTTCGGATGGCACGTTAAGCCGTTGTTCCCGGCTGCTATCTCTGGTGGTAGTAGTCGTTACATAAAAACCACGTCAGAGGCCCTAAGGCGGTCTGAAAAAACTCTAACACCAGGGCCCTGCCTACACGATAAGAAGAAGAAGATACATAAATGAACATTCACTGTACAGATAATCGATGAATTCAAAGTATCAAGACGTCAGTCATATTAAAACCATCATAATTTTATTAATGAATCAACAAATCGCTCCCTAAAATAAGGGGATTGAGAAAAACAAGGAACACTTTCGATTTGACAGAAGTTTTTACGATTGTGTCTTTGAACAATTTTTTTTTAACGAAAACGCCTCATTCTGGTCAAGTTGGTCCCATAAAGAAAGTTTTTCAATTTGTCGTTACCTTTTAATAATTTAGTAAGCGGCACCACCATTTGTACACCTAATTCCTTGGCGTGGTCGTGCGCTTTACCAAATTCAACTCTAACATCGTCATCTAAGGTCAACTTTCTAATGACTTGTAATGTTTCACTGAGTAACTGTAACAGAAAAACAACGATATAATTTACAGCACTTTTATTATCAGCTTTTAATTGTCCACTTGATTCTTACGAGGCGACTAAAGGGTATTTCTTACGCAGTTTCTATTTTCAAGGCTTCTGTCACCCATCGTAATAATGCCAGCCTCATAGGTTTGAACGATTTTTTAATTATCTAGACTAGAGTAGGTAAGCGACAGCCATACAAACCGGTAAAGGTTTACTGTACTTCATGACAACTAACAGTTGAGCTGCCCATTGTAACAATTGGCAGGTACAATAAATCTAGATCTTCTGCCTAGATAATCTAGTTTTAAAGAGCGAATAGTGAGCCATGTATCACCATTACACATGCTATTTCATCCTGAAACCTTAATTAAGCTTAAAGGCTACTGCAATTAACTGCCTCCGTGGTCTAATGGTTAAGACCATTGGCTCTCGACACGGAGGTCGTGGGTTCGATTGCCACGGGGGACACCTAGTGAAATGTCACTTTGTGCGTTTTTCCCCAGTTGGTTAGGACATTCCAGGCTGTATCGCCTGATTATCTGAAAAGAGAAATGATTCCGTGCTTCGGATGGCACGTTAAGCCGTTGGTCCCGGCTACTATCTCTGGTGGTAGTAGTCGTTACATAAAACCACGTCAGAGTCAAGTCAGAGGTCACGTAAGGCGGTCTGAAAAAAACTCTGACACCAGGGCACTGCCCTCACGATAAGAAAGAAAGAAGGCTACTGCAGTCTTATAAAGGACGGCCCAATAGCTAAGTTGGTAGCAAACCTTCCTGCTGATACGAGAGTCGCGGCTTGGCAAGGGGCAAATATTTGTATGATGAATACCTATGAATATTTGTTTTGTACGTGACTCATGGATGGTTGTATCTATACAAGGTGTAACAAAGGAGTCGCGTGGCTTGAGGTCTCTCGAGTAGACGTCTTTCGTTCGGCTCGCGATTAAAGTAGCCACGCGGCTCCGCTATTTTATGGCGGTTTCGGGTGTGTGTTTTTGTATAAAAACAGGGCTTTGAGATCGCCATATCCATTACCGTACAATGTCAAGCACTAATTGCTCCTTAAACTAGATATTGGCAAAATCATCACTACCAAGATGCCAGCCAATTAAAAAAAAATAGAAATAGAAGGTGTAACAAAACATCCCATACATTTGAGTCGAGTATGGACTGCAGTTTTGTATGAAATAGCAGATAGTTCAGTTTGATGGTCTAATTTTAAATATTAGTGTGTTTGTTACGCCCTGTATTGTATATATGTATTCTATACCGTTGTCTAGTCATCATAATACAAGTCCAGGCTAGATTTTAGTACTTTAAATGAGACTAGATAATCTGTGTGACGTACAATTAAAGTACATAGGTTACCTCACAAAATTTTTCTTTACATCAAAAAAGAAATTATATTAAAGATAAAAGAACTATATTTACCTTAGCATTCTTGTTCTTCTTACTGAGCAAACGCTTCAAATCTGTGGCAATATTCTTAGAGAAGAGTGTCTGTCTATTCTGTTCGTGTTTCAAGCAACATGTGCTTGTCCATTTCAGCGTCGCTTTTATAATACTATCATTTTCCACGTTTTCTAGTAAGCTGTAAGAAAGAAATTTGTGTTCTTTATGCTGCTTCGTGCTTCCTCTACCGTAAGGTAGTCTGGTAAAAATCACAAACAATTTAGTGGTATACAAATGATAGAGTCCCTGACGAGACTGAGATAAGATATACACGTCTGTTTTCCGTCGTCTGTTCTTGTTCACTACTGTATATATGTGCCCACTCTCTAGTAGTTCGCGATGCGCCTATGCATATAACATGGAGGCATATATGGGCACTAAAGTCCGCAAAATGCGCAGATAATGTATCAAAGATGAAAGAGGTTCAAAGATTCGGAAGGTATCGACAGTATCGGATGCAAAAAATCTGCTTTTCTATACAAAACTGCAAACTTTGATTTTAATGTAAGGCATGTGTGTATGTCAAAATTATTCACCAAAAGCACAGTATAAGATAGAGTATCTATTACTATATACCCAAAGTATTAGATAAGGGTTGAGCCTTGAACTCATCTGGCTGCAGGGAATCGAATTTTTTCACGCTCCATCTTTTTCTGTCACTCAGGAACCTCATTTGCTAGAGCGAGAAAGCTAGCGGGAATGCGATCACACGCGGCAGCACCGGCAGTGCTGCAACCTGTCTCGCTCTGGCAAATGACGTTCCTGGGCGACAGAAAAGGATAGAGCGTTAAAAAATGCGATTCCGTGCTGCCAGATGAAGCTCAACCCTTAGAAACCGAAGATTGTTAGAATAGAATTTAGACATAAGGTACAATGGGACAGAAATGTACATAACTATTTTGTATCATCATCATCATCATCTCAGCCGATGGACGTCCACTGCTGGACATAGGCCTCCCCAAGGATCGCCATAACGACCGGTCCTGCGCTGCCCTCATCCAACGGGTTCCCGCCGCCTTCACCATGTTGTCGGTCCACCGTGTGGGGGGCCTCCACGCTGTGCTTACCGGTACGCGGTCACCGCTCGAAAACTGTACGGCCCCATCGGCCATCGGTTCTGCGAGCAATGTGCCCCGCCCACAGTCACTTGGATTTAGCAATTCTTTGGGCTATGTCAGTTACTCTGGTTCTACTGCAGACATCTTCATTTCTGATTCGATCTCGCAGGGAAACTCCAAGCATAGCCCTCTCCATTGCCCTTTGGGTGACTTTCAGCCTTTTTATGAGGCCTTGAGTGAACGACCACGTCTCTGTTCCATATGTCATCACTGGCAACACACACTGATCGAAGACTTTCGTTTTAAGACACTGCGGTATTTGGGACGGATAATACAAAACTAACCTTTTGATCAAATCTACACCTTTATCCTCAAGTAAATCCGGTTGAGTGTCCATCAACGCTATCAGTGTATACAGAACTTTCACTACCAACTCCCCATCTTTACTATTGGGTTCCTTTTGGTACGCATTCAGTTTTGTTTCGAGAATCTCTATTAATATTTTGTAGGCGCCATCTTTTCCTGCTTTCATTCTATGTGCTAGGTCTTTTTTGCATTCTGCCTGTAATTTAAGGAGTAAGGCATTTAAACTATCTAATAGATTTAAAGTGTCATCAAACCATAGACACATCATACAAACGGGCCTGACAAAAAGATACATGAACGGGCACATGGATGCTGAGAGTGAGTGGAGAGGAATGTATCAGTACTTTCTGTCGTCCATCTCCCATATCATTGAGGGAGTGAGGTCTAAATTGGGGGGGTCGGGAGTATCCATACTGTACATAGGCAGTACTCTTTCTTATACTGTGGTCCAGGATGCTACCCATAAAAGTTTCATGTGCCTATAGGTTCCTTCTTAATATGCGGGAAATGCAGTTTTATATTAAACAGCAGATTTCTTTTTGTGATTTCGATGTTGGTCCCATAGCATGCCCATAGCTGGGAAAGTCGTTCAGTTTGATGGTTTGATCATCCTCTTAAAAAACCCTCAGCATAGTAATAAGGACCCTGTATACAGAATGTTACAAAAATACAAATAAACATTTAAGGGGGTGGTTAAGACCATCAAACTGAACAACTTTCACTATGGGACCAATATCGAAATCGCGAAAAAAAAACCGATGTTCCATCATTATCATCATATCAGCCAATAGACGTCCACTGCTGGACATAGGCCTCCCCCAAAATGAAGAGATTTGCCATAATCGCCATGATGCGATGCGTTTGCGATGTTCTATACTAAACTACAGATCTACTCAAGCTAAATTTATGTGACAAAAAGATATTTTTTTTCGCGATTTCGATGTTGGTCCCATAGTGAAAGTTGTTCAGTTTGTTGGTCTAAACCACCACCCCTTAAAAGTTTTCAATTTTTATTTACAAAAAAACAAATTTACCATCAAAACGTCCAGTTCCTTCAAAACTTGATCATCATCATTGCAGATCTCTTTGAGATTTTCCACCGTCTTGCTAACTAGATGCCCATCGCACGAGCTGAGAGCTAAGTCTTTTATTATGTTCGCCAAGTTCACACCCTGAAATATAGATTTTTTTATTATCCTCTTATTATTATTATTGGGTGATTGGGGCCTTAACAGATTTGCGTCTGTGCCACTTCGACTTTCGCTGATCTTTTGTGAACGCCCCTCCTACAGTTCCCTATTAATCCCTACAGCAGTTAGGTATCGCAGTAGGTTTTTAACAGGGAGTTCTTGTATCTCATCTGGAGCCAGTACCTGTCTGCCAAGATGAATACTTAGTTTGTACATTAATGGACCACAATCGCAGAGAATGTGTAGGGGAGTTTCCATGTCCTCTCCGCAGAACCTGCAGCAGGTGGAGTCGCTTAGTTTCAAGGTGTGCATGTGTATTATCCTCTTATGAATCCAATATGTCCTATATGGGACATTCGGCAATAATATAGGGCCCTTCTTAATATGCTGACACTTTTTTAACACTTTCACTGCTAAGCTCAAAACAATGATCCTCACGCAGTGCTAACACTTACGCCCCTCGTGGTTCGTGCCCACAGTCGTAACGTAAAAAGACCAATGTAAGGTTTGGGTGACGCTTTAGGTCATGAGCATAGGCGAAATGCAATAGAACTTGACCCCCCTCGTAGGCCGTGCGCACAGTAGTAACGTTGTAACGATAAATGTGGCTCGCATCCTGAGTCACCCGCGCAGGCCGGTTTTTCGGTGACTCGCGAGGTAGGTCATGAGCACTGGCGAAATGCAATTGAACCGGCTCGTTACGTGGGTTCTTCAGCACTGCGGCCCATTTGTCGCCGACCCACGGCGTAGGTCGTCAGCAGCGAGAGTGTTAAGGGGATGATCAGACCGTCAAACTGAACAATTTTCTCTATGGCATCAATATCGAAATCGCGAAAAAAAATCTGCTCTTCCATACAAAACGGATTTCGATGTTGGTCCCATAGAGAAATTTGTTCAGTTTGATAGTCTGATCATCTTCTTAAAAAAACTGTCAGCATATTAAGTTCGACCCTGTTTATGTTCTTTTTTCTTTAAAGTCATTCAAGGAATGGAACCACTGTTCCACCCTTATAGACTAAGAGATAAGTGTACTTTTTGCGACCATCAGCAGCAAGGCTGATTCAGTGTTTATGGGGTGTAGATTATCTCTGTGATGGGGATGAATTAGGTCTGCCTGCATAACTTCAGTCGGTTTAGGAGTTACAGACATTTAAAGGTAAGTAAATATTAACGATCAGCTGCAAAGCTGATCGTATGATATTATTGTAGAGTGCACTGTAGCTATGTGAACAGTACAAAAACTGACATGAACTGCCAGTCGGTTTAGGAGATATAGCCGTTCAAAGGTCGGACCTTTGAACGGCTGTATCTCCTAAACCGATTGATGAACCATGTCAGTTTTAGTATTGTTCACATAGCTACAGCGCATACTACAATAATATTATACGATCAGCCTTGCAGCTGATCGTTAATTTTTTACTGACTTTTAAACATCAGTATCTTCTAAAGCGATTGGAGTTATGCAGGCCCTGGTCCGTCCCCATCACAGAGATGCTCTACACCTCATTAACACAGAATCAGCTTTGCAGCTGATGGTTGCAAAAAGTACACTTATCTCTTAGTCTATTATGCAATATTTGAATCTTTAAGAAGATCTGGTTTTCTTTATCTTTTATCTTTCATTAATTCCACAGCCTTTTGGTTTGGATGTTGTTTAAGTCTATCTCTAAGGGCTCTTACAGACGAGCGACACTTTGCGATCGCCGTGAGTCGCAGAGGCTCACGCTCATAGACTTTGCTGTCACTGTGGGTCGCGCGACCGACCCTCTGCGACCGCAAAGTGTCTCTTGTCGGTAAGCGCTCTTAATGTAGCAGTTCAGATTTTGATTTCTTTAGGTACTAGATACCACGATTGTATTGAGACCTTCGCTTATAAATACCTAGTAGACAAAGTCGTGTTACGTTATGCAATACATGATGTATGTACCTATTAAATATAATTATAATATATTATTAATAATAATATAATATATATTATAATATAATATAATATAATATATATTATAATATATAATATATATAATTATAATATATAATAAGTCCATTTAAAGGCTGAGGTCATAGACAATGCATTCCCGGATTTTATATGAATCGGACTCAAAATACATGACTCACAACTCACAAAATTATGCTTGTTTGGCTTCACCCTTACAGTAATAGTGGAACTGACTTGAGTTGTCAAATGAAACCGTTTTTTGGGAATTTGTCGGCACTTATCGGCACAATAAAAATTCAAGTTCTGTGTATAATTGTAAATCTAATGTGAAATCGTAGATAATTTAATGAAATAGTATATTTCACAAAATAATCTACGATTTCACTATAGATTCGCAAATTATTCACAGAACTCTAATATTTGCCCTGTCGATTGCGCCGATAAGTTCCCAAAAACGGTTCTATTGCCTCGCGTCACATATCTCTTTCTATTATACAGTGGTGCCGCTAGGTACATCTTGCTTTCTCGGCTCCTCTATTCCAGGTATACTACCTTTATGAATGTAAGTGAGACAGGAATACAGCAACTAACGATATTTAAGCCTCATATCCATTAGGCAACATTTGACGCGCAAAACTTGACGCTCAACATGTTGGGCAATGTTGCAAAAAAATGCGCGACGTCGCAGTACTTCAACATAGTTTGCCAGAAAACGTTCGGCAACGCATTGTTTAGCAACGTTGCCGAACATGTTGAGCGTCACATGTTGCGCGTCAATTGTTGCCTAGTGGATACGAGGCTTCCCTGTGCCACGCTTCCTGCCCGAGGGGGTGAGGTAATAATTGGTGGGGGGCAGGATGTGTATGTACTGTAGTAGAACTATACTCATATTTATACAAAGGCCTATATAATTTCGACCACAAGCATTTCATTTCATTTCATTTATTTAATGCCATAAATTGTAGGTACATTTCGAAGATGGTAACATGATGGGTGTACGATTTCAATGAAATTTTCACAAGTAAACTAAACTCACAGACTGTAACAAGCTGTATATTTTATGACAAAAGGTTGTAATATATATCTTTTAAACGTTATTAAATATGGAATAGAACAAGAAAATAAAACATACCTGCGCTTCAAATTGAGCTACGGCGTCTTTTATAGCCTCTTCTGGAGTCATCTCAAACTCATCGATGTTTTCCTTGACAACTTCGTCGTACGTCTCCTGTGTTATTACTCGGACCATTTTTACAGTTGCACCTTTTATTTTTTAATATATAGAAGTTAATATTTAATTAAATTAAACGGAAATTTAATATTTTTGCCGCATGCGGTACCTGATTCACTCGCGAAACAAAAACAACAGAAAAACGTCAAAGTTGTCAAAATTTGTCAGTTTTTTTTTAAATTCGTCTTCCTTTAGGAAAGGCAATGGGATCCAGCCATTACAGCCGTAGTCTTCAGTAGTTTTACGTTTTTCGAACTTAACCTAGGCCGGCCTAAAGGGGAGGCCTCTGCCCAGCAGTGGATTGAAATAGGCTAGAAAAAAAAACTAACTCATTGAAATGCGAGGGTAGTTCGCACATTCCATTGTGCAAGGGAGTTTTACACGAGGATATAAATCCGAATCAAACGGGAGCGCCTTTTTTTATTTTTCACTTTAACTATAATGTTCTCACCACATTAACACAACAATAGCCACGAAAAACTAATTTAGATGAAACATAGCCCATCCTCTTCTCGCTTCCTCGAGTATCGAGTAATAGATACTCTTTCTTATACTGTGGCTAAAGTCTGGGGTGTTCTAAAGCTTGGAAGGCCACGATATTCTTTGTGAATCTTTTTAGTTCAGAAATCAGAATCGAGTTATAATGAAGCAAAACCTCGAGTGTCGACTAACAGTCATGGATTTGTCCACGACCTTAAAGAATCCAGAACGTAGTAAGTAGCTAAAACATCAGTTTGCATTCGTATCCTACTTATTAAGCTAAGAAATTGCTGTTTGATATGAGTGCTTTCCCATGAGACATACGGAATTCCGAACACAATTATGGAGGGGGAAAATCCATACGAAATCGTAATCCTGATTAGTGTTTGCTGTGCTTCACAAATATTACGTCAATTCCATAGAACCTTGTATAAAACTCATAATCTTCGCCTATGAAGCCATTCAAAAAAATTATTTGTCCTACGAAACGACGTTGAAAAGATTTATCTCACAAACGAAATACACAGTAAACCAAGAAGTTTAAAATATCTCTGTAGGTATTTCTTGAATACAATCAATCTTCGCGATCCGATTTTTGACGTCATTGAATCGATCTGCTAGAAAATCGAATGGCTTCGAATCGATCCAAACAAATTCTTTGAATCGTATGCTCGCGATCCGATCATCGGAAAGATCGTATCGGATCAGCGCATCCCTACCTAAATACTATTAAATTAGGAATGAAGATTTCAAAAGGCGAGTGCTTATAAAGTAGGGCTTTTAAATTTATCAGCATTACACAATCAATTTTTGACAGAAAACAGCTTGAGGGTACGTTTTAAAACTATTTTATTTTCTTTCTGTTTATCGTACTTTTTGTGTTTGAGATGAATTTCCTGTAATTTTACAGTGTATCAGTATTAACTATTACATTTCATTGAAATAATATATTTTTGATGGACAGAAAAACCGGGAATTCGTCTATCCATTTAATTTGAAGCAAATTTTGATTATAGATTTATTGTGTGAACAAATAAAGTGCAATCTTGTTTTGAACGCGCCCCAGATGACGCATCCTCCCGTTTAGAAAGACGTGAAATAGTGAGAAATAGTTGTTGATTTTCGTCTTATTTTATGCGTAATTGTTATTTAATCGTGTGATTTCTGTGTTATAATATAATTTAACAGACTTTAGAGTTTAAAGATGAGTTTTCTTGGAAAAATATTCGGTGGAAAAAAGGAAGAAAAGGGGCCGTCGACGCATGAAGCAATTCAGAAATTACGCGAAACTGAAGAGCTTCTGATAAAAAAACAGGAGTTTCTGGAGAAGAAAATCGAGCTAGAAGTACAGACAGCAAGGAAACATGGCACGAAGAACAAGAGAGGTGATTATAACGCAATATTATTTACGTTACGAAAAGTGAATCAGATGGTAAATTCTTTTGTTGTTAGAGGTAATGACCTACAATTTATGAGTTTATTTGATATTTTGTAACCCAGTTATCCTGGAGGAAAGCATGAAAATTGTAATATTGTTGAATGCCTCTTAATAAAACATTTAACGTCTAATGACACTCTGACCTATTGTTGGTAGAGGTTTAGTGCTTAGTCATACTTATATAAATTCCTACTCTTTCTTATAAGTACTGTGGTTATACTACAGTCACAGTATAAGAAAAAGTATGGTACTAAATGAGCGATGGTCCTACATAAGAGAGCTAGCGGCGGTTCGATTCCTGGCCTGTACCACTAAGTTCTACGGAATTTATGTATAGTTGTATTTGTCATTAGCACTAGCTCGGCGGTGAAGGAAAACATCGTGAGGAAACCTGGATACCTGAGAATGAAAAGAAAATACCATAAGTTCTGAGGTATGCGTAAAAATGCTATAATAGCCCTGGCATCACTCTTGCTGGTTCGCCACTCGTAAAGGTGAACGAGTTCAAGTATTTGGGACACTGGGTCACCGATGACCTTAAGGACAATACTGATATTGAGCGGGAACGCAGGGCGTTGACGGTGCGCTGTAATATGTTGGCGCGCAGGTTTGCACGATGCACTGAAGAGGTAAAGCATACACTTTTCAGAGCTTTTTGCCAGTCGATGTACACGTGCAGCCTGTGGGTCAGCTATACGCAGAGAGCCTACAATGCTCTGCGTATCCAGTACAATAATGGGTTCAGGATGCTGATGGGGCTCCCGAGGTTTTGTAGCGCGTCAGGGATGTTCGCGGTGCCAAGTGTGACTTCCTTTCACGCCATAATACGCAGTAGAGTTGCCTCCCTGATGCGTTGCGTCCAAAGTAGCACCAACAGTCTCCTGAACACCATTTCAAACCGGCCACACTGTCCCTTCTGGAGGCACTGGACGGAACTACACCTTTCCGCTGCCCCCTCTATCAGAAAATAGGCTATTTTTAAATTATATGACTGTTATGTATTATACTGTACTAACATAGTTTTTAAGTATATACTAACAATCTATGGACTGTGTCTGAAATAAAATTATTTTGAATTTGAATTTGAAAAATATGGGTGAGCTTGCGGCGAATACAAAAGACCTTGTGATGGTCGCAGTGTTACATAACGACCCTTGCTTGCAATAGCCCAACCAACAATCAATGGTACTAAATACACTATACAGGGTGTTAGGGTAAACAGTTGCATTACTTTAAGGGGTGATAGTATCCATGATACTAAACAACATTCCCTAAGAAATCTAATTCTATTCTATTTTTATTAAATGGCATTTCCTTAAAGATTTCGCCAGTATCAAGTGTTGAAGATATTATTATAATTCAAGTTAACGTTCATTGTACGCTAATTGATATGGCGATCTCAAAGCCCTGTTTTTATACAAAAACACACACCCGAAACCGCCATAAAATCACCGTTCAAATTAATGTAACTATTCAATTCTATTTTTTTTTAAATGGCTGCCGTCTTGGTTGTGATAATTTTGCCAATGTCTAGTTTATTTAGCAAGAGTAGTGACATTGTACAGTAGTTGGTGACTTCAAGGATTGTTTTTCGAAAATAACACATCTTGAGCCAGCACTGGAACTTTGTTGTAGGCCCGAAAAGGGGCAACCAACAATTGACGAGCGACATGTGACAACACCACTCTTTAATCTATTATGTTACAATGAGGAAATGCTTCTTACCAAAAAAAACTTTGCTTCTTACATTTATATTGAAGCTGTCAATTTGAAAATTAGACTATCAAATCCATAGAGAAACATATAAGGAGTAGGTAGTCCGTAATGCAACTGTTTAACTCACCCCCTCTTGGTGGGAAGTGCAGCATAAAAATTCTTGTCTCACTTACGTAGTATCAGTTTTCCCATTTGTATGATATGATCGCCAAGTGTCAAAAGGTATGGCCTCGTGGAAGATGGAAGGAGACAATGATGTAGTTATTTCTCACTCACACTCATTCAGTATTGCATGTACTTAACTCTTGTCAGTGCAAGTTTGTTTGTATGAAGTGTCCAAGGTGTATTGATACAAATTTTTTTCTGCAGCACATGCAGCTTTCCTCACTATGTTTTCCTTCACTGTTTAAGAGCTGTTGGTATTACATGCAGGGTGTTAGGGTAAGCAGTTGCATTACTTTAAAAAGTAGGATTCTTCAAAGCGTCATATATCTTGAAGTACTAACAGTAGGAGTATGATTAGCGAATATGTGTAAATTGAATATATAATTGAAGTTTTGATTAGAGCCAAAACACGATTAAGACACATTTTCTCGATAGAAAAACAAGCCAAAGTAGTCTACGTCTTTATGGATAAACGCTTGGAACTGCTAAATGGTGAATAATAGAAACACGAGGCTTGATTTAAAAATAAGTGATTGATATTTTACAAATTTTGATTAGAACAGAATTGAACTTACATAAATAGTACAATCACAATTAAATAAAGTTTAATTTACGCTTGAGTCGTTTCAGTCGCGCGCGCCGCCCCATTTCTTTCTCTCGCATCAGTAATATAAGCTATCACACGCCCATTTCGCTTCAATAATTTTTCGACATAGGCCCTTCACACTTTCACTGCTTAATGCTTATCTCAAAACAATGATCTTCGCGCAGTGCTAACACTGTGAAATGCAATACAATACTGACTCACCGGGCGAGTCGTGCGCACTGCGGCCCATTTGTTGCTGACCTACGACGTAGGTCATCAGTAGTTAAAGTGTTAAGGGGTGATTGTACCCATGATTATAAACGACTTTCGCTAAGAAATCTATAGGAAATTCGGAAAAATAATTTCGATGTTTCATACTAACTTTCAATCAGCTGATTGCATTTTAGTATGGAAAGTCCAATTTTTTTTTGTTAATTTCCTCTAGGTTTCTTAGGGACAGTTTTGTTTTGGGTACAATAATGCAACTGTTTACCCTAACACCTTGTATACAGAAGTTAAAAAAACGACAAACAAATGTGTAACAATAAAATAAATAAATTTGCAGCCGCTATCGCCGCTCTGAAACGCAAGAAGCGGTATGAGAAGCAGCTGACCCAGATCGACGGTACGCTGACACAGATCGAAGCGCAGAGAGAGGCCCTAGAAGGCGCCAACACGAACGCTCAAGTGCTCACCACTATGCGAGATGCTGCCAATGCTATGAAACTGGCCCACAAGGATATGTTAGTATTTCATTTTCACTCACTATTGCCATTACCACTTACGCTGCTAAGCTCAAAACAATGATCTTTGCGCAGTGCTAACACTGGAATGCAACACAATCCTGACTCACCAGGTGAGTCGTGCGCACTGCGGCCCATTTGTTTCTGACCGCAGTTAAAGTGTTAAGCCATTGGTCGTGGCTGCTATCTCTGGTGGTTGTAATCGTTACATAAAAACCATGTCAGAGGCCGTAAGGCGGTCTGAAAAAACTCTGACAACGGGGCTCTGCCCACACAATAAGAAGAGAAGATTCACTATTGTCCCATTTTTACCACAAAGCAAAAAAGGAGGTTATGATTTTGGCCAGTATGTATGTATGTGTGTTTATCTGTCCCCTAATAACTTCCAAACTGCTTATCATAATTATTTATATCATCTAATGGGTATTAAACCATCCCCACTATGCACAGTGTGCAATAAAGTGGAGGACCTTATACATGTTATGCTGGAATGTGTCCGGAATGCAGAACTAAGAGTTAGGTTTATTGCAACAAACAACTGTTACAATGGGCTCAACTGCTGGTTGGCTGATCCTCTGTCTAGCAAAGCAGAATGCTTATACCAGTTTGTTGTGCTGTCCCTTGCCCTAGATCGTTAAAAAAATATATGTATAAACTTATGAGGCTGACATTGTCACCACGCGTGACAAAAGCCTCAAAAAAAAAGAAAAAAAAATTATTTAACAAAGTCCTCTGTAAAAAAGCATTAAAGGCTATAGTTTAGGTACTGTACTTATAACAACACAAACTAAAATGTATTACTGTATTTATAGTATCAATTATGGATCACTTTAAGGTTTTGACGAAGCATGTTATGTTTTAGTATGGTTGATGAAGCTTGTGCAGACTGTTTGTTTTGTGTAGTATCAATTATTTCGTTAAATAGACTATGTATATACTGTATACATAACCTTAGCTTAAGAATTTATATAAGTCGTGTTATGTTGTAGTAAATGGGCTTCAAGCCACTATATTCAATATTTTGAGTTTGAGTTTGAGGTATCGTTGGAAGCGTCTTGGGCGTCCACAGGTTATAGTAATAGTCTATGTGCCGTCACATTAAATTGAATATAGCGCCCTCTAGAGGACAAAAAATGCAGGCTACGCAGGACGTATTGGAGATTTAGTTTGTCACTCGGGAAGGCTCTCTTCTTGCACCCCATTGTACCATTTAAAAATAATATATTAAACTATGTGTGTATTTGCAGCGACATTGATAAGGTGCACGACATAATGGACGACATAGCGGAGCAGCACGACATATCGCGCGAGATAACGGACGCTATCAGCAACAATGTGGCCTTCCCCAACGATATAGACGAAGAGGAACTCGAGAAGGAGCTCGATGAACTTGAACAGGTATTTACACGTATTTTAGTTTTATTTAGACATAATGGACGACATAGCAAAGCAGCACGATTTGTGACTGTGATGTCCTGGCGGTAAAATGCATGTGCCTCCTCGGAGATGGATACCCGAAACCGGGAGATCTTAGGTTTCTTCCCCTCAATGGTGTTGCCTCCTTCATTGACCATGTATTTGAAGGGTGAAGAAAACAAAAAGTATTGGGGCTAACACAAAAGATCCCACTGGGTCGAAGTGTTGCTGGCTTGCCAGCCCCCACAACAAGATAACGAAAGCTATCAGCAACAGCGTGGCCTTCCCCAACGATATATGTAGACAAAGAACTCGAGAAGGAGCTCGATGAACTTAAAACTGACTCAATGTTGGAATGTTCCACTCAATTTTGGCATATTTAACTAGGGACCTACCTTACGTTACATTAGCATTCCTCTCTGCCAAGGTACAAGATCAAATGATCATGTATACACCTTTATACTACTACTGCCTACAATTTTATACTTTATCACTAAACGAGACAGTCTATAATTGTGAAACAATTAGTCATGTTTGGGATTGACACGACAGTATTTGTCATGATTTTTGTCATTCAAAATTAAACTCTAAAGGTCTAAAGTAACTGAATAAAATCAAAAGTTGCGTATTTAATGTTACCTCGTCCCCCTCAAAAATTTACAGAAAAGTTTGTTAGTAGAATTTTTATTAACTCATCCATATTTAAATGGTCTATGCCAGCAGTCCACTAACGACATATTGTTTGTTTCACTTCACAGGAGGACCTAGACAGAGAACTGGTGGGCATTAATGTGCCCACAGATGTGCTGCCCGACGTGCCCTCCGGGGAACTGGTGCACGATAAGCCCAAGCCCAGCAAGTCCAAGCAAACTGGTATGTATCACTTTATTTTAAGACCACCTTCTCCTGAAATTCAACGTCAAGCCGAAAACAGGAGATAGGCCAGTTTATTAGTTCAGGGAAAAATACATTGCCCACGTGACGAAATGTATTCGTTTCAAATAAAAAAAAAATCCCTTCAGCAACAGTTCCAAATTTTAAATTTAGCTATTATGTCGCTATAAAAAACCTGAGGGTAATTTTTTTTTTGCACATTATTAAGGCATTACCATTATACATACTTCAAACATGGTATAAATATTTTTGTCTACTTAGAAGGTTTTGAAAAATACATTCGTATTTTTTAATAAAAACCAAATTTTTTAAATTTCTGTGCCCATTTTATTGCATTTTCAAATGTCCTCGGTCACTAAGCAGTAATGTAAAACAATCAAGCACACTTTTGCCGTCCCGTTAACAGCGCGCTGATGCGAAGTCCATGTGTATAGAATGTCATTGCTCAAGACTAATATAATAATGAATATCTTTTCACAGAGGAGGACGAAGAGTTCGCGAAGCTACAATCCTGGGCCACATAGATCGGGACGCGGTCCGTCCGCACCCTCGACTAAGTTATACGTTTGTGATATCGCTGCTGCTGTCCCGTCGCCATCTTACCTTACTGAACATACAATGTGGCTGTCCGAATCAAAAGCAAACTTAAAGCAGGTACTTCACTCTCGTGAGAACTTCTCGGCGAGAACTTTCAAGGAAAATTACTATGGCCTATGACGCCACGAGAACAATGAAGGGCATCCACACTCTCGTTCTCGGCGTTGTGTAGTGCCCGCATAAGAGTCCTGAGAGAATTACAGTCATGGATGACAGACAGGAACGAAGGTGTCGCAAAGCAATATTTATATGGAAGTAAGTGTCGCCAATATGCAGGGAAGAGGGACAAGACGTGTGCACAGGTTCCGCCCCTAAAACCGAATCCAGGGACAGCGTACTTTATCGATTTTGATGTATTTTAGTGACAAAACCCCACTCAGCAAAAAGAATGGTGGTCCGCTTCGAACTAAGCAAGCCCACGCCCACTGTGACGTCATGACCTAATATAATGGCGACAGACCTAATTGCCTTACACCTCCACTCCTTTCTTTCCTCCGTGGTTACAGTTCAGTGGCACCCTTATCACAATATTCAAGATTTGTCAATAATGAAAACCGAAAATGAAAAAGTGCTACTCAAAATTACTGCGAAAACCTAAAAGCTATTTTTATAGATTACTTTTAGTTTTAGAAGTTCTAAACGTTCCACTTTTAAGAATATCGAAATAAATATAAAAGTGGCCGTTTTTCATATGTTATCTATAAAAACCCTAGAAAAGTCTTGCATAAAAATGGCTTTAAGGTTTTTGTAGTAAGTTTGTGTTGCATTATTTTATTTTAGGTTTACTTGATTGAGAAATCTCTCAGCACCTCTGAACGGTAAAAGGCCTTTTAAAACATTAAACGTGGACGGGACTTATGAATATGTTTTGTGTGGAGGTTAAAATAAAATATACAACAGCATTCTTACGAAAAGAATACAAGTTAATAATCAATAATATTTGAAAAATGATTTTGATCGTGGAAACCGTCCCTTATAATGTTGTGATATTTTTTTTTTTTTTTTTCATATTTCATCGGTACAGAAAAAAATTGTACGTTTAGTGCAGTGTATTTTTCAAATGCCATGAATTTAACCCTATAACATAGATGCATTGTATATGTCAGTATTTTAATTTGAATTAACAGGGTAAAATACTAACCTCGATTTTTTAAATACACCACCAAAAATCAAAATTATTGAACTTAGAACTAAAAACCTTCACACAATGAATGTGTATAAAAATGATGTATAGAATAAACATTTTCAAAATCTAGCTCGCTTATGTATCGAGAAAAAGTAATTTCTGCCTTAAAATAATGTTCATATTTAGTCCAAATATTGATGGAGAAATTTGATAAGTGAATTAATTAGGGCACGTTCTGGCGAATCGCAGGGCAGAGCATTTTTCACTGCCAAACCATTATCGACTTTGCTCGCGTAGACATAAAATAAATTAAAACAAGTCGCTTTGATGCTCTCCGGGTCTAGTAGTTGTATTAATTTATTTTTTCTCTAAAGTATGTTGAAAAACGTTATATGAAACGCGTGAGCGTTGGTCATTACAGCCTCGGCTAGTATGTGCAGCACTCGCACCCTCAGCAGTAATTACCAACTTGCTCACTTATATCATAATTCATAATGTACTATTTCGATGTTTTTTCAATGCAAGAAAATTCGATAATAGTTAGGCAGTGAAAAATGCTTTGCGCAGCGCTTCGGCAGATGTGCGCCGGCTCTTAGAATGCGATATTTTTTTTGTTATATATATTTTTTTGTACAATAAATTAATATAGAATATTATTAAGCTTCTGAATAAAAAAACACGTAATTTAAATTACGCAAGTTGCTAAAAAATCTTTTATTTTTAAATTTTTATTTTTGTTTTTAACCGACTTCAAAAAAAGGAGGTTTTTTTATTTGATAGGAAGTGATAATAATGGGTTGCACTAAATAGTTAAGACAATTTTGATGATAAAATTTGTTAGAACTACAAAAATGTAGATCAAGTCTCATAGGATCTAGATTTTTGTATCGTTCAATGAATCTGTAATTAATTTAAAACTAGTGCTAACTGCGTACATTTTTTAAGCTGTAACATTACTTGTGCATATGGTTCAATATATTTTATTTTTAAGAACATTTGTATTTTAATTGTATTAAATTGAAAACCAATATAACCCGAAAAATTGCTAAACTAAAGTGTCAATGGGCTAAGAACATCGCTCACAAAAATAAATGGCTGATGGATGAGGTCTTCTAGCTCTCGAGTGGCCACCGCGTAGCGTGGGTAGGCAGTGAGCCCTCTCAAGGTGGACCCTGGTGAAGGCGGCGGCGGGAACCCGTTAGATGAGGGCAGCGTAGGTCCAGTCGTCATAGCGATCCTCGGAGGAGGCCTATGCCCAGCAGTGGACGTCTATCGGCTGATATGATGACGACAAAAATTGCAAATATGATAGTATCAATTATTAAATTTGATCCAAGTTTTAAAAAGAGAAGGATAGACGGGCTGAAATGGAAATTTGGAGAATAGGTAACTGGACACGTATTTGTCCCATCCGTTCCACCCAAGACTGCTTTAGAATAAAAATCTCCTTGCTAGGAGTTTATTTTTTTCTATAACTGAGTAAATAAATAAATAGCCCTCACAGGCACATACATTGTAATGATCCCAAGCAAGCACTAATAGGCTGTTTATTATGGAAACCATTGAACAACGGCACAATCATATAAACATCCATGACCGAACCGGGATTCAAACCCAGGACCCTGGTTTGGCAATTCGGCGTGGAAACCATTACACCAACCGGGTCGTCAAATTCTATGATCCCCTTCCTCTTAGCTTTTTACAAAGAGTAAACAAGGGCTTTTATCGTAGAAAGAGAAGGTACTAGAAGGAACGTAGTCTAAGGGAAGGAAGCACGTGTCTTGCCATATTCACTCAATAAGAGATGCACATAGCAAATTCGCTCTAGTTAAAAAAGGAGATCGCTACCTTATTGCTATCCTTATCGGCGTAACCACTTATTTGTACTACGGCCACCTGACTCAAAACTGTCACTTCATATAAATTGTGTAGGATTTTACATAGTCGAACATTAGACGAAGAAATTTTCGCTTACGCTGAGGATTTTATAAGCATAGTTATTCTATGCAATACTGACATTCCGTCTACCAGCGTAAGCGACATATTCTTCGTCTATGACTTTTACGGTAGTTCTTTCTTAATCTGAGGTTCCTTCTAATTAGTCTGTGGGCTTTTATTATACAATGCCACCAACTTATCTGTAGAATGGCCAAAAGCGGAACTACTGATGCCATTTTGAAAACGTCATTTTGTTGCTGTCAGCATAGATATGTACTTACTATCTCTATGGCTGTCAGTCGATGTAGGGGTCAACCGAGGTCGAGGTATTAGTCAGTCGATGTAGTCTCTCATTCTTTGATACAGAAAGTGGCGCCATCGCTCATTCTACAGATAAGTTGGTGACTGTACTTCAGTGATTTCTATTCTCTTTGCTGTACTTCATTTTGCTATGATTTTGTTTATATTATATTAAATGTTCAGTTATTTAAAAAAAACCAAGCAAAATAATACTGAAAATTGATATTTAACGTTATATATTCAACCGGTTTTTTTACTGCAAAGGTAAAATAAAATATACTTATTATAATGTAGGTAGTGAAATACCTACTAAGGGTGCGCGTCTGACTGCCATCTGACTGCATTCCCTTTCCCTCGTGCGGCTCCCCTAAAGCACAGCCTAAAGGCCTAAAGTGTCCCCAGAAAGTGTGAGGTGAGGTGAGGTGGGGTGTCCGAAGTCAGAGAGTGGCGGAGAGTGGCCGTTCTGTACGTAGAACTACAGGGTGAAATTGATATCATTGGCATCCTTTTAAATTAAGAGCCTACCCATCAAACTGAACAACTTTTACTATGGGAGCAAACCGGTCGGAGCAAAAAAAATCAGCTGTTCTAAAGTGCACCCACCGCCGCTGCCTACCCGACTCAAATGTATGCAATAGCAGATTTTTTTTATCCGATTGGTTTGCCCCCATAGTAAAAGTTGTCAGTTCAATGGGTAGACTCTTAGTTTAAAAGGATGCTAATGATATAAATTTCACCCTATATACAGGGTGGAAAGTTGAGATGGGCACAAAGGGCATCTACCAGAAGCGTTATAGCTACAAGAAAATGTTCTTAGATGACTAACCTTAACTTTTGGAGAATTTTACTTCTGCATTCACAGAACTTAATTGTATCCCATTCAATCCTCTTACTGATACCTTTTTGGGATCAATGACATTAGTAAAAAAGAATGGACGGGCCTTACGCGAACATTTAAAACCAGAAAAATGAGGCAAAACAATTGACAGTTTTACTTCAAATATGTACCTACTGAGATGACAGACCAAGTGCGCTAGTTTGTATTGAAGTGTGCTAGTTGTTGCCTGCTTCAACTGAAAGCGCCTATTCATTAATTTTACTTTGATCTAAGTTCGGGATACGGTAAGATTGTCTCTAGACCAAATGGAGTCCCGGGTGATTCAAAACATTATAAACAGAAGTGTGCAATTATTATAAAGATGTATAAAGGTCGGGGCTATTAGGGCCGTAATGAGGCCCCACCAGCTGCAAGCTGGAATTTAGAATGGATAAGAAAATCCATCCAGCTGTACGCTGGAAGATGGATATTTCATCAGATCGCTTGGGTGCACGCACCAATACACGGACAGGTCAATTACATTACTCATTTACAATTTAACTATAATGATTTGAAGTGGAACCTAAGGCAAGAATCAGAAGAATGGTCTTCCAAATGTTTACTAGTACGTACGTGATCATCATCATCACAGCCTATACACGTCCCACTGCAGGGCACAGGCCTACCCTTAGGGAGGGTGTATGGGCTTTAGTCCACCACGCGTGCCCAATTCGGATAGACTTCACATACGCGTCGGAATTTCTTCTTCAGCGTAAGCAGGTTTCCTTCACCGTTTGAGAGCAGTCGGTGTTTAAGTTAAATAAACTCATTGCTCATTGGTACATGGCATCTAATCCGTGCGGGATTCGAACCTGGACCTCAAGATTAAGTTCCATAGTTCTCAACGAAGGTCTAAGTCGAAGCGTTGACCTGACATTAATTTAAAAGTTTTTTAGGTGAACCAACATCCATGAAAATTATACTGGGTGAAATTGATATCATTAGCATCCTTTTAAACTAAGAGTCTACCCATCAAACTGAACAACTTTCACTATGGGAGCTAACCGATCGGAGCCAAAAAATAATCAGCTGTTCCATACTAAACTGCAATGCCTACTCGACTCAAATGTATGCAACAGCTGATTATTTTTTTGCTCCGATCTGTTTAAAAGGATGCTAATGAATAATGATATCAATTTCACCCTGTAGTATTTGGGACAATTCTTTTCAAATGAGGCATGCCATACAAAGCAAATTAAATTGTACCCTGTTACAAAGAAATTACATCACAAGTCAACAATAAATCTTTGTAACTACATAGTGATTTGTGATGCGCCACGGCGTGTCTCTGTGAGCTGAATTTTTATAATGGCGTCCTGATTGATTGGTCACTTTCCCTTACGGCGCGCCGCGCCCTATTCTGGGAGTTTCTGCATCTTTTCAATAATCGATTCTTTTCGATACCGATTGCCTGTTCGAACTGCCTCCGTGGTCTAATGGTTAAGAGCATTGTCTCTCGAGGTCGTGGGTTCGATTCCCACGGGGGACACCTAGTAAAATGTCACTTTGTGCGTTTTTCCCCAGTTGGTTTAGGACATTGCAGGCTGGATCGCCTGATTGTCTGAAAAGAGAAATGATTTCGCTCTTCGGATGGCACGTTAAGCCGTTGGTCCCGGTTACTATCTCTGGTGGTAGTAGTCGTTACATAAAAACCACGTCAGAGGCCGTAAGGCGGTCTGAAAAAAACTCTGTCACCAGGGCTCTGCCCAAACTATAAGAAGAAGATACCGATTAGCTCATAAGCTCTAAATCATCATCATCATCATCATCTCAGCCGATGGACGTCCACTGCTGGACATAGGCCTCCCCCAAGGATCGCCATAACGACCGTCCGACCATAAGCTCTAAAAGCTTGTTATTATTAAAAGATATGTCCCTTTTCTAGCAGTATTTTTTTTACTTTACACATTGAATTTAAGAAAGTCTAGGAAATTACTATTAAAATACTGCGATGTATAGTTATACGCACCTACTTTAAATAAATAAATATCTTGGACATCGCCACACAGATTATCGCGTCTTATTTAAAGTAAACACCAGAATCTAGCTCGGACTTATATTTTGATGAATAGACAGTGGTATAGAATATATAATATAGATACAAACATCCACGACTTGGGTAGGTACAAATATTCGTATTTACCATACAAATATTTGGCCTTTGCGGAATTCAAACCCACGATCTTCCGCACTGCTGGCAGGTTCACTACCGACTGAGTTATCGGGCCGTCAAATAAATGAGGAGTAGGAATCATCACTCATAACTTCAGGCATTTTATTATACGTCCACTGCTGGACATATGCCTCCCCCAAAAGGGAGATATTGCCGTAATCGCCACGCCACGCTTCGCAGACGGGTTGTCGATCGTAGGAGTAGGAATAACAACAATAGATTGACTTGAAATTAGTTTCAGTACTTTTATTTTACATCATTATCAAGGTACATCATACATCTTTAATCTTGAGCTTATTTTTAAGTTCAGAGTACACCATAGGTACTCCTAATGTTTTCACAGACTAAAAACTAAAAAGTCAGTTGCCTACTTTATGCCGTATGCGTTGCAGGATCTTACTAGGATCGCTAATTGAGTCCAGAATACTACTGTCAAATTGTTTCATTAAAATGCACCAACAGTTTATATTAACTGTCTACAACACAATAATTCTCAGTCGTTAATCAAACCTTCCGTTGAATTCGTGCACAATGAAGTTGTTTACTTTGGTACGTTTAAAGAAATTAAGTCCATTGTTAAGTGTACAGGTGTGAGGGTCGTAGACAGTTGCATTACTTTATTGGATGATTATACTCATGATATTGAACAAATTTCCTAAAGGAACATAATAGCCCAGTCATTTTACGGTTTGAGCCGGGACTAATTAGTAATTGACATTTTTTTTTCGGTATAATATTGAAGAGCCAATTTGAGCCTAGAAATGTACCAAAATAAAAAAAAATCACGTCAGCAACAGTTCCAATTTTAAAATTTAGCTATTATCTCTTACTAAAAAAACATGGTGGTAATGTTTTTTTAAACATACTTATTTAAGGCTTTACCATTATTACATACTTCAAACTTGGTGTAAATATTTTTGGCTACTTAGAAAGTTTTGAAAAATCCATTCGTATTTTCTAATAAATACCTCATTTTTTAAATTTCAATGCCTATTTTTTTTCTAAAAAATTTTTTATATTGTTGAATCTAAGTCAAATGAGTGCATTGGTATTAATATTATTAATTAAAAAGAATTTTGGGAAACACAATTTTGATTTCTATGTTGCGTAGCGATATTTATTTTAATATGTTTTAAGATAGTCTTTTTGTCACTAAATGGTGCCGGTTACAGTTTAAAAGTATAATTAATAATTACTCCCTAACCCGCCTAACAAAACTCCGTAAAATGACTGGGCTAATAAGGGAAATTCGAAAAAATAAAGGACATCCGGCACATAATACCAAAAATGTGTAACCGGACTTCTATTTTTATTATGGACTATGGAACACTAGAAACTGATTGCAGGCATTAGTTTATTTTATAATGCTTCATTAGTTTTTATCATATTTATATTTAAAAAAAACATTGTGCTTGCATCAAACAACATTGACAGCCATTTTGGTGTTGCTGCTTTTTTATAATTTATTAGTAATAAATTACTAAATAGCTCGTTAAATAAATGTAAATCATTTTCTGGTATTTCGTAAAGGGAATGTGCCGGTTGTCCTTTCGGCTTTTCATATAAACGTTCGATCAGCTGATTGCATTTAGTATGGACAGGACGGTCCAAACATTTTCGGTTTTCCTATCTATTTCTTAGGGAATGTTGTTCAGTATCATGGGTACAGTCCCCCCTCAAAGTAATGCAACTAGTTACCCTGTATAACGTATACAGGGTTTAAAATTAAATGTGTTGCATATCAAAGGGGATGCTTCAGACCATCAACTGAAAAACTTTTACTATGGAGTCAAGATCGAGAAATCTCGAATATTTGTATGTATTCTCGTAAATACATTGATGTCGTTAGCTGTTCTATACTTACATTTGGGTCGAGTAGACGATTGAGGTTTTTTAAATGGAAAAGCGGGAGATATTTTTCACGAATTCGATGTTGGCTCCATTGTGAAATTTGTTCAGTTTGATTTCTAATTAGTCTGTGGAAGCACCCCCTTTGAATCTTAACACATTCGCGGACAGTGACCTGCTATAGCAGTGATAACAATAAAAGTTCTATTGTGTCTCGTTCACTGTCCACGAATGTGTTAAGGTGGTTGCAGAGGGGTCAATTTTATACAAAACTTTGACGTACATTACGCGTAGACGGAATTAATAAAAGTAATATTTTATATATGGAAAAATAGTTAAGAAAATCTAGATGCCGCGTCACAAATAACATTTGCAATTTATAATATATAATTACGAAGATATTAAAGCTTTGCAATTTTTCATACAACATTTTAAAAGCTTTATATCTTCGTAATTATTTTATAAATTGCAAATGTTATTTGTGATGCGGCATCTAGATTTTCTAAACTATTTTTCCATATATAAAAAATTACCACGTATTGTGCGTCAAACTTTTGTATGGACTGAAACCACATTAACAATGCCTCGTAGTGATTACTTGCTTAGTGCATTTAATTTTACTTTGAAAGGGTAAAGTTTGCTCGGTAAATCGAAGTGGATAGTATTTCATTGTGTAATCTATAGAAAGAATATATGTAGGTACATTTTTTATTTTCGACAAAGGACAAAGCCTGTGTTTAATCTTTAAAATTATAAACAAAAAGTGCAAGAATGAGTGTTTGCCAGGAAGCTGGCATAAATATTGTCTATGCCTTGGAGAACAAGCGGTGAAACATGATAATACTCCTTGGTGGTCGGTAATGATCGTTCTTCTTTCGTAAATTCCCGTCGTTGTTTTCTTGTCCCTTTCTAATCCAACGACAAAAATTGTAGCTCCTGTCATACATTACGTCATGTCATTGGATAGAAAGGGACACACAAACGTTGGAAATATCGACGACGGAGACGTACGAAAGAAGGTCGAACATTACCAACTGCCATGGCCAATTTTCTTGTTTCTATGCTTCTAAAATCCTTGGAGTTTGCCAAAGAGTGTTCAACTTTATAACAATCGTATAGCAACAGAAAGTGTTTAATGTGATATTTTTTATTTTAAAATTACAGATTACGATTCTCTTCACCATACAATTGGCATCAGCAACAATTGACATCCAAAAATTGACAGAAAAAGTTGTGAAAACCGTACAAACGTTGAGTGACAAGGCGTCTTCAAGCGTACAAGAACTAACTGACAATATAGATTTACAAAAAGTACAGGAATACGATTATTTACATTTAATACCAAAAATACAGCGTGGGCGAAGGCTGATAGAAAAAAAAAAGAAGAATTTAGCCACGTTATTATCTCCATCTCAGAAGGAAACTTTGAAATTCTACGGGGAAAGATTGCGGAGTATCAAACCTTCGGATTTGGCTGAGGCTTTTGAATGGCCAATGCGGAGAAGATTGGATACTTTTTGAAGTCCACCACAATTTACAATAATGTAGGTTTGATTATCCAGTTTGTATAATTATTTCCACTAAATCAGAGTAGAATTATGATAAAATAAAATAAAAAATCTCTCTTTGGCAACTTTGAAGTAACTAAATTTTTTTTATTTTTCTCGTCTCCTATTTAGTGGAAAAACATCCTGGATAGTGAAGTGTATTTTGTGAAGAAAATAGTGAAACGTATTCTTTATTAATTAATTAACGAACTGTAAGTATTCTTAAAACGTTGCCATGAAAATTAGATGTCCGTTAAGTACCTATTTATATTTTGTGATTGATAATTGGATTATTAGTGTATTTGATTTGTAACTAGTGCGTCTTAGTTTCTGCCAACCCCATTGGAAAAGAAGCGTGGCGTTATATTACCTAATTAATTTACTCCAAACTGCTGTGATCTGAAATCAAGTGTTCAAGCTGTGTTTGATATAGTTTATGACTGAAAAAAAGGTTGTTTTAATTTTGGAAAGTTCCCACTGTATAAATGTTTATTAGTCAAGTGTTAAAATTAGATTTTTACGCGATTATGCACATTTAAACATTGTATATAGGTATTCGAATCGAACACAGTACAAAAATGCATCATCATCATCTTATTTAAGGTGGTTTCAGTCCATACAAAACTTGGACGCACAACACGCGTAGACGGAATTAATAAAAGTAATATTTTATATATGAAAAAATTGTTTAGAAAAAAATCTAGTTGCCGCGCCACAAATAACATTTGCAATTTACAATATAATTACGAAAATATAAAGCTTTTTAAATGTATGAAAAATTTCAAAGCTTTATATTTTCGTAATTATTTTATAAATTGCAAATGTTATTTGTGACGCGGCAACTAGATTTTCTAAACTATTTTTCCACATATTATACAAAGTTAAAGTTAATATTAATACCGTCTACGCGTATTATGCGTCAAAGTTTTGTATAAAATTGACCCATCTGCAACCACGTTAAGAGCTACGCTCTTGTCGGTGGAGTATTCGCCATACAAAAATGCTAAGGTCTTGAAATAAAACGTTCAACAATTAAATATACGCTATAAAATACTTTATTGTTTTTTATAATATAAATTAAAATAATTAAAATTCCATAAATAACATTAGGTATAATTAATATAATAAAATCTTACTTCCCAATATTTAAATCACTCAACAGCCTATCGAAAACATCATCTGCATCGGTACCACTGTTTTTTGGCATAAAATCATCCATTACTCCATTTTGGAAATCGCCAAAATCATCATTTGTCGCGCTCATGTCAGCTAAACCAAGTTCTGTCAATAATGACAAGTGATCAATGTCAGTTTTGACAGGATTGTCAGTTGTGTCAAAACTAGGCAGAAGTTTGTCGGCTGAATCTGAACTATCCACATCTTTATTTTGTCGTCGATTCAAAACTTTTGACTCTTTGCTTTCGCTGTCAGAAATATCGTGATATTCTTGGATTTCTTTTCCGTATTCTATTTCTTCGTCGTCGTCTTGAATTTCCTGTAAATATAAATTATTCAGATAATAAAACAGGTCAAGTGCGAGTCGGGCTACTAGCACACCGAGGGTTCTGTACCACACAACATATTATCTTATTAAAACGTCTTTTTTTCTTTAGCCTGGACCTTTAGCACGAGATCGACTCACACTTGGCTGGTTTTTATTATTTGTTGTTATACTGTAAAGTTTGTTCCATAGTCACACCAAGTTTGACGCTTGTATGTTTATCGTTTTTATTACCGAGCGAGAAGAAAAAACATCGATAAAAACTAGTTTTTTGTAAGAGTTAAGTTAAGTTTAAACCTTAAGTTTTAACTTTTTTTCATTTTTGTTATTTGTTAGCAAATGTGCCGTAATGACGCACACTCTGTTAAAAAATAATCTGTCTAGCTATAACGGTTCAAAAGTTACATTCCTAAAAAGGTATGACAAACGGAAGGACGGACAGCGTAGGCTTATGAATAGGGTCCCGTTTTGACGAGAATTACTGGGAGAAGAAAATGTCAGTCTGTTCAGGGCTGCAGTCTCTGGGCACATCTTGGACACTTGACTGTCACTTCATACAAATGGGAAGAGTCTTCCTATCTTCCCGGAAGATGGGAAGAGTGTTCCCATCTTCCCGGAAGACTGACAAAAGATAAGCATGTGCGATACCTACTGAGTGCGTGTGAGATAGGAATACATCATTGCCTATATTTCTGCCACGCTTCCTACCAAGAAGTGGTGAGTTAAAACTTGGTGGGGGCAGCAGTTCATGTCCCATACCAAAATCTTCAAAACTCTTTATAATAATAGTGTGTATGTTGGTACATACCAAAGTTATGATAGTGTAAAGTATGTAGGTATTGTACATACCGAAGTAATGTTACCAGCAGATTTGTACTGGAAGGCATTTTGTGATAGGTCCACTTCGACGGGGAACAGCGACGAGTTTTCATTCAAATGCTCCACTGTTTCACTGAAATCAATAAAACGCTCACGCATTTGGTCTCTAGAGTGCCAAAAAGGAACAAACATACATACATAGGTAAATAGGCTGATAAACACATTACCCTCTGCGTCGCGCAGTCGGGTAATAAATAAGGACAAACAATAATTCTTATTTGTTGGTGTGTTGGTTATTGAAACACACCAATTCTACTCTTTAGTGTTCCGTACCAGAAATTGAAAAACGGGACACTTATGAAATCACCTTAGTGTCTGACTGTCTGTCCGTCTGTTACACGCATTTTTCTCAGAAACCGTTAGACATATGAAGCCTTGCCTTCTAGGATGAGCCTCACAGATCCCAGCTTCCGAGGGCGCGGAGAGAAGGAAGAAACCATGGAACATATTATACTGTGTGACTGCGATGTCATGGCGGCTAAACGCATGTGCCTTCTGGGAGAAGGTTTTCCAAAACCGGGAGATTACAGGTTTCTTCCCCTGAATGGTATTCAGTTGCGACTCACACCGACAGTCCCTCATTTGCGACGTTTTGAAAATAAAAATATAGGGGTCAACAATAGATCCCCAATTCTACCCAATGGGGTATGGGCTTGCCAGCCCCCACAATAAGACAAGATAAGATACAGTACTTGTGATAAACGGCCAGTCCTTGGATGAACCGCCTCAGCTGATAGGCGACGTCCTGAGTCTTCTTGTTGTCCAATAACTCCAGTTTCACTAGGACGTCTGAGCGAAGTCTGGCGAACCTAGCTCTCGCGTCCTGACGGCAACGTAGGATTAATCTGTCGACGAAATATGGGTTATAATATAAATCAGTTTTGCATTGCTCCGTTCGCACTGTTTGTCTAATCTCTGTGGGTGCCCCTCGGTCAAATCAAGATGTCATCATGTGATTTCATTTCATTTCGTCTCGTCTCGTCTCGTCTCGTCTCGTCTCGTCTCGTCTCGTCTCGTCTCGTCTCGTCTCGTCTCGTCTCGTCTCGTCTCGTCTCGTCTCGTCTCGTCTCGTCTCGTCTCGTCTCGTCTCATTTCATTTAATATGGCACACCAACAGTATACATATTTAAACATTTACAATAACATAGGAATCTGAGTCTGAAATCGTGACGTCGTGAATCTCTGGTGAGTCTAAACGTGAAGTTTTTCTCGTTTTTCTTGTGGGTGGCATGCTAGCCGAGCTGGAGTACTGCAGTAGTTGCCTAGTGGCGATATAGCCTCAGGGTTAAAAGCTCCAAAAAAATACATGCCTGCCATGCAAGAGGCCAAGGAGGTTCGATCCCCGTCCAGGCTTACTCTGAATGGGTTTATAGGAATTTATGTTCGATTTGTAACACCACTGGTTTTTCAGTGATGGAAAACATCGTGTGGAAACATGCATGCTTCAATTTCGAGGCATGTATTGTACCCAAGTGGCGACGGGTTCATTCCGTTACAGTTTTGGTAATACTAGTGAAAACTAGCTGGACACGGAGTAGATGTTTTCAGAATATATTTGATTAGACCCTCGGGAAATAAATTTGTGAGAATTAGGGTTTTGAAATTCCCGAGAATTCCCAGGTACCCTGGAATCTTCAACAGATTGAACAGAGTTGGCCACGACCAGAGTTGGACATAGTCTTTCCGGGAATTCCCGAGAATTTGAAAACCCTAGTGACCATTATGATATGCTGGGTGCTGGAGCCCTCGGGGGCACCTACGGCGTCTGCAACACTATTAATATTTGGTTGTAAGGGCTTAGTCAATGACCAATAGCTACTGCGACCTGGACAGATCTATTGTAGCTGTGTCTGCACCCCTAGCACACTTACCTATATTCATAATTGCCAGTTTCGACCCTATAAAGTGGCTCCTGCAAAGCATTATAGCCGTACTCTTCATCGTCCATCTCTTTCACTTTGAGGCAGTAAGAGAGGTATTCAAACTTTGTGTCGGCATATTTTCGTATCGTCAACTTTGTGTCCGGTATGGCCTTGTTTAGGTAGGTACCCATGTCTGCTAGGATCTGGAAAATGTAAGGTTTGATTTAAAGCGCCAGTCTACACCGTTCATCTTGTCTTCCTTCGTCGGATTCCGCAACGAATTAAATCAAAGAAGGTAGAAGGAAGATAAGCACAAATATCCTGCTTCCCTCCATTGCAAACGGGTGTTATAGGACGTTATAGGACTTGGCCTCTCATCCTTTGTCCGTTATCTCCTGGTGCGTGCACCAAAACCAGGAATAATAATGGCAGGACCGTACCGCAAATTGGTAGTTTTGCGGTAACCTGGTCGTCAACCATTCCGGAAAAGCACCAGCTTAATACAAAACAGAAAGAGGAACCAAAACCAATAAGCCTTACAAGTATGTCATAATATTCAGACTAAGGGTACGCCAAAGCTGTAGGAGGAAGCTAAGCTGTGAATTGCTTAGCAGCGCAGCTCTGATGGGAAAGGGCTTAGCAGAGTGATGTTCTTTACATACAAATTACAAAACGAGCTAGAGATTTGTGCTCTGTATGCAAGCGATGGATTCGTCTTTATCCTCATCCTCGCAGAGCTCTGGGCGAAAAAAATCCTAAGAGTGTTATTTTGTTGATCCTGATTTACCTACATGGGCAGGTACGGACACTCCCTGCAAATAGTAGGCAATGGTCTAGGTGCTCCTGTCTCACTCGCTCTCACTCAGTATTGCGCAGTATTGCGCTTGCTCACCTCTTCTTTTATTGTCATTTTTAAAATTTTTTGTATGAAGTGACAGCCAAATGTGATAATGCTTTAAAGTAATTTGTCACTTTTCACTCACTGGTTTCAAAGCCTTCAACATTTTGATGCCGTCTCTCTCTAACAGTCGGTGGTACTCTCCAAACTTGGTAAACGCCTCGGAAGCCCTGGCCTGGGGCTCTTTCACCCCGATAGATGCAAATATATCACCAATCGACTTGTAGGTTTGGAGCAAATCGAAGTAGGATTTCAGCATTCTATAAATGAGAATAGAAATCGATTGATATTACGTACAAGCGTTTAATACTAACAACTCTTGTCATCTTGAATAAACCCACGACTCAGGGGATGGTTACAGATACTTAGCTATAGCTACCAAAGTAATAAAAAAGGCCATGCCTCTAATTTTAGAGGAGTAAGAAGCACATACTGCAGGCTCGTGCGTGCGAACGGAACGACGCGCGTGTAACGAGTCAATTATGTTTCTCTAGTAGGTATAGTTTTTGCGAAAGGGACTTTCCTACATTCTGTGAAAAACATGAACTTAATATTACCACCGTAAGGTGAAAAGCATGTTTGGCTAGGGATACATTCTGCGAAAAGAACGTTTTGCTAAGGGTAAATTCTGTGAAAGAGACGTTTTGCTAAGGTACATTCTGTGAAAGGAACGTTTTGCTAAGTGTAGATTCTGTGGAAGGGGCGTTTGTGAAGGGTAAATTCTGTGAAAAGTTCGTTTTGCTAAGGGTACCAACGTTCTATGAAAAGGGAGTTTTCCTAGGGATACATCATGTGGAACGGACGTTTCGCTATGGGTACATTCTGTGGAAGTGACGTTTCGCTAAGGGTACATTCTGTAAAAAACGAATTTTCATTTTGCTAAGGGTAGGTAAATTCTGCGATAAAAACGTTTTGCGAACGGTGTTGATTTTGCGAATAGAGTGCCAGGGGTGTCCCTATACCTACTAACCTTTTAGCATGCTCCACCAGCCTTTTATAAGTAGTCTCAGTTTCTCTCAGTTCATTAAGTTTGGCGACCAAAGTATCATTGCACAGTATAGCTCTGGACAATCCCAGAGCATCAGCTGCTCCAGAAGACATGTTCTCAACCAGGCGGTGCTTCATCTTCTTCATTATAATGTCTAGAGACTTGCCTTGTTTCGGGTCCGCGTGCAGTTTGTTATAGTTTATTGTTACTTCATCCTGGAAATTTGGGTTTGGAGAAGGTTTCACTATCATCATGAGTCTATCATGTTTCCACTAACATCATCATCATTAGCCTCAACAAGAAATCAGTGATAACCATCAGTATCAAATTAAAGATTGAAAAATTTGTCTCGGGCGGAACTTGAACCCGCACTCTTCTAAACTGGGGAACTGCGTTATCCAATTTCGCCACCGAGCCCACTACCCAGAGAACGAAATTTTCAATCTGTTGAGTACGACACCACCAGTATATTGGGTATGTGTAAGGTTAACCAGTGAGCAGTTAGGTCTGGGCTATTGGACCCCGATTCCCCATTTAGACTTACCAATTCATGATTAGTAATCACTAAACGATAATCAATTTTAAATAATTAGTAATCATAAATCAAGAAGATGACAGTCACCATCAAAGGACTTATCCTTTACTCATTTTACTGGTTGGCCAGGGAGCACCCTCTAGACCAAAATGAGGAATTAGCGCAGCAATAAGAAAGAAGAACAAAAAGATTAGTAATATCAACTAAACAGCTAGGCACTAACTCGCACTGAGCCCGCGTGGTGGAGTATGGCCCACTTCCTCTCACCTTTATTCGTGGGAGCCCTTTGCCCTGCAGTGGGATCCTACAGGCAATAACTGACTTTTTAAATAGTTATTGATTGATTACCTTTGCAGACTGTATCATTTTTGCAACTTCTACTTTAGTCTTCCCTTTCACAGTTTGTCCATTGACACCGACCAGCTCGTCACCACTTTGTAACGTGCCATCTTTTGAAGCTGGTGTGTTGTCGAATATCTGGAAATATGAAAGTATTTATGAAAAAGAGATGGATCAACTGTGTTGAGGAAGATCCGAGGGCCATGGGCAACTACACCATCTGAACAAGGAAAGCTAGCGTTGAAGAAGGAAAGCCAGGAATCGTAACAGATAGAATTCAATTGTAGAGGAGGCAAGGACCAACCAAGAGTTGTAGCGCCACAGAAAGTAAATGTGATTTTTTAATAGTTTGGTACATTATTCTCAGAACAGAGAATAAACCAGAAGGAACATAATTATAACCTTCATTGTACTTATCATACTGTGTCGACAAACTAGGAGAACTAGCTACCTATCTAGCGACTAAAACGCTTTGACTATTTATTATAAGGACTAGCCTTGCGGTAGCATTTCCCCTCTACCACGGTATAAGATCAATTATTGTTCAGTGGCAGTGACTACAGCACATCCTAGCTACGACGAAAAAGAAAATGAGACAAATGATTTTATGGCTTCAATTTGAAGTGCGTTTGCGGTTTCAGGTTTGCTCTCGATTCTGAGTTGTTATTGTGGATTTCTTTGGTACAGAGAGAAACGTATCACATGAATAAATGCATACAGACAAAGCTTCGAACAATCACGCTAGTGAACAATATATGGGAGATACAGATAAATGTTGTGGGGACTGGAGCGCACAAAATGATCACGTGACGCGCTCGCCCAATGTCTCCCATAGATTGTCCTCTAGCGCGACCGGTCGAAGCTTTGTCTCTGTAGATAAGCTATTTACTCATGCCTTCATATGCTGCTAATCTGATTGTGGCAAGAGTAAATAGTAACCCAGTCCACACTTAAGAATTATCCCAGATTGACAGCAAAATTACCGTGTTTTTATCGCATCAAAAATGACAAAAACTCTCGTATCTTAGAACCTAAAAGAGTGTGAAATGATGCGTGAAATTCAATCATTCTTACCTATATTGCATGCCACTATTAAATGTTTTAATGTTACCTATTTATAAGTAGACAAGTAAGAGGTTTTTAGGGAATTTTTGTAAAAACTCTTGATTGAAACGACACAGCGAGGAAATATTTTCTATTAAAATTTTTCTCATTAGAACTTCAATTTTAGTAATAGGTATTTGAAAACTATTTTACGCGATACTTAACGCCAAAATGATGTATATTATTGGATATATTATTTGACGGATTATATGGTTGAAAATAGTGATTTGATACACAGATTTCATTAAATTACAAAATTATCGTGGATTATCCTGGAAATTTTGTGAGTTATCGTGCGATACCCGACTTTTATTTTCCATCGCATGCCTCTCAAAAATATCGTGGATCTAGGATAATTATCGCACGTCTGGCAACACTGTAGTAACCTAGACTCACCTGAACAATATACAAGCATGGACATAAAGGTGCCCCGCCGCCGATACTGATACCTATGAGGTTCTTCTCGTCTTTGCTTAGCACTACACTGCCTGACGTTACTGTCATGCCCCTGAAAATATCACGTTACATAGTAAACTTTAGACATAGATATGTTGCAACGTTTTTTTATGTAGTTATATCTTTGACTATTTATTATAAGGACTAAACTTGCGGTAGCATTTCCCCTCTGCCACGGTATAAGATTAATTAATCATGTGCATTTACAATCAATTTTATACCTTATGCCTAACCGAGACAGCCCTATAATTGTGAAACAATAATTCGGAACTTAGAACGTCTGGGATTCACACGAGATTTCTTTTCATGATTTTTAACGTTCAAAATTAGAATCTAAATTTATGGGGAATAAAATCCAAAGTTGCGGATTTCGTGTTACCTCGCCCCCCGCAAAGAGTGGCAGAAATGTTTGTTCATAGAATTACACGCGTAACTAATCCCTATATAAGTAGTGAAAGAGTTACATCGACTCGGGAAGCGATGGCGGGACGCCCTGGATAAATTTGACGACCAACGGCCAAAGGTTGCCCGAAACAGGAACGAATGGAAGAGAAAGGCCTTTGCTCAGCATTGGGCTGATATATATTGACTAAAAAAGGTACATTTTGGAATTCTGCTCTATCTTGAATACTCTGAAAGTATCAACATTAAATTAGACCGTTAATATCATCTTGGATTGTATAAGCAATTATATCGACAATTCTCAAACGGTGGAGCAAAACATCGTAAGGAATCCTGCATACGCTGAAAAAAAAGTTCTGATGCATGTGTGTAATCCACCAATCCGCATTGTGCACGCGTGGTGGACTGATGCCCCCTGTGCTCTGCAGTGGGACGTTTAATAGGCTGATGATGGTATAGGCCAGAAAAATTAGGCTGTAGCTTATCTAATATGGAGGGAAGCCAGATATTTATTGTTCCTACTCCCTATCTTCATTGATTAAATTAATTGCGGGTTTCAAGACAGATTAGAGTCATCCCTCGGGCTCGCTGGACTTCATTGTCTATAGTGTTGTGTTGCCGCTGTTAATCCTGGTTTACAGGAGTTACAGCGATGGGAATGTGTGGTGGGCCTAAAAACCCAAACTTTTTGCTTTTAAATTTAATGAAACTAGGTGGTTATAATTCATAACTTGCTTAAAGGCATGAGTGTATAAAAAAATATTTCTACGTTTTCTACCGTTTAACTAGCTTTCTAAAACATTCGCTATTTTTTCTATTTTATTAGTAATTTTAAAATTAATACTTTGCTTTATAATAATGGGTACTTACAGTATAAAACACTAAACAATTCTAGGGCAACTGAGGAGAGGAAATAAATAAAACAATTAAAATGTTTATCCAATTTATTTAATGTCAGCAATAAATATGATTTTCTAGCTATAATTAGATAAGCTAGCGAGAACTATTTTGAGGATCTGCAAACATAAAAATGACACGTTTTAAAAACAAACATATTACGAAAAAACGTAGCATTTAAAATATTTTTTTTTTTCTAGAAAATAGCATCAAACGAAGATGTTTTTATTTTTAGCCTGAACTTCTGGGTTCTCTACAAGTCAAAGGTTAGTATAAATCTTAGGAGCATAGTATAGCTGTTTTTTTTTAAACTACATAGCTATGTATTTTTAGCTTGCAGAATAGGCTTTATGATCAATTAGTAACTTACATCAAGTCTTGATGTTGAATCATATATCTCTCTCGTCTCAGGTCATTGAAAATGCATTCAGTATTCTCAATATCTTGGATTTCTTCATTTACTTCTCTGTAAATTAATAATATATATATATTTTTTTAATTTTTATTTAATTGAATAAAGAAATTTAGAATAACACAATACAATAATAATAATACATTTATTTAACAGCTCAAACTTAAAACTAGGCACATTTCAAATGAAAAATAGTAAAAAAACCTATCTAGGTACACCGATATTATTGATATCAAGTTAAAGAGAGGTGAGATTAATTATTTCATAATATACCAATTAGTATGCCGGATATATTTGCGTGCCATTTATAATCTGCGTTGTCGAGATTCACTACGAGATCTTTTTAAAGATATCAGTATCTTGACTTTCTACAGTCAATATATTTACGAAAATATTTTATACGTTCGGAAAAATTTGTATCTCTTTCCCAAAAACAGTGACGTTCATAATTACAATACAAGAAATAAAAATAAATTAGTATTCCCACATTTTCGACTCACTAAGGTAAACACATCTTTCATTGGGGATAAGATACCAGAGGATATTCTAAACTTGCTAGACAAAAAGTGTAAGTCCCATGTTAAACAAGTCCTCTGTAAAAAAGGCTACTATAAACTCGATGACTATTTGAATGACCAAAATGTCTGGTCTTGACAATGTTACTCTATGTAATGCAATATTGTATTTTAATTGTACTTTTTATATTTTGTTTTGTTTAAAAGATGTGTGTTGTAGAGTTTCTGGCCGCATCTTCTCTCAACGGAACACCTTCCGACGCGGTGGTAGAGTCAAAAAATGACGTCAAAAAGCTATCTATGTGATATTATTTTGAATAAAAAATTTTTGAATTTTGAATTTTATTAGAATTTTTACGCATGCAAAAAATACCTGTCTTTCGTAGTGTTAGAATAAAATCTACTCTAGTACAACTTTACTTATGATCGAATTTGCATTAATTAGAATTCGTCAAATCGGTTTAAAAGTATGTGTTGTTTACTCAAATAGAAAGACAGACACAAACATTATTATCCTAGATAAACATTAGTTATTTGATATGTACATAAAGAAACCAAATTATTTGAAATTTAATTAATGCTGTGGTATTTCATACAGCTTGCTTTGTTAGGTAATTCAAAAGGTTTTAAGAATGTTATGAAATAATGTCTTATACATTATCGTACTTTCAATATTTTGTTCGGCGATAAAGGCCCGGTATACTTAATGGTAAGCCAACTTATCAACGGTCAGCTTAAGGTGGTTGCAGAGGGGTCAATTTTATACAAAACTTTGACGCGCATTACGCGTAGACGGTATTAATATAAGTAACTTTGTTTATATGGAAAAAAAGTTTAGAAAATCTAGATGCCGCGTCACAAATAACATTTGCAATTTATAAAATAATTACGAAGATATAAGGCTTCGAAATATTTCAAACAAAATTTTATCAATCAATCAATCAAACAATCAAATATACTTTATTTTACACCAAAAACATAAACAGTAAAATACAGAAATAAAATACAAGAGGCACAAAATAAGGCGGTCTTATCGCTAAGAAGCGATTTCTTCCAGACAACCTTAGGGTAGAGGAAACGGTGAAAAGAAGAAAGATTTATAAAGATTTTATTTAGATTCTTTTTTATTTTATCTTCGTAATTATATTATAAATTGCAAATGTTATTTGTGACGCTGCAACTAGATTTTCTAAACTATTTTTCTATATATAAAATACTACTTTTATTAATTCCGTCTTCGCGTATTGTCAACTTTTGTATGGACTGAAACCACCATGTGATGCAAGAAGATATCCCGAGTGGCAAAATATGAGATCATCCGAGGCACCCTAGCCAGTCAGCCTCGATACGACCATTGCTGACTGGCTAATCTTTACACTACAACACGACTGATTTTAATGCGATATAGTATAGCTCAAGCTGACACGAAAGAAGAAGAAGCTTATATAAGGTCTAACAAAATCAGCTGAAACAATTTTAAGGGGATGATCAGACCATCAAACTAAACAACTTTCTCTATGGGACCAATATCGAAATCGCGAAAAACAAATCAGCTGTCCCATACAGTTGGGTAGACTTAATATTTGCAGTGTTGTATGGGACAGCTGTTTTTTTTTTCGCGATTTCGATATTGGTCCCATAGTGAAAGTTGTTCAGTTCGATGGTCTGATTATCCCCTTAAAATAGTTTCAGCTGATTTTGTTAGACCTTATATACGAAACTCTAGAAACGAAAAGATTTCAAGAGTCTTGATTGCTTATTGCTTATTGAGGTCAATAAATTTCCTGAATTCATCCATTCGCCGTAGTTTAAGCGTCAGGCGTTTGTTATGAAGCAAATACTTTGTTACTATTATATAAAAGTAAAAATAGTGATGCAATTGGGCAGATACTTACTCTTCAAGTGTTTTGATTTCACTCTCATCTTTAACGATTTCTTGTGTTGCGGCACTGAGTTAAAAAAATATGATTACGATCTTACCACATCCTTTTGAAAATTATAAAGGCTTATTTGAAAAAAATAACTTGAATCACGTTGATTATCTTATTGTACAGGGTGTCAGGAAAAGTATAATTAATCTTTAAACCACATAGTCTACCTATCAAACTGAACCACTTTTACTATGAGAGCAAACCTATAGAGCGCAAAAAAAAATCGGTTGTTCCATACTAACCTGCAATGCAAATAGTAGGTATATACTTTTGGTGTGCCATATTAAATAAAATAAAATAAATAAATGCCAACTCGACTCAAACGTATGGAACAGCAGATTTCTCTTGTTCTGACAGGTTTGCTCCCATAGTAGAAGTTGTTCAGTTTAAAGGTACCTATGTGGTTTAAAGGATAATGATACAGAACCTTACCACCCTTTAGAAAGAAAAGCAGATAGTCAACTAAAATTATAAGTTTCAAAGACGCTAAAAACAATCATAATATTAAATACTTACGTTTCATTAAGTGTTACTAATAACTTTGATTTAAAATGTTCCGTTTTATTCAATGTTTTGCTAAATAGAGAAACAAATTAATAAAAAACGAAAATTAACATAAATTGTTGTAAAAAATTTAATATAAATAATCAAAGATTAGTAATTACTAATCATAATGATAACACCATTACTTTCGTGTGGCGTGTGGTATTTATAATGGATTGTATTTGTCTATTCTTACTGTACGTGTACATTTATATAATATTTATGTTAAGTATAATGATTAATGAGTTAATAAGTAATAAAAACTAAAGATACTTACCTAATTAAGGAAACAAATTAACAAACGAAAATTAACATAAAAATCACTGCAGAAAAATTAAATGTTAGTAAGTACCAAATCAAAAATTAGAAATTAATAAATAAAAAATTAAAAAAAATTATTTAACTCAATAGTTACATTTTAAATTTGAGGAAATACTCAAACTACACTTTACTATATTTTTTGAAGTTACTGCTCATAATCCAATTATTTTTGTTATGGCTGTTTGAAAAATAAATAAACATATCTGCCTGATGTAAAACGAACTAAGTAAATAAACTTAATCGTAAACGAACTTTACAAGCCAAATAAACTTGTTCTAAAGGTTCCTATTTTTTTTTGGTTCTTATTTTTGATAATTTTTTTTTATTCATAACGGGTTTGCGCTTGGCTTCATCTCACCTGACGGGAAGTGTACATTAGTGTACATTTAACTAGTTAAATAACAATAGGTGTAACCTCAGGGTTAAAAGCTCAATTAAAAAAATAGGTATTGACGTCCGCCAAAATCTAAAGAAATAACGTACACCGAGAAAATACCTATTAATCAGTAAAAATAATTTTTTTTTCAAACATTTTCAAGAATTACTTATTTTTACTATGAATTTAGGGGCATAGGTGCATATGTATTTATACTAAAAGCGACTAAACAATAGGTAGGTAAATAGATGAATACATAAAAAAAGGAAAATTAATTACAGTTTATCTTCGAATGTATAGTGCATCCACGAAGCTTGGAGCGGGTAGAAAAGCCTCGGGTCACTAAATGGGAATTGTTGCTGCCACATTTTCCTACTAGCAAAATATAGGGTATATTTTTGACAAAAAATAACAATAAAAACACAGCTGAAACTGCGCAGACAATTTCAAACAATAGATAACATTCTGCAACATAAAAAGGAAGGAAGTTACGTAGGCGATAACGGGAATCGCTGATAAATAGTTCAGAAAAATATTTGTTGGACTAATAGTAAAGTTAAACCAACAATCTTGTTACTTACAGTTTGTCCTCCTCGAAAAAGAAGTCATCGTCATATTCTTGCATCATTTTGTATTAGTAATTATGAAATGTTTTGAGAATACGTGTAGCAAAACATGAGAGTTGTCAAAATTATTGATTTTTCTGTTTTGTATTTTCCGAGGGAGTTTCGGTCGGTAAAGCAGTGTGTGCGTTTCCGCCAATCGGGAGGGAGGAAGAATCGCGGGAACTGTTTTTTTTTGGCTCGGGGTAAAGGCTTTTTAGCCAACTAAACTAGAGATATCATTTTTCTCACAAAAAGACAAACAGTGGATACTAAAGACTTTTATTAATATTTACAGGGTAGACCAGATACCCGAGATACCTCGTATCAACACCACTTGCACCGCCATTCCGAAGAACAGTGTTGGGCTTTGTTTCTGTCGTGGCACGTCTTTGTAGACTGTATAATAATAATTGCGATAAGTCGGCAGACATCTACTCTGACTCTCTCGCTAGGTTCAGAAGGAACATAGTTTGAAGGAAGAAAGGGGAAAATAGGAGAAGGATAACGGAAGGGAGTTTGCTCATTGTATTGTCTCCACCACGTTATCACTGCAATTGTTATTTGTCACTTTCTCATTTCGTGTATTTTACTTTTTAATTTTCTAAAATATAATAATAAACAGTACCTAAGTTATTTGTCATCTGAGGTCAATGTTTCTCTTTCATTGGGTGAAACGTTCTATTTTTTTCCCTTTTGTGACTGTAAATTACGCATGTTGTGTTCACTTTTAAGTGGTTATGCATTTAGCTTAAGACGTAGTTAAGTATCACAATGATTGTATGAGTGTAATAACTGTAAGTGAATCAAATAAATAAATAAATAAATAGACAGTTGCATTACTTTAACGGGGATTGTACTCATGATACTGAACAATATTCCAAAAGGAACAAGAGAAATGCGCAAAAAAAAAAACGATTTTCCATCGACCAGCTGATTGTATTAAGTAGATATTTACAAAATCTAATTTGTTTATTCAACAGCATTTTATTATTCATTTTTTTGTCATTCTGGTTACAAAAGGTATTTAGTGAGCTACGTAACAATTGACCTGTAGAGGTCATTATTTAATAATCATTTGAATACTTTGAGTGTACACCTACCTAGGTATAAATGTTGGTTGAAAAAAGGAAACTGAAATTATATTATTATTTATAAATAATTGTGTTGTGTTGGGTGGATTTGACGTCCACTGCCGGCTGGACGGTTGGATAAATATACCCTTGTAATGAAATTAAAAATTCAGGTAAGTACCTAATTACAAAGTACCTATTATATAATTTGTATAATAAAATTAGTGATTACTAATTACTTACTATAATGAGGTGAAAACACAAGGTTGCGCGCCTACAACATTACATGACAGTGGGTAAGTAGGTACAGTGTCACCAACTTATCTGTAGAATGAGCGATGGCGCCACTATCTGTATCAAAGAATGATTTCATTTTGAGAATAATTTCTCGTACACCACTTTCGGCATGATTTTCACAAAAAATGCTGAGAAATATTTAGAAAAACAAGAACTCGATTGAACAGCACAGACTACATCGACTGACAGCAACAAAATGACGTTTTCAAAAGTAGTTCCGCTTTTGGCCATTCTACAGATAAGTTGGTTGCACTGTAATTGAAAGGACACTCCAATAGGTAAGTAATTATTTATTTCCTTTTTGGATAACTTACAGCTAAATAACAGTTTTGTGACAAGACTTAACTGTGTAATCTTATTCATTACATAATCTTAAATTAATAAGTTCAATGACAATACCAGTTACGGATATATTATACAAAATTACTGAACTACTTTTTTTAAAGATATGTTTTGCAATTATGTCATCAGTTGCAATTAAACGGCATACCTCAATATGTTTTGTATATAGGGTCCTTTTATGCTGACACTTTTTTTAAGGGGATGATCAGGAGTGCGATTTTTGAATTTCATTCGCTGAGCTCAGCAGTTAAAAAGGTCTATATTACTATGTAGACATGCCTCTTTCTACTACTGATTTGACATTAAAAAATCACACGCCAGGAGTGCGATTTTTGAAAGTCAAACCTGTAGTAGAAAGATGCGTATTTCCATACATTTTCAAGTACTGAGTTCAACGTATGAGATTCAAAAATCGCATTCCAGACCGTCAAACTGACCAAATTTCTCTATGGCACCAACATCAAAATCTGCTGTTCGATACAAAACTGCAAACTTACTCGAGCCAAATGTATGGGACAGCAGATTTTTTTTAATCGATATTGGTCCCATAGGGAAAGTGGTTCAGTTTGATAGTCTGATCATCTTCTTAAAAAACTGTCAGCATATTAAGTTGGACCCTGTATAATCCATACGAAAATGTTTAATCCAAAAGTGCGTCTCTATTCCATATTCCATCTATTTCTTTGTCACCCTCATTTATCAGAGAGGCAATCGGAAGTGAGGGAAGGAGAATAGGCTGCTTTTGGCCCAAACAAAGTTCTGCGCGGGCAAAATCTTATCTAAATTATTATAAATTTCGTCCAAAGTAGCTGGACTGGACTTTTTATAAGAAAATTAAAAAAAAATTAGCGTGATGTTTTAAACTTTATTAGAAGAATATTTTAAATGTTTTGTCTAGTAGGCGACACGCCACCCTGTATATAAATGGAAACACCAGTGGCTTTTGACATTGTAACTCCTTGGCCTGGCGATGGCGTAAGATATCAACCATTATGCTGTACCATAACGATCCGACGATTAAGTAAGCAACCTGAACTGCTTTAATGTAAAAGTTGCAATAATACGTTCTTAGTCAGGCCAGTATTGTATAGTTCGCCACGCGAGTTAGACTGTTTCAGTTGATATTTAAAATGAACAAATTAATTGTGAGTTTTTTTTTCTGTTGCGTTGGAAAAAAGTTTGAAGTGTCAAAAATTCCCGCGTCAGTTGACAGTTTACTTTTTAATTTTCAGCTGTCACTGTGCTGCGCTCTGCTTTATCGACAAGTGGTGTCCTTAACCGATCCCGTGGAACCAATCAAGGGATTCCTTCAGACAAACTTAGTTGGATTTCCAGTGATACATGACAAGCAAACTTGGATATTTGATCCTGATGTATCTTTGAAGAGACGAAGACTATTTATTGAACTACATGGAGACAAAGGGGAGAAGTTGATTGAAAGACTCGGTTTGGGAATCGATGGTGATGATGAAGAGAGATTGGCACAACAAAGGAAAAGGGACGAAGGACATTTAGGCGGATTAAACGCTTATTTACCGTAACATATTGTTTTTTTTAAAGAGCTGTACACAAATATAGGGTGTAATACTGAAATGTCGGGATAAACAGGGTTGGTTCAGACCATCAAACTAAACAACTTTATATCTTTGGGAATCTGCTGTTCCATATTAAACTCCAATGTCTCTACTCGAATCAAAAGGATTAAAACAGGTGTTTTTACCCGACTGCGGACTCAGAAGGAGGGTTATGTTTTTAAATTTTTTATTTCTGGTTTCCATAGAAACAGTTGGTCAGTTTGATGGTCTGAACCACCCCTCGAAATCTGTCGACTTATTTTATAACACCTTGTACTTGCATACATACTACATATACTCACGCATTTGTCCCATTGGGGTAGGCAGAGATAATGAATCGCCATCGGCTACGATTTCGACACACGACACGCTCGTCGGTTTCGGGTACATTTGATCTGACCCCTTGTAGTTATATTAAAATAATTTAAAAGATGTGGTTCAAGGTTTTTAAAATCCGCTTTATATAATTCTTGAGAAACCGGTCGTGTTTTTTGTCTGGAAAGTGACTGACTGATTCATTCTTCAAGGTTGTAATTTACGCTTAATATATGATAGAACAACCAATTATTATTCATGATGTTTGTTCACGCATTTCGAAATGCAGCAACCTTGATTTGCAATGTCTCATCTCAACTTCCCACTGGACTTGTAAACTAAGATAGGTACAATACGACCAGGAAAATAATTCCGCTCGTCAATCTTCGATTGCGCAGAGCAGTGCAAAATCGGGTAGTCTCTATCTCGCTCCAACTCGAATAGCAGCCTATGGATGCTTCGGCAGCGAAAAGGGCGCGAAAGCAATAAGCCAATAGTGGCAAGGTGTCACATACTGATTGGTCAATATAATTTCGCGCGCTTTTAAAATTTGTGCGCAGGTACATCAGTGAGACTTATAAACCTGGTACAATACGACCAGGAAAATAATTCCGCTCGTCAATCTATGTTTAAAAAAAAACAAAAAAAAAATCTTGGACATTGTCACACAAATTATCTAGTCACATATTAAAGTACCTGGACTTGTATTATGATGACTAGACAACGATATAGAATACATATATAGATACAAACATCCATAACTCGGGTACAAATATTCATATTCATCATATAAATATTTGTCCCTTACGGGATTCGAACCCGCGACCTTCGGCACAGCAGGCAGGTTCACTACAGACTGTGCTACCGGGCCGTCAAAATGTAGGCCGCCGTGTTTGCGCAGAGCAAGACCGAGTCCCCGACAAAACCCGAAGTCATTTAGTAATCAAAGGGTGTAAAATCGGATAGCAGCGAAAAGGGCGCGAAAACAAATTAGCCGATAGCGTAAACGGATTGAAGTTGGCACATCCTGATAGGTCAATATAATTTCGCGCGGTATTAAAATTTGTCGACTGCGCAGGTACATTGGTAAGACTTATAAACCTGGTACTACTGTACTTCGCTTATTCCCAGTGTTTTTCCCGTGCTTTTCACAGGAGGAATTTCCCTAAACATTTGGTTAGGATCTGATTCCAATAGAGTAAATTACTTACCTAGTGTAAAATCATTAACATTCGCAGCGTCTTTGACCTTGTAAGTAGAGGAAATAGAAGTAGGTGATGGAAATAGGATATCCTTAAAATAAAGAACAAATAAGTAGGTACTTAGATGTCTTTAACTTTAACTATACACTTAAATAAAAATATATATATATATTTTGTTCAAATCCATTTTTTTTATATATTAATTACTTTGGTATACTTATTTCTTTTCTTAAACAGATAATAATCAAGAATCAAGTAAAAGTCGTTCAAAGGTGTGTAGAGAATAAAGAATTACGCAACGATTTACGTATTATTTCCATCAATCAACCTTTTTATTATCTTTTGTCTGCTGTTACTGTGAGGTCCTGCGAAAATTTTGTTTTCGAAAAATTTTTATGACTGCCATCTAGTGATAAAAGCCCGTAACTTTTTTAAGTGAGTGAGTTTATTTAGAGAGGTGACACTTGTTCAGCTGTTGTTCTCATAATATGTATACTATGGCTTATAAGTGTTAGTCTCACAAGGTTCCAGACACTTTCAATAGATGGCGTTCGTTGTATCAAATGTACGAAATATTGCAACAACTATCCTAACGGATCTATGTAGATATTATACAGGGTCTATTAGGAAAAGGGAGTATCATTATTAACCTTTGAACCACATAGTCTACCCATCAAAATGAACAACTTTTACTATGGGAGCCAATCTGTCAGAACAAAAAAAAGTCTGCTGTCTCATACATTTGAGTCGTGTACGTATTTCAGTTTAGTATGGAACAGCAGATTTTTTTGCTCTGACTGGTTTGTTCCCTTAGTCATAGTTGTTTAGTTTGATGGGTAGAGTTATAAAGTTTAAAAGTATGTTTTAAAGTCTAATGATACTTTTCCTTACACCCTGTGTAATAACAAAGTACCTATTCATACCTTATAATTATTACCTGTTTTCAGCATAAGTAGGTTCTCAGAAGGGCTAGCACATCGCGCACAACAATGCGACAAAACGAGAAAACCGACATGCCCTTCTCTCCCTACTTATCTAAGTAACAAAGACCAAAGAAGAGGCACGTCTCGATTTTTGTCGGTTTATCGGGGGTGGCATGTTAAGCCCGGTCAGGATTCTTGCCTTTTATTACTGCGCCAGAAGGTAATGTTTTTCGAATTTATAGCACCACAATTTTAAGCGTGTAAGTATTCAAATAATGAACCCACCTTTCCTCAGGAATAGTGGCCGAAAAACGAGAAAAATTTTTGGTACTTCAATAAAAAAGGGCTGATCAGCCGATCAATTTTCTATAGACGTCAAAAGTTATAGTTTTTCGATTCATATACAGGGTGAAATTGATATCATTAGCATCCTTTTAAACTAAGAGTCTACCCATCGAACTGAACAACTTTTACTATGGCAGCAAACCGATCGGAGCAAAAAAAAAAATCTGCTGTTGCATACATTAGAGTCGCGAACTCGCTCGTCGATATTTCAATTTAGTATGGAACAGCTGATTTTTTTGTTGCTCCTATTGGTTTGCTCCGATAGTAAAAGTTGTTCAGTTTGATGGGTAGACTCTTAGTTTAAAAGGATGCAAATGACATCAATTTCACCCTGTAGTTTTTTAGTTTAGTTCTATCTAAAATTCTAAATACACCTTTGAAACTTTTATACCTACTACCTAGTAAAAAAAATTGGAGTGTAAAGGACATATTAACTTATCAAAGGTACCAAATTAGTGTAAATAGTACTTTACACTACAGGGGGTAAACAGTTGCATTACTTTAAGGGGTGATTGTACCCATGATACTGAACAACTTTTTCAATGAAACATATAGGAAATTAGCTAAAAACACTTTCCATACTAAATGCATCAGCTGATGGAACGTTTGTATGAAAAGTCGAAAAAACGTTTTGCTAATTTCCTACGTTTCTTTTGGAAAGTTTTTCAGTATCATGGGTACAATCACCCCTTAAATTAATACAACTGTTTTCCTTAACACCCTGTATAAACAAAAAATCTATGGTGATTCTAAAATATTTAAAACGACTTTTAAGCTTAGATCGAAGTAAAATTAACACGTTCCGGGACAGTGACCGGCTATAGACGTGATAACAATAAAAGTTCTATTGTGTCTCGTTCACTGCCCCGGAACGTGTTAATGGATATGTCCCAAAGCGCGTTAAGTTGAAACAGACAACTAGTACACTTGGTCCATACAAACTAGCACACTTGTCTGTCATTTTGGTACATATTTGAAGTATATCTGTCAAATGTTTTGCCTCATTTTTCTGGTTTTAAAAAGTTCGCGTAAGGCCCATCCATTAATTTTACTTTTATCTAAGCTTTCAAGAACATAGAACTAGGATTTTTTCTTAGACAGTTCTGGAAGAAAACAAAAGTTTCAAATATCATTTTCATTTATTTATTTCGTAAGAATTACAATATCGATTGAGACTTGACAACACTGAATCAAAACTTACATCTAATGACAATAATAATAAAACACAACTATGCTACAAATAATGGAAAATAGGATACCTAGCTATAACTAGTTGGAAAAAAAACATATTTGGAATAAAAATTAATTAAAATTTTATAAGAGTAAATATTTCGTTTGTGATAAAATTTGTCGAATATTCAATTTCTTAAAAATATTTTATTAATAATTTTCATAACTTTTTGAACATCCAAGAAAATTTATCACATTAAAAATATGTTGGTATTCTTAACTAGTAGGTAAGTATAATAAACCATTTTTGGATTTAAAAACGATCGTTGCATAAAACCTTTATTTATTAAAAGGTTTTCTCTAAATCCAAAAATGTACTTAATTTATTTCGATGGAGAATAAAAAAAAAACACTAAGACTGTAAAATTAAAAAAAAATCTTGATAAATGCATATGAAAAAGATTTTATTTGATTACATTACTATAACTAAGTACGAACTAATTTCGAAGATATTTTGTGACTATTCCTTAAAATTAGTTTTATCTTTATTTTTAAGAACATTTTTAAAAGACTTATTTTAAAAGCGAAATCCTTTAATTACTTAGTAAGGCACCTCTTGTTTTGGTTTCTTAAAAATCTTAAGAGAACATTTTTTACATTTTCAAAAAACTTCATTGCCAAAAACTGTATTCAATCCTAATATTTAGTCTTATTATCTAGTACGAACAATTGATAAAATTACACCTTAGTATGGCATTATTTAAAATCATAAATAACGATTTAATTATTTATTTAAGAGATCAAAAATGTTTCTTTCTAAGCAAATTATTATTTTAAATGGAAATAAAAAGGTTAATAACTATTACCTATCATTTTGTCATCTTGATTATTTGATTGAACAAAATGCCTCTTTAATGGACAAATTGACTATAATTATATTGTGAGAATAAAAATATAAACAAATAATTAAGTATCATTAGTAGTCATTGATTATGAATTGCCATTTTGGATGATTAAATTAGTTTTCAGCTTTCATATTTGGCGCTCATTAATTTCATGAAGTGTTAAAAATTGACCATGAAGTTAAGGAAGGGAAGGCAGGTACTTCATGTCTTTACTTTTTCTTTTATGCTTACATAAAAATTTCCAATGATAAAAAAAACTGTTTTATATTATCTAATTTAGTCCAATCATAAGCTGTAGTTCAAAACATTATACCACTATTCAATTACCATAGCAATTTTAAGGTTGTATTCAGATAATTAAACTAAACAACTTTTATGGTTCCAATAAAGAGAAACATTTCTGGCCCTGTACCCGGACCCCTTTCGATTTTCGATATATTGACACCATTTCGGTCCGAACTTCATTGTAATAGACATTCACATTGGATCGAAAATGTTCACGGAATTGCGAAGTTCGAATGTCCGGGTAGAGGCTCAGGACCACCCATTCAAATCGATCGACAGATCTTCTATAGTAGGTCCAAAAAACATTTCTCGTTACTCTTTCTTTGTTGTTTGAAGTTGTTCAGAATAATCTGAAAAGAAAACACCCTTAAAATTTTTGGTGGTATATAATAAATAACCTGGTGGTGTATTGGTTCCCCATTGGATTTTTTTAGATCGCGTCGTAATCAAATAATTTAGTCATTCTAGCTACGCAGCATTTGTTGAGATAAATGCCCAAAGGCGTATGTCACTTGCAACGTTATGATTTTGACCTCTCTGTTAATTTATTAATTTAATACAGTGTTATTTGTTCAAGGCGCTCTGAGTATTAACAATGAAATGGCTGGAACAATTGTTTTTCTTTTTTCTTCCATATAGGTTTTTCTTTTTGCCAAAAGCCGCCATCAAGACTGCGTGACCTGAAAAAGAAAAAAAAACTCTTATAAATTTATTTAATTACCACGACAGTCGGTCTTGTATCTACCTAACCCTATATCATTATTTTCTGCTTTTATATAAATAGGTTATAATAAGTAAAAGAGATTTTTTTTACTTTTTTTTCCTTAATATGCAGACGGTTTTTCAAGAACATGATCAATTCATACCATTAAACTGAATAACTTTCTTTAGCGGACCAAGATATAAATCGCAAACAAAACTGCTGTTCTATACAAAACTGCAATCCTATTTCGACCTAAATGTGTGGGACAACTGATTTTTTTTTCGCGATCTAGATGTTGGTCCTAAAAAAAAGATGTTCAATTTGATGGTCTGATCAATTATCATCCTCCTAAAAAACGTTTTGACTTATTAAGTTGGACGCTGAATTTTTCTTTTTTTTTATAATTTTGCCTAACCCTTGACACATCAGTCAATATACATATCTGTTAACGCTACTAAAACTATAGGTAGTTAGTACGTAGTTAACTAACAATACCTGGGTAGGTATATAAAATAATAAGTATCATCCGTCTATCTGATTGTAATGAAGAATAATTTAAGTATAATTTCATCGAATCACTCTTGTTAGCCTTCGGAACATGACTAAGCAATTTGCGATGGTAATAAAATAACAAGACATTCAAAGTGTAGAGTCAGCGTTAGCTTATGTTACCTGTCAAATGATTCCAATTGATTTTAACTGGTGATTTATAATGATTACGATTAAAATTTACCGCTATAGGTAACTATGATTATTTACTATTCACATAAGTTCACACACATCTATAGGGTTTCATAATAATTATAACGGTTTTTTTAAGGGGATGATTAATCAATCAATCAATCAATTATACTTTATTTGACACCAAAAAAAAACAGAGTATACAGAGAACAAACAATCAGGAAATACAAAAGGCAAAAAAACAGGCGATTTCTTCCAGACAACCTTAGGGTAGAGGAATTAGTGAAAGAAGATTGGTAGGCGGTGTAGATCATAATAACACAATATAGATAACATACACAAATAATGTTATACAAATACAAACATACTGTAATATAAAAATATATATATATATATAATATAAATACCTATAACAAATACATATTCATACGTACAAATACATATCATACATAAAAGAGTACTAAAACAACAATTATTTATCAAAGATAGAAAAACATGAACCAGAGAGGTGACCATTCAGGATAGGTAGTCAGTGCTCGAGGAAATGAGCTAGCTATTAGAACCCCAAACTGAACAATTTTCCCTATGGGCCTTTCATTTCTTTATTCGTAGTATAGGACCAACATCGAAATCGGGATAAGAATCAACTGTCCGGATATTCGGAGCAGGTTTACAGTTAATTTTTTTTTCTTATTTTTCTATTTTTTTTTTAGTTTTTAAGTATCAGTCGATTCCATGTTGGTTCTATAGGAGGAGTTGTTTGACCGTCTGATTATCTTCATTGCCTGAAAGACCCTATGTATTGTTGTATACCCATAAATGTATTCTTTTTTTATGGTTGGAAATTTTGTTATTTTTAGTTTTTACCAATTTGTTATTTTTAGTTGTAAGGCTAGCAATGTTCAGTTTCCGAATATTTATATTTCTTAAACAGAATGAAGTGGTGATACCCTTAATATACAATACTTGAACGATATTCATGGGAAGAAAGAATTGGGGTGGTTCACACCAAAATATAAGCAGTAAAATATAGAGAAATATCTAAACTATTATAAAACTGTAACAGGAAGTTTGTCTGTACATTGAAGATATTAACAAAAAAAAAGTTACGATATGGTTTTTGGTTTTTTTGAGTTTTTGGATGTGTTTGTTTCTTAGTGTGTTTGTTTGAACGAGCATCACGCAAAAACTACTGAACCGATTTTGATAAAACTTTTTTTGTTTGATAGCTAATGTTCTGACTTAAAATCTGGTATATAATTTGTGCGGACAAAGTCGCGGGTTAACGCTCGTAGTATATAAGTAGGTATTCTGAGATAAGAATAACTTGAATTTGTTAAATTAAAAAAAAAATTATGCTCGCACACATTATGGCTAAAGTATGCCTATATTTTATAGAAACCTATTAAAAAGTCATAAGAAATTTTACTATCACCAAATTTTGTAAGCGACTTCCATATTTGGAAAGCTTTGAGATAACTTCTTTAACATCTCCATGTTTTTCTACTTATCTAAAAAATATACGAAATATACAAACAAATGTATATGTTCACTACCAAATACGATCTAGGTCGGCTAAGTATTTAGGTGGCTTACTATTACACCACTTTGTAATGATTACTAATTAATATTAAATTATCACTCATTAGAGAAAGTATTTTTTCAGAGTCAATCAACCAAGAGAAATTAGCCTTCCTCTAGATAAAAGATCTACACAAGGTCGATGTGAGGCTAGTCTGCAGGAGACTTGAAAAGCCGCTGCTGTGAACTAATAATAAAAACAGTCTACTCCGCTGGTAGTACCTTGCGGTACCTTGCGGTAGTAGGGTGCAAAAAAGTACAGATTGTACTACGGTGAGTGTGCCCAAGAGCTACATGAGCTCATCCCGCCTTCCCCTTTCTAGTTTCGGACTTCCAGACGCACCGCGGGATATCACCCCTTTTTGGTTGACATCCCAACTTATCTACATGAGCTCATCCCGCCTTCCCCTTTCTAGTGTCGGACTTCCAGACGCACCGCGGGATATCACCCCTTTTTGGTTGACATCCCACTTATCCGCACCTAGCGCCTTTCTGAATCTTTTATAATGCGCACAGCCAAGGAGTGGAACGCCCTGCCTGCGTCAGCATTTCCGAGCGCTTACAACCCGAATTCCTTTAAAGTACGAGTGAATAGGCTTCTTCTGGGTGAGCTCGCTACATCTTCGACCCCATCTTCGTCCTGAGGACTAGATTGAGGTCAAGAGCAAACGGTAAAAACACATGTATTAGTAATCAGTAAAATTATGATAACTAAGTAATTGATGATTCAGTTTATTAAGGTAAAATCCTTTAAGTTTGAGAGCAATGAACTGGGCTGCAATCGCGGTAAATATTCGGTGATCGAACTATTATTGGACTACGTATGAACCATAACGTTTGACACATTTGGTATTGCGCTAATCGCGGTATTGCTCTTGACAGCCGTTAGAGCCGTTTTGACAGATCGCTCAGACGTTATTGGCTGTCAGTTACATAGAGTTTAGCGCGATGCGGAATTCAGCACAGTTGAATAGTAATTGGATTGTAATGTGATTAGAACTGACATTGGATAAGAATAGAACTTCGATGTTTTAACTTAGCGCAATCGGGCTCCTGGTTGTTTTACGTTTTAATAATGATTTAAACATCATCATTTAAATCATACGGTGTTAAAAATAAATCATTTTACGTAAATAGATGCCAAGGCAAACATGGGTTAATTTAAGAGTTAATTCCCAATGTAAGTATGCAAGTACACTTGTCAAAATTCGTAAATTATTGTCGATTGTTACAATTTACATTACTTACCTCTTAAGGTCGACAAATTAATGATTTTTGTATTGCATTTCACATATTAATTATTATTGTGTTTTTATTTATGTCGTATATACTATATAGCTATGTATTATTTTTATTGCTATCAACGATGCCATTCAGTGTGTGAATAATAAAGTTAGTGCAAAATAAAGTGAGTTTGAAATATTCATTCATCCATCGAATAATTAAAATTATTTAAGATATTAAGTAGAGATTAGTAAAACATTAAAAAAAATATATATATTCCCCGAGGTACTTATTTCATAATAATTATTCAAAATATCCGCATTTCCACATTTCATCCATCATAAGTCAATCTTCGGGCATAGGCCTCCTCCATAATTAGGTACACACTAAATTTTTTCCAAATTAATTTTATTATTTTTCATTCTCTCTTTTTCTTTTTTTTACTAACAGTGCTCAATATCTGTCCAGTGACGGGTAGTGAGCTTGTCTTGTCACCACTACTCTGACAAGTTGTATGTCTGTTCTCATCTGATAAGTAAGAAACTATTTTATGAGTTTCATAAAAATTAAAAAAAAAATCGTCTTAAACTCTAGAATTACGCTTCGGTGTAAGAGAATCCATGCCTTAGTCCTACCTAACGACCTAACGGTACTCATCTATTCAGCTCCTTTTTTGGTTTGCGAGAAAGTGCTATCTCATGATGCTTTATCGGACAGGGACGGATGATTTGTTGTATGCATCCGTCAAGGCTTGATACTTGATAACATTCTGTGAGAAAAATGTGTTCGCACGAATTGAAGATTTTAAGTTTGCTTTTCGGTTTAAGTTTTTTGGATTCTTTAGCGAGAAATTTTATCGGATTCCTATCTTTTAAGGCTGTGTTGCCGTTATATAACTTGTTGATATAATATATACCTACAAAAATATTTTTCGCCTAGAAAAAATACATGTTACCTGACAATAACAGAAGTGGTAGGTACATTTGGTAATTTTATCAAGTTAACCAAAAATATCGTTTCATGAGTTCTTATGAAGTTTTTTACGAATTTCAACTTTTCTGGTACAGTTTACTAAACTAAAAGGGTTGTCTCATACACCTTGGAGGGGACGTTTTGAAACCAGAACAGGGTGCTTCAGACCATCAAACTGTAAACTTTTACTATGGAACCAATATGAAATAACAAAGAAAATGTACTATAACAAAGATAATGTCATTACTCATTAGCTTCTCGGCAAAAATGTATTATTATTATTATAACACTTTATTGTACACACGGACATAATAATACACAAAGTTGAGAAAACATGTACAAAGGGCGAGCTTATCTCTGAAGAGATTTCTTCCAGCAGACCCGTAGAAGAGACAGTTAACAATTACAAGGCAACCTTATTGTGTACAAACAAACAGTATAAATAAATAAATAAATGTAATATATACCTACAACATACAATATATATTAATATATGTTTATAATTATATATATGAATATCACTTAAGATAGAGAAAGGTAGTGCTCTTTCGTTTTCTTTTTAAATACAGCTATAGTCTTGGAGTCGCGAATGTCGGCGGGGAGTGAGTTCCACAACCGAGCAGCATGGATGGTGAAGGAGTAGGAGTAAAAGTCGGTGGAGTGGGATGGGATACTAAGTACGGTACGGATGTGGGATCGGCAAGAGTAATGCGGCAAGTCGGCAAGAGTAGCAATGTATGAGACAGCTGATTTTTTTTTGTTATTTCAATATCGGTCCAATAGTAAAAGTTGTTCGGTTTGATGGTTTGAAGTACCCTTCGGCTTCAAAACGACTCCGATTCAACGGTATATATTATTTGTTGTTTTAAGTAGTTTTGTTTTCATTAAATCTACCAGAATTCGAATTATAATAGCAAAAGACATTGCCCATTTTTTCTTGCTATTTCTTACATTTATTGATATTTTTTTCAGGAAAATAACCACTGCATTACCGTCCCTCAAAATTATATTGCGTTGCTTACACAAACAACTGAGTGACCGTAATTTGCAAAAAAGTATAGTCATCATCATCATATCAGCCATTAAACGTCCACTGCTGGACATAAGCGTCCCCCAAAATGGGAGGGATTTGCCATAATCGCCACGCTTGGCAGGCGGGTTGGCGATCGCAGTTGGATCGAATCAATGTGTGTACTCAGAGGATGCTGCTGTCCATCCTTCAGTAGATCCCTTAGTCGCCTTTTACGACACCCACGGGAGGAAATGGGATGGTGCTATTCATAGCCGACACCACGCGGCAAAAAAGTATAGTATTTTACTTTAATTCCTACGTTTTTCTAAGACTTGTTTCTTATTCGGTAGCTACCGATAATAGTTTTATTTTGGAATTTACCTATTTGACTAACAAAATCGCCTTTATTCCGTTGCCTTTGAAGGGGACCGGATTATTGTAACCTGAATAAAATAATGACCCAATTATCCTTTTCTATTGTAGCATCTAAACTATTATAAAACTGTAACAGGAAGTTTGTCTGTACATTGAAGATATTAACAAAAAAAAAGTTACGATATGGTTTTTACGTATCCCTGATTCCATATCACCAATTTTTTTATTTTTTGTATGTCTGTTTGTTTGAACGAGCATCATGCAAAATCTACTGAACCGATTTTGATGAAACTTTTTTTGTTTGATAGCTTATTATCTGACTTAAAATATGGTATATAAGGTCTAACAAAATTAGGTGAAACTATTTTAAGGGGATGATCAGACCATCAAACTGAACAACTTTCTCTATGGGACCAATATCGAAATTGCGAAAAAAAAATCTGCTGTTCCATACAAACTTACTCTACCTAAATGTATGGGACAGCAGATTTTTTTTTCGCGATTTCAATATTGGTCCCATAGAGAAAGTTGTTCAGTTTGATGGTCTGATCATCCCCTTTAAATAGTTTCACCTAATTTTGTTAGACCTTATATAATTTATGCGGACAAAGTCGCGGGTTATCGCTCGCTTCTTATAAAATTCAAATTTACCAGTTTTGAGGTGAAACGGGATTGGGCGTTTTCCTTTTCTAGTAAAGTCGAACCGAAACCGAAAGGATTGCCACAGATATTTTTTTCATTGTAGGCTACATATTTATTCTGTGGTGTAGGTACCTATTTATTTCAGTTTTTTGCTGCTCAAAGCCCTCTACCTGAGTTAGTTTTTCTAAACAATGTCCGACAGTTTCAAGTTCAACGTTTGCATATCTTAGAACATAATCTTAGATCGGTAATGCTTGCGTAACGATGTGTACTTGAGATTACATTTTTGACCCTGTCTCGATAAGATCTATGGAATTCGACTCTTACGTTTCTATGGACGCCTGGTACTTTTTTGATGGCAGTCACAGAAATTGTACTGCATTTTTGGGCGTGCGCGTGGGCTCTATCTAACAAAATTTTCTGAAACTATTTTAAGCGGATGATCAATTGATCAGACAATCAAACTGAACAACTTTCTCTATGGGACCAATATCGAATTCGCGAAATAAAATGCTGCTGTCCCATACAAAACTGCAAACATAACTCGACTCTTTTTACGCGATTTCGATATTGGTGTCATAGAGAAAGTTGTTCAATTTGATGGTCTGAACACCCCTTAAAAATAGTTTCAGCTAATTTTGTTAGACCTTATATATTCCTTAGCCAGTTGCCGCCCATCATTTTGAATAGGTATATCGTTTAAAACATTATCATTCATTGTTATTATATTTTTTTTACTAGAGATTTCTGGTTTCATTCATTGTTATTTATAACAATTTTTTTATTAATATTATAACACTTTGATACAAATTATAGAAAACACATGTTTCAAGGCAGAGTTTATGTCTTAATTTCTTCCAGCACTTCTTCTTTCTTAGCACTTATATTTACTTGAGATTTTCATTATTATTTGAGATTTTCATTATGAGTTTCATTCATTATTATTACAATTTTGTACTAACCTACTTATTTCCCCAGAAATTTCGGATCCTCAAAACTGTACGAAGAATGAAAAAACTAATACATACTTTGTATTTATATAATCAATTCAGAAACAGATATAAATTATAGTTCCATCAAAAGCCACTTAGAAAATATCGAAAAGGTTTTTTTTTAGCAAAACTCGAAGTGAATTGAATCCCTGACCTTTCAAAGCAACTATACCCACGTTTAACAAGAAGTTAAATAACAAACATACTTAATCAATTCAAGTAAATGAACCATAAAAACCTACTTGATTGTATTCATTAGACAACATTAGTCACGTCAAATTACACAAACTGCACAAAATGTTAATACTAATTTAAATATGCGATAAAGCCGGTGTTTCATCAATAACCATGCTATGAGAAGATACAATAATTTTATCGCTCGAGTGTTATGTCTTTTAACATGAAAGTTGCATTGGATGAGTCGACTTTGTAACTTGTAGATTCTTTTTCGATTATTATGATAAAATATTAATATCTTAGTCATTGTCACACAGGTTATCCAGTTTCATCAGAATAGCGAAATACACACACACACCCCAATACACTCCCGTTGTGTGTGTTAGAAAATCTGTTTAGAATGTATTTATTGAAACACATTCGCTCAAACACAAATCGAATACGAATGTATATTTTTTCGAAACGTTAAAAGTTTTGCGAATGTGACATGATGCTACAACCATGCTACAACTGATCTTTCTGTAAAACAATGTGTCAATGTAGTAATATTAAGTTTATGGTGTCAAAAGACGCTTGGGATCGGCATAGCAACAGTATAATTATAGTACTACGTACAGTACGGACACTTCTTACCCCCTCTCCCCCCCACACAATTTTTTTACTTCACCTCTTGGTAGACAGAGGCAAACGACAGTAGGCGTTATAAGTATATTTTCCTTTAAGAGTATATAAGGTCTAACAAAATTAGGTGAAACTACTTTAAGGGGATGATCAGACCATCAAACAGAACAACTTTCTCTATGGGACCAGTATTGAAATGGCGAAAAAAAAATCAGCTGTCCCATACATTTAGGTCGAGTAGGTTTGTATGAAACAGCTGATTTTTTTTTCGAGATTTCGGTATTGGTCCCATAAAGAAAGTGGTTCAGTTTGATGGTCTGATCATCCCCTTAAAATAGTTTCACCTAATTTTGTTAGACCTTATATAATAGTCCTCTCTCATTCACTCCGCACATGCTTGCTTTTTTTTTTCAATTTGTATGAAATTACTATTTGTTTATGTTTTGTTATGTTTATGTTCGTTTGTGTCTAAGGTGTGGTGTGGCTCGTGATAGGCGATGAGCGGATGACCTATTCACAGCGTTACCTTCGGTATTTTAGTTCGCCTGACTGTATTTGCATCTAAAGTAAGTGAGGCTAGAAATAAACATTTTAACGGGTTCTTACCGCGTTTTGGTATATTTGAGTTCCCGATATTTCGGCAGTGTTACAACTGCCATGCCTGCCTGCCTTATTTCTAGATTAAATAATAACCGCGTAACTCTCAAAAACTGTAAGTGAGGCTAGCTCCTAAATAGGTGTTATTTTTAAAGCTTACAGTTTATTTTATAGCATAGCTCTGTTAGTGTGACTGGCACCTAATAAGCAGTGTTCATGTTTTAATTTGCATTTGTTTCAAGCAAATTACATGCAAAATTGTCGTTAATAGACATTTCTGCCCGTCTGCCGGTCCCACTAGGTACTATCGCTGGAAATTATTTCCTCGTATTCAGGAAAATAAGTGGCTTCTAAGTTGTATTTTTAATAACTTGTTATAATTTTCTATCCTTTTAAAAATCATTGGTTGTTTCGAAAGTTATAAGTACAGGGTGTTAGGGTAAACAGTTGCATTACTTTAAGGGGTGATTGCACCCAGTATACTGAACAACATTCCTAAAGGAACAAAGAGAAATTCGCAAAAACAAACAAAATCTACTTTTCATACCAACGTTCGATCACCTGATTGCATTTAGTTGTTGCAGTTTAGCTACTGGGAATGTTCCTCCATTGAAAAGGGAAGATCTTCCACCAGGCTATGTGTGAAGCCTGGGGACCGGCCGTGGTCCAACAGTTCTTAGTTGGACCTTGTATATGTATCAAATCTCTGTGATTATTTCTCTTGCGCGATGTATGTCTTGCATTCGATTGTGAACATTATTTGTAGAAGGTTACGAGTTACGCATTCACGGCGAACGTTGTCCATGTATGGAGCATATTTCCGAGAGCGACGGTATCGCCTTCTGTTGGCATCTTTGCTATAACTTGTGGGTGCTGACATCTGTAGCAAATCCCCATAGTACCTATTTTTTTTCGCAAAAAAAAACTACTTTTCATAAAAGTTTACGATCACAGAAAGTCCAAAATTTTTGTTGCGAATTTTCTGTAGGTTTCTTAGGGAAAGTTGTTCAGTATCATGGGTACAATCACCCCTTAAATTAATGCAACTGTTTACCCTAACATCATGTAGCAGTGTCAATATGCGTATGGGTCATTTTAGGTACAATAATGTCATTATGCGTGCATGCAGCAGAGGTGGGAATGTTGAGATGGATGTGTAGTGTTACTAGAATGGACAGGATTAGGAATGAGTGTATTAGAAGAAGTTTGAAAGTAGCTCCTGTGACTGTGAAACTTTGCGGTAATCGACTATCGTGCTATGGACATGTGATGAGAAGAGTGATAAAAATAAATGTCAGTGGCTGCATAAAGAGATGACGAACAAGGTGGATGGATTGTGTCAAAGATGACATGTGTAAAAAAGAAGTGGAAGCTAAAAGAATAAGGGATGAATGGAGGAAGACGACGTATTGCGCCGATAAGAGCAGGAAGACATATTAATTTACACACATTATGCGTGTAATCCTAATTACAGTGCTACCTTTTGAAAATCACCTTTTCTGACTAACATTAATTCCTATTTAAAAAAAAACAAAAATTACAATTTTCCGAATCTAGCCCACAAATACATTAAAGAAAAACTAATAACAAATATATCGAATAAGAATGAGATTATTCCGAATAAGTTTGGTTTTTCTATTTTTTACACTTTCTTAAAGAAACTAGCACAACTCTAACGCCCAAAGGCTTTTGCACTATTCAGTAGATGGCTTTGTACTAGGGACGTAGGTATTTGATATCCGTAACAAAAACCGAATTCGAATAATATTTTTCGAGTCGGGCTTATCTTCTATCATCTGCTGTTGCCATAACATCGTGTTGTAGAAACTGGGGCTCTTAATTATATATTAGCTTGTATATTTATAGAATACAAATAAATCTTGTTTCTAAGACACCGTTTAGTTTTCTCTGTCCAGTGTGACAGGTAGTCAGCCCATCGCCACTTATAATAGACAGTGAAATTGAAGAATGCATGTTTCCTCTCGATGTTTTTCTTCACTGAAAAGCCATTGGTATTACAAATCGTACATAAGTTCTGAAAAACTCATTGGTATGAGTCGGCCTGTATGGTTAGCATGCCAGCCACGACAAAGCGTTTATACGAGTAAAAACGTCATGCGCGCTCTTTCTGGCTTACGTTAAAAAATTAAGATGGAGGCACATCTCGATTTTTATCGTTTTCTCTAAAGTGGCATGCTAGCTGTGCTGGACGGGGATCGAACCTTCGCATCCGACACGGTAGGCACGGCACGGCTACTCACCAAAAGATCGCCACGGTTAATTGTGTTCTCCAAAATCCGTACCTGAAACGCCATTCCCTTCGTATCCGTTGTGTATTCATATCCGAATTATGAATGTTTGTAGCACCCCTATCTTTATATGCCTCATACATAAATCAGGTTGTATTTATAGATGACTGGACTTAGAACAGGCTAGAATAAAGCAAAAAACTAGATTACAACTTTTTATGCCTAGAACCTATTCATTTCGTATCCTGGCGGAGTATTAATATTAAAAATGCATTATACAGGGTCTGTTTGTACAGGACTTGGAAAGGAAAATGTAACTATGTTGATAAAAAGGATGAAACAAAACTTTGTGTTCTGTTTTCTGTGGATTAAAAATACCTAGTTAGTGATGTCTATTACTTATTCTGTGGGCATAATATGAGGTTTAAGGTAGGGCGGAAGCAAAATGCTAGTTTTTAGGATGAGTAACATAATTCAGTGTCTGTGTAATCTTCTCTCTGAACACACAAAGACTCAAACGAGATGGTGTTACATTAGCCTACCATCTCCAAAACAAAGGCGAAGCGAACAAGAGTGAGCGAAGCGAGCTCTAAATTACACACTCGAGGACTCAAAATGGTTTTGGTATGAGTTCCATTAGCCTGCCTACGCTCATAATTATCATAGGCTGGAGCGAGCAAAGCGAGCCTAAAATTTGAAACTGAAATTTCTCTGCCGTGCGTCGTGCGTGATTGCGGCTAAAAAAACGTCAATTTTGTAAGGGAATTTGCTCCACTTGCCCATATTGTGAAAACTAAACAACTTTCTCTATGGGACCAATATCGAAATCGCGAAAAAAAATGTATAAAAAGTTGTTCAGTTTGATGGTCTGATCATCCCCTTAAAATAGTTTCACCTAATTTTGTTAGACCTTATATTTGCTTATCAGACTTGGCCAAAAAGTTAAATATGAATCGGAAAATCTTTTCGTCCCTGTAATGAAGTATAGGTAGAAACCAAAGAAATAAAATATTAAGTAGGTACATTTCAGTCGCGTTCGGTACGACGCAGCAAGCGCACGCACTTCGAGTAAGTGTAGTTAGCGGTGTGGTATTTTTCATAACTACCTACAAAAATAAAATATCTGTTTGTGTTTATTAACGATGGAGGACGAGGATAACAATGATTATTGTGACTCAAGTGGAAGTGATATCGGAGAAGAGGTGTTATATCAGGGGCAGAATACAGAAGGCACAAATTCTGGAATATTGGAAGCAAATAGAAGATGTTTGGATGAGCTTCAACGATTGTCAGCGAAGCGGAACCGAGAGGAACTACATGAAGATGATGAAGGATTTTTGACAGTGGTAAGAGGACCGAAAAGATTATTAAGAAGTATGTCAAAAACGTCAGATAAATCTGGTAAAGAAGTACGCAAAACAAATTCAGAGGAAGAGAGTAAATATGAAATATGTATGACACATAAGGAAATACTACCAAAGCAGTTTCGACTAGCAAAACTTTTGAGATCTTTAAACATTAAAAACATACTTAGAATATCCTACAAAAATCTGTATAAAGTATTGATTTCATTTGGAAAAAAAGAAGATGCTGACGATTTATTGTGTAACAAGGAAATAGAAGGTAAAGGTTACAGATGTCAATCAACACAAGAGTTGAATCTAACGTATGGAGTTATTAAACAAATAGATTTAGAAGCAGAAGAAAAGGAGATTATTGAAACTTTAGAAAGTGAATCGGAAATTGTATCGGTGAGAAGATTGAAACGATTAGACGATACTGGATCATGGGTGAATAGTGAGACAGTGCGTCTATGTTTTAGGGGCTCTAAGCTTCCCCTTTATGTAAACGCCTACGAGTCCAGACTGAAAGTAGAACCTTACATCTTCCCAGTGACCCAGTGTTCAGGATGCTGGAAATACGGCCATTTGTTGCGCGCTTGTCCCATAAAAAAGAAGCTATGTCCTAAATGCGGAAAAGCCCACGAAAACTGCGATACAAAGGTATTCAAATGCCTTAATTGTAAGGGGCCTCATATGGCATTAAATAAATCGTGTCCGATATTCCTTAAAGAAAAAGAGCTGAGATCATTAATGAGTGAACAAAGTTGTACGTATAGAAAAGCTTTCAAAATCCTAGAAGAGAGAAGATATACAGAAGAAATGTATACAGAAAAAAATTATACAACTGGTGAACGAGATAAAATTGATATATACACAGAGAGACAGAAAATTCATAATAATAATAATAAAACTTATAGAGACATACTCCTGACTAACGCTACTGTACATAGAGAAGAATCAGTTAACTTTGACAGTGACAACATATCAGTAGACACTCAAAGACCAGAAGAACCCTTAAAACAACAACAAGCACCGAAGAAGAAAAAAAAGAAAAAAACAAGAGTCAATTTTAATAAAGAAAAGGACGTACTAGAATCATCGGAACAGGAGCAAGACTATCAGAATCACGAAGATAAGAGAAGTAATCTTTACGGGAGAGAAAGGAGGAGTGAGGGGCTTGAAAATATTCTTCAGCGACTTAAAGACATTTGTTTCTCGAATACCAGTCTGCAAGACAAAGTTAAGTTGATAATAACTATGGCTGTTGAAGAATTAATGTCTTTTTTTGTAAAAATGTTTAAAGGCGGTGATATGGGTAAGCTATTTTTAATGTTTAATAATGGATAACAGTAGCATAAATAATATTTCACTGAACATAATACAATAGAACGCACAAAGTTTACGCCCAAAGTTAACAGAATTTGACTTATTGTTATCTCAAGAGAAAATCCACATTGCTTTAGTATCAGAAACGTGGTTAGAGCCGGAGTCCCATTTAAACATAAGTGGTTACAACATATTCAGAGAAGATAGGGCAGATGCGTATGGAGGTATAGCGCTAATTGTTCATAAGTCAATTAAAATTCAGGAATATTCAATACATATTAATAATCGGGGCATTCAATGTAAGTGTTTAAAAGTTTTGAACTGTAACTACTTATGTAATATTATTCTGGTATATTGTCCATCTAGTGTAGGTACCGTACAATCTGACTGGGATTATATCTTCTCTAGATTTTCTAGAAATTGTTTAATAGCAGGCGATTTTAATGCCCACCATACTAACTGGTCGTACAAAAATGACACAAGGGGTTTAAAAATATTTGATTCCGCATTGGAGTATGGATATACATCGCTTAATAACGGGCAAGTTACTAGGATAAGATTAGTTAACGGTCGACTTCAAAAATCATCACCTGATATCAAATTCGCCTCCGCAGATTTAGCCGTCAAGTTAAATTGGAATGTTATTAGCGAAAGCTTGGGAAGCGATCATTTAGTAATTAAAATCAGTGCTATTTACCAAGAACCGGTTAATATTACTAAGAAAAGAAACTTTAAATTAGCAGATTGGGATACCTACAATAAATTTGTTGAAAATAACATGCATTTTCCGGTAGGAGAGAATAATATGCAGGACATTTATGATAATTTTATAAAAGAAATACAGAAAGCATTACATAAAAGCGTGCCTTTTACTAAATCTTGTAATAATCCTAACACCAGTTTCAAACCCAAACCGTATTGGACACCTACATTATCGAATTTAGTAGCCCAACGTAGACTGGCATTAAGTACATTTACAAGAAACCCGACCCCGCAGAATTTACAAAATTTAGAAAAAAAAATAGAAGAAGCTAAAAAGGCTATTAGGCGTGCGAGGTCTGAAAATTGGCAAAACTATTGCAGCAGCATAGATGAATCTACCAGAGCCTCAGATATGTGGTCGAGAATGAGATGGATGAAAGGTTTTAGAAAGTCAAAACATATCTTCTCTGATGAAAACAAAGAACAGATGTTAAAAAAATTGGCTCCAGACTTTGTGCTTCCAAAAGTACCAAAATGTGAATCAACTAACATGCAGCTAGAGTCAGAAATAACTTACCATGAACTAAATAATGTTTTGAAGAAAAAAGATACGGCTCCAGGGGCTGACGGTATAACCTATTCCATGATCTATCATTTACCAGTGCATGGAAAACTATATTTATTAAAATTATATAAACTTATTTTGGAGCTAGGCTGCGTTCCAAATCAATGGCGTGATATTAAAATAATTGCAATTCCTAAGCCACAAAGCGACCCCAATGCTGCTCCAAGTATTAGACCGATATCATTAATTTCGTGTTTATGTAAAACCTTTCACCTTATACTAGGGAAAAGACTCGAATGGTATCTTGAGAAAAATAAGTTACTAGATACACATACTACTGGCTTTAGAAGAGGACAGTCAGGTTTAGATTGCCTAGCTCGTTTAGTGACACACATACAAATAGGGTTTTCAAAAAATGTATCTACAGTTGCATGCTTTTTGGACATCGATGGAGCGTACAACAATGTATTAATTGACAAACTAGTTAATATTCTAGACGAGTGGGGGATAGGTAAGAGAATCTGCAGTTACATATGGAACTTTCTTAGTGAGAGATATTTAAAAATTACTGACGAGTGCGATAGTAATAAGTTTATAACTCGATGTACTGGTAAAGGTTTAGCTCAGGGAGACCCCATGTCCCCATTGCTGTTTAACGTAGCCACCGCAAAAATCTGTAATGATATCAAAAACGTGTTTATTGGCCAGTACGCTGATGATTTTGTGCTTTATAAAAGCTGCAGTAGTATGCAAGAAAGTGCCTACGAAATACAAGTGGCTTTAGATGCATTAATGGTTATTATCAACGCCTTGGGATTGGAACTCTCCGAAAATAAATCAAAGTTATGTGTTTTTAGTAGAAAACGAAGATTGGAACATATCGAACTGAAAATTGAAAAAAAAAAAAAAAAAAAAGTAGGTACATTTATTTAAAACAACGAATTTATTTAAAACAAGATTATGCCCGCGGCTTTGTCCGCATCGGTTCCTATCATCGTAGCGAGATAAATTATTTACCAGATTTTAAGTCTAATCATAAGGTTTCAAACAAAAAAAGTTTGGTCTAAATTGGTCCAGTAGTTTTTGCGTAACCCCGGCAACGGAAAACTGGCTGAAACACCTTGACCTCGAAATCTAACTACCTAGTACCTACCCCCCGGATCTACCCAGGACGACAAAAAGTGCCATACGATAGGTATGATTATAATGCGTGATGCTGGAAAAAACAAGCAAACCGAGTACCTGACTCCATTTATTTTCGAGCACCACGCAAAAACTAATAAACCGATTTTGACGAAACCTACGATAATGGGAGCCAGTGCGGACAAAGTCGCGGGCAAACTAGTATACTAGCTGGTGCCCGTCTTCGTCTGCGCTTCGTCTGGACAATTCACACAATATCTTTATAAATTTTAGCCTATGTGTTATTCTGATGTATAAGCTATAGTATTGTAAAGTTTCATTAAAATCCATTCAGCAGTTTTTACGTGAAAGAGTAACAAAAATCCATCCATACTTACAAACTTTCGCGTTTATAATATTATAAGTAGGATATAATAGTATATGGCTATGAAATTGCTAATTTGTAATCAAAATCTAATTTTTCCAATAAAACATTTAAGGCACTAAATGTAGCCATTTCTCCATTATCATAAATTCATTGCAAATAAAAATAACAACTGAGGTGTGGTTACATTGGCGTGCAAAAGCAGGGTGCGGGCCACACCTCACCATTAGGGACATTTAAGCTAGCCAATTAATTTGCTAGCTACTGCAGAATTGCTGGAATAAAGTCTTTAAATATATTACAGTGATTCTATTGTTTTTGTCTGTGACTTTGCTCGTAGATTTACTGATTGAGAAAACGCACAAAAGTCGTTCTAAACAAGTTCACAGACGTCACTTGTTTCTTCACATTTTATTTCAGTATCGAATCGAAATACTACCTGGGCCTCTACCCGGACATTCGAATTTCGCAATTGCGTGAACGTTTTCGTTCTAATATCAACTCTATTACTATGAAGTTCGAACCGAAACGGCCTCAAAATATCGAAAATCGAAAGTCCGGGTACAGGGCCTGGTCTAATGGTAAAGAGCATTGGGCTCGACACGGAGGTCGTGGGTTGGATTGCCACGGGGGACACCTAGTGATATGTCACTTTGTGCATTTTTCCCCAGTTGGTGAAGGCTGAATATTTTATGTATTCAAATGTATGGTTCTGTTTTGGTGTGCAATACAGTATATTTGATTGATTGATTGATTGAATAATGAGTAACTAACCGTTTAATACCTACGAAAAGAACAGGCTGACAGCTATACAAGGTCCTTCTTAATATGCTGAAACATTTTTAAGGGAATCATCAAACCGTCAAACTGAACAACTTTGTCTAAAAAAAACTGCCGTCCCATACTTTGGGACTTAATCACCTGATTATCTGAAAAGAAATATGATTCCGTGCTTCGGATGGCGTGTTAAGCCGTTGACGCTACTATATCTCTGGTGGTAGTAGTCGTTACATCAAACCACGACACCAGGGCTTTCTGCCCACATGTTGATGATGATTGTATTTTGTTTCGGTGTAAATAAAGTATATTTCATTCATTCATTCATGATAAGAAGAAGAAGAAATATCAAATAACTAGTGACATTAACAAACTTATTGTAATTTTTACTTTCAATTAGAATCAATCTGGATTCCTAGTCGATTTTGACTAATGCGAATTGGCGACTGCTAATCTTTATAGAAAAGCAGTTAGAAGTGCTATTTATGTATCTCATACAATCATTCATTGTGTCATTTTCTGCTGCTGATGTGATTTTATGTATTTTGAAGTGCATATGTGTACACGCTAAACACTGAAGATGCACTCTCTCGCCCTTTCTCTGGTGATTCACCTATGGAGGTACTACTGGGAATGTTCCTCAATAAAAAGGGGAGATCTTCCACCAGGCTATGTGTGAAGCCTGGGGACCGGCCGTGGTCCAACAGCTCTTAGTTGGACCTGTATATGTATCGAATCTCTGTGATTATTTCTTTTGCGCGATGTATGTCTTGCATTCGATTGTGAACCTCATTTGTAGTAGGTTACGAGTTACGTATTCACAGTGAACGTTGTCTATGTATGGAGCATATTTTCAAGAGTGACGGTATCGCCATCTGTTGGCATCTTTGCTATAACTTGTGGGTGCTGACATCTGTAGTAAATCCCCACACACCCTTTCAATATCATGAAAAAGTGCGAATGCACAGACATACAGTTTCTATTTTCAAATAAGTAATTAAGATTGTAATGCGTTTGGATAGGAGTTTGATTATCGCGGGAAAGTTTTCAATTAAGTTTTTTTCCATACGCGTGTGAAAAATTGCATGTGGTATTCAAGTGCACACAATACGTTCAAATTATCATTAATTTTATTTTAATTGAGTTCTTGGTAAATGTTAATCATATTCATAGTCAATTTCACTGCAACTGGACAGTTAAAAAGTTCATAGGTAATTGGTAAGAATATAAATGTAAATTACTACTTTAACTACCTACCTGTGCATAGTTAGGGCAACTTACAAAAAAAAAATCATTCAATAACAAAAAAAAAATAGTAAATTCCTTCGACCTAAAAACTTGACCGGGAAGGAAGGAACTGGGCTGTGGGCTGGGCTTGGGCTTAACTGAACAACTTTCTCTATGGGATCAACATCGAAATCGCGAAAAAAAAACAGGCGGAAACACAAAATAAGGCGGTCTTATCGCTAAGAAGCGATAAGGCATACATATACATATATAAGGTCTAACAAAATTAGCTGAAACTCTTTTAAGGGTATGCTCAGACCATCAAACTAAACAACTTTCTCTATGGGACCAATATCGAAATCGCAAAAAAAAAATCTGCTGTTCCATACAAAACTGCAAACTTACTTGAGTGAAAGTATGGGACGGCAGTTTTTTTTAGACAAAGTGGTTCAGTTCGACGGTTTGACGATTCCCTTAAAAATGTTTCAGCATATTAAGAAGGACCTTGTATAGCTGTCAGCCTGTTCTTTTCGTAGGTATTAAACGGTTAGTTACTCATTATTCAATCAATCAATCAAATATACTGTATTGCACACCAAAACAGAACATACATTTGAATACATAAAATATTACAAGTAGGTACAAATAAGGCGGTCTTATCGCATCATTATTATACTTTAACATATTATCATATTACCAATAGTTTTCACCTTTTCCAGAACGTTACGTTGACATTTCAAAAAATTTAAATGTCATCGCAAATTTCTCGTGACATTTCAACATTAAAATTGTTAAAAACAACATAATAATAAATTAAGTTTATTTCTGAAACATAAGCTTGTACTTTGTTTCATTTCAAAATGTCTTTCTCATAGTCTTTCTGTAATTTTTGGAATAAAAGTGTTATGGAGTCGTTAATTACACATTTAATGTTCCATTGTTTGTTCAATTTAATTTGCTAACGTTATTTTAGACAACAATAGTACCGAAATCGCTTGCTAAGTCGTTGACTTCTAAAATAAAACCGGTCAAGTGCGAGTCGGGCTACTCGCGCACCGAGGGTTCCGTACAGCACCACCATACAACATATTAACATACAAAAAAGTTTGGTTTTCTCCGGGACCTTTAACGCGAGACCGACTCACACTTGGCCGATTTTTATTATTTGTTTTCATATTGTAGAGTTTGTTCTATAATCACACCAAGTTTGACGCTTGTATGTATTACTTGTATTTAAGATACAGCGAGAAGAAAAAACTTTGATAAAAACAAGTTAATTGTATGAGGACCCCCTTAATTTTAACTGAAAAGATTACAAAAGCGAAAAATTACAAAATAGTCGGGGAAATCTACGGATTTTTGTATGGAGTAGGTTGCATTAATTGCACTTTAGGTGATAGTTGGAAATATTAGTAGATACATACCTGAAAAATATAAATTCTCTATAATCCCCGATTTTTTATTGTGTACTATGGAATAATTAAGACACGTTAACATTTAATTTAGATATGAACAAAAAATGGAAAACTGGTGATTTTGTACAGGACGGCTTCGTTCAATACGTTTTACTTATAACAATAATAATCCCCGGTTAATATTGTAAATTTGAATAGATATTTAATATTATTTAAGTACACAAAAATTATAACCTCAAAACTTAATTATTTACAGTTTTTTTGTACACATTAAATTTGCCTTTTGATAATTAACTATCTCTTTTGCTGTTATTCTGGAAGAAATATCTTCAGAAATCAGATTGCCCTTCGTACATTTATATCGATTTTAAGGAATTTCTCAGGGTCCTCAGTATATATAACCACGAAGTCTCGAGAAAAGTGTTATAAACTAACAGTAATATTAGTTCAAACACAATTTACTAAAGTGTCTTTAATGCAATCTCAAACCGTATTTTTCCTAGACTAAAAAAATATCTCCACACATTTGAGTGGGAAAGGCACTGTAGAAGGGTGTACTTCTCTTCTGCTTGGCTGCGAAAGGTTTTACTCAATAAAATACTTGTTTGTAGCTTGGGGAACAATTACATTTCTTTTTTTATCTTTATATGATAATTTATTGTAAAGCAAGACGTCAACTACTCTTTTGTCCCAAGGACGTAATAAAAAACTATCACCCAGCATCTTTGCTCTTTCTGAAGTCCATGTTCCAAATTTAATCTTGTATAGCAGCTAGTATTAAACCCCGCGGTATACTACCTTTACATCATCCCCCCCTACTGCTAATTTGGAATACGTACCCATAGATTAATATGTATATTGGATATAGATAGGTACCTCGCCTTAAATTTTAGGATGTCCTAATTGCATTGCCGCTTATTAGCATTAGGGGGCGCCACATTATGAAATAAATTTAAAAAGACGATCGGCCTACACCAGAATCGAACCTTAGCTACCCGGCTCGTAAGCCGATTGTCTAGACCGCTAGACCAACAAGACAGTGATTGATATGGGCGAAATCTCTCACTACTACAGCGCAGCGCTTGAGGTGTAGTACGCTGTTACTTAGTGCTTCGAAACATAACCGATAGATGGCGGAAGCTGTCTATGGAAAATCAGCGTTCCACTTAGTTTGTACTAAGATAACATAGCATGCACGTACCCTGCCTTTATGGACTTTATACAATGCTAGGCCTGCCTGCCTAACCTATGCTAGTGCGACTACCTAAGCGGGACCAATTCATACTAAGCTACGCATGGGCGCTGGCTCAGCTACTGATAGTAGCTGACATCCGGTGACTGGTGGCGTAAGTGGCTTTCACAAATCTTGACCCCTTAGGTCCGCCACGTACATACGGATTAACCCTATTTCGGAATTAGGTTCCGGATGGAGTGTTGCCGCTTTCAGAAACTTTTTCACTAGATCTAGTTATTTTTTTATGTCTTAGGTGGCATATTTTAAAGTGATTTTTGAGCGTAGGCGTTGATGGAACGATACCGTATCGTGACGGTGCAGTTGCGACGTCGTTCGGCATGGTTGCGAAATCGCCTACGGTCAAAAACCGCTTGTGTGATAATGGTTCATGCTATTTTGTATGCAGATTATGTCTAATGTTAAAACTATCGATAGTCTTTTGATATAGTTGCATTAATATTAGAATACAATTTACAAACCATCATCGTAACATTCGTAACGTCATGATCTCATCACATGATAGTAATTATCATGTATAGAAATTGTTTGTTTCGTTTTAATAATTACCTAAAAATACAATTGTCATTAATTTGGCATTTTATTCATTTTGATTTTAGACATTTTTTAAACAGCACTCTAAGTAATTTTTGTAACCATAGTTGACAACACTGAATCCTGAATCAGGATTCCGGATGGCAATTCCGTCTGTATGTGGCGGACCTTAATTAACCCGACAAAACATCCCCAAAACAAACTGACTACAGGTAGTGGACCTACTGCAGTTTTGTCTGAAACAGCTGATAAATTAAATTTTTTCTGTTTTGTATATAACTTACTAATTTTAATAACATTATGCCACATTCATAAAGTAGGACTTGCAAGTACAATATCTTCCGCTTGACCTATAACTGCGTCACAATGATCGTTGATCTATGAAACCGATTGTGAATCCTTCGCGTAACATTTACTTTTAACCTTCTGTTAAACTTATTAAGTCCGGGTACATCATCACCAGATTATAAAGGGTGTAACAAAATACCTTAGTAATATTTAAAGGGGTGTTTTAGACTATCAAAAGGAATAATGTTCTCTATGGGAACGTCGAAATTACAAAAAAAATTGTACCATAGAAAACTGCAATCGTAGTCGACCCAAATGTATGAGACAGCAGATTTTTTATTTCGCAATTGCGATATTGGTCCCATAGAGAAAGTTGTTCAGTTCAATGGTCTGATCATCCCCTTAAAAACCGTCAGCATTTCTTAAGTTGGACCCTGTATAAGATCTAACAAAATTATCTGAAACTATTTTAAGAGTATGCTCAGACCATCAAACTGGACAACTTTCTCTATCGAAGTATGTTTGCAGTTTTGTATGGAATAGCAGATTTTTTTTGCGATTTCGATATTGGTCCCATAGAGAAAGTTGTTCAGTTTGATGGTCCGATCATCCCCTTAAAATAGTTTCATCTAATTTTGTAAGACCTTATATATGTATATTGTATATGTATGCCTTATTTTGTGCCTCTTGTATTTTTATTTCTGTATTTTACTGTTTATGTTTTGGTGTAAAATAAAGTATATTTGATTGATTGATATGTATGGTATATCTTTGTCTATTTATTATAATTACAAAAGTCTGGACTAGATTGGTACTTTAAATGGGGCAAGATAATCTGTCTGACCATGTCCAAGATATTTTATAATAATAGAAATATCGAATCTTTAACTTGCTAAAGTTAGCGTTTCAGAAAAAAACACCCACTAAAACGGCGGCTGTTTTCATCGAAGATAGTTTTGAACATCGAAACTCCAGTTTCAATTCGTTTCAATTCAAAAGACAGGCAGCAAGATCCTTCTTAGGTCATCGACATTTTGTCTCGATAAAAAATGATCAAGATATAATTTTAAACTACTTTGCAACGCAATTACTAGGTATTTAAATGCTTACCAACATTATACATTTAGTTTTTTGATTAAATTGTGTTTTACATTCTTTTTTATCTGATTCAAATCTCGTTTTTAACTCTTGGATATACAGGGTCCTTCTTAATATGCTGACACTTCTTTAAGAGGGTGATCAGACCATCAAACTAAACAACATTCTCTATCGGACCAACATCGAAATTGCGAAAAAAAAATCAGCTGCATACATTTGGCTCGTGTAGGTTTGCAGTTTTGTATGCGATTTCGATGTTGGTGCCATATAGAAAGTTGTTCAGTTTGACAATCTGAATATCCCCTTAAAAAATTGTCCGCATATTGAGAAGGACCCTATATTTAGGATATTTTATTTTGTGTTTACGAATTCATCTGCTTAGATAGCTCGACGGGTGCTATGCATTTCAAGTAGTATACGTAAATGTCAAACGTAGAGAACTTCGTGGCTCGTTACGAAGAGGTATGTATGGACACTCAATCGCGAGGGTCTGGGTTTGAATCCGCATGGACGACATCTCATGTGCCAATGACTTTTTATAACTTATGTACTCTGCTCTCAAACGGTAAAGGAAAACATCGTGAGGAAACCTGCATACGCTGGAGAAGAAATTCCTATGCGTATTGAGGGTCCACGAATCCGCTTTAGGGACGCGTGGTGGACTGGCGCTTATACATACTCCTGAGAGCAGGCCTGTGACTTGCAGTGGTACTTATAAATAGGCAGTCTCATCAATCTCATCATCATTCTCATCAGCCTATCATCGTCCGTTGCTGAATATAGGCCCCTCACAAGGCGCGGCACAAAACTCTGTCCTGGGCCTTCCTCATCCAGTCGCTCCCCGCTACCTTTTTAGGTCGTCTGTCCAGCGGGCAGCAGGGCGTCCCTCATCACGCCTGCCAGTTTGTGGTCTTCTTTCTAGAACTCTGACACCCCATCGCGGTTGATGAAATTTTAAACGTTATGCCATCATCATCATCATCATCAGCCTATCATCGTCCACTGCTGGACATAGGCCTCTCCCAAGGCGCGCCACAAAACTCTGTCCTCGGCCTTCCTCATCCAGTCGCTCCCCGCTACCTTTTTTATGTCGTCTGTCCAGTGGGCAGCAGGACGCCATGCCATGCCATGTTATGCCATGTTGCCAAGTAATTTTTGAAGCCTGTATGGTTCAGGACAAAGTTCTCCCCTCTTTAATAAGGGTGGGAACGAGTGGGTTACGTCATCACTTCAATTAGAACGTGATAAATTAAAACATATCCCGATAAACTCTAGCATGAGTTTATTATAATGTCTACGTATTGCTACAATTTAAAGTGGAGCTCCGCTTCTATTGTCCGTAAATTGAACCAAAAGTTTCATAGTCCACCGAAAGGGATTATGGTCGTGAGGTTTATGTATGTAAGTATGCAGAAAGACATAGAAATAGCTGTCATTATATAAACGTTCAACGGTACCATCTGCTTATATTTTGCAATTTGTTAGTTGTTCGAAAGTGATTGCTACAGTCGTGATATGCCAAATATATGTACATGTGATTTTGCCTGCACCTTGCGTATAATTTGAATAAATGAAGATTGTTTGTCGTTTTGCAATGGTGTCTTAGAGTGTGGCTATCATTCTGATTATGTCGTGCTATTTAGACAGGTATGCTTTATTTACGAAAAACATTTACTGGCTTTTAGCCTCTTCAACGGCTTCGCTAGCAGTAATAAATGAGATAGGTACGATACTTAATTTTTTTACTGAATTTTTAGAGACGTAATTTTTAGCATTGATCTCTAATGACGTAAGCCACAAAAATATCGACATCTCGAGACTCTACTTACCTACATACAGATACATAGAGAAAACATAGAGAATAACTTCAAGAAGCCGGTGGTAGTCCTAACTCAAATCGTCAAAAAAGGGAGAACTTCTTCTTATCGTGTGGGCAGAGCCATGGTGTCAGAATTGGTTTTTTCAAATCAAATAAAAGATTGAAAAATTTGTCTCGTGCGGGACTTGAACCCGCACTTTTCCAAACCGGGGAACTGCGTTATCCAATAAAAATAACACAACATGGCTGTAACTTATTTAAAAATCAATAATATTTGAAATTGGTTTTTTCAGACCGGCTTTTGGCCTCTGACGTGGTTTTTATGTAACGACTACTACCACCAGAGATAGTAGCCGGGACCAATGGCTTAACGTGCCATCCGAAGCATGGAATAATATTTTTTTCCGACAATCAGGAGATCCAGCCTGCAATGTCCTAACCAACTGGGGAAAAAACACATCTCGAGACTCTACCTACATACAGATACATAGAGAAAACATAGAGAACTACGGTAAGAAGCGAGTGGTAGTCCTTACTGAAATAGTCAAAAAACTGAGATAAAATGGTTTGTCATAGGACGAGTTGAAAGCTTTTTGTTAAATCGAATGTTTCTGTTGTTGCATAGTTCGTCCATTTTGGAGTTCGATTTTAGTCAATAAAAAAAGCATTTGGTTTACTAGCGAGCGATCGAATGCAATGTATAGTTTGTGATAAAAAAGCTTGATAGGTAAAGTCGCCTTGATCGCTTATTATGTTCGGTCTGAGATTATAATATTGGATGAATCGACTCATTCCATCGCTTTATATACAGTACTAAAATAACTACAAGCTCATTGTAACTAACAGCTTAAAGACTATATTTTGTCTGAAAATAAACTGTTTATCTGTAACAGTAACAGAAAGTGTGTCTGTACAAGATATTAACAAAAAAAAAAGTTATGATATGGTTTCCAGGTGTCCCTGATTCCATATCACCAATTTTTGGATTTTTTGTCTGTCTGTTTGTTTGTTTGTTTGTGGGTGTGTTTGTTTGTTTGATCGAGCATCACGCAAAAACTACTGAACCGATTTTGATGAAACTTTTTTTGTTTGATAGCTTGATCTGACTTAAAATCTGGTAGATAATTTGTCAAAATCAAATCAAACCATTTTTTTTTTATTCAAAATAATATCACATAGATAGCGTTTTGACGTCATTTTTTGACTCTACCACCGCGTCGGAGGGTGTTCCGTTGAGAGAACGAGAGAACTCTTGTGCGGAAGAAGTCACGGGTTAACGCTAGTTTTTAATATTTAAGGAAAAATGCTTACCGTGAATTCAAAGATACAACGTCGGCACCCTCTTCTGCGCTCCCAAAGACAATTTCGTCCCAATCTTCTTGTAGTTCTCATTTTTAACTCTACATTTTGGTTTCTCAGTCTCCAACGGACACCCTTTCAGTTCCCAAACAAGATTCGTCAAGGACTTAGGTCTGCTAAGTTTCCTTGATCTTTTCTCTGGAAGTTTCGGACCATTTCCCGAGTCTCCGGAAGTTCTGCCTCCAGAATGACTTGAGTCCAAGGTACCATCCAGTTCCATAGCTTGATGGATGTTAGAAAGACTCTTATATCGAATGTTGAAGATAGGAGAATCTCCTTTAGTGAGCGGTCTGATTGGACTAGTTATAGGACTAGGTGACTCTTTTGTTGGTGAATGACTCTTCTGACGGAATACCATTCTATTCTTATTGTTATTGACACTATTTTTAATATATAGTTTCGGAAGATTAGCTGCTGGTGCAATGGAACATTTTTCTTTGTAAACTGTCACAGGAGTTTCTTTGACTGTTGATTTTCTTGTTCGTTTCTCAGCCTTTTGGTTTAGTGGTTTCTTTGTGGGTATCGTTTCTATGGGTGGTGGTTCTGGCTTGATTTCTGTTATAAGAGGCATGTGGATTGGAGTTGGGGCAGGCGACGATGGCGCCGATTCGTGCCTCGGAGTAGGTTCATTTGAGTATGATGCTTTTATGTTCTTAGGTAAAGGAGCGAATCCTCTAACGTAGTCATATATTTGATCGATCTCATCATATTCATCAGGAATACTGTTCTCGTCTCTATGGCTACTGTAAATGTGACTGTGACGTGATATATGCTTATGCTGATTGGCTGTATCTGTGGAAGCACTTCGTCTGAGGAAGTACCCCGTTTTGACCAATGGTGGGGCATGTAGCGGCGCGTTTAAAAGCCTCTTAGGGTCTCCTAGTTTACCGTCAAGTACATGGATTCTATCAACAACGTCTATAAGCAAACGATTACACTTTTCAACTAATCTAGAGAACTCCATGAAATTCTTTATTTGATCATCGTTTTTGCACCTTTGCATTTTTAATGGTGCTGCTAAAGGTAAAGCTATTAACGCGTTACCTTCTTTTTGTAAGGGTAGAGCGAAAACGTGGTCTTCTTCAAACATAGATAGAAGTCTAAGCTCTGGCACGAAGTGACTCGCACTTTTAAGACCCCTCGGTGGAGTTCCATGCACAAGCCTCACAGTTATCGGCAATCTCTTAGTAAGCAATGTCTTTGCTGTATGTACACCACTTATGTTTTCCTCTTTAGCCACAGCCGAAAATTTTCCTCTTTGATCCAAGCTCAGTAAAATTGCATCTCCCTTACTATCAGTACATTTCAGATATTTGTTTTTTCCTAAATAAGCTTCGCCTCTTGGCATTATAACCTCACCGGCTGGTAGGTTTCTTGCACCATCTGCTGTCAAATTACCATCAAGGTCTACTTTCGCGCAGATCACCCTTATAGGCTCTCTAACTAAACATCCATCTTCTAATTTCCTTCTTGATAATTCGTTGACGGATTCTATGCATCTGACAGCTCTTCCTTCTTCGCTCAAAAGTTCAAAGTAACCTTTGTACGTATCAGGGATAGCGATTCTAGGTCCAACACTGACCATTCGCCTCCCTTCCTTTAATTTGATGGCTTGCGCAATAATCTTCTTTCTTTTTCCCGCAGATACAAGAAGAGCGGTACTTTGTAAGCCTGGGCTTGGTAAAGTTGGTACTCCAAGGCCTCCATACTGTCCCTTGATGATCTTGGCTACTGAAGGTAGCCGGTATTTGGCTGCGAATTCTCTTAAATAGTTGCCTTCGTCGCACCACCGAGAGGCCGCTACTACCACTTGCCCGTCTGTGGCTGCCATGGTCTTAGTCACATCTGAAACAACGAAAAATAAGTTTTATTGGTTGAAAGGTAATTTGTAGTTTAAAGTACTTTTAATCTTTTTAGAAATATCTTAACTTAAAGAGTAGCATGGAACGGGATTGTTTTAGCCATGAGAAGGCTGGCTTTCGACCAGAGCTGTGTGAGGTACCGAGCCTTTGAGCGCAGTAAAAATTGCTTTCTAGAAATTGCAGCCTAAGATGATTGATAAAATAATCGATTATAGAGGCAAAGGTTTGATGATATTTTAAAGATATGTAACTATTGATGGATTGTGGATTGTAACTATTTTTAAAAACTATACAAACATTATAAAGTTTGATTTAACAAACATAGTTACTCTGTACATAATCAATTTTTTAGAAAGATAGAATACAGATAAAAAATATTTGCTTAAGAAGATCCTATTGGAGATTTCCGGAAAATGTTGAAGTTCCAAGGGCGTTGGTTCTTATACGTAAATTTTCTGTTGCAGAATTACATTCTACGAATATTGTTTTCGTTATGCAAACTACAAAAACCAGTAGAAGTTACATAAAACTTGCTATAGCTATTCTTAGATAAAAGTGGGGTCGATATCAGCGGCCAAAGATAAAGGTACCGTTGGTTCTTAAACGTGCTGTAATTTCGTACTAAAAAGTATGGAAATACGAATTGTGGGTTAGACAAGTGATGCAGTGGGTGCAAGATGTTATCTGATGTACTTTTATGTTATTAATAAAGAAACGCCAACGATGGGATTGTGTGAAGGGGTCTGTAAGAATAAGAAAAGAGGGAACACTGAAATTATATTTGATTGAGATCAATGAAATCCAATACTAAACATCAATATTACGGATGTAGGTTGTGATACTGAGGACATTTTGCACTGACCATGTGCTGACCCCAAATAATGGGAGACCTATTGAATATTGAAATAGATTGTAATGAAAAATAATAATTATCGAACGAATGAAATACACAATATTAACACTAATCACAAAAATACAATAAAACCAGGATTCAAGGACCTCTACAAGCGCCTGTTATACTGAATATTGGAACCCAGAGGCTTTCCAGGCTTCGTGGATATACAAGGTGTTACAAAAATACAAATATGCATTTAAGGGGTGGTTTAGATCATCAAACTGAATAAATTTCACTATGGGACCAATATTCGAATGGCGAAAAAAAAGATGTTCTATACTATACTACAAATCTACTGGTATCTCTCTCTCTACTCTACTCTATCTCTGCTAAATGTATGGGACAGTAAATTTTTTGTTCGCGATTTCGTTGTTGGTCCTACAGTGAAAGTTGTTCAGTTTGATGATCTAATCTAAACATCCCCCTTAAAAGTTTTAAATGTTTATTTTTACTTTTGTAACACCTTGTAGATTCAGTAAGGAAATGCCCATGGGAAATGCGTCTTGAGTACTCCAACTCTAACACATGGACCTAACCTGCACCGTTCGTGTTTAGTTCTTTTAACTTCCTACTTCGTAATTTATTATTTAATTAATTTCTCACTAGGTATCAATCTGCGACCTTGATCTCGGTGTGATGCGGCCTGCGCGTGCGCCGCAGCGTGCGCGTCGCCGGCGCGTAACGTAGTGTTGTTCGGCGTTACATCAACAGTTCCCCATTGTTTGTGAACGTTGACCTTAACTTTGGTGAGTTTGATATCGTTTGTTTTGTAAGCCTATCATTACGGGAGTCTTGGTGTAGACCTTTTTGATTATAGGTTATTTTTGTTGTGATTAGTGTCTATCAATCTGCATATCCGGGATCACGTTGAGGTACTACTACTACTTTAGCTCCCATATAAATAAAGTAATCTTTATTAACCTATGTATTCCCTAAAGTTGGTCATATTTTGACGTGGACGATGGGCTGAATAAAGAAGCAGAATAGGGAATCGAAATTGTCTAATGCAACACAATAAAAAAAACGATGGGTACAAGTACATGCATAGAAACAAACGACTGCCATATCACTAAAAGTGAGTTAGACTGGGATGGAAACTGGCAGTATAGATCTTAATAGTCTTCATAAATCATAAGGTAGTTTCTTTATATTCGTTTAATAATTTTTTAATAAGCATTTAAAATCCTAAAATTTGATGTTAGCAAGGCTGAATTGAATACCATATCTGATTATAATAATACCATAGACCGACTAGATGATGAAGATTATGAAATACAAATGAATCATAGTGAAACGAGCAAATAGATAAACAGAGCGATTGAAGCAATTACACCAAATCAAACAAGGAGACTATTTCCAATAATTTTGTCATCGATAAATCCGATTTACCGCAATCACAAATAACTAAAACCAATTGGAATAGAAACGGAGAATCTTAGAAACATAAATATCTCATAATTACTTGGAAATACATAAATATGACAAGCCCAAATTAGGGTACCTCAGGACAAATCAAGTTGTAATAAATCAGATGGTTTCATGGGAACCCCAGTCTAGCGGTCCGTCAGACCGTTCTTGGACTTTATGGCCAGAAGAAAAGCGATTTGTTGAGAGAGGCGGAAAGCGATATTACGATGGTATTTTGCACATGTACGCTACCTGACGCTATCAGGCTCGCCGAATACCTGGCCAGTTAAATATGAAAATACCGTCGTATAATCATTGACACAAAAAGAAGAATATTTGATTGTTTTTCCTACTCTTTCTCTCCAAGATGGTTTAGAATATTCTCCCCAGGGTCGATAGATTGCACATGAGTTACAGTGGCGGGTAGTGCAACGGCATTCATGTTAACCATTTAATTATTTCTACATTACCGTAGCTTTTGAAGATAATTACAATAACATTTAAAGGAAACTGCTGTTATGATTTGCCTTTCTAGAATAGGAATATAATCTTTCCACATTCCAGTTATGTCGTAATTTTGTTCGAAATCATCCGGCAATCACAATGATGGTAAAGAAAACCACAATAACACTTCAGGCTTTCAATTAGCAAAAATACACACCGATAGATTTACAATCGACCGTGACAATAGCCAAAAGACTCCAAAGTATTAGGGACAAGCCTCGATGTAAATAAAGTGCTGGAAACCAATTTTCAGTCAAAACCAATCCCGTTGTTTTCCTAGCCCACCCCTCGCTCCTTATTTGTCTACAAGCGATCGAGTACAGTTAGTCGCAATATTATCTCGAAGCACAATAGGTTTAATCGTGCGATGAAGTCGTGATGTACAGTCAGCGGAGCGGTCCTATTGAAAAATGTAATTTTTTGAATCGATTTTCTTCCCCATTGTTTGTTTTATCTTGATAAAGATGACGATGTTTTCAAAGATGCCGATTTGCTTTTTAAAAGTAACAATAATTTAGCAAATAGTAGATGGCACGATGGTTGAAGTCTACTCGTGGTTCGTGCGACATCAATTTTGAGTAAAACATCATTGATTCGATGGCCGTTTATTTTGGTATCATTTATTTTTCTATGCGTTATTTATATGATGGTGAATTGAACGAGTTGGTCAAGCACATTTCAATAGTAATTTGAACCAAGAACACTGCCCTGCGGGATGCATTTTTTCGATTTGTACTACTATACTCTATGTAATACAGTTGTAAATTTTGATACGTTGATTTCGATCCGTAGTTTATGATTTGCATAAAATCTTACCTTCTAAGCCCTGTTATATGTAAATTTTGTTCTATGCATTTCGCGTGAGAAACAATGTCAAATGCTTTAGGAAAGTCAGAAATAGAAATAGATTGTTTGGAAGATGCATTAATAATTGCATCGTGTTTGATAATATGAGTTGCTGGAAGAGAATTTAATATTTCTACACAATTTTAAATTCTTGTATATCACTACAGAATAAATAGGGTATCTTATCGCGACTTAGCCGGTGGTTAAGCACCTTTTAAGTCTTATCCCAATGTAATATTATATTATATTGTTATTACACGTAATACCGACTGCTCTCAAACGGTGAAGGAAAACATCGTGAGGAAACCTGCATACGCTGAGAAAGAAATTCTGATTTGTATGTGTAACGAATGCGTATTGGGCACGTGTGATTGACTGATGCCCATACACCCTCCCAGAGGCTGATGATGATATTGTTGTTATAAATATTTTACATAATTATTTTGCTTTTCTAAAATAAAGTTGTCGCTGTATTCGAATTCAGCCACGAGAATTTCATTGATTTATTCACATCAATCGATCATTTACGACACCATGAATATAATATAAAAAAAAATATATAAAATATTTTATTGTGTTGGACATTTATTTACATAATGATAAGTAATTAACAAAACATCCGTATTACAATACACTTTCACAAATAAACCAATAAGTTCAAAGTGCGACCGTTGAAAATAAAATTAAAAAAAATAATTACTGTGAAAATAAAACCCGAGAAATGAGCAATTAAAATTTGAAACCGTTGGACGTTAATAATAATTGGATACAGGAGCTTTATTGTTCATTTAACTTAATGAATCCCTTGACATAGCTCTTATTTCTACTGTAGCAAGTGTCTAAATTGCTTTGTTTGTAGGACTTGGTATTTGATGTAAAATAAAGGCTAGTGCATAATAATGTGGTCATATGTGATCTTTTACAGACATGGTGTGCGGTTGAGAACTTATTTATTTTTAAGTTTCCTTTTGATTTCTGGATTAAGCTGTTTGTATTTGCAAATAATTTATTTATTTACAGTTCACATGGATGAGGGCAGCGCAGGACCGGTCGTTATGGCGATCCTTGGGGGAGGCATATGTCCAGCAGTGGACGTCCATCAACTATGATAATGATGATGAGTACATTTAATGCCAGGTCAAGAGTAACCGAATCCTTAATTTATCAAGGTAAGAATCTATAGAAACCAGGCAAGTATACCAGAATCGTCAAAAGTGGAGACCCATAGTATCTGCCTATCTCTCAGTGAAAAGGCGTGAATTACATACGGATACATTGATGAAAAAAATAACATAGTGCAAGTCTAAACAGGGTGAGTTCATTCAACATGAAGATACTTCAAGATACTGATGAATGTCGAGAAACCGAGACAGATATGTCAGGATCCGAAATAGGTGGTGTATTGTTGTCTCTCTAGCTAGACATATGGGAGACAGGCTTGAACATATCATACGTTTATTTTTGACTCATAAAATATCTCAAATGCAAGAAACCAAATATGTCATTATCAACAGGATCCTGAAGGCCGTTGCTGAAAGCAACCAGTGTCCTTTGAAATGAAATATTTATTCGCCAGAACATAGTAGTTAGGTGTTATAATAATAATAGTTAAGTGTCTTAGTTCCGCCTTAGATGGCATGCAAATCCTTATTTTACAAAATATCCTTATTTTATAAATATATTTTACAAAACAATACAATTAATGAATATCACATTCTTACTTATATTCATTTAAAAATTCCTTTACTGAGTAAAAACATTTGTGAATAAGGCATTCCGTGGAACGGCACATATTCAAAATCACAAAATCAGTTTTTGTAATTGTTTACTAACCATGGTTTCTTAAGTTTTGCTACTAGTGTTGACTGGATTTTTGTTTTCCTGGAGTGCGTTTTTTGAAACTCATTCGATTGAACTCAACAGTTGAAAATGTCAAAATTACTATGGAGATAATGCATCTTTCTACTGCTGATTTGACTTTCAAAAATCATTCTTCAGGAGTGCGATTTTTGAAAGTCAAATCAGCAGTAGAAAGATACATATCTCCATAGTAATTTAGACATTTTCAACTGCTGAGCTCGCAGCGAATGAGTTTAAAAAATCGCACTCCAGAATAACATTTATTTTAATTTTTTTTACGGACAGCGGCATTCAAAAACCATCCAATGTATGCTTGGCCTTACACAGAAAATTCACTAATTAAGAATTTTAAAGACAAATTACGTACTCATTCATATTTAACTTTAATTCCATTACGGTAACTGTGACGTATAATTGCGTAAAAATTGTAATTCGGAAAAAATAAAAGTTTGTTCTCATATTATTTATCTTAGGTTATTGCTCTCTATCATGAGATGGTTCATGATTGAATTTTTTTCTGAATAAATTAATCTGTTTTAGTCAACATATGATAAATAAACGTTTTTAATAATATGTTGCTTAAAATATCGTTGGTTGAATGTCGGTCTTTGCCTCTTCGTCGTCCTGCGCACACATTTCTATCTCAACAAAAGGCACGGAGCGCAAAAAAAGCCCAGCGCCATTTTCCACAAATATTTATTTAAATTTTTTGTATTTTACGAAATTATATTACTTTTTCCTGGCAAGTATGTTAAAAAACGTCGTACTAGTACTCTCGCCTGCCGGCTCGTGCTGCAATCCCGCCTCGGCTCTAATGACCAACTTTGTTCACTTGTATCATAATGTATTATTATAGTTTTAATTTACGTTTTAATTCTCATGTTTGGTGGTATGATCATCTTAAAAAAATCGTCGTCATATTAAGTCGTCGGCGTCGTTATCACGTCACCCTGTATAATCTTCGATTGTTTAAATTACGGTAATTCCTGACGTAAAACCGTGCAAAAAACGTTAAGTATGACCGTAATATATTTACTTATTATGTAAAACGGTTACAGCCAACCGTTTTAAGATAGCTTGAGTCTTTGAAACATTAAAAACCGGTTCTAATTTCACTAAATCTGGGACACCTTTGTCAATTACGAACGCCTTTCTTTTAATTATTCATTTTTAAAAACAATAAAACCACGGATATTCAATTGTTTTTTCACAAACATTCAATTTGCGTTCTACAAAAAGTTTATAGCCTTTCCGTCTTGGAAATAAAGTTGTTATCGGTTTAAATTTGTAGTTTTTATAAATTGGTTTGCATGGACAGTTTTGATTCGGTCTGTTTGCTACTCAAAGTCACGGTCAAGTGTGTGCCTGATGGAGCGTGAGTTATTGAGTGTGTGTTTTTAGTTGTTTAATGAAATGATTTTGTTTATGTTGTTTAAAACGTTGTTTTGAGAGATAGTTGGTAGTAGAGTAGCACTATTAAATAATATGTGATAGTAGTATTCAATTTTCAGACATTCAGACCTCCCTAAAACGGATTACGGTCGTGAGTTTATGGATAGATATAACAAAATATTTTAATGTTATTTTTAATAGAAAAAAATTAATATATTACCTAAAATATAAAGATTATGATCGATCGATCTTTACGATTAAGTGTTTGACGTGGCATGTTGCTGAAGAGGTATTTGTAAGCAATTTTGACGACGCATGTTGCTGAAGCAGATTTTGTTACTATTAATTTAATTCAATAAATAATTTCCCTACAATATAACAAAGATAATTTAATTTAGAAGAATTATGCTTAAGGCGGTTGCAGAGGGGTCAATTTTATACAAAACTTTGACGCACAATACGCGTAGACGGTATTAATATAAGTAACTTTGTATATATGGAAAAATAGTTTAGAAAATCTAGATGCCGCGTAACAAATAACATTTGCAATTTATAATATAATTACGAAGATATAAAGCTTTGAAAGTTTTCATACAAAATTTTAAAAGCTTTATATCTTCGTAATTATATTATAAATTGCAAATGTTATTTGTTACGCGGCAACTAGATTTTCTAAACTATTTTTCCATGTATAAAATATTGCTACGCGTGTTGTGCCTCAAACGTTTGTATGGACTGAAACCACCTTAAGGGGATATACCTACGTACGATTCGTTACCACAATTTTTAATTTTTTTATTTTCTTTATTGATTTCCCATCAGTTGTTATACTAATACAAATACAACAATATATATCTTAAGAAACCTTAGCTAAATGTACGGTATTCAAGGTAAATACAGCATGCACAGAAACAAACAGCTCAACTAACGCATAAATCAGACGCATAAAACACCAGTATATGACGAAATTACCGTAATATAACTTTTATAAGTCAAAATAGTCATATAAATGTGGGCCTAATACGACCAAATTGTTTGCTGCGAGATTAAGTTCACTTAAATTAACGCTTCATTCACTTACTATTAATTATATTTTTGACGGTTATTAGGTTTGTTTGCTTTCTGCGTTTGTTTAAAATGGTAAAAAATCTTTAATTAATCCTAACATCAGAAATTTTTCAAAATACAGATATATAGATCTAGGATCTAGGGTCCACGAGACCCTTTTTTGAGACGAGTTTTTTCTGTAATATTCAGAATACGACGTAACTTCATTTATACATAACGCGCTTGGGCGCCTTCGCAGTTATCATAAGATCAGTTGAATTTTTAATACACACCTTAAAACCATCGAAGATAATAACGCGCATCCTTCCAAAGGTAGCAATTGATATATTAATCTCAAGTTTCAACGCCCGAGCCTGGGAAGGGAAGAGTCTAGTTTTTTATCGACAGGAAGCGAACCCGCACCCGTCTCACCGTTAAACTGGCTTCTATTTAACTTGAGACATCTGGGGTTATACTTATTTACTTTTTGTTGTTCATACATTGTATTTACATTGTATTTATGAAGGAGAGCGTTGGTGGAGCGTTGCAGAGAGGTATGGACGCTCAATTAACAGAATATACTCGTCAGGGCGCTCGAGCGCGCTGCATACAAAAGAAGTTCCGTCCTAGTTTGGACGTTTAGCAATTAAAGTAAGAAAAAATGTTGCTAACACAATCTAGAAAACAATATAGTTAATCTTACAAGGTACCAACCTTGTAAGATTTTCCTTTAAATATTTATTTTCAATGCTAGGATTAATTTAAGATAGTATATAAATCTTTAAGCCACGATAATTTTGAATCTACAGGGTGAAATTGATATCATTAGCATCCTTTTAAACTAAGAGACTATCCATCAAACTGAACAACTTTTACTATGGGAGCAAACTAATCGGAGCAAATAAAATATCTGCTGTTGCGAACTCTCGCGTCGAGATTGCAGTAGTTTGAAACAACAGATTTTTTTACTCCGATCGGTTTGCTCTCATAGGAAAAGTTGTTGAGTTCGATGGGTAGACCAGGCAGACGACAGTCGCCTTTTGGTGGCTTTTTCCGATTCAGTTTGCATAGAATGTGCTGCCATCTATTAAATACTTCGTAGAAGTATGAAAAAAAAGATTTTATTGTCTATGTCAATGTCTAATTGACAAATTCACAAAATGGCTACCTATCTTGCGTAATGTGCGGGTTGTTTGTAGTTTTCGTTCAATTTCGTGCCGGTTTAGTGATGTTCTGGAGTTTCTGTTGTTCTCTTACCAATGTTTAGATTACAGGAATAGTAAGGATACTGGAATTTCACTCGATCGGTGCGGGATTGAACGAAAACTAGCATGCAAAACAATAATATCCATCGGTATGAGTAGATATAAGTAGGTATGTATAGTATAGGTTGAATTATTGTCGGTGAAACATAGATGGCGCTAGCTAGCCTTCAATTTGACATAAGGTGGATGCATAATGTTGCCACGAGTGGGTTCTCTTTTCTAATATACTTATATTACTCTTTGGGGTAGACTCTTAGTTCAAAAGGATGCTAATGATATCTATTTCACCCTGCATATAGTTTTATAACGGAAATCAGACAAATATAAAGCACAGATATTGGTTTCTACATTATGTAAACAAATTTTTTTTTACTTTAATTAGGTACCTCTGAATTAAGACGGTCTGGATTCGAATTCGCATGAATGACTTAATGTAATGTACCAATGAGTTTTTCTTACTTTTGTTGTACCGACTGCCCTCAAACGGTGAAGGAAAACATCGTGAGGAAACCTGCATACACTGAAGAAGAAATTCCAATGCGTCATGTTTCTTCTTTTTGGTAGACTTCAGTTTACCAATACGCATTTTACCCTCCTTGAGGATAGGCCTGTGCCATGTGAGTATAGCCACTCCCGAAAAAAAAAAGAAAAAAAAAAGGAGAACAATCCAGATACGCCTCTCTTTGTTTATTTACGCATACAAAATTGAGTGTATATGACGGTTTTCTCATTTTCTGGTTTTGTCGCTTTATCGTGCGTGGCATGCTAGCACTGCAAGACAGGTACATCTCTATATATCTTGTGTTTCCGACAGCGGCATTCTAGGCCTTCTATCACATTGAATAACACCGCAAAAGCTTAACCAAAGTAGCCACGTGCTAAAATATACATAAAATATACAAAATATACAAGAGTATAAGCCAAGGACCAGTCCTAACCCGTTATACTGACGCTTGATGCGTTCGGGGATTTATAACACACGTACACTGTCGGCCGAGTTAAATGTACACTTTGATTGTAATAAAACTTTATTGAAGTAGGAAGGGTCTTGTTTGAGAGTAAAAGGTAACGGGGTAGGATGTGATGATTAAATTGTTTATTGCGTTCCGCTTGCGTTTGACGAGTAATTACTTTGTGTGACTTGCTTTGGTTTGGAAATTTCGACGGAGAAATATGATAACCTAAAAGTATAATTAGCGGCACGGATCTGTAGCGCTGTCCTTGATTACGCTGGCGTTATGTACAAGACACTATGCACTATTTCTATCTAAATACACTCATTCGAGCGCTCAAGATTCGTGCCGCGACGTATAGTTCTATTTTAAAAATTTTACAAAAATTTTGTAAAAGTTGTTCAGTTCGATGGGTAAACTATTAGTTTAAAAGGATGCTAATGATATCAATTTCACACTGTATATAGGGTCTTTCTTAATATGCAAACACTTTGTTTAAGGGGATGATCAGACCATCAAACTGAACAACTTTCTCTATGGCATCAACATTGAAATCGCAAAAAAAAATCAGCTCGTCCATACAAACCTGCAACCCTATTCAAGCCAAATGTATGGGACAGTTTTTTTTTTCGCCATTTCGATGTTGGTCCCATAGAGAAAGTTGTTCAGTTTCGTGGTCTGATTATCCTCTTAAAAAGTGTCAGCATATTAAGAAAGGCCCTGTATGGTTAGGTCCGCGTGATGAAGTATTCTCAACCTTATTAGTTACCTTTACCTTTTTTTATTTTTTATTTTAGTGTGCAAATGAAGAATATTTATCTTATCTTATCTTATTAGTGAGAAGAGGGCATTGCCCTGCGGTGGGATCCTACAGGCTATAACTTACTAACTTTTATATATATTTAGTTGGTAAGCCATGAAAATTAACTAATAAATTAGTGTATTATGTGTAATGTCCGCCAGTGTACCTTGTATATGGCTTTTTGCGTCCAGCATCAAGCGGGTGAATGTCCCGTGTCTGGGACCTAATTCGAAATATACTGTTGTTTTATTTATGAGGATGTTTGTCTGTATGTATGTATGTGGTGTACATGTGGTGATTACAGTGTGTCAGTTATGCGGGCTTTTAATGGCTTGTTTTTTTTGGTAGTTTTGTTTTATCAGCAGCGGTAAACTTGCATTCTTTAGGATTAATATATTTTTATTGTTTTTATTTGAGTTTTTTATTGTGTTAGCTAGTTTTTATCGACTTATTTTATTTTATTGATTTGGGTAGCTTACAGTTACAGGCTTTAAAACAAATAGTTCACAAATTTAGTTGGCTATAGGCCAATTTAAACAGGGTCTAACATAATATGCTGACGGATTTTAAGAGGATGATCTAAATGATATAAACAAATAAAATAATAAAACAATACAGAAAAAAAAAAAAAATAATACAGAGTGTAAAATTAAATAGGAAACTTACTTAAAGGGATGCTTCAGAACTTTTACTATGGAACCAACACATTGAAATGGCGAAAAAAAAATCGCTGTCATACAAACCTGCAATTTTTTTTCGCGATTTCGATATTGATCCCGTAGAAGAAGTTGTTCAGTTTGATGTTCTGAAGCACCCCTTTAAGTAAGTATCCCATTTAATTTTACACCCTGTATAATTGACACTGAATGTTGACTGAACAACAATAATGTTGAGGCAATGATTAGCAAAGGGGTTAGATGAATAGTGACTTATGGCTTGGGTCCATCGACTCATCTTGAATTATCACAAAAGTGGTGTCGCGACAAACGTATTAACTTTTAAATTTCCATATTATTGACATCTTATACGATTTTTAAAAACATGAATTTGAATATGTTTTGGGGTGACCTCTTTGCATTGTTCTTACACCGTAATTTTATGAATACTTCGAAGAACTCGAACAAAAGATGCTAAATGATGCGTGGAAAAGAGATTATGACTTTTTTTAAACGATTTTTTTATATTCAGGAAGTGAGCGATTTATACCTTTGACTAGAACAACAAAAGTTTAAGACAATACGATATGATCGCAAAGGGTCGTAGGATACAAAAGAAAAAAAAAAAGAAAAGAGAAAAAAAAAACAACAAAAAATAAAGAACAAAAAAAAAATAAAAAAAAACAAACAATAATTAAGGAATATTATATTTACCCAATGATTACTTCGAAGAACTCGAACGAAAGATGCTAAATGATTCGTGGCATCGTGGCAACGAGATTATTCCTTCTTATATTCGGGAAGCGAGTACATACAAACCAAGACTACTATCAAGTTCGTACCCCTAGAATATTGGTAAACCTATTGGCCAACCAATACCAACAGTTCAAAGTTAAAAGGCACACAATAATTACTTATATTCTCATTTCCCAGCTAAAAAATGCAAATTTTTTTAAATTTTTTATATTTATTGAGAGGCAATTTTAGCCCTTTACTAAATATAATATTCGTTACAAAATTTATTAAAAGAGAAATATATATATTTTTTAAATTTTATTTTAAATTTAAATTTTTACTATACTAACTCTATGCGTACTAACTCTATGCGTAACATCACAGAGACCAAGCATTATCCTCCTTTTTTTTAAATCGGATTTGTTTTTTAATGTTTAGCCACCACACAAAAACGAATTACAACGGAGAGCTATGGATACATAAATAAATAATAAATAAATAACTATCACAGGCACATACGTTGTAATGATCCCAAGCAAGCACTGCACAAACATATAAACATCCATGACCGAACTGGGATTCGATCCCAGGACAGGGTCCTGGCAGTCCCGCCGGCGTGGCGTGGTAACCATTACACCAACCGGGTCGTCGAACAAAATAATAATCCAGTCGATAGAAACGGAGGAACAACGTTACTATGTAGTAGCAACTCTGCGTAACCAATAAGGTAAATCAGAAACTGCGTTTGAAAATAGTTGTAAAGTTGTAAAAAGATAGGTAAGCGTACAACACGGACCGACACGCAATTCCGATCTATCTCGACGCAGAAATGCCCTCTTAAGACTTAATTTCTTCCTGGATCAGGGTTTTGGGTTGTGGTACAAATTTATAAGCGAAGCTTCTCATAAAACAATAAAAATAAAAGTGTTTCGGTACTAGTGAAACGTGGATGTTCTGAGTTTTCAGAATATCTTTAACTGCTCGGGGAGTATATAAGATCTAACAAAATTAGCTGAAACTATTTTAATGGGATGATCAGACCATCGAAGATCAGAATATCGAAATATCGAAAAAAAAATCAGCTGTCCCATACAAAACTGCAAACATAACTCGAGTCATATGTATGGGACAGCTGAGATTTTTTTCGCGATTTTGATATTGGTCCCATAGAAAAAGTTGTTCAGTTTGATGGTCTGATCATCCTCTTAAAATAGTTTCAGCTAATTTTGTTAGACCTTATATAGTCGTGAGCATATTATGCATTCATGCATGCATTCGTCTTAGAAAACTATGAAATTTTGCCATAAAGACGCCCTCAGAGTGATGATAACCAAGATTTTACATAGTACATTACTATGCCAGATTGGACAATGAATGAATGAAATATCATAATCTATTTCGACAGCAGCAACCTCTTTGTTTAAAAAGCTATTAGATATCCTTGTCAAAATGTGCGTTATTATGGTGCGTGCGTGCGTGCTAACAAATAATAAAAATGACAAAAAATTAAAAATTAAGGGGGTCTTCATACAAGAAACTAGATTCTATCAACGTTTTTTCTTCTTGCTCTATTGTAAAAACGGTAATACATACAAGCGTCAAACTTGGTGTCATTATAGAGCAAACTCTACAATATAGCAACAAATAATAAAAACCAGCCAAGTGTCGGGTCTCGCGGTGAAGGTCAGAGAGAAAACAAAACTTTTTTGTCAGTTAATTATGTAGTGCGGTGCGCGAGTAGCCCGACTCGCACTTGACCGGTTTTATTTTATCATTACTTCACTACCGCGTCATCTTCTGAATTACTCCAAAAGCAACAACTACTAGGAATTGATTGAGATGAAACTAATTTTAGGTTAATTGATGCCTCGTTTAACGGTCTCGCCCTTAATAGCGCAGCGCAGGTAGCGGTGCCTCAAGCGTTTTAATTGTTTTGCTGCTGCCTCCGCTTTATTATGTTTGTTTTTCTTACGCATGGGTATTTTAGGCTTTGTCCATTTTACAACGGCACGTCAACGCGACGGACAGGAGAAGAAAGAGCATATATAAAAAAGATCTCTATTTATATACTGATAGAGCATAGAATACGTAGACATACAACGAGCCCCATCGTGGGCATGAACGTTGGTTACGGACGCGGACGGATTATGTCTCTATGCATTGTCGTCATTGAATATATATTTTTTAATGGTTCATGATAATGATTGCAAGAAAAAAAAATTGAAATCAAGCTTCTGGCTAGCTCTTTGCTTTCAAAACAGTGCAAAAAACAGTTCTTTCTCATTGACCCTCAGACTGAATGCGTTTGTCGCACGACATTTTAAGGGTTGCGGGTCAGAGATGGATCAGATTGGCACAGGACCGTGAAGAGTGGCGCAATAAAAAGAATACCTAAGCCCAGCAGTGGGTTCATGTGACCTGATTTGATTGACTGATACGTTGTAAAACTCGTTTACAAAAAAAAATCTTGTCGCCGTATCGTAAGTCGTATTCACATATTGAGTATCTCATATTGATCGACTCAACGGTGACGCTTATTGGGAATTATGCCTTAAGTTTAACCCTTATACAGGGTGAAATTGATATCATTAGCATCCTTTTAAGCAAAGAGTCTACCCATCAAACTGAATAACTCTTACTATGGCAGCAAACCGATCGGAGCAAATAAAAAATCAGCTGTTCCAGTTCCATACTAAACTGCAATATCGGCGCGCAAGTCGCGACTTTTTTTTTTGCTCCCTGTTTGCTCCCATAGTAAAAGTTGTTCAGTTCGATGGGTAGACTCTTAAAGGATGTTAAAAGTTTAAAAGGATGCTAATGATATCAATTTCACCCTGTAGAGATCGAATTAAAACGTAATTTATGGGTTATAAAAAGACAAAAATGTACGTCCTAAATTCAGTACATACTTTTAAAGACGGCCAAAGTTTAGTACTCTTGATGACACGCAAAAATATTAACCTACTCTATTTTTTTTATAGTCAGGTACGTGTCAGTTTTATAGACACAATTTTAGCAACTTAACGTCATAATTTTGATAAACACCTTTAGTTCAATTTGTGGATAATTTATTTAAATGTCATAGAAAAAAAGATGTCGCATTGGAGACGAAGCCGAAGACAAGAGCATTTGTATTTCAGCAAATCAAGCTAATTATGTAAAGGTAGCTTAGTTTCTGTCCACTCCAAAAGGGATTATGGTCATGAGTGTTTATGTTTGTGTAAATCGAGATTTAGTTTTCGAAAAATACAAGACAAGCACAATCGAATAATTGCTTAACTTTCTGTTTTAACGAAGCTTTTAAAAATCAAGGTCGTAGAACTACTTCTGATAATTGCAGTTCACATAGTTTTGGTTAATAACCTACACCGAATTATTATCCTATTATATTATATATTTATATATATATATACACATAAGGAAAGGAAGGAAGGAATAAGGAATAATATTTTTTTTAAGGAATTTTGACGACGCATGTTGCTGAATGGGTATTTGTAAGCAATTTCGACGACGCATGTTGCTGAAGCAGATTCTGTTACAATTTAAATTATTTTTGATTATTTAATAAATTTTTATACACATACATATATATATATATATATATAATATTATAAACGCGAAAGTTTGTCTTTTTCACGTAAAAACTACTGAATGGATTTTAATGAAACTTTACAATAATATAGCTTACGAGCGTTAACCCGCGACTTCGTCCGCACAAATTATATACCAGATTTTAAGTCAGATCATAAGCTATCAAACAAAAAAAGTTTTATCAAAATAGGTTCAGTAGTTTTTGCGTGATAGTCGTTCAAACAAACAAACAAACAAACACCCAAACAAACACACAAACAAACAGACAGACAAAAAATAAAAAAATTGGTGAAATGGAATCAGGGACACCTAAAAACCATATAGTAAGTAACTTTTTTTGTTAATATCTTCAATGTACAGACAAACTTCCTGTTACAGTTTTATAATAGTATAGATACATCAGAATAACACATAGGCTACAATTTATAAAGATATTGTTGAATTGTCCAGACGAAGCGCAGATGAAGTCGCGGGCACCAGCTAGTGTGTTATAAATATGTCAATAATGTGTTCTCGTCTTAAAGCGAAATAAATCGAAATGCAGAAAGAGCCTCTTCGAGAGACATTTTGGACCCTAGATACCTCCTGCAAACCCTAGGTTATCAGCAAGCTTATAATGCTGGTTTGCCAATCTCTTCACCACGATAACAAGTTCAACTAAAAGACATGCTATCGACTCGACAGAAGATGAATCGAAATGATACAATCGGAGCAAAAAAAAATCTGCTGTTACATACATTTGAGTCGAGTAGGCAGCGGCTGCGGGTGCACTTTAGTACGGAACAGCTGATTTTTTTTCTGCTCAGATCTGTTTGCTCCCATAGTAAAAGTGGTTCAGTTTGATGGGTAGACTCTTAGTTTAAAAGGATGCTAATGATATCAATTTCACTCTGTATAAGTAGGGATAGGCTATATTACTCTTACTCTTTTTTTTATACGTAGTTATAATAATTATGTTCATATTATATCGATTTCCTACTGTCAAAAATATACTAAAGATTGTTATCAAACTTAGTATTATACCAACACGTTCATATGTAAATACAAATTTTGACAGGTAACCTTTGAATAATTGACAGCTCAAAAGGTTATGTCATTATGTTGCGGAATGTCAAAGAAATAATTTATCTTATTATTTTGCCGTCAAGTGTATTAGATTTCTAAATAATCTCTATACGACAGAAATGTGTCTGTAGCCACGTTAATTTCAGAATGTGTGGATCGTACGGCCAGGAAAACATTTAGGTCCGCCACATACATACGGAATAAACCTGATTCGGAATTAGATTCCGGATGGAGTGTTGCCGCTTTCACAGACTTTTTCACTAGATCTAGTGATTTTTTGATGTCTTAGGTGGTCTTTATTTTTTAAAGATTTAATCATATCAAACAAGTGATTTTTGAGCTTAGACGTTGATGGAACGATACCGTATTTGCGTCGTCGTTGCGGTATAGTTGCGAAATCGTCTACGCTGAAAAATCGCTTGCGTGATGTGATAATGGTTTATACCATTTTGTATGCAGATTATGTCTAATGCTAAGACTATCGATAATCTCAAATATTATTGATTTTTAAACACGTTACAGCCATGTTGTGCTATTTCGAATCAAATTAAAGATTGAAAAATTTGTCTCGGGCGGGACTTGAACCCGCACTTTTTCAAACCGGGGAACTGCGTTATCCAATTTCGCCACCGAGCCCACTACCCAGAGAACGAAATTTTCAATCTGTTGCGTTTTAAGGGGACGTGAGTGCCATCTACTGGTAGTTATTAGAAACTAACTCTAATCTAATCGATAATCTTTTGATATAGTTGCATAATATTGAAATAAAATTTACAAATAATCATCGTAACGTCATGACATCATCACATGATAGTTATTATCACGTATAGAAATTGTTTGTTTCGTTTTAGTAAATACCTAGAAATACAAATGTCATTAAATTGACATTTCATTCATTTTTATTTAAGACATTTTTTAAACAGCAGTCTAAGTAATTTTTGTAACCATAGTTGACAACACTGAATCCTGAATCAGGATTCCGGATCGCAATTCCGTATGTGTGTGGCGGAGCTTAAGGAGTGTTCCAAAGGTTTGCTTTAGTTCACATAATGAAGGTTTTTTTTTTTTTGGAGTTGACTTTTACAGCTCTGCTTGGGGAGCAACTACTGCTTTTTACTGCGGACTATTGGAGGGACCACGAAGGGTCTACCGAGCCAAATGAATGAATGCAACCGACCTAGGGGCACCCAGAAGGGTACGGACCTCGGCATAGGACGTTGCTGGGGCTACGCGGCGGATTGGGTAGCGGGGATTGGTGAGACATAATGAAGGTAAGCACAGGCGACATATAGGGTGTAAACTTAATGAATGAATGAAATGTAGGTACTTTATGTACACCAAACACATAAATACAGTAAAGAGCAGGATACAAAAATAAATATGGTACAAATAAGGCGGTCTTAAATAATAGGGGTAGAATATGCGCTAACGCACCAAACTGAACAACTTTCCCGATTGCGAAAACGTAATCCAATGTTTCATAAATTTGGGTCTAGCTACCACGTTTTCTATCACTTCATTGTTTGTCCAATAGTGAAAGTTGTTCAGTTCGATAGTCTGCATCCCCTTTAGTATGTTAAGCATTTAAGTTGACACCCTGTATTGTGTAACCGCTATTTGACAAGTTTAAACGTACCTTATTAGCAAACGTGACTTAGGCGTAGTTTCTAGAAGATCAGCAAAAATCTGGAACAATAAAATGACAACATTATATAACTGTTATAGAACTGTGTCAAAATTTAACTATTCAAGAGACAACATACATGGGATATTAAACATTATACAATGAAAATTGAAACTAAAAACATTCATACACAAAATAGATAAGTACTATTTTGTTTATCTATACTATTATAAAACTGTAGCAGGAAGTTTGTCTGTACATTGAAGACATTAACAAAAAAAAAAGGTACGATATGGTTTTTAGGTGTCCCTGATTCCATTTCACCAATTTTTGGATTTTTTGTCTGTCTGTTTGTTTGTTTATTTGAACGAGTACTTATCACGCAAATACTACTGAACCGATTTTGATGAAACTTTTTTTGTTTGACAGCTTATGATCTGACTTAAAATCTGGTATATAATTTGTGCGGACGAAGTCGCGGGTTAACGCTCGTAACAATATAAGAGGGTAAGCGTCAGGCAGGCGGCCGGCTGTAAAACATAAGCGAAAACCGTAGCAATATGAGTCATAGTGTAATAGGAAATAGTTTCATATTACAAGACGAGTGTTGAATATGAATGTGGATGGCTGCATGAAGAGAGGACGACCAAAGAAAAGATGGATGGATTGTGTGAAAGATAACATGTGTAAAAAGGGAGTGTGCGCCGAAATAACGGCTAATAGAGATGAATGGAGGAAGACGACATATCCCAGCAAACAATTTGGTCGTATAAGGCCCCCATTTGTATGACTATTTTGACTTATATAGTAAAAGTTATATTACGGTAATTTCGTCATATAGTGGTGCTTTATGCGTCTGATGTTCGACTATACGACACTTATACGACCAAATTGTTAGTTGGGATTGCGCCGACCCGAAATAATGGGATAAGGGCAGGAAGAAGAAGAATATTACGCTGACTGTTCGTAATGAAATAAGATATTGAAAAAAATATGAATAAGTACAAAATTAAGTACTAATAAGAAGCTTGAATCTTAATTCATAGATCTGCATAATGTATTGAAATCGAAAAGTCACCCTGTATAATCTTTAAGCGAACTCTATTGTATTGACTGTACCTATAAGTACAGACCTCAACTATTATTGTCGTTTTGTATACGAAACCGCGTAAGTCTAAAAATAAGCATTTAAAGAATGAAGCTCAAGCAAATTGATACTCAACTGGGAATAAAGAGGACCCCCCAAGTACCAAGACCAACCAAGTACCAAGATCAAACTAACCACTGACAGTATGATGTTTGTTAAATAAAATGGGATATATTTAAAGTTTACGAGCCATAGTCATTTTATAAAATAGAGGTCTGCGGTTCTCAAGTTTTTAAGTCTCGAGTCAATGCTATGATTGGAAATAATAGAAGGAATTTTTTTAATTTTTTTATGTAAACAGGCAAAATATGCACAATAAAATAAATAAAAAGTGCCTATGGATATTGCGCAAGTTACACAATATTAATACCAAGCTGCTAATTATTGATAGAGGTAAACATACCATTTATTACCTACATAATATACCAAACCATTATAGGCGCAATTATATCAAGATGAACTCTAAATTAAGCATGTTAGGAATAACGTGTGAATAAAGAGGTGATTGCTTCTAAAAATACTGCAAAAGGGAGATTGGTCTAAATTCGAATAATCTAATCTGTAACAGAATGGATTGAGTAAATACTCAATCGAGTCTCACACAAAGAATACATTTTTTGTTTTTAAATCTTATGATTAGACTTACAAACGAAACGTGGATGTTCTGAGGTTTCAGAATATCTCTGACTACCCCTTGACTGACTATCTCTCGGGGAATATTTTATCTCGTAACGATGACGCAAACCGGTGTGAGTCGCGGGCAAAATGCACGTCGTAAATGCCTTTGATTTTGGTGAGATCCATTGTATCTTGTGTACTAGTATTATGTTTATAAATATATTATTTTGTGTATTTGTAATCCAAGAAGCGTTTACCATTCGATTACCAACCACCAATTTTATTTTATCCTCAACGGGGGTCAAACCATCCAACATTTTGAGAACCACAGCACTAGAATGATATTAAATATTCGATTTATGCAGCAGTAAAGTGCCAGTCGAAGTGGGCAGATGCTTGGGTATCTTTTATATTCTCAGTGTTATACGGGTAAAATTTAGTTCTTTTCTTATTTTACCAGACGAGTGTACGAAGGTGACGTTTTATGGTGACTGTATTTTATTGTGATAGTAAGGGGAAAATGTTAGATAAATATTTATGTTATATTCTTTATTTTATGCCTAGTCAAGGCTTTAATAGTAATCCTTGTGACACAGAGTTATGAGTATTTACAGAAATAAGCTGAGTGTGAGACGAAAATCATAAAAGTGTGATATTAATTGATGTATATTTTGTAATGTAAACGGTCTTTCATATACTGTCGGTATTTTCAGGGGATGATCCATCATACTAAACAACTTTCTCGATGGAGCCAACATCTAGGAGCTGTTCTATATGTTTGAGTCAATTTTATCGAGCAGGTTTATGGAAATCGTTATTTTTTCTAGCGATTTCAATGTTGGCTCCATATGGAAAGTCAAAAAACGATATAGGTAAATGCCACGGACAAACAGTGGAATCGATTTTGTGGGACTTTCCTATGTATGCATAATTCAGAAATAAATTTTTTGAAATTAGTGTATTGATTTTTTTTGCATTTTATAACTTATTTTTTATTAATGATTTTTTTGCAAATGTATTAAATGACCGGCACGCTAAGTTCAAAATTGTATAAATACATATTAGAATCTCATTTGGCGACTAGACAGTTTTTAAGGGGATGATCAGACCATCAAACTAAACAACTTGCTCTATGGGACAAACACCGAAGTCGTGAAAATAAAAATCTGCTTTTCCATGCAACAAGGCAAACCTACTCTACCCAAATTATACGACAGTCGTTTTTTATTTTCGCTACTTCGACGTTAGTCGGTTATCTCTTTCAAATACAGCAGAAACAGCCAGCATACAACATACTAAGATTTATGGTAAAATTTCACCCGCTATTCGCTTCTAGCTTGCACCGAGTCCTAACTATTTGACCGTTAATGAGATACTGACCGATATGTAGGTGAGAGGTCGGCCTCTTCACTATCGTAACACACGGGGTGGTTTAACTGCCTTGTTATATAGAGGTTAATGTTCTCTAATACAGCCTGCGGTTGATGTGCTACGACGTACGATATTGTTAGATTTAATGCTTGAAGGACGGTATTCACCAAGAGCATTTGCTTCGCGAATTTAGAATTCGACCAAAAAATTTTTTTTTTACTGTATTAAGAGGATAACCCTAGGAGAGCGTCTGAGCGCGCTGCATACCAACTAAGTAAGCTCCTATTTTCAAGTCAATCTCTGTGCCTGTAGCTTGCTAGATTTTCGTTAAAATATGCATTTTAAAGTTGTATGTATAATATAGGATCCTTCTTAATATGCTGACACTACTTAAGGGGATGATGAGACCATCAAATTGAACAACTTTCTCTATGGCACCAACATCGAAGTCACGAAAAAACAATCTGTTTGTCCGTACAAAACTGCAAACTTACTCGAGTCTAATGTATAGGACAGCTGATTTTTTTTCTCGATTTCGATGTTGGTCCCATAGAGAAAGTTGTTCAGTTTGATGGTCTGATAATCCTCTTAAAAAAGTGTCAGCATATTAAAGAGGACTCTGTTTATTTATTTTCGCGTTTTGACGTTGGTCCCATGTAGTTCCGTGTTAGAAGTTCCGTCACGGAACTGCGAGACATTTTTCCCCGTAGTTCCGCCTATTTGGACTTTAGATACTTTTGAAGATTGTCTATTTCAATTTCAGTATTCTAAATAATAATTATATTTGCACAAAAGTGAAGAATATTGTGAAACATCAGACAATTGGTGTTAAAAATGTCGAAAGTGACAAAACGTCAGTTTTGCAACGCCATTCAGTTATTGTATAGCTCGACGACTTCAATTTAGCCGGTCGTTATGACGAAAAAAAATGTATTAAGTTTATATTCGTTTTTTCATAAAGGTTTTTCTCATAGGCAAAACATTTTGTTATTTTCTTTGCGGATGTTTATTATTTGGTGTTATTTCTTTATTTTAGCTTTTAGTTCTTTAAGGGTAAATACAATAAGCTTTTCCATACAACATTGCAAACCGAGTTGAGCCAAATGTATGGGACAGCTGTTTTTTTTTCACGAATTCGTTGTTGGTTCCATAAATAAATCTGATCATCATGAGTCTGATCATCCTCTTAAAAAAGTGTCAGCGTATTATTAAGAAGGGCCTTGTATCATAAAAATAATAATACAGGGTGTTAGGGTAAACAGTTGCATTACGTTAAGGGGTGGTTGCACCCATTATACTGAACAACTTTCCTAAAGGAACAAAGAGAAATTCGCAAAAAGAAAAACAAAATCTACTTTTCATACCAACGTTCGATCACCTGATTGCATTTAGTATAGAAAGCCGATTTTTTTTTGCAAATTCCCTATAGTTTTCTTAAGGAAAGTTGTTCAGTATCATCGGTGCAATCACCCCTTAAAGTAATGCAACTGATTACCCTAACAATTCATTTCAATTTCATTTGTTTATCCAAAAGACATTACAAAAAGGTACACCCTGTATATTGAATGGTGCTACGGTGAGTTTGTCCAAAATGAATTAATATATATATATTTTTTCACAATTGCAGAAACAATGATTAAATTTTGAAATCAGCAGAAGCAAAATCCGGTGACGAATCAACTCTGTCATGTAGAATTGTAGATACAAAACAGTAACGTTTATATTGAAGTCGTCGACATACACAAATGTGTTTGCTTTAGTAATTTTCAGATGCACAACTCTAAGGTCACAACTTGATTAGTATTTTATGAAATCGAAAAGAAACCAATTGTATTCATTGTGTACGATTCTATTCAAGTTTAAGTTAGAATACGTAACTTAACTTAATGGTTACGAATGAAACGGAAAAACGTTTATTTAATTCGTATTTTGTAATAGGTACTTAAAGTTATTGTAAATGGACAGTCGTAAAGAGGGGGTGAGGTCAACATAGGCGGGGGGCAGGGAATATCCGGTCTTATTCACACGAAGAAAAATATTTAGTACTATGTGTGACAAGTTCTTCTTCTTATCGTGTGGGTAGAGTTTTTTCAGACCGCCTTACGGCCTTTGACGTGGTTTTTATGTAACGACTACTACCACCAGAGATAGTAGCCGGGACCAACGGCTTAACTTGCCATCCGAAGCACGGAATTATCTTTCTTTTCAGACAGTCAGATGATTCAGCCTGCAATGTCGTAACAGAATGGGGAAAAACGCACAAAGTGACATATCACTAAGTGTCTCCCGTGGGAATAGAAGCCACGACCTAGGAGTCAAGAGTATGTGTGACAAGTTAATAACTGTATATTCGGTAATTTTTTAAACACTTTCGAAATTTTCAGTCGTAGTTCAGACCATCAAACTGTACAACTTTTAATATGGGAGCAAATCTAAAATCGTAAGAAAGTTTTTACAAAATTATCTAGTACCTACATAGGGTCCTTCTTTATATGCTGACTGTGTTTTAAAGGGATGATCAGATGTTGGTCACAATAGAAAAAGTTTTTCAGTTTTATGGAAAACGGAGAGAAGATCAGAATCTTCTCTTGTAATCTTTGACCTTGTATTATCAGATTTAACTAGAAAATTTGTTGCTTTAACTAGATGCTAGTTAAGATTTATCGCTTCTTAGCGATAAGACCGCCTTATTTTGTGCCTCTTGTATTTTATTTCTGTATTTTACTGTTTATGTTTTTGGTGTAAAATAAAGTATATTTGATTGATTGATTGATTTATATTTAGCTAAAAAAATAGTTATCCCATAACAGAAAAACCCTAGTACTATTTAAAGGGGTACCATCAAGCAGAACAACTTTCAATATAAGAGGTAAATTATTTTCAGGATGCAATTGAAATCATGTGCATCCTTTTAAACTAAGAGCCTGCCCATCAAACTGAACAACTTTTACCATGAGAGCAAACCGACAGGAGCGAGCAAAATAAATCTGCTGTTCCATACTAAACTGCAATGCCTGCTCGGCTCAGTATGCAACAGCAGATTTTTTTTTGCTTCGATCTCTTTGCTCCCATAGCAAAGATATTCAGTTTGATGGATAGACTCAAAAAAGTTTAAAAGGATGCTAATGATATCAATTTCATCCTGTAGACTGTCTACAGTGAAGAGCGTAATGTTTTGTTACGCCCTTCGGCCGCGTACGAAACCAGAGGTTCGAAACCAGTTACGATAGAAGAATAATCCATCTTTATACGATACGAGCGTTAACCCGCGACTTCGTCCGCACAAATTATATACCAGATTTTAAGTCAGATCATAAGCTATCAAACAAAAAAAGTTTCTTCAAAATCGGTTCAGTAGTTTTTGCGTGATACTCGTTCAAACAAACACACAAACAAACAGACAAAAAATCCAAAAATTGGTGAAATGGAATCAGGGACACCTAAAAACCATATCGTTACTTTCTTTTGTTAATATCTTCAATGTACAGACAAACTTCCTGTTACAGTTTTATAATAGTATAGATTAGTTACGAAGGAATGCGTTTTTTTCTTTACACGATACTGGTTTCGACATAGGAAACTTATAATGAATAACGAGAAGGTACTTTATTATTCATACGTAACATTAAAATGAACTTTTCGAAATAGCATCAAAACCTATTTAGAGATTGATATCAGCTACCAAAAACTCTTATGATAATTGGCCGTTTAATGCTAAATATACTGTCAGTGTTAGTGGAGTACCATTATTTCTTATCTCATTTGTCTGCTAGCTAGTACATTATAATTCCAATATATGGTGAAGTTGTGGGGACTTGCTACAGATGTCAGCACCCACAAGTTATAGCAAAGATGCCAACAGATGGCGATACCGTCGCTCTCGGAAATATGCTCCTTACGTAAACAACGTTCACCGTGAATACGTAACTCGTAACCTACTACAAATAAGGTTCACAATCGAATGCAAGATATACATCGCGCAAGAGAAATAATCACAGAGATTCGATACATATACAAGGTCCAACTGTAAACTGTTGGACCACGGCCGGTCCCCAGGCTTCACCCATAGCCTGGTGGAAGATCTTCCCTTTTCAATGGAGGAACATTCCCAGTAGCACCTCCATAAAGTATTATACTAGTACATATTTTTCTCCGTGCAGGTGCTCTTAAAATAGACGGTCAATGTATCGTACTATGTTGCACCCTCTAAAACAGGCGAAGTAAACGACTCCGCCTATCTACAACTTTACGACTTTCGTCGTAAAAAAGCAGTTTGGAAATATCTTCGTCCGACAGGGTGAATTGAAAGGTCATGCCGTTATTGTATTACTGTGTTTTTTTTGGGCGATGAGAATGTAAGAGAAAATAGGTTGAGGAAACAGACATTTTTTTCCCGGTCTATGTTGGACCTGCGACTAAAATGAACGCAAAATTTATATGAAAACTGAAAATAAAAACGTAATTATGAGTATAGTAACATTTAAATCAGCCTATACAGGCTTACAGGGTGTACATTTAAATGTTTTTGTAAGGAGGTGCTTTTGGCCACAGAATATAAGGTCTAACAAAATTAGCTGAAACTATTTTAAGGGGATGATCAGACCATCAAACTGAACAACTTTCTCAATGGGACCAATATTGAAATCGCAAAAAAAAAATCAGCTGTTCCATACAAACGTACTCGACCTAAATGTATGGGACAGCAGATTTTTTTTTCGCGATTTCGATATTGGTCCCATAGAGAAAGTTGTTCAGTTGGATGGTCTGATCATCCCCTTAAAATAGTTTCAGCTAATTTTGTTAGTCCTTATATATGAGTGCTTTTAAGCTTTTGTGCTTTTTTGGTAACAATATTGAAATTGAGAAAAATAAAGGGTTGTTCTATACAGGGTGAAATTGATATCGTTAGCATCATTTTAAACTAAGAGTCTACCCATCAAACTGAACAAGTTTTACTGTGGGAGCAAACAGATCGGAGCAATTAAAAAATCTGCTGTTCCATACTAAATTGCAATCTCGACGCGCGAGTTCGCGACTCAAATGTATACAACAGCAGATTTTTTTTTTGCTCCGATCGGTTTGCTCCCATAGTAAAAGTTGTTCAGTTCGATGGGTAGACTTTTAGTTAAAAAGGATGCTAATGATACAATTTCACCCTGTATAAAATGTCAATGAGTGCTCCTGGAATCCTGCCCACTGTCCTTTGATAGTTGCAGAAACGTTTCTGAACACCCTGAAAGGGATTATAGTCGTGAGTTTAACTTCAAACATCCTTCTAGCGGTCCGTCTGTCTGTTTTCTATTATAACCCGTTAAGTATTAGCCTAAGGGCTAATAGTTTAGCGGGACTGACGCTGTGACCTGACCCCGGTGCGGGTTCGATGTTCAGACGATGCTATTTGTACATTTGCTTCATTTGAGATGTAACTGTTTTTCTTTCCTAAAATATTAACTTGAAATTCAAGAATGAAGATTGGTCAATCAATTTAATTTCTTACCTATAGGACACCAAAAATTAAAAGTTAAAATATAAATATTAACAAAAGAAGAAACAAAGGAATAAAAAAATTAAAAATATTTAATTCATAACAGTAAAAGTTAAATTATATTATATACCATAAATAATATAATTTAATAAATGACAATTATTACGAATATTAACAAGTCGGTCTTATAGTTAAAAAACATCATGGAAATGAAATTTCAATTTTACCCTGTATCTTTTATTTTTTCATTTTTTTGCACTTTCTTTGCTATATTGTCTGAAAATTTATTAACTAATATTGTGGCGCCCCTTTCGCTGCTATGCGACTTTGCACCCTATGATTATTAAATAGCTTCGGGTCTGTTTGTTTGTGTGTTTGTTTGATGGAGCATCACGCAAAAATTACTGAACCGATTTTGATGAAACTTCTTATGTTTGATAGCTTATGATCTGACCTAAAATCTGGTATAAAAGTGCGGACGAAGTCGTGGGTTAACTCTATTAATATTATAAATGCGAAAGTGTCTCTCAGTCCGACACTTTTTCACGAACCTCTAAACTTATTTTGATGAAATGTTGGTTCAGGCTAGGTAGCCTGAACTTGAACTCTAAAGAGGACATGACCATAAAAATTCCTTGCAGACGAAGTGTTGTATAACGGCCTACCTACTACGTAAGCTATGGCCGGCCTTCGGTCAAAGTACGCATGCCTAGTCAATTTTGCCGGCACATAATAATCTCGTTAAACCAACACATCACGTTACCAAATCGATTCCATATTCGGAATCGATTCTTAGTTCCTGGAATCGAAACGGTATCGATAATGACATGCACCGTTGTTGCGGTAAACGCAATTATCGATACGTTTTTACTTTGATCTCGATTATGAATCGATCGATTTTTTTGGCGACTAATCGAGCTGGTTTTGCTTGATCTTTGACCTGGGTCACCTGCTGTGTTTTATGGAGAATGAGAAATCGTATTTTTGATCAGCAAGGTAAGGTTGAATTTTGTATACAGATAAAGGCCACCCATTGCTCTTATAAAAAGTTACATTGATCGATACCGGATACCTTAGATAAAACTATAGAGAGTATACGCGAAATTCAGTTATCATTCATTCATACATTGCGCAAAACGAAAAATATGACTTTAAACATGAATCAAATGTTGTAAATTTAATGTAATGTATAAATTAATTAATTAAATAAATAACGCTCACAGGCACATACATTTTAATGATCCCAAGCAAGCACTATAGGCATTTTATTATGGAAACCATACAACGACCGTATAAACGAATTTTGAAATCTTTTTCTCTAGAATGAGCAAGAGAAAATATTTTTATAGGTACGTAACGTGAAAAATTACACTTTGTGACGTGCAGCGTAGTGTGATCTATTTAATATCAAGCTTATTTTTTTTTTGATAATACTTGAAAGAAAATGAAATAAATATTAAAAACTTTTGCAGTTTAGTTTTGGAGCCATACGCGTCTGCCTCTTTCTGGTTTCATCTGAGTGAGTCGAATACGAAATTTTTCCAGTTTTTATGACAGTTGGAGAACTGTACTTTCGATATTAAAATGTTTTAACAGCTTGGGAGTTGATAATTTAAATGAGATCTAATTAATAAGATTCGTCCGGTAAACAATTTAATTAAATACATATTTAATTTTAAAAAGGAAAAAAGTATTTTCGCACGGTTGGTTTTAAATAATTAATTTGATAGGTTTGTCTGCTAATGATTGTTTTTTAATTATAATTTATACAGATTGTGAGGGCCTACATTTGCAATCAAAAATAAAATAAAAAGTCATAAAAAAAAGGAACAAAGGAAAATATGTATTAAATTAATGTCACAAACGTTCGATCAGCTAATTGCATTTTAGTATGAAAAGTCCATCATTTTTTTGCAAATTTCCTAACACCTGTATGCAGGGTGTAAACTGAAACACTTTACAAACTTAAGGGGGGGGGGGGGGACTTATCACATTTAATATATATATATATATATAAATCGAACAGCTGAATTTAATTTCAATGTGAACGTTGTTCAGCTTGATGGCCTGAAGTATAAAATCACTACCACCTGTTTGGGTTGAGCAGAAACTATGCTATTCTTAAATAATATATTTTTCAGTACGCAGTTATCACCTCTAGTAAGTACTTCTGAAACATCAGAACATCCACGTTTCACTAGTAGTACCGAAACTCTGTCCAGTGTTACGGGGAGGCAGCCCGTCGCCACTTGTAATGGACAGTAGGTACAATACATGCCTCGAAATTGAAGCATGCAGGTTTCCTCACGATGTTTTCCTTCACCGAAAAGCCAGTGGTGTTACAAATCGTACATAAATTCCGAAAAACTCATTGGTACGAGTCTGCCTGGACGGGGATCGAACCATCTGGACCACCACGGCTAATATAGTTAACCCGCGACTTTGTCCGCACAATTTACCAGATTTTAAGTCAGATCATAAGTTATCAAACCAAAAAGTTTCATCAAAATCGGTTCAGTAGTTTTTGCGTGATGCTCGATCAAACAAACAAACAGACAGACAAAAAATCCAAAAATTGATGATATGGAATCAGGAATACCTAAAAACCATATCATAACTTTTTTTTTGTTAATATCTTCAATGTACAGACAAACTTCCCGTTACAGTTTTATAATAGTTTAGATTAATTGAAGTGCACAATAAAAATGGTTTCAAAATTTTGATCTTTTATCGATTTGGTTAAAAAGTTTCCAGGTTTTGCGTTCGCTTGTTAACACCGGTAAAAAAAGGTCAAAATCAAAATAATGCACAGGTTACTTCATAAGGTCAAGGCAATCAAAGACAAGTAAGTAACAATTTATACTAACTGGTCTTACCATATTGAGGACATGTTAAAAGTATCTTACTTGGTTTTCAAGGTTTTATTTAAACGCATTTTGGCATCCCAATGCAACACAAAAGAAATAATTTTCTTGTTTACATTTTCCCTTTAGGTGGTTGCAGAGGGGTCAATTGTATACAAAACTTTGACGCACAATACGCGTAGACGGTATTAATATAAGTAACTTTGTATATATGAAAAAATAGCTTTTAAATTTTTCAGACAACATTTTAATAGCTTTATATCTTCGTAATTATATAGTAAATTGCATATGATATTTGTGACGCGGCAACTAGATTTTCTAAACTATTTTTCCATATATATATATTACTTTTATTAATTCCGTATACGCGTATTGTCCGTCAAACTTTTGTATGCACTGAAACCACCTTAAGTTTACTTTTAGTGAAGAGATTTTTCATAAGCATCGTTAGAGGCTTCGAATCCTCACTTACGACATGCCTTGTGCATGTTCTAACCTATATACGTAATACCGACTGCTCTCAAACGGTGAAGGAAAACATCGTAAGGAAATCAGCATACGCTGAAGAAGAAAATCTGATGCGTATGTGAACTCTACCAATACGCATTGGACACGCGTGGTGGACTGACGCCCATACACCCTTTCTGAGGGTAGGCCTGTGCCCTTTTAGTTAATAATTTAGTTTCTATGGGAATTTTCTTCCATTGGACAAAACGTATCCAACGACACCTCATTCGATTGATTAAAAACAAATTTTTTTTCTAACCGCCTTTTCGTTGTATGGGGGGGGGGATGTCGAAAAAAATTATTTGCTTTATGACTACCTCATTTCATTTCTTACTAAATTTCGATTCAATAGGTGCAAAAATGAGCGAGTTATTGAGGTCGGGCGTATGCTGTATAGACAGACAGACATAATAGACGAAAGTATAAGGGTTCCTTGTCGGACTACGGAACCATAAAAAAGATTGATCCAATCACAGACTTTAGAATATTTTGCCTATTTGTTTGTCACGCAGAAACTACTGGACCGATTTTGATTAAACTTTTTGTGTTTAAAAGTTTATTATTCCTCTTAAACACTTGTTAGTATACAGTGTCTTTCTTAATATGCTGACAGTTTTTTAAAGGGATTATCAGACCATCAAACTGATTTCTCTATGGAAATAGCAAAAAAAAAATCTGCTGTCCCATACAAAACTGGAAATCTACTTGACCCAAATGTATGGGACCATGTTAGATTGATAGATAGCTCACTTATTTCATCGGAAAAACACAGGATAAACAGTGACAGGCAAAGGTAGGTATGTCGGTCTCTTAGAGAATGTTGTTCAGTTTGATGGTCTGATCATCCTCTTAAAAAACCTTCAGCGTATTAAGTTGGAACCTGTATATTTTATTTCACTACAATGACGGGAGCTGGCGCGGGCGTAAGCTAGTCTTGTACTGGTATAAGTTTATAGCCCAGTCATTTTACGGTTTGAGCCGGAATTAATTAATAATTGATATTTTTTTTCGGTATAGGATTTAAGATCTAATTTGAGCTCAGAAATGTAACAAAATAAAAAAGAAATACGTCAGCAACAGACCCAAATTTAAAATTTAGCATTTATCTCGTTCTAAAAAACCTGACGGTAATTTTTTTTTTCAAATTTTTAAGGCTTTGCCATTATACATACTTCAAACATGGTATTAATATGTTTGTGTACATTTTTTAAATTTCAATGCATATTTTATTGCTCAAAAATAATGTATATTGTTAAATCTAATTAAAATGAGTGCATTGATAATAATATTATTAAATTAAAAGCCTTCTGGGAGATACAAGCGCCTTTCTGATTCTTTTATAATGCGCACAGCCAAGGAGTGGAATGCCCTGCCTGCGTCAGTATTTCCGAGCGCTTACAACCCGAATTACTTTAAAGTACGAGTGAATAGGCATCTTCTGGGTAAGCTCGCTACATCTTCGACCCCATCTTTGTCCTGAGGACTGGATTGAGGTCAAGAGCAAACCCATTTGAAATAAAAAAAAAACAATTTGGATTTCTATGTTGCGTAGCGATTTTTTTTAATATGTTTTCAAATAGTCTTTTTGTCGCTAAATGGTGCCGGTTACAGTTTAAAAGTCCCATTTATAATGACTCTGCACCCCTCCTAACAAAACTCCGTAAAATGACTGGGCTATTAGCTTTACATACATTATTATACTTATCATAGAAGTATATTATAAACCCGTCCATAGCAAACAAGTAATTGCTATACCCATAAAAAGGATCATTTTGTACAGCTACTCGTAGTAACATGGGATGTTGATCATTTATGATGCTTGTAAAATGTTTAGTTTTCTTTATAAACCTTTAGTTTTGTTTTATTTATAACTCGGCCTAGGAATTAATAAACATGTAACGAATATAGTTATATCGTTTCGGTACTTAACAAATAAATAGTTACTTCTTTTCTTAGTTTATAATTACAAAATCTCACGACTTTTTAGGGTTGTCAGAAAAAGCGAAATTATTTTTTAGACTGAAATTGGTTGTCCTTGTATATTCAAAGAGATAAATGTCTCGAGACATACACACACCCACATACACATTAACACACACAAATTATAACAAAAAAAAAAATAACAAAATAAAATAACAAAATAAACAAAATTATGGATTTTCTTTTTTTGGTTCGAAATAAATGAGTATTTAATTTATTTAATTTAATGTTAATTTATAATACATTAGTTTATTTCCAATTTAAAATACCAGAATCTAGCTTGAGTCTGTATAATTATGATTAAAGCGATGATTATAATTCACTCATACACTTGCATCAATTTTCTTGCATCAAAAATGAAAAAAAAATCAACCATGCAAATCCTCCATCGCTATATTAAATAAATACTTCTTTACTTTACTCTTCTATTTATGAAATAAGTAAGTAAAGTAAAAAAGTATTTATTTGCTCACACAAAGAATGACAGAGTATGACAGAGTTATAAAAAAAAAGAAAAAAAAAACTAGAGCCATGTCATCCGGTTTTCAAGATCAAATAACAATCTATATACTTTCCCTTATTTAGGCCGGATTCGACCAAACTTTGATTTATAGAAGAGTAACTATACAAGGAACAATTTAACTCCTAGTGTTTACTCCAAAATAACGTCACTTGTCTTCTACCACTCAAAACCCATACTAAAAGAAAGAATGTATAATCCACCTAAAGAAAGAGGTTGTTGTATCCGTACTTATTGCACTGTGAGGTTATACAGTTTTTATTTGTTAGGTTTCTTTTTTTTTTTTTTTATGTGACATTGACATTTCATTAGTCTCGTTATAAGGTAACACCGTCAAAATTGGGCGTGTAAAATTTACTCTCAACTTATTCATAGATTAGGGTTAGTAAAACGCAAAATAAGTTTACTCGAGAGTAACCGGCGACTTAATCTAAGAATAAAATTAACTCGCGTTTGGTCGAATCGGGCCTTAGTAGATAAACATAAAATACATGTATAAGGTATTATAGTTCTCACCGATCCCCACTACCCAATCGTAGCCCGCGTAGTCCCAGCAACGCCCATTGCCGAGGTCCGTACCCCTTAGGGGTGCCCCTTGGGCAGGTTGCTTAAGCTCATGCATTGGTTCGGTAGACCTACCAGGGCGCTTCGCCGTCACTGGTGTGGTCCCCCCATAGTCCGCAGTAATAAGCAGTCGATGCTCCCTGAGCAATGCTGTATTGGTCAATCCGAAAAAAAAAAAAAAATAAGTATTATAGTATGTCACATAAGATCAACTCACAAGTTTCATATTTGCATAAAAATAAAAACTATGAAATAAGTCGAGAGAGCTCGAGTAAAGTAATACTCTTCAAAGTAGACAGTTTTTAGGGTTCCGTAGATAGAATGAAAAAAATCCTTCTGATTTCTACATCACAGTTTGGTATTCAATTGAATTTTAGATAGGTAATGTCTACCATACCATACCCTTCACAACCAATATGAAATGGGTGAAATATGTACATTTTTAAACGACTTCAAAAAAGGTTTCTCAATTCTACCGTACATATATTTTTTTAATGTGTGTTCGCGGATAACTTCGTCGTTTATGAAACTCAAACGATTTTGATGATTTTTTTTTTATCCTACAGCCTAGCTAGCATGCCACCCCCGAGAAAACGACAAAAATCGAGATGTGCCTCCATCTTTATTATTTTAAGTAGGCCAGAAAGAGCGCGCATGACGTTTTTCTCGTTTAAACGCTTTGTCGTGGGTGGCATGCTAGCTAGGCTGGCTATTGCCCGCGACTTCGTCTGCATTGACCAATGACAGAACGTCATTAAAAAAATCACCATAAGTAGGATAAGATACAGGCTGTCTTCTTTAGGACAAAAAATTAATCATCCCTTTCAGACCATGCCAATAATAAATGTAGCTATAATCTATACTATTATATAAGCTGGTAAAAGTCTGTGTTTATTTGATCATCACGCCAAAACTACTGGACTGATTTTGAATGAACTTGATGTAACTTTTGTTTTTAAAGCTTATAATTAGACTTAAAATCTATTATATACAGGGGCTAAGGTGTACTATGGAGCCTGAGGAAACTGCTGTACCTACTTGACTAAAATGTATGGGGCAGCTGATTTTTTCTCGGGTTTCCTGAGGTAGGCTCTATAGTGAAAGTTGTTCAGTTTGATGGTCTGAGTTCACCGTTTCAGTATTTGCTAGGCTGTCACTTACACCCTGTATTTTTTATCTAGATACGATGAGGGGTGCCGGTGCGAACGTAGTCGCTGGTAATATCTAGTACGAAATAAAAATAATGCCGCTCTTTAATACTAGTTGATTATTAGTGTTATTACAATAGTTACGGACGGAACCCCTTTTATTCATGTTCCCAACCCGTACTTGTCCGGTTTTTTTAATCTCCACTCCTCTAGGCTTCGTGGGAAGCTGTAACTTGATCAGGGTGATTGCCTCCATAAGTACTTTACGCTAAAACTAGAATCTCATAAAACCTGACTTCACTTAGCTTGTTCCAGAAACGTGTGAAATCTGGCAGGGAAACAGTATATTAATATTCCTACTGCAATCATTGGCGTTTTGTGGAGAGGTATGGACGATCAGCGACAAATCTGCTGTCCCATACATTTGAATACAGTTATGTTTGCAGTTTTGTACAACATACAAAACTGCAAACGTAACTATATTCAAATGGACAGATTTTATTTTTCGCGATTTCGATATTGGTCCCATAGTAAAAGTTGTTCAGTTTGATGGTCTGAAGCACCCCTTTAAGTAAGTGTCGCATTTAATTTTTCACCCTGTTTAAAGGTTACCCAGCAAACAATTTGGTCGGCGTGTGGTCAATTTTTTTCGTGATAAATCGTAGACGATTCCCGAGATTCTGACTTGCCGCATTCGGGGTCCATTGTATCATGTGTAATGAATTTCTCTTTTGCTAACAAAGATATTTGTATTTGTATAAGGCCCACATTTATAGGACTATTTTAACTTATAAAAGTTATATTACGGTAATTTCGTCATATGGTACTTTATGCGTCCGATGTTCGACTATACGACACATATACGACCAAATTGTTAGTTGGGTAGTTACTCCCTTAAGTCTAATTCTTGACAGGAGGCATGTGCTCTATAGTGGGACATATTATCATAATGAAATTTCCCATACTCATAAAATAAATTATCAAATCTGTGACGGAAGCTACTCTTGAATATTAAAGTACGTAATCGTGTGAAATATGCTAATGAAACATTCAAATTGGTCGTAAAAATTTCTTGAACTTGACTGTGAAATTGGATCAATGTTAATTTTGTTTACTATTGACTTATTAAGTCTTCTTCTTATCGTGTGGGTAGCAAGCCCTGGTGTCAGAGTTTTTTCAGTCCGCATTACGCCTTAGTATATAAGGTCTAACAAAATTAGGTGAAACTATTTTAAAGGGATGATCAGACCATCAAAATAGTTTCACCTAATTTAGTTAGACCTTATATATATTCCGTGGCCTTAGTTATTAAGTGAATGAGGTTCTAAAAGATAGAATTTACATTATTTGTGACGTAAATGCCTCATAAAAAGGTTGAAAGTCGCCCAAAGGGCAATGCAGATAGCTAAGCTCGAAGTTTCCCTGCGAAAACGAATTAGAAATGAAGAGATTCGCAGAAGAACCAGAGTAGCCGACATAGCCTAAAGAAATGCTAAACTAGTGGCAATGGGCGTGGCTCGCAGAACCGAAGAGTTGGGTTAGGCTAGGACAAGGTGGACCGACGACGTTGTGAAGGCGGCGGGAACCCGTTAGGTGAGGGCAGCGCAGGACCAGTCGTTGGGGTGATCCTTGGGGAGGCCTATGCCCAGCAGTGGACGTTCATCGGCTGAGATGATTGGACGTAGCATGCCAATCATCATCAGCCTATCATCGACCACTGCTGAACATAGAACTTTCCCAAGTCGCGTCTCAACACTATATTTCATTTCATTTCATTTATTTATTTACCATAATTTACATGTAGGTATTCTTATACATAGTGATGGTCTTATGGTTAAAATAGTTCCAATGTAAATTTGCTTTGACAAAGCGTAGTAAAATAGTAGTTATTAATTAATAATTACATCAAATTCGACATTATACATATTAAAAGAAAAAAAAACAATCACGAATGTCAGGAAACATTAAACCAAAAAATAAATATATGTCATATCCTCGGCACTACTCCACAACACTATTCCACATCCAGCCGCTCCCCACTACGTGTCCCAGGACTTCGATTCAGCGCCGGAGAGCGGAGTTACAGTCCATCACACTGTCTGGTCGGTCTCCATTCTAGAACTCCTACTGTGCTAGTAGATGTTCTCTTACTATCTTCTGGGGATGACATACATGCGTTACAAACTTTAGGCTTTAGGGGTGCTTTAAAACCACAGAACATTATAAGAAGGGTTGAAAGTGCAAAGTAGGCGTGAAACGCCCACATAGTTATGCAATAATTTCCATAACACCGTAAGGCGCGGGGTGTGGTGGGAGCGAGAGGGCATAAGTAGTTGTAGCAGCGAGAGTGGTGATAGTCGTCTCCGAAGTAAAAGCGCTACTTTGCATTTCTAACCCCTCTTATAATGTTCTGTGTTTCAAACTGAACAAGTTTTACTATGGGATCAAGATTTATAATGCGAACAAAAAAGATTTCATTCATTTTTACCGAGTAGCTATTGACATTTTCTATGGAACAGCTGCTTATTTCTTTACGATTTCAGAGTTGGTTACATATTGGAAGTTGTTCAGTTTGATGGCCTGAAGCACCGCCTAAAGTATGTAACGCAATCAAGTTTACACCCTGTAGAGTCCTGAGCAAATCCTTTAGGTCTTCGTGAGACGTATACCTAATAGTACGGTACTGGTGTCATTCTATACAATGCCTGTTTTTCTAGGGTAGGCAGGATTTCTAATGCAAAACAAATGATAGTTTGGATTTTCCTACTTTGAGTCAGACAGAAGAAAACAAATAAAACGCATTTGCATTAGGTAAGCTTTCGATGCGTTTATTTTCTTCTAACATTGCGTGCAGTGCTGTAAGCAGTCGATAAAATTGTATCGATATATTATGTCAGCTTTATAGCATCAATAAATTAAATGTTACGACGTATCGAACGCGTAAAATATTGTGCGGAGTTAATTGAAATGTCAGTTTTAGTTTTAAATTGGTTTTTGCTATTTCTTCGATCATACAGTCGGGTATGGGTGCATGTTTTAGTAACTGGCGTTCAAGTATATACATATATAAGTTTACGACAATATTATACTGTCTGGACGTCAAAAACATTGCCAGAACCGGTACCATATGAATAATTAATACCTACTATGTTGGTACCTTTAAATTTAAGTCGTTGGTACCTTGAAATTAAGCCTATGTCGAAAAATAATTAAAGCGAAATGGGCGTGTGATAGCTTATATTACTGCCTGGTGTTAAAGAAAGAGATGGGTCGGCGCGCGCGCCTGAAACGACGCAAGCGTAAAACAAACTTTATTTAATTGTAATTATACTATTTATGTAAGTTCAATTCTGCTCTAATTCTCTCTATTATTCACCGTTTAGCAGTTCCAAGGGTTTATCGATAAAGACGGAGGCTATTTTGGCTTGTTTTTCTATCGAGAAAAATGTATCTTAATCGTGTTTTGGTTCTAATCAAAACATCAATTATATGTTCAATTTACACATATCCGCAAATCATACTCCTACTGTTAGTACTTCATGATATATGACGCTTTGAAGAATCCTTTTTTTTTCACATAGCCTCTTAAGGTTAGGTTTTCAGGTATATTTCATGTATTGGTTATTTTAAAGATACTGAAAGTGGTTATACAAGGTGTAACTTAAATATATTATTACAATCAAACTAAACAACTTTCACTACGGAACTGACATCAAAATCCAAAGACAAAAGTGTTGTTCCGTTGTAAACGTCAACCCAACTAGCTACTCGACCCAAATGTATGGAATGGTTTTTATCGGGGTTTCGATGTTGGTCCTATAGTGAACATTGTTCAGTTTTCATGATCTACCTTTCTACGGGCTACTTAAACACTGTAACGTATTGAAATTATGTTATTTGTAGGTACATATTATATTTACTGCCTGTACAGATATCGCAAATGATAATATTTCTAACGAGCGTTAACCCGCGACTTCGTCCGCACAAATTATATACCAGATTTTAAGTCAGATCATAGGCTATCAAACAAAAAAAGTTTCATCAAAATCGGTTCAATAGTTTTTGCGTGATACTCGTTCAAACAAACAAACAAACAAACAAACAAACACACAAACAAACAGACAGACAAAAAATCCAAAAATTAGTGAAATGGAATCAGGGACACCTAAAAACCATATCGTAACTTTTTTTTGTTAATATCTTCAATGTACAGACAAACTTCCTGTTACAGTTTTATAATAGTATAGATTTACAAAACACGAGCGTTAACCCGCGACTTCGTCCACACAAATTATATACCAGATTTTAAGTCAGATCATAAGCTATCAAACAAAAAAAGTTTCATCGAAATCGGTTCAGTAGTTTTTGCGTGAGACTCGTTCAAACAAACAAACAAACAAACACACAAACAAACAGACAGACAAAAAAATCCAAAAATTGGTGAAATGGAATCAGGGACATCTAAAAACCATATCGTAACTTTTTTTTTGTTAATATCTTCAATGTACAGACAAACTTCCTGTTACAGTTTTATAATAGTTTAGATTAATTTTAAATGGATGTTTATAGAAACGATTGGACTTTGTAGATTATTTCTGACTGCCCCCTCGAGGAATTTAGTCGTGAGTTTATGCTTATCAATGCGGTTATCAAATCACATCTTTTTATAAAAGAAAGAATTTGTATAGCGAAGTTTTTCGTATTAACACAATATTAGCTCATATGTACCTGCCGCACTGATGGGTCCGCTGGAAGACATCTCTTTAAAGACAAGCGTGCCCTTTGCACACATATACTTTGCTGATTGTCCATAGGTTTATTGCACTGCTCGATGTTTTGCTTGCAGGCAACATTTTGTGCATCTTGATAGTAATTAAAACGGAAAAAAATTTATTATTTATTCATTCGCTGTGTGTTTTGATTATCGATAAATTTTAATGTATGATACCCGTAGGGGTCAAGCTCTATTATAAAAGGTTACTGGTTTATTTTTAAAGACTAGCTTTTGCCAGCGACTTCGTCCGCGTTGATTTCAAAACCATGTTACACAGTGCACACATTTAGATTTTCGATACGTTCTTTCTCCACCGATCCGTACTGGGTCCGCGTGGTGGAGTAAGGCCCATAACATTACCTCACCTCACATCGTTATTCGTGAGAGGAGACCTTTGCCCTGCACCGGAATCCTACAGGCTTTAACTTTTATACTTTCACTGCGAAGTTTGAAAATCTTTTTTCTATGAAAAATTACACGCTAGGCGTCTTTTTCAATGAAAGTGTTATTATTTTATTTCACGAACTATACTTAGTTTAAAAAAATTATCGATAACTGACAGCATCCCATCTCTCGACATAAGCGCGTCACATCGCTAACTACATGATAACGCCTACGCGGATTCCAATCGCATTGTCATAGCCTTGATAACCTTCTTGTTATGACCTGAATACACTAGACATGAAGACTAAGTCTAATGTAGACATGATAAACCTTTGAAAAATTCTTTGTGCAGAGTTTTTACCTAAATGTTACATTAAGGCTGGCTTGCACAAACAATATTTAAAACGTGTTTAATTTGAATATGATGCTGGCTGTTATTTTATTAGTATGAGCAGTGTAAGAGACGAGTGCAAAAATATTCTCTAAATAAAACATTTAAGAGACTTCGTCCCTAGGAGATTTAATGTCAAGTTGTTTTGAAATAATAAAGATAATGTTTAAAGAGGAAACTAGTAAAACATTTTTAAAGTTTCGTGTAATTTCTACATACAAGCAGAGCCAAGATTAAGGTAGTGCGTAAAAAAATTACGTTGTAATTTGTATCACAGCACTGTAAATAAAATCATCTCATGCTATGTTATCTTAGTACAAACTCAGTGGAACGCTTATTTTCTATAGACAGCTTCCACCATCTATTGGTTATGTTTCGAAGCACTATGTGTTGAACTAGGGTTTATATCGGAGTAGCAGCACACTACACCTCACGCGCTGCGCTGTACTAGTGAGAGATTTCGCCCATATCAATCACTGTCTTGTTGGTCTAGCTATCTAGACAACCGGCTTACGATCCGGGTAGCTAAGGTTCGATCCTCGTGTTGGCCGATCGTCTTTTTAAATTTATTTCATGATGTGGCGCTCCCTAGAGCTAATAAGCGGCAACGCAATTAAGACGTCCTAAAATTCAAGGAGAGTTACCTATCTATATCCAATATACATATTAATCTATGAATCATCTAACCGAAGCAAGTCAACGTAATGGGTTAGAATCTAACCAATAATGCTAGCTTGCTTCAGTGAGCCTATTTTCGTTGTAGCATGGCGCAAATCTAAGCCACTAATTTGTACATAGGCAGAATTGTTATAAAATTGCATGTAGAGTGTCTGCGATTTTTTATAGATAAGACAGATCTGTAACAGTTTTACCAACAGCAACACTTACTGACACACTGAAAAAAGCGGTCGTAACTACTATTTAATGACGGTTAGGTACAAAAGTCTTGTGTGTCTCTTCTATTTACTGCTTAGTCTAAGGTCAATCGTAGGTCGTATTATGACCTATGGCATTTCTATTTGTTATTGAAATATTATGACTATGACAAGTATGACATAGCCTTTAGGATTCGTAAATACAATGTGTACTTAATTGGTTAGTATTTAGATTGCATAATTCAATGGTAACTAGCTATTTTCTTAAGATAATATTAAATACTTAGATGTCAAGTTGTGAACTTGTGAATGTCTTATTGTTACATTATTTAAATCGGGTATAGGCCCACCACACATTCCCACCGCTGTAACTCCTGTAAGCCAGGATCAACAGCGGCGACCATTCACAACACTGGACAATGAAGTCCGGCGAGCCCGGGGGATGACTCTAATCTGTCTTGGAACCCGCAATGAATTAATCAAAGAAGATAGGAGGAGTAGGAAAACGAAATATCCGACTTCCCTCCATTGCAAACGGGAGACAGCAATAAGAAGAAAAAAAAAAACATGGCTATTAGAGAGCCAATTCAAGAGATCATTTATGGCAGTGTTGAAGACAAAAGCACCAAAAATACAAAATAAAACAATAGGAGCCTAACAATTATTGTTACATTAGGCATTTTTACTTTATTCCGAATTCTACATTTGTATTTATTTGTGAACCTGCATTATAATTTAATTAAACTAAATTAAATAACTAGAATGTATTTGACAGTATACTAAAGTTCAAGGAAATTAATTAACATAGTACATTATGTAGTTACTGTGTAGTATGTAGTAAAGTAAGTGATAAAAATGTCAGGAAAAAAAATATTCCAATAAAAAACTTTCTTTTCCCAATAAATAACGACTTCGCCTATATCTTTTACACATAACAAAAGTACATTTATTAACATATGTTCAGCTTAAGGTGGTTGCCGAGTTGTCAATTTCATACAAAAGTTTGACGCATAATACACGTATACGGCATTTAGGGGGCAACGAGCCAATTGTGCTGCCCTCGAACGTATTTTTTGTGAAAAGTGGCCACTTTTGGCGGTTTTAGAGATAGTAACTACAAACATAAAACATAATAATCCTTAATGTTTCGATAAATTGAAAGCCAATCAGGACTACAATTTGACATTTTTATTTTTTGGAAATGTTGTTTAGTTGTGCGGAAATTAAAAAAAAGATTGAGGGCAGCACAGCAGGTTCGGTACCCTCTTAATAAAAGTAATATTTTTGTTTATATGAAAAATAGTATTAAAATCTAGATGCCGCGTTACAAATAACATTTGCAATTTTATTGCAACTAATTGAAAAAAAAGACAATTTTCATTGTTAACATAACAACCTAGGAGATGGCTCTTAAGACCTGATCATTGACATAAAGTTAAAGGTTATATGTAAGAGACGTAAGAGTCTTGACTTGACGCTGGTGATAAAAGAATGGACAGACTCAAAGTTAAGTGACTAAAGGCGAAAGAAAATGGCGGAGAGCTCTTAAAATAATGATGTCAAGTGACATCTATTGACTATCGATGTCAAAAAATTGAGACGTGCGCACGAAAAGCGTATATATGGAACCGGTAATGGAATGATTTAGTTCTAATTTTTTGAAATTAGTATTAAAATCATATAAAATATACAAATCTTAATAAACTTTAAAACTAATAAGGCCAATTTGAATGAAAAAATATACTTAAAAGTCCCTTTCGTTCAATATTTTGTGGATAATCAATCAATCAATCAATCAAATATTCTTTATTTTACACCAAAACATAAACAGTAAAATACAGAAATAAATATACAAGAGGCACAAAATAAGGCGGTCTTATCGCTAAGAAGCGATTTCTTCCAGACAACCTTAAGTAAATTGTTATCGTTACTTATGAATGTTTACCAAGCAATTTAGTTATAATTTTAATTTTATTATTCTAAAAATAGTTTCTGTTAAGTGGGTAGGTAACCTACATTATTTGCCTTCGTATGTGTATTTTTAAAAAGACTTGTTTAATAGTTGCTTTTATTAGTACCGACGTTTTTATGCCATCACCCATAAAGCTAAAAATACAGTAAAAAATCTAAATTTGTCGTAAGAGACATCGTAAAATAGTTCCATAATTATTCTGCATTAACTTGAAGAAATGCATTTTATCGCCACTTAGTGACATTGTCACCATCTACATTTTAGGTACAGTGTCACCAACTTATCTGTAGAATGAGCGATGGCGCCACTTTCTGTATCAAAGAATGATTTCATTTTGAGAATAATTTCTCGTACACCACTTACGGCATGATTTTTACAAAAAATACTCGGAAATATTTAGAAAAACAAGAACTCGATTACATCGACTGACAGCAACAAAATGACGTTTTCAAAAGTAGTTCTGCTTTTGGCCATTCTACAGATAAGTTGGTGGCACTACACCTTATAGACAAAGGTTAGGGTTTTGTGATTTTATAAACTCCTAAAACTCTCAACAAATTCTCTTTCAGAGTGGTCAGGAATTTCACAAACAATATCTTTTCCAGTGTTCATTTTTACAAGTTTCACATTTAATAGGTGTTTTTAATTTGATACAAATTATTTGTGTCAATCTAACTGTATGTAGGCATTATTATTACATTTTGCCTACTGTCGTCACGGTGACAGCGAACACGAAACACGACACATCTCAATATTAAAGCTAGTGAGGTATCCCTCACGATTTTCCCATTTTTAGGGTTTCGACAACAAGGAATCCTCATAGTTTCGCCATGTCCGTCCGTCCGTCTGTCCGCGGCTTAGCTCAGAGACGCTTATTATAATTTGGCAACGGTATACATATTCATCACGCCGACAAAGTGGTAAAATAAAATTTTGAAAAATATTTTGTTTATGGTACCTACACGCGAAGTTGGAATGGAACGAAATTAAAAGGAAAACTATCACCGCTAAGCAGGCTTTACAAGTTTCCGAGTAATAGTCGACCAACTTATAAAATGTACTTTTTAGACTTTATCAGCCGTTAAACTGTAGTATAAAACCAAAAGCCCCTTCTAAGTCCATTATTATATTGTGACGGGCGACCACGGAACCCTACCCTGAGCGTGGTCTGACACGCACTTGGCCAGTTTTTATTTGCTTTTAAAAATCCTCAGAACCCTTTATAGAACAAGATGATACTAACCTATCAACTTTTACTTTTTTCCGATAACAACATAACTTTTCAAGATCACCAACAGTTTAATGATCACACGGGTCTAAATATGGGCTTTTAGACATCGTAAAAATAACATTATTATGCATTTAATATGTCTGCGCATTACCTAGTTTGATCGAAGATAATCTTTGATGGCATACGATGTTTTTTTAAATAGAAAACGTAAGAAACTGGTCAGGTAATGGGCAAAAAGGAACAAAACAACGAACTAGTCCAATCTATCAAGCATTTTCAGGAAAAAAATAGCAAGCGCCGATTGGCATATTTTACCCGAGCGTTTAGATTAAATCTTAGAGTATAGTGTCATTTTACGGTAAAAAAACTCGGCTGTTTAACATTTTACAGTTTGTTCGTTTTTTTTAAGTTACGTGACATGATGCAATAAAGTGCAATCTTCTTCTTATCGTGTGGGCAAGCCCTGGTGTCAGAGTTTTTTCAGACCTCCTTACGTGGCGTGGTTCTGACGTGGTTTTTATGTAACGACTACTACCACCAGAGACGCCGGGACCAAGAAAGTGCATTAGAGCAAAATCTTTAGATTGGGTTCAAAATGTATATCGAATCGACCATTAATGTCGCTTACGATATTGTTCCCGATAAGTCTCGGTGTGATGCCGTATTTATTATTCACAACTAGAATAGACCATTTCCTAAATGTCACAGTATTCCTAGTGAAATTGATGTTCAGAATGTTTTAAGTATTTTTTTTTATAACGTATGGGTTTGCTCTATTAAAATATCTCTGATCATAATTTGCAGTAGTTTTGGTGGTAAGGCTGGAATTATAAAACTACTTGATAGGTCGATCTAAAACCTTACATATGCCATCAAATCAATGTTAAAAACGGCAGTTGTAGCATGTAGTTTCTATTCACACAGAAAAAGCTTGTGCGTATTTTGTGGAAGGTACTTCTATAAAAATTTTATTATTATAAAAATACATATAACCATAGATGTAATTAAAAAGGAATAATAGCTTGGTTTATTAAAACCTATCATATCCGACCTACCTATTATTAAAATCAACCAACAATAAGCACTTAAGCAATTTCATAATTATGGGCATAAAGACAACTCTAAAGAAAATTCGCAATTGATCGTATCCTTTACTTTTGCCGACTGTATTACACTATTATAAAACTGTAACAGAAGTGTGTCTGTACTGTTAATTTATATATTACGAGCGTTAACCCGCGACTTCGTCCGCACAAATTATATACCAGATTTTAAGTCAGATCATAAGCTATCAAACAAAAAAAGTTTCATCAAAATCGGTTGAGTAGTTTTTGCGTGATACTCGTTCAAACAAACACCCAAACAAACACACAAACAAACAGACAGACAAAAAATTGGTGAAATGGAATCAGGGACACCTAAAAACCATATCGTAACTTTTTTTTTGTTAATATGTAATGCAATGTACAGACAAACTTCCTGTTACAGTTTTATAATAGTATAGACAAAAAAGGTAACGTGTGTGTGGTCCAACCACTCCAAATCATAGATTTTTTTTAATTTTTTTATCCTTCTGTTTGTTTTTTCGAGCATCACACAAAAACTATTGGACCGATTTCGATAAAACTTCTTGTTAAATTGAAAAATTAGGTTTCAGGCGGGACTTGAACTCGCAATCTTCCAAACCAATTAAGCCACAGAGTCCACTACGTCAGAGAACGAAATACTTCCACCTATTGCTCCTTAAGGGACGTGGCGCCATCTACTGGTTAAAGTTAGTTTGTAAAAAGTCCCGCCCGAGACTTAATTTTTCAATCTTTAATTTGATTTAAAATAGCACAACATGGCTGTAATGTATCATGTGTATATTAATATTTGGAATTTTGTGTTTTAAACCTAAAAAAAGACTAGACTTAAAATCTGGGATATATTTTTATCTCTCTGGATGGACGAAGTCGCGGGCCAAAGTTGTTACTTCATAAAACTCCAGTCAATAATTATTAGCCATACAAACAAGTACAGTAATCACAGATCTCGTACAATACTATTTTTAATTTCGCAAAAGGTAATTAAAATAAACATTAAAATGTATTCGAAGGCTCGTTAATACACTCCCCGAGGGCGTAAGTGGGGCGTAAGGGACGTTAATCTTTTATTTTACAACGTAAGTACATTTTGTTGAACGATTTGAGTAATCGACAACATTAGTTATGAGAGTTATTACCAAGAGTTTATAGGAATTTCGTTGAGAGAAGTATAGACAGATGAACGCAAAATTATCGTCACTTACGTCAATTTATATAATTTTGTTTGTGAAAAAAAAAAGTCATGTAAAAAACAGATAAAAAAAAAATAAAAAAAATAAAGAACGAACGATATAAAAAACTATTCTTTTCGGAGAGATATTAACAAGGAAGGGACGTCACGAGGTATAAACAAACTAATAAAATACTTTACATGTTTTTTAATTTAAATAAAGCAATATATTTTTCACCTCTCCGGACGGAAAGCGTCAACTTTCGCCCCGCTGCGCTAAACGAAATTGACGTTTTCCGCCTCCGTCAAGAAGAAAAATAGTATAACTAACCTAACCTCGGGCAGTAAATAAGAAAGCTCAAATCACATGTTTGTTGACCTCGGTCAACAATTACATGAGATTTGGCTCAGCTTCGCCTCGGTCAACAATTACATGAGATCTGTGACCTTTCGTACTTTCCTGCCCTCGGTTAACTTTTATACCTAAAACGGCCACGGGCGTATTTTTACCTTAGACAAGGAGCATTCTAATCGAAATTCATAAAAAAATCCGTGCCTTCCCGGACTTAATACACTTTTGAAAGATATTATTTCAAAGCAACAACTTCTGTATCATTAATCTTTTGATCAAAATCATCGTAAACCAGTTTTAAATGAATGCAGTTGGCCAAAAATATTATTCAGTTTATAAAAAAGAACACGTGAGAGACATATCAATTTTATTTGATCTTCACCAGGTCGTCAATATACCTTGTGGCGGTCTACATACTCTGCGCCTTCCTGTAAAAGACATACGTTGGTCAAAATACATGGTCCATCCCTTAGGCCATTTGAATCATTACTTTGCCAAAATACATTTCGTGGTCCATACCTATTAATTTGGCTTCTTCTTATTCTACTAAAATTTTTAAAACGGATTTTCGCCCTTATGCGTAAGATAAATCGATTCTTAATGAGACATAATTTGCATAGTTAACATAATTGTGTAGTAAAATAAGAAACGTGCTATAACCAGTTAAGAAGGCGCGTCAAAATAAACTAAAGTGAACAGTTAATTTTCTGCAAGGTAAGTATGTTATTAAAGATAATAATGTTAATATTCATCACTTCGAAACGGGGGCTCTTAAAATTATGGATCATACCCCATTCGTAGTGGCGGTGCCGAACTATCGTTATTTACCTGACTAACTACAGCGAAGCAATAAGTTCCTGGCGCAGTCGGGTAAAAAGCAGGGTTATGATTTTTTTGCCTTTCGATAACTGTATACCCAACTAACAATTTGGTCGTATAAGTGTCGTGCGTTTACATTAGACGCATAAAGCAATAGTATATGACGAAATCACTGTAATATAACTTTTATAAGTTAAAATAGTCATATAAATGGGGGCCTAAAACGATCAAATTGTTGGCTGGGTAGTCTGCCTTCATTTTAAGATATGATAAATACGCCATCGCCTATATAAACATTTAAAAAAATATTAGTAAGGCTATTCCAGTTAGTAATTTTCTCAGGAACAAATTATTTTAAACTATCAAGTTATAAAAATGACCCTTACATCAAAGGATAAACCACTTTTTTTTTGTTAAGTCCACTTGTAACTAGACAAACCTGACCATTTATAAAGATACAAAGATTGTATCAACACTGGATACAGGGTGGTATTTTAAAACTTGATATTTATCTACCTATAAATACATATAAGCAATATACATAGAGCGTTTGTGGCGCGTTTCGGAGAGGTAGGGACACCCAATTATGGGTGACGCACGGACAACATGCCATGTACCAATGAGTTTTTCTAACTTATGTACGTAATACCGACTGCTCTAAAACGGTGAAGGAAAACATCGTGAGGAAACCTGCATACACTGAAGAAGAAATTCTTATGCGTATGTGAAGTCTACCAATCCTGCAGTGGGACGTTTATAGGCTGATGATGATGATGATGAAATACATATAAACATTTTCGTGACTGACTGACAGACAATGTACAGCCTAAACCACTGAAGATAGAAACATGTCATTTGACACGCAGATGAAGTCGCGGGTAAAAGGTATTTTGATGTGATGGAGGCATAACAATACAAATTTTGAGAAAAAAACCGATGACAAGTTTTGTGAAAATCGTTTAAGTATTTAGTATCACTGTATCATTAAGTGTAACAACATTATATTGTATTATTTCGCTTTTAACCTAAATGCTACAACTACCAACCACATTCATGTACTTAACATGGTGCAAAGTCTGCAAAATATGTAGAACTGATTTAATTTAAAATTCTAGTCTCATTAAAAGTACCAGAATCTAGCCCGAACTTGTATTAAGATGACTAGACAACAATACATAATATAGATACAAACATCCACGACTTGGGTACAAATATTCAACATACTACAATTATTTTACCTTTGCGGGATTCGAACCCTCGACCCTCGGTTCAGCAGTAAGGTTCACTATCAACTGAGCTATCGCGTCGTCGATTTTGTTTCTTTTGTTGTAATAATTTAGTCTAATAAAGCTAGAAATAATTAATATTCTTTTTGAACATCCTGTAGTTAGGTGGCTGTCTTGGACTCGTCTGGTTTTACCTGTCTCCGCCTGTTTAGGAATCAAAGATAGGTGTAACTGTTAGATGGGCTTGTTATTTTGCATTTTTTCTCTTTTATTTATTATGCATACTAACAAAAAAAAGTTATATCTAGTATATCGATCGGACACTTGATGCGAAACGACAATTTCTTTAAAACCATACTGGAAGGGAAGATAGAGGGGAAGAGAGGCAGAGGAAGACCTAGACAGAGTTATCTGGCCCAAGTGAAGGAAAAGGTTGATGTCGTATCGTATCAAGAACTCAAGAGACTAGCGGAAAGGAGACAGGATTGGCGAAAACTCCACCGACAAGAGCGCAGCTCTTAAATAAGATGATGATGATCTAGTATATAATTTTTTTTTTGAGATGTCTTTGATTATGACTCAGGTGATATTATAACCCATGCTATTTAAATGAAATATAGCTTATGATTGGTAAAAACTATCTATGCTTCCGGTACATTTCGACCTAATCCCAAATTGACCGACACGTCAATACAACTAAATCCCAAATTGAATAAATCCCAAATCGACTGAATCCGAAATTGACTGAATCCCAAATTGATTGGATCCCAAATAAATAGGTACATTACATAATCTAGAAAAATATTTTTACCGAATTGGAAAACGAATGTATTTTTTTTACCTCTGATAATTTAGTAGACTTTATATAAGCATCAGAGTTTCTTTTTCAGCTTTCAGCTTACATGGTGATAAGTTAAGTATCCACTTATATCAATAAATTAGTAGTAATTATGGTACCTGCTCTCTATGATACAATACTATAGACGTGGAATAACGCAGTACATACCTTTAAATCAGTTGAAGTTGTATAGAAACTGTGAACAAAAGAAAAATACAGTTTTAATATGAGTTGACAACAATATTCCTTTTATATGAGTTCAATGACTTTAAAATTATGACTTCATAGTTCATATGTTCATTTAGACTTATCAAATGACGTCGTGCATCGTTGGCCACCCTATGCGAAATTATTATACCATATCAACTAAAACTGAACCATGTTATTCTTAAAATACGACTCAAAATACTATACAACTACAAAACATGTCAGTTTTACAAGTCACACGATTTTACACTTTATAATTTAAACAAAACGACATAATTTCAGATAGTAAACAATAAGGTATTGTTTTTTTAATGGACTACATTTTGCGATATAAATTATTGTGGAAGAAAGCGCTAAGTGCAATTGCTGCTGTTTTCTATTTTAATTAATACGTGGGTAACTAAACACCCATTTAGCGTAGAATACGTGTATATTATAACAACTATTAAGTACAGCATAATGACATAGTTTAGACTGTTTGTACCAGGGAAATTATGCAGCATTTAGAAAACTAAAAAATAATAATTTAGTTTGTATAATCCTTGCAAATAATACCATTTCTCTACCCTGAAGTTTTTTGGAAGAAAAAGTTTTTTAGCGCGTTATTCCTGTTTTCTGTATTTTAAGTGTTTTTGGTGTGCAATAAAGTCATAATTGATTTGGAATAATAAAACTAAAGAGAGTAAAAAAATGTAAAGATGTAAGATAAAGTACTCCATGACCCCTAATTACCTCAAGGAATGCTTTGTTTTCTGTTCCTCGACCACTGGCCATCCTCTGCGTTCCTCTGAAAACCTCTCCCTCAATATGCCCGTCCACTCCACTATCTATTTCTACACCTATTCCTTCTCCGTGCATGCCGTTCGGCTTTGGAACTTGTTGCCAGAGTCGATCAGACGTGCACCTTCCTTGAATATTTTAAAGTAGAAAACACAATTCCCGTTTTGGAAGAGTGCGGGTTCAAGTCCCGCCAGAGGCTTAGTTTTTCAATCTTTAATTAGATTTCAGATTTTAAGCTCTTTCAAAATATTTTAGCTGGAGTTCAGTAGGACTTTACGAACACTGGAAGAAAATTTATACGAATTTTAAGTTAAGAAAAATACGGTTGGTAGGGGTATAGCTCTCTGCGCGCATGAAGTCACAGCTGATAAACGATTACATAAATTATTGTTAAAGCAAACGTTCAATGCCACGTTATTCCCGGCTTCGAAGCAACTAAGGGAAAGGTTTCTTTCAAAGTATGTTCTATCGCAACTTGAAATTCAATTTAGAAGTTTTACGAAATATTTTCTAATGTTCTAGCCGAAAACTACACCTAAGATCATCCTGCCAGCATGGCATCTGATTTACTAAATAGCACTATACAACGTGTTAATGAATTAACGCAAAACTAGAAATTAGTTTGTAATCGAATTATTATGGTTTCAACATATAAGGTAATTTTTTCAAAATTTTAAATAATTGGTTTGTAAAATTTAAAATTTACTGAACCCGATGTCAACCCACCCCACGGGCATACTCACCCTACTTACTATCAAAACAAGATTATTAAAATGTATCCATGAGTATGTTAGCGCTTTCATTGCTGAAATGATAACAAATAATTTTTGCCTCAAAACTTAAAATGCGAATAACTTTAAATTTTAACTATCAAAATAATGAGATTATTGTTTCATTCTAATTATTTTGTTATAAATCAGTTGGGGTGTATGAGGTTTTGCGCTAATTCATTAACACGTTGTACATTATAACTATGGCTTTGAGATTGAAAAACGGGCCCTAAGTACGCAATCTTGGTAAAAATAATATTATGAATGAGATAAGATCTTAAGATTTCTAAGTATGATTTTGATTGACGTTTCCTTAAGCTACTTAACTACGATTCCATTAAAAAAATTCTTATCTCGCGAGATTCTTTTAAACAATTCATTTTGTTCGAGAGATGAGAAAACGATGCACCAATTTTGATATTGTTTGGTATTTATTGACACCACATAGCTTGGGAATAAGCTACCCTTGATTGCTATCTTCAAGCTAAGCTGCAAACACAAAAGTAAATTTATAATAACGATAAATTCTGATAGTAAAATAATGTAAGTGCTTTTTGTTGTAAATAGATCTATTTAGGTCGCAGTAGCTATTGGTTCATTGACCAAGCCCTTACAATCAAATTTTGTTGTAAATAAAACTCACTTGTTATAAACGATTTAAGATCATAGGTTTCAAGTAAGAAATGTGATGATGAATACAATTTATTTTAGAAAACCGGCCAAGTGCGTGTCGGGGCAACCGCAGTGTAGGGTTCCGTAGTAACACTAGTAACCCTTCACTTAGAAGGGGACTTTTTGTTTTATACTACAATACATTTTTTAAGTTGGTCGACTAAAACTCGTTAACTTCTAAAGCCTACTTAGCCGTGATAGTTTTCCCTTTAAATTTATTATTTATACTAATGCCGTGAATTTTTTCAAATCTCCAGCTACAACCGTTTAGCCGGGAGAGGGGGGGACACTTTACTCTAACAAAAATTTTCGCTTTAAAGCTTAATATTTCGCTAACGGATCCCTAAATCGAAAAATAGTTTTCCGACAATATTTTTAAAAAAGACCTATTTAACGATACCCCACAAACATGGGACAGGCAAGAAAAAAAAATTCACCCCCACTTCACGTGTAGGGGAGGTACCCTAAAAAAATATTTTTCATGATTTTAGTTTACCACTTTGTCAACGTGGTTAATATGTATGTCCATGCCAAATTACAGCTCTCTAGTACTAAACGTCTCTGAGCTAAGCCGCGGACGGACGGACGGACAGACGGACGGACATGGCGAAACTATAGGGCTCCTTGTTGACTTCGGAACTAGAGATAGGCGTGAGTATTTCTTTTTAAAAATCACTATACCACATTATCATGTCTACACGCATACAGCTTTCCTTTTAAGGGAAGCGCACACTGCACGGACGTCCTGTCGACGACAAACGTCACGTCGACCCATCGCACATATTAATAGCCTTATTGGATGACATTTTATAGAACTTTATTCCAATAGGAAGGGCAGAAGATATAAACAAACAGTGTAAAATATACTGATTTCATTTTTTATAGTATTTCCTGTGATTGTGTCAATTAAGTACCTAGATAGACAAATAAATGATGGATGGATTTTAAATAGTCATGTGCAGTATGATTATTATTCATTTAACGGTTATGGGTATTGATGTCAGAAGAAATAAATAGCGATAATACAGTTTTATTTTGTACGCTTTAGGTACGCCTTATTTTGCACGTATTTTCTCTTCTATTTGATTTCATTTTGATTACGGACAATGCAGTACGTATTCAGGATTCGCGTTAAACACTATGTATTTTATATCGTTATCTAACTTCCTTGTTCCGAGAAGTCGAATTGGACTATGACACCTTTGACACTTACCTATAATGTACTAGGTGTAAAATTAGTTGCAAATTAAAGGGGGCGCTTCAGACCATTAAGCTGAACAACTTTCACTATAGGACCAACATCGAAACCGCGAAAAAAATCTGATGTTTCATACATTTTGGTCGAGTACCTTGGCTATTGACATTTTCTATGTAACAACAGATTTTATTTTTGTCATCTCGATGTTGGTCCCACAGTGAAAATTGTTTTGTTTGATGGTGTGAACCTAAAGCACCACTTTAAGTAAGTTATGTATTTAAGTTAACACTCTGTGTAGATTATCCTCTCCAACATAATTTTGTAGTATAATATTACATACACAAGTGCTTTCCTCATTTATATTTCTCAGGTTTACAAAATAGAAACACTCTTAAATCTTATTCCTAATTCGTATTGAAAGCGTGTATCCTAGGAAATGCAGCGTCAACTGCTCGGTTGTAAATCTGTGTGTACGTCAGGCTTTAAGTTTGAACGTGGGAAGGAATTGTTTATAGCTATTTGTTTGAGAGCCGACGGATTTGTGTTTTGTTTTCTGCTTTTACAGAGTTCTAGGGGTTTGAATTTAATATACAAATTGGAAATCGGTTTGTTTGGAATTGTTTTATTATAAGGCAACGTGCGAAGGGCTTAGGTACTTCCCGTTTATACTAGATAGTGTTAGGTTACGGCTAGTGAAATGTGATATAAAATACAGGGACCTTCTTAATATGCTAACGGTTTATGGAGGTGCTACTGGGAATGTTCCTCCATTGAAAAGGGAAGATCTTCCACCAGGCTATGTGTGAAGCCTGGGGACCGGCTGTGGTCCAACAGTTCTTTTTTTTAATTGATCAATACAGCATTACTCAGGGAGCATCGACTGCTTATTACTGCGGACTATGGGGGGACCACACCAGTGACGGCGAAGCGCCCTGGTAGGTCTACCGAACCAATGAATGAACTTAAGCAACCTGCCCAAGGGGCACCCCTAAGGGGTACGGACCTCGGCAATGGGCGTTGCTACGCGGACTACGATTGGGTAGTGGGGATCGGTGAGCAACAGTTCTTAGTTGGACCTTGTATATGTATCGTATCTCTGTGGTTATTTCTCTTGCGCGATGTATGTCTTGCATTCGATTGTGAACCTCATTTGCAGTAGGTTACAAGCTACGTATTCTCGGTGAACGTTGTCTATGTATGGAGCATATTTCCGAGAGCGACGGTATCGCCATCTGTTGGCATCTCTGCTGTAACTTGTGGGTGTTGACATCTGTAGCAAGTCCCCACAGGTTTTTGATGAGGATGACCGGACGGAGATCAGACACCAGACAGCCGATTAGCACCAACATCGAAATAGCGAAAAAAAAATCAGCTGTCCCATAAATTTGGCTCGAGTAGGTTTGCAGTTGTGTATGGAAGAGCAAAATTTTTTTTTACGATTTCGATGTTCGTGCCATAGAAAAAGTTGTTCAGTTTAACGGTCTGATCATCCCCTTAAGAAAGAGTCAGCATATTAAGAAAGACCCTGTATACCAACAGGGTGTTTTCATTCCTGGCATATTTTGTGTTCCGTCAATACAACAATTAAATTTACAGCTAGGTAAAGATATACAATTTAAAGGAAGCACTAAATAGGAGTGAAACGTATCTGCCATATACAATACGACCTATGCCCCAATAACGGGAATATTGCCAAAGCGAAATCAACGTCATAAAATCATAACCCAGCCTCAACTTTCCCAATACATTTGCATAACCACGTGTTTCCTGACACCTACACAAAAATAAGGTAACAAATCATAAATAACGTTACGCCCTTTTACGCTGTTCCCTTATAAAGGCCCTCGCACACGGCGACTTTCTGCAGCGATGCGTCGAGCGTTTTACAAACGCGATTCTATCAAATTGTTTGCGATAATAACGATGAAAATTTTTGCAAATGCACACGAGCGATAAAAGTAAGAGGAAGAAACGCGCGTTAAGTTTTCAGTAGCGTGATTCATCATCATCATCAGCCTATAAACGTCCCACTGCAGGGTACATGCCTACCCTCAGGGAGGGTGTATGGGCATTACCACCACGCGGGCCCAATGCGGATTGGTAGACTTCACATACACATCAGAATTTCTTCTTCAGTGTATGCAGGTTTCCTCACGATGTTTTCCTTCACCGTTTGAGAGCAGTCGGTATTACGTATATTAGTTAGAAAATCTCGTTGGTACATGGCATGTTGTCCGTGTGGACTCGAATCCGGACCCCCATAATTGGGTGTCCATACCTCTCCGCAACGCGCCACCGACGCTCTTTCTAGTAGCGTGATTGCTTGGATACAAATGCAAATGACAATAGTACAAGGATAAGGGAAATGAATACTGTGCTGTTTTATTATAAAGTATGTATCTCGTTTGAATTAATATTGCAAAGTGACTGGTTGTGCGATAAGACTTTTAAAGACGGAATTGCTACTGAATTCCGAATGCATCGCGATTGTGTCATCGCTAAAAGTCGCGCGTGTTTTAAAGTAAGACTTCCAAGGAATGAATCGCTGAATCGCGCCAGTGTCGCTGGAAAAAGTCGCAGTGTGTAAGGGCCCTAAGGCGTCAAGAAAGTTCAGTGCACCCAAAATGTATTGTTTGATTGTTTGTACAATATTTTGTAAGGTGAGAAATTTCATTTAGCAGTAACGTCTGTTTACTCTGATCTTTTAAAAGGGACTGTGTATTAATTTTGACAGGTCTAAGTGGATTAGTAAAGTTGTAGGGTATTGTAGTGATTGTGAAATGTGACAATCTTACTGTTTCTCTCAATAATCATGATTCTTCACGATGTTTTTCTTCACTGTCAAGCTAGTAATAATGATAAAATACAACCGTACATAAATTCCGTCAAAATTAGTGGTACAGGCCAGGAATCGAACCGCCGCGTTTGTGGAGTTCACCAATACGCATTTGGTACCATTTTGGTAACCATCAGCTGCAACCCTGATTCGGTATTCATAAGGTGTAGAGCATCTCCTGTGATGGGGATGGACCAGGTCTACCTGTATAACTCCAGTCGGCTACGAGGCTGATCATAGAATATTATTGTAAGCTCTGTAGCTCTGTGAACAGCACAAAAACTGTCATGTTCTGTCAGTCGGTTTAGGAGATACAGTCATTCAAAGTTCCGACCTTTGAACGGCTGGGCTGTATCTCCTAAACCGACTGATAGACCATGTCAGTTTTTGTACTGCTCGCATAGCTACAGAGCATATTACAATAATACCTGCTTATTCATGAATATTCATTTTTAGCAAACATACCAGACCTTTTAACGGCTGTAACTCCTAAACCGACTGGAGTTATGCAGGCAGACCTAGTCCATCCCATCACAGATATGCTCTACACCCTATGAATACTGAATCAGCCTTGCAGCGGATGGTTGCCAAAATTCCTCTTATCTCTTAGACTATAATGTCTGTAGGCCTGTGTAGCAGTAGAGACGTATAGATGGTTTTTCTATATGGATTCTGAGAAGGTTGTGTCGATATAAGAGTGTCAAACAGCCAGTCTTATGTTGCCAGGGTTAACTAATGGAACTCTCCCATTTCACCATGGGTAAGGGGTGATGATGATGACAATGCATCCTGTAATAGGACAGTTTAAATGCTAATGATGATTACACATTTTTATTGTGGGTTTCAATATTACAGTCACTGTTATTGTAAAAATATCGAATAAATTTAATTCGCCATAATCAATTTGAAAAGAAAGGCCGCCATCTGAAAATCAAAATGGCGGACACGTCTTCAGAAGATGGCGCCCGTCCATCATGTTCGTGCATATTAAATACCAAACGTATTGTTCATAATGGACTAGGCTTGCATTTTAATTGAGAGATAGTACGTTTCAAATAACAGAAAGCAATGTTCCCATGGTATGATATAGGATGTCAGATAGATAAAAGTATACTATAGTTAGGGAATAGGTAATGCATGAGGTAAGTATATTTTTGATTAGGAATTTTTGATACGTTAGAGAACTAAAGTGGTTGACATAGCTCAGAAAATTAGGAAGCTGAAGTGGCAATGGACTGGTCATATCTGCCGAAGAACTGACAACCGATGGGGTGTCAGAGCTCTAGACTGGAGACCACGAACTGGCAGGCGTAGTAAGGATGGATGCCCTGAGACCCTCTGGACGGAGACCTAAAAAGGTAGCAGGGATTGACTAGATGGGGAAGGTCAAGGACAGAGTTTTTAGCGCGCCTTGGGAGAGAAAAGTTGTCGGACAATAAACATGTTCCATTTGAGGGGTAGAAGTTTTACCAGTACTAGAAACCAGACGCTCGCTAACACCCTGTATATCTATGTAGATAAATATATCTATGTAGATATACCTACTATAATAAGATGATGGTTTTGCAATTTACAAGTCATTTCTACCAAATGACTGCAGCTATGTTAAAAATTGCTGTAATTAATTACTAATTTGCATGGCTAACAATTATACTTGCCTGGCTGGGTTGAGAACCTGTGGTCATTATGCTTATTCCCTTTAAAAATTCTCCTATCATAACCCTTATAGCCTTTTGATAAGAATGATAATACCTTGTTTTGTGGATCTTCACGGGATAAGGGATGCATTTAAAACAAATTACGCTATACAAGTCTCTAGTTGGGATTCTTATTGCTGAGGTATAGAGTTGATAATGGTTTGTCTAGAAGGATTTATTTAATGGCTGCTATAGTGACCATTATTTATTAACTCATAACATGTGCTATTAGGAGGTTACGTTAAGGATAAATAGATTTATGAGAAGTATAAAGTTTGAGCTAAGCTTAAAGAGATGTGTCACTTTTGAAAAAAGGATTCGAGGAGGAATTTAAGATTATTATTTGAGTGGAAGAAGGTTTTAATCCAATTAACGATTTATTTTAGAGATTTTTTCCTAAATCTAATGTAATTTTTATGAACAATTTATGATAGCTAAGAAAAAAGCTCTAGAAGCTCCTTTCTTTAAAAATAATAGTTTAAATATCTTTTTACACAGTTCAAAATGCTAAATTAGACATAGTACGACTTTGGGTGCTGACCACTGGTCTATAGCATAGGTATTTTTGGGATTCTATATAGAATGATGTGTGAAGTGGTAACATACAGTTTTTTTCATACAAAAAAAAAATGCAACGGAAACCAGTATTTATCTTTTTATTAAGAAAGAATGTTGTTTATTTCGGTCCAGATGCAACAGTTTTATGATTATGACACAAGTAATTAACATTTTTATATAAATAGTAAGCATTATGAGAGAATACTTGAGTATGTAAATGACGAAGATTATACAAAGTTGCATGCGTCAGAATGAATGCCTGCGTTTACAGTCACGGATGCGATGAAAAATGTTGTACTCGAATTACGAGTTGAAGATGCACGTAAGTCAACTTAACGACTTTTTAATTTGTTTAGACTGTTAGCTACTTTTTAGCAACTAAGTCAAACTCTTTTGTTAGTTAACTATATTTATCCTCACAGACATACATTTCACTATCTTGCACAAGGCATACCTAAAATGTAGGAATTTTGAAAAATAAAATATGTACGAGCATTATGCTTAAATGCTAATGAAAAGATGAATATTAATTTTAAATTTGGTTTTACGTTTATTGTAATGGCTACCACAAACAGGAATGCCATTCCTAAGATCCAGATTTCAAAATACTGACAAATGCATCAAAACAATTCATCTGTCTAAGTATCTATTTACATACAATAAACATAAATAAACTCAAATGCGTTGGGTATATATTAACGGAAATTGTAATATCTATCTATAACGTCACGCCTCTTTCCCAGTGGGGTAGGCAGAGACCAGGGCGCGCCACATCCATACATCTCTTCATACATGCCCGTCGGTTTCGAGTACTCCGCACCTCCCCTTTTTGTAGGATGCAACTGATTTGATCAGCATACGTCCTACGAGGAAATTGTAATATGTAATGGTTATTGAGTTTGTATCTCATTCTTTCGTCACAGCATGAGCTAATACGGCATAAAAACCACTCATATTGTAGTGTAAAGATTAGCCAGTCAGCAATGGTCGTATCGAGACGAACTCAGGTCTCATCACTCGGAGAGGCTTTATCCTTGCATCCTACTTTGTATGTAAACGCGGAAAAAGATCGTATCTTCACTTACTGTAGTTTTCAAAAGTTTCAAGATTCATTAAAAACTATTTGTAAGTACTCAAATGGAATTTTAGGCTACATGTAAAATCATAGTTTCTAACTCGATTATTAAATTAATTGCGTATTCACTCAGACGTTAAATCAAATTAATAAGTTTATTAGGGCACGTAACAGAAGATACGCGTGCTTCAGACAATTAGTTACAGTGTTTAGTTTCGAACATTATCTACTTACTTTTTTTATCATTAATGTTAATGAACTGATAGAAACGCTTGTGATACCGTTAAAATATAACGATTATATCACGTTACCTTACCTTAACGTTACCTTAACTTCTTTAATAACCAGATGTAAGTAACAGGGATGGCAAACCGCAAAAGAAAATGCGGGTTTTGTGTGGAAGGGTGGCACCTTATTTTTCGCCGTTGTTTTTGGCGTGGCCATCAACCAAACTTGAATATTTTAGTTCAGAATAAAGTAACAAACAAAACTTGTTCTTGTTATATCCCTAAACTCAGTCCGAACAGAGATATAAAGGCTTGAAGTTGATAATATATTCATTACCGATCGGACTGAGTTCAGACATACTTGTCATACTTATTCTGAACTATAATATTGAAGTTTGATTGATGGCCGCCTAAAAAAAAAGGCGAAAAGAAAAAAAGGCGCCAGTTGTAGGCATTGGCTTTTTAAACTGTGAAATATAAACGGATCGTGTAAGGTCCGCCACACACAGACGGAATTGCGATCCGGAATCCTGATTCACGATTCAGTGTTGTCAACTATGGTTACAAAAAATACTAGAGTGCTGTTTAAAAAATGCCTAAAATAAAAATGTATGAAACGCCAAATAAATGACAATAATTGCATTTTTAGGTATTTATTAAAACAAAACATACAATTTCTATACATGATAATTACTATCATGTGATGAGGTCATGACGTTACGAATGTTACGATGGTGGTTTGTAAATTGTATTCCAATATTAATGCAACTTTATCAAAGACTATCGATAGTTTTACCATTAGACATAATCTGCATACAAGAATGGCATGAACCATTATCACACAAACGGTTTTTGAGCGTCGGCGATTTCGCAACTATGCCGCAACGACGTCGCAACTGCACCGTCACGATACGATATCGTTCCATCAACGCCTACGCTCAAAAATCACTTTAAAATATGCCACCTAAGACATCAAAAAAATCACTAGATCTAGTGAAAAAGTCTCTGAAAGCGGCAACACTCCATACGGAATCTAATTCCGAATCAGGTTTATTCCGGATGTATGTGGCGGACCTTAGGAACACTGCCGATGTTGGGGAGAAAACCGTCATATTAAAGTAAGATTGGGCCAACCATGTCTGCCGAATGCACCAGGAGAGGTGAGCAAAAATTGCCCTGGATCCCAGGAAAACGGTCGTCGTCGTCCTGGTCGATCAAGGAAGAGGTGGCGATACAATCTGGATGCTTTCAAAGACAAGTGGCCAGAGTTTGTCCAGGATAGGGATAGTTGGAGAATTATAGGGAAGACCTTTGCCCAGCAGTGGGCTAAGAAAAAAACTGTAATATTTGTAATATTTGTGCTATTTGATTCTCGACTCGTCTTCTCCTCCAAAGCAATGCAAAACTCGGGCCTACCATTCCAGGTATAGAAAAATAAAAAATAAACTAAGGATTCAGACATACCCTGTCGGTGGCCTACGAAATTTTCATACATTGAACGTGAACAAAAATTTTCATTTGAAAATATTATTTATTTCTAAGCCCTGTATGCTAGTGTACCTAATTACTTTATTACGTAAAAGAAAAAAAATACTGAATAGAGCTGATAATAACAAAAAACTAAAAACGAAACAAGAGCATCTAATCTGTCATCATTAACTAGACATTAAACGCATTAAAAAAGGGAATTCCGTACAAAAGAGGCAGAATAAAAGTGACAGTTGACTAATACCCACACATAATGACCGTAAAAGAACACAAAAGAACACAAAAAAAAAAAAAAAAAAAGGTTCTTTCTAGTACACATTCTTCGCTGTATGAGTCAGGAGGCATTGACATGGAATTATGTAGTGTTGAATATTTTATGGAAATTACATGAAAATGTGCAACGTCTTTTCAAGACTGCTAACAATATTATGCAACATTTTATTTTAAAATAAAATGTGGCGCATTATTTTGAACATCTTTCATTTTATCTAGTATAAGGAAATAAGGAAAAATAATAAATAATAATATTCCTAATATTCCTTGATATAAGGAATTTAAATTAATTGAATTGTTATTAAGAAAGGTACTTTTTTTTATATTTATAATTAATGGACTCTTGCTTGTGCGTTAGCACTGCATTTCCGCCAGTGTCAAGTGTTTATAGGAGAATCTATCCCAATCTCAGGGATGGTTTTTGGTCAAGAACAAGAAGAGATTGAGGATTGCGGAGCCTCGTGGCAGACAAAAACGCGACGCGCGAAATCCACGCGAGACGAGTTCTCGGGTCAGAACCTGCAACGTGACTCGAAAGGTACTTATGTAATTATTGTTATTAAATGCGTTACGTATTCAAGGGATTGCTTCAGATCATGAAACTGGGAAATTTTCACATTTGCGTGTAGCCAATATACATCTTTTGACGTTTTCTATGGTAGGTACAAAAAAAGAGAAACAAACAAATGGAATTTCGGTACCACTAGTGAAACGTGGATGTTCTGAGGTTACAGAATATCTCTGACTACCCTCTTGGGGGAATATAGTCGTGAGGATATGCTATGCTTATGCTTATGGTGTACAGCAAATGTTTTTTTCACGATTCGGATTACAACTGATACTGCCAACTTAGAAAAAGTATATGTCTAGAAAGAGCCTCATGCTTCTACCATATAAAACAAAAGGGGTCAACTTTCTTAGGTTGGTGTGCGTAAGGCGTCATACAAATTATATCTGTGTGCGTGTATATGGATAGGGTTTAGAGGCACGTACTGGTTGCAATTTTTTTCTACGCTTTCGTAGCTTCGACTGTCAATATTGACATATAACTTATCCAAGCCTGCCAAAATAACAATTTTAATCGCTCAAATACGACGTCCATAGACGTAGTATCATGGTCAGGGGTCACCGGAACAACGTCTGTTGACGTAGTGTCCTCTAAAGTGATAAAAGTAATAGGTATTTTCCCTATATTGTACCTTCTTCAATTGAAATAATTTTAGTTGTTCAAGTACTATGTCCATATATGACACTACGTCACGGAACTAAAAAAAAAATTAAAAATAAAAAGTAATTTATTGACCAAAAAACAATATTTAGGAGGGACTCAAGGCTAATTGGTACATTATTAGGTACTTAATTGGAGGACCTCTAGGAGTACAGGTGTTCCGACGTACGTGTATAGCAGCCTCATGATGTATTGAAATTAATATTTGTGACTTGTATCCTTTATAAGCAGTATGTAGGTAAGAGTTAATACTAAGTAAGTTGATATACTAGGATAGTTGGTCATAGAAAAAGAATAGAAAATAAGAAAAATACTATTTCAAATGTGCGCGTGTGTGAGTGTGTGTGTGTGTGTGTGTGTGGGGGGGGGGGGGGGGTTTGTTATTTAAATACAACGTCCGTATTTAGTATTGTGGTGGGGACCCACCGGAATGACGTATGTCAAGTCAACGTAGTTGTCTTTGAAATTGTTAAAAGTAATATTTTTCCTGCATTGTACCTTCTTATATTGTAACAATTTTATTTGTTCAAGTACGACGTCCATAGATTTAGTATCATGGTGAGGAACCCCCTGTATGACGTCTTTCGACGTAGTGTCCTCTAAAGTGATAAAAACAATCGTTTTCCTGTATCGTACCTTGTTAAATTTTAACAATTTTAGTTGTTCAAGTACTAGGTCCATAGATTTAGTATCACGGTGAGGGGCCACCGGAATGACGTATGTAGGTCGACGTAGAGTCCTCTAAAGTCGAAAGTATTAAAACTAATATCTTTCCTGTATTGTACCTTCTTAAATCGCGAGATATCTTGCAGCCTGATTGTTATTTGTGTATAAAAATCTCATGCATCGATTTCCCTTTCAATTCTCGTCATGATTTCACTGAGATGCATGGAAAATGACGTGTCACATGAGAATTCATGTATTCCCATCTTTTATTTAGCACTTTAAAAACCCCAGCTCTTTCAACATTCTACCTTAACCGTATGCCATAAGGTTTTAAAGGAATTTTAGCAGCAGCAAAAATATCTTTGTCAATATTAGGGTCATTCAATGTCACATAAAAAGACGTTCCAATGAAAGTTTGTCACGAATTTAGCTTTTGTACTAACGTTTTAAGATTCAGTATCCTTTGTGTTAGTAGTATCTGTGATGCGTCAAAGATCGTAAAATGGATACTTGGTATTTGATACATTTGCATATAAAATAGTGAAATAAAGAGGATATTTGCAAGTGTTAAGGACTGATGGTAAACTCAAATTGAAATCGAATGAAATATTTTGTGGAACTCAAATAACATTGTAACATACCTGCACAATACAAAATGATATACCGACAAAGAAAAAAATCGACTTTTCATGGAAAATAGAAAAGTGATGAGGCCGATAAAAAAATTATGATGATGATGATCAGACAATCAGAGTAAATCTTTTTCTCTATGAAACTGACATCAAAATCGCGAATCATTCGCGAAATGGCTACCGATTCGTAAAAGGCCAAATTCGCGAAATGGCGAAAAAAAAATCTACTGTTTCATACTAAACTGCAATGCCTACTCGACTCAAATGTATGCAACAGCTTATTTTATTTTTGCTCCGATCGGTTTGCTCCCATAGTAAAAGTTGTTTGATGGGTAGACTCTAAGTTTAAAAGGATGCTAATGATATCAATTTCACCCTGTATAAGTCACTAAGTAGGTATTTATTATCATTTATTTTCTCTGATAAAACTATTGCGTCCACACATCCGGTATCGAACCGTAAATTATTCAATCCTGAACTTTATTACCAACTGTCCTAAGTCTAAAGTATCTTCTTTACTGTCCACTATTATACGAAAAGTAGTTAAATATAATATCACACATAAACAAAGGTGTCAAGTTTTGAAATTAACACCACATAGTTTGTAAAGAGCTTGTTAAAGGGATGACACCATTGATTAAATTAAAATAGCGGGAGGACTGACACACACAAATATTTGTGATATTGAAGATTTTATATGATTAGACTTTCGTGTCATAGAAGTTTCACCAAGCAAAGTTAAGAAATGCTTTGTCTGGTCAGTCTTTGGAGGTGATCAGTTCAGTACTTTATCTCGAGCGCCTTCGTGCTTCGGAACCTACGGCAAGCAGTTGGCATAGATAATCTAAAAGTTACGACGTCAGCTGGTGCGGGATGTTGCCAGTAATAAAATGGCTTAAATGTTTACTCATTCGCTAAGTCAAGTCAGATCCCTTTTGAATTATTAATTCACTAATTGGCACTGGAGTATATGGAGTATGACATTCAAGGCATTCTCTCAAAATACTTGTAAATTAAAGCAAAAACTGAAAACCGTTTCTAAAAAAATCAATAATAAACAAATGACTGAAATTCATTTGTTTATTAGTGATTCTATTATTGTTTAGGTTAATAACGTTCATGAAACTTATAATTTTAACACAAACTCTAGACAGAAAAATTAACTTTTTTTGTGAAATATTTTTACATTTAGTTATCAATACTGGAGAATCGGTGTTTAGGGTTTCTATAGAGTAAGTGCTTACCCTTAACAGAGCACTAAACTTGTCGCGTGCCGTCCCACATTGTAACTCTGACACCTTCGTTCTATAGTAACTGAATTTACTGTTATATTCGCCTTATTATCAACGTTAGTTGTGGCCGATATTTTTATTGGTGACCGCTCTTCAATGATGCTAATGAACACTAAAAAGGTGAAGGTATTTGAAAGTAAAAACTACTAGTTATATTGTGATAGAGTTTTCATTAAACAGATACAAAATTTAATGGCCCATAAAACTATCTACTTTTAAGTTTGAAATTGTCCTTTTTATTTAGATTCAAATTTATTCTCAAACCAAACTTTCCAAGAAATAACATTAATTTCATTATCGATTCATACCAAATCAATTTCCATTCGATTTAACATCGATTAAATATTGTTTACCACAGACTATTCAATGCTCTATAAAGCTTAGGATACAATGCGGGGGTGTCTAGAAAGCGACTAATCACTCATAAAGTTGTTGCTTGGTTTACATGGGTACAAGTACAATGTACAAGTATGTTAAGTATGGCTCCTACCAATACCTACACCGTCAGCTCAACGGACTTGCAGCCGATGTGGAAGTTCGCGAGGCATGCCACACAACGTGACCGCTGACCTCATTCTAATTTTAATATTATATAGTGTCACTTTTCGGCCCAGCGTACCTAACTTCGGTCGCATCTAAATTCCTAGATTATGACTTTTATTTGTAAAATGTAAATATAATTTAGTACCAATCTCTTCTCGACTTCATTTCACCTCCACTGTAGCCACCCACTATAATTAGTACTATGGTTGTTTTTAAGTGTATTATGTACCAAAATGTCTGTTATGAAATCTCTACACCATCCGCCTGTTCTATTTGACATTGAGAGTAATTTAGCATAATAAGTGATGGCCCACCTGCAGATGTGCAGTTTTAAATTAGAGGTTTTTATTTTAGTTAAACAACAATAAGTCCTAAAGTGAGAACATAATCAAAAATACTATCTTATCCTACATTTATACAAAATTGTAAATGTGAAAGATTGAGACGATACGTTTGAATGTTTGTTGACACATCAATAACGCATAAACTGCTGAAGGGATTTGATTGAAATTTGACACGCAGATTGAATCATTTTTTATCGATAAATACATAGCATACTTTTTTAAAGTCAACGCAGGTGAAGTCGCGGGCAAAAGCCATTTCAAATAAATTAATGGGTACAAAAAAGTTTTATTATCAACATCACGCTTATCACACGATCGCTTTAAGAAAGTTGTCATATCAACAACTGACATCAAGATCGTCATCTCAACACCTCTTCCCATGTAAACTGACTTATCACTCATCTAATCACTCATGATCGCGGTTGCACAATTCCACTCTGTTCTGCACCCGCCTTTATATTAATGTGGGTCGTAGAAAACACAACTTTCTATCATTATTGTTTTGTTTTATTTTTCTTTGAAAGAGATTAAAAGAAAACTTTTGACGTGTTTTCTTCTTGACGTGAAGAGACCAACGAAGATAATGTGGTGTAATGTGTTAAGGGCCTATGTCGAAAAATAATGAGGAGTTTTCTGACAGCTATTCAAACGTAGTTAAACATACCGACGATAGATGGCGTTGACCAGAGAGGGGGCCAAAGATAAAAATTTTAGGCTAAAAAGTAAACAAAAATGCATGTCACCTAGTCAGACGCATCAGTTGACGAAATATATGTTCATATTTTGCTGCTTACTTTAAAAACACAAATTCTTCCTATTTTATTTGTATTTTATTATCTGCAAGGTCGATCACCCCTGTCTCCTCAACACCATCTATCGAGCCATTAGGAACTACTACTTCTTTTTAATGGCTTTCGGAAAATCCCTCATTGAAGCGAAATATGCATGTGATGGCTTATATTACTGCCTGATGCGAGAGAAAGAGATGGGGCGGCGCGCGCGCCTGAAACGAAGCAAGCGTAAAACAAACTTTATTTAATTGTGATTCTACCTTTAGTTTTTGTGTTCTGTGGATTCTACTATTTATGTAAGTACAATTATGCTCTATTCAAACTTTGTAAAATATCAATGTCTTTTTTTTTTAATCAAGTCTCGTGTTTCTGTTATTCACCGTTTAGCAGTTCCAAGCGTTAATCGATAAAGATGGAGGCTGCTCTGGCTTGTTTTTCTATCAAGAAAATGTGTCTTAATCGTGTTTTGGCTCTAATCAAAACTTCAATTATATGTTCAATTTAGATACATATCATACTCCCAATGTTATTACTTCATGATGTATGACGCTTTGAAGAATCTTATTTTTTCACATATCCTCTTAGCACCTTGTACCTATTGAATATGTCTGTTTTTACACAGTCGTAATAAGGCGAATAAGGGATAATGTATCTGTAGTATGTTCTTATGCTGTGCCCAAGGTCCACTACAAAGCGCCTCAATGACAAAAAGAATTAAGTAGGTAACAGTAGGGCTCATGTTGCGAAATGTTATCACCTGTATAAGATCTATGTATATCTACATTCTTTTTCGTAGTGTACATACGGCGAAACATCAAGCTATGGAAAACCAACATAAGCTGGCCGCGCGACGTTATACGTTACTCGACCAACGCGCGGCCAGCTTATTTTGGTTTTGTATAGCTTGATGTGTCGCCGTGCGTACATCACATGAAGCAATAAATGATTATGAATTATAAATTAAATCATGACCAATCGACACAACAGATCTATTAAGAGACCAGCCTTAATAATTAGATTACAAAAAAATAATCAACCCTTACAGGCCGCTAATAACTGATCGTAATCTTTTTAATCTGTGCTTTATTGTGCCTTGTTTCAATGCGCAGGAATTCGCCTTAGTCACAGATTGCGCAACGTTCATTGATTGGTTGGTTTGAATTAAGAACTTAGAGCGGATTGGTTAGAAGCAATTTAAGACTATTATGAATTCAAGAGTTTTTAATTTATAGGAATGGAACATAAAGCGCGAATTGAAATCAGCCCATTCTTGAAGTGTGAAGAGCCCGGATCATACATCCGGGCATGAAAGAGATATACATAGTTAATCTTGTCGGCTAAAGCACGAAAATGTCTGGACTATGTCACTTCAAATCTTCTTCTTTAGGTTCTTGTTCATTACTGGAGGTTGTCAGTCAGTTCTGCATATTTCTGTCTTATCTCACGCCAAACGAAACAGCTCCTCGACGCTGGTGATGCTCTTTCAGGTTCGCGAGCGATGAAATTTCTTTCGCCCTCTATTTTGCCCATTATTATACATGGTGAAATTGATATCATTAGCATCTTTTTAAACTAAGAGTCTACCCATCGAACTGAACAACTTTTACGATGGCAACAAACCGATCAGAGCAAAAAAAAATCAGCTGTTGCATACATTTGAGTCACGAACTCGCGCGTCGACATTGCAGTTTAGTATGGAAAATCAGATTTTTTATTTACTCCGATCGGTTTGCTCCTACAGTAAAAGTTTTTCAGTTGGATGGGTAGACTCTTAGTTTAAAAGGATGCTGAAGTAGCTGGTATAGCTCATTCCTCACGATGTGACCAAGGTCGGCGACTCACCCTTTTAATGTTCACCCCACTCAAACAACTGCTGAGTAGTTCAGTAATTGATGTATAAGCAATAAAGAAAACTGGTATCATTGCACTGAGCAAAATCTTAAACTTGAGTCTTGTACAATCCTACATACTGTGTTTCGGCAGAAAGATGACAAAAAGTATAAAGGGTAATTTTTTCATGTAATAAAATGGGACAAATCTGCGCTTTCTTGCTTTCTTAGGCAGTGTGTGGTACAGTGATTCCAGGTTTATAAGTCTTACCGATGTACACACGGTGACACATCAAGCTATACAAAACCAAAATAAGCTGGCCGCGCGTAGGTCAAGTAACGTATAACGTCTCGCGGCCAGCTTATATTGGTTTTGTATAGCTTGATGTCCGACTTTGGACCCTTTGATTACTAAATGACTTCGGGTTTGACTGAGACTCGGGTTTGCTCTGCGCAAACGAAGACTGACGAGCAGAATTACTTTCCTGTCGTACTGTATCTGTGTAACTATTAATGTGACATTGTTTAGGAGAAAGAAGAAGATTAGTTTTTTTACTAGCCCACTTCATCCCACTGCTGGGCAAAGGCCTCCCCTTTCATCCTCCAACCATCTCTGTCCTGGGCATGCTCTGGCCACGCGACATCGAAAGAATCCAGATCGTCCCGCCACCTCTTCCTAGAACGACCTGGACGCCGACGACCGTTTTCTGGGATCCAGGGCGTTACAATTCTTGCCCACCTTTCCTGGTGCATTCGACAGACATGGCCGGCCCAAAACCACTTTAATCTGGCGGTTTTTTCCCCATTTGAGACTCAGTGAGAGACCAGGTCTGGGCACCGTAAGTTAGGATAGGCAGGATACACATGTCGATGAGTCTTCGAGTTTGAGGGATAGCGGGAGTTTACCCTTCATTAACTCCTTCATGGACCAGTAGCTCTTCCAGGCGTTGTCGACTTCCTTGTCTTGCCTGTTTTCGAAGGAAACTATCTGGCCCAAGTAAATGTACTCATAAATTTTATAAATTGGTTCTATAGTTGAAGTATAAACGAGTGAATATGGAACGATTGTGCACCAGAATCCTCACCCTGTGGAAATATATTTTGGACTATCTTTGAGAAATCATCGTCAACAGGGACCGCAGACCGCGTTGGTTTGACCGTATATAAAATGTACTTACAAGTTGTTCATTGATGTCGACACGGCAGCGGACACCTTGACCCGTGTCACTTGTCACTATAGACACCTTTGTTGCTTTACTTCCTTTAATTATTGACACCTAATTTCTTTTAACGTAATTTTATAAATTTTCATTTAGTCAGAAACAGTTTAAAAAGTATTGTATTTCTTCTTCATCTTGTAGTGCCTTGTGGTTATCATTAGGGCTATTCGGATTCTGGAGACTCGGTTGTATTGTATTTAAGACGGGGGGGTAAGTAAGTCGGGATTGTGTTTAAAGTGTTTTAAATAACCTGTAGGGGGTAGAGTTTGGGCAATGCTAGTGAATTGTTGAGCTTATGCTTATTTTAAAATTATCGATTCTAAATTCTTCCAAAATCATCATTATCTTGCCCATTTCCCATTATTTGGGGTCGGCGCAATATGTCATCCTCTTCCATTCATCTCTCTTAGCCGTCGTTTCAACATTCACTCCTTTTTTACACATATCATCCTTCACACAATGCATCCATCTTTTCTTCGGCCTCCCTCTCCTACTACAGCCATCCACATTCATACTTAACACTCGTCTCGTAGCATGACACTCTTCTCTCCGCATTACATGCCCATACCACGATAATCTATTACCCTGCAATTTTTCCGTTGTAGGTGCTACTTTCAAACTTCCTCTAATATACTCATTCCTAATCTTGTCCATTCTAGTTACACCACACGTCCATCTCAACATTCTCATCTCAGCTGCATGCAATCGTTTCTCATCATCATACTGTGATTCATACTGCTACAGGTTTTGGCTTGCAAGTGCAAATATTTGGAAAAATTGACTTTTACTCAAAAAGGATCAGGAGTGCGATTTTTGAATCTTATTTGCTGAGCTCAGCAGTTGAAAATGTCAATATTACTATGGAGATATGCATCTTTCTACTGCTGATTTGACATTCAAAAATCATACTCCAATGCAAGAGCATTGAGTTGCAAGAGATGCTCGAGTGCAATTTTTTAAAGTCAAATCAACAGTAGAAAGATGCTTATCTCCATACATTTGCAACTGCTGAGTTCATGGTGTGAGATTCAAAAATCGCACTCCAGGTACTATGTAATTTTTTTTTCTTACGTATGGGTTTGCTCTTGACCTCAATCTAGAAACAACAACAACAACTGACCTAAGATTTTTTAATAATCTTATTCAACGGTTGTTCAGACATCTATTTAAATCTCTGTGAAAACTAAAGCGATAAATAAATCTATACTATTATAAAACTGTAATAGGAAGTTTGTCTGTACATTGAAGATATTAACAAAAAAAAAGTTACGATATGATTTTTAGGTATCCCTAATTCCATATCACCAATTTTTGGATTTTTTGTCTGTCTGTTTGTTTGTGTGTTTGTTTGTTTGTTTGAACGAGCATCACGTAAAAACTACTGAACCGATTTTGATGAAACTTTTTTTGTTTGATAGCTTATTATCTGACTTAAAATCTGGTATATAATTTGTGCGGACAAAGTCGCGGGTTAACGCTCGTAATGAATAAATGCAAGGGTTTTTTTTATAAATCCAGAAAACTCAATAACATAAACATTTAGTTTAATATATAACATAATTTTGGCTCCAACACAATTTTCTGATAGTCCTAACATAATTTCTAAGTAACAAATACATTTTGTGTCGTATCTAGTGGGCAATACGCCAGAAAAGCAGGATATTTATAAGGACAAAAATGGTGTACTGGTAATAACTATTTTTATTCTGTTTCTGGCAAATATTTGTTGGTAGAATATTGAATTACATTTTCTTCCGCATTGACTGTATAGTGGGTGCCAATGCCAAATTAATCATACTAATCATACAATATTATAAATGTAAAAGTTTGTATGTCTAGGTATTTAGATATTTGTGACTCTATACAATAGTCCTTCTTAATATGCTGACGGTTTTACTGCATAACGTTCCCACAGGAACATGGAAAGGAACATGGAACGCCCTGGATCCCAGAAAATGGTCGTCGGCGTCCAGCTCCTGTAACATGACAGGGGTGAGAGCGACACAGGTCACATCTAAACGTCATATTTAAGTGAGATACTATGGAGATAACCGCCATCTTACTTAAATTTGACGTTTAGAAGTGACCTGTGTCGCTCTCACCCCTTGCATGATCGTGCTGGTCGTCCTAAGAAGAGGTGGCGGGGTGATATGGATGCTTTTGACGACAAGTGGCCAGAGTTTGTCTAGGACAGAGAAGGTTGGAAGATTAAAGGGGAGGCCTTTGGCCAGCAGTGGGATGAAACAGGATAAAAATGAAAAAAAGGAACATGGGTCATAAAACGAGATTTTTTTGGACCATACAAAAGTTCAATTTTCTATAGGTCTAGGTTTTCTCGCTTCTTGACCCAAGTTTCTTAAGGAAAGTTATTCAGTGCCATTATTTTGAATACACCCTTTAATTTTTTCTAGTGAGTAAAATACAGTGGTGAAGAATGTAGAAGCGAATACAAACAAAGAAAAATGTTTAATTTATTTTATTTATATTCGCATCTACATTCTAAAAATTCAAAAAAATTAAATCTAATTCAAAACTAAAAGTAACACTCTCTAAAATAAACAAAAAAAATTTTTAGGGAAAGAACTTATAGGTACAATTATGTTCTACTTTTAGTTTTGAATTAGATTTACATTTTTTTGTTATTATTAATTAATTGATCGAAGGATACAACACAACCCTAAAATCTAACGAGTGCAAGAAAGGACAACGTTGGATTGAGATGTATTGTAGTTATTGTTAGTTAATGGAAGTCACGATACAAAGCAATTTATAACTCAGAATCCTGCTAGATACAGTTTGTACGGTTAGCATAAAAAGTGCATTGTTAAATAAAAAGGAATTTATTTTATCTTAAGGCGACTAAGGCTTTGATAAGTTATATCAAGATAGACAGTCGAAGCTCTACGAACGCGTCGAAAAAAATTGCAACCAGTTGTTGCCTCTAAACCCTATCCTTATACACGCACACAGACGTAATTTTTATAACGGCTCACGCACACCAACCTAAGAAAGTAGGCCACTTTTGTTTTATGTGGTAGAAGCGTGAAGCTCATTCTAGACATATACTTTTTCTAAGGGTATAAGGTACGTACACACGGCAACACATCAAGCTATGCAAAACCAACATAAGCTGGCCGCGCCACCTTATACGTTACGCGACCAACGCGCGGCCAGCTTATGTTGGTTTTGTATAGCTTAATGTGTCGCCGTGCGTACATCTCACGATATGCACATCTCTGGTGGACAGCCATCCTTACCCAATTCTACAGAGTACTAGGAAAAACAGTTGCATCTTTCCCTAAGAAACCTATAGGAATATTAGTAAAAATTTTTTTTAGAATTTACATACTAAATGCAACGCGAACTTCTGTATGAAAAGTCCAACTTTTTTTTGCGATTTTCCTATAGGTTTCTTAGGGAAAATTGATCAGTAGCATGGTTACAAATCACCCCTTAAAGTAATGCAACTGTTTACCCTAAAAACCCTGTGATTTTACAGCCCAGTATAATCTCTCCCACTTCCTGGCTAGTTAAATCTAATATGGTGGTGGCAACAACCTTTTGCGTCTGTTCTCTCCACTTCGCCATATATCGGGCATAGGCCCACCACACATTCCCACCGCTGTAACTCCTGTAAGCCAGGATCAACAGCGGCGACCATTCACAACACTGGACAATGAAGTCCAGCGAGCCCGGGGGATGACTCTAATCTGTCTTGGAACCCGCAATGAATTAATCAAAGAAGATAGGAGGAGTAGGAAAACGAAATATCCGACATTCCGACACTTCGCCATATAGTGACGTCTTCTTCTGAAACATTGCACTCGGTCATATCACTTTTTCTGGTGAAAGAGTTCTCCAGTGGCAACCGCGTACCGGAAAGCGCAACGTGGGTAGGCACAAGATGCACCGACGACCAGGTGAAGGCGGTGGGAACCCGTTGGATGAGGGCAGCGCAGGACCGGTCGTTGTGGCGATCCTTAGGAGAGGCTTATGTCCAGCAGTGGACGTTTATCCGCTTATATAATGATGATATCACTAGTTCCAGGCCATTATCTAATGATGTATATTCATACCGTACTGTGTTGGTCAGCAAGTGATTCATTACTTACAGATTTGGTGGTGAAATATATTTAATTGTTCCGTTAGTCAGATGACTGGACAAACGAGCCTTGCAGATTATGGACTTTGTTTATTAGTTACGATACTGTTTAGGTCTATTCGGTGCTTTAGGTTTGGGGATTTGAAAAATTCCGTATTAGTTAATCGAATATATACTTTTTGTAAAAGATGTGGGGACTTGCTACAGATATCAGCATCCACAAGTTATAGCAAAGATGCCAACAGATGGCGATACCGTCGCTCTCAGAAATATGCTCCATAGATAGACAACGTTCACCGTGAATACGTAACTCGTAACCTACTACAAATAAGGTTCACAATCGAATGCAAGACATACATCGCGCAAGAGAAATAATCAAAGAGATTCAATACATATACAAGGTCCAACTAAGAACTGTTGGACCACGGCCGGTCCCCAGGCTTCACACATAGTCTGGTGGAAGATCTTCCCTTTTCAACGGATGAACATTCCCAGTAGCATCTCCATAAAGACATTGCCCACGTGACGAAGTGTAAACGTTTCGGGTCGTTTCGCAGCTAGCGAATGTGTATGATCAAAGAACATTATACAAATTGTATGGTAGCTGAAATTATACACAGGATAGGAGGAATATTGCGCTTCCCAAGGAAATGGAAATTATCCTTTTCTATCGTGGCATTTCTTATACAATTCAAATTTACCAGTTTTGTAGGCGAAACGGGATTAGGCGTTCTCCATTACATAGCTGTTTTTTACATCTATTATACTGTACCTATGTAAGGGCCTGTGATGATTACCTGAAAATGAAGAAAAATTCTTATTTAAGTAATTTTATTAAATTAAAAAGATCAAATCAACCTAAACAGTGTCCCGCACTTAATAATAATAATAATATGCTGAGGGTTTTTTTAGAGGTTTTCACAGTTTTGTATGAAAAAGCAGATTTTTCGCCTTTTCAAAGTTTTTCACGATGTTCAGTTTGATGGTCTGGTCATTTCCTTAAAAAACCGTAAACGTGTTAAGAAGAGCCATATATTATTGTGTAAGTAACTTGTTTATCGAAAATATTTGAAAAAAATGCATAAAGGAGACGGAGACTAGAATAGAATGCATGTTCGAGCACACCATACTGAACCATTCAAGATGCGGTTTTTAGTTTGGAGTAAAATTTAGTTTTTAAGGGTCTGTGTCGAAAAATAATTGAAGCAAAATGGGCGTGTGAAGGGGCGGCGCGCGCGCCTGAAACGACGCAAGCGTAAAACAAACTTTATTTAATTGTGATTGTACTATTTATGTAAGTTCATTTCTGCTCTAATCAAAATTTCTAAAATATCAATCTCTTTTTTTTAAATTAAGTCTCGTGTTTCTATTATTCAGCGTTTATCAGTTCCAAGCGTTTATCGATAAAGACGGAGGCTACTTTGGAATGTTTTTCTATCGAGAAAATGTGTCTTAATCGGGTTTGGGCTCTAATCAAAAAATTCAATTATATGTTCAATTTACACATATCCGCTAATCATACTCCTACTGTTAGTATTTTATGATATATGACGCTTTGAAGAATCCTATTTTTTTCACAACGCCTCTTAATTCGTCTATCACAATCGAGCGGCACAAAGCTACCTATTCAAAGTTTTCAAGAAAGAACAAAATATTTGAAGGGCTGGCGCGTACCTCGGACAACGAATATCCATTGCCATAAAACGAGGTAACGCAGCCAGCGTCCTGGGCACCCTCCCGCAGGACGGTTGCCTCGAGCACGTCTTCTGTTTAGTGTAAGTCGAACGGAAGTCGTGCTCGATATAGTGGCTCATTTTTTCTTCGCCTACTTTATTTGTTTTTATTTTTATTTTTAATTTTAGCCATAAGTAGTACATAATGTTGTAATTGTAAATACCTATACCGTTAATAAAAACATCTATATCAAAAAAAAAAAATATTTGTTTAAAATTTAGATATAAAATGTTTTGACCCTTGACTTTGACCTTTCTTTACAAAGATCGTAGAATCTATCTGTAAAAAAACCCAATGAATCTGCGATAAACTACTCAATACCTTAAAAAGAACATAACACCAACATTTTCAAAGATTAAAATCGATCGACTGTTCTTGTACCCATAAAAATTTATAGTCTATATCGTATTCTAGACACATCACTCTAAGTTACCACGAAAGAAGCCTCTTTACAAAACCTTACCATCTAAGACATAAGTTTCATATTAACTTGTTTCTCGGTTTCTCGTAAGAAGGAATATTAGATCGATGCCGATGAATTGGCGTGATCTTAATCGGTTAGATTTTATTATGTAACTAAACTTGTGTAATAGGTTGTTACTTTTTTCATGGGCAATGGGAAAGAAGCTCGAGTGAGATATATCAAGATGGAAGTGAATAGAAGTTCATTGGAGTAGTGGAGATTCGGTACCCGTTGGAAATGATAACGAAGCTGTCAATCTCCATAAAATAAACTTAAAACGTTTCTTTCAATCCTAAACCTTACGTTTTCCAATTAGTCGGGGAAATCTACGGATTTTTGTATGGAGTAGGTTGCATTAATTGTACTTTAGGTGATCGTTTTAATTATTAGTAGATAGATAATTACCTGAAAACATAAATTCTCAATATTCCCCGATTTTGTATTGTGTATTATAGAATAATTAAGACATTTACAAAACATTAAATTTAGGTATGAACAAAAAATGGTAAACTGGTGATTTTGTACAGGACGGCTTCGTTCAATACGTTTTACTTATAACAATAATAATCCCCGGTTAAAATTGTAAATTCGAGTAGATATTTAATATTTTGTAAGTTTAAAAAAATTATAACCTCAAACTTAATTATTTACTGTTTATTTGTACACAATAAATTTGCCTTGTTGTAATTAACTGTCTCTTTTGCTAGTATGCTGGAAGAAATATCTTTAGAAATAACTTCGTACATTTATTGCCCTTTGTACCCATGCCATTTGTATTTCTCAGAGACCTCAGCCTATATAACCACGAAATCTCGACAAAAGTGTTACAAACTAACAGTAATATAAGTTCAAACACAATTTACTAAAGTGTATTTAATGCAATATCAAACTGTATTTTTCCTAGACTAAATGGTTTTTTAGGGTTCCGTACCCAAAGGATGAAAACGGGACTTATTACGTGCTATTACTAAGCCTACTACCTACCTACCTACCTATTTAGGGTTGTCACTTTTGAACCGTAATAGCTAGGAGGTGGAAATTTTCACAGAATGTGCGTTATTAATGGCGGATTTGCTAACAAATAATAAAAATGTCATCATCATCATCTCAGCCGATGAACGTCCACTGCTGGACATAGGCCTCCCCCAAGGATCGCCATAACGACCGGTCCTGCGCTGCCCTCATCCAACGGGATCCCGCCGCCTTCACAAGGTCGTCGGTCCACCTTGTGCGGGGCCTACCCACGCTGCGCTTTCCGGTACGCGGTCGCCACTCGAGAACTTTTCGGCCCCATCGGCCATCGGTTCTGCGAGCAATATGCCCCGCCCACTGCCACTTTAATTTAGCAATTCTTTGGGCTATGTCAGTTACTCTGGTTCTTCTGCGGATCTCTTCATTTCTGATTCGATCTCGCAGGGAAACTCCGAGCATAGCCCTCTCCATTGCTCTTTGGGTGACTTTCAGCCTTTTTATGAGGCCTTGAGTGAACGACCACGTCTCTGTTCCATATGTCATGCGGTATAAAAATAAAAATGTGTAAAAATTCAAAATTAAGGGACAAAAATCATCATCATCATATCAGCCGATGCGTTTGCGATGTTCCATACTAAACAACAGATCTACTCGAGCTAAATGTACGGGACAAAAGATTTTTTTTTCGCGATTTCGATGTTGGTCTCATAGTGAAAGTTGTTCAGTTTGATGGTCTCAACAACCCCCTTAAAAGTTTTATATTTTTATTTTTACTTTTGTAACACCCTGTATAACGCGTTTCATTTGTGTAAAAACATTTTCGGTTTTCGGAAACTCTTCGTCCTCTTAAGAGGATAGGCGGGCTGAAATGCTAATTTGGAGAATAGGTCACTTTTCCGACTGCATACGTATTTATCTGATCCGGGGCACCCATACACCCGGCCGACTAGATACAACTGCAGCTCGAACCGATTTTATATACAAAAAAATCTACGAAATCAGCATTTCGCAATTTAGCAAACCTATAACTCCCTTGTGAATAATAGTAATGAAAAAGTCACAGTTTGATTATAGGTGTCATTATGTGCCTAATTGCGGTGAAATAAGGGCCATTTTATGAGCAAGTGTGTTGAAAAAAACATTTGCTCTAGTGTTATTAACCGGGGAGAAAACGGGGGAAAAAAGGGAAAAGGGGGAACATTTGTATGGAGTAAACCGTACTGCTATATCCTCTTAAGTAAGATGTCAAGAATATTGGTCTTAAAGACGAAGATTTTTGGATGAAATGGTGTGGCTTGTGGTCCAAAGCCTAAACCACGCAAATTATTATCATGAAGATGCATAAAGAAGTCATTGGCATCAGCCTAATTGAGCTGGCTACGGCTAGCCTTTTCATATAAACGTTATTATCAGTAGAATGTTATGTAATAAAACTAATAAACTTGGTTTACCGTTAGATGCGATGAATGTAAATATACCGCTTAGTTTAATGTTTTTGGAATTTTATGGAAGTCATTTTGCACTTCGGTTTTATTATCTGTTTAGTGAAGTTGTTAAGGTGGTTGCAGAGGGGTCAATTTTATACAAAACTTTGACGCACAATACGCGTAGGCGGAATGAATAAAAGTAATATTTTATGTATGGAAAAATAGTTTAGAAAATCTAGATGCCGTAACAAATAAAATTTGCAATTTATAATATAAAAATATAATTATGAAGATATAAAGCTGGGCTGACGTAACCTCAGGGTTAAAAGCTCCAAAAAAAAAAACAAAAGAATTAAAAAAAAAAAAAAGCTTTGCAATTTTTCATAAAACATTTTAAAAGCTTTATATCTTCGTTATTATATTATAAATTGCAAATGTTACTTGTGACGCGGAATCTAGATTTTCTAAACTATTTTTCCAACTATAAAATATTAATTTTATTAATTCCGTCTACGTGTATTGTGCGTCAAACTTTTGAATGCACTGAAACCATCTTAACAAATGAACGTTAACTAAAAACCAGACAAGACCGTGTCGGTCACACCCATGATAGGGTTCCGAAGCCATTGTATAGTGGCTTCTTAAATATATTTGCACACATTTTCATCCAGAAGAGGTTTTTAACTTTTTAGTAACGATGATTGTGCTACATGCTACAGCATCCACTATAAATGTTTCGTTTCATAAGACCCGTCCAACGACACCTGGGCTCTACCTGCACATTCGAACTTAGCAATTGCGTGAACGTTTTCGTTCCAATGTCAACTCTATTACAATGAAATGCGGACCGAAACAGTGGCGATATATCGAACATCGAAAGTCCGGGTACAGGGCCTGAATCGATAGGGTACTACTTATGAGTCAAATACAGGGTGTAAGTGACAGCCTAGCAAATACTGAAACGGTGAATTCAGACCGTCAAACTGAACAACTTTCACTATGGATAATGAAACTACCGTCAGGAAACATGAAAAAAAAATCAGCTGCTCCATAGAAAACAGCTGTACCTACTCGACTCAAAAATTTCAGATTTTATGTCACATTTCCGGAGGGTGGCTCCATAGTGAAAGTTGTTCATGATGATCTGAATTCACCGTTTCAGTATTTGCTAGGCTGTTACTTAGGCCCTGTGTTATTGTTGGCTGTAAGCATAAAAAATATGTTTTTTTTATGATGATCACATTTTCGATTTTTGGTTACTATTATTTGTTTTCGTGTTGTTTTAATAGATGCAAAAATGAGGGAGTGATTGAAGCAGAGCATAGGTACAGATAAAAAACTAAATGAAATAAAAATAAAATGTATTTATTTTAAATAGTTTATGGGTTCTTTATTTGAATACGGAACCCTAAAAACTTACATTTGTCTATTATAACTTTAAGATTAGGTTCGAAACTATTTCTTATAAAATCTATTTCGTAAAAAGTAATTTCAACTTTAAACTGAATCATAAATATTCGAACTAGACGGTTAAATGTTAATTGCAGGACGTTATACGTTCTAACATAAAGTCAAGTATTCACACTTGAGTGAATTTATTAATAAGGCTCTAAATGAAGGTTCGACTTACTGTTGCGTTTTGTCTGCGATTTTGTCGTTCTTTTTTCGACAGTCAGCTTTCTGTAGCATCTTTTAGATTAGCGTCACAACAAAGATATTATTAAAATATTGAATGGACAATATTTGATTTTAGAAAAGGTAACAAAATTCCAAAACGATTTGGAGATTACGACTTAAAGTGTTTATTTACAAATAAACCAATTTCTCTATTATTTTTGAAATATTTGAAAAATTACAAGCTAATTTTGCCTGAATCTGAATCTAAATGTCATTTGACATTTCTTTATATTTCTCTGAATTTTTTAAAATCTCTTTCAGGCCAAGGTGAGATTAGCCATGATAGGATGTCGAAGCTGTGTAGGAAATTTTGGCATTCCTTTTACGTCAAATTATTTTTATGAATCTACTACGGTAGTTCAAAATCAGTTTTTTACAAAAAACACTCATTTATACAAGTAATAAAAAAAATTTAACGGACAGACATAGTTCTTGTTTTACTATGTTCTTGATTTTGAGTGTATTATTTAAAAAAACCGCAAGCGACTGAACACAGCCTAATTCAATCGACATTCGTTCAGAGCCTAAATTAAACAAGTAATTGATAAATAAAATGTTTTAGTTTATCGTGTTGTAATACAGTTTACATCCTTCTATAAAATGATAATGATTTTTAATCAATACGTGGCTGTAAAAGTTGATTGGAAATGTTACAATCTCTTATTAACGTGGTTGGGTACCTATTTGAATAACGGTGCAACCGGTCCCATCTAGATTTTGACAACAATTTGAAAATTTAGTGTTATTAAATGAGTGATAAATAAACCAAATTATCATTGACTTTGATTATGTAAAGAAAGTGGACGAAGATCGTAAAATGTTTTAACAAATATACTTAGCTATATTTCATGCTAATTAGAAATGAAAAATGAATGAATAAGTACCCCACTATTATGACAGGTGATTGTCAATTTAGTGTGTGTTTTGGGAGTAGAGGTATGCAACGGATTGTATATTCCACAGATTGTTTTATGAACAAAAATTTATTTAATACAAAATGGCGGACCCTCATGAAATCGAATCCTGATTCGTTAATTAGTTTTTAAGAGGCTATCTGAAAAAAATTGATTCTTCAAAGCGTAATATATCATGAAGTACTAACAGTAAGAGTATGATTAGCGGATATGTGTAAATTGAACATATAATTGAAGTTTTAATTAGAGCGAAAACATGATTAAGACACATTTTCTCGATAGAAAAACAAGCCAAAGTAGCCAACGTCTTTATCGATAAACGCTTGGAACTGCTAAACGGTGAATAATAGAGACACGAGACTTGATTTAAAAAAAAAGAGAATAATATTTTACAAATTTTTATTAGAGCAGAATTGAACTTACATAAATAGTACAATCACAATTAAATAAAGTTTGTTTTACGCTGGCGTCGTTTCAGGCGCGCGCGCCGCCCCATCTCTTTCTCTCGCATCAGGCAGTAATACAAGCTATCACACGCCCATTTCGCTTCAATTATTTTTCGACATAGGCCCTTAAGGGATTGCATAAACAATCAGGTCAAAAAATGGTATCAATATTAATTCCTATCAGACTATGAGTTGTTATCCTTCATCCCCTCCAACATTTTTAGTACCTACAACAGCAGCTGAATAATGAGGCAATGGAACTAGTTACGCTGGCATAGCAACCGTCCCAGTGGGGATCACCTCATAAATTGCGGGGCACCATCATAAAGTATGGCCTACACACAATATATCTTGGCAAACAATAAAACTGAACTTGAGTTAATTTTAGTTCTTGGCGAGTAAAATGACGCTTTGAGTAGTTACTCATTTTTTCTTTGGTATATAGGAAGAGGACGAAATCTCGAGGCGGTGTTTACTTAAGGTGGTTGCAGAGGGGTCAATTTTATACAAAACTTTGACGCACAATACGCGTAGACGGTATTAATATAAGTAATTTTGTATATATGGAAAAATAGTTTAGAAAATCTAGATGCCGCATCACAAATAACATTTGCAATTTATAATATAATTACGAAGATATAAAGCCTTGAAATTTTTCATATATAATTTTAAAAGCTTTATATCTTCGTAATTATATCATAAATTGCAAATGTTATTTGTGAAGCGGCAACTAGATTTTCTAAACTATTTTTCCATATATAAAATATTACTTTTATTAATTCCGTCTACGCGTATTGTGCGTCAAACTTTTGTATGGACTGAAACCACCTTAAGAAAGCGTTTACCTTAACTTCAGCATAGATAATCCTACTCCAGATTTCCCATCGGTTATTTTTTTAAAGGTTAATTGCTCATCGATTTTGACAAATCAGATTTCATCTGTGAATGCAAAAAATGTAATTGAAAATTATTTGAATTCTACATAACTAAATCAAGTCAAAATCAACTGTGTGTGTAAATTAAAATCATAATGGATGTAAGTTTCTTAGATCGTAAAAAATTACAAAATTCTATATCTCTTTTCCTATATAAGGTCTAACAAAATTAGGTGAAACTATTTTAAGGGGTGCTTCAGACCATCAAACTGAACAACTTTCTCTATGGGACCAATATCGAAATCGCGAAAAAAAAATCTGCTGTTCCATACAAACGTACTCTACCTTAATGTATGGGACAGCAGATTTTTTTTCGCGATTTCGATATTGGTCCCATAGAGAAAGTTGTTCAGTTTGATGGTCTGATCATCCCCTTAAAATAGTTTCACCTAATTTTGTTAGACCTTATATATTCGATTTATCTTCTGTATGGTGCATCATGTTGCATTTACAAATTTAATATAAGGATCACTTACATAACATTTCGGGCTGACAGCGTTTTTAGAAAATGTATTCTTTTTTACGAGTTAATCTTTAAATGTAGCTGACCTGATGACCTGGAACACCGGCGATCGGTCGCTTGTATGTCGGTGTTTTATCGGATATAGTGATGTGCGTAATCGATTATTAATAATAGATTAATCGATTATAATGATAATCGATTGCAATTGCAATCGATTATCATTTATAATCCATCGATTATAATCGATTTTTAGGAAACTGCCAGTGTTAGCAGTAAGCTGTGGTAGGTAACCTTAGAGGGGAACTCCCGAAATATTATTTAGTTTGGTTTTTTTGTTGTTGTAAATTGGTTAGTTGACTAATTTGATTGTATCAGTACGTATTTTAAACGAAAACTAAGCACTGCTTGACGATACCATAATCTGATTCAATAATGAATAATTAATTTATGTACCTAAGCGTCTGTCTGTCACAATCATATTTTTGAATTGTACCTAACGTACAATAAAATATTATGAAAGCACAAAATTGTCCTAAAAAATATAACTTTTTTGAAATACCTAAGTAAATATTAATCAGTAATTTAACATACCAACTTAAGTATCTCTTTTATTTCATGTTTTTATTCAGGATGCCTAGACAGACTTTTACTTACATGACATGATGAGATTTTTGATACATTTTGACAATTTTTATTCCCATTTCAATAATCGGGTAAAATCGATTAATAATCGATTAATGATCGATTACGATTATTCTCATAATCGATTAGCAAAATAATCGAATCGGCACATCACTAATCGGATACACTTCAGGTGCGTGCTCACGAGCTACATGCCCTGATGCCGCCATCCCCCTTCCACCAACGTACGACAAGACGTAGTGCGAGACTGTATTCATCATCATATCAGCCGAAAGATGTCCACTGCTGGACATAAGTATCCCCCAAAATGGGGGGATTTGCCATAATCACCACGCTTGGCAGGCCACGGGTTGGCGATCGCAGTTGGATTGAATGTGTGTACTCTGAGGATGCTGCTGCCCATCCTCCGGTAGATCCCTTAGTCGCCTTTTACGACACCCACGGGAGGAAATGGGATGGTGCTATTCTTAGCCGACACCACCCGGCAATTATGTATTCATACGTCGTAGATATTCCAATAATACGCTAAAAGGTTCGCATCCTCTTTAAATTGACAACCGGTTTGGAACTCTCTCCCAGCGTCTGTCTTTCCAAGCAAATACAATCAGGATATTTTAATTAAAAAGGAAAATCTATAGACTTTTTCTATGAGTGCGCGTTACATCCTCGGCTTCATGTACACTTCCCATCAGGTCAGCTAAAGCCAAACGCAAGCCCATTATGACAAAAAAACTGTTTTTTTCATACCATCATTTTGCTTGTTTTACTAGAGAGTAGCATATTAGCGGCCCGCCCAGCCATACTTCTCAATCGCGTGATCTGTCATATCGGCCGGTCTGGCGCATGCTCCACCACCGTATATTACTGTATCGGAATGTTTTACTTATTTTGTTATACTTTTTATTTTTAGCTATTCTACTGGTTGTTCTTTATACTATCTAGTTGTTTCATGATTCTAATAGCTAAATGCCATGTAAGAGTCTAATTATCTCGGAAACTACCTATTGAATTTTGAAAGTACCTAGCAATTTCTTTTGGGACTTGAGATTTTTAGCACGAAGCAAATGTACAAATAGCATCGTCTGAACATCGAACCCGCACCAGGGTCAGGTCACAGCGTCAGTCCCGCTAAACTATTAGCCCTTAGGCTAATACTTAACGGGTTATAATAGAAAACAGACAGACGGATGTTTGAAGTAAATTTTCAATATAAATACATACATAAACTCACGACTATAATCCCTTTCAGGGTGTTCAGAAACGTTTCTGCAACTATCAAAGGACAGTGGGCAGGATTCCAGGAGCACTCATTGACATTTTATACAGAGTTAAATTGATATAATTAGCATTCCTTTAAACTAAGAGTCTACCCATGAAACTGAACAACTTTTACTATGGGAGCAAACCGATCGGAGCAAACAAAATCTGCTGTTCTATACTAAACTCGACTCAAAAGTGTGCAACAGCAGATAATTTTTTTGCTTCGATCGGTTTGTTCCCATAAAGTTGTTCAGTTTGATGGGTAGACTCTTAGTTTAAAAGGATTTTAGTGAAAATGATATCAATTTCACCCTGTATGAACTAAGGTATAAAATACATGGGAAAAAAACTAAATGGCATATTTTGTAGTTTTTTAATTAAAACGATTTTTTATCTGTTGTCGACAGTTTGTTGACCATCTAATTTTATTCCATGGGTGTCGTGCGAGGCAATTGCGGGATAAGAGTTTCTTATACCGTGTATTTGAGGTAAAAAGCTAGCCACCTATCATAACTTAAAAACTGTACTCTGAATTGTCATTGTCAATTGTCACGTTTATTAAATAGGGCCCAGGTAGTTGTAGCAATGTTTCTGACCACTCCAAAGGTCGACAGTGTATTTATGTATGTATGTGTTTATTATTATGTATGTATTATTTTTATAACACTGCGTAACACTATACTTTGTACAGCGGAAAGCGAAATATTAAGTAATTTGAAGTCAGTGGCGGTCTTACAGCAGGAAATAACATAGCAATCAAATTAACAGCTTCCAGAACGTGGGGAGCTGCTTTAGAAGTACGGATATTATATCAATATCCGTTATGTTTGGATATCCGAATTACTGTCTTAATACTTTGTACTAGTTACTCTACAGGGTGAAATTGATATCATTAGCATCCTTTTAATCCAAGAACAACTTTCACTATGGAGCAAACCGATGGGAGCAAAAAACAAATCTGCTGTTGCATACATTTGAGTCGAGTAGGCATTGCATTATTTTTTTGCTCCGATCGATTGGTTTGCTCCCGTAGTGAAAGTTTAGTTTGATGGGTAGACTCTTAGTTTAAAAGGATGCTAATGATATCAATTTCACCCGGTATATTTACTCTCTGTAAACTGTATTTTTAGTCTACACTAATATTATCATAAAAACGAAATAGAGGAAATTTTATTTTTTGTTTGTTTGTTTATTTGTTTGTATTGAATAGGCTCCGAAACTACTGGACCGATCTGAATAATTCTTTATTTCTATTATCCGATGAAAAAAAACGGCCAAGTGTGTGTCAAAAAAAACATCGATGTTTATTTTAGTAAATTTTTCCACGTTTATTTAAACATATTATATCGTATCCGAATCCGAAATTGTGGGTTCCATTACAACCCTATTTCAAAAGTACATCGACTTTCTTGTTTTACCGGAAACGAAACAGGTTTTCGCGGGATATTAATTTTTGTATGGAAATCCTCTTACAATAAACTAATAGGTTTTCAATAGTTACATAATAATCATACTTTAGAGAAATTATTATTACGTTTTTACACGCAATAGCATTTCCAAGGAATTTTCGACCTTATTGGTATAACTTTAGGGTAGTTAAAGAAGTGTGCAGTGGTTGCTATCGGGTAGCGCATGTCAAATTGGTTCCGTATTTATTCTGCTCCTGATCTAACGGGTAGGGTTTGCAAAATAAATATTGTAATTTTTAGCAAAATCATTATAACGTAAAAAAAAATTATAATGGTGCTCAAAGATGGTCCTTGATAAAAGATCAGAAGTCAAGTCTCAAGGTTTGTCAAAGAGCTATGGAGAACAGCATCCTTGGCTTAAAACTGATCGACCGGGTCAGATATGAGATCATTCGCTCCAGAACCCATGTGACAGACGTCGCCACCACCGTTGCCAATCTAAAGTTGGAATGGGCTGGACATGTCTGCCACATGCCAGATGACCTGTGTGCCACAATCACTACCAACTATGGTCCCCAAGAAAAAGAAAATCGGCTTCGAGGAAGACCTAGAAGAAGATGGATACAAAATCGATAACTGGCCTATCGAAGCGCAAAACTGGGACGCATGGAGAAACTGAGACGATGGGAGGCCTTTGCCCAACAATGGGACGGTGACGGATGATATAATAATAATAATCGTTTCATTCAGTAATTTAACATGTCCTTTCACCCTGAAACTATAAATAGCTCATTATAATTTGACTGAAACACAGAGTTCGATGAGCAGAGCAAAGTTCTGAAATTGATGCTGCCGTGATTTTATCCACGTAAAAACACGTGGAGTGAAATAATAAGAGTATTATTATCTACGAATTTTACTTACCTAATGCTACACTCACAGATCACAAAAACTAAAGGGAGATGTGAAAAGGGGGCGGGGCCAGTGTCGCAGCAATATGCGCAAAAACGGAACACATTGCTCGAGACAGTAAGGATTCAATATATTATGAGGCTGAAAGCCAGTCGAGATATTATGTGTAAATAGTTTACAATGCTTGCGTAGTACTAAAGATTATTCGAACGTTGATTTCTGATACCGCAATGGATAATGAGCACATTCAAGCTAACAAAATACTTTCTATCGCGTGGTACTGGTAGTGATGCGACCCTAGGTTTCGTACTCAGCGCGTTGGTTGGTATCTCTCTAGATCTCTAAGGCTCGACCCATAAAATAAACCTACATACATAAGCTTACAACCTTAATCCATTTCGGGGTTGCCAGAATCTTTGCTACGTATACCCCTTGTATAACTATGTAGCAAAGTTTTATCTTGATTCATGATAAAAATAGTAAAACTTTTCTGCTGACGCTACCCAGTATGATAACATGTAAAGTAATAAGTGTCCGATCAAACTATAACATCCAGCCCTTACACGAGATTCTGAGATAATTACGACTAGCTAAGTTTTTTTGCTGCCATTACACAAACGAGTTCTCCCGTAGGATGAGTTTTTAACCGACATCGACCGAGAGTAGATGATGTTACTGATGTTTATTTTAGAACTAGATTTTTGCTCTGGAGTTGTCTGTTTTCATCGGGAATCGGTAGGGCTAGCATGCCGAGGTAAAGCGACAAAACCACAAAACCGTCATGGGCGCTCGTTTTCGCATATAGACAAATGCACGTCTAAATTTTTGTCGTTTTCCTCGGGGATGGCATGCTAGCATGACTGTACTTATTATGAGTATGGAATAATACTTGCCAAGTGCGTGTCGAGCTACACATTAGGGTAGCTGTTTGACGTCCTAAAGTCAGACTTTCGATTTTTGGTAGAGTTCAAAAAGCGCGAACTACAAATATGATATATTTTCTATGGAAGGTTTTTTTTTCATTAAAAATGAGTTTGCTCTTGACTTCAATCCAGTCGTCAGGACAAAGAAAATAATCAAAGTTAAAAAACAGTTTAAAAATAATCTCTTTTTTCGTTCTAGGTCTTTAGGGGAAGTTAAATTTAGTTTCATTTTCTGAAAACACCCTTAGAATTGTTCTTGTAATTTAAAAAAATGGGTTTTAAGTAAAACGGTTTTAAATTTTAATATTCATTACTATAATTTAACAAAACGATTTGGTCAGTGCTTTCTCATATTTAAAATTTCAGGATGGATGTAAGAATAATCCGTTGGTAGTTGTAGCAAAATTTCTACCTACCGTAAAGGGATTATGGTCGTGAGTATATACGGTCCTTCTTAATAATATGCTGAAAAGTTTTTTAAGGTGATGATCAGATCGTCAAACTGAACAACTTTCTCTATGGCACCAACATCGAAATCGCGAAAAAAATTCAGCTCTTCCATACTAAAGTGAAAACCTACTCGAGCTAAATTGTATGACACAGCAGATTTTTTTTCGCAATTTGATGTTGGTGCCATAAAGAAAGTTGTTCAGTTTAACGGTCTGATCATCCCCTTAAAAAATTTTCAGCATATAAAGAAGGACCCTATATAAGGTCTAACAAAATCAGCTGAAACTATTTTAAGGGGATGATCAGGCCATCAAACTGAACAACTTTCTCTATGGGACCAATATCGAAATCACGAAAAAAAAATCACCTATCCCATACATTTCGGTCGGGTGGGTTTATATGGGGAACAGCTGATTTTTTTGGGCGATTTCGATGTTGGTCTCTTAGAGAAAGTTGTTCAGTTTGATGGTCTGATCATCCCCTTAAAATAGTTTCACCTAATTTTGTTAGACCTTATATAATATATGTTACACCACAATCCTATTTCTCCAACAACACTATTCTCAATTAATCCATCGGAATTACTAAATTACGGACGAAGCAAAATTATGAGTGCAATGCAAATATGGTCCCTAATCACCGAGTAGAAGTTACAGTAGGTACTTACCGAGATATCCTGTCATTAATCGACTACTGTTGCCTCCAGGGCCGAACTGAGGATGGGTCCTTTGGACAATTCTAAAGGGGCCTCAATTTTCTAAAGAAAATTTAGAAAAACATTACACTTTTCGCAGTGAAAAGTATGGAAAATATTTTCTTTTAAAGTTCAAGAAAACGACGTAGCTTTTGTTGTCGTGCGAGTACGATTTGAAAAACAACGAATTATTCTAATGAACTTGACAGATCACTCGCCTTATTGTTCACAGTAATAATGATTTTACCTAATGCGACATTCTTCTTCTTATCGTGCGGGCAAGCCCTGTTGTCAGAGTTTATTCAAACCGCCTTACGGCCTCTGACGTGGTTTTTATGTAACATCTACTACCAGAAATAGTAGCTGGGACCAACGGCTTAACATGCCATCCGAAGCACAGAATCATCTTTCTTTTCAGACAATTAGGTGGATTCAGCTAGCAATGCCCTAACCAACAGGGGAAAAACGCACAAAGTGACATATCACTAGGTGTCCCCCGTGGGAATCGAACCCATGACCTCCGTGTCAAGAGCCCAATGCTTTAACCATTGGACCACGGAGGCAGTCATTCATGGCGACATTTATGGGAAGCAATTGAACGATATATTTGTAGCCGAATGCTATTAGTTAAATAAATAAATAAATAACGATCACATGTACATTTTGTAACGATCCCAAGTCTAGGCTTTTTATTAATAAGAACTGATAGACTCTTTCAAATAACAGAGAGGTCCTCTAGCATCTTAATCCGGCCCTGTGCACACTCTATCCAACCTTTAATAATTGACTATCAGATTGCGATCAGAAGAATTACCCTTCTAACAATAGAGTACGTTTAATTGGGGACTATTTTGAGGACATTCGAAATGCTAAGTCGTGACGGAATGATGCTTAGTTTGTTGGGTAATGTTTGTATAGCAATTCTATTACATTATTAGCATCGTTCTAGGCTTTGGATATACCAAATCTAAACTATTATAAAACTGTAACAGGAAGTTTGTCTGTACATTGAAGATATTAACAAAAAAAAAGTTACGATATGGTTTTTAGGTGTCCCTGATTCCATTTCACCAATTTTTGGATTTTTTGTCTGTCTGTTTGTTTGTGTGTTTGTTTGTTTGTTTGTGTGTTTGTTTGTTTGTTTGTGTGTTTGTTTGTTTGAACGAGTATCACGCAAAAACTACTGAACCGATTTTGATGAAACTTTTTTTGTTAGATAGCTTATGATCTGACTTAAAATCTGGTATGTAATTTGTGCGGACGAAGTCGCGGGTTAACGCTCGTATCTTATAAATTAGAAAATTTCAACATTTTAACAATTTAGGTAACAATCGACAAACAGGAAAATAACAATAATAAGTACAATAGAGAGAAGAGTACTAATGGTTGCGATTGTTCCCATGACACTATTGGTTGGTGGTCAAATACATCAGCACCTTGGATTTAAACCGATTCAGAGAGTCGTGAAAAAGGTCCAGATCCTGAATCTCTTTACCAACGCGGTTGTCCTGCAGTAAGGTGTATGGAAAGTTTTCGTCATAGGGTACTAGAGTCATATATGACCTTTTATAATAATCATCGGTTACCAATACCCATATCTGGTAACTATCGTAAACAGGTAATAAAAATATACATCTAACGCGACAGACTATTGCATAATACAAATATTATTCTATCTTCGTAAATCGAAAGAATAAATGTTTGTCAGTTTGCGATCAGTAAGTGAAGTTTCGCACGCACGTAATGGTGACACGAAAATAGACCGAGAATAAATAAATATACACGGTGTAAAATGAAATGTGTTTTCTTTTTTTTAATTCTTTTGATTTTTTTTTTTGGAGCTTTTAACCCTGAGGTTACGTCAGCCCCATCGTGCCTTAACCCTTAAGACTCTACAAAATGAAACAATTTTATAATGAAATAAAAACCTAACACTACCTAACGAGTATACAAACACACACACATATTAAACACTAGTACTATAAATAAAATGGGAACACCATTTTATCCTTTCCCGACGTAGGGGCGGCTAAAATGGTGACAAAAGAGCCTATATTCACAATATTTAGATTTAAATTATTATACAGTAATAGCCTCTGCGATTGATACCGGACACATTCCGCTAATAAATGCTGAACATCCTCCACAGTACCGCATACCTCGCAATTAGGTGAGGGTGCCTTTTTCATTAAAAACGCAAATTTGTTTAGTGGAATGTGTCCGGATCTCAGCCAACAGATACCACTGAACCAGGGTATGCGAGGAGGTTCACTCTGCATGGTTCTATACCAAATCCCTTTCTCTTTCGATCTTTCGTTAAAATACTTATTAAACGGGGTGCTTCATACAATCAAACTGAACATCTTTCTCTATGGGCCCAATATTGAAATCGCGGAAAAAAAACATGTAAAGGGCGTTCACAAATAACATGACACATATAGAGTCCTTCTTAATATGCTGACACTTTTTTAAAGGGACGATCAGACTGTCAAACTGAACAACTTTTTCAATGGCTCCAACATCGAAATCGCGAAAAAAAATCAACTCTTCTATACAAAACTACTCCATAATACTAAATGTGTGAGACAGCAGATTTTTTTTTTCATGATTTCTATGTTGGTCTTGTCCCATAGAGAAAGTTGTTCAGTTTGATGGTTTGATCATTCAATTAAAAAACTGTCAGCATATTAATTAGAACCCTGTATTTGGTTGAATTTTGACCCCCTACAATCCCTAGTGACATTTTCGTTTTTAATCCCCTCCCCCAAGGTCACGTAACTACAATAAGAAATTTAACATAAAATTTATCACAAATAATCATCCAATTATTTTTTTAATAATAAAGAAAGATGAGAACTTAAACCGCAAAAATTTGGGGAAAATACGTTGAAACTCTCTTGCGCCATAATAAAGTAGGATTGATGAGTACATCTTTGAATACCTTTAGAAAGATAGCTTGTATATTAAATCATATAATGGTCACGTGACATTAGTTTCGACCCCCCCACCCCAACTACTGACAAAACGGACGGTTTCCACCCTCCCTCCCGAGGGTGGGTCTGTAGCCTACGGTGAAACGTATACTAAGGCTGAACTTGCGAGTGTCTTGCTCGTCCTGCTCTCAGAACAGAGCCTTCGGAACGAGCGTATTATTAAAAAGTAGAATCTACGCCTTTGAACGACTCAAAAGAACGCCAAATATAACCGAGAAATATTAAAATTGAGATACTGGCACTATATTAAAAAAGATGCGCTGTTCTATCGCCATAAAACTCATAAAAAAAACAAGGATCGAATTTCGAAATTGCAGTTTAAAAATTCGACATTCTTTTATTACTTGCCAGTTTTACCTGTCATCTCATTTTGCAGGAATGTTCTCTAACAAACGACTTCAATCTTTCACACTTTATGTTAAGGTAAATTTTTCGATAACACAGTTTGTGGTTATGACTTTTAGTAATAAGAAATTATCCTGGCAGTCGTGACTTCGCTAAGGAAGTTGCAGTTTTTTTTTAATTTCTTATACTTAACTTTGAATGGGTTTGAGTATTACAGGATTTCTGCTAACAAAGAGGTTTTTCTTTTTTTTTGTGCCAGTTCGTGTCTTGGCTAAAGGCTAGATCTAAGTATCGTGGTGACATGAACAATGTATCATTATTTTCTTAAAATACCTATGTCTATATTGTAGCCTTAGAGTGAAGACCTCGGGAATAAAATTTTTGTATTTTTTTATTAGTACGTTTCTGGAAAGAAAATCTCACAAACCATGTCCAGATTTCACTCTAAAGTAACTGATACTGGTGATGGAGATACTGGTAAAATTGTTCAGTTTGACGGTCTGATCATCCCTATAAAAAAATTGAGTATATCAAAGCCCGCATACTTAGCGGTGATTTTGCCGTGTCATCTTCTGTTATTTGGATTCTACACATCTGATTACATCTGAAGACATCCCCGTCAAGGTTTACTTCACCGATTACAAGACGAAAAGACCGTTAATAACAAAATAAAACCTACAGTTTTTTTATCTTATAGTTATTCCAACCTATAGTTAATTATACATTCTAACCACACCTACCGGCGCGCGGCGGTTACGCAAAGATCAATGACCATTTAACTTATGTCAGTTTATTTCAAATGACTTTGTCAAATTAACTGACTGACTGTCAAAGTTTGACAAGTAAAATAATCACAGAAAGGTCATAGATACATATTTGGGGTGCTAACACTCAGTTGCAGAAACGCTCACCAAAGTTAATCTTCCATTAAATCTCTTGCTGTCACTTTTTGTCTTGTTGACGTAGAAAAACTAGCAAGAGATTTAATGGAGGATTGACTCTAATGAGCGTTTCTACAACTGAGTGTATGTCAGGTAGCCTCCAATAACACGGCTTAAAATTCACCATAGTAACCCTTCGGCCGTCTACGAAACCCGTGCTACGAAACCATTTTCGTAAAATAAATCCGAGGTGGTCCAGAGGTGGCGAGTAACCTTGCCTGCCGTGCAGGAGGCGATGGTGCGATCCCCGTCCAGGCGGACTCGTACCAATGAGGTTTTCGGAATTTATGTACGATTTGTAACACCACTGGCTTTTCGTGAAAGGAAAACATCGTGAGGAAACCTGCATGCTTCAATTTCGAGGCATGTACTGTACCCACTGTCCATTACAAGTGGCGACTGGTTCACTCGCCGCCACACTGGACAGAGTTTCGGTACTAGTGAAACGCGTGGAGAGGTTTCAGAATACCTCTGATTACTCCTCCCTTAGTCGTGAGCATAAGCTTATGCAGATTCGTACAAAAAACAATACCTTGTAATTTCAGGAACACAAATAAATGTTTAACCTTGTCAGTCCATTTAAAACAGTGAACAAAGGGAATTCGAATTTGGGTTAAAAACTCAAAACTGTAGTTATTGACGAGTTTACAATTTTGTTATTGTTTTAGCACCATATTTGCTAAGTGTTATGATTTTGCGCTGAAAACCCCAATTATAAAGTTGTGGGTCAGGGTGTTAGGTAAACAGTTGCATTACTTTAAGGGGTGATTGTACCCATGATACTGAACCACTTTCCCTAAGAAACCTATAGGAAATTAGAAAAAAAAAAAAATTAACACTTTTCATACAAAAGTTTGGCCGAGTGGTGTGGGCTAAGATGGCCGAGTGGTGTGGGCTAAGAATAGCACCACCCCAATTCCTCCCGTGGGTGTCGTAAAAGGCGACCAAGGGATCTACCGGAGGATGGGCAGCAGCATCCTCCGAGTACACACATTCAATCCAACTGCGATCGCCAACCCGCCTGCCAAGCGTGGCGATTATGGCAAATCCCCCCATTTTGGGGGAGGCCTATGTCCAGCAGTGGACGTCTATCGGCTGATATGATGATACAAAAGTTGGATAAGGTTATATTGCATTCAGAATAGGAATTCAAAAAAAAAAATTACGAATTCCCTAAAGGTTTCTAAGGAAAACTAGGTCAGTATCATGGGAATAATCACCACTGTTTACCCTGTATAATGTTGTTACTACGTTCCTCAGTTGCGAAACGGTAGTAGCTTCTAAAAAAGATTTGACTTTTAATAAGTTTTTTTTTTTTTTTTTTTAACGGGCATAGGCCCACCACACATTCCCACCGCTGTAACTCCTGTAAGCCAGGATCAACAGCGGCGACCATTCACAACACTGGACAATGAAGTCCAGCGAGCCCGGGGGATGGCTCTAATCTGTCTTGGAACCCGCAATGAATTAATCAAAGAAGATAGGAGGAGTAGGAAAACGAAATATCCGACTTCCCTCCATTGCAAACGAGAGACAGCAATAAGAAGGAAAAAACATGGCTATTAGAGAGCCAATTCAAGAGATCATTTATGGCAGTGTTGAAGACACGACCGCAAAAGCACCAAAAATACAAAATAAAACAATAGGAAATGTTAGGTACATTGTACTGAAACTATGACCTATTTTGCTTCCAGTAATAAGTATGGCAAAAACATCTGAACGCACGGAAGTTATACCTAGTCGCAACAAGATCCATGTAGTAAGGGACACCATAAAACGATTTTATTGAGTCAAGCATGGTCTGGCGCTCGGCGTACCAGAACTTTTAATAAGTTGGCTTCAAATTCCTATATTGAATAAATAATTTGTACTTTAACTTTGAAAATTTGTAGTGAGATCTTAATATGTAAATATTCTAAAACACTTTTACTATCACACCTAAAATTAAAACGTTTAGTAGAACAAAATGGCGGACTTTCTCTCTCGCACCGATTTTCACACAACGCCCTTTCTCTTGCATAAAGACAATAGTATTACAGATAATTGTTATGCCGGTGACTAAATGTTACGTTGCAGTCAAACTGTGAAATCTGACTTTTATTGAAATGCCCAGCTGTCAACGTTAGAAAGGGTTTGAATGAAAGTTATTTGAATTGACAATGGGTTTTAATTGTGATTGTTATTTTTAATTTAGATTAGAGTTCAATGTTTAGGTAGGTATCATTCTTAACGCAAACCACCCGCGAAAAGAATTAAAGTTATTGAATGGCTAAGTCTTTGCTCTTAAGAGTCTTTCGATGCTGGAGATAAAGATAGATATAAGATTGTGGAAACTTCTCTACTTGGGTAAAGGTGGAACGCATTATTAACGCAATTTGATAGTGTTTAATAATACTATCAAATTGCGTCGTATCGAATTTGCTGTTAATAATACAACGCGCTGCGGGTCCAATACAACAATAGTTTCAGAGTGCGGTTCGGGCTGCCTCGTTTTTGAAGTGCGTCTGCTATGTTCGCCGAGCCTCGAACTGACGACTTTTATGCTATTGTGCGAAAACGTTGCGCCTCCCTACTCCACAGAGTACGAATCAGTCGGAACAGCATTCTGCAAACTGTTGTTGAAAGTTGGCATAGCCCCATAATGAAACGGTGGGTGCAGCTGCACACCAGCCTGTAGACCTTCCCAATGTTGGGTAAAAGTCCCATATTTCAAAAATGAGCTGTTTTACTAACAATAGGGTAAGTTTCTCTGTTACTAACACTGTCCAACTGTCCAACTGGACCAAGTGTCTGAAATAAAGAATTATTGAATTTAATTTAATGGTAACCAAAGTGACATAATTTCGATGCTAAGTGGTAAGGTAGCCACTTTGATGTTTACATTGTGCTCGTAACATAGGAATGCCAATTTTGGGTAAATGTCCCATATTTCAAAAATGAGCTGTTTTACTAACAATAGGGTAAGTTTCTCTGTTACTAACACTGTTCAACTGTCCAACTGGACCAACTGTCCGAAATAAAGAATTATTGAATTTAATTTAATGGTAACCAAAGTTAATTTCGATGCTAAGTGGTAAGGTAGCCACTTTGATGTTTACATTGTGCTCGTAACGTAGGAATGCCAATTTTCATATGAAAATCATGCTATGTTATCTTAGTACAAATTAAGTGGGACGCTGATTTTCCATAGACAGCTTCCGCCATCTATCGGTTATGTTTCGAAGCACTATGTGTTGAAGGGTTCATATCGGACAGTGCGCAACACTTCACGCGCTGCGCTGTAGTAGTGAGAGATATCGCCCATATCAATCACTGTCTTTTTGGTCTAGCGGTCTAGACAACTGGCTTACGATTCGGGTAGCTATGGTTCGATCCTCGTGTCGGCCGATCGTCTTTTTCAATTTATTTCATAATGTGGCTCCCCCTGGTGCTAATAAGCGGCAACGCTACTAATTAGTACGTCCTAAAATTCAAGGCGACTTACCTATCTATATCCAATATATATGATGAAAATCGTTCCATTGAGTACCTAATATTATCCAACTTTCTTTGGAAGGTAGGCATCGTTTTTTTGTCGATACCAAAAGCGTCTATCATCTTTTAACTGCAAAAATATACGATGTCATCTTTGACATCGTATATTTTTGAGAGAGAGCACAGTCTTTTTTCATAACTATTTGTTTTTCTGACAGTTTTTTGTTAAATAACAATGGCTTATTTATACATTCTGAATGATTACAAGTCAATGAGTCATTATTTAAACTGGTTTTGTAGTTAAAAAAAACTATCACCAGATTAGGTACCAGTTCAAAAACTAGTTTAGTTTTTATCTGTTTTTACACGTGTTTCGATTTATAATGAGATTTTATCATTAGTGGGTAGACAGCTCTTATAATTATGGACTCAACATTAACATTATGATTTAAAGCTGTCTCTTGAAAGAAGGAAGCTTTGAATAATTTTTATAGTTTTGTGTTAGGTACAAAAAGTTATAATTATTTATTGACAGAAATCTGAAATACAAAACAGGTCAGACCACTCCGTTTATTCCGTAAATGCATATGTAGTTAAATCAGCTTGTAGTGTATTTAACTACAATTGCATTTAAAACGTAGTTTTTGTCGTAGTTATATTTCTGGACAACCTGTAAGATTGACTTAAGTTATAATCTGTGAATATAATTATACAACTTAACTAAATAGTGCAACTTTATATGCTGACAGTTTTTTAGGGGATGATCAGACCATCAAACTGAACAACTTTCTCTATGGGACCATCATTGAAATCGCGAAAAAAATCATCTGTCCCATACATTTGGCTCGAGTAGGTTTGCAGTTTTGTATGGGGCAGCATTTTTTTTCGCGATTTCGATGTTGTTGCCACAGAGAAAGTTGTTCAGTTTGACTGTTTGATCATCCCCTCAAAAATGTGTCAGCATATTAAGAATATATGATCCTATTTAATATGCTAACGGAGATTATAATATTAAACTGACAAAATCTCGAACAAAACAGTACAAAACTGCGAGACTTTCAATAAAGTATGAGAAATTCGATTTTTTTTTCGCCATTTAGATGTTCCCTTAGAGAAAGATGTGCCCGCCTGTTTTTGTGCCTTTTGTATTTCCTGATCGTTTGCTCTCTGTATACTATGTTTTTTTGGTGTCAAATAAAGTATAATTGATTGATTGAAAGATGTTCAGTTCGATGGTCTGATCATCCTGTTAAAAAACCGTCTGCATATTAAGAAGGACCTATGTATGTACAAACAAGTTTAAAGATGAAAAAAATAATGTATTAAATCATAATCATCATCTCATCCATCGGAGGCCTATGCCTCCCCCAAGGATCCGCCATAACGACCGGTCCTGCGCTGCCCTCATCCAACGGGTTGCCACCGCCTCTACCAAGTCGTCGGTCCACCGCTGCGGTTTCTGGTATGCGGTCACCACTCGAGAACTTTTCGGCCCTATCGGCGATCGGTTCAGCGACCAATGTGCCCCGCCACTGCCACTTTAGTTTAGCAATTCTTTGGGTTATTTCAGCTACTCTGGTTCTTCTCCGGATCTTTTCATTTCTGATTCGATCTCGCAGGGAAACTCCGAGTATAGCCCTCTCCATTGTCCTTTGGGTGACTTTCCGCCTTTTTATGAGGCCTTGAGTGAGCGACCACGTCTCTGTTCCATGTCATAAATACTTATGCCAAAAGGCAAAGAAGACGATTTACGAAATGACTGAAAGGAAACTTGTTCAGCAACGCATATGGTAATGGTTGCATGAAACATCAGAGTTGCGTCTGTGGTTCAGTGACGCCTCCATTCGACACCTCGAGATAATACCACGACACGAGAGGTACAGTCGTCAACTAAACTGTTACAGTACTGGAGTGCGATTTTTAAAGTAATACGTTCAAATCAGCAGTAGAAAATGTCGAAATTACTATGGAGATTTTGATATTTTCTACTGCTGATATCGGCATGTGATTTTCAAAAATCGTACTCCTGTTCGCTGATAATAATATTTCAATCTTCGGAACTGGGGCTTAAATAAAATATTAAAACAGCCCATTAAGTCGAGTAAGTTTTGTATGGAACAGTTGATTTTGTTTTCATGATTTCCATATTGGGTTTGTTTAGTTTGATGATCCTCTATCATCCTCTAAAAAAACGTCAGCATATTATGAAGGACCCTGTAGAATAAAATGAGACCATCCTCGACAAGTTGAAGATCAAGACAAAAACTACTTTTTTACTAACCTTTAAACGCCTGTAACTCCTAAACCGACTGAAGTTATGAAGGCAGTCCTAGTTCATCCCCATCACAGAGATGCTCTTCACCCCATAAACATTGAATCAGCCTTGCTGCTGATGGTTGCAAAAAGTGCACTTATCTCTTAGTCTATAATGGACACTTTTGGTCCAGGTACGGCCAGAAGCGACATTTTAGAATAATCTTTACCTTTTTAGTTATTTTGTTTAGTCTAGTTATATTTAATTTTAGGATATTTTAGTTTTAGTACATTTTTTTATGGTATGGTAGTTATTATATAATAGCATCTAAATTTGTTACATTAATAAAAATATTCAGAAAATAAAACTAACTTAACCTAAAATATAGCATTTTAGTTTTAGGATATTTTAGTTTTATTGTGAAATTTTCTTTATAACTGTTTTAATTCCATAAATAAAATCTTATATTGTTATCTGGTCATCATAATACAAGTCTGGGACTAGATTCTGGTCCTTACATTGGGACAAGATAATATGAATGTGCCAAAGACCATTTATTATTTGTATTGGTCAGCAAGGGCTTTACATCTCGATAACCATGTAGGTAAAATAAGAAAAAATTAAACATTTCGAATCACTTTTCAAACTGACTATACATAAAAGAAAACTCTAGCATCGCATGAATTAATATTATAATACTAACAACTATTCATTCGCTATACAACGTCTTCCTACAAGGTCTTTATGACCATCACATAGGTAAGAAAATTGCTTAATTCGCGATTCATCTTAAATGGAACGAACTGTAGTACCCATTGTAAGCAAATTTTGTTCGAGTGCGCAATTTTTATATAGATTTTGATTGACTTGTAATGTTGCAATAATGAGGCAAGCGCATATGAATTCTTTCACATATGCTTTAATATAGGCAAATTAGAGATCGCCTTCGACACTCTGACATTACAAAGGAATGGTGAAACTGGACCTATAGCCCAGTCATTTTACGGTTTGAGCCGGGACTAATTAGTTATTGAAATTTTTTTCGGTATAATATTGAAGAGTCGATTTAAGCCTAGAAATGTACCAAAATTAAAAAAAAATCACATCGGCAAGAGTTCCAATTTTAAAATTTATCTATCATCTCGTTCTAAAAAACCTGATGGTTATTTTTTTTGACATATTTAAGGCTTTACCATTATACATACTACAAACAAGGTGCGAATATTTTTGTCTACTTAGAAGGTTTTGAAAAATACATTCGTATTTTCTAACCTCCTCATTTTACCTAATTTTTAAAATTTCGATGCCTATTTTATTGCTCAAAAATAATGTACATTGTTAAATCTAAGTCAAATGAGTGCATTGGTATTAATATTATTAATTTAAAAGCCTTCTGGGACACACAATTTTGATTTCTATGTTGCGTAGCGAAGTTTTTAAAATATGTTTTAAGATAGTCTTCTTGTCACTAAATGGTACCGGTTACAGTTTAAAAGTCCAATTAATAATTACTCCCTACCCCGCCTAACAAAACTCCGTAAAATGACTGGGCTACTAGCTAGTCTTTCTTTTAAGAGCTGCAAGTCGTACAGGTGCTGGGTCATATTATTACTATAACACTTTATTGTACACACAGACATAATCTAAACTATTATAAAACTGTAATAGGATGTTTGTCTGTACATTGAAGATATTAACAAAAAAAGTTACGATATGGTTTTTAGGTATCCCTGATTCCATATCACCAATTTTTGGATTTTTAGTCTGTCTGTTTGTTTGTGTGTTTGTTTGTTTGAACGAGCATCACGCAAAAACTACTGAACCGATTTTGATTACACTTTTTTTGTTTGATAGCTTATTATCTGAATTAAAATCTGGTACATAATTTGTGCGGACAAAGTCGGGGGTTAATGCTCGTAATACATAAAGTTGAGAAAACATGTACAAAGGGCGAGAAAATATGAGTCATAATTGTTTTAAACAAGTAACTAGAACTTAAGAAGTTTGGATTTAAAAGTAAAAATCTAAACTATTATAAAACTGTAACAGGAAGTTTGTCTGTACATTGAAGATATTAACAAAAAAAAAGTTACGATATGGTTTTTAGGTATCCCTGATTCCATATCACCAATTTTTGGATTTTTTGTCTGTCTGTTTGCCAGTTTGACTTCAGCTTGAGTTTAAGCACTGCTAGGGAAATATTGATATCCTCAATATACGACGACCCGGTTGGTGTAATGGTTACCACGCCGGACTGCCAAACCAGGGTCCTGGGTTCGAATCCCGGTTCGGTCATGGATGTTTATATGTTTGTGCCGTTGTTGTATGGTTTCCATAATAAACAGCCTATAGTGCTTGCTTGGGATCATTACAATGTATGTGCCTGTGAGCGTTATTTATTTAAAAAAATGAATGAACCTTTACATACCTTATTTATTACACCGGATAATGACAGTAATCTGTAACAAAACAATAAAATTTGTAACTTTTTAATCGCACGAACGAAAGTCTTGGATCAGTGTGTGTTACCAGTGATGACATATGGAACAGAGACGTGGTCGTTCACTCAAGGCCTCATAAAAAGGCTGAAAATCACCGAAAGGGCAATGGTTAGGGCTATGCTCGGAGTTTCCCTGCGAGATCGAATCAGAAATGATGAGATCCGCAGAAGAACCAGAGTAACTGACATAGCCCAAAGAATTGCTAAACTAAAGTGGCAGTGGGCGGGGCACATTGCTCGCAGAACCGATGGCCGATGGGGCGAAAAGTTCTCGAGTGGCGACCGCGTACCGGAAAGCGCAGCGTGGGTAGGCCCCCACACGGTGGACTGACGACCTGGTGAAGGCGGCGGGAACCCGTTGGATGAGGGCAGCGCAGGAGCGGTCGTTATGGTGATCCTTGGGGGAGGCCTATGTCCAGCAGTGGACGTCCATCGGCTGAGATGATGAATCAACTAAAATAAGGTACAGATTTGGATTTCTAAAAACAATGAAGTTAGTTATAAAATGACGAAAATAACACCTAATAAAGAAAATTAACTATTATTAATAATATAATAACGTTACACAATAACTGTTACATCAAAATACCAGTTTGTAACGTTACAATACAATTATTATAATAACTTAATTTTTTTACTACTTATACGTTAGGTGTTGTTTTGTATTACGCCATAAAACAAATTATTTTTTTTGTTGTGAAAATATAAGTATGGTTGTGTTATACAATCTTGTTTCGAGAATATCTTTTTGTGTCAAGTTCTTATAGAATTTTATGACCTCTAAAATCGTGGTTAGAGGAGGATTTCGTTTGGCGCGCGAATTAAGTGGCCATCAGGCTCCAAATGGCGGTTTCGGTCGGTCGGTCGGTGTGTTTACAGATAGAGAAATGAAAATTGAAAACTTTTTAGGGGGTGGTTTAGACCAACAAACTGAACAACTTTCACTATGGGACCAATATCGAAATCGCGAAAAAAAATCAGCTATCCCATCCCATACATTTAGCTCGAGTACTTAGATTTGTAGTTTAGTGTGGAACATCCGATTTTTTTTTCGCGATTTCGATATTGGTCCCATTGTGAAAGTTGTTCAGTTTGATTTTTATTGTATTTAAGGGTGTGGCCCTAAAATGTTTATTTTTATTTTTGTAACATTCTGTATATGTGATATCCATTACCGTACAATGTCAAGCACTATTGCTCTTTAAATTTTAGATATTGGTAAAATCATCAACACTATGACGGAGCCATTATTTTAAAATTAGAATAGAATACTCAACTAACAATTTGGTCATATAGGTGTCGTATAGTCGAACATTGGACGCATAAAGCACCAGTATATGACGAAATTACCGTAATAAAACTCTTATAAGTCAAAATAGTCATATAAATGGGGGCCTAATACGACCAAATTGTTTGCTGGGTTCACTTGGTTTGTTTGTATACAGGGTGTAATATAAAATGGGACAGTCACTTAAATGGGTGCTTCAGACCATCAAACTGAACAACTTTTACTATGGGACCAAAACTGAAATCGCGAAAAAAAAATCCGCTGTCCCATACAAAACTGCAAACATAACTCGACTGAAATGTATGGGGCAGCCGATTTTTATTTCGCGATTTCAATATTGGTCCCATAGTAAAAGTTGTTCAGTTTGATGGTCTGAGGCACCCATTTAAGTGACTGTCCCATTTTGTGTTACACCCCGTATAAGTAGATCTTATTCAAGAAGAGGTATAAGGTATAAGTACACACGGTGACACATCAAGCTATACAAAACCAACATAAGCTGAACGCGCGTAGGTCGAGTAACGTATAGCATCGCGCGGCCAGCTTATGTTGGTTTTGTATAGCTTGATTATTTGTGGTTGGGCTATTGCAAGCAAGGGTCGTTGTAACATTGAGACCTGCGCTGGTCCTTTGTGTTCGCCCCAAGCTCACCCATATTTTACGCATACCTCCGAACATATGGAATTTTCTTTTCATCCTCGGGGGATGCAGGTTTCCTCACGATGTTTTCCTTCACCGCTGAGCTAGTAAATGATAAATACAACCGTACATAAATTCCGAAGAACTTAGTGGTCCAAGACCCACTTCGGGACCTTGAGCCAGCATAGTAAGTAAGTAGTGGTACAGGCCAGGAATCGAACCGCGGCCTCAGGATTGAGGCGCTAGCTCTCTTCCGTATTATTATTATTATTAGGGGGGTTTTTGGGCCTTGACAGGCTTGCTGAGCCTGTGCCACGTAGACCATCGCTGGTCCTTTGTGAACGCCCTTTTTTAAAGTTCCTTACCAATCCCCACTGCGGCCAGAAAACGCAGTAGATTCTTGATAGGGATAGTTTGTATCTCATCTGGTGACAGAACCTGCCTACCTAGATGAGTACTACGTTTGTACTTCAGGGGGCCACAGTCACATAGGAGGTGCAGAGGAGTCTCCATTTCCTCCTTGCAGAATCTGCAGCCGGTGGTGTCACTTAGTTTCAGTGTGTGCATGTGCTTATTTAATTTGCAGTGGCCTGTGAGTGACCTTGCTACTGTACAAATTTGATCTTTGCTGAGGGCAAGGAGACCGTTCGCAAGTTTGCGATTGTAGCCTTTGATAAGTGCTTTGGAGTGGCCCATGCCTGGGGTGTTGCACCAAAGCTTTATTGCCTCTCCAAAGCTGACCTTGTTCAAAGAATCGCGTGTTAGACTGCCAGGTACTCCAAAAAAGGGTTCGGGGCCTATGAAGTGGTTTTCTGTTCCTCTTCTGGCCAACTCGTCCGCCTTTTCGTTCCCTTCTATGTCTGAGTGTCCTGGCACCCATTGTAGCACAAGCTGATTGTTATTGCCTAGAGCATTCAGTTGTGATACGCAGTCCTGTACTAGCCTAGACTTTATGATCGGAGAGTCTATGGATAGCAAGGCTGCTTGGCTATCGGAGTTAATAGTGATATGTTGTCTCTTAGCCGTATCATCGCGCTCGCTTGTATAGCTTGATGTGTCCCCGTGTGTACTTTTGTTACAGCTTCGACATGGTTCTTTTTGGGGTAACTGATTCCTTTTTTTCTAGAGTCGGTTTTTTAATGTAGAATAAAAAGAATACAATTTTTTTCATTCATTACGAATATGTTCTTTCCAAACATGATTTCTCGTGAAAGACAAGTTTAGAAATTTCACTTTTAGTTTTCGCACACTACTTACATACAAAGCTAATTATTTTCTGTCTGCCTAATTATCACTGCTAATTGGCCATTCTTTTAAACAATATTATTGTATTCATCCCCACCACCACATACCTTATATCCACTACAAACTATATCACTAGAAAATTTTTGGAAAGTTTTTACAAAGGGTGTTTGGAAGCCAGGTGCAAAGACTTAAGGCTGCACCGAGCCTGTTGTGCTGCCCCAATAGTATTTTTTTTATTTCTAAACAATTAAACAACATTTCCAAAAAACAAGAATGTCACATTGTGGTCATTGCTGATTTTCAATTTATCGGGTCACTACAGATTTTTTTAAATGTTTGTAGTTATTATAGCTACAAGCATAAAACATAATAATCTGTAATGTTTCGATAAATTGAAAGCCAATAAGGACTACAATGTGACATTCTTGTTTTTTGGGAATGTTGTTTATATGATTGTTGTTTTATGTATGATATGTATTTATAGGTATGAATATGTATTCGTAATAGGTATTTATATTATATATATATTTTTATATTACGATATGTTTGTATTTGTATAACATTATTTGTGTATGTTATCTATATTGTGTTATTATGATCTACACCGCCTACCAATCTTCTTTCACTATTTCCTCTAACCTAAGGTTGTCTGGAAGAAATCGCTTCTTAGCGATAAGACCGCCTGTTTTTGTGCCTTTTGTATTTACTGATTGTTTGCTCTCTGTATACTCTGTTTGTTTGGTGTCAAATAAAGTATAATTGATTGATTGTTTAATTGGTTAGAAATAAAAAAATACGATTGAGGGCAGCACAATAGGCTCGGTAGGCTCTTAAAAGGATATGCCAACTAGCGCGCTCCCACAAATGAAATTTAATTATGTATATAATTTTGGATATTAACCAATTAAAGTCAACAGTTTTTTTAAACACGAATTAAAAGCTTTCTGTGTCAGTGGTTCGTCAAGATTTTCGTCAAATGTAGTTTCGAATTTCTATACAAATCTTAAATTAATCTTAGCATTGAAACTGTATTACTTTAACAGAAATCTGACAAACCAGGCGCAGAGATTACTGTCTAGATTGTGTTTAAAAAATCGGGTAGTCAGGGACGCAGCCGCTGTGGAGTAGGTACGTGAAACGTCTTGTAGCTACTGAGTAATGGCTTCGATCCTTCTAATAATGGTGATAAAATAATTACCATGCTATGTTATCTTAGTACAAACTAAGTGGAACGCAGATTTTCCATAGACAGCTTCCGCCATCTATCGGTTATGTTTCGAAGCACTATGTGTTGAACTAGGGTTCATATCGGAGTAACAGCGCACTAGACCTCACGCGCTGCGCTGTAGTAGTGAGAGATTTCGCCCATATCAATCACTGTCTTGTTGGTGTAGAGGTCTAGACTCTAGACTAGACAACCGGCTTACAATCCGGGTAGCTAAGGTTCGATCCTCGTGTCGGCCGATCGTCTTTTTCAATTTATTTCATAATGTGGCGCCCCCTAGTGCAACGGCAAGCGGCAACGCAATTAGGACGTAGTAAAATTCAAGGCGAGTTACCTATCTATATCCAATATACATATTAATCTATGATAATTACTTCCAAAGTAATAAGCAATCTTGTCATAACATATTTCGTTACAATGGTTTTTGCAAGTGACCTCCAATTGACTGAATAGAAAGACGTTTCCGAAATTTCATTGCATTTAATTGGATAATCTATGTTAAAAATTAATCCCTCTATTTCCCGTGGTCATGACATCACTCGAAAACGGTTGGACCGATAGCGATGAAACTTTGGCGGGTTGTTGCGCACATGCCAGGCAAGGTTTATAAAAAAAGGAATGGCCAGGTGTGTGTCGGAAAAAACTGATTCTGAGGCGGAACGAAGTTCACCGGGTCTGCTAGTATTAAATAAAGAATCAAGTTGCGTTTGTATGTAACCCGTCCGCGGGAATATTCTCTTAATAATTTCTAATTTTATACAAATCACACGATTCTGGAAACAATCATCATTCTAACCTAAATACCTACTTTATAATTACAATCGCACACACAAAATTTGATACATACATACCGACACAAAACACATACAAGATCGAATGGAGCAGAAAGTGAATGTGGCCCACTTTAACTACGCGGTTACTCTGACCGAGTAATACTTAACAATTACTATGTTTGAGATTGATATATCTTTCTACTTTGTTGCACGACCTTTTGGGGTTGCCAGAAACATTGCTACAACCACCAATCAGCAATTAAAAGCATACGTATTTGCAGCGAGTTAATTATTATGCTTTTAATATTAACCGATTAAAGTTAATGTTTAACATTGAAAAAGTTATTTTTTTGTTGTTGGTCCGATTTTCAGCGAAAGTGCGACAACGCCCTATTGTCGTGGGTTTTGGGACAACGTGGCTGATTGGGATGTCAATAGACGCATCTCGACGAGTGCTACAAAGAATAAAGAAATATTTTTGAAACAACATAAAACATTTCTTGAAAATCGAAAAAAATAATTTGTGCTCGTTTTTCGGTCAGAAAAAAATTAATATCTCAAAAACGAAACGAGATATCTCATAATTATTATGAATTTGGGCTAATTTAAAAAAATATTTAAGGTGCGTATCACTGATGGGTTATTCAGAAGTTGTACAGTAGTACCAGGTTTATAAGTCTCACCGATGTACCTGCGCAGTTGACAAATTTTAAAAGCGCGCGAAATTATATTGACCAATCAGAATGTAACAACTTGCCGCTATTCGCTTATTGCTTTCGCGCCCTTTTCACTGCCGAAGCATCCATAGTCTGCTATTCGAGTTGGAGCGAGATAGAGATTACTCGATTTTGCACTGCTCTGCGCAAACGAAGATTGACGAGCGGAATTATTTTCCGGGTAAAAAATATTTAATTAATTTCTTTTGGCAGATTCATATGTCTTTAATTGGTTAACAATAAGACCGGAAGACCTAAGCTAATTTAAACCGGTTCAGAACTAAGTATGGATAAGAGACAACTACCACCTCTACAAGTGGGGCCTGAGGGAGTCACCGATGTGCGACTATCCCATGTGGTAAGTGAGTGCTCTGTGCCGTTTCCCCGGTGGAATAGAAGAGCTCTATAGGTTAGGCCCATAACCCCGACAGTGGCACTGGCTAAAACACTGCTCGAAATTTAGACCTCCCCGGATCCAAGCAGAAAGATGATTGGTTAATATTCAAAATATAATTAAACTTTGTTTAAATGGAGCGCGCTTGAGGGAATATCCTCTTAAGGGCCTATGTAGAAAAATAATTGAAGAGAAATGGGCGTGTGATAGCTTACGTTACTGCCTGATGCGAGAGAAAGAGATGGGGCGGCGCGCGCGCCTGAATCGACGCAAGCGTAAAACAAACTTTATTTAATTGTGATTGTACTATTTATGTACCTAAGTTAAATTCTGCTCTAATCAAAATTTATAAAATATCAATCTCTTTTTTTTTTAAATCAAGTCTCGTGTTTCTATTATTCACCGTTTAGCAGTTCCAAGCGTTTATCGATAAAGACGGAGGCTACTTTGGCTTGTTTTTCTATCGAGAAAATGTGACTTAATCGTGTTTTGGCTCTAATCAAAACATCAATTATATGTTCAATTTACACATATCCGCAAATCATACACCTACTGTTAGTACTTCATGATATGTGACGCTTTGAAGAATCATATTTTTTTTCACATATCCTCTTAAAAGGAATTCCAAACCTATACATATCAAAAATTAAAACTTATTGCCTCACAAATACGATTTAAATTATAACCAACGACATAAATTAGAAACTTAATTAAAAGTTCAATGTTTTACAATTGAATGTCATAACAATTGCATTCAAATGATCACGAATTCAATGCAAATCTTATGTCAGACATGTACGATTGTTATCATGATTGAAATCACAATAATAATGTTCCGGTTTGTATATAATTAAATTAGTAAGTGTTTATTGTACACATTCAGTGAAAAGAAGTGATTCATACATACATACATACATATGCTCACGCCTATGTCCAACTACTGGGGTAGGCACACATCTTTCGCCTCCTCAATATCCATAATATTCTTCATACACGCTCGTCGGTTCCGGGTACATTTTATTTGGCCCTTCTTCAGTACGCATCCGATTTGGTCAGCGTACGTGCGCCTAGGGCGACCCCTTTCAACCATTGCATTCACACTTGCCTTGTAAATTTCATACGTCAACCTACTTTCGCTCATTCTTTCCACATGGCCAAACCACCTCAACATGCTTTTTTCAATCCTGGTCACTATATCTTCTTTAAGACCACATCTTTCTCTAATCACACTATTCGGTAACCGGTCCATCAAAGTCACACCACACACACTACGCAGGGAGCGCATTTCCACCGCATTTATTCTAGATTTATGCTTCTTCTGCCATACCCAACTCTCACTTCCATACATTAAAGTTGGTGCCAACACACCGTCGTGAACCGCCAAGCGAGCCTTTTTAGACATATTTTGACTCTTCATGACGGTGTGCAAGGCTCCATTAATCATATTTCCTGCTTTCACTCTTCTCTCTATATCTCCATCGTACTTTCCGTCTCTTGTGAACATACAACCCAAGTACACAAACTCACTGACTTGCTCCAGCCTTTCATCACCTATCATAATCTTACATTCAGTCACTGTTTCATCGCGCAGAAGTGATTCGACACATCAAATACCTAAATTACAATATACAGGGTCCAAAAGGATGATCAGACAATCAAACTGAACAACTTTCTCTATGGGACCGACATCGTAATTGCGAAAAAATAATCAGCTGTCCCATACCACTTTATAATAGGTCCAGTGTTTGCAGTTTTGTTTGGAAAAGTTTGATTTCTTTTACGAGATTTCGACCTTGGTCCTTGGTCCTTGGTTTGAGAAAGTTGTTCAGTATGATCTGACCGATCATTCCCTTTAAAAACCGTCAGCCTGACTACTACTGCCTACATAGCGTAACTGAACTTCGAAATGCAAACGTACGAAGAATTGTAGTTCGAAAGATCAGAGTTACGAAAAGATGTATAAGTAGATAATTTTACCAGATTCAATCGGTCACTACGACATGACATCGAGGTGTTGTTTGGCAGTTTTTTGCTATTCTGCTTCTTAAGAGGCTCCCCATAGGTAAACGCAGGACTGGGCCATATTTTAATGGTTTTTAGAAGCTATCTTCTCGTTATTTGAAAGACATACAAGTTATAGTAAATTTTGCAATAATCTTCAATATCTCGGCTTTATTTGCTATGGAATATATTTATTATTTTTCTATAAAATACATAATATGAAACCTGTGTTCAAAGGAAAGCCAAAATATTGGAAAAAATCTGTATTATGTGCATCTACTTTATAAGTTGAAGTCACATTTACTTGCGATACGCACCGTTGTGTAGACAATATTTAAGATCTAAAATTGCTATGAAGTAATTTTTTTTTAATACCAACATTTAATAAGTTAATTAGATAATTGTTAAATTTGCTCCGAATTCTTATGATTTTCGAATTTGATTTCCTTGGTTTAAAAGGCACCACAGTAACATAATGAAGGACTAGCCAGTCAAAAATAGGTATACCTACTATAATGACGTAGTTTAGTAGAGGTGAGGCGGCTCTGAAAGAGTCAAGGTCGTTCGGTCAGGGAAACCACTTATTATTTAGTTTATTAATTTCAGACAATGGATTTGATGATCACAGCAACAAAATATTACATTATAATTTTAAAGTTACCTATCTTGTAAGCGATACAATCGAAAACATACACAACGCGGAATATATGAGAGTACAAACAATAGCCCCAAAGAAAATATAAAACCTAACTGATAAATTAAAAAAAACATCCTTTGGTAATTAAACGCAAAATGATAATTACAAAACAATAACCATAAAATAACTACATAATAAATCAATGAATGATCAACTAAGTATACATTATAATGGCCATTAAGTATAAACAACAATATTAGTAATTAATGTTTAGAACACCGAGACAAAAGACATTAAAATCTTAATGTTACATTAATCTGATATCAGGTCACGAATGTAGAAGGTCCTATACTATCTCTTATTTGTAGCATTCGTTGGATTTGAGTGGATAAGATGATAAGTAAATTAAGTACGTAAGTAAGACTATATTTTTGCAGAGTTTATCAAGACTAATAGACTAATTTAATTAGACGATAAAACATACTTAATACTTTCCGTTTTTCTTCGTGTTTTCCTACAGTGTACGTCTTACACATATTCCAATTATCGTACATTTTAAGCCAGGCCACACAGAGGCGGTTTTGCGGGAAAGTGGGCCGGAGGCGGACCTGCGGGAAGCGAATATCTTCGGACCCGCTCGGTTTTCTGTGTGTTTTGTTGTGTATGGCGTGGTGTGGTGGTAATGTTCGAGTTTACCCTACCACACAGAAATACGCGCGGGTCCGGAGATATTCGCTTCCCGCAGGTCCGCCTCCGGCCCGCTTTCCCTCAAAACCGCCCCTGTGTGGCCTGCCTTTTGACATAAGTCATTATTCTTCTGCGTACCCGGCAGATACTTCAGCATACTCCTCACTACGTTTCTGACATACTTTTTTCGCAGTAACCGTTTTAATTATCAGTCTATATATTACGTTCTATTGCTGGGCACAGGCCTTCCCTTAGGCGTGACGCGACATGGATTAGTAGATTTCACATGCGCATCCGAATTTCTTCTTCAACGTATGCATGTTTCCTCACGATGTTTTCCTTTAGCATTCTAATATTGTTTGCAAAATTTTTGTTATTTGATTAGCTATAAAACATTTAAATGACACTTCTGGGTTATTAGACGGCCGGCATGTCCACTCTAAGTCTTTCGGTAGTCTAATTACGCGGCCTCCTTACCTTTAATTGGTGGTAGGCGTTGGTACCGATATTCGAGCAGATTGACCTATTGTCAGTGTTAGACGAACCTTACACCTCTGTTACCTACTTACGTATACTGTGTTAATGATAGTCTTTATCTGTATCTTGTATAAATATCTATTATATCTATACAGGGTAAATTTCAACTTCACCATGTATTCTACTCATCTGGAGCCAACTTCGTAATCGCGAAAAGAAATCTGCTGTTTCGTACAAAACTGCAGTACCGATTCGACTCAAATACAAGGTATTTGGATACACAGTTCATTTAAAGGGTGATTGTACCCATGACACTGAAAAACTTTCCTTGAGAAACCTATTATAGGTATAATAGTAAATTGCCAAACAATATTTTTAACTTTCCATACTAGGTAAATGCAGCCAGCTGATCGGACGTTTGTATGCAAAGTTACATTGTATGAAAAAATGTTCAGTTGGTACATGGGTAGGTACAACCCCCCATAAAGTAATGCAACTGTTTACCCTAACACTGTATTATGAGACAGCATAGTTTGCGTTTTCGAAATTGGCTCGATAGTTAAAGTTGTTCAGTTAGATGGTCTGATCATCCCCTTAAAATTATTGTTTCAGATAATTTTGTTGAACATTACATTTGAATTTGAACTATATTGTGATAATTAGAAACTTAATAGACTATATCTAAAAGTTGTTACTGGCAGTTAACTTAAATGAATATTAATTGATTAACCGCAAAATCATTATAGATTTTAAAATAAATTAAATTAATAGTTTTTAAATAACTCTTTATCTATAGAATGTATAACAATTTGTGTACCTATATCAATATCGATATCGGTTTGAATCAGTTTGCTATCTCCGTGTTATCTGAAGAAATTATCGGAATAAAAATACTTTCACATGATTCATAGATTGTTATTTCTAAAAAAAACACATTTTGCCTCTCCCAAGGCACTACAAAACTCTATCCTCGGCCTTCCTCATCCAGTCGCTCCCCGCTACCTTCTTAGGTCGTCTGCCCAGCGGCAGCGGGCCGCAGGGCGTCCCACACTACGTCTACCAGTTCGTGGTCTCCACTCTAGAACTCTGACACCCCATCGGTTGTCATTGTCAGTTCTTCGGCAGATATGACCAGCCCATTACTACATTACAGCTTGCTAATTTTCAGAGCTATGTCAATCGCTCTAGTTCTCACCGTTATAATATATATATCGTCTTCCTAATGTACCACATGGTGGGGTGAGCTAACATTTTTGAAGCTTTTATTATTAAATGCATCTTTTTTTTCAAAGGTCAGCACCACAGATCACAAAAACTAAAGTGAGATGTGAAAAGGGGGCGGGGCCAGTGTCGCAGAAATATGCGCAAAAACAGAACATATTTTTCGCGACTGTAATGATACAATATGTTATGAGGCTGAAAGCCAGTCGAGATATTATGTGTAAATAGTTGACAATGCTTGCGTAGTACTAAAGATTATTCGAACGTTGAGTTCTGATACCGCAATAGATAATGAGCACATTCAAGCTAACAAAATACTTTCTATCGCGTGGTACTGGTGGTGATGCGACACTAGGTTTCGTACTCAGCGCGTTGGTTGGCATCTCTCTAGATCTCTATGGTCAGCACGCTATAAACATATTGTTTACGCTAGTTTATAATAATTATTATGTTAAAATACACGTGACATAGTATGGTTAATATTTATAACCTTAGTTATTTGTACCCTCGTCCGCCCACATTATGTTTATAAGGAATCTTGTCGTAGTTGATAAATAATCAACAATTAATTTACAATGGAATTGTACGGTACATTTCTTATAGCTTGTCTCTTGTCTCATCTCTTAGCTCTTATGGCAACGTCAAAAAGATGTTATTGGTTTGATATGCGTGAGTTTCTTATATAGAACTAATTCTAGAATAAATATATTATATTTTTTAATATTCATGACAATAATAGGTTTCTTTTTATGGTAAAGATGAGACATGTCTTGTTCCATACCAGTCATAAGTAGTATGACTGAGGTTACTACTATAGCAGCCGGCAAACTTCTTGAGCAAGGCCTTGACTGCGCAGACACAAAATTTGTAGGCGAAGGTGCTACTGCGCAGATCCTCTCACACCCCGCATTTCTCAAGATGCTTGCCGCACGCTATACACCTCATCGCCAACGAAAAGGAAGACAGCAAAATTCAGATGTACAACCCTTAGGGGTGTTAAATGCGCCTCGTCCGCCACTCAGCTGTTTAGCTTCCACCCTCAGCCGACACCTTTAATATCGTGATGAGGGCGCCACTAAACTGAAAAATTACTCTTAAGAGATAGTACTGAATAAAATGGGGCGCTGAGCAAACGAACTAGGTCTTGCATTTTATTCTTTGCTTTAAAATTAATCAATAGTTTTTCAAAGATGTTGGTCAGTAACAATCGTATTGATTCTGTTTCAATTTCATCATCGTCTAGTATAACAACGATGTGATATAATTCTGAGCGGTTACGTAAGATGAATAAAGACTATAAACATAGAATAACAATAAGTGAGACAAATGTTTGTGTTAATATTGCACAACATCTATTGAGTATTGTAAGGATTGATTGATTTGTTGATTCGATAGATTTTAATCTATCTATACTATTATTATATCTATACTATTATAAAACTGTAACAGGAAGTTTGTCTGTACATTGAAGATATTAACAAAAAAAAAGTTACGATATGGTTTTTAGGTGTCCCTGATTCCATTTCACCAATTTTTGGATTTTTTGTCTGTCTGTTTGTTTTGTTTGTTTGGGTGTTTGGGATTTTGATGAAACTTTTTTTGTTTGATGGCTTATGATCCGACTTAAAATCTGGTATATAATTTGTGCGGACGAAGTCGCGGGTTAACGCTCGTATTATTATAAAAGTAAATAGACTGTAGTAAGTATCCCACCGCAGGGTGTCCACGCGGATCCACGTCTTTAAAGTATTGCAGAAAAATGTCGAGCTCGCTCTGGTTTTTTATTGTATTGAGATTGTAATGGTGCAGAAGTCGTTCCAGGTTTTAGATAATACGAGCGTTAACCCGAAACTTTGTCCGCACAAATTATATACCAGATTTTAAGTCAGATCATAAGCTATCAAACAAAAAAAGTTTCATCAAAATCGGTTCAGTAGTTTTTGCGTGATACTCGTTCAAACAAACAAACAAACACACAAACAAACAGACAGAAAAAAAATCCAAAAATTGGTGAAATGGAATCAGGGACACCTAAAAACCATATCGTAACTTTTTTTTTGTTAATATCTTCAATGTACAGACAAACTTCCTGTTACAGTTTTAAAATAGTATAGATTGCTACTAACTAATCATATTCTCTACTCGCTTCGCTCGCTCCAGGATTTAAACTTTTATTGAAACTACCTAATCTGAACCCAGCGCCCCTGGGAAAAATTCTTGCTATGCGCTTGGTGCGCCTTCAGGGCTCCAATGTCAAGTTTTTGCCCCGATTCGGAAAAATTGTAGATCTGGGGCTGGGTCGGCTGCTCCAAAATAAAACACTGAATATGATTATTTTTTTTCTTTTTACAAATTGACTAACGCACGCGCGCCGCAACATACGTTGATCATCATCATCATCACCATCGTCGTGTGAGAACCGCCTAAAAGAAAACATTTTTAACGCATACCATATTTGGTATAAATATCTGACCTAAAAACAATGACCAATTTAAATACGTCTTCGATTGTACAAAACTGGCATAACCGGTTACCTACCTTTTTTTAAACAGATTAAAAAAAGAAATTAGGTCTTAAAGTCAGGAACATAAATCAATTGTTCTTTAATCCATTGTTTTAATACCGGTCTTTTGACATATCAAATCGAAAGTTAGTAGGTTAATATACCGTTTGACAGTCTGATCACCTCACGAATGTCGAGGCGTGATGATAGCGACCTTGATGGGAGTTTTAGATAGAAGCGGTACTAATTGTTTACGATGTCATCACTGTCTCACTTCGAAATTGACTAGTAATTGAATTAGAATTTTTTTAACCCAGCGCAGTGGTTTAGTACAGGCTAATGATGATTAGGATAATTTATTAATAATCTACTTATTAATTTAGCAAATGCTTCTTTTCTAAATTGTTTATTTTTCTTTAGACATCTTATTGAAAACACCAATCAAGATCCTCCCTATCCAAGGTACTTATTTTTACTTCTATTTTTTAAAGTATCTTACCACCCTGAATTGAAATCACGGTCGTAAGCATGCACTTTTACAAACAAACACTGAATCAAGTTACTATTTTTTGCTAAATCCACGCAAAAATATTCTTATTTCATAATTACCATCCTCATTATTTTGTTAACTCTATCACCCAGCATACGCTTAATGCGCTAAAATGTAAGTTAGTAAGTAAATTTAAATCTTCGGCACTATTCAGAAACAATTCCGAAAAAAATTCATAAATAAAATGAGTATTTTAAAATGGACAGCTCTAATATTGCTCTACTTGCTACTGATTAAGCTAAATATTATTGCACGCTGTATTTCTTTATAAGTGGTTGTGCATTTAGCTTTAACTTTAAAATTATGTAACCTACCTACCTTTGAACAATGTAACAATCGTTAAGAAATAAATAAATAAATAAGACCCAAGATATATTTAAATAGATAGCTAGAATTTTTAGCAAAATACCTAATTTGACCTCCATTAGAACAATGTTAGAGTCAAATTTGAAAACGACAAAAGCGAAAATGAAACGAGTTCACCAAGTACCACATTTACTATGTAGTAAATGTTTTTCTTAAGAAATTCAACTGTTAATTCTCTCATAATTACAAAACTTATAAGTAATTTAATTTGATAGTTGTCTTAAGGGCCTTGTATGTTAGAAACTGGACACAAACTTGACTAGCCAGTTAAAATGAGGGCACATATTAGTTAATACATCAAGTCATATCGCAATTACGTTTGACAGTTTAACGGTATTTAATATAACAGTTTGAAATGTTAGTTAAAGGTACTCTGTGGCTAAAGTAACGCGACATTTTGTATCTAAATAATTACAGACTCGACAAGAAGACAAATGAAATCAAAACAGAAGTAAAAAAAGAAACTGTAATATTGGACAAAGTAGAGGGCGAAAGAAGCATCGATAGACGAAGAATGTCGTTGCTTGTGAATCTGAAGGATTGGACAGGCATTGCCATCGTCGAAGAGGTGTTTCGTTTAGCGAGAGATAAGATAAGATAAGATAAATGTTTATTTTTAACTTTTGCTTAAAACTATTACATTAAACGGTAGACCAAAAACGAGGCAAGGATGATATGTGAGGTCTACGATTGGGAATCCTTAACAATAAACAAATAATTTAGTTACGAACTAGTACAATTGAGACAAAGTGAGAGGGTGTGAGTGGGGGGGAGGGGGAAGGGGGGGGGGGGGGTTGTGTAGGTGTGTGTCTGTTTGCGTGTGTATATGCCTTGTATGTTAAGATATATCCTTGATTAAGTCTTCAGTTCCATCGTAAGTCAAAGTCTGCAACCAGTTCTTAATCTCGAATTTTGCACGGCGCACTGATACGGCGCGCGACTCGCAAAAGTAGTGTTAATTATGGGCAAAGGCACGAAGTACACTCTTTTGGCAAGCAGTGCTGGGTAAGCACTAGATGTGATGGTGGCGTGGTGTAGTGACAACGCGGCTCTCAATATGAAGAGCTGCCGAACAGTTAGCACAGAACTTAACCTGTAGTTGCTCGGTTGGAAAGCGGAAAGGTTTTTTGTGCATGACCTTTAAAACTGATCTCTGTGCCCTCTCTACGACCAATAATGAGCTCTTACAGGCTCCACCCCAAACCAACATACAGTATGTGACAATTGTCTGACAGAGCGAGAAATAAACAATACGAAGAATTTCGGGCGGGACAGGGCTCCGCAGCAACTTCATGACGAAGATTATCTTCGAAGATAGACAAGGATATGCAGAACTGAATACCAACCTCCAGTATTGGAGAGGAACCCGAAGAAGTCACAAAACTGAAAACATAACTCGACCGTGCAGCTGTTTTATTTTCGCGATTTCGATATTGGTAACATAGAGAAAGGTGTTCCGTTCGATGGTCTGATCATCTTCTTAAAATAGTTTCAGCTAATTTTCTTAGACCTTATTTATAATGTATTCTATTATATAAGGTCTAACAAAATTCGCTGAAACTATTTTAAGGGTATGCTCAGACCATCAAACTGAACAACTTTCTCTATGGGACCAATATCGAAATCGCGAAAAAAATGTTGATGTTCCATACAAAACTGCACTGCAAAGTGCAAACACATATCAAATGTAGGTATGGGGCAGCAGATTTTTTTTTCGTGATTTCGAAATTGTTCCCGCAGAGAAAGTTGTTCAGTTTGATGGTCTGTGCATATCCTTAAAATAGTTTCAGCTAATTTTGTTAGACCTTATACAATAATCTTGTCTTATCTTCATGCCGTCACGGCAACAATGTATAAATGAAACCTTTAATCCCTTAGTCGCCTCGTACAGAAAGCGGTTAGAACAAAAAAAACAGCTGTTCCATACGTTTGAATTGAGTAGGCATTGCAGTTTAGTATGGAACAACAACAGGTTTGCTCCCATAGTCAAAGTTGTTCACTTTGATGGGTAGAGTATGTGGTTTAAATGTTAATAATACTTTTCCTTACACCTTGTATATAATATATATATATTTTAAACACCACACGACACCTACGATAAAAACCTTTAACCAAAAGGTTTTTCCAAATCATTTGTTATCTTTTTGCAACTTATCTTAAAAACAAAATAGGTCTTTTTGCAAAATTAAAACACAATGAATTACTATTTTAAATTATATTTTAGCAAAAAACGAACACGAAATGCAACTTTAAAAATGTTTACTACCGTACACACTACCGACAAAAAACGATGAAGATTTTTTTTTTGTATTAATATAAAACAATTTTGAGTTATATTTCCTACCAAATGATTATCAAATCGTGAGTAATTATTGTTATAGAATGATGTTCCTACTCGCATCCAATTATAGTGCTACAACTTAAACTTTGAATATAAGAAAAACCTACTGCTATGGGCGTCATAATCATAAATTACCATAATTATACAGAAATTAATATCATTAGCATCCTTTTAAACTAAGAGTCTACCCATCAAACTGAACATCTTTTACTATGGGAGCAAACCAATCAGAGAAAAAGTCAGCTTTAGTATGCATTTGAGTCGAGTAGGCAATAGGCGTTGCAGTTTAGTATGGAACAGCTGATTTCTTTTTTGCTCCGATCGGTTTGCTCCCATAGTAAAAGTTTGATGGATAGAATCTTAGTTTAAAAGGATGCTAATGATATATTTCACCCTATTGAATAGTTTCTTTCTACAGACCTAATTGTCTGGTCTAGGTGAACTCAAAATACTACTTTTAATATACATTGGACGGACATAATAAATGACTCGTTTGAGTATGCAAGATTTCCGCACAATATAAAGGTATTCTATGCCTTCACTACCAAGCTACGGACAAAAAACTGGCCAGGTGCGAGTAGCACTTACGTTCTCGTAACTCAACTTGGAACTGGAAAAAATATTTCTTCGATACATTGGTCTGAAAATCTAAGTTTGTTTTGGTATGATATGCCCACTCAATGGGCAATAAAAGCTTTAAGAACTAAACGCAATTAATACAAATACCATAGGTTCGTTAGATGTTACATAGTACGTTACGTACCTTATGTATTTTTAGCATGTAAGTATTTTGGAAATTGCTCTGTAAATTTACATGTAATTTTTATAATAAATAAATAGTGATTCCAGCACACATGGACCCGCCAGGGCACTATAAAAAATAAATCTAGAATTAAAATCATACTGTATTGACTTTAATTTCTACAATTAGAAAACAACGTCAGAAATTAGAATTAAAAATTATTAACATAATAACCTTAAGGTGGTTGCAGAGGGGTCAATTTTATACAAAACTTTGACGCACAATACGCGCAGACGGTATTAATATAAGTAACTTTGTATAGATGGAAAAATAGTTTAGAAAGTCTAGATGCCGCGTAACAAATAACATTTGCAATCTATTGAATAATTACGAAGATAAAAAGCTTTGAAATTTTTCATACGAAATTTTAAAAGCTTTATATCTTCGTAATTATATTATAAATTGCAAATGTTATTTGTGACGCGGCAACTAGATTTTCTAAACTATTTTTCCATATATAAAATATAACTTTTATTAATTCCGTCTTCGCGTATTGTGCGTAAAACTGTTGTATGGACTGAAACCTCCTTAAGACCGTAAAATCACAGCGTAAAATACTGAAGTCCAAAGTCACAGCGTGCACAAAATCATCCGTGACGCCCCCAACCTTAGCCCGACTTTTAAAAAAACGCATGACTAATTGTGACTCTTAACATTAGGAAGTGATTACTGGCAATAGCTGAGTGATGATCATTATGACGTCATATTTTATGATCATGATCATTGCTATTTGTTATAGTGTCGGTTAAGATAATTGGCAAGAATTATTACCCATAAGCGTTAAGCTAAAAGTGGTTCTTGAATTTTGTATTGTACACTATTTGGTTCCGGTTTAGAATCAGTTGGAGACGAGACAACTAAGGGATATGGTTGTTTATGTAGTGATTTTGTGGGTGAAAGGTTAGCTATACTTATCGATATCGTTATATCTCGATGATTTTTTTCCGCCTTATTTTGTGGCTTTTGTATTTTATTTACTGCTTAAAGTGGTTTCAGAGGGGTCAATTTTATACAAAACTTTGACGCACAATACTCGTAGACGGTATTAATATAAGTTGCTTTGTGTATATGGAAAAATAGTTTAGAAAATCTAGATTCCGAGTCACAAATAACATTTGCAATTTATAAAATAATTACGAAGATATAAAGCTTTGAAATTTTTTATACAAAATTTTAGAAGCTTTATATCTTGGTAATTATATTATAAATTGCAAATGTTATTTGTGACGCGGCAACTAGATTTTCTAAACTATTTTTCCATGTAAAAAATATTACTTTTATTAATTCCGTCTATGCGTATTGTGCGTCGAACTTTTGTATGGACTGAAACCACCTTAATTATTGTTTTGTTGTAAAATAAAGTGGCCTGGCTATAACTGCGAACCTAAAAATATAGTTTTGTTAGTTGTATCATCGTTTCTGACCACTCGGAAAATTTGCTGTTCCATACATAAACACACACATTATTGTTTTCACGATTTCGATGTTGGCTTCATAGACATACTATAGTACCTACTACTACTAGTATTCAGTTTCATGGTCTGATCACCTTCTTAAAAAACTGTCAGTTTATTAAGTTGGACCTTATATAATTTGTTAACACGTTGTATTTTTTTATTAAGTTTCAAATTCATACCTGGTTTGAAGGTAGCATGCAGTTTAACGATTCACCTTAAGTGAATGTGAATGTACCTGTAAACAAAGCATAAATACTTGAATAATTATAACTCTAATGATTACATTTACCTATAATGGTTACCACGCCGGACTGCCAAACCAGGGTCCTGGGTTCGAATCCCGGTTCGGTCATGGATGTTTATATGTTTGTGCCGTTGTTGTATGGTTTCCATAATAAACAGCCTAAAGTGCTTGCTTGGGATCATTACAATGTATTTGCCTGTGAGCGTTATTTATTATTTATTTATTATTATTATTTATAAGCATTTAAGATGGTCATGATCCTCTAAAACGCTTACAAATTGAGAAATGATGATTTGCCCACGAGAAAAATCGTCCATAAATTCCTAAAAACCAAGAGCACGAGCTTGATTCAAACGGGGATCAAACCGCTAACCTCCTGTACGGAAGGCGTAGCTACAGCCACTACACCGTCAGCTTTATACAGGGTGTTACAGAAGTAAACATAAAAACTGAAAACTTTTAAGGGGGTGGTTTAGACCAACAAACTGAACAACTTTCACCAACATCGAATTCGCGAAAAAAAAGTCTTTTGTCCCATACATTTAGCTCGAGTAGATCTGTAGTTTAGTATGGAGCATCACAAACGCATCGCATCATGGGGATTATGGCAAATCTCCCCATTTTGGGGGAGGCCTATGTCCAGCAGTAGACGTTTATCGACTGATATGATGATGGAGCATCCGATTTTTTTTTCGCTATTCCTATATTGGTCCCGTAGTGAAAATTGTTCAGTTTGATGGTCTTAACCACCCCTTAAATGTTTATTTGTATTTTTTTAACACCCTGTATAGTTTGGACACACCCTGATACTTTTCTATATTCATACAAAAGGGCTTGCACTGACAAGATGAGATAACATGCAACAGTTGAAGTAAGACAGGACTAAACCACAGCTTACGGTCGTCACCGACACGCGCTATAATATGATGCTATACTCTTCTTACGCAAATATAAGCACGTCTCTTCTCTGCGTGTGAGTGAGAGGAAGCGATTAGCAAACTAGCGTGCGTTAAAAGAGTACAGCAACATATTATAGCGGCCGTTTGTGATGAGCTAATGATGATGATGGCCAACAGCTACACAGTCGGACACTCCCCTGTCCCCCGCCAATTTCCACCTCACCCTTCTCAGTGGTACAGAAGGGGTGAAGCCAAACGAGCGTAATTTTGTGAGTTGTGAGTCGCGTATTTTGAATCCGTTTCATATAAAATCCGTTTAATGCATTGTCTACGACCTCAGCCTTTATATGAAACGGACTCAAAATACGCGACTCACAACCCACAAAATTACGTTCGTTTGGCTTCACCCCTTCTGTACCACTGAGAGGGGCGAGGTGGAAATTGGCGGGGGACAGCCGACTGTGTAGCTGTTAGCACGTATCATGAGCGCTGTTCTTGGTTACGCTGAACCTTCCATACAAGGCACTATGCACTATTTTCGTCTGAATACACTCTTTCAAGCGCTCAGGCCGCGACGTATACGTTGGTACCTAGTACTACTCTTTCTTGTACTTACACTGTGCAAATAGTATTGTATTAAAGATTATGCCTTTTCGCCACACCTCCGCAAGAACTATTAAATTATTTTACAGAAAACAATGGACAATCACAACGTATGGGAATGAAGATAATTTCTAAATGCACACAAAACTGTAATCTCTTTGAGAAAATCAAATTAAAACTTGTATGACATGCAATTTGGAAATTAGTTAATTGATTGCAAAACAATAATAATGTACACAGATTAAAAAATATTTTGTATGTAAGTATAGGTACTTTTGCCAGTCAGAAAAACCACCCTGCGCTTCAAGACCCACATAGCTGATGCAGGTGTTAAGGCCGAAGTGGGACTGGGCCGGACATGTTTGTCGCATGCATACAGAGCGGTGGGCAACGATCGCGACCCAATGGGAGCCCGACGATGGAAGCCCGACGATGGAAGCCGGGGCCGGGGCAGACCAAGAAAGAGATAGCGCGACGACCTGGATGCCCACGAAGCGGAATTGCAACTGATGGCACAGGACAGTGAAGGCTGGAAAAGCTTAGGCGAGACCTTTGCCCAACAATGGGACAAAATAGGTAAAAAAAAAAATTGTACTTAGGTATAAGTGTATAATATAGTGTGTTGTGTATAGATAATAGGTGTGTGTGTGACGAAAAACTGTGACTAAACTATTTTACTGCTCCTATACAGCCCATTATGTGTTTTTATATTTCTACAATAAAAAACTGATTTCATCATTATTCTCTTTCGCTATTCTTATCTCATTTAATCATTACAATCCACCGATATTATAAAAAAAACAACATCAATTCGCTACACTGTAAAATACCGCCAGCAAACGATCAAGCCCTTTTAAAATTAAAAAAATACCTTGCATGTGTTTTCACGCACAATTTAACATAATACACAGTAACCAACGTAAAATTACTGTCGATCAAAAAGCGAAATAGTTCTTAATTGGAAGCAATAACGTTTAATATTCACTAACAATAATAATTTCGACTGCAAAACAATTTTGTTTACTGAAAAACAACAGGCAAAGGTTGAAGAGGAATAAATTAAAAAAAAACTAGATCGAACCATGACGCCATTTTGATTGAATGCAGATAAAAAATGTTATAAATTGTGGGAATGGGAAGTAAATAGTTTAACAAATTGAATGCTTTTAATGGTCAGCAGTTAATTATAACACTGTTTTAATATAAGTCCGTAAACTAAATAAAAACAAAACATTAGGCATTTTTATGTATTAATAATTACAGTTATTAATTCTCAATTTTTTTTTTCTCACTAGTAAACTATTAAGTTATGTTAGATTTACCAAATAGTTGTAGGGTTCTGTCCTTGAACAAACTTTTGAACACAGATACATTTTGTATTTAAAATTTAAAATTGGAATGGTGTCAATTTGTGGCTCATAGCTTTTTCATCAGAACAGGACAAAATCAATTTGAATTGGTTTCTATCTGGGTTGCCTGTCACAAAAACAAATATCTGTCAAATGAATAGTAGTACTCGTAGAATTAGGCAGATCGTAGTCTGCCTGAGCTACGAATAAGAATGTAGGTACCTATAGAAATGTAAATCAAGCTCAAAAAGTCTCACCAAAAAAACTGTACCGTGTTCTGAATTTGTTCTTTAGAAACTGTACCTTGCCGCCAAAACTCATACAACATGTAATTTTTTCATTAGGTGCCAAAAATTATGTGGATTTTATTTAGAGCTACTCTTCTATAGTTATTTTTATTAGTAGTGCCTGGGCATTTCATAATACACGCCGTACTTTCATGATTTGGCTGATTATTTCACGATGTGCCTAATAGAAAGTGGGGCAGATGAGAGCAAGCTATTCGCACATCATTTTATGGCTGGGCACATCGACAATGCTTAGATGTGGCAAAAATGAAAAGCCAAATACAAAAAGACAGTAGTTTACCTACATAAAACAAATATTACATAATACACACACATTCATGAACTTACGTCCGTATTGAACAATAAGACCAACAATAGTAACTTAGTTCTGTTCATTAAAAACCCAATTTAACCTACGGAACCCTAAATAATAATAAAGAGGAAACTACGTCGTCCTTCCATCACGCAGGGCAGGCAGCGAATTAAACTGTTACATGATATTTATCCGGCTTTAAAGGTTTCATTTTATATCTATTTATAGCAACGCTACTTAATTTTCTACTAAAGAAACGCAAATCAAGCCAATTTCGACTTTACATCAATGTTAATCAGAGTTTTACGCAGATGACTTCTTTGTATGAACTGGTATTGTTGAAATCTGGTTTTATATAAAACGGTAAACTGATCCATTTCTTCAATGACTTAAAAAAGTTCCATATAAAGTTACAGCGGCTCCTTTGACCGCAAAAACAATTTAACAGTTACTTTCATTATCATCGTCAGCCTACCCTTTTTTTAAACATACAGGAAAACTTAAATGCGTTACCTACGTGCTTAAGAGGGTGCTTCGGGCCATGAAACTGAACAAACATATTTTCAATACTAAACAATTAAAGTCGATGAATCAATTCAATTTAGAAACGGAAAAAAAAAATTTAGAAACGTATTTCTATGCTTATATTATAAGGTCTAACAAAATTAGGTGAAACTATTTTAATGGGATGATCAGACCATCAAACTGAACAACTTTCTCTATGGGACCAATATCGAAATCACGAAAAAAAATCTGCTGTCCCATACATTTAGGTTTGTATGGAACAGCTGATTTTTTTTCGCGATTTCGATGTTGGTCCCATAGAGAAAGTTGTTCAGTTTGATGGTCTGATCATCCCCTTAAAATAGTTTCTCCTAATTTTGTTAGACCTTATATAGGGTCCTTCTTAGGTGATTCACATACGATGACGCATGTCGGAGCGGCAGACGTCAGTCCGTCATTTGTGTGACGCACCGTGTGTGGTTCTACGTGCGGTTTCATACAACTCCTTGCTTCACAAATGACGGACTGACGTCTGTCGCTCCGGCACGCGTCATCGTGTGTGATCAGTCTTAATACGTTGACACTTTTTTAAGGGGATGATCAGACCGTCAAACTGAACAACTTTCTCTATGGCACCAACATCCAAATCGCAATTTTTAGATTATCGTTATTATGTATTTTTATTTATTTTTTAATGTACCTAATTACCTTCCTTTAGTTTTAAATTCAATAAATTTATAACAATGTATAGTTTTAAAGTTACAGTGCCTCGAAGATTTCCATACAAATCTTAAATTAATAAAGAAGTATACTGATAGTTAGAGCAAAGGTTCAGCCCACCTCGAAAGGGAATAAAGCTAAGGAATACGGTAGTTTAAGTTTATTTTGAAACAGTTAAAAGATGGAAATTCAAAGTACACAAAACATCTGTACAATACAAATCTTGCAACATCTGTTACGGCAAAAATAACATTTTCACTTTTCACAAAAAGTTCGTTCCTGTAAATTTTTTTTGTACGGGGAAGTGGTTTTCCAGGTGCCAAAATAGTTAGAGATTAAAGTTTTGATGTTGCCGGAAAGAATTCTGTTGTGATAAAAATGTATGGCGTCATAATTTTACTGTACGGAATCTTACTAATATACTTACATCATCATGACATTTCGTCCACTTTTTTTTCTAAAAATAAAAGGTGTCCACATGCAAGAAACTAGTTTTTATAAACGTTTTTTCTTCTCGTTCTATCGTAAAAACGGAAATACATACAAAAGTCAAACTTCGTGTGATTATAGTGCATACTCAAGGTAAAACAACAAATAATAAAAACCGGTCAAGTGTGTGTCGGAGTTGTGCTAAGGATCCCGGAGAAAACACAATTTGTTGGTAGTATTGTTTGGTGGTTCGGAACCCTCCGTGCGCGAGTCCGACTCGCACTTGGCCGGTTTTTTCACTTCATACTAACGTTATGTTATGACTTATCGGGTCAGTATCGACACACCTGAGTATGAGTAACATAACATTGAAGCAAGGTCAATATTAAGGCCAAAAACCATGAAGATGAAGTAATAGAGTCACGGGTTAACTCAGAACATCCATTAACAGAAGATTAGCGTCGGTTTAATTTAACTGACGTTTACTTTAAACGATGTTTTTGACCTTAGCCTTTGTTTGGAACATTTTGATGTGGTTTTTTGACATTGGCTTTTTGTTTGGAATAGAAATTTTGTAATGGTTTTTTGGAACTTTTGCTTTTTGAGTTTTGTCCTTCGTTTTTAATGGATTAACGCCATTCTTTTGTTATTATTATTAAACTTAATTACATTATTACTCAATTTTACTATCCATGTACAGTCGGCTAAGAAAGTGGTCTAACAATTTTACAAAACTTTTTAGCTAAAATATCGCTAAAAGGTCGAGATCGGATCGGAATGAGACGTTTTTCAAGATTATTAATGCGAAAAATCTATGATGGATGGCAATATTAAAAGTGGAGAAAAACCTGTCACATTGATAGTCAAAAGTCCTGTTTAGCTAACATCTGGATGACGTTTGATATTGTTGGTGTTACGATAACACTTTTTCCATTGCTATCACTTTTACCAATGGTAAAAATATTCACTACCCAATGAATACGCAATAACACCGAACATTATAGTTTTTTATACATGTCTGTACAAAAAGTCGATCAATGCAACATATCAATGTCCCTAAGTAAATAACAAAAATGTTGTTGTCAATGTCATCGAATTAGGAAAAAACCTGTAATGATGATATTTTGTATTATAAACTTAGAATAAAATAAATAAATAAAATCAAAACGTCTTTCACATTGATGCAATCATAATCCTTTTATAAATTAACAAATTCCTCCCTAAAATTGGGGAATCAAGAAAAAATACGGAACACTATCGATCTAACAGCAAAATTTTTAGTATTGTAATGCCATTCATCCAATGTCACTAAACTATTTTTTTTTAAATAAACAGCCTCATTATTCGGAATTGCTCTAGATTCAAATTCAAAACAATAAGTAAAACCTTATTTTTTTAAGACGTGCAAACAAATTTTAACCAAAGTGTGGTAGACCACTTCTGTGGCCGACAGTACATAAGGACATTAATTTTAGTTAGTTTCTTATTTGACTATGAAACTCCAAAAAGTGAAATACGATGCACAAGCTATAAGAAGTGGTCGAAAAACAATTTAAAAGCTATTCAGATCTTTATCCTCAAAACAATAAGGAAAAACTTAAGTCAACGGCCACGATTAGAAAACGATCTTATAAAGATCTCGTTAGTTTAAAGAGACAAAGGTAAGCCGCCAAGTAAATGACAGTCATTTCGTCACTAAAGAATGTCACTAAAAAGAAATTTCACTTTTCAACCGAAACCGTCAAACAAACATGGCCGAATAAGGCAACAGCTTTCTTTGACTATTTAAGAATGTCATTTTGTGTTTTAAATGGTTTGTAGATTGTAGCTATATTGTTTACCCGTCCACTGGAACAAAAGGAGCTTTTTTGTATATTTCGAAATAAACGCATCGCAGCTCACCTGATGGAAAATGTAGATGAAGCCGAGGATGTAACGCGCTCACCCAGAAAAAAACCTAATAACCCTCTTTTAAAAATATCCTGATTGTATTTGTTTGGAAAAACCGACGAAGGGAGACTCAAACTCAAAATAATTGATTCATATAAGAATAATTATATAAGAACTTGAAGCTCACTTATTAAACGTCCATACGCCCAATCTCTTTTTATTTTGGAGATTATTGTCATATTAAGTTCGGGAGGGGTGGCAATGGGCCTCCCCATTGCCACCCTTAATACCAAAGAGTAATATAAGTATATTAGAAAAGAGAACCCACTCGTGGCAACATTATGCATCCACCTTATGTCAAATTGAAGGCTAGCTAGCGCCATCTATGTTTCACCGACAATAATTCAACCTATACTATACATACCTACTTATATCTACTCATACCAATGGATATTATTGTTTTTAATGCTAGTTTTCGTTCAATCCCACCGATCGAGTGAAATTCCAGTATCCTTACTATTCCTGTAATCTAAACATTGGTAAGAGAACAACAGAAACTCTAGAACATCACTAAATCGGCACGAAATTGAACGAAAACTACAAACAACCCGTACATTACGCAAGATAGGTAGCTATTTTGTGATTTTGTCAATTTGACATTGACATCTAATAGGCAGTAAAATCTTTTTTTTCATAGTTCTGCGAATTATTTAATAGATGGCAGCACATTCTATGCAAACTGAATCGGAAAAAGCCACCAAAAGGCGACTGTCCTCCGCCTGCTTAATACTCTGTGTCCTGTGAATATGATTATCATGAGATGCAATGACGTCACTGGAAAAATCCAATATGGCGCTCATCGTGAAAGTCAAAAGGGTTTTGAATATTCCTCAATCGATTCAAAGACTCCTGGTAATCCATGCCATTAACTAAGGAAGTACAAATCAATAATTAAAAAGTGAAAAATCATTAGAAACTTTGCATTTAACCGTCAGTTCATTAAACCGACCATTAAAATTGTCAATGGTGAGTGAAAGTTTTAAACGAATTGTTCTTTACTTTTCATTTTGTTTTCCCGTTAGTTTAGCTATGGAAAGTGGATCTATGCTAATTGTCAATCAAGTCGTACTTTAGAGATTGAGGTAATAAAATAAGATACGTATCATGATAACAGAAGGCCTACCATGAGTTGAAACTGTAGTATACTACTTTAGTGACGATGCGCGTTTTAATACATCAAAATCTATTCCCAAATTAGGAGCGCTGTACGAAATTCAATAAGAAAATGTGAGTAAAACTATTAGTATAGTTTACTACATTGCAAATTCTTGGTATACCAACAGATCGCGTTAGAAACACGAAACTGCGACCAGATCTGGCATAGCGGATATGGGGCGAAAGACAGCTCAGCTTCAGAAAGATGAGCCAAAATCACCACAGGCCTGGGATCCCAGGATGGTCGCTGGCCGGCGACGATGTAGACCCAGGAGAGTTGGTCAGTTTGCACACAATAGAGAGGATTGAAAATTGAAAGGGGAGGCCTTTGCCCAGCAGAGGGACACTGAGCAATCTACTTAAAAAATCATGGTATCAGTGTCTCCAATGTCCAATAAGACGATAGTGTTGTTTTTGAAATGTTTCCTTGACACTTGAATGTACGTACCACAACAATTACCACAACAAATACCTCAAGTTGAAATATAAAGCAACTACAATAGTTACGTTTTGTCATCTATGTCCATATTTTACTAACAATATTCTACAAATATAAGGTACATTATCAAGAATTAACACTTCTTAATGTGTGATTAACACACAAAGATAGACAGGTTAGATAGGATATTGTTTGATTAGAGAATTTACTTAGGTGCAGTTAAGATTTAGATGCTCTGCTTGACTTGGTTTTGATAATAGTTGATTCACGTGTATTATGATGAAAAGAGATGAGTGTTAAGTATGTATTTATGTGGATGGCTGTGGTAGGAGAGGAAGGCCGAAGAAAAGATGTAAGAAAGGAGTGAGTGGTGAAATGACGGCTAAGAGAGATGAATGGAACAGGATAATACTGTGTCGACTCCAAATAATGGAATAAGGGCAAAGAGAATTATAATTTAATCAACATTAAAGATTTACGGTTATTTTGCTAAGAGGTCTTTTACCGCTTAGCAAGGAAAATCACAAAATGTAAGAATTTTCAATAAAAACTCCTAACACAAATTGCAACCCCAACTGAACCATAAAGGACGCGGACTCATTAGATACCAGAGGCCATAGAAATCTTTGAACGAGGAATGCTGCGAATTAGTTGGTTTCAACGAGTCACCAATGTGGAGGTTCTACGACGAGACAGGAAGTCCCGGGAGCTTAATTGCACACCATTAAAAGGAGGTAAGTCTACCTTGGTCATATCTTGAGGAATGCGCGATACCAGCTGCTCCAGACTATATTAATGGTCAAAGTAGAGCGCAAAAGAAGCGTCAGTAGATCACGAATGTCGTAGCTCACGAACCTGAAAGAGTGGACAGGCATCGCCAGTGTCAAAAAGCTTTTTGTTTGGCGATAGATAGACTGGGATATGCAGAGCTGACTGCGAACCTCCAGTAATGGAGAGGAATCCGATGAAGAAGAACAACTTACTACAAAAACCTAACATTTTTTTTGAAAATACCAGCTTGGTCTTATTACAAAATTAAAATGTTCCGAACCTTTAATTATGAGTATTGTATATCAATTGCTTTTTTAGGCTTTTGAAGTAAGTTTTGGTGTTGCACTTTTTCATTTTAGGTTTTCTTGATTCATCATCTCAGCCGATGGGCGTCCACTGCTGGACATAGGATCGCCACAACCGGCCGACCGGTCCTGAGCTGCCCTCATCCAACAGGTTCCCTCCGACTTCACCAGGTCGTCGGTTCAACTACCCACACTGCGCTTTCCGGTATGCGGTTGCCACTCGAAAACTCTTCGGCCTCATCAGCCATCGGTTCTGCGAGCAATGCCCACTGCCACTTTAGTTTAGCAATTCTTTGGGCTATGTCAGCTGGTTCTTCTGCGGATCTCTTCATATCTGATTCGATCTCGCAGGGAAACTCCGAGCATATCCCTCCCTCTTCATTGCCCTTTGGGGGACTTTCAGCCTTTAACCTTGAAACTTTAGGTATGAGTACCTAAATATTGTATAAAAATTGATTTTAGGATTTCGAAGTAGTTAAAGTATTGGTATTGCACTTTTTAAAATATTTTTATGACGGCGCTACTGCGCAGTTAAAGGCTTTACACATTTTAGTACGATCGGTATCGTCGACTTCAAGTATAGTTCATCCATGCCCTTTAGGATTATCCTCAAACGTTGCTGCAACTTAAATGCCAATATAACAATAACTCAATGTTGTAACCTAACGTGAAAAATTGCATATGTTTGTACATCATAGTTCACGCTTTAGATTCCAATAACAGATAACGGTAACAACATTTTTGTAACTCATTTATTATTTATGTATTGTAATATTTTGAGTGTGCAATGTGTTATGAAATTTGCGCAAAATCAATTGTAATTGGTAAAAATTTTTATCAGAGGTTTTTTTCTTTGCTCGTGACTAAAAATTTATGTTTTTTATCAGATGGGGCTCGAACCCTTTAAGGTGGTTGCAGAGGTGTCAATTTTATACAAAACTTTGACGCACAATACGCGTAGACGGAATTAATAAAAGTAATATTTTATAAATGGAAAAATAGTTTAGAAAATCTAGATGCCGCGTCACAAATAACATTTGCAATTTATAAAATAATTACGAAGAAAGCTTTGAAATTTTTCATACAAAATTTTAAAAGCTTTATATCTTCGTAATTAGATTTTCTAAACTATTTTATATTCTGCGTCAAACTTTTGTATGGACTGAAACTACCATAACCTGCCACCTGCCTGCTTTGCTGACTCCATCGATACCTTCTAAATCTGTCTTTATTTGCAAATTTCGAGGGTCGTAACATTATTTGATTTAAAACTTAACAATAGGGTTGTAACATACATACAGGCGGCCCGCCCCAGCTTCGCCCGGGTTGGTCCTACACTATAAGTACCAACACATAAACCTCCCTCCGGAAGAAGTTCTCTGAATATAGCCCAGTCATTTTACGGAGTTTTGTTAGGCGGGGTAGGGAGTAATTATTGATTGGACTTTTGAACTGTAAACGGCACCATTTAGTGACAAAAAGACTATCTTAAAACGTATTAAAAAAAATCGCTACGCAACATAGAAATCCTAATTGTGTATCCCAGAAGGCGTTTAAATCAATAATATTTATACCAATGCACTCATTTGACTTAGATTTAACAATAGAAATTATTTTTGAGCAATAAAATTTAAAAAACGAGGCATTTATTACAAAATACGAATGTATTTTTCAAAACCTATAAACATATTTACACCATGTTTGAAGCATGTATAATGGTAAAGCTTTAAATATATGAAAAAAAAATTTACCATCAGGTTCTTTAGAACGAGATAAAGCTAAATTTTAAAATTGGAACTGTTGCTGACGTGATTTTTTTTTAATTTTGGTACATTTCGAAGCTCAAATTGGCTCTCCAATATAATACCGAAAAAAATATCAATTATTAATTAGACCCGGCTCAAACCGTAAAATGACTGGGCTAAATAACCCTCCTTCTGGCGCAGTCGGGTAATGACAGTGAGAACCGTATAAATATCCATTGCGTGGTTTAGGAGTTGTTAGCGGATATACAAGACGCGGAAAGGGACTTTATTTTATACTATGTAGAAATGTTTAATTATGTAACGAAATATTTAGAAAACCTAAAGTTTCACCCAACTGCGCCAGAAGGGGTTATGTCTTTTTAAGCTCTCTTTATGTGTGTAAATTATACGTATTCTATTTTAACAAAATGGTGTATTAATTGTTTATTCGAAAGATCCATAAAATAGTAACATTAAATAAAATTATAAATAAAGAGACTTAAAACTAAACTAACCTAGGATGTGGTGCGGGTTCGGTCCTTGTGGGAGGGTACCCAGAACGATGGCCGCATTTCCTCGCTGAATGGCTATGCTGATCCGTTGAGCGAGGAAAGTGCCAGCTCTTGGGTCCCCTGTCGAGTCTATCAGGCGCTTTGACAGGTCTTTAAAAAGCGCCTGCGCATTAGGTCCCCACGGCCCAAGAGTTTATATAAAATTAATTTAAAAGGTTTACAAATAATACAGCTTTTTTCACTACCCTAACTCTTCAAAACGGTTTTTTCTCAAATTTTTTACAGTTAATTGAGCTGTCTGTTATTCTGTATAATTAACCTTCAATAAAACGAATAAAATAATGTAACTACAACTATGATTAATTTAATCAATTTAATAAAAAAAAAACAGGTACAGTGGGCGTCACAATACTATAAATCAAGGATACAGACAGTCGGACAAATTTGATTGATGTATCGAAACGAAGTTTGATGGATGATGCTAAAATGATCTCATTTGGCCTCCACTATTGTTTTTTTTTAATGATTAAATCATTTTTTCTCTCTGATCTTCTGATAGTAAAATTGTTTGTATAAATGTTGAAGCATACATATAAGTACCTACAACTATATTACATTACAGTACAACCACGTCAGATGCCGTAAGGCGGTTTGAAAAATCTGACACCACTTGCTGCCCACCACGTCTGCAAAAGTAGCAAAAATTCAATATTTAAAAATTTTTTATTCAAAATAATATCACATAGATAGCTTTTTGACGTCATTTTTTGACTCTACCACCGCGTCGGAAGGTGTTCCGTTGAGAGAAGATGCGGCCAGAAACTCTACAACACACATCTTTTAAACAAAACAAAATATACAAAGTACAATTAAAATACAATATTGCATTACACAGAGTAACATTGTCAAGACCAGACATTTTGGTCATTCAAATAGTCATCGAGTTTATAGTAGCCTTTTTTAAAGAGGACTTAAACTTTTTGTCTGGCAAGTTTAGAATATCCTCTGGTATCTTATTATAATAGCGTATACAGTGCCCCATGAAAGATGTGTTTACCTTACTGAGTCGAAAATGTGGAAATACTAATTTATTTTTATTTCTTGTATTGTAATTATGAACGTCACTGTTTTTGGGAAAGAGATAAAAATTTTTCCGAACGTATAAAATATTTTCATAAATGTATTGACTGTAGAAAGTCAAGATACTGATTATTACTGCATTACTGCAAACAGTTTTTATTATACCCACTAAAGTTATTTCAAATATTATTGATTTTAAACATGTTACAGCCATGTTGTGCTATTTCGAATCAAATTAAATATTGAAAAATTTGTCTCGGGCGGGACTTGAGCCCGCACTCTTCCAAACCGGGGAACTGCGTTATCCAATTTCGCCACCGAGCCCACTACCCAGAGAACAAAATTTTCAATCTGTATCGTATGAATTCCAGTTGTAATGCTGGACTTGCGGGTTGGTTAGTTTGTAATAACTTCCAGTAGATGGCGCTCACGTCCCCTTAAGACGATACAGATTGAAAATTTCGTTCTCTGAGTAGTGGGCTCGGTGGCGAAATTGGATAACGCAGTTCCCCGGTTTGTAAGAGTGCGGGTTCAAGTCCCGCCCGAGACAAATTTTTCAATCACTAAAGTTTTGCTTAAATTTTGTAAGAAGATGATAAGACCGTCAAACTGAACAACTTTCTCTAAGGCAGGAACATAGAAATAGCGAAAAAGAAATCAAGTCTTCCATACAAATATAAAATCGAGAGCAGAATCGAATTATCATAGTTTCAACATAGGGAACTTTTTTTCAAAATATTAAATAATTTGTTTGTAAAATTAAAAATTTACTGAACCCGATGTCAACTCACCGCACGGGCACACTCACCCTTACTAACTACCAAAACAAGATTATTAAAATGTATCCATGAGTACGTTAGCGCTTTCATTCATTGCTGAAATGATAACAAATCATTTTCGCGTCAAAACTTTAAATGCGAATATCTTTAAATTTTAACTATCAAAATAATGAAATTATTGTTTCAATCTAATTATTTTGTTATAAACCAGTTGGCGTGTATGAAGTTTTGCTCTAATTCATTAACACGTTGAATAAATATAACAAAAAAACAATTTTCAGTCTTTTCTCTCTCCCTTAGGCATAACGTTTTTACGTAGGTATTGTGCCTTTGTTTTCCATAATAAAAAGCCTAGTAGCTTGTGTTTGGGATCATTAGGTAAAGTATAATGTGCCTGTGAACCTAAATTATTTATTTATGAATTGTATTTTATTAATTTTGTTGTCTGTTATCTTAAATTACCAATTCACACGTCCTATCAAGCATCAATTCTTGTCTATAAAAGAATGGAGAAGTTTAAAAACTTTAATCTCTAGGCATTGTATGAGTGCATATCTATTGTATGTCCAGTATAATGTCGTAGATGCGTTTCTTACGCAACTGTCACAATGCAGTATGCATTTCTCACGGAGAGTGGGCGGTGACCAGTTTCTATTGTGTATTCTGTTAGATTATTTACATTATTTTTTGTACTGAGCCTTTGGGAAAAAGGTTTACAAAATAGATTTGAATAGCTTAAGGTGGTTTCAGTCCATACAAACGTTTGACGCACAATACGCATAGACGGAATTAATAAAAGTAATATTTCATATATGGAAAAATAGTTTAGAAAATCTAGTTGCCGCGTAACAAAAACATTTGCAATTTATAATATAATTACGAAGATATAAAGCTTTTAAAATTTTGTATGAAAAATTTCAACGCATTATATCTTCGTAATTATTTTATAAATTGCAAATGTTTTTGTTACGCGGCAACTAGATTTTCTAAACTATTTTTCCATATATACAAAGTTACTTATATTAATACCGTCTACGCGTATTGTGCGTCAAAGTTTTGTATAAAATTGACCCCTCTGCAACCCCTTAAACAACATAATTATGTAGGTAATGTGAGGAATAGTACAATTATATACAGGATGGCGATGATAGCCCATACGGAAGAGAGCTAGCGCCTCAATCCTGAGGACGCGGTTCGATTCCTGGCCTGTACCACTAAGTTCTTCGGAATTTATGTACGGTTGTATTTATCACGAGCGTTAACCCGCGACTTCGTCCGCACAAATTATATACTAGATTTTAAGTCAGATCATAAGCTATCAAACAAAAAAGTGTCATCAAAATCGGTTCAGTAGTTTTTGCGTGATACTCGTTCAAACAAACAAACACACAAACAAACAGACAGACAAAAAATCCAAAAATTGGTGAAATGGAATCAGGGAAACCTAAAAACCATATCGTAACTTTTTTTTTGTTAATATCTTCAATGTACAGACAAACTTTCTGTTACAGTTTTATAATAGTATAGATTTACTAGCTCGGCGGTGAAGGAAAACATCGTGAGGAAACCAGCATTCCCGAGGATGAAAAGAAAATACCATAAGTTCGGAGGTATGCGTAAAATATGGGTGAGCTTGGGGCGAACACAAAGGACCAGCGCTGGTCTCCGTGTCACATAACGAACCTTGCTTGCAATAGCCCAACCACAAATAATAATAATACAGGATGGCGTATAAATACCTAATACCATAGATTCTTTTAGCTATAACTTTTCTTTTAATAAATAAAAAGAAATAGTTTTTTTGGAAACATAAATAGATGTGTAAAATTATTCCTATATATTTTAGTTATATAGTTTTTGAACATGATATCCTTTAAATGCAAAATTGAGCACTTTTTAAATAATTTTCCATCACGCTTCTCAAAATAATCCGGTGTTATGTTTGTACTCTTATGCAGGGTGTAATGAAAAGTATCATTAACCTTTAAACCAAATACTCTTACCCATCAAACTGAACAACTTGTATTATGGGAGAAGCAAACCTATCAGAACAAAAAAAAAGTCAGCTGTTCCATATGTTTGAGTCGAGTAGGTAATGGTATTGCAGTTTAGTATGGAACAGTTGACTTTTTTTTGCTCTGACAGGTTTCCTCCCTTAGTAAAAGCCACTTTAAATATAACCCCGTAGAAGTACGCGAAAGTCGGAACCAGCAAGTAATTTTTACCCTTTTCAAACATTACATTATAAATGGGATAAAAGATCATAAATAATGAAATTCGAAACATAGCATACTATTAAGAATTTTTTTTAAATACCGTCAATACAAAAAATGTCACATAAATTAAAGTCTAAACTTTGAATCGTAAACTTTAATATGCAAAGTTCTCCTTAAGTGCATAAAGTTATACAACTATCCTTAACTCCATTCCGCATTGCTAAAACTTTCTTGTGAATTATGGACAAATAAAAGCATACCAGAAATTATCCTTACGGCTAGTGATGTGGACTTCTAGAGAGAGAGATGAGTCAGTGAGTCACACAACAAAATATGTTATATTATAGCTCAATGGATTAGGCAGTAAATAGGTATCTACACTGACCTGCAAAACTAAGTACTACACTTTTAATATTTCAATTTTTTCTGAACTATAGAAATTAGAGATTCAAAATAAAAAACGTTTTATGGCAAATGTTATCAGCTTTCTTTGTAACTATGCTTTGTAAATTAAACTCTTTTTCGAGTCCTTTTTATTTCGAAAGTATATTTTGTGTACTGAAAAAGTCATTGCAATTTTAAAAGTGTGATACTTAGTTTTGCAGGCCAGTGTATATCATTAAAAATGTTATAGGAAGTAGGCCCTAATCCACCACGCAAGCCTAGTGTCGGTAAATAGCAAGATAGCAAGACATTAACTTTTGGATTACGAACTCACTTACTTACTTATTTATTCTAGAGGTGTAATTGAAACCACGGATTTTGTTTCAAGAAAACATTTTCATTAAATTACAGGCAAATTATTCATTGAAAATGTTTTCTTCAATTTAAATGTTAAGATGTAACAAACAGGCTTTCAGATTTTTAACTGTATTTTTGTTAAATTTCACATTGCTTCAATTATTAATCGATTACTTATACGTAATTTATTTAACTGTTTTTTATATTCATAATCTCCATTATATACCTATAATATGTTTTTTGGGTTTTTCAAATAATTTTATTGAAACTTTAGAATTTAGATAATACTTTTGTTCTGGTGTAAATAAATTTTACGAAAACGCAAAATTTACTTGGCATAAAACAATTTGTTGGTAAAAACGAATTGATTCCAAATAAAAAATTCTGATTAGAATCATTCGAAATAAAAAGATCTGACTCACTATTATCCCCATCACTATCAAACCACGCAAGCATATTCAAGGAGCTCAAACTTGCAACGTTGACTAATGCCACAGAGTTAATGCACCCCGCAGTTCCCCAGTGAATTAGTTGCAATTATCCTGTCCCGACGAATCGAACCGGGTTCGAATCCGTTAGGAAATTACGAGGATGTTTTGTTCGGTACATTTTGACGGTTCAGTCGTGAGCCGTTTGAGATTTTCTTGAGAGGTAGGACCACCATATTTTTGGGATTTATACTGCTAAGTTTTTATAACTAGATTTTTAAACTGTGAGGAAGGAAGAGCGGGACGAGGCTGGAGGTCAGTAATCCAGCTTTTTCTGTCATTCAGGAACGTCATTTGCTAGAGCAAATAAGGTAGACGGAACGCGATCGCGCGCGGCAGTGCTGCGGTGTGCGGTCGCGTTCCGTCTACCTTATTTGCTCTAGCAAATGACGTTCCTGAGTGACAGAAAAGGATGGAGCGACGGAAAAAGGCGATGCCGTGCTACCAGATGAGGTTCAACCCTTAGTTGGACACTTACTTAAAGGGGTGCTTCAGACCATCAAACTGAAGAACTTTCTCTATGAGACCAATATCAAAAAAAATCTACTGTCAGTTTTGTATGTCCCATACAGCGGAATTTTTTCGCGATTTCAGTGTTGGTCCCATAGTAAAAGTTGTTCAATTTGATGGTTTGAAGCACCCCTTTAAGTAAGTGTCCTATTTAATTTTACATCCTGTATAAGCTGATGATGATCGTGAGTTTATGTAGACATTATTAGGTCATAATATAATTCGATACAATATCTAGATTACGGTCAAGTGGCAAAATTAAGACTTTCACTATAAAATAGTGAATGTAAACAGAGATAACAAACCCTATCAATACTGATAACCCGATTTTGGGTCATCACATGACGCAGTTGTCAGTAATCCAATGATATATTAATTTAATTCTGATAAGGTATGAAATCCTGGATTTATACTTTTATTCGAAGTAGATTTCTATTCAAAACGGTTTTGATCGGTTATGAGTTTTGACTGTAACATATAAAAAAAAATGTGTCAGTAACATAGTTTTAAGTCATTGTTACTAACACCACTATGGATCAATGATCTGAAATAAAGTAAATGAATTGAATTGAATATACAGGGTGAAATTGATACCATAAGAATCGTTATTAACTAACCCATCAAACTGAACAACTTTCACTATGGGAGCAAACAGGTCAGAGCAAAAAAATAATCAGCTGTTGCATACATTTGAGTCGAGTAGGAATTTCAGTTTAGTATGAAACAGCTGATTATTTTTATGCTCCGATTGGTTTGCTCCCATAGTGAAACTTGTTCAGTTTGATGGGTAGACTCTTAGTTTAAAAGGATGCTAGTGATAAAAATTTCACCCTGTAGATATTATAAAATGAAGAATATAGCCGCGAGTAAGTATATTATGATTATAATGCCTATTTGATAATGACTGTGCAGTATTTTGGCACGCCCACTTTTAAACTCAAGAGTCTTGGCCTTTGCGTGAAGTATACTAATTGCAATACTTAACTGTTTACATTGTTCTTGTCACAAACTAGGATTTCCTGTTTTTTTGGAAACCAGATGCTACTCTTAGAGAGGATGTACTATAACCATGCATGAGTAATAAAATAAATAACTACTAAACTATACAGGGTCCTTCTTAAAATATTGAAGGATTTTTAAGCGGTTGATCAGGAGTGCGATGTTTGAATCTCATACGTTGAACTCAGCAGTTGAAAATGTATGGAGACACGCATCTCTTTACTGCTGATTAGACTTTCAAAAATCGCAATCCTGGAGTTTGATTTTTGAATGTCAAATCAGCAGTAGAAAGATTATCAACTGTTGAGTTAAACGTATCAGATTCAAAAATCGCACTCCTGCCTAGCTAGCATGCCACCCACGACTGGTCTGGCCTCTGGCCTACGTAAAATTATAAAGATGGAGGCACATCTCGATTTTTGTCGTTTTCTCGGGGGTGGCATGCTAGCTAGGCTGATCATCAAACTGAACAACGTTGTCCATGAGACCGAAATCTAAATCGCGAAAAAAACAGCTATTTCATATAAAACTGCAATCCTACTAAAATATTGCAGGGCAGCAGATTTTATTTTGCGCGATTTTGATGTTGGTACCTTAGAGAAAGTTGTTCAGTTTGATGGTCTTCATATAATCATCATTTAAAAAAACCGTCAGCATACAGTATAGGGTCCAACTTAATATGCTGACAGTTTTTTATGACTATGATCAGACCATCAAACTGAACAACTTTCACTATAGGACCAATATCGAAATTGCGAAAAAAATTTGGTTGCTGGATATCTGAAAACGGGCGGTAAAATTGGTCATTTTCGAAGGTCGCTAGTTCTTACAGTAATTATTTAATTCAAAAAAGCAAAACATAGGGACATAGCAGAGGTAATATAGATTGCATGGTTAAAAATAATGTGCTCTAGAGTCATTATTGAGGGAGGAAACAGGGGAATGCATTTATATGGAAAAAACGGTACCCGTCTATCCTCTAGGCTTACTTAAGATCATTACAATGTAAAATCAAATTAAAGATTGAAAAATTTGCAAATAATAAATTAATAATAAAAAAAATTTAAATAAATTACATGTAATTTTTTATTTTTATTATTAAATTCATTTTTAATTTTATTAATTTGATAGCATAACATGGCTGTAACATGTTTAAAAATCAATAATATTTAAAATTACAATGTAAGTTTAAAAAAAAAATTGTTGCTTTCACATGTGTGCTGTGACATCGCGTCACGTCACGCACATCTCGATCTTTCTCGTTTCCTCTGAATCAACATGCTAGTCCGACAGGAAGTTATTGTTTAAAAGTAAAGAACAGCAATATTATTAACAAAACAAAAATGTGAAATACCAAACATTATTGTTTAACAAAAAATTCTTATAAATAAAATGCGGTTCAGGAAATACCATCGTGTCCTTTTTAATTAACGTGTGTGGGAAAATAAACAATTTGAGGAGGATTTTGCAATTCGATGTGCATGCCAAGGCACACTGGTTTTCTTTTGAACATGCGTTTTCTTATTTCATCATCATCATCATCTACCTGCCCTTATCTCATTACTTGGGGTCGGCGCAATATGTAGTCTTCCTTCATTCATCTCTTCTAGCCGTCATTTCACCGCACACCCCTTTTTTATTACACATGTCATCTTTCACACAATCCATCCATCTTTTCTTTGGTCGTCCTCTCTTCATGCGGTCATCCACATTCATATTTAACACTCGTCTTGAAATATGACACTCATCTCTTCTCATCACATGCCCATACCACGACAATCGATTACCGCGCAGTTTTTCATTCACAGGTGCTACTTTCAAACTTCCTTTTACAATTCAATTTTAAAAAACTTTAACTAAATCTATAGGAGCAATAAAAATCAGCTGTTCCATACTAAACTGCAGTGCCTAGTCGACTCAAATGTATGCAACAGCAGATATTCTTTTGCTCCGTTTTGTTCGCTCTCATAGTAAAAGTTTTTCAGTTTGATGGGTAGACTCTTAGTTTAAAAGGATTTCATTATTATTATTATTTGGTTATAAGGGCTTGGTCGATGACCAAATAGCTACTGCGACCTGAAGAGATCTATTGTAGCTGTCACCCTAGACCTAAAGGTCATTTCCTAGGCCCACGGACTTCATGAACCGTGTTATGCTTTTGGAGGGGAGGTCCCTAATGTCAGTAGGTGTTATTATGTATCCACCTAGATAGTTTAAAAGGATGCTAATGATATCAATTTCACCCTGTATATTTAAGGGGGTGATGCAGACCATCAAACTGAACAACTTTCACTATGGGACTAACATTGAAATCGCGTAAAAGAAAATGTGATAAGCTGTTCCATACATTTGGGTGAACTCACAATTAACGATTTCTAAGAAGATAATTATATTTTATTTTAAATGTTGTTGAGTTTAATGATCTTCCTTCACTACATTTATTACCTGCTTGAAACCTTATAAAAGTAAACCTTGCTACAACTGCAACATACTTCTCCAAAGAGGAGTTGAGTCGTGAGTTAATATACGTATATTAACTTATGTATATTTAGCTATACAAAAATAGAACTATTCAAATTAAAGTGTCTACTTAAGTAAATATTATTCAAATTCAACAATTATTGGTTGTTGACCTTTTCATCAAAACCGCATTCGATCATCATTTTGATGAATGACGTCATAATGCAATCATCACACGTTATTATCTAGTTATCATGACCTCAAGATTCTGTATAATTGAGTAAATCGGTCACGATCGAAAAAATCATTATTTTCTGAAGAAAATTCGTCATTAGAGATTCTGAGATTATATCTTGCATAACGTCCTATAGCAGAATGATGCATACAGGGTGACTGGTAATTCGACCTATTCCTTGAAAGGGGTTATACTAGAGTTCATTTGCAACAATTTTTCCCCAGTTAACTGGGGGTCGAAAATCGCTTGTTTTCGAGTTCTCTCATTTTTAAGAATTTTTTGAATATTTCCGTTTTTCGACCTAAAAATGACAATTGTGAAAAAAATACTCCACTCTCTGCACTCTGTAAGCATTTTTCTAGTAGCTGATGAATGAGCGACTACTTTAAACTAAAATACATGTGAAAAATACCCAAAACCACCAAAATAAAAGGTTATAAACCGCAAGACAACAATTTTTTATTTGGATTTTGTTTCAATCCAAAGAGGATTACTCAAAAAAAATTTATGACACTTGGCGTACAAATTGCGGAAATAACTTCCTCAATTCCTAAGCTTTCCAAAAAGATGCAAAAGTTGTGTACTTTAGTTCAAGTTTGGAAAATAAACCTTATTAAACACGCAGATGTGAATTTTATTCAAAAAGTTATTGGTTTGGTGAAAATAAAAAAAAGAGTAAAATAATAATGTTTAGTACCTAATCATATGAAATTACAAATTTTGTTTTAAAGTTTTACATTTAAAAATCACAAGTCTTGCTCAAATTGTCTTCCTCCGTTACGTATGCAAGCACGAAGCCTGCGACGTACTTCGCTTACTGTCACTCGAGTTGAAAGCGTGTCTTTAATTTGTTGGGCAGCTGCCAAAATCCTCTCTCTTAATTCTTCTTGAGAAGAGATAGGTGTACGATACACCAATGTCTTCATATGACCCCAAATGTAGAAGTCGCATGGGGTTAGATCGGGACTCCTAGCCGGCCAAGGGATCGGGCCGCCTCGACCAATCCATCTCAGTGGATAGTTCTCATCCATCCACTGTCGCACGCCCCGGTAATAGTGGGCTGGGCAGCCATCATGTTGATACACCAAAGCTGTTCTTGTGGTAAGCGGCACATCCTCCAGCAGCGGACGTAACTCTTCTCTTAAAAAGTTTTCATAGGCGATGCCGGTTAGGCGTGCCGGCAGAAAGAATGGCCCGATTAAATTATTGTGCACGATTCCCATCCACACATTAAGTGAGAATCTGTGCTGGTGAGCTCCTTCGTTAGATTTTCTCGGATTCTGACCTTTAGGGGCCCAAAAATGCAGATTATGATAGTTTGTAATACCATCACGGTCGAAGTTCGATTCATCTGTCCACAAGATTGTTTTTAGATACTCAGGGTCTTCAATGTCTGCATTTATTAGAAATCTGCAGAAATCCATCCTTCTGACAGGATCTCCCTCCTCGATAGCTTGTACTGGCGTGTAATGGAATGGATACTGCCGTGCTGTGTGCTGAGTGAACCAGACTTTCCACTGAGACATACCAAGCTGCCTAGCCACAATTCTTGTTGAAGTAGTGCCGTCTGCTTGAAAACACTGCAAAATTTGCTCCTCTTCGATTGGATCACTAACGCTAGGTCTACCAGCGTCGGTTTGGCGACGTCGAACCGATCCCGTTTCTCGAATGCGCCGATATGTCGTACCAAACACGCTGACATCAGGTAAACGGCGGGTAGGAAAACGTCTTTGATAGTCTCTTCGAGCAGCAGCAGCGTCACCATCACAAAACCCGTAACAATACATGATATCCGCGTATTCTTCATTTTGGTAAGCAGCCATTTGAAAAGGAAGCTGTTTTAGCGCAGAATTTAAGTTAGTTAACAACGACACGTCCGAACTCCAAGATGGTTGAAACTAACTGATTACTTAATGAATTGAGCGAATGAGTGGGCCTCGATTGTGAACCTTAGTACAAACATTCCCGAATACTTACAAAAGAGAAACAATGTAAGCAATAAAATGAAAGAGACAAAAGCAAATCGGCATCTTGTAAGGTTCGCTTCTAGGAAATCCGCTACCTGCTCTGCCATTGTTAACAATTTTTTTCAAACTCTTGTCAAAGTAGACAACATTTGCACCTTTTTGGAAAGTTTAGGAATTGAGGAAGTTATTTCCGTAATTTGTACGCCAAGTGTGATACATTTTTTTTAAGTAATCCTCTTTGGATTGAAACGAAATCCAAATAAAAAAATTTTGTCGTGCGGTTTATAACCTTTTATTTCAGTGGTTTCGGGTATTTTACACATGTATTTTAGTTTAATGTAGTCGCTCATTCATCAGCTATTAGAAAAATGCTTACTTAGTGCAGAGAGTGGAGTATTTTTTTCACAATTGTCAGTTTTAGGTGGAAAAATGGATTTTTTCAAAAAAATCTTAAAAATAAGATAACTCGAAAACAAGCGATTTTCGACCCCCAGTTAACTGGGGCAAAATTGTTGCAAATGAACTCTAGTATAACCCCTTTCAAGGAATAGGTCGAATTACCAGTCACCCTGTATGTACGTGTGTTAATTCATATCCTTTTCTCAGAAGGGTAGACAGAGACTATGGATTGCCATTTGGGTGCTCTTGACATAGTTCTCCTACTTTCTTTAAATTCATACATATTGCAATACATTTTCGTCAGTCTCGATTTTGCAGATTTTTGCCTTTTTCCTTATCTTACGCAATTGATAAAGTAACTATTGAAATATAAAAGTGGGTAGCCCAAACGAAATAGGTCCTATTTTAAATACTTAACAATTAAAGTCGACGGCCCGGTAGTACAGTCTGTAGTGAACCTGCCTGCTGTGCCGAGGGTCGCGGGTTCGAATCCTGAATATGAATATTTGTACCCGAGTCATGGATGTTTGTATCTCTATATGTATTCAATATCTTTTTCTAGTCATCATAATACAAGTCCAGGTACTTTAAATGTGACTAGATAATTTGTGTGTCCAATGTCCAAATATAAAAAAAAAAAAAGTCAATTACCAAAACAATGACATTCAAACATTTTAAACATGATCTAGATACAAAATATCTGTGTATGTGGTTTGTCAGATTTACGTTAAAATACGCAATACAGTTTTAATGCTAGGATTAATTTAACACTTGTACAACCATTTAAAAAGCCACTGTTACTTTGTAACTTTTTTTTTTTTTTTTTTTTTTTCTAGCCTATTTCATCCCACTGCTGAGCAAAGGCCTCCCCTTTAATCTTCCAACCATCTCTATTCTGGGCAAGCTCTGGCCACTTGTCGTCAAAAGCATCCAGATCATCCCGCCACCTCTTCCTAGGACGACCCGGGCGCCGACGACCGTTTTCTGGGATCCAGGGCGTAACAATTTTTACTTTGTAACTATTTAAACAAAACTCTGAGAAAAAAATAACAATAAAAGGAGCTAATTGCTACAAATAAGCGGTTAAATGAAGCGGTACTTCACTCCTGGACAGCTCTTAATCAAAACTATTATAAAACTGTAACAGAAAGTGTGTCTGTACACATTGAAGATATTAACAAAAAAAAAGTTACGATATGGTTTTTAGGTGTCCCTGATTACATATCATAAATTTTTGGATTTGTTGTCTGTCTGTTTGTTTGTGTGTTTATTTGATCGAGCATCACTCAAAAACTACTGAACCGATTTTGATGAAACTTTTTTGTTGCTGCTGCTGAGCTTAGCGAATGAGTTTCAAAAATCGCACTTTTGAGCTTTATACAACACTAGGGTTAAACCGCGACTTTGTCCGCACAAATTATATACCAGATTTTATGTTAGATAATAAGCTATCAAACAAAAAAAGTTTCATCAAAATCGGTTCAGTAGTTTTTGCGTGATGCTCGTTCAAACAAACAAACACAAAAACAGATAGACAAAAAATCCAAAAATTTATGATATGGAATCTGGGATACCTAAAAACCATATCGTAACATTTTTTTTTTTAATATCTTCAATGTACAGACACACTTCTGTTACAGATTTATAATAGTATAGATAACGTATCCGAAAATATCATTGAGTTGGCATTTATAAGTAAAAACATGGATGATCTCTCGATTCAAATTCCATAGTTGTTATTCAATATAAAATTTTTCTGTCATTAATAAGATTGACATTTGAACTGTTATCGAATCATTAAGTAAACATTATGTTTCGTTACTTACATAATAGTTAATAATTGTATTCCAATTATCTTGTCTCTTTGTTATAGGCTTTTAATTGACAATTAATAGAATCGTTTTCACTTTCTCTCTTCTAGTAAATATTTAAAAGTTATTTAAAAAAAAAGTTCTCACGGCGTTTTCCTTTACCGTCGAGCTATGTGATGAATATGATGGATGACATAATAAAGGTTCCTCTATTTTATTATTTGTGGCTGGGCTAGCTGCAAGCAAGGGTCGTTATGTAACACTGCGACCATCGCTGATCTATTGTGTTCGCCCCAAGCTCACCCATATTTTACGCATACCTCCGAACTTATGGTATTTTCTTTTCATTCTCGGGAATGCAGGTTTCCTCACGATGTTTTCCTTCACCGCCGAGCTAGTAAATGATAAATACAACCGTACATAAATTCCGAAGAACTTAGTGGTACAGGCCAGGAATCGAACCGCGTCCTCGTGATTGAGGCGCTAGCTCTCTTCCGTATGGGCTATCATCGCTCCTAAGGTTCCTCTAGGTACAACCGTAAATATTTTGAAACAAACATTTTTGGCAATTGTGGAAAATGAAACAAATGAAAAAAATATAATATACAGGGTGTCAACTTAAATGGTGTGAACTTAACGTGGAGATTTATAATTAGCTTACAGTTATTTAAGGATGTGTTAAGTATGTAATCAATGCTGTAAATCTTCCTAAGAATAATAAAATAAAATAAATGCGTTAAATAGTCAAAGGGGTGCTTTAGACCATCAAACTGAACAACTTTTACCGTGGAACCAATATTGAAAGAGGGAAAAAAAATTTGCTGTAGATATTGACATTTTCATGAAGAACAAGCATCGTTTTTTGTTATTTCAATATTGATTTTATTTTTAAAGGATGGGTTTGCTCTTGACCTCAGTCCAGTCCTCAGGACGAAGATGGGGTCGAAGATGTAGGTAGCTTACCCAGAAGATGCCTATTCACTCTTACTTTTAAGGAATTCGGGTTGTAAGTGCTCGGAAATACTGTCGCAGGCAACGCTCCCTGGCTGTGCGCAGTAAAAAAAATTCAGAAAAGCGTTTCTTTTTAACCGACTTCAAAAAAGGAGGAGGAGGTTTCTCAATTCGATATTTTTTTTAGTAAAAGTTTTTTGGTTTAATAGTATGTAAATCATTTAAGTTTACACCTTGTATAGGAACATCCATATATATAAATTATATATCGTAACTTTCTGATACAGGACAAGAATCAATCGCCGTGCCGCGCTGCCTCACAAAATCTGTGTCGAATGGAGAAAGTTCTAAAAATCGTTGGAAAAAATATGTCCCCCCGTATAAAAGTTATGAAGACAGACACCTCGCATATAATTCCATAGTTTACAACTACTGCCGCCCGCTTCTTTCCAGTCATCTCACCCTCGACCATCTGCTTTATTTGCCGCATTTATATAAAGTCATAAAACTGATGTTATTTTTTATCTATTATGCTACAATTTGGTTGGCAACACTTTCACTTTCCAAAATTGTTTAACTATATCTAACTGTAAATCCTTAAACTAAAATCGGACTTATGTTAAGCCAAAAACTGTAAAATAATTTTTGGGACCTCCAAGTCTGGTATCTGTTGACTAGTTTTAGATTTATTGTTATTATTAAGACTGTTTGTGTCCAAAATTAAAAAATAAAAAAAAAAAATAAAAAAATCTGCCTACTCTGGGATTTACATAAACTTACATATTGGTAAAGAAACACCAAAGACAACCGACATATTACGTGCTTGATTCGAAGCCAAGATTTTCTAACAATCGCATACATAAACAGAATTTGAATGAACGAACGTAAATAAGGAAGAATTACGTATGCCCATGCAACTAGAACAAATCGGTCAAGGTGTGTTATATAACTTCATTTGTAAACAATTAGAATTTGCATTGTGGTCTTGTTCTTGAATTTTTTTCTCTACCGACTTGTATAAGTTGGAATCATTGACGTACCAAGTAATGGACATCGAGTTTAATACAAAAGTCTCGACAATAGTGTCCCAGACCAACTTACATAAACGTAAATATCGCTGACTTTTCCGCCTGACTACCACCAGGCTCATTTCGCTTGCATACTAAAAAATAACTACTGAAATAACTAAACCTGTTGGATCAGGTCGGTTACGTCCTTTTCCCCGACCGTCCACTGTTGACCCGAACGTCCATTTCCTGGATTCGTCCTTTTCCCTGAACGACCATTTCCCCGAACGGTCATATTCCCGAACTTTTCCCCGAACGGCACTTTCCCCGCACGGCCATTTCTACAAACGGTCATTTCCCTGCACAGACATTCTACATAGTGTAACAAAACACCCTAGTAATACGTAAGGGGGTGCTTCAGACCATCAAAATGAACAACTTTCATCATGGAGCCAACTTTGAAATCGCGAAAAAATAGGCTCTAATTGAGTCGAGTCGGTAATACAGCTTTGTATGAAACAGCAGTTTTTTTTAGATGTTTTTTTTTACGTATGGTTTTGCTCTTGACCTCAATCTAATCCTCAGGACGAAGATGTAGCGAGCTCACCCAGAAGAAGCCTATTCACTCGTACTTTAAAGGAGTTCGGGTTGTAAGCGCTCGGAAATACTGACGCAGGCAGGGCGTTCCACTCCTTGGCAGTGCGCATTATAAAAGATTCAGAAAGACGCTTGGTGCGGATATGTGGGATGTCAACCAAAAAGGGGTGATATCCCGCGGTGCGTCTGGAAGTCCGATAGTAGAAAGGGGAAGGCGGGATGAGCTCATGTAGCTCTGGCGCCATGGTGGAAGTAGTTCGATTTGATGGTCTGGAGCATCCCCTAAGTTTCACTAGGGCGTTTTGTAACACCCTGTATATGTAAACATTGAATGTTTTGTTCAATAAATAGACGTCTTACAATGAAGGTGAAATGCCTTGAAAAATAATTACGAATTAACAAATCTTATAAACATTTGTTACGGAAAATACGTAATTACAATAATTATTGTAAATCTAAAACCTTGCCCCATTGATTTATATGTCAACAATTATCTTTTAACAAGCCTCTAATGATAATCATTGCGTTAGGCCAATGCCGAAAACTTTGATTAGATAAATAATTAAGTACTGTTGCAAAATCTTATATTAACGTTCAAATTGTAAAATAATTAAAATGTTTTTTGAATTTACTGCAAGTATAGTTCTGATAGCATGGCCAGGCTTAGCCTAGTGTGGGGGTACCGTTAAATTGTAGTTACCTACCTGATAAAGTTCAGAGTTGTCAATGTGCAAGCCTATACCCAGATTGTTGTGAACTAATTTTAAACGTAAAGTAAGTGCTCATTGAAAATAAATATTTTGTATTTTTTTTTTTGGATAAATTGCGTTGCATATTCTAGGAGGTGCTTCAAACCATCAAACTGTGTGGTAGCATGCCACCGTGACACAGCGCTATCACACCTTTGCTCTCTTTCTATTTGCGCGCGAACGAACGAGATAAAAGACGTGATACAGCCGTATCACTTGTAGCATGCTACGGCTTCTACTTAGGTAGCATGCCACCGTGATACAGCGCTATCACACCTTTACTCTCTTTCTATTTGCGCGCGAACGAACGAGACAAAAGACGTGATACAGCCTTATCACGTGTAGCATGCTACGGCTTCTGCATGGGTAGCATGCCACCGTGATACAGCGCTATCACACCTTTGCTCTCTTTCTATTTGCGCGCGATAAACGAGATAAAAGACGTGATATAGCCGTATCACGTGTAGCATGTTACGCTTTTGATCAACTTTTAGATTTGCTACCAATGTAAGTTTGACATAATAATTATCTTTAAATATGACCATACCTTTCTGTTACACCCTGTATGTAAAGGGTATATAGGGGTTTTTAAGGAGATGATCAGACCGGCAAACTGAACAACTTTGTCTATGGGACCAACGTCAAAATCGCGAAAAAATATCAGGTATTGTATTTTCCCTGAAACCGTCAGCATAATTTATTAAGTTGGACGCAGTAAATCCCATTTTATTTTATCACTAAAAGATGATAGGTAGTTGTAGAAAAGCCTCAGGCCACCCCGAAATGGAATAAAGTCAAGTTATGTATAACATACTGCACTAAACTTTCTCATTATTAAACTGCACTCTATTACAAGAGTTACATAACAAAATGTTTATAATTACACGAACTGAACATGAAATTAGTTTGAAATTAAGATCTCTATCGTTATAAATCGTTCCAAGATTCTTAGATATCGCTTAGTCTCATCGCAATTAGGGTTACCAATTTTCTATTATTTTATGGGACAGTTTCTTTTTTAAACTATCTTTGTGCAAAAGTGCATCGTTACATATGAGTAGTCATACGCAAGTTCGAAATTATATTTTGGTAAGTATTAAGTGTGCAGTTGTATGTAGCAAAGCTTACACTTATATTATAACATTTTATAACACAGTTCCGTGACTGATTAACAGACAACGCAAAGCCTTAACCGCTGAAGTTAGAAATTAAAACATTAAATTTTGAATTATAGTATACGAAGGATGCACTAAGAATGGATTTTTCGATATTATAATGTCACGCGGAAAAAAAGCTATTTTAACATAATATCAAGCCTATTTGAAAACTAGTCAAATTTGCAACTTTTTATCGGATGTCAAAACGTGTGATTTGTATGAAATTTTGTATTTAATGTTGTGTTTATTACATCACCTAAATTTCACTACTTTTTATAATTTATCTTGTTAATAATATAAGTAATCAAGCTAAAAAATCACTGGGAATTAACATGAGTTTAGTGTTATTTTTATTATTATAATATGTTATGCAGTAAAATACCCTTCCTATTGACGGAAAATTTTATTGTCATCAAAATATTAAGTACAAACTTAGTACTTTTGACAAAGCATTCATTTATAAAGTATGACAAATTAAAATTTTATAATCTACACTATTATAAAACTATAAGTCTTTTTTTGTTCGAGTTTCACGCATAAACAACTAGACCGATTTATACAGTATCTAGTTAAAATAATCGAGCCGGTGCTGACAAAGTCGCAGGCAGAATCTAGTAAAATATCAAATTAAAATAGACGGATACATTAAGAATTATTTCGACTCAAAATTCAAAATAATATCACATTGTTAGCTTTTTGACGTCATTTTTTGACCCTACCACCGCGTCGGAAGGTGTTCCGTTGAGAGAAGATGCGGCCAGAAACTCTACAACACACATCTTTTAAATACGACTTTTGCATAAATGCATGCTCACCACTGTGTTCCCCGAGGGTCAGATAAAGGTACTCTAAATACGAGTATGCCATTATTCTCAAATCCTCATTTGACTAGCAGACTTATAAGTCCTAAAAAAATCCTGAATTAATAAAGAAAACTGGCAACCCTAGTTATAATTGAGTTCATTGCACCCAATGCAATTAGATCAATGTAACGTAACAACTGTGTAAATAATCAACTATCACAATTTTACAACCTCCATCAATATCGTTTTAGTGTTTTATTAGCCAAAGTAATTGGATGGCCCAATTAAGTCCAGGTTTTGATTTTTTGGGATTTGTTTTATGTCTAGGAGTGTTTTTTTGCTTCGCGTTGATTTGCGATTCGAATGTTTCAGCAGATATTAAAATATAAGAAATTTTATGTAGGTATAGTAAGATTATTTTCTTCCTGATGCTTTTCACGACAAGTGGCTAGAGCTTGACCAGCTGCCTAGCTAGCATGCCACCCACGACAAAGCGTTTAAACGAGAAAAACGTCATGCGCGCTCTTTCTGGCCTACGTACAATAATAAAGATGGAGGCACATCTCGATTTTTGTCGTTTTCTCGGGGGTGGCATGCGAGGCCTGCCTAGCTAGCATGCCACCCCCGAGAAAACGATAAAAATCGAGATATGCCTCCATCCTTATTATTTTACGTATGCCAGAAAGAGCGCGCATGACATTTTTCTCGTTTAAATGCTTTGTCGTTGGTGGCATGCTAGCCGTGCAGGATAGACATGGTTGGAAGATTAAAGGGGGAGGCCTGTGCCCAACAGTGGGATGAAATAGCCTTATAAAAAAGTTCATGACTTAGTCAGGACCCATGGTCAGGACGATTAGGCACCTACTTGTTAAAAACCAAATTTTGTTTGACATATGAATTCTGATTTTTTACTTTAAATTAGAATTAGATTACTGGAAATTAGACCTTAACTAGTAGATAATTAAATTATATTTATAATATTACCAGATACATAACACTACACACACACTATGCATTGCTTGAATATTACATCATATAAACCAAATAAGATTTTTAGGTGACATAAAAAATTTCTGCAAGTTTCTTTAACTCTACCAAGTCATACTGGGCCCGCGTGGTAGAGTATGACCCCTTGGATCCCACCTCCTTTAGTACCCAGCTCTGGGATCCTAGAGCCTGTAATATCTTTTTTTTAGAAGAAAAATCCTTCATAAATAGCTAAGTTGGTAGTGAACCTGCTTGTTGAACAGAGAGTCAAAGGATTGAATCCCGCAAGGGGCAAATTATTTGTTTGGTAATTTAAGGTGGTTGCAGAGGGGTCAATTTTATACAAAACTTTGACGCACAATTTTGTATGAAAAATTTCAAAGCTTTATATCTTAGTAATTATTTTATAAATTGCAAATGTTATTTGTTACGCGGCATCTAGATTTTCTAAACTATTTTTCCATATATACAAAGTTACTTATATTAATACCGTCTACGCGTATTGTGCGTCACACTTTTGTATGGACTGAAAACACCTTATGAATGTTTGTAAGCCAAGTCATGTATGTTTTTCTATACTATTATAAAACTGTAACAGGAAGTTTGTCTGTGCATTGAAGAAATTAACAAAAAAAAAGTTACGATATGGTTTTTAGGTGTCCCTGATTCCATTTCACCAATTTTTTTATTTTTTGTCTATCTGTTTGTTTGTGTGTTTGTTTGTGTGTTTGTTTGTTTGTTTGAACGAGTATCACGCAAAAACTACTGAACCGATTTTTATGAACATTTTTTTGTTTGATAGCTTATGATCTGACTTAAAATCTGGTATATAATTTGTGCGGACGAAGTCGCGGGTTAACGCTCGTATGTATATAAAACTATTTTATATTGTTATTTTGTCATTATAATATTATTATAAACGTCCGGGCTAGATTATAGTGCGTTAAATTGTACCTAATTGATCATTTTTATGACACTGTCAATTTATTTAAAAATTACTTAAAGTGATCATAACCAGGCTTTAAACTTACGTAAGTAAAGTAAAAAAAACCTTGAAAAAAATAAACATCGTCAACAAATGCATTAAGCTATAAAGAACCAAGGTTATGTATTGAAATCTTTCAAGTAAAAAGAAAAAAATACTACTTTTTAAGTTCAGGCCAGAGTGGCTTCATTGACTTTTAAAACTTCTTTTAAAAATAAAACTCGACTTGTCTAATAAAAGGCAACGTTTTCTATTTGAATATTTTTATTAAATAATTAATTAAGTAGACATCATTGAAATAACGCTATTATAATTTTTTTCTAATTTTCAACGTTGCTCTAATATATAAATTAATATTCAACGATTTTCAACTAACATGACTGCACTAATCTCTTCTAGGCCATTGGTGGACTTTAGGGCCTTTTAATTCCAGTGGAATTCTACAGGCTATAACATAAATTTGCAGGAACTTAATTCTTCTCCTTTCGTCTCGGCATGAGCTATATCGCATGACAATCACTCTGCTTCTTCTTCTTCTATCAAGTCGATGGCATGCATGGCATGGCATCACCCTGCTGTAGCGTAAAGATTAGCCAGTCAGCAATTGGTCGTATAGAGGCTGATTAGTGATCACCCAGGTTACTTAACACGAACTAGAGTTTCGTCAGTCGGTGAGTTCTCTCCTTGGAACTCAAGGAACTTGAATTAAAATAAGTTTGAATACCCTATAGTTTAGCCACACAGATAAAAATGACAGTAAACTTTCGCAGAAAATAACGGTGACATTCTGACTGGCTCGGTTTTGTTAAGGACATTATTGCACTGCGCGAATAAAGGTTCCATTACAGTTTTAAGAGACACTTATAAGTATCTTATTGGAGACTGTTTAATTTGCACGCTGCTTTTTAGAAAAAAAAAATTGGTAATTCATAGATCGAATTAAAAAAAAAAACACTTACCTCGAAACGAAAAATACACAACCCAGTCCAAAAAAACACAAAAAAAACACAGCACTAAACTAAAATAGTATTCCACACACTACTTACTGTTTATACAGAAATACTTGTCAATGCATGCCAACTTTCTACTTGAACTTTACATTTATCACAACAAACCTGTTCTTGTACACAAAACTGTTTGAAATATCATCAAAAACCAACACAAAAAGACTTTTTTACATGTTTTTAGTTGTAAAAACAAGTTTTGTCTCGTAGTTTTTTGGCGATAAAGTTTTTTTATGACGATTTTACGGCGCGTTCGTTCGTCGGGAACGTCGAAAAGCATCTGAGAGTCGCGGCGTAGACTTCTGAGCTGACCTTCCTATAATGAAATGCGACTGTGTGAAGTTGGTTACAAGACCGGTTTGGCTTTAGGCAAAAGTGGTTGCGTTTTTTGCTTTTTTCACTCCGAGTTTGAAACTTCAGATAGGTTTTGGTGTTGTTTTTTTCAGTTTATTTTTTAGATTATTTTTAGAATTAGAACACCAACGCTTTAATTTTTGATTTCGGATTAATATACCCACAGAACCACCCCTATTTGTCGAATGCTTTTAGTTTCACCCAGTAAAGCTGTTTTCCATTTTCTTTCTTCATTTAACTAACCTGGACATCACTGGAGCTTCTTTACGAAGTTTTAGTTATAAGAAACTAAAAACTGTGTTTTAAGCCCAAAAAAAAAAGTATAATAATCTCATTGTGCTGGAAGGATGTTTAAAATAAACACAGAAAGATATAGATGCTATTTCAATGCTAAAAAATGGACCCATGTAAAAATTATAGTCCAAAGAACTACTTTACTACAGGGATATTTACAAAGGGATTAAAAAGTATTACGATTAGAACAAAAACATTTTTTTTTTTAATTTATTTACTGGCCCGGTTACAAGACCTTTAGGCCAAATCTTCTGGTAAAACAAAATCATCATTTTCTAGGCCTCACTTTAGGCCGATTCTGAATGTATTGGTGGTGTTTCCAACATAACTCAAGTGATTACTCAACATTCAAAAAAAGAAGAAGCAAAATTCTAATGAAAAGTTTCCAGTGAATCAGTTTGAATAACAGATCTTTAACGTAGGTATTTGATTTAATTGATGAGTATTCAATTATTGGCCTTAGTGTTGCCTTCTCTGAGAGATACGAAAACGAAAACACTCCGCTGGCTCAGGGACCCCGACTAGGTCTGGGAGTGTTGTTTTTGATATTTGAAAGTGACCAACACTCAGTTCCAGAATCGCTCATTTGAGTTAATCCTCCATTAAATCTCTTGCTAGCTTTTACTACGTCAACAAGACAAAAAGTGACAGCTAGAGATTTAATGGAAAATTAACTTTAATGAGCGTTTCTGCAACTGAATGTTAGACAGATTGGTGTATGTGCATTATTCGATCATGTGAGAAATTCGAAAGAGAAGATCGAAAGTGTGAGATTCCAAAATAGAACTTCGGGCCTCGACAACTAATCACACCATTTCCTGTGCCATCTCATCAGTCCAGTTGGGTACATGCAGCTCATCGAGATCCAAGATCATAAATTCTTTTTTATTTTATTGTTTTTAAATTTTATAATTTAATGAAATAGACACTTGCATGTCCGTTGGCACTGCATTTCCGCCATTGTCAAGTCGTTTGTGGAAGTCATAGAGATAGTAAGTACGTGGAAGTATCCAAATTTAAGGTTTGTTTTTGAGAAAAACACAGCTGAGAAGACAACTGACAAACTGACGAATAAAAACATACTTTTTTAGTATACTTCAATCCCACTTATAAGTATGAAATTTTAAATCTTTTTTTAAGCTACCCCCACGTTGGTTGGTACTAGATAAAGATAAGATAAGATAAGATTTATTTGCACTGAAAATGGTGTAGTTACAAAATATTTTTATTGTTACAATTGAGTCCTCCTTATTCAACTATTTACAAATAGCTTGCAAAATGTATTTTACAAGGGACTAGTTACGCGTGTAATTCTAAGAGTAAACATTTTTGCCACTTTTTGCGGGGGGCGAGGTACACAAAATCCGCAACTTTAGATTTTATTCCTCATAACTTTAGATTCTAATTTTGAACGCTAAAAATCATGGAAAAGAGAAGAAGAAACTATTGTTTCGCAATTATAGGCTGTCTCGTTTAGTCATAAGGTATAAAATTGAATGTAAATGCACATGATTAATTAATCTTATACCGTGGCAGAGGGGAAATTCTACCTCAAGGCTAGTCCTTATAATAAATAGTCAAAGATATGAGATTATAATGTAAGAATAAAGAACTTTTAAATTCAATTAATATCAATACGGACCAAATTTTTAAAGTCACTACATTATTACAATACAGTTATTTAATTTAATATATAATACTACGAGCTTTAACCAGTGACGCTGTCCGCACAAATTATATACCAGATTTTAAGTCAGCTCATAAGCTATCAAAAAAAAAAAGTTTCATTAAAATCCGTTCAGTAGTTTTTGCGTTATGCTCGTTCAAACAAACAAACACACAAACAGACAAATAAACAGACAAACCAAAAATTTGTGATATGGAATCAGGGACACCTAAAAACCATATCATAACTTTTTTTTTGTTAATATCTTCAATGTACAGACAAACATTCTGCTACAGTTTTATAATAGTTTAGATTAATCTCATAAGATAGTAATTAACAGAATAAAATGTGTGCTGCAGTAACCAAGAATACAGACTCGTCTTAAACTTATTGAAACTGTTATTCTTTTATCGACTGGCACATTATTGTAAATAGATATACACATAGAATAACAACTATTTTGAAACGGCGTAGATTTTGGACACACATCCCTTACTAGTCTATTAGAGCTACAGGTATTCCTAGTAAAAAAATCTACTTACTTGGATTAGATAACTGACTCTAAAAATACCCAAATTCGGTAGATCTGCTTATGAATATCGTTGGCAACACTGATTGGGCGTCTCCAGGGCCCGTGTTAAAAACCGAATCGATTTATTTCCCCGTCATCTTTTAATTAAATTATGGCGGTTCGAATATCTTATTCAGCTAATGTAATTTTATGTTTTTTTTCGTAATTGATTGTAATTATTTATTTTTGGTTATTTGATTAAAGCTTGAACTTCATGAAAAGGAAAAACTTTTTTTAAATTTGAACTCTTCACAATTTGACGACTGACGAGGGACTTTTGCTGTTAGACAAAGGTCTTCCCTAAGATACCACTCTATTATATTACTTTCATATCATAGTCAGTGTTGTGAGCATCCAGATTGTCACCCCGCGCCGTGTTTTTCTGGGTCTGCCCGTCTTCCATGCTCGGGCACCCATTGAACATCGTGTACGCATATACAGGGTGAAATTGATATCATTCTTTTAAACTCAGAGCCTACCCATCAACCTGAACAATTTTTACTATGGCAGCAAACCGATCGGAGCAAAATAAAATCTGCTGTTGCATACATTTGAGTCGAGTATACATTGCAGTTTAGTATAGAACAGCAGATTTTTTTTCTCCGATCGGATTGCTTCCATAGTAAAAGTTGATCAGTTTGATGGGTTGAATCTTAGTATAAAAGGATGCTAATGATATCAATTTCACCCTGTATACCTAAGTGGTGTTTTGGGTATGGTATTCATTTTACATTGATCAAAGGAACGGTCAACCCTTTTGATTCCTAATATGCTGCGCTCTTTGATTGCTCTTTGGCAATTTTGATTTTATCAAAATATGAAACATATTAAACAGTAACTTAACAGTAACTTTTCTAAAAGGAAGGAAGTTTTTCTAAGCAACGATAGAAACATGACATAAAAAAGATTAGCCTTCCTGTGCCTTCTTTTACTTTAACAACTTGTAAAATTTAGCATTATACAGGGTCTAACAAAAGACCGAGAGTAATACTTAAGGTGGTTTCAGTCCATACAAACGTTTGACGCACAATACGCGTAGACGGAATTAATAAAAGTAATATTTTATATATGGAAAAATAATTTAGAAAATCTAGTTGCCGCGTAACAAATAACATTTGCAATTTGTAATATAATTACGAAGATATAAAGCTTTTAAAATTTTGTATAAAAAATTTCAAAGCTTTATATCTTCGTAATTATTTTATAAATTGCAAATGTTATTTGTTACGCGGCATCTAGATTTTCTGAACTATTTTTCCATATATACAAAGTTACTTATATAAGTGCCGTCTACGCGTATTGTGCGTCAAAGTTTTGTATAAAATTGACCCCTCTGCAACCGCCTTAAGGGGGAGGAGTAATGCTTCAGACCATCAAACTGAACAACTTTCACTGTGGAGTCGATTTTTAAATCGCAAAATAAAAATCGGCTATTACGTACAAAACTGTAATACCGCGGCTCGACTCAAAAATGATTTTTTTTTATTTTTTCTCAATGTTGGCTCCATAGTGAAAGTTGTTCAGTTTGGTCTGAAGCAACTCCTTTAATAATTATTACTAGGGTGTTTTATTACACCCTGTATATAAAAAAATATTGTAGTTCTTTGTCCTTTACACAAATGTTGTCTAGTTCATAGAAAGTTTTCAAAATTCCCAAAATTGTTGTACGAATTTCCCAAAATGTTGCCAAAGGCAATTCCTAAAATTCCCAAAAGATTTATTACCGGTCTCTCAAAATAATTGTCAGAGCAAAAAAAAATATTACTAAGCCCACACATTTATCATGTTATCCAAAATCACATACAATTACTTTCGACTGTTTGATTCCGCGGAAGGCAAAAAAATAAATAAAACAAATTTTTAGTTGGATGCAAGTGCCCGTTTTTTGGTTGGAGGCAATTAAAAATGAAAAGTCTGAGTTGAAAGTATTTCTCGAGAGGGAATTATACTTTTGAGAATTAGTTTTGCTGCTGTACTTACACTAGTGAAGGGTACATTTTTGTGCAAAAAAATACTCCTGAATATTTTAGCTTCATCATCATCATCACTATCTCAGCCGATGGACGTCCACTGCTGGACATAGGCCTCCCACAAGGATCGCCATAACGACCGGTCCTGCGCTGCTCTCATTCTCATGCACTCAATTTTAGTTAAATTAAAATTTTTTATTCAAAATAATATCACAATAGATAGCTTTCTGACGTAATTTTTTTGACTCTACCGCCGCGTCGGACGGTGTTCCGTCGTAGAGAAGATGCGGCCAAAAACTCTACAACACACATCTTAAAATAATTATATAAAGTATAATTACAAGCACAATATTGAATAACATAGTCAAAACCAAACATTTTCGTCATCCAAATAATCATCGAGTATAAACTCGAACTACAAAGTACTATACAAAGTACAAAGTACGGTACAAAGTACAAAGTACTATAAAGTAACCTTTTTACAAAGAGAACAGGATTATAATTTTGTTTTCTTTTAATTTTGAATCATCATCATCATTCCTATTTATGTCGCAGTGAAGGCCAGCGATTGATTCGTATAATTATTCTACTAATTATAAGTAAGCTATTTCTTCCCGAAAATATATCAAAGGATTACCTTAGATAAGTTATTATGTCAAGATTGACAGTCGAAGCTACAAAAGCGTAGAAAAAACTTGTAACCAGTATTGGCCTCTAAACCCTATCGATATACACGCACACAGACATAATTTGTATCGCGCCACACGCACACCAACCTAAGAAAGTTGGCCCCTTTTGTTTTATACGGTAGAAGCATGAGGCTCTTTCTAGACATATACTTTTTTCTAAGACTATTCTAATTAAAATTGAAGAATTCATGTTGTTATAGTAAAGCTTCTGATTACCCCAGAATACAGTCGTGAACATATGTATTTTTAAAGTCTTTCAAGTCTTCTAGTTCTTTAAAGTCGATTTTAAAGTTTTTACATCACATTTTTTCCGAATTTGCTCATCCGGCAAGTGAAAAAAAACTTTTTTTTCTTTTACCGCAAAACCGTTGCCCATGCACATCACATCACCGACTTAGCTATTGTTAAACGGGTTCTTAAAGGATGTCGACAATACTATAGTCATCTCTCTCACACCCGTAACTGTCAACATATATCTATCTCGCATTTTTACCGGTCTACAGTGAAAAAGGATGCAGGCGTACGCTTCGTTTTTTGAAATTTGAATAAATTTACACTTTTAAAGAAAGGTTTTGAGTTTATAAAAGGTTTTTGAACTCTAAAGGTGGGTTTGGATGCACGAAGTTGTGCTGTAACAATTACAATCAGCTGGCCAACTGACATTGAAATGCATTATGCAATTTTTTGACTTTGAAATGCATCATGTAAGATAAAGCTACCAGCCTTATGTATGACAGCACATCAACCATCAAGAAAACTCCAAATTACTAGCCGTAAGCCGTAGTTTTTCGAATCGTAGATTTGGACAAAGTAAGAAACCGGATAAAATCTTGAAATCGCGTTAAAAACAACAGCTGTTTCACGCATTTTGGTCGAGAAGCTATTGACATTTTCTATGAAACAGCAATTTTTTTTCATTTTTTGTCAAGTTCCCAAAGTTGCTCAAGAAAGTTGTTCAGTTTGATGGTCTGAAGCACCCTGTTCGATATGAAACGCATTTAATTTTAAACCCTGTATAAAGGCGCATGACATTGAAAACGGTCACTGAAGTTAAGCGAGTTCTTCCATCCCATAGTTGTATGGAAGAAATAGCTTTTAGTGACAAAACCGCCGTTTGTTTGACTAACATTTTTTTTGTTGTGTTTTTGTTACCATATGTTATTGGTGTGCAAATAAAGAATACTTTATGTTAAGGAACCCTGATCGGTGCAATAAGTCGTTGGATGAGTGACCGTTTCAGTAGGTAGTATTTGATTTCGAGCTCCTCTTTACCTTATAGTATTAGATTAAAAAAATGAAGTCAAAAAGCTAGCTATGTGATATTATTTTGAATAAAAATTTTTGAATTTTAAATTTTTTTTTAATTTTAAGAGATAAGAGGAATTTTGGTAACCATCAGCTGCAAGACTGATTCAGTATTAATGGCGTGTTCAGCTTCTCTGTAATGGGGGTGAACCAGGTCTGCCTGCATAACTCCAGTCGGTTTAGGAGTTACAGCCTTTAATTATTCATTTTATTAGCCAGCAATTATTATATTTGATATTATTATTTATGTAAGTATATTTATATAAGAGCGTTAACCCGCGACTTCGTTCGCACAAATTATATACCAGATTTTAAGTCAGATCATAAGCTATCAAACAAAAAAAGTTTCATTAAAATCGGTTCAGTAGTTTTTGCGTGATACTCGTTCAAACAAACAAACAAACACACAAACAAACACACAAACAAACAGACAGACAAAAAATACAAAAATTGGTGAAATGGAATCAGGGACACCTAAAAACCATATCGTAACTTTTTTTGTTAATATCTTCAATGTACAGACAAACTTCCTTCTACAGTTTTATAATAGTTTAGATTTATTTGTATAGGTGTATCTTATATTATTTCTTATTTTATAGGTATTCATTTTACTATCTCATAATTATGTAGATTTTTATTTGTGTGCACACTCATTTTACCCAAACATATTAGTTTTCCTCTCACTCAACGGTTTGCTGGAAGAAAACTCTTTTAGAGTTAAGCTCGCCTTTGTACATCACGACTTGTTGTAATTTTTTTTCATAATTATGTTTTTGTGTACAATAAAGAATCTATGAATCTACAGCCGTTCAAAGGTTGGCATCAAATGAACGATCAGTTGCAAGGCTGATCATAGGATATTATTGTAATATGCACTGCTCTGTGAACAGTACAAAAACTGTCATGTTCTGTCAGTCGGTTTAGGTCACACAGTCAGTTGCAGAAATGCTCATTACAGATAATCCTCCATTAAAACTCTTGCTTGCTTTTACTACGTCAACAAGATAAAGCAGCAAGAGATTTAATGGAGGATTAACTGTAATGAGCGTTTCTGCGACTGAGTGTTAGCTATTCAAAGTTGCGATCTTTGAACGGCTGATAGACAATGTCAGTTTTCTATACTATTATAAAACTGTAACAGGAAGTTTGTCTGTACATTAAAGATATAACAAAAAAAAAGTTACGATATGGTTTTTAGGTGTCCCTGATTCCATTTCGCCAATTTTTTGATTTTTTATCTGTCTGTTTGTTTGTGTGTTTGTTTGTTTATTTGTTTGTTTGAACGAGTATCACGCAAAAACTACTGAACCGATTTTGATGAAACTTTTTTTGTTTGATAGCTTATGATCTGACTTAAAATCTGGTATATAATTTGTGCGGACGAAGTCGCGGGTTAACGCTCGTTAATAAATAAAAATAAAATCAATTTATTTCAGGCAATGTCCATAGTGTAAGTATACTGTTCGCATAGCTACAGAGCATATTACAATAATACCTGCATATTCATGCATATTCATTTTTACCAACCATACCAGACCTTTGAACGGCTGTAACTCCTAAACCGACTGGATTTATGCAGGCAGACCTGGTCCATCCCCATCACAGAGATGCTCTACACCCTATAAATACTGAATCAGCCTTGCTGCTGATGTTTTCCAAATTTCATGTTATGTCTTAGACTATTACGAACAAGTCTCGGAGGAGACGAGGTGTTAAATGTTAGAAGCCGCAAAACAAAGCAAAATAAACTTTATCTCTTGCTAGCAGAGAATAAAATGTGAAAGTCACGTCGAAACCTAAGTAGCTCCTTGAACAGTTTATTTTTTCAGTTTAGTTGGAGCTAAAAGTGTTTATCTAAGGATCCTTTTAGAAAATAAAGGAATGGCACATTTGCACCTAGCATTGTAGTGGTCCTAAGGGCAGAGACAGACGAAATAAAAATAAATGTCTTATGGCTTGGTGAGCACGAGGCCGAGGTGCTGACCCGGCAGTAGACAGCTAGGGCCATCGGCAAATTGCATACCAATATGTGTCAATAGCCTTATATACCCTTGGTCACAGGTTCAGGAGGGTAAAAAAAGAGAGTGCATCGGTGTGAGGGATTCATATTTAAAATGTTTCTTTGTGCGATGTAAGCCCTCCCGCGGCTTAGAGCTTAAATCAGGGTAGAGTTTAAACATCTAAATACTGAAATCGACGATTGCAAACCCTCCCGGATACCAGCACTATGGGAGTTATGAGTACTAGAAGGGTTTCCGTATACACAGATTCATAAACTTAAAACTTCCCTGTGTTCCTGATTCTCTCTTTCTAGCTTCCTGGCTAGTTAATCAGGGGTCAGCCCTCCACGTCTGTTCTTTCGACTTCGCTCTGTTCCTGACGTCTTTTTCGGAGACATTGCACTCGGTCATGTCACTTCTAACTGTTCATCCATCTAGTCTTCGAATGTCCTTTGGGTCTGTGTCTTGAATTGGCAGTTGTAGTATTATATTTCCTATATAGTCGGATGGTTCGTTACGTGTCCGAACCATTTAAGCCTATGCTACCGAAGCTTATCTGCAATGTCACCCAGGCTACCTTCAGAATCATGACCCAAAGTAGAACCTTGTCACGATCACGTGTATTAACGTTATTACGCTTCTCTAAAACGTGACAGCAAATAGTTTGCTGTGAAAAGGTTCTACGGTGGGTAACTTTGAGTAATGATTCAAATTGTTCGATGGTTCATACTCTTTTCTGATTACTTTTGTAATGACGCAGTTGATGTAGTCGAAATCATGAATTGTATGTAATGTAATGGTTCATGATATCTATTGTTGGACCATAGACTAAATTTTTACTACAGCACTCATCATCATCATCATCATAAGCCTTTACATCTGTTGCAGATGATTTAAGCAGTGTTTTTGGATAAGCTAAAGCACTGCAGAACTTAATCTATATACTATTATAAAACTGTAACAGGAAGTTTGTCTGTACTTACATTGAAGATATTAACAAAAAAAAAGTTACGATATGGTTTTTAGGTGTCCCTGATTCCATTTCACCAATTTTTGGATTTTTTGTCTGTCTGTTTGTTTGTGTGTTTGTTTGGGTGTTTGTTTGTTTGTTTGTTTGAACGAGTATCACGCAAAAACTACTGAACCGATTTTGATGAAACTTTTTTTGTTTGATAGCTTATGATCTGACTTAAAATCTGGTATATAATTTGTGCGGACGAAGTCGCGGGTTAACGCTCGTATTATATATTTTTAAATAAATATATTTGTTGCCGATGTTGGTGACAAAACCGCCATATAAATAAATAAAATAAAAATAACTTTATTTACATCTAATACATATTGAAAAGAGGTTCGTCTGGTCTGGTCATGTCTGTCAATTGCACCCGGAAAGATGGGCCGAAATTCTATCACCCTGGCTCCTGAATGGAGGTCGCAGTCAGGGTCGAACTTGGAAGAGATAGAGGGACAACCAGCCTAGCTAGCATGCCACCCACGACAAAGCGTTTAAACGAGAAAAACGTCATGCGCGCTCTTTCTGGCCTACGTAAAATAATAAAGATGGAGGCACATCTAGATTTTTGTCGTTTTCTCGGGGGTGGCATGCTAGCTGGTGTACTTAGCCCAAGACAAGGATGCATGGAGGATAAACGAGGAGGCATTTGCTCAGCAGTGGGATAAAATAGGCAAAACAAAAAAGTATAAGCATATTTGACAGTAAAATATAAGGTCTAACAAAATTAGGTGTTGTTCAGTTTGATGGTCTGATCATCCCCTTTAAATAATTTCACCTAATTTTGTTAGACCTTATATAATAGTGTAATGTAAAGTGTAAAACAATCCTAACAGAGCTCTAAAGAAGGTTGCAAACAAAAGAACTTAGAAAACAAAAGTAAAAGGATTTTCTGACGACATCTTACTCTATTAGAAGTGGTGCCATTTACCGCACTTTATGGGAAATTACTTTTCATTCCGGGGAATTTTAACACTGGGTGATTTTGCCAGTTGAAAAAGAAGAAAAACAAAATAATGTTGGCTTTGGAGGAGTGCATACGTGATGTCGCGTTTGGGCATTTGAACGATTTCTGAGATTCAGAGAATTTTAGCAATTTTAGGTAATTTGGTCACATTATTGATGTAACGGTAATAACAGCGATGACGCTGGGTATTTTGTGTTTTTAATTTTAAAACAAGGTAAACCAATTTTTTTAATTCTTTTGTTTTTTTTTGGAGCTTTTAACCCTGAGGTTACGTCAGCCCAACCAATTAATTTGCCTGTTTTACGTTTCACTCTTTTCAACCGACTAAAACGAAACCCACAACCCGGCCAAGTGTGAGTCGGACGCGCGCACCAAGAGTTCTGTACCACGACATTTACAAAAATGAAAAAAAAAAAGTTCACACTTGACCGGTTTTTATTATTTATTGTTTTACTTTAGAGTATGCTCTATAATCACACCGACTCTTGAATGTATTGCCGTTTTTACGATAAAGCAAAATAAAATAAAAAACTTGAGAAAAACACGTTTCTTGTATGGGCCCCTTAATTATTTACTATGGTTTTTATTAATACTTATTTGACACTAAATCCGAAATAATAATAACATATTTTGTGATAATGTCAACTCGCTACTCATTACTGTTCAAAAGATACAGCCCTATTTACACGGACGGACAGAGTAGGAGTAGTTAGTAATAGGGTCCCGTTAGCGCCATTTGGGTACGGAACCCTAAAAAGGAGGTAAACTTTAAGTGTTCTATGTAAAAGAAATTTAAATTGTTTCCCGTTCTTTCATGTAACAGTTTCTGCCAGGAATGATTAGGCGAAGGGGTCACATGCAGTGAAGCCGGTAGCCGGATGCTTGATGAGTGCCACACACATACGGAATTCCGACAGGGAATTAGGATTTTGTTTAGGATTTGATGCCTCCGTAGTATTCCGAACGGAATTCTGGAGGGGGCAAATCCATACGAAATCTTATTTCAGACCAGAATAATTCCGCGTGCATGTGGCAGGCCTTAACTGTTAGCTCCTACGACATCGACGTCGTCTGGCTGAATCTGGTTGAATTTAGTTAAATTTTTACTGTTTTACAGAGGTTGCGTATTCGCTCCATACTATAAATTAAAGCCTCCCGTCGCGTTTTACTGTCGTCCTGTACGTCGTACTGTAGGGATTTTGATACGGTTTTCACTAATAGATAGACTGACGAGGATGAAGGTTTGTGCTATTTACCTGTGCGAAGCTGGGACTGGTTGCTAGTATGATATATCCTATCCTGTTCATGTTATTCATGTGAAAGTTTATCATTCAATCATGCATAAACGGCTGAACGGATTTGAATGAAGTTTGGCTTGCAGACAGAATATTGTTCGGCATTACCACATACGATACCTTTTTGGGGAGAAGACGAAGTTACTGGCAACAGCCAGTTTGAAATATCTATGACTTACCCTTCAGGAAATAAAGACGTAAGCAAATTACCGAATTTGACTTCTTCTTTACGTGTCAATTGTTCTACTTTTGTGTTTCTATATTTTATTGGCCAGATATTCGGCGAGCCTGACAACGTCCAGTGTAGCTTTATTGAGGTCCTCTCTCGTGCAGGTGTTCGGTCACAAAGGACATTCTAGCAGGTGAGCCACCTATCCAAGGTTCGCCGCAATCGCACTGCATTAGGCCAGTGTCCCTGTACCTCCAATTGCATAAACTTTGTCTACAACGACAAACCTGAGTGCGAAGCTGATTTAAGGACTTCCTCTCTGCTCATTGCAGATTGTGCCTGGGAAGTAGATGTTCCTGTGGGGAAATAAATTCAGCGGTGGAGGCACACTTATCCACAGAGTGCAGGTCGTCATTTACACCCTGAAAGCAGCTAGTTCCCGGTAACGCAGTGACCTAGGCAGACTAATCTCAACAACACAATGGTTCTACAATGCAACAGAATATTAATGAGGGATTTTCCAAAAGGAAAAAAAAGTAAAAAAGTTAGTTCCTAATTTCTCGATAGATGGCGTTGACCAGAGAGGGGTCCAATAGGTATGAGCAAATATATTAATTAATATTAATAGTAAAAATACAAAGTACAAACCCTTTCTTATTGTTGTTGGTTCATTATTTAGCAATCTCGGTGTTATTGTCCGTCAACGACGAATCGAGTATCGAACGTGGCTGTATGGGCTACGTATCCGTTTTCAATATATGAAAAATAAACGAGAAACAATAACAAACTACAAAAACCTAACAGAAACTGAGAATTTCAATAAAAATAAACCGGAAATATTTAAATCGTACGTCAGATTCCGTGAATGAAAAGCAAAACCATAGACGAAAAATTTCGCTCTTTATTAGCAAAGCAATTTCAATATCCTTTATATTGAAAAGTGAAGTGACCAATTTAAATATTGTTCAAAATAGATACGAAGCCCATACAGCCAAGTCTGATAGTTTATTCGTTTTTGACAGACAATAAATAAATAATAAATAACGCTCACAGGTACATACTTTGTAATGATCCCAAGTAAGCTTTAGGCTTTTTGTTATGGGAAACATTCAACAACGGCACAAACATATAGCATCCATGACCGAACCGGGACTCGAACATAGGACCCTGGTTTGACAGTCCGGCGTGGCAATCATTACACCAACCGGGTCGTCAATAACACCCAGATTGGTAATAACTTGTATTGTGTATTTTTATTATTAATATTAATTAATATATTTGCTCATACCTATTGGACCCCTCTCTGGTCAACGCCATCTATTGATAAATTAGGAACTAACTTTTTTTTTCTTCTGGAAAATCCCTCATTCGGCACTCTCTATTCTAAACGAAATGCCACAAGGTCTATGGTGTCACAACCCATTATCTGTGCAAACCGCTAATTGGTGAAGAAACAAGAAAGTGTTAGCTCTAGGGGTCAAATGAGATGTTTTACTCCTATGTTTAAGCTTAGCTTTTACTTCTTTTTGTTTTCACGATTAAGGAAATAGCGAAGCTTGTTTCCATGGGGATTGTATATTTATTTATTACGAGCGTTAACCCGCGACTTCGTCCGCACAAATTATATACCAGATTTTAAGTCAGATCAAACAAAAAAAGTTTCATCAAAATCGGTTCAGTAGTTTTTGCGTGATGCTCGTTCAAACAAACAAACACCCAAACAAACACACAAACAAACAGACAGACAAAAAATCCAAAAATTGGTGAAATGGAATCAGGGACACCTAAAAACCATATCGTAACTTTTTTTTGTTAATATCTTCAATGTACAGAAAAACTTCCTGTTACAGTTTTATAATAGTAATGGGGATTGTATATTTATTTATTACGAGCGTTAACCCGCGACTTCGTCCGCACAAATTATATACCAGATTTTAAGTCAGATCATAAGCTATCAAACAAAAAAAGTTTCATCAAAATCGGTTCAGTAGTTTTTGCGTGATGCTCGTTCAAACAAACAAACACCCAAACAAACACACAAACAAACAGACAGACAAAAAATCCAAAAATTGGTGAAATGGAATCAGGGACACCTAAAAACCATATCGTAACTTTTTTTTGTTAATACCTTCAATGTACAGAAAAACTTCCTGTTACAGTTTTATAATAGTATAGATTAGTTTTGTGGTTCTCGCCGTCCAATGGTGTCACAGAATAAATGGCTTCTTAGCGATAGGACCGCCTTATTTTGTACCTCATGTTTTTTTATTTCTGTATTTTACTGTTTATGTTTTAGTGTAAAATAAAGTATATTTGTTTGATTGATTGATTGAATAAATATAACATGCGTAAATTACCCTATAAAAAGAAAGCTTTGAACAATCGCGCTAGTTGACAATCTAGTGGAGACATGGGCGAGCGCGTCACGTTTTGTGTGCTCCTGCGGCTGTAGTATGGCAGCGTGATACAGTATTTGCGCACGAACGAACGAGATATCATGCACAACATGCTACGGTTTCAGACCCCGTAGCATGTTGCGCGCGATAGGGCTATTATATCGCGTCTTCTATCACGCGCAAATAGACAGAGAGGTAAAGCACGAAAGCGCTCACGCTGCCGTGCTACGGGGGCTGGAGCCCTCAAAATCGCAAGTGCGACAAATTTTCTCTGCCTACCCCAGTAGGACATAGGCGTGAACATGTCCCAGTATGATAATTAAAAAAGTAACTTCTCTTCTGATGTAATGTACTCCTTACAAAATTCAATGAACCAGTCAGTAGATTAAGTTTTAAGTAAGAATGATTGATTTGTTTTTAATATACCTACAAACTTGCTCAACCGTCTTATTTAAACTATATAAGTCTAATCTAGAAATAAACATTTTAACGGGTTCTTACCGCGTTTTGGTATATTTGAGTTCCCGATATTTCGGCAGTGTTACAACTGCCATGATCACGGGATGACACAGATGATGATGATGATGTTGTAACACTGATTATTTTATTTTTATTTATTATTATAAGGAAGATTTACAGCATTGATTACATACTAAACACATCCTTAAATAACTGTAAGCTAATTACAAATACCTAAAATTATAAATTTCACTTTTTTTTCCATTTCCCATTTCTTAGGTTCTAGAAAGACAGTCCACCCCCAAAACACAATGTCAGTGTCAACTGCGTAATTAGCTCGCCCTGTTTATTTTCACCTTTAATGGTGTCATCAAACATCGTTTCAGCTATGACGCAAGAACACACCCTGACTATTACACAACCAACACACTGAACTAGCAGTAGTGATCCAGTGAAAACCTTGTGACTGAGTACCCAACTAACAATTTGGTCGTATTGGTGTCGTATAGTCGAACATCAGACGCATAAAGCACCAGTATATGACGAAATTACCGTAATATAACTTTTATAAGTCAAAACAGTCATATAAATGTGTGCCTAATACGACCAAATTGTTTGCTGGGTACCTAGCCTATCGGGCTAGCGTATAGCAGAACCTGCCAGATTGAACAAGAGTCCATAGTATATAACTACATCATCTCTACAACGGAACAAATCCCAACGCGGTGGTAGAGAAAAAAAAAGGCGTCAAAAAGCTATCTTATGTGATATTTTTAAGTAAATTTTTTTTATGCGTTGGCAAGCAGAATGTCTCATGAGTCCCTACCCGAACCCAGAAGAATATGGATAACTTTGCAATGGTAATGACAAAGACTGTAGTGTACGGCCGTCTATTTGGGATTCAGTCGATTTGGGATTCAGTCAATTTCGGTTTCAGTCAATTTGGGATTCAGTCAATTTCGGTTTCAGTCAATTTGGGATTCAGTTTTATTGACGTCTCGGGAAATTTGGGATTAGGTCGAAATGTACCTATACTGAATCTATTGCATAGGGATAGTTTAATTTTTTTTGTTTTGCAGTAGAAAGCGCTACAGAATCCGTTATATTATTCTTTGAACGTACTTGCTAAGCGCTATATTCGTGAATATTTTGAGATTTTCAGCTGCAGTATTTAAAAGTAAAAGATACGTTTAGGTCGACGTGTTCCTGGCTGATATCTTGGCATGGGATGGGATACATTATTTGCCTAATTAGAACGGTAAACGGTAAATATCTATTATCGCTACTGCTTAAAGGCTATTATGCTTTGATTGCGTGATTACTGTTTACATGAAGAGGTGTATTCTTTGTACAGACGTGACTTGATTTTTCTGTTTTGTTGGTTACGTTTTTAGGGTTTTCAGACTTAATGGGATGTTATATAGGTCTGGAAACTCGACATTTTTATTCATAGTAATATAATTTTTAGATAACTTTCTGACATCATTTTTTAAACTCTACTCTCTAGAGAAAATGCTGCCAGGTGAAGAGGAAACCTACATTTCTCATTTTCGTGTTTACTGTCCATCAGAAGTGGAGTCTGGTGACGATGGGCTCACTTCTTGTCACACTTGAGATAGTTTGAGATTTTCGGAGTTTTGTGGTACACCTACATCTTCAGAATATCTCTGGCTATCTTCCTTGGGAATGGTGTTAGGGGAGACGGTTTCCCGTAGAAAAAAAAGGTAAATTAACAAAATAAATCGGCTTTTCACATACAAACGTTCGATCAGCTGATTGCGTTTAATATGTTAAGTTCTAATTTTTTTGAGCATTTATACGTTTCCTAGGGAAAGTTCAATTCAATTCAATTCAATTCTATAACATACTTTATTACACACCAAAAGAGAACGTACATTTAAATAAAGATAAAGAATTACTTGCAGGTCCAAATAAGGCGGTCGGCGGCGGAAAGTTGTTCAGTATCATGGGTACAATCACTCAATAAAGTAATGCAACTGTTTACCCTGACACCCTGTATAGTCGTGAGCATATCTGTAAGAAATCCCATAAACTATGTTTGATCACGCTTCAAATCAGCTAGTAGGTACATATTTTATATTTCAGTGTCACTTCAAAATAAAAGCTCGACTTGCGTGTTTCTACAAAACATTTCATGTCAATATTTCGTGTTTGTGTGTTCATGGTTTTCACTATTTCTCATTCTATTTTAGGCTTTGCATTGTCAAGGGTAGCCATATCCCTTTACAAACTTACTTATGCCATTGACTTTTTGTATTTTAAACCTTAACTACGAAAGTTTAAGGTAGAATCATGTGGTAAAATTAATGTTGGAATGGATGTTAGAATTAAAAAAATGTTTTTTTTTTTCTATGAATGAATGACGTGTCTGCGTGATTTAAAGTTTTTTGGGTGTTTTTTTCTAGAGATGCCACTCAATTTTCAAATAATAGTATCGATAATAGCATTGATACTAGGATGCAGAAAAATGTTATAATTCTTATGTGATTTCTAAGATTTTTTGTTGTTAGATTTTATTTGTTTTAAGGTGGTTGCAGAAGGGTCAATTTTATATAAAACTTTGACGCACAATACGCGTAGACGGTATTAATAAAAGTAATATTTTATATATGAAAAAAATAGTTTAGAAAATCTAGATGCCGCGTCACAAATAGCATGTCTACCCATCAAACTAAACAACTTTTTCTATGGGAGCAAATCGATCGGAGCAAATAAAAAATCAGCTGTTCCATATTAAACTGCAGTCTTGACGCGCCAGTTCGCGACTCAAATGTATGCAACAGCAGATTTTTTTTGCTCCGATCGGTTTGCTCCCATAGTAAAAGTTGTTCAGTTCGATGGGTCGACTCTTAGTTTAAAAGGATGCTAATTATATCAGTTTCACCCTGTATTGCAATAGTTTCCAATTCAACAAAAAAAAAATCTGTTCAATACAAATGTGTTTAGTTTGATAGTCTGATCATCCCCTTAATACGTTTCGGCTAATTTTGTTCGACCTTAGAAAATGTTCTTTTCATTTGTTGTTACATAATTTATTTACATATTATAAATACATGAAAAACGACTGCATGCAGCAGAGATGCGAATGTTGAGATGGATGTGTGTTGTTACTAGAATGGACAAGATTAGGAATGAGTATATTAGAGGAAGTTTGAAAGCGGCTCCTGTGAATGAAAAGCTACGCGGTAATAGATTATCGTGGTATGGACATGTGATGAGAAGAGATGAGCTTCATATTACAAGACGAATGTTGAATATGAATGTGGATGGCTGCATGAAGAGAGGACGACCAAAGAAAAGATGGATGGATTGTGTGAAAGATAACATGTGTAAAAAGGGAGTGTACGAAGAAGCGACAGCTAAAAGAGATGAATGGAGGAGGACGACATATTACGCCGACCCCAAATAATGGGATAAGGAAAAGAAGAAGAAGAAATACATTACAATAAAAAATGAATCTATACTGTCAATAGTTTGGCTTGAGAGAGGATTTTAATACAGCTACTTTGCCGAACACCTGGCTACTAAAATATAGAAACACCAATGAAGAACCATTGACAAGAAAAGAAGAAGGAACAGTTGGGCTGCTGTTTGTGTTTTACTATTTCGATATTATCGATAGTATGCATTAAAGGTAGAATTGCCAGTTATAACTATCCATAGTGTAATAGCCGGCAAACATCTTAAGCAATACCATCTTCTGCTTATCGTGTGGGCAGAGCCCTGGCGTCAGAGTTTTTTCAGACCGCCTTACGGCCTCTGACGTGGTTTTTATATAACGACTACTACCACCAGAGATAGTAGCCGGGACCAGCGGCTTAACGTGCCATCCGAAGATCGGAATCATTTTTGTTTTCACACATTTAGGTGATTTAGCCTGCAATGTCCTAACCAACCAGCAACCAACTGGGGAAAAACGCACAAAGTGACATTTCACTAGGTGTCCCCCGTGGGAATCGAACCTACGACTTCCATGTCGAGAGCCAATGCTCTTAACCAGGCACGCAGGCAGGCACGGAGGGAGCAATATCATGACTGTGCAGAAAAAAAATTGTATGAGAAAGTACTACTGCGTAAGTCCCTCATCCCCGCCCATTTTTTAAGTTGATTGGCGTGTACTAAAAACCGTACCCGCCTATCCTCTTAACAGTCATATCGATAGCAACACATATCGATAGTCTTCTCCAAGTAAAACTATCGACAATTCAGCAACACTATTTCATTCCGAAACGTAAGTTTTTATGGTCATTTTGTCACCAGTCTCAATGTCATAATCATAAGTTATAATATAACAGGTTTCGGCATTATTGATCCATGCTTTTATTTAAACACGCAAGTATACAGGGTCCTTCTTAATATGCTGACACTTTTTTAAGGGAATGATCAGACTATCAAACTGAACAACTTTCTCTATGGGACCAAAATCGTTTATTGAAAAAATTAAAACCGTTGTCCCTTACTTTTGGATCCAGTAGGTTTGCTTTTGTTAAGTTAAAAACTTTAATTAAATTAAAATAGGGGTTGAAAACGGATTTCTGTTTTGCGTTACCACTGCGAAAGTTTGCTTGAAGCACTGTTTGATGGTTTGATCATCCCCTTAAAAAACTAAACGAATATCTCTGACTACCCCCTCGGGGAATAAAGTCGTGAGCATATGCTATGCTTAAATTTTTTTTTTATATAATTATGAAACGTCCTTTATTATAATCCTAATTTGTAACTGTTTTTGCTAATCTGTTGTTAAACTTTACTGATTTAATTGTGGAAAAAAGACTCAAAATATTTTTCATCCTGTTCAACTTTGACGAATATTAATAATTAACAAAATCATTTGGGAAATAGAATAACATATTACAAAATTACGGCTTCTTCAACTCCTACATCTATCTATCTATACTATTATAAAACTGTAGCGGGAAGTTTGTCTGTACATTGAAGATATTAACAAAAAAAAAGTTACGATATGGTTTTTAGGTGTCCCTGATTCCATTTCACCAATTTTTGGATTTTTTGTCTGTCTGTTTGTTTGTGTGTTTGTTTGTTTGTTTATTTGTTTGTTTGTTTGTTTGTTTGAACGAGTATCACGCAAAAACTACTGAACCGATTTTGATGAAACTTTTTTTGTTTGATTGCTTATGATCTGACTTAAAATCTGGTATATAATTTATCTCGCTACATTGACGGGAGCCGGAGATATAAACATATAACCGCAAGTGCAACCAATGTACGGTGCCATTTCAATTTCAAGTAAGTAACACTAATTAAAATTAAAAGACTTGTAATAAAGTAAGCTAATTCTGAAGACTGTTTCATTTATAAATAACGAAAATAACAACAAATTACAAAATAAATACCAATAATTATAAATTTTATCACTGTCCAGTGCTGATGACTGCACCGGTTGTTAGAGTAACATTGTTTTTCTTTTTGGCGATAAAATCTTTCAAACTCCATGGAGAAAACCTTTGCATAACAAAAAAAACCTTAGGACTGGCCACAAGAAAAAAAGATTCGAACTACAAATTTCTTGACATTTTGTAGAATTAAAGTGCAACCAAAGCAGGAGTAATTATTTAAAAAAAAACTGCACGCCAATTTCAAACAAAGAGAATATAATCATGATTTCAAATCAGCAGCCGAAAGATGTCTAAAACTCGATTTTTAATTCGGAATGTTTTTATTTACGGTGTAATCACACAGTGTGATGTAATACACATTTTAAGCAAGACTGGATAATAGTTAATATTTTAAAGCAATTATAAGACAGGTAAGAAACTATTTTGAAATACCTTAAATTATTACTAAAATACAAACGAACGAACTCTAACAAATTAATAAGGGTCGGTTTTTATGCCGCCGATGCGATGTGCCGCCGTGCATTTTGCGCCCGATTCGATTAAGGGGATAATATATTTTTCTACGGCGCTCCATCAAAACGAAGCTTAGTTTAAACATTTAGTAATTAAAGTAAAAAATGAATGGTTTTAAAACAATCTAGAAGCCAATATCTGTGATTTCCTTTTAAATGTTTAGTTCTAAAGTTATCTTGACTCAAAGTTTGTAGTCCGTGCTGCGGTCCGTCCGTGTCGTATGTCGTCCACCATTTGGGCTCTCTCTGAGGAACCTGCCACAGCCCTACGGACTGTCGCTTGATATGAGCTTTACATAAATTAATGTAACATTCGGCAATAGCCGACTGCGTTCTTCCGGACGAAATTATTCGCTGGAATCCAGACGCATACGTGTTGCCGTTGTTTCAAATGCACGCAAATTGACAGCGAGTGCTGACCAGGCCATGTACCCGGACTTTAGATTTTCGATATAACGCGACCGTTTCGGTTCCGGTCCGAACTTCATTGTAATAGAGTTGACATTGGAACGATAACTTTCATGCAATTGCGACGTTCGAATGTCCGGGTCAAGAACAAAGAACATTGTATATAGTATTCGTCCGTCCCTGCTGTCAAACGTCAAACGGTGACGTTGCAGTAAAATGCGGCCGGCACCGATTTCGCGCGCATCTGACCGAATTGCAAGATGTATATGGTCCTTCTTATATGCAGACAGTTTTTTAAGGGGATGATCAGACCATCATACTGAACAACTTTCTGTATGGGACCAAAGTCGAAATCACGAAAAAAAATCAACTGTTCCATACAAAACTGCAATCCTACTCTACAAAAATGTATGGGGCAGAAGATTTTTTTTCGCGATTTCGATGTTAGTCCCATAGAAAAAGCTGTTTGATGGTCTGATCATCCTCTTAAAAAAGTGTCAGCATATTAAGTTAAATAAATAAAAAATAAAGTAATATAATATATATAATGCACCCCGACGCGTTCCGTTCAGTGATAAAAATACTTAAAAAATAATTTTGTATCTGCCAGTACACTTGATTGTTTTCAGTAATGAAAAATGTCATCACGAAGAAGAACTAATAATCTCACTAATATTATAAACGTGAACGTTTGTGACGATGTTTATAAGGTTGTAATGTTGTATGTTTGTGGCGCAATCACGCATAAACGTTATCGTGTCGACTTCAAATTCTGAAGTCGCTAAATAGTAGCTTGCCAGAATCGGGCAACCTATACTGCACCGTCGCTAGCGGTCATGAGCTCCTCCTGCGTGCAGATGTAAGGGCACGCAGGGCACGATGTGAGATGGGCCATCGTTTGTGGAGTTCCACACAAGCAAGTCACATTTTGCGCATCCGAGTATCCCCACCTGACCATGTTGTCCTTACTGCGACCGACCTGGGTTCGAAGTCGGTTTAAAGACTTCCAGGTCGCCCAAGGCAAGTCATGTCTAGGCGGGACACAAACGGCTCTCAGACGGCGACACAAATGGAGTTAGGTGGGACACTTTTTGTCGCCATAGAGTACACCTTGCTTGCGCTGGGCCAGTATTCAGGGGGTCGACACACTTCATAAAGCTGCGTCGGCTTGGCAGCCTTTGCGGCGCAGGAATAAAGCCATGCATGGGATGTCGTGTGTCGTCCACCATTTGGGCTCTCTCTGAGGAACCTGCCACAGCCCTACTTACATCTGGGGGCGCTATGCTAGCCAGTGGCTAAAGCAACTGTACCGGAGTCGGTTTCAAGCAACCAGTTATAATCCGACACGTTTCGTTTAGTGCCGGTATCCACCAGCTTGGCGTGGGCAGATCGGCCCCACACCGGGCACGCGTATTCTCCAGCGGAGAACGCGAGAAAAATAATTAAACAAATAAATAAATAACGCTCACAGGCACAAACATTATTTTAAGTATCCCAAACAAGCAATAAAGGCTTTTTATTGTGGAAACCATACAACAACGGCATAAACATATAACATCCAAGACCGAACCGGGACTCGAACCCAGGACTCTGGTTTGGCAGTCCGGCGTGGTAACCATTACACCAACCTGGTCGGCAAGTACTAAAAATCCTCTTTCTTTTAACCTTTTCTAAAGTTAGTGTTCATAATTTTATCGTAGTATTGTTTTCATATTAATAGATGGCGTTGGGTGTTTTTTTGAAGCAAGTACCATACTTAATTCACGCTCAAGACATCTCAGATATTCGGTCTTACAGATTTGATTGTATAGTTACTTACCGGCTGAATTCGAAAAATAATTAAATAAATAAATAACGCTTACAGGAACATTGTTATGATTCCAAGCAAGCACTATAGGTTTTTTATTATAGAAACCATACAACAACGGCACAAACATTTATAACATCCATGACCGAACCGGGTTTCGAACCCAGGACCCTGGTTTGGCAGTCCGGCGAGGTAACCATTACACCAACCGGGTCGTCAACTATCAAAAATCAAGTTTTCAAAAATTTTATCGTAGTAATTTAATCGTAGTATTGTTTTCATCTTAATAGATGGCGTTGGGAGTTTTTTAAAGCAAGTATGCTACAATTATTAATTCAAAAACTTAGCTATAGCAGGAGCTTACAAATTTAGTTGATTATATAAGGTCTAAAAAAATTAGGTGAAACTGTTTTAAGGGTATGCTCATACCATTAAACTGAACAACTTTCTCTACGGGACCAATATCGAAATCTCGAAAAAAAATCTTCTGCCCCATACATTTGTGTTTGCAGTTTTGTATTGGACATCAATTTTTTTTTCGCGATTTCCATATTAGTCCCATAGAGAAAGTTGTTCAGTTTGATGGTCTGAGCATACCCTTAAAATAGTTTCAGCTAATTTTGTTAGACCTTATATTATCGTTGTAAGTATATTGATTGTTTGAGTCCAATCTGAGCCAATGCTACGGAATGATAACCTTATTTTACAGAAAGGATGAATTTTGTTGCAGTAAATCTTGCCAAATTTTTGTTTTGTTTGATTTTCGGTCTCAATTATGATTTTTTGAGGGTTTGTGCTACTTAACTATAGAACATCATTCTACCACAACGTATAAAAAGGTACCTACGTATCTAAAAGGTCCTTCTTATACTATAACACCACAGGTCGGTAATGTAGCTACTTACATAATTGAAAATCTTTTTTAGCAAATTGACCATTAGCTTGCTAGAATATTATTATTTTAGCTCTTGCCTTCACCATTTTACAGTAGCCCGCGTGGTAGAGTATCCTCTAACGTTGTGGAGGTCTGTGACCCGCAGTGGGTCGTAAGATGATTATTATGCTGCTCGACATAAATGAAAAACTAATAAACGACGAACAGTAGAAAAATTAAAGTGATGGATCCAGTGAATGACTTTTAAATCTGATACCTACAGAATTACTTGGGGTACTTTCTGATTTTGATTTAGCTTAAGTTCATGACTTTCTTATCTTATTATGGGAAATGGCAAGCCAGCAACACTTCGACCCAATGGTATCTTTTGTATTGACCCCTACATATTATTTTCTTCATCCTTGAAAAACTTGGAAAATGAGGGAGGCAATAGCGTTCAGGGTAAGAGACATGTAATGAATAACCATCTCTCAGGAATCACATACGTTTACCCACCAAGACATCGCAGTCACACAGTACAAATGTTCCATGGTTTCCTCCTCCTCTCCACACGCTCGGCAACCGGGATCTAGAGTGAGCTTTATCGTGCCTGTTGCGTAGTGCCCGGTGAGGGCTCCAACGATGGCACGAGCTTTGCTCCTGCTGTTGTTCAGTATGAACTGTGGGATTCGTGGTGTTATATTGCTGTTATACTCTGACACCAGGGCTTTGCCCACATGATAATAAGAAGATTGCTGATGAATTTCCTGCAGTGTTGCAGACCCGAGAGGCCAGAGCATTCTAGCCTGTGACTTTTATTAGCCCATTCCTTAATCGCCATTCTAATGTTACATGCCAGGATTCCTAGACTTGGTTCGGACCATGACCTTCATGACCTTAGACGAGACATAAGACAAAATTACATGTCCACGCAGACGAAGTCGCGGGCAAAAGCTAGTACTATTATAAAACTGTAACAGGAAGTTTGTCTGTACATTGAAGATATTAACAAAAAAAAAGTTACGATATGGTTTTTAGATGTCCCTGATTCCATTTCACTAATTTTTGGATTTTTTGTCTGTCTGTTTGTTTGTGTGTTTGTTTGTTTGAACGAGTATCACGCAAAAACTACTGAACCGATTTTGATGAAACTTTTTTTGTTTGATAGCTTATGATCTGACTTAAAATCTGGTATATAATTTGTGCGGACGAAGTCGCGGGTTAACGCTCGTTATATAATGAAATTTTAAACATGGCGTGAGTCACGACAACCCGGAGAAGACCCGTCTAGTGAAAAATAGAGACGAGAGTCGGCCACAAATGAAATAGAAAATTTTAGCGGCCTGATTCTACAGGGTGTTAGGGTAAACTGTTGCCTTACTTTAAGAGGTGATTGTACCCATGATACTGAACAACTCTCCCAAAGAAACCTATAGGGAATTCGCATTTTTTTCTCGACTTTTCATACAAAAGTTCTGTCAGCTGATTGCATTTAATATGGGTAATGGGAAGCCAACATTTTTTTTACGAATTTCCTATAGGTTTCTTAAGGAAAGTCGTTCAGTATCATGGGTACAATCACCCCTTAAAGTAATGCAACTGTTTACCCCAACATCCTGTATATCGTTGTCATCATAATACAAGTTCAGGCCCTGTACCCGGACTTTCGATGTTCGATATATCGCCACTGTTTCGGTCCGCACTTAAAGTTCACGTAATTGCGAAGTTCAAATGTGCGGGTAGAGGCCCAGGCTACATTCTGGTTGTGACTAGATAATTTGCGTTAAAATGTCCAAGATATTTAAAAAAATATGTAGTTTTCATAAACAGCAAGCAAAACCCGGAGACAATAGTTAGCAATCAGTAAAAATAAAGAAGTAATAATAAATTACAAAACAGCCTTCTGGTTACACCTTTAGAAAAATGTTTTAATGTTTCTTTTGAGACGGTCAAAATAAAAGCTCGTAAAATAATCGGATTCCAGAAAGAGATATTTCGCTTACTGTTTAACTTTGGTTTACATGAGGTTCATGCAAAAACAACTAGTTATACTGCAAAAGAAAATCAACTGTTCTATAAATTTTGGTGGATTAGCTATATTATAATTCTCGATGATTTTTTTTTTCAATTTAATTATTCGCAATATTTTGCACGATTTCAATGTTGGAAATGTTTTCCGTGGTACACACGGCGACACATCAAGCTACGCAAAACCAATATTTGCTGGCCGCGTGACGTTATACATTACTCTACCTACGCGCGGCCAGCTTATTTTGGTTTTTCGTAGCTCGATGTGTCGCTAGTAGTACATAGGCTAGGACCATTCTTTTTTACCCGTGGTTCTACCAGTCGAACCACGAGCAATTCACATTACCTGTGGTTCGCCTGCTAGTTTTAGTGGCAGTCTATTTTGTCCGTGGTTCTTCTATAGTATAAACCTGTTTTCTTGTAAACTCATACATACAACATTTTTTTGTTTGTTTTATTGTTCAATTCACACATCAACTCACGACTGAAATCCCTTTCGGGGTGGTCAGAAAAATTGCTCTACAAAACTCGTAACTTCTATATAGAGTAAAAAATTAAATTGGGAATGGAACGTCATGTGTTTGCCATTGGTCTATTTTTCTGTTTGAGCCATATATCTATGGCCAAGATTAAAACTCTTATTTCCATAATAAAATGGAAGTGGACATTGAAATACCCGATTTATTTATAATAAAAGAAGCATACTACTATTTGGAGAGCATCAATACTACAAGATGGGCACATACCTATAAAAATGGGTCTCGTAAGTGGAACCATGGAAAAAAAACATTTCTCAATGTACTACTGGGTCAGTTAGTCCAGGGGCAAAACCGTTTAATAAAATTTTAGTGGTTCGACTGGTAGAACCACGAGCAAAACCATTTACTACTAGTAGACCACGGAAAACAACGAATATTTCTAACTAAGCAGTCACTGTCGTCGATAATATTAGTATATCATCATCATCATCGCCATATAAACCACAACATATTTTACATCCTGCCCGTCTGTCAGAGGCCTCGTCCTAATATTTAAGGAACGCCCTCGCATAAAACTTTCGAAAGGTACTAATTTATGTTTTTGTTTAAAGATTAATGGTTTTCGATATTTTTTGTTCATGTTTTTGGTTCGAACCTATTGTTGTCGTGGTCTTTAGAATATAATAGGATTCCTAGGATGACTAGGTTTTATTGTTTGGTTAAAATTAGTCTGACTTTTTTTGTATTTTGTAATTTAGGTACAAACGGATGAAGTTTTAAATCTTAGTCATGTTTTATTTTGAGTAGATTTATTGTTTTGTTTTAAAACAAGGTTCATTCTTTAACGCCTTTAAGGGCCGTGTAACACAAGCTGTTTTTGAGTATAGCGTTGACGGAACAATATTGTCCCAATATCGTTACGATATCGCTCCGACATCAATGTGACATCGCCCTGCTATCGCCTTCTTATTCTGAAATCATTCAGTGTCGCAGAGGAATCGAGCCGATAGCATTCAGTCAAAGCCATGTGCTCGAAAATCGCGGCGATTCAGTGGCGACGTCGCGACGACGACGTTGTGACATCGCGTTCGATCACCAATCGCTTATGTGATAGGTCTCTTAGTTAAGAGACCTTAAGAGACCTATCATAAAATATTATAGTTTAAAAAACTAAAAAACACGCTTATTAACGCACTAAAAAGTAACTTAAAATATTTCTTACGATAATTATGCATCCTACCATTGTACACTTGTAAAACCCAAACTTGTTACTTTTTAATGCTCAATAACCAAGTAAAAAGCGTGGGGCGCATTTAGGTAGGTAACGTTTCATAGATTTCGACAAAGCACACTTATTTACTTGGTCATTGAACAAATTCAAATTAGAATTAGATATATAAGGTCTAACAAAATTAGCTGAAACTATTTTAAGCGTATGCTCAGACCATCAAACAAAACAACTTTCTCTATGGGACCAATATTGAAATCGCGATAATTTTGTTAGACCTTATATACTTACACGACTTACACAAAAACCTACGAAACCAAATGCGTTTTTGTCAGAGTACATGGTGTTAGGGTTGCATTACTTTAATAAAGGTTGATTGTACCCATGACACGGAACAACTTTCCCAAGAGAACGTAAGGGATAATAGAAAAAAAATGACTTTTCATACAAACGTAGGGTCCAGCTGATTGCGTTGAGTGTGGAGAGTCCAAATTTTTTGACATTGGAAATGTCTTTTCGTTCGCTCCAGTATAGGCCCCGATTTCAGGGAAAAGTGCGATCCCCTTATATCTGGGAGAGTTGTGAAGATATGATATCAAAAAAAAGACGCGTATTTACAAGAGCTGTAAGGTGCAAAAAGAATTATTCGAGAAAGACAAAAACGAAAAAAGATATGGCCGAAATAGTGAACCAAAAATTTAAATTTTTTCAGAATTTTTGATTTTGGCGCACGATATTTTGGAAACGAAGAATGATATCAAAAATTTGAGCTGAACAATTTAGTCAGCTACAATTTGAGCCTAAAACAAAGACGATCATGTTAAGGGTAGCCTAACCTTTTAGAGACAATATTTTTTCAAATACCGTAGATTCATTTCCAATGTGCTCAATAGTCGTGTGAGGCACGAAATCTGTGAATTTTTTGAAAATTTCCTTTTAGTTTCTTAGGAGAAGTTGTTCAGTATCATGGGTACTATCACCCAGTAAAGCAACTGTTTACCCTTACACCCTGTATATTGTATGTAACAGCTAATCTTGAAACGGTTTTGTAGCCTCGATTTGGGCCCTAATTTCAAGACCTCTACTCCTTTGTTTGTCCAGTAACAGCTCTACAAATATATTTTATACGACAACAATCTTGGACAATGCCTCATTAGGTACCTAGATCAATTATAGCTACTTACTTGTTAAATTATATAGCAGACGAGCGTTAACCCGCGACTTCGTCCGCACAAATTATATACCAGATTTTAAGTCAGATCATAAGCTATCAAACAAAAAAAGTTTCATCAAAATCGGTTCAATAGTTTTTGCGTGATACTCGTTCAAACAAACAAACAAACACACAAACAAACAGACAGACAAAAAATCCAAAAAATTGGTGAAATGGAATCAGGGACACCTAAAAACCATATCGTAACTTTTTTTTTGTTAATATCTTCAATGTACAGACAAACTTCCTATTACAGTTTTATAATAGTATAGATAGATAAGCCTGTGATAAATTGATGTTCAGTGACAATTTGCATTAAAATCGGTTCAGTAGTGTTTCCGTGAGTATAACACATATTAATTAATATTACACAATTTAAAACTGACCTAAGCTAGTAAAAAAAAGTTACGGACGAATTCCATAAAAACAAAAAAGGAACTGACATTTACCTTGAATTAGTGAATAATTACACAACCCACGGACTGAAATGTACGGATAATGGTGTTTTAGCTGTTAGCGTGACTAAATATTTGGTATAGGTACGTAATTAGTTTGGGATTTCGGATACGGATATGTATATTGAAAAAAAAAACTTGTTTGTTGGTGTATTATATTGTGGGTATAGCAAACATCTTCACCTGAGGACAAACAGTCTTGAGCTTAATTTAGGCATGTATTATATATATGTGAAATTGATATCATTAGCATCCTTTTAAACTAAGAGTCTACCTTTCAAACTGAATAACTTTTACTATGGGAGAATCGGGAAAAAGCGGATGAATCTCGACGCGCGAGTTTGCTCGACTCAAATGTATGCATCAGCAGATTTTTTTTGCTCTGATCGGTTTGCTCCCATAGTAAAAGTTGTTCAGTTTGATGGGTAGACTCTTAGTTTAAAAAGATGCTAATGATATCAATTTCACCCTGTATATTCAAATAAAAGCTCAAATTTTAAAATTAACCAAACCTGTAATCGGTTTCACCAAAATCGTAAGCAGATTCATTTTCAATTTTTTACTTTTTTTATTTTACAAATGTTTTTTTTAATTCTCATACAGACTATCCTTGACTCAATATAACACCAATATTAAATTCAGGCGAGTTATTACAATCTCATCCTCAGTCACTCTTTGTTAAGGCCCGCGTGACTGCTTAACACGTTCCGGGACAGTGAACGAGACACAATAGAACTTTTATTGTTATCACGTCTATAGCCGGTCACTGTCCCGGAACGTGTTAAAAACAAAGGAAACCTTATAATTCCTACGTTTCTAAAAGACATTGCTCAAGTGACGAAGTGAATTCGTTTCCGTCGTTTCGCAACTGCCGAATGTGTATGATATAAAAGAACAAATACAAATTAGTATGATAGCTGAAATTTTACACAGGATACAAGGAATATCGCGCTTCCCAAGGAAATGGAAATTATCCTTTTCTATCGTCGTCTAATTTAAATTTACCAGTTTTGAGGCGAAACGGGATTAGGCATTTTTCTTTAGATACTCGTAATCATAAATAATAATTATTTATTTGCTTTGAAATATTTGCAATTGTTTTAGCCTATACATTTTTCGGATATAATTAAATTACGGTTACGGATACTCAGCTCCGGTACATCTCTATTAAATATGGGGGTTTGCCGAAAACATGGCATTGGATACAATGTCATGGGTGAAATGAGACCATGGAAATAATGATAATGCTATGAATTAGCTGGAAAATGAGTTGGCACACGCCTAAGGTTACAGAAATGTTAAAATAATATACACATTTGGAGTGGTCAGAAACTATAACACAACTAAATTTTTAAGTTTGCAGCTGTAGGGAGGTGTATTTTAGCTTAATTATGTTTTAGAATTTAAGGAGATCTTTTGGATTCTTTAGGAGTTTGTATTCATGCTACCTATAGGACCCTTCTTGATATGCTGACACAATTTTCTCTATGGGATCAATATCGAAATCGCAAAAAAAAAAAAAACAGCTGCAAACAGCATACAAAACTGCAAACATAACTCTACTCAAATGTATGGGACAGGTGAATTCTTTTTGCGATTTCGATATGGGTCCCATAGAGAAAGTTGTTCAGTTTGATGGTTTGATCATCCCCTTAAAATAATTTCACCTAATTTTGTTAGACCTTATATACAGACACGCTAAGTTTACAGTTTTGTTATACAGTGTTCAATTTAATATGACGGTTTTCTAAGACGATGATCAGACCATCAAATTGAACAACTTTCAATCAACATTCAAAAAAATCATCTGTTCCATTACATTTTGGTCGAGTAGAATTGCAGTTTTATAATCGGAGCAGCAGATTTTAATTTTTGCGATTTCGTCCTTGGTTACATAGAGAAAGTTGTTCAGTTTGATGGTTTGCCCATCCCCTTTGTACCTACCCTATCATATCATATCATATCATAAACTTTATTGCATCCTTGAGGTATTTACAGATCTTAAAAATAGGTTACAGCGCATCTCAGGGACCCTGTTAGGGCACAGCAATTTTAGCAACAGTGCATTTTATAATTAGATTAGATGTAATTGAATATAATTAAATTGGAAATAATGTCAACTATAGTTATAGTTATATGAGTAGACCGAGATATTTTCATGTAAGTTTTGATATGTTGTAGCTAGAAAATAGGGATTTTATAGTTCGTCGTCCAGTATTTTATAATACGATTTTTGATATAATATGTCCCGTTATGTTGACTTTCAAATTCTTCCAATTGAAACTTTACTATTATGATGCATTCAATGAATTATGAATTTGTTATGACTATATGAGTATTGTGACCTAATGTTGATGGTTTTTAAGGGGATGATCAGTACATCAAACTGAATAACTCTCTCTAATGGAACAAGGTCGAAACTACGAAAAAGAAAATCTGCTGTTCCAATCTTACTTTCTTTTTTAACTCTTTCGTCACATTGTTGGGCAAAGGTCTCCCCCAAGCTTTATTTAATCTTGATTTTTTTTTGTAATTTCAGGTTTGCTCCCATAGTAAAAGTTTTTCAGTTTGATGGTTTGAACCACCCCTAATTTGTGGTTTCTTTTTGATTCCACCCTACAGATATTTTACTCCGTGTCGATATAAGTTTAGTATGCTGAGGTAACACTCACACCGCAACATCAAGAAGGAATAAAGGAATTGAACTAAATACAGAAAAACAACCTAAATATAACTTTTAAACAAGCGAAGTCAACCGCACCATCACTAATCGCGAGTTAACACGAAATCAGCTAATTACCGTCCATCAAACAAGTTTAAATAAATCCTAACCAAAGTTTTAGTGCAATTATAAACTTCAACGTTTACATTTTAAAGGTTTAGGTTGGTTTAAATTATAATTAGGTTTTTTATTTATGCGTATGGCGAATATTGTTTGTAGGCATGAGTTATAAGTCCACATCCAGCGTCTGAAGCCATCGATGGGCCTCAGGTGTCAGGTGTGTCAAGTCCTCAGGACGACCCGGGTAAGCTCGAAGGGGGCACCGTTGTATAATGTGCTGCATCGTCTGGTCTTCGATCCCGCAGTCACACAAAGCAGACTCCGTCCAGCCCCATTTGTGTCGGAGGTAGTTGCACCTGCCGTGGCCGGTCCTTAGCCTGTTGAGGCGACACCAGTCCTTGCGCGGAAGGTGGAATCCCTAAGGCTTGACTGTAGGGTCCAGGTTTTCCTCAAGCGTTCCAACAGTTTTGCTTTTCCATTTGTACTTCCAGCGCCGCTCCAGATTAAAATCCTCGATTCTAAGTTTGCCCGCGGTGACGCAGGCCGGGTGCCGAGACTTGAGCCTCTGCGGGGGCGGGCTGAAAAACTTCGCGTGGATGGGCAAGTGCTGTCGTGGCGCCAGGCGGTCGGCTTCTCTCTTGAGCGCACGCATATAATTAGGTGTTTTGATGTCACGAATTAGGTTCTAGTCTTTGTTCTTAATCTACAGAACAGAAAGATTAAATTTTACCCATCTATGTCAATAGCTACACATATAGGGTCCTAAGGTGATGAGCAGACCAAACTGAACAACTTTTTTTATGGGACCAATTGCAAAAAAAAATCTGCTGTCCCATACAAAACTGCAAACCAACTCGAGCCAAATGTATATGGAACATAACATAAATATTCTTTATTTGCACACCAAAAATATACAGTAACAAAAACGAATAAAAAGAACGTAAGGGTACAAATGGCGGTCTTATCACTAAAAGCGATTTCTTCCAGGCAGCCATGGGATGAACGAACTCTTAAGTAAAAAAACAGCAATTTTTTTTTGCAATTTCGATTTTGGTTCCATAGAGAAAGATAATCAGTTTGATGCTCGGACCGAGCATCCCCTTAAAAACAGTCAGCATAATTAAGAAGGACCCTGTATATCAATAGCTATACAAATAAGGTAGGTACATAGGGGATGGGCAAACCATCAAACTGAACAACTTTCTCTATGGAACCAAGGACGAAATCGCAAAAATTTAAATCTGCTGCTCCAATTATAAAACTGCAATTCTACTCGACCAAAATGTATGGGACAGCAGATTTTTTTGAATGTTGATTGAAAGTTGTTCAATTTGATGGTCTGATCATCGTCTTAGAAAACCGTCATATTAAATTGAACACTGTATAATAAAACTGTAAACTTAGCGTGTCTGTATATAAGGTCTAACAAAATTAGGTGAAATTATTTTAAGGGGATGATCAAACCATCAAACTGAACAACTTTCTCTATGGGACCCATATCGAAATCGCAAAAAAAAAACTCAGCTGTTCCATACAAACCTACTCGACCTAAATTTATGGGACAGCAGATTTTTTTTTCGCGCTTTCAATATTGGTCCCATAGAGAAAGTTGCTCAGTTTGATGGTCTGATCGTCCCCTTAAAATAGTGTCACCTAATTTTGTTAGACCTTATATTTAAATTATTTGAAGAACATTTGCTTCTAATATCTTCCTATCTGCATCCACCATACAAAAAGTTTAAGTTGTGTAAAAAAGCTTATTTTAAACTTGATGAATAAACAAATAACTAAAAAGTATGGTCTTGCCTATGTAATTTGATGATTTTTTTTTTAATTCTTTTGTTTATTTTTGGAGCTTTTAACCCTGAGGTTACGTCAGCCCCATCGTGCCTTAACCATTAAGACTCTACAAAATGAAACAATTTTACAATGAAATAAAAACCTAACACTACCTAACGAATATACAAACACACACACATATTAAACACTAGTACTATAAATAAAAAGGTACACCATTTTAGCGTCTCCCGACGTAGGGGCGGCTAAAATGGTGACAAAAGAGCCTACATTCACAAGATTTAGATTTAGAATTCTGCTATGTACACTGTATTTTTTCTACTCTATGAAAATTTTGTTTCAGTTTTGTTTTGTTTTACAATAACACTTTTCGAAGCGGTGCGTGGTAGAATCATAAAAAAATATATCAGAAAGTTCTTTCTAAGATACTAATTTAAATATAACATTTTATTGATTGCAACAATGCAATTCACTAAGCGCAAACATCGTCACAACCTTGCACTGGCACAATTCGTCGTTGAAACACCGGCAAGCTTCCAATTTCATGTAGTGACACATGAAATTGAAAGCTTGCCGGTGTTTCAACGACGAATTGTGCCAGTTGCTAAAACGCAGTTGCTAAACGCTCATTAGAGTTAATCGTCAATTAAATCTCTTGATAGCTTTAACTACGTCAACAAGACAAAAAGTGACAGCAAGAGATTTAATGGAGGATTAACATTAATTAACGTTTCTGCGACTGAGTGATACTCATATAAAACCTCCGACGATCTGAAGGATGCGAGTTCGCCGATGTTTTTGACAGCGATGTGACGCTTACGCTCAGTTGCAGAAACGCTTATTAAAGTTAATCCTCCTTTAAACCTCTTGCTGTCACTTTTTGTCTTGTTGACGTAGTTAAAGCTAGCAAGAGATTTAATGGAGGATTAACTCTAATGAGCGTTTCTGCAACTGAGTGTTAGTGAATTGCACTCCAGGATGCCTGGTCTCCTTGCCTGGCCTTTAGATAATGTTACGTTATTGAATACAATTAAGTATTCATTTTGTAGTTACATTTTGTATCTTGTTTTTGTTTAAAATACATATATAAGGTCTAATAAAATTAGGTGAAACTATTTAAGGGGATGATCAGACCATCAAACTGAACAACTTTCTCTATGGGACCAATATTGAAATCGCGAAAAAAAAATCTGCTGTCCCATACATTTACATCGAGTAGGTTTGCATGGAACAGCTGATTTTTTTTAACAATTTCGATATTGTTCCCATAGAGAAAGATGTTCAGATTGATGGTCTGATCATCCCCTTAAAATAGTTTCAGCTAATTTTGTTAGACCTTATATATGTGTTGTAGAGTTTCTGGTCGCATCTTGTCTACAGTAGCTCCTTTTGATCTCAAAAAGCTATTTTGTAATAACCTTGTTTTTGTTTTTTAGTTATTTTGTGACGGTTTTTTTTTTTTTTTGTATTTTGTAAATTGGGAAGTTACAATAAAAAAAATATATTTTTATGTGCAAGCCTTAGTTCACCAATGCAGGATTAATAGACTTGACATACACATCAGAATTTCTATGTCAGTCAGCGCAAGCAATTAGTTGCTGGCGTGAAATGAAACATTTACAAATTCGTGCTCACACTATTTTTAGTAGGCTCTGCAGGTGAATTTGACATTAAAGTTAGCAATCTTGAACTTTACATTAATCCATTCTATAAATAAGTGCACGCAATCGCCAGTTTATAAATGCAAGCAGACGGTACTAAAGCATCTTACTTAAACTTAAACTCTATAACAATTTTCATAAGGTTGAAAGTCTTAGGTGAAACGGAAAATTAAATATGTAATAGTGTGTTTAGTGTCAGTTTTTTTGGAATAGAAGTAGGTTATACTCCACCAAGGGGGCTAAGTGAAGTATTCTTCTTATCGTGTGGGCAGAGCCCTGGTGTCAGAGTTTTTTCAGACGGCCTCTGACGTGGTTTTTATGTAACGACTACTACCACCAGAGATAGTAGCCGGGACCAACGACTTAACGTACCATCCGAAGTACGGAATCATTTTTATTTTCGGACAATCAGGTTATTCAGCCTGTAATGTCCTAACCAACTGGGGAAAAACGCACAAAGTGACATTTCACTAGGTGTCCCCCGTGGGAACCGAACGCGCTACCTCCGTGTCGAGAGCCAATGCTCTTAACCATTAGACCACGGAGGCAGATAAGTGTAGTGTCAATCAGTCAGTCAGTTGGTCGCCACATTTTGGTCCAGTAGCCTTTGATATTTTCAATGGAACAACACTTTTTTGCGATTTCGATAATGGCTCCATTGCCAAAGTTTGATGGTCTAGACTAGAGCACCCCTTAATATTTATGTAACGCAATTAATTTTCCATTATATTATAATAGTCCTCCTAACAGTGTTCGGCTATGGCAACTTCGGCAACAAAATTATATTGAGATATAAATAAGATTAAATAACTAAATAAAATATTACTTACTATACTACTAAATTCGGATTATGATAGGCCCGAATACACCTCGCAAAACCGAACTTGGTTTTAAAAATTCGGTCACATGACGTGCAGTAGTTTTTCCCGGAGGCATTGTGAGTGGAGACGTAGGAGGGCTTGGGTCGAGTTTTCCGGATCTGATTTTTTGCATCAATTTCTTCTAGACGCATTCGTTCAAAGTCGTTAACGCTTCTATTAATGTTAAAGCGCCATTCCAGGTGATTCCGGTCTATTATCAATTTTACCCTATCTCTGTCAGTACGATAGAATTTTTTGAATTTAACAACTTAAAGTTTTCAGAATCTAGCACACAAAAGCTATTCCCATAATGCTGCAAAATATCCTGAATAGTTTCTAAACTACTGTTTTATCTTTGTTTTAACTCTAACTAACTTTGAACTATGCTTATGGGTTACAATTAGGCTGCCACGAACGATGATATCCTGCACGGAAGATAACTTGGGCTTCAGAAGCTACATTAGAGGCCTGCGGTTCGATTCCTGGCAGTTGTACAAGTTCTTCTAAGATTCTTCTCCTTATCGTGTGTCAGAGTTTTTTCAAACCACCTTACGGCCTTTGACGTGTTTTTTTTTATTTAACGACTACTACCACCAGAGATAGTAGTCGGGACCAACGGCTTAACGTGCTATCCGAAGCACAGAATCATCTTTCTTCTCAGACAATCAGGTGGTTCAGCCTGCAATGCCCAAATCAACTAGGGAAAAACGCACAAAATAACATATCACTAGGTGTCCCCCGTGGAAATCGAACCCACGACCTCCTTGTCTAGAGCCCAATGCTCTTAACCATTAGAAAATGGAGGCAGGCATATTATAGCAGGCATATCTTCTAAGATAGGACCACCGAATATCCGTAGAGTTCAACCGACTTGATATAACTTTTATAGTGATGATGTTCAAACCACCACCTCAATAACATCGTGAAGAAACCTGCGCACTTCTACAGGGTGAAATTGATATCATTAGCATCCTTTTAAACTAAGAGTCTACCCATTAAACTGAACAACTTTTACTATGGGAGAAAACCGATCGGAGCAAAAAAAAATATCTGCTGTTCCATACTAAACTGCAGTGCGTACTAGACTCAAATGTATGCAACAGCTGATTTTCTTTTTGCTTCGATCGGTTTGCTCCCATAGTGAAAGTTGTTCAGTTTGATGGGTAGATTCTTAGTATAAAAGGATGCTAATGATATCAATTTCACCCTATATAAAGCGACAACACGTTCCGAAGCAGTGGTAGCTTAAAAAAAAGATTTGACGTTTGATAAGTGGGCTTCAAGCTCCTATATTGAATGAATTATTTTGACTTTGACTGTGTATTCATATATTTTGTTCTGCTTCATTATAAATTATGTGCCTGTACCACTCTAAATTAAGATTCATTTTTGACTGTATATAGCGCCTTCGTAGTAGTTTCTTAAAGCTGCTTCTTATGTAAACAAAACCAGTGCAGTTAGGCAGTTTAGATGAATACCAGCCCAATCGTGAGTTTATGTATGTATGTATGTATATAACATAAAACGTGTAAACATAACAAGTCATTACATACAATCTTTAAGAAAATATGATTGCTTAGAAACAAGAGAACATCTCTTGTATCGGACACAGAGCAAGAAACAGCATGAGCGGCCTTTATTCGGTTTTTTTATACGAATTTCTACTGCTCCCTGCACATGCTAAATTCAACTGATAATCGCTAATTTGCAATATTAATTAATTAAAATTGACTTCATAGGTTTTTGTATGAAAAAGTCTACAAAGACAAAAAAAAAAACACTTTTTTTGTAACCAATGACAATGACCAGTTGGTATACAAGTTTTGCGTTGGTGGTACAAAATAATATTGATAAAAACTGGAAAATGTATCTCATATGTTTGTTTAAAATAAACTATTTAGAATTTCATTTCATCTATTTATTCCATATAAGAATAGAGCAATTTTGTAATTATTTATTATGATTTTAATTATGTATGATGTATTCATACATAATTAAAATCATAATGGGTATATACAACAGGTGGTACAATAATAAGTAAAATTTATAAAATACTTAACCTAATCTAAATAAAGAAAGAATAATAAAGAATATTTATCTTATCTTATCTAAATAATAATTTGGAATAAGTCTACAACAACAGCAAAAAACAGCGTTAACGTAAATCGACCATTTAAGCTTGGGAGTTGTGCCCCTTCGGGAATGTGCCCATTATGCAGGCTGTTTACATATTATAATTTCAGATCATTTGTAAGAATGATCGTGCAGAAGAGCACTTCTGTCGTTTTTATATGAAACATAAAGTAAACCTTCCTAGTACGTAGTACCTTTAAACCAATTTATTATTTTCCATCAATAGATTCGATATCGATACTCTTTAATATTGGATAAGTCTGTAATATGGAAATTCCCACCTCGAATAATCGCTAATAAACTCTGACTGACGGAACTACATAGATTTTAAAACTTTATTAAGTATCTAACAAGCAAGCGAGAAATGTTTTAATGCTCTGCGTTTCAACCGCAGACCGTTGGCATCGAAATATACTCACAGAATTGAACCCAATAAGGAAGTATCGCTAGGGACAATTTGAACGGATTGCTCAGAAATGCGTTGTTGAATCTTGATAGAATTTGTGGGCAGAGATGTGCGAATTATGTACCTCTATAGTATTGTGTAGTACTTCTACATGGTATAAAATGAATTCAAAACCTGGAACGTTATTGATAACTGCAACATAATTTGATGTTACTGTTTGATATTGGTTAACCAAGCGACTCAAAAAGGCTGTTTTGGACATACCATCTTCTTCTTGTTGTGTCAACTCCTTAATTTTGGTGGTTGACCATCATTACGGCTGTTCCGGCCCTGAGGATTGTAGCCCTGAAGAGTGCGAGACATAGAAATCAAACTCTAGTGTGTCACTACACACACATGCCTTTTGAAACACGTTTCGTCTATAAACTGTAAATAAATAAATAAATAAGCGTTATTTATTTATTTACACATACATTGTAATGATCCCAAGCAAGCACTACATGCTGTTTATTATGGAAACCATACAACAACGGCAAAAATATTATAACAAACAATTGATTCATCACGTATCATCGAAAAAAATGAGGGGTCTATGCTATCGACTAAAAGACATTTCACCAATTGTTCATATATTTCACTTTTACATTACAAACTGTCAACACACATGCCTTTGTCATACCATCAAGTATTAAATCAACGACTTCTTTTATTATCTAAAAACAAACTTTGTTCTAAAGAAAACAGTAGACTCTGTTTAAATAGTAACAGGTAAAGTTCACCTCTATGTCTGAAAAGAAAGATGATTCCGGGCTTCGGATGGCACGTTAAGATGTTGGTCCCGGCTACTATCTCTGATAGTAGTAGTAACACGCAGAGGCCGTTAGGCGGTCTGAAAAAACTCTGACACGGGCTTGCTGCCCCCACGATAAGAGGAAGAAGAAGTATACATAGAATATACAACGTGTTAATGAATTAACGCAAAACTAGAAAGTAGTTTGTTTAGAATCGAGAGCAGAATCCAATTATCATACTTTCAACATAGGTAATTTTTTTCAAAATAGTAAATAATTGGTTTGTAAAATTTTAAATTTACTGAACCCGATGTCAACCCACCCCACGGGCACACTCATCCTACTTACTACCAAAACAAGATTATTAAAATGTATCCATGAGTTGAGTATGTTAGCGCTTTCATTCATTGCTGAAATGATTACAAATCATTTTTGCCTCAAAACTTAAAATGCGAATAACTTTAAACTTTAATTATCAAAATAATGAAATTATTGTTTCATTCGAATTATTTTGTTATAAATCAGTTGGGGTGTATGAGGTTTTGCGCTTATTCATTAACACGTTATATATAGTGGATAATATGAGATTAAGTGTAATTAGACATAACGTGTTTCGGAATGACGTAGTTAGTGAACCTGTTACAATAACTTTAAATATAGAAAATGTCTATATTGATAATGATAACGGTATACGAGTAGACAATGGAAGCTGACTCAAAATTCCCATGAACTTCGTGTGTGGCTATCGGTCTTCCTGCTACCAAATAAGACTAGAACCGGGACGTGGAAGGAATTGATTGTATTTTTTATGAGCCACGCTTTTCGAGTAACTGTTTCATTTTATACGATTGCGGTGAAGGTTTTAAAAGGATGGTATTTGTTACGTCGATTGTTATACAACACGAAATTTCAATCGATTACTCGAACTCGACTTTACCTTATTTAAAAATTGCTCACTCAACTCATCCTCAAATATTTTGAATTCTCTGTCGTAATCTCGAGGTTTCTTCAAAGGATTTGTCGAGGAATTTGTAATAATGGTGGAATTTGAAGTGCATAGTTATTTTGAATTTGTTAATAAAAAATATACAGGGTGAAATTGATATCATTAGCATCCTTTTAAACTAAGAGTCTACTCATCAAACTGAACAGGTTTTTCTATGGGAGCAAACCGATCGAAGCAAAAGAAAAAACAGCTGTTTCATACTAAACTGAAACAGCAGATTTTTTGTTGCTCCGATCAGTTGTTTAGTTTGATGGGTAAACTCTTAGTTTAAAGGGATGCTAATGATGTCAATTTCACCCTGTATAAAAAACAGAAAGGGAAAAATTAGAGCAAAAAACTGGTTTATATCATAAAAACGGTATTACTAAGCGTCAATTTAAGGTGTAATTATAGTGCATAGGTACTCTAAACAAACAACAAATAAATAAACCTGCCAAGTGTCGCGCAAAAGATCCTGGAGAAAACTAAATTTTTTGGCAAATAAAAAAAGTTGTAGTTGTAGTTACGGAACTCTTGGTTCGCGAGTCGATCTTGCACTTCGCCGGTTTTTCTTTTTTCCGGAACCACCCGGAGGATTCTTAGTCAGAATTTCACAGCGGCGGCGTGGCGGTTATAATAATGTATCATACACAACTTATATACCATGCAGTTTCTAGACTTCCGTATTAGAGATATTAAGATTAGTCATAGAAGGACGAGGCTTAACTGTTAAGGTTATATTCCGATATCAGGGGTGAACGACCGCGCCCTCTGTCAACTAGACGTAGAAAACTGTGGAGTAGACTATGTTATATTTTGTTATAAAAAAATTTCAGTTACACATAAATCATCATCCGAAAAAAACTAATGCCTTTTTCACCGAAAAGCAAGATCCACTTTATGATCTCTTTATGATTATAAAAGATCAGATAAGATCTTCAGAGATAAGCTTGCCCTATGTAACTGTTTTCTAAATTTCGATTTGACAATGTGTGTTTACCGTATGCACCACATATGCACAATAAATTTTTTTATTATTTTTAAAAAAATAAAGGTTTCCATATCGAATAACAAATAAAATAATACGTAAATATACCTAGTATTTGTATACCATTAACACGTTCCGGGACAGTGACCGGCTATAGCAGTGATAACAATAAAAGTTCTATTGTGTCTCGTTCACCGCCCCGGAACGTGTTAAAGACCTTTTTTCTCCATTAGCATCAAGCCATATAGCTAGTAGTATTATACTCGTGTATCATAAAAAAGACCATTAAAGACCGTTTTTTTTCAAGTTTCTCCATGTATTTTCTAACCTCACAATATATTCCACATAAGGTCTCCGAATGCTCATTACGGCCACCATATTGGCTGCGTCGTTATCTCACTGTTGGTACGCACGACTTCTAAGACCTAAAGGGTTAAGATATACAGGTTGCTTTCAATTTTGAATTATTATAATTCTGGGAGTTAAGGGAAGGAGAATTGGAGAGAATTTTGAAATATTTTATGAGCAGTGGAATTGGGAGGTTAGATAAAAAAGAAGATCGATAGGAATTAAAACGGGGTGACAAAACTACGACGTGGGCTTATGGTACCTTACTGTACTTGCTTTACTTTCTGCGGTGCGACAACCCTTGGTAGGTCCTGCCCTGCTCTAAAGTTGAATGCCATCTGTGGTGATCCCTGACTTTCCTTCTCCAGGTGATAGAGTTGCCCATGGCACTCAGAACTTCCTAAATACAGTTGATCCATCTCTTATTCGGTCTTTCGCGCGGCCTTGTCTGCTGCTGTTTCAACTGGGTCACTGTTTTGGGCGTCCTGCTCTCCTCCATTCTTTCAACGTGTCCAGCCCATCTGAGATGCTGCGATGTACTTATGTAGAATATATTTCTGTGTTTTCGTTTTTAGGTACTGACCATTTCTACAGATTTCAACGTATAGATAACGTTATAATAATGACAAAGAAGTGCTCCTCGGACGACTTCTGTCTTATCTCCCGCAAAATCAAAAAAGTTTATGAAAATTACGGAGAGAGATCGTAAAACGATATACCTTCCCGTGGACATATGAGGCGACTTAGAGACTCTATATACCCCTAATATCCTCTATATATAACGTTTTAGTTCTAAATGCAGTTCGGACCGTAGCGGTCGAGATACGCGGTCGAAAATCGAATGTTCGGGTACAGAGCAAGGTTCTTTAGCAGTAATTTTGTGGGCGAAAGATAGCCTCGTCTCCACTTTAAACGTCATCGTGAAACCATCAATATGCAAAAGAGCCTGTAAAATGTACGCTTAAAACATAATTGTCAAAACAAGGATTCAGAGCATCCCGAAATGGTCATGTTTTGTGCTCATACCAGAAAGAAAGAAAACATTGATATCGTATGGTATTAGAAATTCAAGAAAGTTGCGAAAAAGAGACAGGACTGGCAAGAATTCCACTGACTCCTTAATAAAATGAAGTTAGAAACACCACCTGTATAAAGTTTTGTCTGATGTACAACACTTAAAACTATGGGGTCGACGCAGACTAGAAGATGGATTGGAAGGAGGTTCTGCGAGAAACCCCAGCGTCTGTAGTAATTTTATAATTTGTTAAAAAGATTGCGCTTACGGATGAATGATCTTGTTACAGTACGACCAGGAAAATAATTCAATCTTCGTTTGCGCAAAGTAGTGCAAAATCGGGTATTCTCTATCTCGCTCCAACTCGAATAGCAGACTATGGATGCTTCGGTAGCGAAAAGGGCGCGAAAGCAATAAGCCAATAGCGGCAAGGTGTCACATCCTGATTGGTAAATATAATTCGCGCGCTTTTAAAATTTGTCAACTGCGCAGGTACATCGGTGAGACCTGGGTGAGACTTAAAAACCTGGTACTACTGTACTTGTTGTTTGAATTACCGCACGCCATTACATAACTACGTACATAAACAATAGCCCAGTCATTTTACGGTTTGAGCCAGGACTAATTAGTAATAGATTTTTTTTTCGGTATAGTCTTTAAGAGTCAATTTGAGCTTAGAAATGTACCAAAATTAAAAAAAATCCCGTCACTAAAAGTCCCAAAATTAAAATTTTGTTTCTCGTTATAAAAAAATTTTTTTTTGCACCTATTTAAGGCATTACCATTATACATTCTTGAAACACGGTGTAAATATTGTTGTTTACTTAGAAGGTTTTGAAAAACACAATCGTATTTTCTAATAAAAACCTCATTTTTAAAATTTCAATGCCTATTTTATTGCTCAAAAATAATTTATATTGCTAAATCTAATTCAAATTCATTGGTATTAATATTATTAATTTAAAAGCCTTCTGGGACTCACAATTTTGATTTCTATGTTGCGTAGATAGTTTTTTTGTCACTAAATAGTGCCGGTTACAGTTTAAAAGTCCAATTAATAATTACTTCCCACCTCTCCTAACAAAACTCTGTAAAATGACTGGGCTACAACGAAATAATCCTTTTCGGGATGGTCAGAATCTGCTCCATCTGTGTTTAGCGCGTAGCCTACACTTATGCCACAAAGATATCCTGCGAATCTGACTGCTTTTCTATGAACATTTAGCAGTGGCCGTAGAAATCGACTTTACATCATCATCTGTTATTGTTTCTGGAGAAATGGTTTTCAAAGCTTCCGGTAATTTGCTTAAAACTTGTAAGTAAAAGTACTATATTTAAAAATAAATTATTTAAACACTTTACTAGCGACATCTCTCTATCGTGGTTCGTACTAAAAACGTGACTAATAAGTTCTTCAGTAAACTGCAGCCGACGTAACTGGCCCGTGAGCAGGATAACATCGCAGTCAAGGTTTGTTTAGTACCCAGATTTATATACAGATGGCGCTACCTACATCTTTCTACCAGCATTATTATAATTTAGTATGCTCTATAATCGCACCAAAATACACTGAAAAAAGTTTCTTGTAATTTTCAATTTTGTTTGGTCTAACAAAATTAGCTGAAGCTATTTTAAGGGGATGATCAGACCATCAAACTGAACAACTTTCTCCATGGACCAATGTCGAAATCGCGAAAAAAATATCAGCTGTCCCATACATTTGTGTCGAGGTATGTTTGCGGTTTAGTATGGGAACGTTGATTTTTTTTCGCGATTTCGATATTTGTCTCATAGAGAAAGTTGTTTAGTTTGATGGTCTGATCATCCCCTTAAAATAGTTGCAGCTAATTTTGTTAGATCTTATATATTTGCTAGCAAGTCCAACGTTCCTAATAACATTATATTCTGGAAACATTTCAACCGGCTGCGGCTGCAGAAACTAATAAACTATTATATCTGGACACAGATTCTTTGTCGGATTTCAGTTCTTTCTTCTTATCGTGTGGACAGCAAGCCCTGGTGTCAGAATTCCGCATCTAGTATGGAAAGTGCAAAATTTTATTTGAGAATTTCCTATTGGTTTCTTAGGGAAAGTTGCAGCATTGGCTCTCGATATGGAGGTCGAGGGTTCGATTCCCACGGGGGACACCTAGTGAAATGTCACTTTTTGCGTTTTTCCCCAGTTGGTTAGGACATTGCAGGGTGAATCGCCCGATTGTTCGAAAAGAAAAATGATCCCGTGCTTCGGATGGTACGTTAAGCCGTTGGGCCCGGCTACTAACTCTGATGGTAGTAGTCGTTGCATAAAAACCACGTCAGAGGCCGTAAGGCGGTCTGAAAAACTCTGACACCAGGGCTCTGCCCACACGATAAGAAGAAGAAGGGAAAGTTGACCAGCATCAATGGTACTATTACCCCTTAAGGTGGTTTCAGTCCATACAAAAGTTTGACGCACAATACGCGTAGACGGAATTAATAAAAGAAATATTTTATATATGGAAAAATAGTTTAGAAAATTTAGTTGCCGCGTCACAAATAACATTTACAATTTATAATATAATTACGAAGATATAAAGCTTTGAAATTTCTCGTACAAAATTTTCAAAGCTTTATATCTTCGTAATTATTTTATAAATTGCAAATGTTATTTGTGACGCGGCAACTAGATTTTTTCCATGTATACAAAGTTACTTATATTAATACCATCTAGGCGTATTGTGCGTTACGGTTTTATATAAAATTGACCCCTCTGCAACCACCTTAAAGTAATGCAACTGTATGCCCTAACACCCTGTAGTTTCAATGCCAGAAATAAATGGAAATCTTTGAGTCGTGTATGTTTGAAACTATGAATTTAAACGAAAATCTAAAAAACAGAGATTATTTACTAGAATCGTATTTAAAAATGTTCATTGACTTTAATTGGTTAACATCCAAAATAGAATATACCATCATTTGTATGAGCGCTATAACTGGTATATCTTCTTAAATTAATTTAACAGGCTTTCTAATAGACTAAAGAAATACTTAGCAAATTAAACAATAACAAGCGAAATAAACGTTCTGAATTGAACTCGAATTGTATCGTAAATTTCATACAATTGCCAATCGGAATTCGGAATTGTAACGGTTTTAAAGGGCTATTAAAAATTAATAGAAACACAAAACAATTAAGTACCTTTTGTCTTGTTGTTAAGTGTCTTAAATCAATGTTACTATACAATGTTGGTTAATTTGTTTGTTTTATTGATTTGATTAAAAAAACCGGCCAAGTGCGAGTCGAATCTCTGGCAATTTGTGTTCCGTGCTGACAGTAATTAAGAATGCCAGCAGGACCTAATTACTAAGCTTCGAAATTGTAATAATTTAACTAAGACAATTGACAACGATTAAACAGTAAATTAAGAAATTAAAAACTAAACTAAAACTAGGACGTCTTTTAATTGGGTTTTATTAAGTTTAATTTTAAATCAGTTCAAGTTCAATTCTCATGTTTTTGTGTAATAGTTCTTTTTGTACTGTGAATCATGTTTCACTATGTATAAAATTTTGTGTGCATTAATTTCACCGCCTTAGGTCTACGAATAGGAATATACAGGGTGGAAAAAAAAGGCCGTGGTTGGAGGGAAAGTACCCTTAATATTTATGATGGCAAATTTTACTGAAAGGAAACATTCCTTTATTTTCAAATTTTATTAAAACTGCATTTAAAGATTTTCGAAAAATCATCTGCTTGAGCCGGGAATCGAACCGGTGAAACGTGAAAAAAAACATCCTGTATTTTATGATACCAACCGAAAGAGTCATTCATAAGGATCAATTTCTTTTAAACAAAATAGTATCTTAAATTAAAGAAAGACCAAGAAAAATGATTTTTTTATTGTTAAACTTACTATCTAAAGAAAAACTTATACTCATTCTTTAAAGTATATAGTGAGTAAGTTTAACAACGCAAAAATCATTTTTTCTTGGTCTTTCTTTAATTTAAGATACTATGTTGTATAAAAGAAATTGATCCTTATGAATGACTCTTTCGGTTGGTATCATAAAATACCAGGGATAGGCCCAGAAGTGCAATTCACTCAGCGTCACATCGCTGTCAAAAACAACGACGAGCTCGCATCGTTCAGATTTTTTTTTAATCAGATCGTCGGAGGTTTTATATGAGTTTGACACATGACATTGAAAGCTCGCCGTTGTTTCAACGAAGAATACGTAGTACTTACTATCTCTATGCGAAGAATTTAAGGTTGTGTCGATGTTTGCGCTTAGTGAACTGCACTGCAGGTTTGTGGGATAACACACGATGACGCATTGACGGAGCGACAGACGTCAGTCTGTCATTTGTGAAGCAAGGAGTTCTATGAAACCGCACGTAGAAGCACACACGGTGCGTCAATCCGTCCTTGATCATAAATGACGGACTGACGTCTGCCGCTCCGTCATGCATCATCATGTGTGATCTGGAATTAAATCTAAAACCTGGAGCATGCGTAGCGAGCTCAAGAAGAAGTGAGCTCGAATTTTCGCAGTATTAGGTACATTCCGATCACATTAACCTACTTTTTAAGAAGTGAACTCGAAAGCGGAACACAATGCAATTAATATAGTGTCTATTCTTAAAATGCCTTCGTGTTTTTCATTTGAATTCTGGTGTAGTCTGGTGGTCACGCCCCAGTATACAGGGTGTAAGGAAAAGTATTATTAACCATTAAACCACATACTCTACCCATCAAACTGAACAACTATTACTATGGGAGCAAACCGATCGGAGGAAAGGATAAGAGAAAAAGAAAGGAGAAGAGGAGGATTATTGCGTTATTGTGGTTGGCGAATCAGACTTTTTGGCTGCACAAGACTACAGGATGCTCGTCAAAACTATTAAAACAAAATTAGAAACCATCACAAACACAAACATAATTATAGCTGGACCTACATATATCTGTGGCAAACCTCTATACAATTACAGAGTTGAAATATTTAACAGTATCCTGAGTAGTGACATGGGATCGCATAAATATGGAATATTCTTTGACTCTAACTATGACTTAACGTTTGATATGTTTTCTACGGTTTCGGGAAAAATAAATCATTCTGGAGTTAAAAACATACTCAAAAATATGGAGAAAATAATGTCGATTCCAAAGAAAACAGATAAACCAAAGCAGTCAAACAATGATAATGACAGGGTAGTAAATAGTTCTAATAATTTTTTTCGTATATAGGCATATAAATGTTCTGCATCAAAATATGGATGGACTTGTCAGTAAATCAGATATGTTGACGGTTTGTTTAAATGAATTAAGTACAATTTCTAAATCCATTGATATTCTAGCTATTACCGAACACAACATGATCAAGGGCGACGAGAGTTCTCTAATAATTCCAAATTATAAACTAGCTTCCGGTTTTTTTAGGAAAAGTAGAAGTGGCGGATCTTGCATATTAGTAAAAAATAACCACAAATATAAAGAACTAGAGGACATTAACAAACTTTCTATTGAAAACGTAACAGAATGCTCAGGAATAGAACTTACAGAACACCGAATATATATTATTTGTATTTACAGAGTTCCAAAATCTATAAACACGAAACATCGTTTTGAAATGTTTTTCCGCATACTAAAACATATTTTGTCAACATATGGGCTAAAAAATAAATTAATCATCTGTGGTGATCTTAATATTGACACTCTCAAAAATAATAAATATACACGTTTATTGGAAGAATTACTAACGGTCCATAACTTTAAGTCTCAATTTAAACAGCCAACTCGTTTAATAAGTGGAACCTGTCTCGACCTTATCATACATAATGTTAGAGGTTGCAAGGGTGAGATCATGGAATTGGCATTGTCAGACCATACTGCACAAATCCTTACTTGTCCGGTAAAAAAAAGCTGCTCTATTACACATTGGTATGCCAAAAAGCGAGATTATTGCAAAGAAAATATTATTAAATTTAAAGATTGTTTGGGTCAGCTAAGCTTTCTTGAGGTTTATGAAGCAGCTGAGCCTGATATTGCTTTTGAACATTTTCATAAATTATTTAAATTGTTCTATGACCTATGTTTCCCGAAAACAATAATTAAAATAAATACCACTAGAAGACCCAAATGGGTATCAAAGGGGGTAAAACTTTGTAGTAGAAGAAAAAGGGAACTGTTGTGGAAATACAGAAAAGCACCAACGGAAACAAATAAAAAGATGTTTCGAATGTATGCAAAACGGTATAAAACTATAATAAATTTAACACAGAAATCTCAAAACAACTATATGATTATGAACTCTGTAAATAAATCTAGGACTACTTGGCAAATAATAAATAGAAACAAATACAATACTCCGAAGGAAAATATAACAAAAATTATTACAAATGGTAAAGTCGTTACAAGCCCTGGGGCTATAGCCGAGGCCTTCAATGACTTCTTTGCAGACATATTAAAATGTAATTCTGACATACGACCTAATTTGAATTTGACATCTTATCAATTTAATTCCATATTTATGAATCCAACTAGTACTCATGACATTCATAAAATTATTGTATCTTTAAAAAATACGAATAGCACAGGATTTGACGAAGTAGTTACAAAAGTTGTCAAAGAAGTATCTCGTATAATATCTCCAGTTCTTAGCTACATTATGAATCTATTAATAAAACAAGGAATTTTCCCGCGTATGATGAAACTATCCATAATAAAACCACTGTTTAAAAAGGGTGATAAAGTGAACATGAGTTGTTATCGACCTATAGCGCTCATACCAATATTTGCAAAAATATTTGAAAAGGTTATATATAAATCGTTTTATTCTTTCTTTGAAAAATATAAGATTTTGTCGCCACAGCAATATGGTTTTAGGAAAAACAAATCCATCAATATGGCAATTTACAACTTTTTACACACTGTGATGACAAATATGGATAGGAGAATTCCAACGGTGGCTCTGTACATGGACATGACAAAGGCCTTTGACCATGTGGACCATACTATCCTGCTACAAAAATTATATGTCTATGGAATAAGAGGTAATGCATATAAACTAATAAAATCATACCTTAGTGACAGGCAAAGCGTAACACACATTAATCAAATATGCCCAAAATCCAATAATGAATTGACATATGTATCGGAAAAGAGATCTATAGAATACGGGGTACCTCAGGGCAGTGTACTAGGGCCCCTACTTTTTCTGATATATATTAATGATTTGCCATCTGCAACCAATCATCAAATGACACTTTTTGCAGATGATAGCACAGTTTTATTTGCAAGTAGGGACATAAATAGCTTAAATACTGACATTACAAATTCTTTGACATCTATAATACATTGGCTTGACATTAATAATCTTCATATAAATCTGGAGAAAACAAAAATAATGAATTTTAGACAACGACATAATAATTTAACTAATCTTGACATTAATTATAAAGGGAAAAACATAGAAGAAATACAGGAAACAAAGTTTCTGGGTTTATATATCGACAGCCAAATGAATTGGAAAAACCATATTGACCATGTTTGTAAACGACTACAGCAATCCGCTTATGCACTCTATAAATTAAACAAAGTCGTAAATAATTCTGCACTCATGACGGCATACTACGGTAGTGTTGCGTCCATCCTGAGATACGGCATCATATTTTGGGGCAACTCAACAAATAAAGATTTTGCATTTAAAGCCCAAAAAAGGTGTATTCGAGCTATCTATAACTTGAAACAAATAGATTCATGTAGGCCGCATTTCAAAAAAATGCGAATTTTAACTATGCCAAGTTTGTACATTTACGAATGCGCTATATTTGCAAAATCAAACGAACACTTATTTAAATTTCACACTCGTCAGCGTCTAATAGATAAAATGATGGTGTTACCATCAAACACGGCTTTGTTACATAAAAGCTTATTCTGTAGGATACCTCACATCTACAATAAAATCCCTAAGATCATACGGGACACAGATGACCTTAATCTATTTAAAAGCAAACTGAATGACTTATTAATTACGAAATGTTATTATAGTCTTGACGAATTCCTTGCTGACAAATCCATCTAATGTACCAAATTGTGAACTTATTATTATTTTTTTTTTTTTTTTGCCGTTGTAAATACACCAAATTGTAATATTTGTTTTTATCAATAGTTATTTTTAGTGCATGTTTAAATTTTTTCTTGCTTGAAAATTTTTTATAATATTGTACGCCCATGTGGCAGGACATAGCTGAACTGTTTTATTTTCTATGTACAACTATTAATTTACCTATGATCCACAATAAATATATTTTCATTTTAAGAAAAAAATTAGCTGCTCCATACTAAACTCCATACTAAACCTACTCGTCTCAAACGTATGCAACAGATGATTTTTTTTTTGCTGCGATTAGTTTGCTCCCTTGTCATAGTAAAAGTAAAAAATAAAAATTAAAAAAAAAAAGTTCCTTATTTGATTACAATTGAGTGGTATACAAACGAATGAGTCCCTGACTCCCAAAGTCGGAAAACCGTGTATTGGGAGACAGTTTCTTCCCCTGTTGCAATAGGTATAAACCAACTAAATTAATTAATTAGGTACTACGTACATGATTTATCCAATGATATATTAGCAAATTTGTTCAGTTTGATGGGTAGAAGTACCTGTAGAAGCCATTACTCGGTACAAGACGTTTGACGTAGGTACTCCACTGCGGTGGCGTCCCTGATCAGCCTACCAGGTTTTTTCCAAGACAAAGTCACATCCAAAGCATTGTCTAAATACAAACTCAATATACTTCACAGTAACCAAGTTTATAGCGCATAAACAATCCGAAATCCGCACGAAATGAAAATTATTTTACGTACAGTCCATTGCATATTTTATTACCTTTAAAGCTCAATGTTTCTTAGTCATAAAAGTTATATTGTAGGCAGTTGTTCTGACTTTTTTGATAAAAAGACTTATATAAGGTCTAACAAAATCAGCTGAAACTATTTTAAGGGGATGATCAGACCATCAAACTGAACAACTTTCTCTATGGGACCTATATTGGAATTGCGAAAAAAAAATCTGCTGTTCCATACATTTAGGTCGAATAGGTTTGTTTGGAACAGCTGATTTTTTTTCGCGATTTCAATATTGGTCCCATAGAGAAAGTTGTTCAGTTTTATGGTCTGATCATCCCCTTAAAATAGTTTCACCTAGTTTTGTTAGACCTTATATATAAGGTGTAACAAAGTATTTAAAGGGGTGGTTTAGACCGTCAAACTGAAAAACTTTCACTATGGAGACAGCGCTACAATACAGTGTGTATGTAGCTGATAAAAGAACAACAATTCGGCATCTGAACAGTAGTTACTGAAGCAATTCAGGCTCAAATGTTCGGTCTTGAACTTCTGATACAAAAAAATATTAAAACTAATAAGACTGAAAAGGTTCAAACGTGCGGTACCGAACTACTGAGACAAAAAAGTCTCTAAACCTTGCCGAACTACTGAAACAAAAAAACAAAAAAAAACAAAAAGAGGGCAATTCGAGCCATTTATAATCTGCGTTGTCGAGATTCACTACGAGATCTTTTTAAAGATATCAGTATCTTGACTTTCTACATTCGATATATTTACGAAAATATTTTATACGTTCGGAAAAATTTGTATCTCCTTCCCAAAAACAGTGACGTTCATAAATACAATACAAGAAATAAAAATAAATTAGTATCCCCACATTTTCGACTCAGTAAGGTCAACACATCTTTCATGGGGCACTGTATACGCTATTATAATAAGATACCAGAGGATATTCTAAACTTGCCAGACAAAAAGTTTAAGTCCCATGTTAAACAAGTCCTCTGTAAAAAAGGCTACTATAAACTCGATGACTATTTGAATGACCAAAATGTCTGGTCTTGACAATGTTACTCTATGTAATGCAATATTGTATTTTAATTGTACTTTGTATATTTTGTTTTGTTAAAAAGATGTGTGTTGTAGAGTTTCTGGCCGCATCTTCTCTCAACGGAACACCTTCCGACGCGGTGGTAGATTCAAAAAATGACGTCAAAAAGCTATCTATGTGATATTATTTTGAATAAAAAAATTTTGAATTTTGAATTTTGGCTCGAATGTTCGACACCGAACTACTAAAACAAAAAAAGATCAAAATGTAGTTCGGTACTGAACATTTAATGTTCGCCATCTTGCCATGTAGTTTCAAGCTATAGCTAATGTAATTTTCATACCGTCCTTTTGCACTTTTGGGCGCCTCTTACAGTAGTACCAGGTTTATAAGTCTTACCGATGTACCTGCGCAGTTGAAAAATTTTAATAGCGCGAGAAATTATATTGACCAATCAGGATGTGCCACCTTCAATCCGTTTACGCTATTGGCTTATTTGTTTTCGCGCCCTTTTCGCTGCTATCCGACTTTGCACCCTTTGATTACTAAATGACTTCCGGTTTTGTCGGGGAATCGGTCCTGCTCTGCGTAAACGAAGATTTCCGAGCGGAATTATTTTTCTGGTCGTACTGCACCACGTGAGGGTTTAAAAAAAAAACATTATAATTTTACACGTTATTCAAACATCATGTGCCTCTCTTCAAACGCTGCTGTATACAGGGTGTAAACTTAAATGTCTTACCTACATACTTTAGGGGGTTCTTTAGACCATAACACTGAACAACTTTTACAATACTCCCAATATCGAAAAGATAAAAAAAAAAATCAAATATTATTGATTTTTAAACATGTTACAGCCATGTTGTGCTATTTCGAATCAAATTATAGATTGAAAAATTTGTCTCGGGCGGGACTTGAACCCGCACTTTTCCGAACCGGGGAACTGCGTTATGCTGGACTTGCGGGTTGGTTAGTTTGTAATAACTACCAGTAGATGGCGCTCACGTCCCCTTAAGACGCAACAGATTGAAAATTTCGTTCTCTGGGTAGTAGGCTCGGTGGCGAAATTGGATAACGCAGTTCCCGGTTTGGAAAAGTGCGGGTTCAAGTCCCAAAAATTTGATAAAAAAAAAATATTTGTTGTTCCATAGAAAATGTTAAATGACTACTCGGCCCATTTGGACCGTTATGTATAGAACAGCAGATTTTTTTTTGCGATTTCGTTGTTGGCTCCACAGTGGATGTTGTTCAGTTTCATGGTCTTAAGCAATCCCTTTTTATTTAATGTTATTTAAATATTATACACCATGTATATTCGGATAGAGTCACGTCTTGCGAGAGGAATATACCTCTCGCAAGACGTGACTCTACCCATCCTTATCTTTCCTCATCCTCATCCAGTGGTTCCCCCGCTATCTTTCTCAAGTTGGTTTTACGTCGAATACGACTATATTTCCTTGCATGAAACATATTTACCTAAATAAATATTAATACTCAAAAGTAATTTCCATTCCAAAACAATTTTCTTTATAATTCAATGCTACAGAAAATCTCGTAATATTTTGGAGGCACGTTTACGCTTTGGAAATGTCAGTTACTCAATACGTGACCTAATACGGAATTCGTGCAGAGAAATTGTTATTTCAGATTGTCGAGTTGAGGACTAAACTAAGAGACTACCTTAGGATTTGATTTCCAAGAAAAATTGTAGGCTTGCTTTCTACCGGAGAGCTGTGCAAGGCTTGTGCGAGGACTCGAAGCCACACAGCCTCGCACAAGCCTCGCTCACGCGAGAACAAACTCCTCTAATAGCTCTCTCGCTCGATCGCGTCGTAAGGACTAAGGAAATTGAAACGTTTCCAGGCAGTACATCTCACCTGACAGAACTGACCATTTCGCCGACCCAGTTGTATTGATTGATTACAGTATTTCGTTTTTTACTGGCTTTGTTCCAGAGACCTGATGGAGGTAGCGAGGCTGTAAGCAAGGAAAAATCCACCGGGCACAGGTATTCTCATGATTTCTTCCATAGAAAAACTAGTGCTAGTGATGCTACTCATACGTAAATTCCTGACAAGTCATTGGAATGAGTCGCATCCAGTCTAGTAACTCCACCATGCATGAAAGGCAAGACTTCTAGCCACTACACCACCACGGCATTACTTGCCTGAAACTCCTGACGCACTTGCGTAGTTCATAAGGAAGATCCCAGTATAGTTATTCTCTTATCCCAGTACCGTTATTCTTTTGGTAAAACAGAAATTCCTTTGCTGGTAGTAGTAGCAAAAATTAGCAAGTCAATTATACGATATCCATAAGCATTCCAGCCATTCATGAATATGAATGACCCTAGATTAGACGTATGACATGATGCTTCCAGATCAAGATCAGTGTTTATCCTTCTCAGTGTCTATCTTTTACGTTCGTATTATTGTTTTGGACATTAAAAATAAATTCACCACAGTACCCCACGGATGGCCAGAAACTTCGATACAACTCATCATCATCCACAGCCTGAATCAACCTACTGCCTGTTAAAGGATTTCTTTTGTTTATGCAACCATCCTCTGTCACCTGAGCATTTCGCATCCACGTAGTATCCGCGGCTTTCTCTATAGAAGAAGAAATTTTAAGAATTAGACATCGACCGCCTGAATGATAATAATATGGGCTCATTCCAATTTTTGAGCTACGTGACCACTACTAACTGAAGCTAACTTCACAGTCAGAACAGTGTTATCTCATATTTTGTGGCGGTGCCCTTTGCCCACATAACATAAAAGAATTGTATGTTAGGCACATTAAGTAAACGGAGTTCAAGCAGTCAACGTGGCCAAAATCGATCAGGAGCATAACATTATAACAAGTCCACTCGGTTTCCAGGCTTTTAGAAAGACGTTGAAACCAGTACCACTTGGAACTTTCATTCACTTTACCGAATAAGACTGGGACTCGAGTAATAGTGAAGAGGTTTCTCTCTCCAGTGCAAATATTCGACTAAGGGAAACGTTCTAGAAGTTTGCACATAAAACCCCTTTTTATTGGTCAAGCTAGCGTCTATGCTAAGGATTAATGAGGTGCAAGTCATAAGATTTATAAACTGCTCACAAAAAAACGAGAAATAGTTTATTCTTTATGATATTATAAAGGTTCTTGGATGGATAGATTCACTAAATTAAAACTCGCGTATGACCAGAATCCAAAGACAACTAGAAATAATGATTTGCGGAGCGTACTTTACCGTCTCGCTTGAAGCTGTGCTTGTTATTGTTGGATTAGTTTCAATAGAGAATCATTATAGAAATAACTAGGCAATACGATAGCGCTAGAGCAGAGAATGGCAGGAAAACTCCCGAAGAACAGAAAGCACAAACCCTGACGGAATAGGAAAACGTTTGGAAAGAGCCTACAAAAGGACCATGGACCAGAGAACTGATCGGAGATCTAAAGGCGTGCATACAACGACAACACGGAGAGGTGGACAGTAACTAACGCAGGTACTTACGGGTCATGGTGTATTTAACACATACCTACACGAAAATGGTAAAGCAGCTTCAGACAATTACGAGTACTGTAGAGAAGTGGACACACCCGAACAGAACACGCGATATTCGAATGCTGGGAATTCACCGAAATCAGAGCCAAAGTCCAAGGAGTGGAGCCAATAACATAATCTCATTCCACGCTATGCTTAGCAGCGGAGAGGAGTGGAAAACACTGTCCACTCTCCTTGCGGTCCATAATGATGAAAAGAGAAAAGGACAAGCGGGAAAGACCAAAATCCCTCTAACTTAAATCTGCCTCTTTTCTAAAGTTATGCATGATGTTTTCTGGAAAGGGTGGTGACGGAGTGGGAGGAGATTTTAGTCCGTAGGCTGCTGGGCAGCATTCCCAGTGGAGTCGGGCATACTGCATCAGAGTAGTTCCTCCTCCCTTAAAAAGAAACGGTTTAAGTTAAAGCCGGTTAAAACTAGTTACCATCGCACTTCTGCTTTTAGCCGTAACATCGATATTACCATTGCTGAGTAGAATCTTTCTACTGCAGCGTGAGTGATTGTCATGTGATTATAGCTTATGATGAAACGGAAACAGAGAAGCTTCAATCTTCAAACTTGTACCATGCATCAAGGATCACAATAGATACAGATGTCCTCATAAAACACAAGGCGGCCCGTCGGCAATAAAACGCAGATTCCTACTGAACTCCCATAGAGAGTTATATAAATCTGGTACGCCTTTTATTCTTTGAGAAGTGCCCTCAAAGTCTTGATATTGTACTATTGAAATTTGGCCTTTTGTTCTTTTTTATGCGGTATCCCAATTTTTCTTATTATTCAGGGTTGACTGATTGAATTGGGGGACTTATCAAAGAGGTGAATAAGCTGATACTGACTTTTTCAATGAAAGTAATCCATCTTATACAGAATGAAATTTAAGTCGTTTAACTAATTTTTAATTAAGACCCTACACAACAAACTGAATAACTTTTATAATTACAGTAAACGAAAATAAAAAGACAATGTACTGTTAACCCAGTAAAATTAGATAAATCAGATGAAATAATTTCCAGAGTTTCGGAACTTGGTTTAAACGTTCCTTTGGTCCCAATATGTTCAATCCAAACATAGATTAAATTATATTTATGGTTTTTCATTCAAGCTGATACGTAAATAACGTGTAGATTGTTTCATTTAATAAATTATATTAACGCAGTGAAAGGCTGTTATTCTTTGTGTTCTTAGTGTTGCTTAGCACCAGCGCCCGAAGGAATAAACACGGTGAGGAACATAAAATTTGAAACTATAAAGCCCTGGTGAGGGTGGGGTGAGCTCGAGGAAACTCTAAAAGTAACTTTTTCAGTTTTGCACTTATTTCTCGAAATCTGTAAGTCATATTGAAATGTTTTATATGGAAAAATTAAACCTGACAAAATTTCTTACAAAACAAGTAGTATGCATTTTTGTCATAGGACTTAACCTTTGAGGGCTACAGGGTCGTAGGTACTATCGATATTGTTTTCGAGGTCAAGAATAAATCAAACAGCCATACAACTATACAACTTGGATACCTAACATGCGTGAGAAATGCCTGTCTGTATTACATGCGTAGATAACTCAGGACATGTTAATTCGCATGTCCATTATGTCCTGATTGATAATTCACGTCCAAGAGACAGGGATTGCCTAATGGCAGTACACAAATGTGTCATCGGATGTGATGCTGGAGCTTGAATATCTATTGGTTCGAGTATATCGTCACCGTTTGTTATATGATGAAGCAATGAGATGTAAGGTGGTTGCAGAGGGGTCAATTTTATACAAAACTTTGACGCACAATCGGCACAATACGCGTAGTTGGTATTAATATAATTATGTAACTTTGTATATATGGCAAAATAGTTTAGAAAATCTAGATGCCGCGTCACAAATAACATTTGCAATTTATAAAATAATTACGAAGATATAAAGCTTTGAAATTTTTCATACAAAATTTAAAAAGTTCTATATCTTCGTAATTATATTATAAATTGCAAATGTTATATGTGACGCGGCAACTAGATTTTCTAAACTTTTTTTTTTCTATATATAAAAAATTACTTTTATTAATTCCGTCTACTCGTGCGTCAAACTTTTGTATGGACTGAAACCACTTTAAAGGAAATGTTCAGTGAAACTGGAAGGATGGAGTTACAATCCCAAAAATGCTGCTGTCAGATCGATCGTCTTCCATGTTTTTCTTGAATTTTAGAGAGCAACTAGAGTTTACCCGCGACTATTTCTGCACAAATTATATACCAGATTTTAAACCGCATCATAGGCAATGATACAAAAAAATTTTTGGAACAAAATATTCGAGTTGTGGTCAGACATCTTTTGATTAATAAAATGTAGGTAAAATAAAAATATAAACGTAGAGCGAGCGAAGCGAGTTCGACTTTTCTCCTAAATACAAATCAGTTTTTTTTGTACAATCGTGCAAAGTGACCTAAGTAAACACTATGGATCCAGCGAAGCAACTCGAAATTTTTAGCACCACATCTAAGCCAGAACTCTTCAGGATTATGTGTAGGTAGGCACTATAATTAAAACAGAAACTTGAGCGAGCGAAGCGAGCTCGACTTTTCTCTATTCTACGAATTAGTTATAGACAGATTTGCCGCCCCTAGTAAAGTGTCGCCCGGGGCATTTGCCCCCCTTGCCCCCCCCCCCCACCGCTACTCTACTGCATAGACAATCAACCTTATTGACCTTAAAATAAAAAGTATTTTTGTCTTTACTAACGCCATCTGCTGATCACTCTTCAGAAACGCCTCATTGAGTTTTAGGAGGTTTTAGGAACATTTTTAGTTCAGTACCCAGCCAAGTCAAGTAACTTTTAACATACTGCCACAAAAACGTAAATACCCTCACACCATTATCCTACGAATGTAGGTAGAGACGGCTTGCTACAATGTATAAGTCTGACATTATGCTTTTTGATGTGAAACATCGATTGGTGCGCCTTGGCAGCAAAACCGACTCGTATGTCGTGACGGAAATGGATCTCACGGCGGAAGTTCGAAATTTAAATTGGGATATTTCCGTATTGACAGCTGACAACTGCAACTTTGTTTTCGAAAAAAGCGCGCGAAATCGGAAGATCAGAAGACTTTGTTTAAAGATCATCTCAAAGAAGACTTATATTTATTTAAAGTTCCTCGCACACATAAGATTGAAAACAATCTTTCCTAGCGTCGTAGGCCAAGTTGTTTTGTAAAATGTTTCACATCTGCCGAGCGTCCCGTGTAAAGGGCAACTTTTTTTAAATATCTTGGTAATCTAGTCAATTGTATTCTGATGTCTAGAAACCGATACCTACAGACCAGTAGGCCTCGCATGCCACCCCTGAGAAAACGATAAAAATCGAGATGCGCTGGAGGCGATCCTTATTATTTTACGTATGTCGGAAAGAGCGCGCATGACGTTTTTCTCGTTTAAACGCTTTATCGTGGGTGGCATGCTAGCCGCGCAGACAGCCTAAAAAATTTACTTTTATACGCTTACAGAACAGAGCAGCTTTTATGATTAATGAAGTCTATCAATTTTCTTTACGAAATATTGGCTCTCCAATGTCTAAGACGTTTATAAGCCAAATTAAAAAAAGTTACGAGCGTTGCTTTCCGTTACACCCAGATTGATTAATGTTACAAGACTTTTAAGAGAGAGCTACATTTTTATAGCAAAAAAAGTTATTTTTTTCCGTCGTAAACTTTTTTAATAGAGCAAAATTAACTGTTGATGTGAAAAACAACATTGTCTTTTATGATACATTTTTTAATTATAATGCTTTAATGCCATGTATGAAAAATGGATGCCATTTTTGAAAAAGTGGAGCAAGATCGGCATATCAGTAGTTACGATGTAGCTGAAGAACAGGGAATTGACCACAAAACAGTTTTGGCGCATTTGAAAAAAACTGGGCACACAAAAAAGCTCGATATTTGGGTACCTCACGAGCTCACTAAAAGAAACCTAATGAACCGTGTACTCATTTGTGATTCTTTATTACGACGTAATGAAACCGAACCATTTTTGAAGAAGCTGATAACTGGTGATGAAAAATGGATCACGTACGACAAGAACGTGCGAAAAAGGTCGTGGTCAAAGGCCGATCAGGCTTCACAGACTGTGGCGAAACCCGGGTTAACTCGCAACAAGGTGATGCTGTGTGTATGGTGGGATTGGAAGGGCATTATTAATTATGAGCTGTTACCACCAGGCAGGACCATCGACTCTGAACTCTACTGCAAACAACTGATGAGGTTAAAGCAAGAAGTTGATAGAAAGCGGCCGGAATTAATCAACAGAAGGGGTGTGGTTTTTCATCATGATAACGCTAGACCTAACACATCTTTAGCCACTCAGCAAAAATTAAGAGAGCTTGGCTGGGAGGTGTTAATGCATCCGCCGTATAGTCCTGACCTTGCACCTTCCGATTTTCACGTGTTTCGGTCCCTTCAGAATTCTTTAGGCAGTGTCAGGTTAACATCACGAGAGGACTGCCAAAACTACTTGTCGCGGTATTTTGATCAGAAGCCCCAAAATTTCTATAGCAATGGGATCATGTCCCAAGATGTTACAAGATGGCAAAAAGTTATCGAACAAAACGGTACCTACATACTTTAGTTAAATGTAAATAAACTATATTAAAAAATGTTTTGAATTTTCTTAAAAAATGCGAAGAAACTTTTTCCCCGACCTAATATTAACCCTTAGCGGCCACACCTCAGCCAGGCCACATAGCGGCCACAATATGGGGTAACCTTATTCGTAGGGGGTAACTCATTACCCGATCCTGAACAACCAAGTTTATACAAGACATATGGTTTATATATATATTATTGGTTATCGTTGTTATGTAATTGTTTATATTTAATGTGAAATTTTATTTTGATTTTAATTGGATTGTTTTTATTTTGAACTAGTAACTTCAGCAATAATTTTTAGATTTGTGCTCTCTTTTCTATATTGTTATGCCCATACAGGGTGCTTCATTGATTAATTACTAAGATCTTATGTACGACTTCCTTACTATGTACAACAATGTGGCAATGCAATAAATATTTGAATTTGAATTTTATCGGTCAATTTATAGATGGCGTTCTAACAATATGTGAAAATTCAGCAAAAATTAGCTTTTTTTTGTTGTTTCTTTTTTTTGCAGATTATAGTTATCTATTTCAAAGGTTTTTGACCTCTAATTTTTTCTGAGCCTAGTAGTTGTACTAGTTACCCCTAGTTATTCCGTGTGGCCGCAAATGGTTAAAAAAGGGAGCTTTACGTAGAACTGGTGCACGCTTAAATCTAAACTATTATAAAACTGTAACAGAAGTGTGTCTGTATATTGAAGATATTAAAAAAAAAGTTACGGTATGGTTTTTAGGTGTCCCTGATTCCATATATTTTTCTTTTTAACGGGCATAGGCCCACCACACATTCCCACCGCTGTAACTCCTGTAAGCCAGGATCAATAGCGGCGACCATTCACAACACTGGACAATGAAGTCCAGCGAGCCCGGGGGATGACTCTAATCTGTCTTGGAACCCGCAATGAATTAATCAAAGAAGATAGGAGGAGTAGGAAAACGCTGATTCCATATCACCAACTTTTGGATTTTTTGTCTTCTGTTTGTTTGTTTGTTTGTATGTTTGTTTGAACGAGCATCACGCAAAAACAACTGAACCGATTTTGATGAAGCTTTGATCTGACTTCAAACCTGGTATATAATTTGTGCGGACGAAGTCGGTGGTTAACGCAAGTTAAAAATATTAGTATTTGCAGCAATTTTCTGACCACCACAAAAGAGAGAAGTCGTGAGTATATGTTTGTATGTTAAATCCACAGGTTAATGATTAGTCCGCAATAAAATTGGTCTCTCCAAGTATAATCGCTTAAAAAAAGGGTGTTTTGTTGAAAAAAAGATACGTGAAATCCAACAAAAACAGACATTATTTTATTACAGCCTTCAAATAACATATTAAATTAAAATACTTGTACATTAAATATGAACAAAATTTGTACCTAAATATAAAATAAGATAATTCAAATTCAAATAATTTATTTCAGACAAGATGTCCATATAGTGTTAGTATATACATTTATCTTACAGCTAGTGAATAACATCGAAACAAGCATACTACATACGTAATGAACAAGCATTTTCCTAATCATCCCACTGTTGGGCATAGGCCTCCCCTTTTATCCTCCATGCAACCCTGTCCTGAGCCAGTTCCATCCACCTAATAATATAGATGATGAAATTGATATAATTAGCATCCTTTTCAACTAAGAGTCTACCCATCAAACTGAACAACTTTCACTATGGGAGCAAACCTATCGGAGCAAAAAATATAATCAACCTACTCGACTCAAATGTATGCAAAAGCTGATTTTTTTTTTCTCCTATCTGTTTGCTCCCATAGTGAAAGTTGTTCAGTTTGATGGGTAGACTCTTAGTTTAAAAGAATGCTAATGATATCAATTTCACCCTGTATAAATCCCAATTGTAATTTTCGCTTCGTCAGTTCTGTTTTGAATTCGAATTGAATAGGTACTGTATACACTTTCATGTTTATAAATTTTTATGAAACGAGTAAAATAGATCAGTTCGATGGTCTAAAAACCACCTCTTTAAATATTATTAGAGTGTTTGTTACACCCTGTATAGTACTATAAAATATACAGGGTGTTCCTTAATTCCTATGCGGACAGTTTTTTGAGAGGATGATCAGACCATCAAACTGAACAACTTTTTCTACAGCTTCTTTTCAAAAACCTCCTTTTAGGTCGAGTAGGTTTGCAGTTTAGTATGGAACAGCAGAATTGTTTTATCAGTTGTCCCCTACATTTAATTTTGGATCGATAAGGTTTGCAGTTTTGTATGGAACAGCCCATTTTTTTGGAGGTTTAGTTTAGACCCATAGTGAGAGTTGTTTAGTTGGATTTGGATGATCTGAACAACAAACATCTCCTTAAAAACCAACTATGAAATAGTTTACTGCTTTTCAATTCCATCCACAAATCCACAAAGTGCTTAAGGTGGTTGCAGAGGGGTCAATTTTATACAAAACTTTGACGCACAATACGCGTAGACGGCATTAATATAATTAACTTTGTATATATGGAAAAACAGTTTAGAAAATCTAGTTGCCGCGTCACAAATAAAATTTGCAATTTATAAAATAATTACGAAGATATAGCTTTGAAATTTTTCATACAAAATTTTTAAAGCTTTATATCTTCGTAATTATATTAATTCCGTCTACGCGTGTTGTGCGTCAAAGTTTTGTATGGACTGAAACCACCTTAAAGTGAGTGTTAAAGTGACCACCTTAAATGCTACAACAGATACCTAAGTTAAAATAATTATAGTTGTAGCAAGTTGACTACCCCGAAAGGGATAATGGTCGTAAATATAATATGTTTGGTAAAATTCTAATTCGAGCGGGCAAACGGCATATCTCTCTTATACCCAATCACGAGAATTCCTCGCTAAATTAAATTCCACTCTGCCGCCTTTGTGCGCTGGCACATACAAACAGCCATACGTACAAGGTGATGGAGAAAATTGATTAGATTTTGTGACGGAAAAATTGGGACACCCTAAATAATACTGGATAAATATACTTAGGTTTACATTTACGAGTAATACGAGTTTTAGAAACTTAATGTGCGATTTTTAACACATAATCTTATCCTACTTCCTATCCTACCAATATTATAAATGTGATAGTTTGTATGGATGAATGTTTGTTATAGACTAAGAGATAAGTGTACTTTTTGCAACCATCAGCTGCTAGGCTGATTCAGTGTTTATAAGGTGTAGATCATCTCCGTGATGGGGATGGACCAGGTCTGCCTGCATAACTCCAGTCGGTTTAGAAGTTACTGATGTTTAAAGGTCAGTAAAAAATTTACGATCAAGCTGCTATTGTTGTAGTATGCACTGTAAGGAGATACAGCCGTTCAAAGGTCCGACCTTTGAACAGCTGTATCTCCTAAACAGACAGGCATTTCATGTCAGTTTTTGTACTGTTTACATAGCTACAGTGCACACTACAATAATAGCATACGATCAGCTTTGCATCAGATCGTAAATTTTTTACTGACCTTTAAACGTCTGTAACTCCTAAACCGACTAAAGTTACGCAGGCAGAGCTAGTTCATCCCCATCACAGAGATGCTCTACACCCCATAAACACTGAACCAGCCTTGCTGCTGATGGTTGCAAAAAGTACACTTATCTCTTAGTTTATTACTCTTTCACGCAAAAACTACTCAACGGATTTCGATGAAATTTGGCATACAGATAGACCATGGCCTGGATTAACACATAGGGTACTTTTTATCCGGGTAACGCAGACGAAGTCGCGGGCAACAGCTAATAATTACATAATTGCTACAGACTCTATGGCCTATCTACAGTTTTGCTGTTTACAGAGTGCTAGACTAACATAACATAACATAACATAAATATTCTTTATTTGCACACCAAAATATACAGTAACAAAAACGACTTAACAGCTGCATTACTTCAAGGGGTGATTGTACCCATGATAATGAACAACTTTCCCTAAGAAACCTATAGAAAAATCGCATTTTCTTCGACTTTTCATTCAAACGTTCGATCAGCTCATTGCATTTAGTATGGAAAGTCCACATTTTTATTGCGAATTTCCTATACGTTTCTTAGGGAAAGTTGTTCAGTATGATGGGTACAATCACCGCTTAAAGTAATGCAACTGTTTACCCTAACACCGTATATACAGGGTGAAATTGATATCATTAGCATCCTAAGAGTCTAACCATCAAACTGAACAACTTTTACTATGGGGGCAAACCGATGGGAGAAAAAAAAATCAGCTGTTTCATACTAAACTGGAATGCCTACTCGACTCAAATGTATGCAACAGCAGATTTTTTTTTCTCCGATCGGTTTGCTCCCATAGTAAAAGTGGTTCAGTTTGATGGGTAGGTAGACTCTTAGTTTAAAAGGATGCTAATGATATCAATTTCACCCAGTAAATGAAATTGAAACTATCGATTGTAAAACTATAAATGTAGAATGTTCGGAAACACAGTCCCTGAAGTCAAAATAGGGTATGAGATTTCACGAGTTCTCAAAATCAAGTTGGTAACAAACTCCTCAAAAGAGCAACAAACATAAATATTATGTTACATAACATAACATAACATAAATATTCTTTATTTGCACACCAAAATATACAGTAACAAAAACGAATAAAAAGAACGTAAGAGTACAAATGGCGGTCTTATCACTAAAAGCGATACCGCTATATGCTCTACCTTACTATAGATTAGAAAACTAAACTGATACTAAATAAAATGCAACAAATGCTCTGATACTGTCTTTGTATGTTTGCCGGTAATAAAGCTTGGCAACTAATTCCACATTATTATTCCTCTTTGTTGTGTGGTGCAAAGAATTCCCTTAGTAACACACAAGCTATATAAGGTCTAACAAAACTAGGTGAAACTATTTTAAGGGGATGATCAGTCCATCAAACTGAACAACTTTGTCTATGGGACCAATATCGAAATCGCGAAAAAAAAATCAGCTGTTCCATACAATCGTACTCGACCTAAATGTATGAGACAGCAGAATTTTTTGAGAAAGTTGTTCAGTTTGATGGTCTGATCATCCCCTTAAAATAGTTTCAGCTAGTTTTGTTAGACCTTATATAGTGGTCATAATACTAGCAGCTTAGAGTGAATCACCACTTAATATGGTGACGGTTTTTTAACAGAATGATTAGACAATCAAACTGAACAACTTTCTCTATGCTCTACAGGGTGTAAGTGACAGCCTAGCAAATACTGAAACGGTGAACTCAGACCCTGCTTTCGGGGAAGGTCTATGTTGAGCTGGGACCTATTTGCTTCTATAGCATACAATAAATAACATGTTGTTCTATTGATGTTTCGTTGTATTCTTGTTTTGTAAACTTGTTGTGAACTGTAATATTATGTGTGTGTTACTTATGCAAATAAATTGTTTATCTATCTATCTACCATCAAACTGAACAACGTTCACTATGGAGCCTACCTCAGGAGACGCGAAAAAAAATCAGTTCTCCCATAAATTTAAGTCGGGTAGGCACAGCAGTTTTGTATGGGACAGCAGATTTTTTTTCGCGTCTCCTGTGGTAGGCTCCATAGTGAAAGTTTTTCAGTTTAATGGTCTGAGTTCACCGTTTCAGTATTTGCTAGGCTGTCACTTACACCCTGTATACAAAGCTACAATCCTACTCGACTAGATCAAGTAGAATGGGACAGCTGCTTTTTTATCGCAATTTCAATGTTGGTCCCAGTAGTTGCTCAGTTTGATCGTCTGAAGCACCCCCTTAAGTATATACCGCATTTAAGTTTACACCCTGAATATTTTACTTCGTTCGTACTTCGCAATTGCCTGAAAGTTTTCGTTCCAATGTCAACTCTATTACAATGAAGTTCGGACCGAAACGTGCTTGATATATCGAAAATCGAAAATCCAGGTACAGGCATAGAAATTCTTTTGGTACAGGGCCAGAGATCTCATCTAGGGTTCGGTTGATTCGGCCATCGGCTTTTTATTATGGAAACCATACAATGGTTACATACCGAACGTAAGCTTCTAAGCTTTTTATAATGGAAACCATTGTATGGTTTCCATTATAAAAAGCTTAGAAGCTTACGTTCGGGATCATAACAATGTTGTATCTGTGAGCGTTATTTATATGGATAGAATATTATCGAAAAGTTCTCGAGTGGCGACTGCGTACCGGACCCCACTAGGTGGAGCGGCGACCTGGTGAAGTAGGCGGCGGGAACCCGTTGGATGACCGGCCGTTATGGAGATCCTTGGGGGAGGCCTATGTCCAGCAGTGGACGTCCATCGGCTGAGATGATGATTGTATTGTATTGTATTTTATTTATAAAAGAGACCTTACAGTAAATTGACAAAATAGTGCAGTAAAAACCAATTCAGGTTTATCCATACACTATCGACTCGTCCAGGACGTCTTAATTAACAGTTAGGATAACTAATATATATTTTGTACTTAATTACATACTTACAATAATGATTATGACGATTAACCAGTAATCATAAGGTGAAAAGCTTTTGTAGCGTAAGATATTAGACTATATCGAATCAGAAATGAAGAGATTTGCAGAAGAACCAGAGTAGCTGATAAAGCCCGCAACGATTGCTAAACTAAATGGGAATGGGCTGAGAACATTGCTCGCGGCACCGATTGCCGATGGGGCCGAAGAGTTCTCAAGTGGGCCGCGTACTGCAAAGCGCTGCGTGGGTAGGTACAAGATGGTCCGACGACCTGATGAAGAAGGCGCACCAGTTGGATGAGGGCAGCGTAGGTCCGGTCGTTGTGGCGATCCTTGCGGGACTAATCCTGCAAGGATCGCCACAACGACCGGTCCTCCGCTTCAGGCCTTTATACAGCAGTGGACGTCTATCAGCTGATATGATGATGATGATAGTTCTTTAATCAGTTTTATAGTTCCTCTCAAATTAAATAATAAACAACATAGTAATCCACGTTTGTACCACACACTAGCACAACAAAGTAATATTACTGCGTAAGTAGTATCCAAGTTCCGAGCTATAAACGTTCAGGTGTAGTTTCATTGCCCATGTAAAAGCTTATGTGGAACGGATCACGCCTAATGAGAGTTGAAGGCAAAGTTTTATTTTAGTTGCCCGAGTAAAATGTTGCTAATCAGTTTCTGTCAGGCGTATTGATGGACGACAGGAGAAGATTGCATCGTATTCAGAAGTGAAAGAAATTGCCCACGCGACGAAGTGTATTCGTTTCGGATCGTTTCGCAGCTGGCGAATGTGTATGATCAAAGAACACATACAAATCGTATGATAGCTGAAAGTATACACAGGATCGGAGGAATATCGTGCTTCCCAAGGAAATGGAAATTATCTTTTTCTATAGTGGATTTTCTTATAAAATTCAATTACCAGTTTTGTAGGCGAAACGGGATTGGGCGTTCTCCTTCTAAGGAAAATGAGCAAACAAAAAAGCACAAAGTATTATACCTACCGAATTTTTACCGAATCAAAGGGGTGGTTCAGACTATGAAACTGAACAACTTTCACTACAGGAGAAAAGGTAAAAACACAAAAAAACGTGTTTCTTTCATTTGAACGTAGTAACTATTAAAATAATTTGAGTCAAGTAGACATTGCAGTTTAGTATGGAACAACCAATTTTTTTGCGATTTCAGATTTTCTCCCATACCTAATAGTTTAATAGTTTATTAGGTACACCAACGACACATTCGCAAATTTGATTTAAAGGTTTAAAAAATACACGAGCATCGGGTCTTATGGATACATCACTTAAAGGTATACACAGCTTTGGTATGCAAATAAAGGTATACAAATTAATTAAAAGGTTTAGATAAGGTACAATATTAAGTTCAATTAATTAAAGAACAATTCCTCAATTTCATTACATAACATAACCATAACATACATAACATTCCAAGATAGTTCACCTAATAAAATAAGTCCCAGTTTAATGGTCTGAACCAACCCTGAAAAGGAAAGTGTTTACAAAATCATCCAGTCTTAAAATATCTCGGCACAGAGTAATTTATGCAGTAGCATTGAGGCAAAATACAGAATGTTGGACGGTAAATATTCCAGGCACCAAAACATACCTTATACTGCAACGCTTTGACCATTTGGAAAAATGCAATTCCTAACCTCTTACTCACAGAGGCAATCTTGGCAACCTCACAGAGGACTGACATTCAAGTGCTGTACAAACTTTCAGTAAATGTAAAATACACACAAGACGAGAGCAATATGAAATTCAACGCTTTAGTTTTAATATTAGAAAGGTACCCATACATAGCGTACGTACACTAGCAGTATCATCATCATCATCTCAGCCGATGGACGTCCACTGCTGGACATAGGCCTCCCCCAAGGATCGCCATTACTAACGGTTCTGCGCTGCCCTCATCCAACGAGTTCCCGCCGCCTTCACCAGGTCGTCGCTCCACCACACCGGACCCCACCGGTACGCAGTCGCCACTCGAGAACTTTTTACCCCCATCGGCCATCAGGAGGCCATCAGTTCTGCGAGCAATGTGCTCCGCCCACTGCCACTTTAGCAATTCTTTGGGCTATGTCACTACTACTCTGGTTCTACTGCGGATCTCTTCGTTTCAGATTCCATCTCGCAGGGAAACTCGAAACATAGGCACAGCTCTCTCCATTGTCCTTTGGGTGACTTTCAGTTATTTTATGAGGCCTTGAGCAGTAACTATATGATATTATAAAATAATAAATGTATATTACGGACAATCGTAGAAAATCACCATCCCAAGGTACTTTAATTCGTTTTGAAATTGAGTACTTTCGCAAAGTCGGGTATCCAACAATAACTTCGAGTGTTGCCTTTATAGGACTGCCAAAGCAATGATAAGGAAAGAGGATTTCGGAAGAGGGATTTCACTTTATTAACAGAAGATATTTAAAAAAATAAAAAGATGGTTTTCCAATTTCCAATCGAAAGCGAAGCCTCAAGTGCTGCCCTCAATCGTATCTCGAAATATCGAAACATTACGGATTTGTGTTTTGAATGTTAGTTTTAAGTTTTTACTATATTAACTTATTTATTTTTTATGTATATAACTAAAGATATGTACCCTAATTTGTTTTTGTGTTAATACAGCTACCTATTATTTGTGATTTGTATATAAGGTCTAACAAAATTCGGTGAAACTATTTTAAGGGGATGATCAGACCATCAAACTGAACAACTTTCTCTATGGGACTAATATCGAAATCGCGAAAAAAAATCAGCTGTTCCATAGAAACCTACTCGACCTAAATGTATGGGACAGCAGATATTTTTTTCGCGATTTCGATGTTCGTCCCATAGAAAAAGTTGTTCAGTTTGATGGTCCGATCATCCCCTTAAAATAGTTTCAGCTAATTTTGTTAGACCTTATATATTGTTTTATTTAAAAGATGTGTGTTGTAGAATTTATTTTTTTCGCTATCTCGACACAGGCAACATGTCTAATCAACCCCTTAAAAACAGGCAGCATATATTATTAATAATACGACCAACCTTTTTTTTTCATATTTATCCGGTAAATTATAAGGTGCCTTTTTCCAAATCCAATTAAAAATAAGAAACCATTCCAAAAAGGTGAGATTAAACCTAGGATTAAACCCTGTAATCTAGCTCACACTAAAATTTTAAACCAAACGCTCTCAGACCGAGTGGTCTGAAATGACCTGCTGCAAAAAGCAACGGATTTCCTATTCAAAATAAACTACTCTTCACAGTGAACCCACATTCACGCTTGTTTTAAAATGAAATATGCAAAAAAAGAAACTCTCGTTTAAGTCTACATTTATGCAAGGCGCTTACAATAAAATTTTTAATTAAAATAAAACAGACATTAGAAGTAAAAGACGGAAATTTTATCCGTGACTTACCAAAGTAAGCGGCATCTCATACGATGATTATCATAGCAATAACATTGCAATCGGCTGCAATGCGGGTTACAAAAATGAGCAAAAAAAAAAATATGCATCCTTGTTTGGTCAAGGCGAGTAGAGCACGAGTGAATTTGTGGCGCATCACAATTTTAATGATTTCTCAAGATTGAACATCAAAAATGAAAAAAAAATGCTATCCTAACTTAATACAAAAGCCTACAAGCTATAATATATAGATTCTGAATATTACGCTTTTAAGAATATCGAATTAAATGTCAAAGTTTTTGTTTCTTTCTTCAAATTTACAAAAATGTTTTCTTTAAGGTGGTTGCAGAGGGGTCAATTTTATACAAAACTTTGACGCACAATACGCGTAGACGGTATTAATATAAGTAACTTTGTATATATGGAAAAATAGTTTAGAAAATCTAGATGCCGCGTCACAAATAACATTTGCAATTTATAAAATAATTACGAAGATATATAAAGCTTTGATTTTGTTCATACAAAATTTTTAAAGCTTTATATCTTCGTAAGTTTTTTGAAAATTGCAAATGTTATTTGTGACGCGGCAACTAGGTTTACTAAACTATTTTTTCATCTATAAAATATTACTTTTATTAATTCCGTCTACGCGTATTGTGCGTCAAACTTTTGTATGTATTGAAAGCACCTTTATACAAAAGCCTACAAGCTATAATAAATAGGTTCTGAACATTCCACTTTTAAGCATATCGAATTAAATGTCAAAGTGACCGTTTCTTTCTTCAAATATATAAAAATGTATTTTTTAAGGCTTTTTAGTAAATAAGGACTTAGTACTTTGTTAATTTCGGTTTTCTTGATTAACATATCTCAAATATTGTGATGAGGGCGCCACTGAACAATAAAATAATTTTTAAGGTGACATCTTTTTATTTCAGGATTTTGAAACTTCTACATTTCCACTTGAATATTAGTAGGTATCTTGTGATTGGATGGGACGGGTTGTGTTATCAAATTATCATTATCAGAGAGAAACTGTTCTGTAGAAAGAATGTTCGTGTTCGCTCAGAAGTACGAAACTGCAAATTTCCCATTCAAAAAAACATAAAACTACATTACCTTTTAAAACGTTGTCGGGTGAAGCGATCTTCTACGGCCCAATTTAAATATTTCACCGTTCCAGATTGAACCTAGGTTTCCTATTGAAAAGAAAAAGCGGGTTAGGTAGTGAGGAGCGAACTTATGGCCGGAATACTTTCGGAAAGTTAATTTAGATCACTTTATTAGAAAAAGCAAAAGATTTGGCAGAAAGATTAATCTACTAATATTACTAACACACTTTGTACCTACGTATGCCAAATGATAACATAAACTAAATTAATTATTTGTCATTCGTTCATGTTCTAATAAAATACAAAGTGTTACCATTCCTTTCCACAACACGCTACCGAGGCGGTCAGTTTACATAAAATACTTGTCGTATTTCAGACCAAAAGACATACTTGGGAGGCCAAGCTTACAACTGAGTTTGTATTAATATTAATAATAACAAACAACGAAATTTCACAGTTCCAGATAGATTCTTTCGATCGATTCAATTATTCTACTTAAATTCCGGCTTCCATTCCGAAAATATTCACCCCTCCACTAATAACATCGTGTGGAGGCTTATAATTGGAGTTAAATTGAACTGTCCCATCCAAGGCATCTGAATATGCATTTTTAATTACAATTGAACGAAGCGAGTAGTGAAAAATCTTTCTGAATTAAAGTGTCAGTCGACCTGAGAGCTTGATTAGTGTTGGACAGTCTGTGAGGTCAATGATCTACATATTTTACAGGGTGTATGGAAAAGTATCATTAACCTTTAAACCACATACTCTACCCATCAAACTGAACAACTTTTACTATGGGAGCAAACCAATCCGCGCAAAAAAAACATTTTTTTTTTAATTTATTTATTTAATTTCTACATCTGCTCGCACATCCGGTAGAACAAAGTCAGAACTTACATTTCACAAACTGTTCAGTAGAGCAAAGTAAAGATTTAAAATTTTTAAATTCTAGATTTGGACTTGAAACCTTTAAAGAATTATGCTAAGTATGTTTTTATCTTAATAATCTATTTGAACTAACAAAGTGTCTTTGTGCTACCAAACGCGTAACAGGTGATGGAACATTTTGTCATTATTAACTCAGTTTAGTAAATTTTGACAGTTCTGACTTTGTTCTACCGGATGTGCGTGCTGTTCCATACTAAACTGCAATTCCTGCTCGTCTCAAATGAATGAAACAGCAGATTTTGTTTGTTCTGACAGGTTTGCTCCCATAATAAAAGTTGTTCATTTTGATTGGTAGAGTATGTGGTTTAAAGGTTAATGACATTTTTCTTTAAGCCCTGTATATTTTAACGGAAATTTGACAAACCACAGACACAGAAATTAGTTTCTATGCCGTATTTAAATAATTTCACAGACTTTTTTTTTGTTTTTTTTTATTTTATTGGGTCATAACAAAATACTTCGCTGGTATACACGGTGAAATTGATATCATTAGCATCCTTTTAAACTACGAGTCTATCCATCAAACTGTCAAACTTTCTAGGAGAAAAAAAATAATCAGCTGTTCCATACTAAACTGCAATGCGTACTCGACTCAAATGTGACTCAACAGCTGATTATTTTTTTGCTCCGATCTGTTTGCTCCTATAGTGAAAGTTGTTCAGTTTGACGGGTAGACTCTTAGTTTAAAAGGATGCTAATGATATCAATTTTATCCTGTATATCCTTTTAAACCTTAGGAGAAGCCTACTACAGCGCTATTTCAGCAAGGTACGATGTGGGATTAAGACATAGACATAGACATCATTTATATGCGTATATGATAATATTAATAACAGATCTTACAATAAATTAATCAAGTTCAGATAATATTTTACCATTTTGGCATGCAAAAAATATTATTATTGTGTACAATTTAACAATTTTAATAATTTCTGTCACGATTACATTGTTATAAGTTAATTTAATTTAAAAGCCCTCTCCACATTAGCTTCTTATCGTAGATTTTCATCTCATCTCGAGACTGCCACTTTTAGTCAATACGGTATTAAATCGAGATCGTCTAATTACGCTATTTAAAGCTTTTTGAGATTCGTTTAATAGCAGTAAAGCTACGTAACTATCTTCATCAATCCATTCTAACTAAAAAGTAAATCTTCGCTAGTCATTTTTTTTGGTGGTAAAATATTATAGTCGAAAAAGACTAATATTATGTCATTATTTTACGAAAAATTATTTGTCACCCCTCCGGGCGGAAAGCGTCAACTTTCGCCCCGCTGCGCTAAACGAAGTTGCCGCTTTCCACCTCTGTATCTTGTCAGTATCTTGACTTTCTACAGTCAATATATTGTCACGGATGCTGTGAAATGACGCAGCTATAGAAAGGCATTCAAAAATTCGGCCGATCTGTCAACAAGCTTCGTAGCTCAGCGGTCGAGGCATGGACTCCCATGCCGGGGGTCGATGGTTCGAGACTCGTCGAAAATAATTCTAGATTTTATTGTTGTTGGAAATGTTCTAGAAAAGTAAGAGGGAGTAAGAATATTTGGAAAGAGACAAAAAAATGGGCGTGTTTAGGAATGTTCTAGAAAACAGAGAGAGAAGGAATATTTGAAAAGAACCAAAAACCAATAGGAATGTTCTAGAACGAAGAGAGAGAAGAAATATTTGTAAAGAAACAATAAAAGGGGGCGTTTAGAAAAATTCGAGAAGGAAGGCGGGGGATTAAGAAATATCCGGAAGGGAACAAAGGAATAAAGAAAATACTAACGAAATTCGCGGGCACCTAGAAAATTCTAAGGGGTATATAAGGCCGCGAGTTTGCGGACGCAAGTCAGTATTGATTTAACAGTGAAAAGTGCGAAACAAAAAGGAAGAAAAGTAAAAGTGAAAAAGTACTAGTGAAAAGTAAAGTGCAAAGTAAAGTGGAACAGTGAGTAGACAAGTGTCAGTGTAGTGCCGTGACGTCATAGTGTCGCGTGTCGTGACGTCATAGTGTCGCGTGTCGTGACGTCATAGTGTCGAGCGTCGTGACGTCGTAGTAGTGACGTAGTGAACAGTGGTGTAAGGGGAAACCCCTGCGAAGAGGACTGTGTAAAGGGGAACCTCTGCGAGGTGGTCCGTGTGTAAGTGTGTAACCCAATAAACTCTGTAAATAAATTGGACTTAGCGTTTCACTCCAATCCCGAAACTCGTCGCTCGTAACAATATTTACGAAAATATTTTATACGTTCGGAAAAATTTGTATCTCTTTCCCAAAAAACAGTGACGTTCATAATTACAATACAAGAAGTAAAAATAAATTAGTATTCCCACAAACAACACAGTCAACACATCTTTCATGGGGAACTGTATACGCTATTATAATAAGATACCAGAAGATATTCTAAACTTGCCAGACAAAAAGTTTAAGTCCCATGTTAAAAAAGTCCTCTGTAAAAAAGGCTACTATAAACTCTATGACTATTTGAATGGCCAAAATGTCTGGTCTTGACAATGTTACTCTATGTAATGCAATATTGTATTTTAATTGTACTTTGTATATTTTGTTTTGTTTAAAAGATGTGTGTTGTAGAGTTTCTGGCCGTCTTCTCTCAACGGAACACCTTCCGACACGCGGTGGTAGAGTCAAAAAATGACGTCAAAAAGCTATCTATGTGATATTATTTTGAATAAAAAATTTTGATTTTGATGATTTTGATTTTATATAAAAATAATATACTAACTTCGGGCAGTAAATAAGAAAGCCTCATTACATGAGATCTGAGAATTTTCTTACTTTCCTGCCCTCGATGTGTAATCTACTATTTCAGCCACGTTTACGCATCTTGAGGAGACCTTATGGTGGGTCACGACCTAGCTTGAGATTGAAATTTTCTATCCTCAACTCTCACTCGGTTCGTTGGAGGAAATTTTTCGATTCTAGGACGTTCTTACCCGACTGCGCGACGCAAAGGAAGGGTGATGTGTTTATTTTACATAAAATTTCGAAAAATCATCTTATAAATGCGGTTGTTAGATTAAAGATTTGAAAAATCAATCTGTACAAACCCTGATATACCTAGGCCTCGGTCTTTTTGGGTTGTTACTGCAACACCTACTTATTACTTATTGGAGATGCTTACATTTAATTTAATTTATCTTTATTGGTTATCAAACAGCAATTACTCAATTTTTCATCATCTATAAACGTCCCACTGCAGGGCACTGGCCTACCCTCAGGGAGGGTGTATGGTATGGGCATTAGTCCACCACGCGTGCCCAATGCGGATTGGTAGAATTCACATACAAGTCAGAATTTCTTCTTCAGCGTATGCAGGTTTCCTCACGATGCTTTCCTTCACCGTTTGAGGGCTGTCGGTATTACGTACATAAGTTAGAAAAACTCATTGGTACATGGCATGTTCTCCGTGCGGATTCGAACCCGGACCCGAATAATTGGGTGTCCGCCACTGACGCTCCTTGTGTGCGCCACCGCGCACTTAATTTCTAACACAACAAAATTTAAATTTTGCAGCACCAATTACTACATAATATCACGTTTTAAAAATTGTTTCAGGTACATAGGAAAAACGGAAAAAAATATGAAAATTTTGAGAAATAAAAACATTTCTAACCTAACATTTGAAAGAACTAACTGCATCTACAGGATATATTATCCCGTTTTAAAAACTGTTTGAGGTACTGGTACAAAGAAAAAAACGTACAAAATTTGAAAATTTGGATAAATAAAAAGACTACCTAACATTTAATCTATGTGCTTCTACAGGATACATTAACATGAGTCTATTTTATTTAAGTTGGTTTCAGTCCATACAAAAGTTTGACGCACAATACGCGTAGACGGAATTAATAAAAGTAATATTTTATAAATGGAAAAATAGTTTAGAAAATCTAGTTGCCGCGTCACAAATAACATTTGCAATTTAGCTTTTAATATTTTGTATGAAAAATTTCAAAGCTTAATATCTTCGTAATTATTTTATAAATTGCAAATATTATTTGTGACGCGGCATCTAGATTTTCTAAACTATTTTTCCATATATACAAAGTTACTTATATTAATACCGTTTACGCGTATTGTGCTTCAAAGTTTTGTATAAAATTGACCCCTCTGCAAACACCTAAAGGTGTAGGTATATTGTGTCAAGTATTTTTGTTGTAAATAAATAAATAAATAAAAAAATCTTCCATCATTAATTCATCACTCTTCACATATTATCATCCGCATTTAAGACGAGATTTATCCAGACATCCGTTTCCATTCAAAGCAAAGTAACAACCAATTTGCAGGGAACAATAAAAAACGCATTACACACCGAAGCTTCTTAGTTGCCTAAGCAGATAAAGGCGTATTCAGACAAACTGTTTAAACGCTACGACTTCTTTCTATCAGGAAGTATACAGGCATGTATCGATATCTAATAATAAATTTATTAAATGCCTGTATGCATATGTAATGTATGTTAGAACACATCAATGTACACACAAAATCTAAATTTGTTGTCCATGAAACGCAAAACTTTTCAAGCAATTACCAATATAAAGCACCAAAGTTGTAGATGAGTTAGACTATACTTATTACTATAGACTATACTATAGTATACATACATTAAATTGTTTATTATAAATCTTATAATTATATCAACATTAAACGTATTATTATACTAGTAACTTAATTAATTAACTCTATAGTACTGTCAGCTCCCTGTATCTGTGACCAAATAACTGTAGCATCTCTTAAGAATATAGCTGATGTCAATAGCACAGACAGGTTTTACCTGCCTTTCATGACATCAGCTATCAATTAAATGAACAAAACGTATAGCCTAACACAATGCTCAAATGTTATTCATAGTTCCTAATTCATATGTAAACATTATGTAAATGGCTTTTGTGAAATTTAATAATTTTTTTTTATTTTTTTTATTCTAAATCTATCCTGTCCATCGGAAATCTTATTATACTCACCAGGAAGAGATGCTTGTCTAAACTATTGTAAAACTGTAACAGAAGTGTTGTACATTAGAAATATTTAGAAGAAAAAGATTACGATATGGTTTTTCGGTATCCTTGACTCTAAATCAATCTTTCTTAGAATTTTTGTCTGTTTGCTTGTTTGAGCATCATGCAAGAACTACTGAACCTGTTTTGAAGAAACTTTCTTGTTTGATAGCTTATGATTTAACTTCTTCTTCTTATCGTGTGGGCAGAGCCCTGGTGTCAGAGTTTTTTCAGACCGCCTTACGGCCTCTGGCGTGGTTTTCATGTGACGACTATGATTTAACTTAAAATCTGGTATATAATTTGTGCGGACTAAGTCGCGGGTAAACTCTAGTAAAAATAAAACGATAATAAACAATGCCAATGTGAAACCCCTTAAGGAGACTACGTAGTAAAGGATGGACTCTATTTAGTGTACAGTAGGATTTATAGTTCCAATGAAACTGCATCCCGGTGTACTTACTTAGGTGTACTTCGCACTGGCGAGGCCATCATCGTTTTTCGGGTTTCGTGTTAGAATCTACATTCTAATCTTCTAACCATTGCTACTGGCTTTGTCACTACTAGTGACAAATGAGAAAAAAATTCCCGATTCTCTTTGAATTATTAAACCTTGAGTTTAAATTGAAATGTCTGAGCTATGATAATTATTACCTAAAGCGGATACGTGATCATTATCGGAGACGTGGAACCCTGAGATTAAAACGGAGCCTTCAATTTGTGTGATAAAACAAGTTGATTCAGGTTTAAGAATGTTTATTATTCTAATACATATGCTCACGACTATATTCCCCGAGGGGGTAGTCAGAGATATTCCGAAACCTTAGAACATCCACGTTTCACTAGTACCGAAATTCTGTCCAGTGTAACGGGGAGTGAGCCCGTCGCCATTATTCTTATACGAATTACAATAATTCAGTTACATACATTATATAGATACAACATCCGTGACTCGGGTACAAATATTCATATTCATCATATAAATATTTGTCCCTTACGGGACTCGAACCCACGACTCTCTGCGCAGTAGGCAAGTTCACTACAGACTGTGCTATCGGGCCGTCAACTGATTCAGGCAATCAATCAAATCAGCCCACATCAATATATCATTGTTGACCATATTAGGTCTCCTTTTGCACCACTTTTTATAGTCCTGTGCTACTGATCTAATTCAAATCTGTCACTCTCACAATGTAGTTGGACTGCGTAACGTTTTAATGGTCTGCATACTGACCTTCATCCCTAACTTAGCTTCCACTCTGACTCTTTCTTAGTTACGTCGTTTCGTCTTTTGTATTTACTTCAAACTAAGTGTCTGTATCAAGTCAACCGATAGACGTTGACATAGGCCTCCCCCAAAGATCGCCACAACGACCAGTCCTGCGCTGCTCTCATTCAATGGATTCCCGCAACCCTCACCAGGTCGTCGATCCGGTATGCGGTCGTCAGTCGAGAACTCATCGGCCCTACCCATCGGCCAATCTGTTCTGTGAGCGATATGCCCCGCATATAGCAACTTTAGTTTATCAATTTATCGGGCTATGTCGGACTAGCCAAGTATCTTGCCTATCGGCATTTGTTTTAAAATAGGCTAATCACATGGCAGTCCCGCAGGATTAACGCACATGGTTTCTTAGCTTTGTTTTGTAAGAGATGGCGTCTTGGGATCATTTTGTGCTGCACTGCAGATCTGAGAAGCCTTTTATTCAAATTTTCTTCTTTTTGTGTTAAACGATTTACCTACTTACTTCTTCAAGAAAATGGATGCATTCTTTAGCTCCGTTGGTGAAAGTCTAATGTCTACGTTTTAAAAGGTAATTTTTATTCTGATTTGAACCGTATCATAAGGGTTTAAGGTAAGAGTTTAATCCTAGTGCTTAGTTAATAGTAGACATATAATCCGAAAAATAAAACCGATTTCTAATAATAATTAATTAAAGAATTTTTACTTATTTTATGACGTCATTTAACTTGAACTCACATTAGGTATATTACAATTTCCTTCAACTCCCTGAACTCCCTAATCCCTTTTTCAGTGGTCAGCTACAATGTACAATGTGTACCAATCTACGTTTTTTTATTTTTTTTTTTTATCAAATACATAAGCAAACATCTTATGACCTGAAAGCATTGATAAACCTGATATAAGGTTTGTCCCAATGCAAAAACATCAGTCATAATAACATCGATAGCAAAAGTAGGCAAACAGGTAGATAGGTACACACGGCGACACATCAAGCTATACAAAACCAACATAAGCTGGCCGCGCGTAGGTCGAGTAGCGTATAGCGTCGTGCGGCCAGGTTATGTTGGTTTGTATAGCTTGACGTGTCGCCGTTTGTACATAACTACAGTACACTCGTACATCGCACCGGCCAGTTACAAGTTCTTATCGCGTAATTGCATCGAAAAAAACTGCATAGGCAGTTCTTTGTCAGTCGGTCGGCGCGTGATCAGATGGCAGATATACAGGTTGCTTCACATTCTACGTTAGGTAAGCCAGTCTATAGTTTGGAGCAGATGTTTTCTAATGTGGCAGTCCTTTTGCCGTAAAAATTGTTATAACGTGGTTTTAAGAGAGTTTTATTTTTAGCCTGTCTAGAATTAAATGTGTGTATTTTAACGCGTTGTATTTCGGTCCTATGATATTGTTTCTTTAAAATATTTAGCATGAATAAATATTGTATAGGTAGAATTTTGCAGTATTTGAATAAATCTGTGTCGTTTAATTTTGTTTTTATTTTCGAAGGAACTATTAGCTTCAAAATTCTTCAAAAGTGGCGACGGGCTCACTCCCCGTCACACTGGACAAATAAACGCGGCTGTTTTCAGAATATCGGGGAATTTAGTCTGCTATGCTTATGCTTATCAAATTTTTAACAAACAGCTAGAAACCAAACCAAATAGAAACCCCAGTAGAATCACTTTAAAAACTCAATCGTTATAGCAATCCATACAAATGTAAACGTCTACGTTCCCACTGAGTACATACATAATGCAGTAGGCACTCGTTCGTCGTACGAATCTGAAATCGATTAGTTTGAGATTCTGGCAAATATTTGTTCTTTCCTAATGCGACTGGCAAAGTTTATCTGAAGTAAGTTCTTATAAGGAGAAAAAAATTTACAATATAATTTAATTGTATTAAAATTGATTTGGATTAAGACCAGTTCATCAATTCAAGGTCGCTTAGCGAGCAAAGGAGAGAACTATGTTCGGTGTTTCTCTGAGAGATCACATCAAAAATGAAGTGTTACGTCAGAGAACTAAAGAGGTTGACATAACTCCGAAAATTAGCAAGCTGAAGTGGCGATGGGGCTGGTCATATCTGCCGAAAAACTGACAATCAGTGGGGTGTCAGAGTTCTGGAGTGGAGACCGCGAACTGGTAGGTGTAGTGTGAAACGCCCTGCTGGACAGACGACCTAAAAAAAGTAGCGGGTAGCGACTGGATGAGGAAGGCCGAGGACAGAGTTTTGTGGCGCGCCTTGGGAGAGGCTTATGTTCAACAGTGGACGATGATGGGCTGATGAAAACAGATTTTACTACCTACCATCTACCAAAATAATTTTAGCAACATATCTTCTTCTTGTGGTGCCATCTCCTATAGGTCCATCAGTTTTAAGTCTAGGATGCTACGCTTGATAATTACCTAGCCCTCTGACAAACCTTGAGTCTTGACGTAGAAAATTATCTGCTTTCATGCATTATTTTGTTTAAATCATAGATAAATTACACGCTGTTTAAATAGATGCAAAAATGAGAGAGAGATTGAAGAAGGGTTATACCGACAGACAGACAGAATAGACGAAACTATGCGTATGTATGATTCCGTTGTTGGCGTTCATGGGCCCTTATGTGGCTAACATAGCCAATCTTCTATAAGGGTTCCTCTTTAACCATGAAAATCTTTAAGTTTTTTTTTTTCAAACAATCAACATAACAAACCAGTATCCATTAACCAGCCAGAGCGAGACGAGTTAACAAAAGAACTCCTAAATGGAGTTAAATGCCCTTTTTATCGGTCCATTAAATTTAATCTAAATCGTTTTTAGGGTTCAGCACCCAAAGGGTGAAAATGGAACCCTATTTACAAGCCTACGCTGTTCGTCCGTCCGTCGGTCTGCCCTCCTTATTTAGGGCTGTAACTATTGAACCGTAATAGCTAGACAGTTGAAATTTTTACAGAATGTGCTTTATTATGGCGGATATGTTAACATATAATGAAAATGTCATAAAGTTTAAAATTAAGGGGGGTCCTCATACAAGAAACTTAAAGAAGTTTTATCAGTGTTATTTCTTCTTGCTCTATCGTAAAAACAGTAATACATAAAAGCGCCAAGCATGGTGTGATTATACAAAAAACTCTACACTATAAAAACAAATAATAAATACCGGCTAAGTGTGAGTCGGTCTCGTGCTAAAGTTAATAAGATAATTATGTTGTGTGGTACGGAACCCTTTGTGCGCGAGTAGCCCAACTCGTACCTTACCGGTTTTTCTTTAAGTTATATTATTTTGTTTCTGTGTTTATCATATCCATCGTCTGAAATTAATTAATTAAATATTAAGAAGCGGAATCGTAACTATGCCGATTTGATACCGATTGTATCGTTAAGACCCCTGGCCCGGTACCCGGACATTCGATTTTCGATATATCGGGACCGTTTCGGTTCGCACTTCATTGTAATGAGTTGAGTTGACATTGGAACGAAAACGTTCAAGCAATTGCGAAGATCGAATGTCCGGGTAGAGGCCCAGCATCAATTCACTAAGCGCAAACATCGTCACAACCTTAAATTCGTCGTTGAAACGTCGGCGAGCTTTCAATTTCATGTTCCAAACTCATATAAAATCTCCGACGAACTGATTAAAAAAAATCTGAAGGATGCGAGCTCGTCGTTGTTTTTGACAGCGATGTGACGCTTAGTGAATTGCACTCCTGATTTCTTTTGTAATCCGACTGATTATTCGTCGTCAGTAAACGAAACTTTGAGTAACACTGACCCGAATAAAGAGTTTCAATTATAAGTAGAATGCAGCGGAATTTTGAAACAGATTAATTTGTCAGTGAATTTAAATTGTTTTGTAGTTGAGTACATTTTAATTTATTTTTATGTTCCTATAACGGACATAAAATGTAATGTTTTAAAAAACATACTAATTCATTTATTTACCAAATATAGTTTACAAGTCTTATTAGATATAGGAAAGTACAAAATCCAAATCTGCAACACGCTTCGTCCAAAATGGCAACACGCCCGTATCTGCAACATGCTTCGTCAAAATTTATCCAAAAAAATAATAATTAAATAAACAGGATACCAATCAGCAACATGCTTCGTCAAAACTTAAACCTATACACTCCAAGAGGTACGTTTTAAAAGGTTTTAACACGTTCGCGGACAGTGACTGGCTATAGCAGTTATAACAATAAAAGTTCTATTGTGTCTCGTTCAGTGTCCGCGAAAGTGTTAACCCGTATTTTCCGCGTAGGGTCATAAAATCTGCCATAGGTACCATAAAACCTGATTATATTTACAAGACTAGGAATTTTGGACCTGCATAATTTTTGTCAATGGATTTTACTCTCGAATTTGAATACCATTGAATTTAGTCATTGAATACACGCATAAAAGCTTGTGTGAAAATTACATTATGACAATTTACATTTAGCATTATTGGCACAATAGCATACGTTCTTTGCGATCCTGCTTTCAATTGAAGTGGAATGGCTAATTGCAAACGTATGCTTGTAAAAAAGAGACGCTATCACTGGTATAACCGGCTCTTAAGTTTAGAAAATACTACAGGATATTATACAGAAAATGGGAGCGAATGGGAAAGAGAGAGCGACTAAATTATTAGATAAAACATTTAGTTTGAATTGTCGCCTATTTCAGATCCCAAAATGTAAATAGGAAACATTGTAACTCGGATAATTTGTAGTATTAAATAGCGGATATGCGTGCAATAAATCGCAGTACTGAGTGTTATGGCTTTTGAACACTTTTGTTTTAATGTAGGCTTTTGTGTTTCAATTTATGAACCACGAGCGTTAACCCGCGACTTCGTCCGCACAAATTATATACCAGATTTTAAGTCAGATCATAAGCTATCAAACAAAAAAAGTTTCATCAAAATCGGTTCAGTAGTTTTTGCGTGATACTCGTTCAAACAAACAAACAAACACACAAACAGACAGACAAAAAATACAAAAATTGGTGAAATGGAATCAGGGACATCTAAAAACCATATAGTAACTTTTTTTTTGTTAATATCTTCAATGTACAGACAAACTTCCTGTTACCGTTTTATAATAGTAGAAGATTCAGTTGTGAACCAGAGCTAATAGTTATGTTGAACGAGTTGAGACAATAATGGAACGAAATTTCAGAAAACACAACACGCTTGGGGATGAAACAACGGTGCTATGGTAGCTGCCAATAGTGCTAACCTTGTAGCAAAATGCTGAGCTGGAAAAATATAGAATACCTGCCACCGCAGATCACAAAAACTAAAGGGAGATGTGAAAAGGCCCGCCCCCTTTTCACATCTCTCTTTAGTTTTTGTGATCTGTGGTGGCAGGTATTCTAGAGATTCTACAGTGTCGCAGCAATATGGAACACATTGCTCGCGGCAGTAAGGATTCAATATATAATGAGGCTGAAAGCCAGTCGAGTTATTCGAACGTTGAGTTCTGATACCGCAATGGATAATGAGCACATTCAAGCTAACAAAATACTTTCTATCGCGTGGTACTAGTAGTAATGCGACACTAGGTTTCATACTTAGTGGCATCTCTCTAGATCTCTATGCCTGCCACCGAATCGATAGAAGAAGACTTTCTGCACTATAAATTGTTGAACGAAATGTGATTCATGTGAATGTTTACACAGGGGTTAATTCAACGCCGCCAAGCTGCCTAGAAAAATCTTGCCGCAACTCTAGAGTTGCCAGGTTCAAAAATGACTTCTTTGAACCTGGCAACTCTAGAGTTCTGGCAGACTGAGAGGTGGAAACCCAAATTTTTCCAGTACTTTAGATCAGTCTCCTTCCGATGGCACCTTATTTACTACCCAAACAGATAGGTGGAAAAAGTTATACCAAAAATCATAATGGAAACGGTACTTGCGCAAGATTTTTCTAGGCATCTTGGCGGTGTTGAATTAACCCCTGCGTGTTCATTCACTAGAATCAAATTTCATTCACCAAAGAAATAGGTGCATAATTTGACGGTCCGACCTCGGTCTAATACTAGATCCTGAAACCCTAAATCTATTGCAAGTTTTAAAATCTTTGTTTTAGCTACAATAACGAGAAGGCTTCTCTTAATATATATTTGAAATATTTAAATTTGTAAAACGGAACTCTCATCTATTTAAAACAGCTCGTGACATTAACCCTAGAAACACCGGAAACCCAAATAGACTTGTACTCAATGACTGGTACTGCCCAAGGACTACGCTGTTTCAAAGAAATTGTTCTAACATGTGTATTAAAGTTCATAATAAAATACCTGATAGATTTAAGGTGCCACCCATGAAACTAATGTTAAACAAACTATACGCATGGCTTTCACAACATAATTTTTATAATGTATCAGAATTTTTAAATAATAACTTTCAATAAATATTTGCATGCTATTGTATTTTAGCTGAATATATGATACTATCCTAGAGCCTAAGATCAATTTTATGTACCTATTCATAGCAAATAAATTATTTCATTTCATTTCATTTCATTTAAAAAACAAATCACTAAAAGCAATCAATGCAAAAACTGCTGTATGATAAAAAAAAATCATAAAGAAATTTTCAAATCAATTCTAGTTGGAGTAGGTACGCCAAAGGATTTATTCAAAAGCAATATCTGACTATTGGAGAAGGTATTTGACCTAACAATGATACTGTAATAACGGTAGGTCATAAAAAATATATGTCATAGTACTTTGTATTACTACAGTATGTTTGTAACAAACAGTAATACGACTGAGAGAACTATATTCTAAAATGACGTGCATAGAAAAAAGACCTAGTTTGCCTAAATGGAAATTAAATACACACCCAGTCATTTTACGAAGTTTAGTTAGGAGAGGTGGGAAGGGATTATTAATTGGACTTTTCAACTGTAAACCTGCAGCATTTAGTGACAAAAAGACTATCTGAAACATATTAAAAAAATCGCTACGAACCATAGAAATCAAAATTGTGAGTAGCAGAAGGCCTTTAAAACTAATAATATTAATACCAATGCATTAGTTTGAATTAGATTTAACAATAAAAATTATTTTTGAGCAATAAAATATGCATTGAAATTTAAAAAAATTTGGCTTTTATTAGAAAATACGACTGTAGAAAATACTATGTTTGAAGTATGTACTATGGTAATGCCTTAAGTATGTGCAAAAAAAAATAGCCATCAGGTTTTTGATAACGAGATAATAAGTAAATTTTAAATTTGGAACTGTTGCTAACGGGTTCTTTTTTAAATTTTGGTACATTTCTAAGCTCAAATTGGCTCTTAAATACTAAACTGAAAAAAATATCAATTATTAATTAGTCCCAGCTCAAACCGTAAAATGACTGGGCTACATAATAAACATACAATAATGACAATGATGATACGCTTACAGACCATTTCTGTTAATATATCATCATCAGCCTATTGCCGTCTATACTGTTGAAAAAATGCCTTTAAGGCACGCCACAAAACTCTATCCTCGACTTTTTTCTTCCAGTTGCTCCCAAAGGTCGTCAGTCAAGCGGGTCGCAGGGCATCCTATATACACTACGCCTTCAAATAAATTAATAATAAAATAATAATAATTAATTAAATAAATTAAAAATTTTTTTAATAAATAATAATAATAATTAAATAAAAATAAAAACCGCCTAATCACTCTGTAAACTTGACGTACCTAGTGTAGCATTCTCTGTTATTCATTAATAAAATTCTGATTTCTGATTTCCTTCGTGGTCTCCACTAAATACCCCATATAATAAACATCCCATAATAAAATATAACTCTGACACTCCATCGGTTGTAAATTTTTCGGCAGATATGACAAGCCCATTACCACTTCAGCTTAAAAATTTTCAGAGCTATTTCAAACAATTTTGTTCCCTATCTCATTCCTGGTGGTCTCTCTAAGAAAGACCTAGCATAACTCTCCATAGCTCGCTGAGCGACCGACTTTGAATTGATGAACTAGTCCTATCGTCAGGGTCCACGTTTTCGCACCATTGGTTATTAAATTACTGGCAGAGCGCAGTGATTGAACACCTTCGTTTTCAGACATTGAAGTCATATTTCCAACTATAACGATTGCTTAATAAACACAATACTTATTCGGAGATGCCATTTATGACAGTTATCCCTTTTCAGGTTATCTTAAAGTTCTCGCTCCAACCATGTGAATAAATATCAAAACTGAAAACAAGCTTTATACAGGTTGACATTGATATCATTAGCATCCTTTTAAACTAAGAGTCTACCCATCGAACTGAACAACTTTTACTATGGGAGCAAAACGATCGAAGCAAAAAAGAAATCTGCCGTTGCATACATTTGAGTCGCGAACTCGCGCTTTGACTTTGCAGTTTAGTAGGGAACAGCTGATTTTTTATTTGCTCCAATCGGTTTGCTCCCATATTAAAAGTTGTTCAGTTTGATGGGTAGACTCTTAGCTTAAAAGGCTGCTAATGATATCAATTTCACCCTGTAGAATGGAGGACGTACGCAAGTATGAAGAATATTTCCATTGGCGTAATTTAAATCTTTATTTTTACTTCTCTCAGGGGAATGAGGCATTGCAATAATTTCAAATATTATTGATTTTTAAACATATTACAGCCATGTTGTGCTATTTCGAATCAAGTGCGGGTTCAAGTCCCGCCCGAGACAATTTTTTCAATCTTTAATTTGATTGCAATAATTATCTTCAAACTTATCATAATTGTTTGGCCCGGCTCTAATAGTGGTCGCAATAAGTCATTTTCTTGCACTTATCTCTAGAAGCTGCTGTTTACACTCTTTTCTCACACATCATCCTTCACACGATATTTATACTCTTCCATCTTTCACACGTCTGACGGCATTCCTAAGCCACTATATAGCATATACTACTGCTAGATTTCATAATACTGTGTCCCCGTACTTAGTCCCGATTTTTCCCCAGACGGTCACAATAAATAATTCTAACAAATACCAGTTTTTTCTGTTTCTTTTCTATTGTCGATACCCAATACGTTATCGAGAAGTTTGTCAAAATGAAACTCAATAAATGTTGACAATTCAACTTATATTTTTGAACGTTAGCCAAGCAGTTGCAACACCGAAACCGCTTGATTCGATACACACACCTACATGGCTCCTCTTTCAATTTTTAGGCTCTGTCAGAGTCAAATAAAGCAAACTTCGAAATCACGAAATTAAAATCAGCTGTTCTAAACAAAACGTGATTTGGCAGGTGGCTACGTGTTCACGCCAATAGGTTTAGAGATACTGGGTCCTTGAAGCCTAGAGGCCAAAGCATTTGTTGCAGACCTCTTCGGGCGTCTTAATGAGTCCTCTTGGGACCACAGAGCTGATAGCTTCCTGGCATAAAGAATTACACCCGTATTCTTAGTTGTTTCCTTGATGTTTCCTCACTCGAGTTGACATACTCTCACTCAAATTTGATGTCAAAAATGACACAAGCGTCCTCGAATTGAGGAATTTTCTCAGTCGAGTCGAGTACGAGTAAAGGAAAAAAACGTCATATCCAAGGCAGCTCGAGATTGGCGACACCTACCAATGTCTCCTTGTAAATATATCTTTGAAGCATACTAGTTTTTCGTAAAATTATGGCACGTGTTTGTCTATTGCCATTATAAAAATTGTGAAAAAAGGAACAAAATACCTAAAATTCCACTATATTGTAAATTGTTTGACTCAACCTCTCTGGAGGAACCTCGAGATTATGACTGAGAATACAGATTTTGAGGATGGGTAGAGGAAAACCTTTATTAAGTTATCCTTGAGAGAGGTTGAGTCCAGGAAGCTTTTGAGGAAGCGACTTAGAATATTGGGTCCTATTCAGAGTGGGAATGCTGCTAGCCTGTTCGGCACCATATTGTCTTGCGGCGACGCTTGTGTTGTATTAATATTATTATTACTTAGCTTTTGTTTTTTAAGAAATAAATTGAAGTCTTTCGCTATTGCTTCGTTACTGTACTGAGCTTTTGTTCTGGATCTTTGATTTTCTGCAAAGTTAATCTAATAAATTGGGTCACATTTGTTTCGTTTCGTTTGAAAATTTCATTGCAAATGTCAGAACTTTTAATTAATTGTTATTTTTTTGTTTTATTATTTGAAGGACAGTTGAAATAGCATTCGGGTAGTGTGAATTTCTTCTTCTTTTCGTGTCAATTATTCTACTAATTGTGTATATTTTCTTGGTCATATATTCGGCGAGCCTGACAGCGTCCAGTGTAGCTCTACAAAGAGGTCCTCTCTCTTGCCGGTGTTCGGGCACAACAGACATTCTAGCAGGGGTACTATCCACCGGATATCTCCGCTGTAATCGCACTGCGTAAGGCATTACCATTGCATAAACTACATAGAAGAAGAAATGGGAATTTGAACATGAAAAAAAAAACATTTCATTATCATCATCAGCGTATATATCCCACTGCAGGGCACAGGCAAACCATTTCCTAGCCAACAAAATTTCAATATAGAAGCGAAACACCCTACTGATATTCTGACAATGAATCCCTCATTGCTTAAACTGAACAGTGAACAAGTTCCGCACCATTAAAATTGCTGAACAAACAGGAAAATATTCAAAGTTGAGTAGCTATTGACGTTTTCTATAGAACAACAGTTTTCTTTCGCGATTTATATCTTGGTGGAAGTTGCTGCAGTTTTTATTTTTTTAGTTTGATGCAATTATTAGCAATTATTTAGTTTGATGGTCTAAGATCCGAACTAAAAACGAAAGTCTTTGACCAGTGTGTGTAATGTTGCCTGTGATGACATAAATATGGAACAGAGACGTTGTCGCTCACTCAAGGCCTCATAAAAAGGCTGAAAGTCACACAAAGGGCAATGGAGAGGGCTATGCTCGAAGTTTCCCTGCGAGATCGAATCAGAAATGAAGAGAACCAGAAGTAGCAGAACCAAAGTAACTGACATAGCCCAGAGAATTGCTAAACTAAAGTGGCAGTGGTCGCAGAACCGATGGCCGATGGGGCCGAAGAGTTCTCGAGTAGTGACCGCGTATCGAAAAGCGCAGCGTGGGTAGGCGACGTGGGCCGACGACCTGGTGAAGGAGGCGGGAACCCGTTGGATGAGGGCAGCGCAGGACCGGTCGTTATGGCAATCCTTGGGGAAGGCCTATGTCCAGCAGTGGACGTCCATCGGCTGAGATGTAGATCCGAACACATGATAGGTACCTAGATCATTTTATTTGAAATAATAATCTTTTATATTACCTCTAGAAATGTTACTTGAGCTTAGTATAAGTTCACGAAACTAATTTTCTCGTTCACGGCGACAATCTCTAAATACACCCTGACTGGAGGTGGAAAAGGATATTCAGATGTGTTTATGCAATCATTAACAATGCAATTAATTAATTTAACCTTTTGTCTGCAACTCGGGCAAACTGAAAGGGCATTTAATTTGTACCGTTTGTGTAATTTAGGTTATGAAACTGTAATCTACGATAACATAGTTTCGATACTACTAGACTAGAATACTAGATTTGTACCCGAGTTCTGGATGTTTGTATATATTTTACATTTTCCACAGTGTTATGTTGAAAATAAATATTTTTATATTTTTTTTTATCTAGCCATTCAACCTACATAATACGCTGATAGATGAAATTCTGATGCGTATATATATATTATGAAGTCTAACAATCCACAGTTGACTGCTAGAAGTATGCTCATACAACCTCTTTGAGGTTAGGCTTGCCCACTGCAGTAAGAAGAGTATGATGATGATAGTAATTCTAAGACAATAATGGACTGGATTCTGGCACTTTGATCAGAACTAGATAATAATCTGTAATACAAAATTACAATATCCAAGATATAAACAACATAAGAATGACAGCTTACATCACAAAGCTTAAAAATAAGATTACACTTCTGATGTTGGCGCAAAAGCCAAGTATGCCGAGGAAAACCATTATTTAAAAATAATGTTTCAATTCGCGGGGTAAAACGACATTGTTTGCAAATAATCGCCTTAAATTGCTTGTATTTTACTCAGTTTATGGTCTTTGAACATTACAGATTCTTTAATTCTTTTGAATGCTTTCTTTTAGTGCTTGACAGTGCAATTTAATAATAGTCATTGACAATCTGAGGGTCCAGATTCAGATTAATTTAAAAGATTGTAGTTAAGGTGGTTGCAGAGGGGTCAATTTTATACAAAACTTTGAAGCACAATACGTGTTGACGGTATTAATATAAGTTACTTTGGTTATATGGAAAAATAGATTAGAAAATCTAGATGCCGCGTCACAAATAACATTTGCAATTTATAAAATAATTACGAAGATATGATGATTTGAAATTGTTCATATAAAATTTTAGAAGCTTTATATCTTCATAATTATATTATAAATTGCAAATGTTACTTGTGACGCGGCAACTAGATTTTTTCCATGTATAAAATATTACTTTTATTAATTCTGTCTACGCGTATTGTGCGTCAAACTTTTGTACGGACTGAAACCACCTCAATCCGCCTTCCTCTAAGAATATCGCCAGGTGACATTAGCATAGTAAATTCAAATATTAGTAACAATACATTATTTAGACTAGGTTCTGATCCTTTGGATGGAAATAATCTAGACTTATAAATGGCTTCTACATCACTATGTTCAAAATTGAGATGCTCAGATCTATAGGCATCTAGACTTAGTCAATATGAATACGAACACGTACATAGATTATACTCACGCTTGCTTGAGTGGGGACTAGGGTAAGCAGAGGTAAAATTGAACTCACTACAAATTCCTATTAACGCTTCAAAATATTTTTTTTATTATAAAAAAGTCGAATCCCATAATTTTTTTTAATGTTTGTTTTAAGAAAATAAATGTTTCATGGTTTACTTGTCTACAACACCGTCCAACAATATAACTTTTGCTATAGTTAATAAGGGCTGGAAGTAAGGTAGACAGGTCACGTGTAGACCCTACGTCGCGTTGACAAGTTTGTTAGGGTAAACGCGCCCGTTGTCGACCGGTAAATGACATTTCTATTTGAACTTATGTGATGAGTGTTTTAACACGTTTCTAGCAGCAGCTTGTTCGATAGGAGGTTGAAAGACCCCTTATAATTTTCAGAGCATACCTACGTATAAAAATAAGCTGATTAAATGTATTTTTAAGTGTTTAATTATTTGGATATTTTACGATTTGCTTGGCTTGATATCATGTGATGGAAAGAGTAGCGCTAACCCAGAAAAGCCTAAGTTTACAGGGTGTTAGGGTATACAGTTGTATTACTTTAAGGGGTGATTGTACCCATGATACTGAACAACTTTCTGTTAGAAACAAATAGGAAATTCGCTAAAAATTTTGGTCTTCCCATTCTAAATGCAATCAGCTGATCGAATGTTTGTATGAAAAGTCGAAAAAAAATTGCGAATCCTATAGATTTCTTAGGGAATGTTGTTCAGTGTCATGGGTGATATCACCCCTTAAAGTAATGAAATTGTTTACCCTAACCCCCTGTACTTAATCTTCTCTTGAAGAGAACTGGATTGGAAAACAGAAATGTAGGAAAAGAATAAGATAGATAGTAAACTACCTCAATATTTTATCTGTAGTTGATGTGCCGATTTATGATCGATGCTCCACCTAACGATTAAAGGCCAGCCCACACAGAGGTGGTTTTGCGGGAAAGCGGGCCGGAGGCGGTTCTGCGAGAAGCGAATATCTCCAGATCCGCGCGTATTTCTATGTGGTAAATACAAACTCGAGCATTACCAGCACACCACACCATACATTCAGAATAAATTCGTACTTTTAGTAAACAAACATTGTAAGCGACCGATGGCCACTTACACAAGCGTCTTTGTATTTACATACTTAGATAGCTTAGCTTCGTCACCGGTGTGCTTAAGGATAAATTTCACCTAAGTAGCATAAATCAGTAATAATTAAATTCCCAAACTGTATTTTCTAGCGTTTTAAGTTTAATATGGAATAAAAAAATGTATTTATTTATTTTTATATTTATTTATTTTTATATTTATACACAACAAAACACACAGAAAACCGAGCGCGTCCGGAGATATTCGCTTCCCGCAGGTCCGCCCCCGACCCGCTTTCCCGAAAAACCGCCTCTGTGTGGCCTGGCCTGTAACCCCACACCTGGTTTATTTTACTCTGGTTTTTCTGTAGCTATTATAGTAATATAACTTTCTTGTTAAATACTGTGCTTTGTTTCGTGTTTCTTTTCTATTACCTCTATCTTTAGTTTTTCTTAGGTCCATTCATCATCATCATCATTAGCCTATAAACGTCCCACTGCAAGGCACAGGCCTACCCTAAGGGAGGGTGTATGGGCATTAGTCCACCACGCGTGCCCAATGCGGATTGGTAGAATTCACATACAAGTCAGAATTTCTTCTTCAGCGTATGCAGGTTTCCTCACGATGTTTTCCTTCACCGTTTGACAGCAGTTGTTATTACGTACATAAATTAGAAAAACTCATTGGTATGTTGTCCGTGCGAATTCTTAGGTTCATTAATAATAAATAAATATATAACTCTCACAGGCACATACATTGTAACGATCCCAAATTAAGCCTTAGGCTTTTTGTTATGGGAACCATATACAACAACGGCACACACATATAATCTTAAATAAATCCATGACCGAACCGGGATTCGAACCCTGGACCCTGGCTTGGCAGTCCGGCGTGGTAACCATTACACAAACCGGGTCGTCAATTAAAAATGTCTAACGAGTTTAAGCATTTGCAGCGTATATTGTGTACTTAGTTTAACTGTTTGATTTGTTTAAAAAACTATGTTTATGCTAAAGTACTGGAATAGTTAACTAAGGTCACGCACTAACTATTACTAATGTTCGTGCGTGTTCCTGCCGCGCAGGTGTAGCTGCTGCCTTAGCGGAATCAGAAAAAAAAAGGATCTACCAGGGATTGGGTGACAGCTATATTTTCCTGCCCTTCGCCGTGGAGGTCCTAGGTTGCTGGGGTTCTGAGGGGAAAATGTTCCTTAACACGTTCCGGGGCAGTGAACGAGACACAATAGAACTTTTATTGTTATCACGTCTATAGCCGGTCACTGTCCCGGAACGTGTTAAATGCCTTTCAAAGCGCCTATTCGAGGCTACAGGCGATAGGAGGGCTGGCAGCTATTTTGCGCAAAGGATCAGCCTTGTAATCCAAAGAGGCAACGCTGCCAGCCTCCTAGGCACTCTGCCCCGAGTAGGGGCTTTAGAGGATATTTTTTACCTTTAAGTAGCCTAGGTGTTTTTTTTTTCTGTTTGTTTTGTTTTTTCTTGTTCTATTAATATTAATTTATATTGTTACTTATATTGTTGTTAAAGTTTCACTATTACTAATGCCGGTATTTCGGGTTTCACCTTATTTTAAGAGAAGAGGCGTTTTGAGCCTCCTATAGCAGTAAACTTGTTAAGAGGCTATGTGAAAAAAATTGGATTCTTCAAAACGTCATATATCATGAAGTACTAACAGTAGGAGTATGATTAGCGGATATGTGTAAATTGAACATATAATTGAACTTTTGACACAAGCCAAAACACGATTAAGACAGATTTTTTCGATAGAAAAACAAGTCAAAGTAGCCTCCGTTTTTATTTATAAACGCTTGAAACTGCTAAACGGTGAACACGAGACTTGATTAAAAAAAAAAGAGACTGATATTTTACAAATTTTGATAAGAGCAGAATTGAACTTACATAAATAGTACAATCACAATTAAACAAAGTTTGTTTTACGATTGCGTCGTTTCAAGCGCGCGCATCAGGCAGTAATATAAGCTATCACACGCCTATTTCGCTTCAATTATTTTTCGACATAGGCCCTTGAGTAGTGAAATTAATGCCGGAACGTTTGTTTTGGGATGATGAGTCGAGAGAAGTAATGGTAATAACGTATGTTTGAATTGTATGTGTATTTTAATTTATTATGATTGTATATCTAAACTATTACAAAACTGTAGCAGAACGTTTGTCTGTACATTGAAGATATTAACAAAATAGAAGTTACGATATGGTTTTTAGGTGTCCCTGATTCCATTTCACCAATTTTTGGATTTTTTGTCTGTCTGTTTGTTTGTGTGTTTGTTTGGGTGTTTGTTTGTTTGAACGAGTATCACGCAAAAACTACTGAACCGATTTTGATGAAACTTTTTTTGTTTGATAGCTTATGGTCTGACTTAAAATCTGGTATATAATTTGTGCGGAAGAAGTCGCGGGTTAACGCTCGTACTAAATAAAATTACGACCGTTATCGCATGTGGGGTGGTCAGAAATATTAGCATAACTTGTAGTTTTTTTGCGTTTTCGATATTAGTCTCTAGTTTCGATATTAGGCGATAGAGAAAGTTGTTCAGTTTGATGGTCTGATCATCTCCTTAAAATAGTTTCAGCTAATTTTGTTAGACCTTATATACGCCATCTGTCAATCCGTCCGTGGTAGCCGGCTGAAATTTTCACAGAATATTATAATTTCTGAATGTGTGAAAAAATTCACGGCAGTAGTTTATATAACGAAATTAAATGGAAAACTATCCGTTAAGTAGGCTTTACAAGTTTACGAGTAATAGTCGACCAAGTTATAAAAGCCCCCTTATAATTCCGTATATGGTGACGAGCAACTACGGAACCCTACCCTGCGCGTGGCCCGACACTCACTTGGCCAGTTTTTTTGTTTTTGATAACACTAAAGTAGAACAAAAAATAATAAAAACTGGCCAAGTGTGATTCGAGCTTACACTAAGGATCCCGAACTGAATAACATATATTTTTAATGATACGTAAATAATGTATTGTGTGGTGGTGCGGAACCCTCGGTATGCGAGTCCATCCTGCACTTAGCCAGTTTGTTTTTAATGTTCGGGGAATATAGTGAAGAGAATTATGCCATGTTTATGTTTCCAGTAATATTTTGTACCCTGGTCATTCATTTCAGTCAACACAGCTTTTTAACATCACTGCATTTAAGTGAAAAATATGTGCTCATATTTAACCAAAATGACTTTTATCATTCCAAAACAGTTGATACTCATTCGTTAAAAACAAATAAACGAGTCTCGTTTGCGCATTCATCATTGGAGTAAACAAAACCGTATTTAATATTCCACTTTTTGTCCAACAATTTGAGAATAAATTCAAAATGTTTGATAAATTGTCTGGTTTTTGAAACAGTTTTACTTATTTGTTACAAAGTTTAATTATTCAAAAACCCACTTTAATTTTGCCCGCTCTCACATAATAAATATGGTTCCGAAAAATGGACTCTGACCAATCGCAAAGAGCAATGGAAAGAGCTATGCTAGGAATCACACTTCTGAACCGAATTCCGAATGTCGAGATCAGATGCCGAACAGAGGTGGTTGATATCGGCAAGCGGATTTCGACTCTGAAGTGGGGGTGGGCTGGACATTTTGCCAGGAGGAATGAAGGCAGATGCACGAAGGCAGTGACAGAGTGGCGGCCGTGGGAGGGGGAGCGGTCAGTGGGCAGACCAGCAGCCCGGTGGTCGGATGAAATCTGTAGAGTAGCCGGTAAATAGTGGATGAGACTGGCGTGGGACCGTTCTGGTTAGCGTGAAAATGAAGAGGCCTATCTATACCCAGCAGTGGGGTTTACCGGGCTTATGATGATGATGAAGTTTTCTACATTATTTTCGTTTCGCGATTTCGCCGTATAGTAAAAGTTGCCCAGTTTGATAGCCTGAAGCATGTAACGCGTTTTAAGCATAGATCTAGAATGATTTTGTTTTGGACAGACCAGCCCATGGATATCTTCCAGGATTTAATATGGGACGACTAATGCCCATTAGCATTATATTCGAACGGATATGCGGAAACCAAGAATAAAGAAAAAAATCGTCCTCCAGTTCGATTTCCTTTTTTTTAGTTCTGATTCCGAACTCGGCTATGGCAGTGCGCCAAAACGCATGGATAATTCATTTCCGTATTTAGAACGAAGGAATTTTTAATTTATTATTAATATAACAACGTATGTTTTGGCGTGGTTAGACACTACAGTTACAGTTGTGCTTGTGGAAACATTCAGCATTGGATGCGCTCCAGAATTTTAATTAATTTCACATGGCCGCTTCAACTTCGTCCTATGTTCTGTGGAGGTACGAAAAGTTACTTATTTTCTAAATTATGCATTTTCTCCACCATCATCAATTAGAAAAAGTCTATTGCTGGACGTAACCTACCTTCAGAAAAAGAGGATTGTTATACCTTATCTTTCACTGATTAGTGATCGCTCTGTGGTTTTTTATTTAGCCTCTTTTTGTCCCATTGCTGGGCAAAGGCTTCCTCTCTTCTCCAAACCTTCCTATGGAACGCGAACTTGGGCTAACCACTCAGGAAGGTATCATCATAAATCATCGCTCCATCTTCTCTTGGGTCTTCCTCGACGTCGGAAATCATCTCGTGGAACCCATTCTGTAGCCATCTTGGTCCACCTCTCTGGATGCATGCGGCAGATATGTACTGCCCATTCCCACTTCAACTGAGCTGTTTTTAGGCCCTGCCTGTCTGCTCTACCAGTTTCGGAGCGCACATCTGTGGTGTGGTCGTACCTGATGGGTTAATTTTAAACCTATAATGGCTGTGTTTCTGATGTTCAGTCAAATTCCAAGTCTGAGCACCGTAAGTTAAGATGGACAAGATGCACATGTCGATGAGTTACCATACCTACTTATTTATATTCGTTTTAAGTAGGTAACTAAAGATTAAAGAGACTTTCTAATCGCGAATCGATTGAAAACTGCATAGGTACTATTCTTCATTTTAACAATTAAAAATTTGTCATTCGTCCAGCATGGGGAGCTCGTGTAAACCTAGTCAAATTTATGATTTTGTAGCGAGTAGCCGTTCACAACTGGATGTCAAACGTGATGAATTGAAAGCCCGACCACCAGCGGCATTACAATATCACTATGAAAACGACGTGCTCACATTCCCACTGTGTGCGAGGATCTTCTCCGAGATTATTGGCTATGTTAGCCACATGAGAGCTCATCAACACCAACAACGGAGTTGAAGCGGTTGCCGTGGCTGAAATCGATGAAGAGCAATCATCATCATCATCATCATCAAAAACTTGTCCAGTTTTATAGATTTGAAAAAATCGCAACTTTTATTTCCCTGGTTTCATTCACTCCCAAGCGTTTTTCCGAATTGAGTCCAAAAGGAATCCGTGAACACATGTCCCATATATAAGTGCTCACTTCATTTATTTCGACGTACGACCAGTATTTAGGTCAAACTACTTTCCTCTGAGATCACTATGCAATATATCCAGCCAGTAAATTTTAATGACCCACAGGGCACAAAATTCTGATCCGAGAATTTGCGACCAAATGCTTGAGTGGAGTCCACAAAACTTACAATGGTATGCAGTGTGCAGGGTGTAACAAAACACCCTTGGAATTATTAAAGGGGTAGTTTAGAGTAAAAAAGAGGTGGATTAGGTCTAATCTTTAAACCATCAAACTGAACAACTTTCACTACGGAGCTGACTTCGAAATCGAGAAAAGAATATTGGCTATTTCATACAAAATTAAAGTACCGACCGAATAATTTTTTATGAGACCAACTTTGAATTCTCAAAAGTTGCTGTTTCATACATTTTGACATTTTCTATGGAACAGATGATTTTTCCCGCTTCAAAGGTTTCATAGTAAAAGATGTTTAGTTCTGTCCCTACATAACGCAGTGTAATAACCTACATGTTAATACTAACATTTAGTTTTAAGATATTGTTACTAACACGCTATGAGTCCCATGTTGCTCGAAATAAATTATTTTTATTTTTTTATTTTAGTGGTCTGAAGTACCCACTTAAGTATGTAATGCATTTAATTTAACACACTGTATACATTTAATCCAACCATCTGACTGACAGATAGATGCGAGTAGATAAACAATTTATGTAAATAAAATAAAAAGATTTTTATTCATCAGAAAGATAAGCAGTACAAGGACAAATAACATACATATAACGACTGCTGGTCTGCCTGCTGTACGTCCACGGCCGCCATTCTGTTAATACTTTCGTCCATTTGCCATCAATTCTCTCCAATCTGGCCAAGTGTCCAACATACACCAACTACAGAGTCGAAATCGAATATCACAACCTCAACTAAGACATAATTTTGCGATCAATTTTGATGTGTATGTATGATTGAACTGTATGAATGACTTTATCCATTCACAAGTAAGGTCAATTCTGTTCGTCGAATTATGAATTCTTTACACTAATAGCACATTTTATTAACTCAGCGAAATTTTCGTACCTCCCCAAAACAGTTGAACAACTTTGTACCAGAAATAGGTTGCATACATTAAAGTGAACATGTTGCTGAGATTAGGTTGTTTTGACAATAACTGAGTATGCTATTTACGACTATTATTTTCAAACTATAATACACACACTAACTTACGACTGTACTACCTCGGGGGTGGTCTACTGCCTCACAGATGGCCAGTAACTGTATAACAACTGGGAATCAGTATAATCTTCGCAAGGTTCACTTTTGGCGTTTTTGGGGTTGGTATTATAATTATATGGCAAGTCAAGTGGTCATCATCATCATCATCTCAGCCGATGGACGTCCACTGCTGGACATAGGCCTCCCCCAAGGATCGCCATAACAACCGGTCCTGCGCTGCCGTCATCCAACGGGATCCCGCCGCCTTCACAAGGTCGTCGGTCCACCGTGTGCGGGGCCTACCCACGCTACGCTTTCCGGTACGCGGTCGCCACTCGTGAACTTTTCGGCCCCATCGGCCATCGGTTCTGCGAGCATTATGCCCCGCCCACTGCCACTTCAATTTAGCAACTATTTGGGCTATGTCAGTTACTCTGGTTCTTCTGCGGATCTCTTCATTTCTGATTCGATCTCGCAGGGAAACTCCGAGCATAGCCCTCTCCAAGCCTTTTTATGAGGCCTTGAGTGAACGACCACGTCTCTGTTCCATATGTCATCACTGGCAACACACATGTCAAGTGGTGATGGGTGGCTATACTTACAACCATTAAAGAAAGATTCTTTGACTTCTACGGGAATAAATCGGGTAGTTCCTTCCACCTTATCATCAGCCTAACATCGTCCATCACTCTCTACTAAGGCGCGCTTTTAAAACTCTGTACTCGGCCTTCTTCCAGCCATACTTCCATATGCCCAGTGCATTGCCACATCAGCTTGTTAATTTTCAGATCTATGCCAACCACTTTAAAGTGCACCGAAACACCGAGCATGCTCCTTCCACTTACGTACACACGGCGACACATCAAGCTATACAAAACCAACATAAGCTGGCCGCGCGTATGTCGAGTAACTTATAACGTCGCGCGGCCAGCTTATGTTGGTTTTGGGTAGCTTGATGAGTCGCCGTGCGTACGTGTGTATAATACATAAATAATATAGTTTTGATTCCTTTTGTTTCTTAGCCGTTTCCTGTGCCATCAGATGCAGGAGCGTAAGGAGAGAGTAATTCAACCACCAATTTGGACGCATTGTTAATTTTCAGATCTATGCCAACCACTTTAAAGTGCACCGAAACACCGAGCATGATCCTTCCACTTACGTGCGTGTGTATAATAGGTAAATAATATAGCTTTGATTCCTTTTGTTTCTTAGCCGTTTCCTGTGCCATCAGATGCAGGAGCGTAAGGAGAGAGTAATTCAACCACCAATTTGGACGCATTGTTAATTTTCAGATCTATGCCAACCACTTTAAAGTGCACCGAAACACCGAGCATGATCCTTCCACTTACGTGCGTGTGTATAATAGGTAAATAATATAGCTTTGATTCCTTTTGTTTCTTAGCCGTTTCCTGTGCCATCAGATGCAGGAGCGTAAGGAGAGAGTAATTCAACCACCAATTTGGACGCATTGTTAATTTTCAGATCTATGCCAACCACTTTAAAGTGCACCGAAACACCGAGCATGATCCTTCCACTTACGTGCGTGTGTATAATAGGTAAATAATATAGCTTTGATTCCTTTTGTTTCTTAGCCGTTTCCTGTGCCATCAGATGCAGGAGCGTAAGGAGAGAGTAATTCAACCACCAATTTTGACGCAACTTATGAATGGATCTATTTATATAGGTAACAAGCGTTAACCCGCGACTTTGTCCGCACAAATTATTTACTGGATTTTAAGTCAGATCATTAGCTATCAAACATAAAAAGTTTCTTCAAAATCGGTTCAGTAGTTTTTGCGTGATGCTCGTTCAAACAAACAAACACACAAACAAACAGACACACAAAAAATAAAAAAAATGGTGATATGGAATCAGGGACACCTAAAAACCATATCGTATTTTTTTTTTTGTTAATATCTACAATGTACAGACAAACTTTCTACTACAGTTTTATATAGATTTCGTCAAAGTCATTCATAGGTAACGTCAAAGTCATTCATTAATTACGTCAATAATGAATCCGAATTTAGTCGCTGTAGCAAAAATCCGATAGAAGAAAATGAACATAAAATAATATTGGTTCTATATAATTATAATTTACAATAAAATCCGATATTAATAATAAAATGAACTGTCACAAAAACAAGACAATAATCCAAACATCCGAAACAAATATCACCGAAATATGAGACCAAAATCATAGATAGGCAATTATTCGCCCGCTGTGGGAATAATTCCTATTTCAGATTAGATTTGTTTCCACAATTATCACATCTATCGGATTAACACTACTATGCTACATGCCATTTGATATCAGACTTTGAATAACATCAACACAGACCGGTGTCGTCAATTACGTAGGCTACAGACGAAAGTTCGAAAAAAAAACGAAATAATTTATAATTAACTTTAATTTCAAGAAATAGAAATTACAGGAAAACTTAGATCCTAAAATTTATCTAGTGTCCTAATCGACGATAGAATCATGAATGCCAAAATAAGTCAAGTAAAATCGATGTCCGTCCTCCGCTTGGGCACGTTGTGCAAAATCTGCACCTCATGACTATTGCGAAATCAATTGCTATGTAAATGAATTAGCATCGGCCGTCTTCCTTATGGACTCGAACTTAATACGTCAGAGGCGACGATTCTCATTAAGGCATCGTTAACATCTGATGCCCATAACCCGTGGCTAGCAGATAAAATCACTGCATCCAAGTTAGATTGGATGCAGTGATTTTGGTACAAAAAGAGGTTGAATGATCCCATCTCTGTTCAGCACCGGATCTACGATTTTTCGAGCAGGGGCAGAAATTTGACATTGGCGCCCCTCCCGCCAAGGGCGTAGCAATAAATTTTTTCCCAGGAATGCCAGGTCCAGGTTAGGTTAGTTCGTCTTAAAGTGTAACACCCTTAGACGTTTTAAAATTGTCCTAGGTAAAACCTGGTGCAAGCGAAGCGAGCTCGAGATTTTACTGCAATTTTATACGTTCTACGTAATATGATCTAAAATTAAACGCCGGGACATTGAAGCGACTTCAAAATCTGACAGCCTCTTAGACAATATATACACATTTGACCCCGAGTTGAACAGTATAGCTCGCTCCCTATCAAACTGATTCTTGAGAAGCCAGTGTCCATTAGAATGTTGGATGTTAATGATATCAACAGAAAAAAAAAATTACTATTGTTACGGAACAATGATCCGTTTCGAAGTTGCTTGCTACAGATTTGTGAATAAAGGAATATTGTCCGAGTCACTTTAATAAAGATTTTAAACTGTTTTCAATATTAAATTTTCCGATACAATAGACCGTTTTCCGGGAGACCCGTTAAATTCCGCGATTGAAAAAAATAAGGGGAAAAACAAATGAAAATCAAAAGGCCCAATTAGGACGGTAGCGAGATCGGTATAGCTCAATTATTTCGGTCGGGGACTTACGGACTGGAAGAATAGGGAGGTTTGAGGTGGTAATGATGACATAATTATCAGAAATTATATGAGATTTAAATCAAAATGAGAGACTGAAAAATTCTGTAAGTAATTGGAAAGAACTTTTTATTTGGAAAGAACTCGCTTCGCATCCTGCCAAAAAGAAAATGATCAAAATGCTCGCTAAGATAAGAAGACGACAAAAATTCGATTTCGGCCACTTTCGTCACCTTTGAGGTTTTGTCAAAAGTGTACAAAATTATAATACAGAAACTAAATTTAATTAAAGTTAGTTTCTGGCACTGGTGTCAAATGTGAACTCATAACAAATTTGAGCACATTTTCGTCAACATCAAAACTTATATAGGGACACCTTTTTAAAGGGGATGATCAGACCGTCAAACTGAAAAACTTTCTTTATGGCACCAACATCGAAATCGCGAAAAAAAATCATCTCTTCCATACCATACCGCAAATCTACTCGAGCCAAATATATGGGACAGCTGATTTTTTTGTTCGTATTTCGTAAAGGATTCGTCATTTTGTATAAGGTTTGATACCTCTGCAATTCCAAATGCCGAACGCGAGATTATGGAAGGGGAAAATCTATACGAAATCGTAATCCTGATTCGGAATTCCGTATGTATGTGTCGGACCTTAATGTTAATCCAAACTAAGCCCTATGCTTCTGTGAAAACCACATCCAAAACGTTTCCAACATGGTGTAGATAGATCACACTCTACAGTATAATAACAAATAAGAAAAATCGGCCATGTGTGTGTCGGTCTGGCACTAAACAAAACTTTTTTGTAAGAGAATATGTTGTGTGGTGGTGTGGTACGAAAACCTCGCTGCACGAGTAATCCGACTCGCACTTGACCGATTTAATTACTGGAGACACCTCGTTACAGCGAGCACCTCTACGCGCCGCTCGACATCCTCCGTACCATTGTATCCCATCACATATGCCGATCGTCTCGCTAACGAGTTGCGAACAACAAACAAACTTGTTCGAACGACAGCCTCGCCGCTCAACGGTAAATCATACCAGATGGTCCTATACAATGGTATGGGGGATGATTACATGCCAGACTTTCTAGGAGGTTTTGTTTTGATTTGGTTCAGAAATTTTTATCGGCTTGTACTGAACCATTTTCTGTATCTTAGTGAATAAATAGAGAGGAATGGGGAAGGGTGGAAAGGATGTGGGACAAAAAGGGAAAAACAACAATGGGACGAAAAAGGTAATTAAAAAATTTGCTTTCTTATCGTGTGGGGCATCAAAGTATTTAGACCGCCTTACGGCCTGTGACGTGGTTTTTATGTAACGACTACTACCACCAGAGATAGTTGCCGGGACCAACGGCTTAATGCGATCTGAAGCACGGAATCATCTTTCTTTTCAGGCAATCAGGTGATTCCGCCTGCAATGTCCTAACCAACTGGGGAAAACGCACAAAGTGATATATCACTAGGTGTCCTTCGTGGGAATCGAACCCACGACCTCCGTGTCAGGAGCCCAATGTTCTTAAAATTGCTGAACGTGAAAGATGGTATCGTCTTAAGGGGGAAAACATATCTATCTTATCAAGCGTGTTGTTACAAATCACAATTATTAATTTCCGTTTTAAGATTTCATAAAAAAAAAAAACAGAAACATATATACACAGACTAAACGGAAAGAAAATGGCAAATATGGCTTAAATGGAAAATATAATTGACAATATTGTATTTGTATGCACTCAAACATATTGTAAGTATGCTAGTAGTTGCTAAAACCAAGCCTAAATAAATTACACCAAGCCCATTCATGAATGATGCTGGCTTGACAGTAACTCGAGTAAAACGAATTAATTTTCTTTTATGTGAAAGACATTGGTTGTAATATTATTATAAACTTTTTATTAGTTTCGAAGTCGGATTTAAGAGGCTATGTGAAAAAAATTGGATTCTTCAAAGTGTCATATATCCATGAAGTACTAACAGTAGGAGTATGATTTGCGGATATTTGTAAATTGAACATATAATTGATGTTTTGATTAGAGCCAAAACACGATTAAGACACATTTTCTCGATAGAAAAACAAGCCAAAGTAGCCTCCGTCTTTATCGATAAACGCTTGGAACTGCAAACCGCTGAATAATAGAAACACGAGACTTAATTAAAAAAAAGAGATTGATATTTTATAAATTTTGATTGGAGCATAATTGAACAAACATAAATAGTACAATCACAATTATATAAAATTTGTTTTACGCTTGCGTCGTTTCAGGCGCGCGCGCCGCCCCATCTCTTTCTCTCGCATCAGGCAGTAATAAAAGCTATCTCACGCCCATTTCGCTTCAATTATTTTTCGACATAGGCCCTTAATAGGCGAAGCCGGGTTTTCTCTTCTGTTGTTTTAATATGATGATGACAATAGACAAGAAAACACTGACTGAAGTTACAAAAGCTTTCTGAATAGTTTAAAGATGACATCCGACGATGTGACTTAAAGTATGAAGAAAAGTTCACAAGAAATCTTTGTTGGGATATAGAGACAATGGTACAGTCATTTTGACAGTTGTCGTCGCGCTTGATTGAGGTGTCCGGTGGCCGAAGGGCTGGCGCGTACCTCGGGCAACGAATATCCATTGCCATCCAACGAGGTAACGCAGCTAGCGTCCTGGGCACCCTCCCGCAGGACGGTGGCCTCGAGCACGTCTTCTGTTTAGTGTAAGTCGAACGGAAGTGCTCGATATAGTGGCTCATTTTTTCTTCGCCTACTTTATTTGTTTTTATTTTTATTTTTAATTTTAGCCATAAGTTGTACATAATGTTGTAATTGTAAGTACCTATACCGTTAATAAACCCTTTTGAGAGTGGTTTGTCAAGTAAGATGGACAACTGTATGACCTTGAGAAAATGATATTTAATTTAAAAAAAAAATGAGTATGATCTACCCTAAAATGATATGTTATAACTAGTGATCGGTAACTGTTGTGCAATACGCGGCAAAGTCTAGGGGAGACAACTGTAACAGATATCATTGGTTAAGAATTAAAATTTTATTATATCGCATACAAGATATGAATCGCGCAAGATAAATAATCGCAGAGATTTGATATATATACATGGTCCTGTGGTACAACTAAACTGCTGAACCACGGCCGGTCCTTAGGCCTCACACATATTCTGGTGTAAGATCTTCCCTTTGAATGGAACATTCCCAGTAGCAACTCACTGTTGGTGACCCTGACGTGATATATGTGAAAGCCCCTCTCACTTATGTGAAAGCCTCTTTCACCAATAAAAGGGCCGCTCTCATTTATAAAAGAGCCACTCTCACTTATAAAAGAGCCACTTTCACTTTTAAAAGAGCCATTAACACTTATAAAAGAGCCACTTTCACATTTAATAGAGCCATTAACACTTATGAAAAACCCCTCTCACCTATAAAAGAGCCCCTCTGAAAGCCCTTTTCACTTATTTGAAAGCCCTTCTCCCTTATAGAAGAGCCTCTCTCACTTATAAAAAGGCCCCTCTCACTTATCAAAGAGCCTCTCACTTAAATAACGTAGTCATCGGGTCTCTACAAATCATGAACGACTTCTTCAAAAGTTCAAAGTAAATTCTACCTTTCTATTTAATTTTTATTAAAAAAAAATCTTAGTCTAAAAATTTCTAATGTTTTTACTTTTTTATGCAGTGATTTTAGTCTCTTCCAGTCTTAAAATTTCTTTGGCCAACTACCAAAATACCCGCGGCCTAAAACTTTTCTGCCCCGACTTGAAGATTGTCCAAAACTAGACCTTAATTTGGGTTTAATGACCCCAAAGATAAATGGTACGGAAAATGTCTTTTTCTTTTCGAGCCTTATAAGATTATTTCAAATTCTTTTTTGCCATTTATTTTTTGTCTTTCCCTCTCTTAATGTTATTTAAATGCTTTGAAAAGGGATGGTGAATACAGTTTTAATTTGCAATGTTTTGAAAAGAAATCTTCTTGACTTGCACAAAAAGACGTACCTATTTAAAAATTCTGTCGTTCTATCTCGCAGTACAAATATTAATTATATGACGTCATATCTATCTATTCCGTGATCTATCTATTTTCTATCTGTCTATCTATCTATTTATTATACATATAAAACAGTTGCGTGACTGACCGACAGACGGACAACGCACAGCCTATACCCTGAAGATGACAGTCATATTCTACAAAACATGTAAGGGTGCAATAAGAAAGGATTTTTCGAAAGTAAACCCCTAAAGAGGTGCAACGGCATGTTGAAGCTTTCGAAATCCACGCAGAACGAAGTCGCGGGCAAAAGCTAGTTTTAAACATGATTATTATTCGCAAAGACGCCGTAAGACATCTACGAATTTCTGTTGCGTGATTCTGTATGTTGCGTATCCGTGTGCGTGTTTGTGCGTGTGTGGGGTTGCGTTTGTCAATGTTATGTGTGTTCACGTATTGTGTGTGTATTTTTTAAGTTCAATTTGCACTTCAGTCCAGGTCCAGTGGCGAGTAACCTTGCCTGCAGTGCAGGAGGCGATGGTTCGATCCCCGTCCAGGCCGACTCGTCCCAATGAGTTTTTCTGAATTTATGTACGATTTTGTAACACTACTGGCTTTTCGGTGAAGGAAAACAAGGTGAGGAAACTGGTATGCTTCAATTTCTTCATGTATTGTACCCACTGTCCATTACAAGTGGCGACGGGCTCACTCCCCGTCACACTAGCTAGTTTCAGTACTCTAGAGAGGTTTTATCCCTGACTACCCCCTCGGAGAATATAGTCGTGAGCATATGCAGGCATGCGTGCATGCATATGCTCACGACTTAATGCATGCATGCAATTTGCACTTAGTAACTGGTTGTTTTGCGTGTTCTGCTGAGTGTGTCCGTATGTTGCATGTGCGTGTGCATGAGTATGCGTGTTTGTGTGTATATGTAATTATGCGTGTATCTATGTTTCGTAAGTTCATCTTGTAATTAACCGTACTTTAACTGCTACCTATTCTACTCTCTCTTGTTTTTCTTAAAGCACATATAATATTGTGACTTTTAAAAGCCTGTTAAAACTCTCAACAAGAGACCCTTTACCAAAAAAACACACATAAAAACTCATATAATCGTATATTGACATAACATCTGTCGGGCGGGTAATGCTTAAAATTTATTAATTCTGGAGGCACCCTGTATATGCTATGAATTTTTATGACCAGTGATTATAAGGCACGTTCGATGTGACACGTTATGGCATTGTTATGGCATTTTTATGACTACTGCTGTGGAATAGGATGTTGAATAACTCATTAAAAATAATGTCGGTGTTTGTAGGAATTTTGATGTCACTCTGCATAAAAGAAAAATTTACCTGCTACTACTAACGCAAAGCTTTTTAGCCACTATCCTTTGGTGTTTATAAATCATACCTAAGTACGTAGCTCTACAAGTAAAAAAATATTTGAGACAACCCTTTTATATTGAAGCCTTTACTAGATAGCTATGTGTTAAAAATAATTAAAGCACCCTTATTTTACACTAGCTATTTGCCTACGACTTTGTTCGCACCGGTTCTCATAATCGTAGCGAGATGAGATAAAATTGTCACGTGTATGTTTTTAAGGGCCTATGTCGAAAAATAATTGTAGCAAAATGGGCGTGTGATAGCTTGTATTACTGCCTCATGCGAGAGAAAGAGATGAGGCGGCGCGCACGCCTGAAACGACGCAAGCGTAAAACAAACTTTATTTAATTGTAATTGTACTATTTATGTAAGTTCAATTCTGCTCTAATCAAAATTTGTAAAATATAAATCTCTTTGTTTTTTTCAATCAAGTCTCGCGTTTCTATTATTTACCGTTTAGCAGTTCCAAGCAATGTTCCAAGAGTTTATCGATAAAGATGGAGGCTACTTTGGCTTGTTTTTCTATAGAGAAAATGTTTCTTAATCGCATTTTGGCTGTAATCAAAACTTCAATTATATGTTCAATTTACACATATCCGCTAATCATACTCCTACTGTTAGTACTTCATGATATAATATGACGCTTTGAAGAATCCTATTTTTTTGACATAGTCTCTTAAGTTTAACCATTAGCTTTCATCAATATCGGTCTAGTAGTCTTTGCGTGATGCTTGAACAGAAGAAGCATACAAATGAACAGACAATCATTCAGAATCAGGTGATTTGGACACCAAAACTAAACCACATATTAATAATAAGTCACTACGTTAATAAACACCATCTCCAATGTAAAGAAACACTTCTGTTACAGTTTTATAATAATGTAGACGAGCGTTAACCCGCGACTTCGTCCGCACAAATTATATACCAGATTTTAAGTCAGATCATGAGCTATCAAACAAAAAAAGTTTCATCAAAATCGGTTCAGTAGTTTTTGCGTGATACTCTTTCAAACAAACAAACAAACACACAAACAAACACACAAACAAACAGACAGACAAAAAATTGTTGAAATGGAATCAGGGACACCTAAAAACCATATCGTAACTTTTTTTTTGTTAATATCTTCAATGTACAGACAAACTTCCAGTTACAGTTTTATAATAGTATAGATTATAATTTTTTTTTCGGTAAATGAAGAAAAATAGTGTGTATTGCCAGTGACGACATATGGAACAGAGGCGTGGTCGCTCACCCAAGGCCTCATAAAAAGGCTGAAAGTCACACAAAGGGCAATGGAGAGGGCTATGCTCGGAGTTTCCCTGCAAGATCGAATCAGAAATGAACAGATCCGCAGAAGAACAAGAGTAACTGACATAGTCCAAAGAATTGCTAAACTGCAGATTGCTGCTATTTGCAGTGGGCGGGGCACATTGCTCGCAAAACCGATGGCCGATGGGCCAAAAAGTTCTCGAGTGGCGACCGCTTACCGGAAAGCGCAGCGTGGGTAGGCCCCGCACACGGTGAACCGACGACCTTGTGAAGGCGGCGGGATCCCGTTGGATGAGGGCAGCGCAGGACCGGTCGTTATGGCGATCCTTGGTCGAGGCCTATGTCCAGCAGTGGACGTCCATCGGCTGAGATGATGATGATGAAAAATAATGTATTTTCATCACAATAAAAGGAAATAAAAAGAACTATTAATTCTAAACTGCTTCGTATCGCCGAAAGCAATCTGAGCTCCCGTACCTAATTTGTTCTCAAAGAATGTAAAGTTTCAGAGATCCCTCATGATAATATAACGTGGAGCTATAAATATCTTAATAAGAAAATATCATTGACAATTTTGACTACAGCTACAGAATATACAGAGTCCTACTTAATATGCTCACACTTTCCTAAGGGGATGATCAGACCATCAAACTGAACAATTTTCCCTATGGCACCAACATCGAAATCGCGAAAAAAAACAGCAGTTTCTTTTTGCTCCCATTGGTTTGCTCCCATAGTAAAAGTTGTTCAGTTTGATGGGTATCGCATACAGAAGGAGTCGAAGCGGCGTCGAGGCGCGGGCGCGCGCCTTAGGTCCGCCACATCGTATGTATGTATATAAACCTGATTCGGAATTGGTTCCGGATGGAATGTTGCCGCTTTCAGAGACTTTTTCACTAGATCTAGTGATTTTTTTTTATGTCTTAGGTGGCATATTTTAAAGTAATTTTAAGCGTAGGCGTTTATGGAACGATACGCTTAAAAACCGCTTGTGTGATAATGGTTCATGCCATTTTGTATGCAGATTATGTCTAATGTTAAAACCATCTATAGTCTTTTGATATAGTTGCATAATATTGAAATACAATTTGTAAACCATCATTGTAACGACATGACCTCATCACATGAAAGAAATTATCATGTATAGAAATTGTTTGTTTTGTTTCAATAAGACCGCCTTATTTGTACCATATTCAGTTTATGTTTTCAATTGTGCATTGTATTTTCTTTTGGTGTAAATAAAGTATATTTCATTCATTCATTCATTCAAATACTTAAAAATGCAATTGTCATTCTTTCCTCGTTTCTTACATTTTTATTTTAGGCATTTTTTAATCAGCACTAGTATTTTTTGTAACCATAGTTGACAACACTGAATCCTGAATCAGGATTCCGGGTCGCATTCCGTCTGTGTGTGGCGGATCTTAAAGACCTTGACATCGGTCGGTAATTGTATACAAGATCTAACAAAATTAGGTGAAACTATTTTAAGGAGATGATCAGACCATCAAACTGAACAACTTTCTCTATGGGACCAATATTGAAATCGCGAAAAAATAATCTGCTATCCCATACATTTAGGTCGAGTAGATTTGTATGGAACAGATGATTTTTTATATAAGGTCTAACAAAATTAAGTAAAACTATTTTGTGATGATCAGACCATCAAACTGAACAACTTTCTCTATGGGACCGATATTGAAATCGCGAAAAAAAAATCAGCTGTTCCATACAAAACCACTCGACCTAAATGTATGGGACAGCAGATTTTTTTTTCACGATTTCAATATTGGTCCCATAGAGAAAGTTGTTCAGTTTGATGGTCTGATCATCCCCTTAAAATAGTTTCACCTAATTTTGTTAGACCTTATATAATATCAATCAAGCGGCGTGCCGTTCGGATTCTTGGTATACAATTATCCACCGTATGTCAAAGTCGCCAAGGCGCGCCCGCGCCTCGACTTCTTCTGTATACGATACCCCTAAACATTAAAAGGATGCCAATGATATCAATTTCACCCTGTATACAGACAAAATACAGATTGACTAACATTAAAGCTTTGTTATTTCTTTTCCTACCTCCAAGTAACAATCTTATTATTTATTACGCCTTCCTACGGAATTAGGAAGGTTTTTTATCCGAAACTCGAGACGCCCGGGACTTACGAAGCTTCAGAAAAGTGTCGGAAGAAAATTATTTAGGCTCACTTTTATGGTCTGTTAACTTCGAGCTATTTCTGATACAAGCGGAAGCGAAGCTGGATTCGTTTTTTGGGGTGGTGAGAAGCCTTGCTATAACTACCACACTACCAGTCGACCCATCATGTAATTGCCATGAGTGTTAGATAAAATATAAAGTTATTATCATCATCAGCCCGTATCAACCACCTGCAGAACATTAGCTTCAATTTCAGTCTTCCGCTAATCGTACCTTAAGTCTTGCCGATGCTTCTATTATCTCATCAACGCCTTGGACGCAGGACAACCCACTCTTCTTTTGCCTTATTTTATCCTTTAATTGAAAAAGAATGAAATAATTATTGGGAATAGCGTCCCAATAATTATTTCTTTCCTTTTCAAATAAATTGATATCCTTAGCATCCTTTCAAACTAATAGTCTACCCATCGAACTAAACAAATTTTTCTATGGCAGCAAACCGATCGGAAAAAAAAGGATGCTAAGGATATCAATTTATTTGAAAAGGAAAGAAATAATTATTGGGACGTCAACAACGTCAAACATCGTGAGGTAATCTGCATACGCTAAAAAAGAAATCCTTATATTGTGAAGTGTACCAAAACGCATTGGGCACGCGTTTGTAAACTAACACTCATACTCCTTGAGGGTAGGCCTGTGCCCTGCAGCGGTATATAAAGCTGATGATGATGATAAATAATATACAGGGTCTTTCTCCAAGACCAGACCATCAAACTAAACAACTTTCTCTATGGGACCAACATCGAAATCGCGAATAAAAATATCTGATGTTCCATACTCAGTAAGCTGTCCAGCTCTCGTAGGTTTGCAGTTTTGTATGATGAAACAGCTGATTTTCTTTCGCGATTTCGATTTTGGTTCTATACAGAAAGTTGTTCAGTTTGATGGTCTGATCATCCCCTTAAAAAAGTGTCAGCATTATAAAGAAGGGGTCCTTAATTATATAGATAACTAATAACTAAGTTGGCTCCAGTGACTCAAAGTTGGTCTTGACCTCCAATACGAGAGAATGCCACTTTCCCTGATCCTGCGCATCCTCTTCCATTCACCTAGGTCAGCCTCAACTAGGTCTATGACTACGTCATTCCAACCATGCCTGTAGCGACCCACTAGTTGCCCCAGGAAATCGAATGTGTCAATGTTAGGGTAAACAGTTGCATTACTTTAAGGGGTGATTGTACCCATGATCATGAATAACTTTTCTAAAGAAACCTATAGGAACTTTGAAATATCTGCTAAATGCAATCATCATCATCATCATCATCTCAGCCGATGGACGTCCATTGTTGGACATAGGCCTCCCCCAAGGATCGCCATAACGACCGGTCCTGCGCTGCCCTCATCCAACGGGTTCCCGCCGCCTTCACAAGGTCGTCGGTCCATCGTGTGGATGACAAGCGAGACGACCTAGCGTTTGGATGGCAAGATACAATTTTCTTTTTCGAATTTCCCTTATGTTCCTTTGGAAAAGCTTGTTCAGTATCATTAGTACAATCAACCCTTAAAGTAATGCATAATAATTAATATTAGACTGAAACTCTTTGGATACTGCCAAAAACCACATTTCCGCTAACAATATGTAGATATATGTTTAAATGGAAAATTGCCTAAAAGCAAATCAAATCGATAATAAACAATCCGATAATAAGATAAAACCGATATTAAATAAATAAAAAAACCCTTCGGATAAAAATAAATAATACCGTACAACGGATACGATCTCGATTGGAGAGTTTACGGTTACTTACGACCCAATGTATATTTACATAATTTGTACACGCAGGTTTGAACCTTCCACCTTTAGGGTAGAGGCTAAAATATATTTCAGAATAAAATACGGTAATGGTGCTTTGAGAACTGAAAAGCTTTGATAAAAGCCAGTTAAACATATTTTGTACACATAGAAGTCCCAGAATATAACCTGTCCACATTAAATCTGTCCACATTGTCAGACTAATTATCTATTGTTTCATAATTTTTTCTGTTCGGAAGGTCTTAAAATAATAGGTTGTTCTAATTTAAATTTGGTGAAAATTTACGGAAAACTTATTATCCAAATCGGTCACAAGTTTATCTTTATCAATGTCCACATAAAAAACTTAACTATAATTTTATCAAAGACAAATAAAAGAAGGTAAGCACGTACATTAAAAATAAATAAAAATATTGAGAAGATAAAACTAACTTAACCTAAAATATGGTGCAGGTTTAGACCGCGCGGGAGGGTACCCAAGATGCTGGCAACGTTTCCTCGCTGAACGGCTAAACTAGTCGAGTTGATGAGCGAGGAAAGCGCCAGCCCTTGGATCCCCGGTCGAGTCTACCAGGTGCTTTGCCAGATCTTTAAAAAGCGCCTGGGCGCCGGGACCCCACGGGCCAAGGATTTCGACACCGAATGCTATGAATTTGTATTGGGTGCCGATACCCTTGTATTTACCCTCTTTTGCCTTTTCGGCAGATTCCGCCGCCGAGCCAACTGTTTTGCTCGTTCCCCGTAGATGGGACGTCCCACAACAGCACCCGACCCATCGTCCAGGGGACGAGAGTTATAAAAAATAATAACATATCAGAAATATTGCTTATTTTTATTTGCATACCATAAATATACCTACAGCAACAAAAACAGAATAAAAAGAACGTCGTGTATAAATGGCGGTCGAAAAATATCGAATAGAATACAGGATGTAACAAAACACCCTATTAATACTTAAGGGGGTGCTTCAGACCATCAAACTGAACAACTTTCACGATGGAGCCAACACCGAGAAAAAATACAAAAATCTCCTGTTCCATACATTTGAGTACAGTTTTGTATGAAACAGCTGATTTTTATCTCGCGATTTCGAAGTTGCCTCCATAGTGAAAGTCGTTCAGTTTGATAGTATGAAGCACCCCGTTAAGTATTACTAGGGTGTTTTGTTACACCCTGTTACACCCTGTATAGAGTAATTAGTAACTTTTTTGAAGTCTGTTAAATATGGTTATTGAATTAAATTCATAAAAAAAATAAACCTGATATCGAAAGAAACACTTCAAAGAACGTGAGTCAACAAAAACACGGAATTCATTTAAAAATAAATTGTTAAAAGGCTTTATGAAATTCAATACAAGTTCACTTATTTATATCACGTTTTATTTATTACATTTTTCAATTATTTTGAGTGTTGAGTAAAATTGTGCATCGGCTAAAATATTGCATATTATAAGGAAAATATTGAAATATTTGAAAAGTGAGCTTTATAGGTCGTCACATCCTTTCATGTGATCAGCACATCTTTATAACACAAGTTTTGGCCACCTTGTTTCCATTTGTCATCGTGCAGTTCTGAGAAGTAGTAGTCCTGTCAATATCCTGTAAGCCTCGAAAACATGGTGCCCATATCGCAAGTATATCTGTACATTTGATGGGTTTTATTTGAAATGCCTATGCGAAGTTATGAATATTCACTAGTCCGATCTCGTCTCCTGTTCCTACACGGAATTTCTACGACGTGAAAATGTCGTGTTTGCCGGATGTCTAATGATAGAAGTGTGACTTTGAAGAATTTTATTGCAAATTGAATAACTACTAATTGAGATTACGACCCGGTTGGTGTAATGGTTACCACGCCGGACTGCCAAACCAGGGTCCTGGGTTCGAATCCCGGTTCGGTCATGGATGTTTATATGTTTGTGCCGTTGTTGTATGGTTTCCATAATAAAAAAGCCTTTAGTGCTTGTTTGGGATCATTACAATGTATGTGCCTGTAAGCATTATTTATTATTTATTATTATTATTACCTAAACTGTTACCATGTGCTGTGCCTACTACGTACAGATGTTGCACTTTAGATTTGTAGCAAGCGGTAGTAATTTAACTCGTACTACATCAAACGGAGTGACAAATATCTGCTTTTATTACTAAGAGATCGATTACGATAACATAACCCGCGGATAACCACATAGGATCCACTGAACATAATGTGCCAATTTGAAATTAAAAAAAAAAACACCCGTTACTAGTCCCTATATAAATAGTCAAAGGATATAACTCATACTGACAAGAAAGAAGAAGTTCAATAAAATATCTACTCTCTCTTCCTTGCCCTCCTGAATGGGAGACCGATATAGTTGGGGCCAGATGCAGGGGTTATTAGGTCACACCAGCCGTCACACGGATTGGGCGTCAAAGATGTCTTAAGGAATTAATTCTTCCCTTACGAAACCCGATTTTGTTGGTGCTATCCAAAGCCGGCCACCACAGTCATGTCAAGATTAGAAAAAATGATAAGGTACGATAGGACCGGCTTATACAAATGTATTAAGGCCCTGAAAGAAATAAATTAAAAAGAAACCACATAGGAACTGATAAATGATAATAATGTGCCAATTAGTGACATCGGTAGGCGAGGAACAAATCAATCTCAATACACAGGCATGCGTTGTGATTTGTAAACATTTTGGAAACACTTGTAGATGTTTCTAAACACTTTGGAGGCGCGGGTCATGGTAACGTAGTAGGTCTCATTATCACAACGAAGCATGGTTAGTTAAATTAATGAATTATTATTATTATTTCATCTGTGATTGACTAAGTAGAGTGTAGTAGCTGTAAGCCCCTTTGAGAATCTGAAAAAGAAATTGCATTTTCATGTCAAGATATAAAATCATGAGCAGTTATTGATTCTTATGGTTTCTAACAATAAAATTGTAAACCTACGGCAAAAAGATAAATTTCTAAGCAAATTCTTGGAAGTTAGTGACTGAAGAGGCCCACCTCACGAATTATGGTAAGAGGCAGTGGGCATACTTCACCACGCAGGCCCAATGCGGATTGGTGGAGCAAGTTAGTGGTAAACTTGCAGTCAAAAATTTTTCAAGCCGCCTTAGGTGGCCGCCTTAGCCAAACTAACCAAATAGACCAAATTCTAAAAATTAAGCCAATTCCAAGCACTACATGGAGGGAACTCTGATATTTCGTTTTCCTACTCCTCCTATATTCTTTGATTAATTCATTGCGGGTTCCAAGACAGATTAGAGTCATCCCCCGGGCTCGTTAGAGTCATCCCCCGGGCTCGCTGGACTTTATTGTCCAGTGTTGTGAATGGTCGCCGCTGTTGATCCTGGCTTACAGGAGTTACAGCGGTGGGAATGTGTGGTGGGCCTATGCCCGATTTAAATAATATTCCAAGCACTGGGTTTGTGTTGGCTAATTTGACTGATGGAGACCAAACATGTATTTTGTCATCATCTTATTTAAGAAAACGGTCATGTAGAGTGCGTTTTTGGTGATGAGTTGTGGAAAGGTCAACTATGAGTGGCCGGTACAGGCCAATATCCCATTACTTATGTACGACATTTGATTATTTTTATACGGTAACGGTACGGTAACGGACGTAAGTGATTGTCACCTTTGACTATTTATTATAAGAACTAGCCTTGCTGTAGCATTTCCTCTCTGCCATGGTATTTCACACTTTCTGCCTGCCTCCGTGGTCTAATGGTTAAGAGCATTGGCTCTCGACAAGGAGGTCGTGGGTTCGATTCCCACAGGGGACACCTAGTGATTTGTCACTTTGTGCGTTTTTCTCCAGTTGGGACAATGCAGGCCGAATCACCTGATTGTCCGAAAAGAAAAATGATTCCGTGCTTCGGATGGCACGTTAAGCCGTTGGTCCCGGCTACTATCTCTTGTGGTAGTAGTCGTTACATAAAAACCACGTCAGAGGCCGTAAGGCGGTCTGAAAAAACTGACACCAGGGCTCTGCCCACACGTTAAGAAGGAGAGAACAATTGATACTGTGCATTTACACTCAACTTTATACCTTATCACTAAAAGAGACAGCCTATAATTGCGAAACAATAATTTCGAACTTAGAACGTTGAATATAACCTGCGGATTTCATGTTACCTCGCCCCCCGCAAAAAGTGGCAGAAATGTTTGTTAGTAGAATTACACTTCGATTAGGCTTGTTCTGGGTAAGCTCGCTACATCTTCGACCCCATCTTTGTCCTGAGGACTGGATTGAGGTCAAGAGCAAACCCATTTGAAATTTAAAAAAAACACCCGTTACTAGTCCCTATATAAATAGTCAAAGGATGCTCATGCTGACAAGAAAGAAGAAGTCCAATAAAATGAATACTCACACTTATAAACGTGGGTACAGTAAGCTTAGAAAACGGTCCAGCACTAAAGACCACAATTTTCTTGAATTGTGCCATTAAAATGTACAAGTCTCTACGCTTCTTAGCATCAATTGTCCACCAGATACTCTCGTATGGTCCCAGGATTAAGTTTTGGCTCTAAAAATGTAAATAGTTAATTTACGTTGTTTTGCGTACCTACACGAGTTACCACACTATTGTACATTGGATGGATTTTCCTTGTCGATTTCGACTTCGGCTACAGGTAATCTTTATAGAAAAGTAGTAAGCAGGATATTTTGAAATACATAAATGTACGCATTAAACACAGATCTACTCTCTCTTCTTTGCCCTCCTGAAAAGGCCGATAAAGGTGGGGCCAGATGCAAGGGCTATTAGGTAACCGGCAGTCACACAAATTGGGCGTCAAAGATGTTTACGTTTGAGATGCCTGAAGGAATTAATTTCTCTCTTACGAAACCCGATTGTGATGGTGCTATCCAAAGCTGGCTACCACACGTCAAGATAGTAGATTAATAAACAAAAATAAAAAGTTTATTTTATTAAGAATCTGTTTAAGGCGGCGGTAACCCATAGGATGAGGGCAGCGCAGAACCGGTCGTTGTGGCGATTCTTGGGGGAAGCCTATGTCCAGCAGTGGTTTCCTTCGGCTGAGATGATGATGATGAAGGGTCTGTTTAACCACTTCGGGATAAGTTTCTAATAGCTTATCTGACCGATTGTTTGACATATTTTGTATGAAAGATTATGTCAAATGAGCTGTAGGATAAGCTATTCAGAACTTATTCAGTAGTGGTGAAACAGGCCCTAATCTAAGTTTGTTATAGATTCGCACTGAAGGGTAATGGCCTCTACTCTCGGATAAGGGTGATAGGGCACCAAACGATAACTGCATTAAACCTACTTCATACAAAACATCGTTGCTGTGCCAGCAGTATATAAATAGTTGGGAGACACCAAACACTAGATATTCAGTGCTCAGGAACCGTTGTACAGCACTTGTCTCAATCTGAAAAGATTTAATTTAAACAACGTTTGTTAGGTTACGTTAGATTAGGTTATAATTTGGGGCATTAATGGTTTAAAGAATAAAACTGGCCAAGTGCGTGTCGGACCACGCGCAGGGTAGGGTTCCGTAGTTGCTCGTCACAATATAATATGAACTAAGAAGGAGGCTTTTTCTTCTACACTACGGTTTAACGGCTAATAGTCTACAAATTTTCACTTTAAAGCTAAATATTTCGCTAACGGATCCCTAAATCGAATAATGGTTTTCCCACACCCATAATATTTTTAAACCACCTATCCAACGATATCCCACATCATGGGGTAGAGGAGAAAAAAAAATCCATTCCCACTTCGCGTGTAGGGGAAGTTTTTATAGGGGAAGTAACCTAAAAAAATATTTTTCAAGATTTTATTTTACCACTGTCGGCGTGATGAATATGTATGCCCATTCGAAATTACAGCTTTCTATACCTCATTTACAGAGTCCGTGTGGCATGGGGCTAATTTAATAACAATCAATTCTAACAAATATTAAAAAATAAACTAGAAATTTACTAAACTTTAAATTAAATTAAATAGTACAACATAACAAATATAAACCAGGCAAGGCAAGTTCAACCCAGGTCAAAGATTCACAACGATCGCAGTGATGAATACGTAGGAGACGTCTGAACGGTACGAAGCGCTTCAACAGACTAAAGATGAGTCGCAATGTGAACGCAGCCTATGCGCCTTATCTTCGTCCAATCGCGGGCAAGATTAATTTTTCAGTACCTCATCGACTCGCTGAACGGGGTATAGTACTAAGCGTCTCTGAGCTAAGCCGCGGACGGACGGACGGACAGACGGACTTGGCGAAACTATAAGGGTTCCTTGTTAACCATAAAAAATTGAATTGTGTAAGATATCGATGATCGATTATCCTGAAAACTATGACGAGAAGGCAATAATGATAAAGTATCGATTTCTTATAATTATAATCTCTGCAGTAAATTTCATCCTCATCAACCCGGTAAATCAAACTGCTATAGGCTTTTTCATTCTATAGGTATTTACGATGCTCTTTAATTTAAATCTATTTTAAATCAAAATTAAATAAAATAAAAAAATTAAAATAAATTAGATAGATTAGTGTGGAGGTATTAGTAATACCGCATAGGAAATTAGCTAATGCTAATTACTGCTGACCTACGCACCAAAACAGTCGAGCGCATAACCCACTCCCGCGCCGAGCATCGGCGGAGATAGCCGAGCGAGGCCGAACCGGCCCTCGCCGGCCGCTCGGAAATCCACATGACGACAGTCCGAACTTGCTTCCCGAGGCGAATGCATGTCCGGATGACTCTCGCTTCCCGCGCTTTTTGCCATTGTTTCTTGCCATTGTTTTATTCTTTGTTCTAAATCTATCTTCCTATCTATCTTCGTACTGTGCTATCGCTTTCTAACTTCTTATATCTATAAACTCTTGTGTAAACACCTTCTGTCTGTAACTTTCACTGTGTTCGTTAATTAAACTATTTAGTGTTAAAATCAAGACTTGTTATTTCTAGTATAGTGTTCCGTGTAGACATTAGACATTCATACACCGCTATATTAGATTAGATTATTTTAGATTTATTTTTTAATTAATTTTTTTGTTGTTTTTATTTTAATTTAATTTTTTTTCATCTTTTTATTTTTTTTATTTTTTATGTCTCTGACTACCCCCTCGGGGAATATAGTCGTGAGCATATGCTATGCTATACTATTTTAAAATGTCCTTTATGAAGGTGTCTGTTTTCTGTTAGCGATTCTTGTATAGTTCCTAAAGTTTAGCTATAGAAAAAAGAATCTTATTATAATCCTGATACCTACTGTTATTTGATATGCAGTAACGCACAGCATGAAGGAACATACAAACATATAGAGAAGCATGATCGGCGACAAAAGGGAGTCGAATAATTTAGCGTACCTGAAAAAAATTTAAATATCATATAATTGTTAACTTTATTTGCACTCTTCTCAGGATTGAATTTCCTGAAAAACCTGGTCGGCAGTAAATTTAGTAGAATAGGTAAGTAAAGTAAGTTGTAGATTGAAGGGTAACAGCCTCCTTTCACAAATGAGGCTGAAAGGGAGTACGCCAGAATGTATCTAATATTTAAGTATATTTTAAGAATATCTCTGTCGTCTCCCTTAAGGAATAATAGTCGTGTCTAAATGCTATATTCTATGATGTAGTGTTTATATATTCTTATCAAAAACAAATCACATTAATTAACAATTTCAAAGATATCAAGATCTCAACTTGCTACATTCCAAATTTCAAATTAACAGTGCGAAAGTTAATTTAAGTTGCACAGTTACCATGAAAATGTACATTTGAGCGATAAATTTCTCTTTAAAACTTTGTTTACGCGGTTTTGTTAATGGGTAGTTGAAATTAGTTTTAAGATAGAGGTTATTGAACTTTATTACGGGCATTGGCTCACTGAAGGCTCACTGCTGTGACACTTGTAAACTAGGACCAACAAAGGTGACCACTCTCTACTCTTTAACACGTTCACTTAGACACAATAGAACTTTTATTGTTATCACTGCTATAGGCGGTCACTGTCCCGGAACGTGTTAAGACATAGACGTACTTTTTGTTATCATCAGCTGCAAGGTTGATTCTATATTCATTGGGTGTAGAATATCTCTGTGATGGGGATGGACTACGTCTGCCTGCATAACTCCAGTCGGTTTAGGAGTTACAGCCGTTCAAGTAGGTTAGCGAGGAGCATGTTAGATTTCTTGCGACCACAGCGCACGAGCCGAGCGAGCGCAGCGAGCGTCCCGCGGCAGCAGCCGGCGACTGCCAGAACCGAATTGCGTTTGTTTACCTATTCCAGTCGTAAATATAATTTTGACTAAGGGCATCGGTCAAAACCACTTTTTCCTGATTTTTGCAGTCAAAAGTGGTTTTGACCAGTTAGGAGTTTTGACTGTAACATATACATAATTGAATACAGACGATTTACTTACTTAACTAACTCAACATGTCTTCGATGACACTCCTTCAATCTGTCTCTACTAACATTTTTTTCCACCGGCTTCTTCTCACTCCCAAATATATATGCACTATCCTTCCTCAGCAGTTCTATTTCTCCTCGAAAAAACACCATTATTACCATAGCATTAGAGTCGAACGATGTTATCCAACCACCACCGTAAACTGCAGCGTACGTTTGAAAAGCAGACGCCGCTAAATATCCAACCATATGTTGCTTACTAAAAGGAACCCAGGAACTAACAACTTGAAGATATTGTTCTGTGCCATTCCTTACATTTTCTCTATAATTTGGTGCTAGAAAATACTTAAAAACCGGCTGAAAAACCACTATAATAACCGTTGTGTACATCAAGGACCAATACAGATACGTTATTATTCTGCAATATTTAGTATAGCTGGTTATTATTGACTGTTTTTGGACATCGCAAGTCATTCTTTGAAGTAAGTCCGCTTTGGTAACGTATTCAATGACGCTTCGCCAATGTTTCTGCCAGATCAAAAAGCTTGTTACCTTTACCACGCTCATGGTAGCAAGCATGGTGATTTTCAAATTGTTCAAAACCAAATTCATATCAGATTTTATAAACCAAATGTCAGCGTACTCCGTAGCAGTGAAGTACGTGACAGATAAATGCATAAGGATGTAAAAGTATCTTTTGAATGCGTTTTTTGGGAGTAGAAGTCCCCAAAATTGTAGAGCTTTTACATTTGGGCCAAGCAAAGGTCTTTTTGGATTTTCAAGTTTATTTATAAGTGACTTCAACATTTTCGATACGTCTTGATTCAAAATCAAAACAGATCGAAGTGACTTTAAAAAGTATGCGATTAAAATAAAAATGTGTCATATAATTAACACTTCTATAGTTAGTAGTGATGTGCATAATATTTAGTAGCATTTATCGAAATTTCTTTTTATAAATGATTATAGTCGTATAAGAAAATAGGTACCATAAATTTATGACTACTTGTGTATCTAGAAAAAGCAATAGTATCTCAGGTCCAACCAAAGTAAAGATCCTTTGGTTTCTGCCTACCCCAAGGAAAAACGTGAGAGTTTCAACTTGGGCCTCTTCAAGGCGAGAGTGAATAGGCACATTTCTAGGTAAGCATGCTACATCTTCGGCCTCATCGTCACTTAACATCAGGTGAGATCGGGGTCAAATGCTTACCTATCAGACATAAAAAAAAAAAAAAAAAAAAAGGTATATGTGTATGTAAATGAATAGTATAATTTTATTAAGGGGGGAAAATGTAATTTAACTTTGTAAATACAATCTTTTTCACGTCTAGGATAGACTTTTATTTAAATCCGATAAAAGTGGAATAACTTTTAAATGATTTAAAAATGTTTACAGAGGTTTAAAGTAAATTATTAGTTTTTCCAGCGTGCACACTATAAAAGAGTATTCTTATAATGAAAATCGACGTAAATTTTGAATTGAAATCCGTTTTGAAATCCCGATCAAAGTAGAATTGCAATAAAAACTGATATTGCTTTATCATTTCTTCAATATAAATGTAACTTAAGCTAAATTGATTCTTGAAGGGAAAGAAAAAAGTTCCAAGTTTAAGTTTTCTTAAAGAAATATTTTAGAAATCAATTACTTTGTAATTGGAGTGCCCTAGCTGTCTTTGGATTGCAATATTATTATCTGTCAGGCTTAGATTTTAGAGAAAGAAATGTCAAAGATGGCTTTCAACTAGAATCTTCGCTAAAAATATTATTCCATTTATATCACAAGTTGCTTTTTCAAAAATGGGAATAATAGGACAGTGGACAAATAGTCAAATTAGCATGCTTTGTATGAAAAATCGTACTAAATACTAGCAAGTGACGTTATCAACATGTCATTAAATTTTTATACTTCAACGTGTTATTAAAAACATTTGTATTAAAGCTAAATAAATATTTAAAATGTGAGCAGAAGACCCGGTTTTACAGTTACATTTTAGACAGGTATTATGTTTTAATAACAAAAACAAGAAATCTGATCAAACTGTCTTTAGCAATTTTTTTTCTACACTTCTGGTGTTTTTACCAAAAATTAATTGATTAAGTACAACTTATCCTAAAGATTTCTGAGATATCGATGAAAATTGGAGAAACACGATCTCAAAAATTCAAAATATTGATGGAATAAATTTACCAGTACTTATCGATAAATCAAGGCTCGGTATCGTTTTTCTCACCCCTTCTACAATTACAATAACTCAATTAATGCTGTCATTGCGATGTTTTAATACAAAATTATGGAATGGTGTTATTAAATACGTCAAGCATGGCATTTTCATCAGCTAATTATTATGTCGACACCTTATTTTGTAATTATCTCAATAATTATAGCATGGAAAATATTTGTAATTTTCATGTCGATAATTTTTCAAGTGAAAATTAGTAAAATAAATGTAATTTCAATTTTAAGCTGTCAGTACATAAATAGACTTTTCTTTAATTTATTCCTGTTAGGGTATCGGGTAGGGTAGGGTAGGGTAGGGTATAGGGTGTTGGGTTATCGGTAAGGTACTCAGAAACCTGATTGCAACTATAATCATCGTATTTTTACAGAAAATACAATATTTAATAATGTAACATAGTGCTGTTGAAGTGCGTTCTTTACGCAGTACGTGTGGTGTGACTCTAAATGACAGGATACGAAACAGTATCATTAGAAAAAGATGTGGATTGAAAGAGGATATAGTAAAAAGGATTGAAAAGGGAATGCTGAGATGGTTTGGTCATGTGGAAAGAATGAGTGATAGCATACTGACGAAAGAAATATATAAAGCGAGTGTGAATAGGACAGTCGAAAGGGTTCGCCCTAGACGTACGTATGTGGACCAAATTGGCTTCTTAAGACGATCGATTTGATCGAGGGTCAGATCAAATATACCCGAAACCGACGAGCGTGTATGAAACGACTTATGACTGTTGAAGAGGCGAAAGAGGCGAAAGAGGTGTGTCAGGATCGTAGCCGTTGGCGATCCATTGTTTATGCCTACCCCAATGGGACACAGGCGTGAGTATATGTATGTATGTATGTACATAGTTCGTTGACAATTCTAGTCTAGGGAATCTGATTTAAGTCACATCTACCAGAATTATTTTCTAGCTGTGTATACCAAAATTAAAATAGTTGTCAACTTATCGTCATCACTCATCACCCTGTATACGTCTCTCTGTGGGGCACGGATTTAATCCTTAAATTATTTACGATTTCACGTTAGACTCAGAATTATAGACATGCAGTGCTCGTTTTTTCCTGCAAATAATCTCCTGAAAGTAGCCTGAAAACGGTTTCATTTGACAACTCAAGTCAGTTCCTCTACTACTGTAAGGTATAATAACTTTATGGTTAAAAGCTGTGCTTTTTAAATAATAATTGTACTTTATTCTGTATTCTTTCGACTGCCGAGAACGAGACGGACCGCGCTCGCCTACTCGCTGTCTCTGAGAAAGAGTCAGGCTACTGGTTGTAGGCACTACCCTCCCCAAATCTGGGCACCCTACTGAGCAACTCATACCTGTCAGTTTTAGTTGGTCTCCGTCTTCGCGTTCGGACATGTAGAGTTCACCGCTGCCAATGCGGTGAGGCCGTCAACGAACTCGGCCACCACGGACTCTCCTGCTCGCGGAGCGCTGGCCGCTGGTCACGCCACGCAACATTGAACGACGTTATCCGTCGGGCCCTTGTTACTGCCAATGTACCCGCCATCTTAGAACCTAGAGGTCTAATACGGAGCGATGGGAAAAGGCCCGACGGAATAACGCTCGTTCCATGGAAATTGGGGAGGTCGCTGGTCTGGGACGCTACCTGTGTAGATACACTGGCACCGTCCCACGTCCATGCGACCTCATCCAATGCGGGTGCGGCGGCGGCTACCGCGGAAAACCTCAAACGGCGCTTATATGTAAACCTCGGCGAGGCTTACATATTTGCACCGTTTGGGGTCGAGACATTGGGTCCGTGGGGGCCAGAGGCGCGCCGATTATTTAAAGAATTATCGGCGCGCCTAATCGAGGTCTCCGGTGACCAGAGGGCTGGCAGCTACCTCGGTCAACGCATCAGCCTGGCCATACAAAGAGGTAACGCTGCCAGCCTCCTGGGCACCTTGCCGCCAAGCGGCGGAAATTTCGAGGACATTTTTTTATTTGTAAGTAGTATTCGTTTTTTTTTTTTTTTTTTGTTTTTATTTTAGGTTAATGGTTATTGATGTAGTGCTTTAATATGTGAGTAATAATTGTGTAGTATAATAATATAATTGGTGGATTCAATTGTACTTTATTTTACACCAAAAATTATACAGAGAGTAAAAAGTCAGGAAATGCAGAAGGTACAAAAATAAGCGGCCTTAGCGCTACAAAGCGATTTGTCTTAGTTTCATACTAAAAGTTGTGATTGAAGGTCACAATCCACACTCCCCACCCCACTCCCTCTCACAATTTTTCGTGATAAAAGGCATATTTTCAACAAGCTGAAACTTACTAAAAGTTGACCTGTTTGTGGCTATTCTCTCTACGTTGATATTCCAAAAGGGTGCAAAAGGGATTTATCTAAATATAACCCCCATAGGAAGCCAAATCGTTGTTTAAAACAACTGCCATTATGTGTAACGTTTTAGGGGTCCTTAAGTATATGGGTTAAAGGGGTAGGTACAGGGGGTGAAAGGTGCAAATATTTGTTTTGATCTTAGTTGATTTGGACGACAACGATTTGCTGATAGTCACAAAAACGACTCGCCCACGAAGGGTTCCATACCATCTTTCTTTCTTTAATATATAAAATTCTCGGTCACGGTGTTTGTAACAAAACGCCTTGACCGATTTTTATGAAATTTTGTGTGTATATTCAGGTAGGTAGGTCTGAGAATAGGTCAACAGTTAGTTATCTATAAAAACGGCAAAAAAAAAATGTCTGTTGTATGGGAGCCCCCCTTAAATATTTGTTTTATTTTAATTTAATTATTTATTTTTTAAGTGAATTGATAAGTAGATATTCTGTGAATATTTTAGGCGTCTACTTGTTGCCGTTATCAATATCGAGTAAAAACGAGCTAAAAAATCACGTTTGTTGTATGGGAGCCCCCTTGAATATTTATTTTATTCTGTTTTTTAGTATTTTTTTATTGCGTCAACTGTCTAACTACCACGGTTCATGAGTTACAGCCTGATGACGGACGGACGGACAGCGGAGTCTTATTAATAGGGTCTACCCTTTGGGTCAGGAACCCTAATAAAGGATTATCCAGTAGGTACTTCTTCAAATATCGATATAAATTAACACGTTCCGGGACAGTGACCGCCTATAGCCGTGATAACAATAAAAGTTCTATTGTGTCTCGTTCACTGTCCCAGAACGTGTTAATCAGTGAAAATTTGGAGTGGCATTTTTAGAGCTACATGTATCTGAACATCGATGAAAAACTCTTTAAAAGGATAGGTAGGCACTTAACGTAAATGACTGACTAAAGTTCAAATCCATCGGCACTTAGATGATTGAGTCTAGACAAAAAGCTATTTGTCTTATTTAATCTTTGGTACTAAATAAAATGTTTGTTTTAAACGTAAAATGTTTTTTGACAATAAGAACGTGATTAATAGTAAACTCAGTGAACTCATTTTCATTATTATGTACAGGGTGTAAGGGACAGCCCTCCTTAGACTAAAACGGTGAACTCACTGTCAGTTGCAGAAACGCTCATTAAAGTTAATCCTTCATTAAATCTCTTGCTGTCACTTTTTGTCTTGTTGACGTAGTAAAAGCTAGCAAGAGATTTAATGGAGGTTTAACTCTAATAGGCGTTTCTGCAACTGAGTGTCAGACCATCAAACTGAACAACTTTCACAATGGAACCTACCTCAGGAAACGCGAAAAAAATTCTGCTGATGAAAATGAATCTTTTTTCGTATTTCCTGAGGTGGGCTCCATAGTGAAAGTTGTTCAGATTGATGGTGAGTTCACCGTTTTAGTCTTCGGAGGGCTGCATATAGGTACAGGGTGAAATTGATATCATATCATTAGCATCCTTTTAAACTAAGACTCTATCCATAAAACTGAACAACTTTTACTATGGGAGCAAACCGATCGGAGTACAAAAAAAATCAGCTGTTCCATACTAAACTGGAATGCCTACTCGACTCAAATGTATACAACAGCTGATTTTTTTTTTGTTCCAATCGGTTTGCTCCCATAGTAAAAGTTCTTCAGTTTGATGGGTAGACTCTTAGTTTAAAAGGATTCTAATGATATCAATTTCACCCTGTATTACCAGCGGCGCCCGCGACTTCGTACGCGCAGACCACTGATCTATTTGCGATAAAATGAAGCCTAAATAGTGCACTCACTGCCTTACGGTCAAAAAAGGCTGAAAAAGTTCACTTCCGGATACCAGCACCAAATTTTAGTATGTTGTTAGGTATGTTCTCTAGACCCCAAAACTGTCGGGAGACAGGCTTTGATGTGTCAGGGTCTGTAGTTATGACGTCATAAAATTTTTGTATGGGATCAAAAAATTTTTGTTCCGAAACCTATCGTGTGGGATATCAAATGAAAGGGCTCAAAAAATATACTACAATATTACCTTTCGGCCAAGTGTTTTAAAAAAATCCAATAATTATTTTCGAAACATACCAAGTTTGGGCTCTTCCAGGTAGTGAAAGGTAGGAAAGGACTGTCGTCTCCCGGTAGTTTTGGGGTCTTGAGAACATACCTAACAACATACAAAAATTTGGTGCTGGTATCCGGAAGCGAACTTTATTTCCATTAAGGCAGTGTACTAAAATGTTAATCCAAACTTTTTAGGGTGAAAAAAGAACTTTTTTATTATTTTTGACATTTTTGAACATAGGCCCTTTTGGCTTAGGACGTCATTAATGCACTATTTTGACAGAAAAGATTTCGATGCCTGGAAAAGTATAAAACGTGTTTACTTTACGCTGCTGGAATACTTAATTCCCACGAGATCGAAGCTTTCAACGAATTAACGTGAATCAAAAAAACATTAAAGATAAGAAGACATTGCTTAAGGTGCAAGTCCACCGGCTTAGAAGGATTGCAATGCGATTGGCGGGAATAGAAATCTCGCAGAATTTATTTAATTTAGGCCGGATTCGACCAAACTTTGACTTATAGAAGAGTAACTATACAAGGAACAATTATACTCTTGTTAATTACTCCGAAATAACTTCATTTCTGCTTTACCACACTAAACCCATACTAAAAGAACGAATGTATAATCCACCTAAAGAAAGAGGTCGTTGTATGCGTACTTATTGCAATGTGAGGTTATACAGTTTTAATCTCTGCCTACCCGAGTGTGAGACAGACGTGCGAATATGTTTGTATGTAATTAAGTATGTATATTATAGTTTCAAAGTTATCGTGGCTCAAAGTTTTCCTAGTAATCCTAGCATTGAAACTATACAGGGTGAAATTGATATCATTAAAATCCTTTCAAGAAACGAGAAAAAAATTCAGCTGATGAAAATGAATCTGTTTTTTTTTCTTATTTCCTGAGGTGGGCTCCATATTGAAAGTTGTTCAGTTTGATGGTGAGTTCACCGTTTCAGTTCGCATATACAGGGTGAAATTGATATCATTAGCATCCTTTTAAACTAAGAGTCTACCCATCAAACTGAACAATTTTTACTATGGGAGCAAACCGATCGGAGCAACAAAAAAATCTGCTGTTCCATACTAAACTGCAGTGCCTACTCGACTCAAATGTATGCAACAGTAGATTTTTTTTGCTCCGATCTCTTTGCTCCCATAGTAAAAGTTGTTCAGCTTGATGGGTAGACTCTTAATCAACGACTGATATCAATTTCACCCTGTATAAACGCGTGGCACTACGCAAAAATATTCAATTTATGACTCGAATGCCTTGCATATCCAGGTCTAAATGATCAATTTTAAATCGCTGTTTATCGCATCGCGCCCTAACCGATGGGCATGTACCTTTAGAGGATAAATGGATTTAGTTTCGTTTTATCAAACTAAGTACATAGATTTATTTGAAATCTTTAGATTGGATTCAAGGGTGGCCAAGGACAATCGTGTGATGCTTTTTAGATACCTTGGATAATCATTCTTTATTTCACTGAACACTCAAATAGCCCAATCATCGAGGGGTAATTTCACTTCAACAAATAGCGCATACCTATTTTGGTGCTGATAGAAATTATTCATTATTTTTTTATAATTATTTATTGTCCCGGTTCGGTCATGGATGTTATAATGTGCGTGTCGTTGTTGTATGGTTCCCATAAAAAACAGCCTAAGGCTTAATTTGGGATCATTACAATGTATGTGCCTGTGAGCGTTATTTATTTATTCTATTTCCAATCAAAGTAAAGCAAGGCATTACCTCAAGGGTCCAAAGTAAACTAACCCAGTTACGGGCTCAATACATCAGAATCCATCATCTGATGGACAAATGACGATCGTATCTTATTCCTTGCCACGGCACGCAATCTGGGCTATTTGTAGGATAGGGGATATAGTACTATCCGATACCTAACTTAGGTGTATCCAACTAATTATCTATCTTAATAACAAAGAAAATGAAATCGTAATAATGTTTTCAATAGATAGTGTGCTTTTAAAGCGTTGCATATTTTGAAGGGGTGCATCGACAGATCACAAAAACTAAAGGGAGATGTGAAAAGGGGGCGGGGCCAGTGTCGCAACAATATGCGCAAAAACGGAACAGGCTGAAAGCCAGTCGAGATATTATGTGTAAATAGTTTACAATGCTTGCGTAGTACTAAAGATTATTCGGACGTTTGAGTTCTGATACCGCAATGGATAATGAGCACATTCAAGCTAACAAAATACATTCTATCGCGTGGTACCGGTGGTAATGCGACACTAGGTTTCGTACTCAGCGCGTTGGTTGGCATCTCTCTAGATCTCTATGGGTGCATTAAACCATAATACTGAACAACTTTCACTATGGATCCATCATTGTAATTAACATTTCCCTTTGTTCCTAACAACGCATACATTTTTGAAACTCGTATTGTAGTATTTTCTTTTTTTATGGACGAAAGAGTGCATCTATGTTTAACGCACACACTTATTGTAGGTAGGTACCTAAAAATATCCTGTCTATTTCCCTGACGCTTTTATAAATGATAGATAGAAATTATCATCAACAAATGTGGATGGCTGCATAAAGAGAGGCGGACCAAGTAAAAGATGAGAAAAAATAAACATTAACAAATAATTAAGAAAACAGAAAACCCGACTGATTTACAAAATAATTAACTGAAAAGAGAAAAACAAGCTCTATAGTCTAGGTAGATACTTATAAATGTTATTTTAGCAAATATAACTTGAATGCTTTAAGGTATCGCAGGCGAGTAATAAAACTACTAAACAGAACACTTATTTGTTAGTTATTGGTCACTCAGACGTTTCCTCTTGTTGGGCAAAAATAATCCAAGAAAAAAAAAGGAGTCAGCCAAATGACGGCTAAATGAGATGAATGGAGGAAGACGAAATAATGCCCCGACCATAAGTAATGGGATAAGGGCAGTAAGGTGATGATGATGATAGAAATAATCATGAATCGAGGCATTAAGGTGGTTGCAGAGGGGTCAATTTTATACAAAACTTTGACGCACAATACGCGTAGACGGTTAATATAAGTAACTTTGTGTATATGGGAAAATAGTTTAGAAAATCTAGATGCCGCGTAACAAATAAAATTTGCAATTTATAAAATAATTACGAAGATATAAAGCTTTGAAATTTTTCGTACAAATTTTTCAAAAGCTTTATATCTTTGTAATCTAAACTATTATAAAACTGTAGCAGAAAGTTTGTCTGTACATTGAAGATATTAACAAAAAAAAGCTACGATATAGTTTTTAGGTATCCCCGATTCCATATCACCAATTTTTGGATTTTTTGTCTGTCTGTATGTTTGTTTGTTTGTTTGTTAGTGTGTTTTTTTGTGTGTTTGTTTGTGTGTCTGTTTGTTTGAACGAGCATCGCGCAAAAACTACTGAACCGATTTTGATGAAACTTTTTTTGTTTGATAGCTTATTATCTGACTTAAAATCTAGTATATAATTTGTGTGAACAAAGTCGCGGGTTAACGCTCGTTATATTATAAATTGCAAATGTTATTTGTGACGCGGCAACTAGATTTTCTAAACTATTTTTCCATATATAAAATATTACTTTTATTAATTCCATAAGTTTGACGCACAATACGCGTAGTATTGTGCGTCAAACTTTTGTATAGACTGAAACCACCTTAAGATATTTTTGACCCTGTTCAGCGATATTATGCAATTTGTTTTATGAAGAAAACTTATTAAGTTTGCATCTTAACCCAACCGTATCGAAATGTGATATAAGTACATTAAATCACTCTAAGAGCACTCATATCCTTGTTTCGGTCATTTATTACGTCTAAATTACAACTTGTATAACATACAACCTGCATCCCTCATATAAATAGGTCAAGCTTGCTTCATTCTTCATCTTAACCTTTCCAAATCCCAAACAATTGCTACACAAAATTCTACTTTAATCAACTTGAAAGAGAATTGAGTATTCAATGAAAGAATTCTGGAGATACGCTCTTGAAGGTCAAGTCAAAGTTTGGACGGATGCCAGTGACTAAAATCTGAAACTAAGCTACGCATTTTAAGCTAAATTATTTGAGCCTAGGAATAATTATGTTTATAAAGTTTACGGTGCGGAAACGGTTTGTTGAAATATAGGGGTTGGTTTGGGTTTGGACAATAAAAACGATGACGTAAATTTTGCATGAGTTCTGCAATAACTATGTTCGTTATTTCACACTCTGTCGTGCACACGACTAACTCTCGTATTTCAATTTCAGTTTTTCAGAACAACCTCATTTTTCACTTACCTACATGCATACATAAAATCACATGCATACATACTTATTCTGGCAATTTAGGTAGGTAGGACCGACGACCTTTTGAAGACGACGGAAACCTCTTGGATGAGGGCAACGCAGAAACGGTCATTGTGGCGATCCTTTGGGTGGGAATGAGCTGAGAATTCCTCAGCTCCTCCATTTATAAGACTATACGGTTCTATAAAAGTTATATTACGGTAATTTTTGTTACTCTTCGTCGTGTACTGGTGTTTTATACGTCTGGTTATATAATAATGTCATAAAGACGTTCTGTCGACGTATTTTATACGACAGTTATATAGTGGTGTTCACGGCGACGTCTATACGTCGTTCTTATATGACTTTTAGTCGTGTTAAAGTAATTGTCGCATATAGGTCAATTTTATGTCAATTTAGTCATGTAATTTACATTTATAGTACTACTAACGGGTCGGTGGACGTGTATCCGTCGTAATAGTAACCATTATGTAATAGTCGTGTAGCTGGTGTGGCTGTAACCTGTATACGTCTTTAGGGACCACAATACGACTGCTATATATCAGAAAATCATGTAAGCGGTATTGCAAACCTTGTTTATAACTTCCTCCATTTTGTGTTATGCCGTGTGTTTGAATGTTCTTTCATTATTCGTAAAATGGATCTAAACAAGTGGAAAACGATTAAAAGAAGTGCATAAAAGGAATGTAAAGAATAATTATAATGCACTTCAAGCGCTATCTATCTTATAAGCCGTATTAAATGGGCCGTAATGAACATTCTTACGGAACTTATAGGACTATAATTATATGTATAACATCCAGGACGTCTACACGACCATGAAATTGTTTTTTGGGAAGATGATGATAATGGTACATACACGCCAGTCTTCCACTGTGATATACGATCCTGACAGACCTCTTTCGTCCCTCCACATTCATAGTCTTTTTATGTATGCTCGTCGGTTTCGGGTACATTTACCTGGCCGTTTTTAAGCATGTCACCAGTTTTTTCCGTGTATGTACGTCTAGGGTGCCCCTTCCAACACTCGTCAATCTGCTCTCATCCATTCTTGTCATGACCAAACCATCTCAACATACCTTTCTATATACAGGACCCTTCTTAATATGCTGACACTTCGTTCTGAAAGAAGATGTAGTAAGAAATACAGGGTGTAAGTGACAGCCTAGCAAATACTGAAACGGTGAACTCAGGCCATTAAACTGAACAACTTTCTCTATGGGACCAACATCGATATAACAAAAAAATCTGCTGTCCCATACATTTGTCTCAAGTAGGTTTGTAGTTTTGTATGGAACGGCAGATTTTTTATTTGCGATTTTGATGTTGGTGCCATAGAGAAAGTTGTTCAGTTGGACGGTATGATCATCCCCTTAAAAAAGTGTCAGCATATTAAGAAGAGCCCTATACAGGGTGTAAGTGACAGCCTAGCAAATACTGAGACGGTGAACTCAGATCATCAATCTGAACAACTTTCACGATGGAGCCTACCTCAGGAAACGCGAAAAAATACCAGCTGTCCCATACATTTTAGTCGGGTACGAACAGCAGTTTTGTATGGGACAGCGATTTTTTTTTTGCGTTTCCTGATGTAGGCTCCATAGTCAAAATTGTTCAGTTTAATGGCCTGAGTTCACCGTTTCAGTATTTGCTAGGCTATCACTTACACCCTGTATTTGTTACTACATCTTCTTTCAGAACACAACGTTCTCTATTTAGATTAGACTAATTTTTTTTGTTTTTTAATTGCACTTATTGCCAAGTCTCCGTCCCAGTCAAAATATGTGATGTGTTCTTCAAAGAAAAATTTTCAAGGATAAACCTGGATTATCATGATATACTTATAATAACTTTGATATCTTCTGTACTAGCGTGGCGTCAGCGAGGAATGCGCTAAATCGTAGATTTTTTAGCGAGTGAAGAATCTTTATTAGTGTTTATTGTTACGTTTAATGATATTGCTTTATGATTTGTTTTATTGCGAGGATGACTGTTTCTTATTCAGTCAATTGTTGTAACTTGAATACGTTCGTTATCTTTTTGTTTTCCACTTTGTATTTTTACTCTGCTTTGTTTTTTTTTAATTATGTTTCTATCAACGGAGACCTATAACTGGCTTTCTGTTAGCCATCTATATTTTGTATTGTGTCAACAGCTGTTGGTCTTCCCAAGAAAATGAAATAAAATAAAAATAAAATAAAATCATTATCACTGCATCCTAAATATATGGAAAATATAGTACCATACGTACCTTATCAAAATGTAAATAATAATATTCGAAAAAAACATTACCGAATTTAAAAAACCGGCCAAGTGCGAGTCGGACTCGAGCACCTAGGGTTCAGTAAGTACCATCATATTTACAAAATAATAATCTCTGGGGACCTTAGAGCGAGCCCAATATAAATTTGGTCAGTTATTATTATTTGTTAAATATGTTTTCAGATAGTATTTTTGTCACTAAATGGTGCCGCTTACAGTTTAAAAGTCCAATTAATAACTATCCCTAACAAAACTCCGTAAAATGACTGGGCTATTATAATACAACAGGAGTACTTATATCTTATTGGCCCTTTTTAGGTACGTCCTCTATATTTTTTTTAATTTATATTACCGGTGGTAGGTTTCGGCCGAGGCTGGTTACCACCCTCCGGACTGAGCCGTGTCGCCAAGTGGTATTAACCACGTTCCGCCACGAAGTCCGGAGTTGCCCCTTGGAGGACGGGTCTGAGCAGTTGTGTCGCGTCAGAAGACCGTTCACAGGCTGCTGACCTCTGCTACACCCGCTGGCTGGTCTTGGAGGCTAGTGGGATCCGAAGAACGGTGCTCCGCTGGCCGACCGCAGGAAGTAGGGGGCCCAAGTAGCTGGAAAGCGGGAAAGCCACCCGTGAAAGGCTGCCCCGCCACCTAGGGAAAAATCCCGGGTTTCTCCACCATGCCGGTTGGCAACCGGATGGGAGAAGTTGGTGGGCATTCCCGGGGGGGTTCGGGCGTCCCCGCGGTCTCCAACCAAGCCATATTAATGTGTGGCAGACTTGAGCATACTATCTGGTTCGATTGATGCGGCTCCTCGCTCTACTACCGTCCTCCTGCCTTTTCACTCTTAAACAAAAACTCTGCGAGGGACGAGACGCAGGCTGGGTTTCCACCCTTATGTTGTTGACCTACCAGCAATTCGCACGAAGAAGTTTGCTTCTTCTTTTATAATGCGCACGGCTAAAGAGTGGAACGCACTGCCTGCGGACCTGTTCCCTGAGCAATACAACTTGGGCCTCTTCAAGGCGAGAGTGAATAGGCATTTTTCTAGGTAAGCATGCTACATCTTCGGCCTCATCGTCACTTAACATCAGGTGAGATCGGGGTCAAATGTTTACCTATCAAACATAAAAAAAAAATGTATATTATAATAAGTTTCGAAACACATTGTTTAATTATAGTCCTGCAAAATCATGTTTTCTGGTCAGCGTAGTGGAATAAGTATTTAAAATGAAATCAAAGGTAAAGTAATGAAGCTTCATTAAAAAAAGGAAAGACATTTTCCTAAAACAAAATGAACCGAAATGTTCGTTAAGTCATTTTAAAACTTTTTGAGCAAACATTTTACTTCTAAAAGCTCCTGTTTTAGTTACGGGAACTTAAAAACAAAAATGGCTCGCAGAAAATTCTATTTGTTTGTTGGCCGGTACAGACTTTTTACTCGAAATAGTCTAAGATCCCACTGCCAGCTTCCTACACCCACTTGTGTGCACACACATATAAGGTCTAACAAAATTATCCGAAACTATTTTAAGGGGATGATCAGACCATCAAACTGAACAACTTTCTCTATGGGACCAATATCAAAATCGTAAAAAAAAATCTTTTGTCCCATACATTTAGGTCGACTAGGCTTGTATGGAACAGCTGTTATTTTTCGTGAATTCGATATTGGTCCCATAGAGAAAGTTGTTCAGTTTGATGGTCTGATCATCCCCTTAAAATAGTTTCAGCTAATTTTGTTAGACCTTATATAGGTACACACACCAGTGGTAATATCGTATTTTCAGGATCCTAAAAAATTGTACTACAACTCTGAAGCCTGTCGCAACCCTATCATACAGCTGATTGAAGAAATGTTGTTCATGTTGTGCTATTTCATTATGTAATAAAACCTTCCCAGAAAAAAGAAGTTATCATAAGTGAAAAAATCTTCAAAATAAGACCAATTGTTTTAGAGTAATTCTTTTCCATTAGTATAACTGAAAATATAGTTGCAACCCTACGTTGCGCAGTCATTATGCAGGCAATCTCATTTTTTCGTGTAGCTGATATGTTTAGCTTAAATTTCTATTTATTGCCTAAACAAATGAGGGTATAAAAAATCGACAAGAACAACATTTTTGCATCCACCATGGGGTTACGACCAGCTTTAGGTGGCATTTTATTTACACAACAACATAGGTATATAAACATAGGCACACATTAATTTGAATAGGAACTTAATATCTATCCTAATCAAACTTGTGAAAAAAGAACAAAATAAAAATGAGGTTGGCAACCCAATTTTTTAGGACTTTTAATCTATGACTTTTCCACTGGAATATTATTATATTATATCATTGCCTGAACAATGGATGTAGAAAATTTACAGTGGGATCTTGGAGTAAAACTGAAGAATTAAATTAGAAAAAGTGCTGCCGGTCCAAAATGCTAGTTTCGTGTTGTTAGTGTAGAGATAAAAATCTTTTTTTCATTTTATCTACAAATTTCTACCGTCTAGTAAATCTAAAATTCAAATTGAATAATTTTTACAAATGTTCTCTGTGACTGATTGCTGATTACACAAACATTTCAGGATTTAGATTCATAGATTCATTTAGGATTTATTTTATATTTAGAGGTTTTTTTAAAGCAAATACAGTCCGGTGGGAGGTAGAAATAAAATTGAAATAAGGTACCTACCTGCTTTAAATAAGTGCCAGTCACAGTAAGGCATAAGCACAGCATAAGCAAGAGTATCTATTACTACATACACTATGGACACTCCCTGCCTCCCACCAGCTTTTTACCTCACCTCTTCTGGTTACCTGGAGCCTAGATCAAGCCTAGATTGACAACAAAATTTACATGCTAGAATTTAGGTTTTCGAAACAAAGAGAATAATTATAATCTCAGGACGAAGGATGAAAACTCTTTTTGAATGAAAAAGTCATCTACCGCACGCAGCTATTGCAGCCCTAGACTCTGTTTCTTCTCTGTGTCATCTTGTCAATTTCTGATTTTTGTAGCCAGTGTCCGGGGTGTGGCATAAGCTACTGCCTTCTTATAACTGATGCCAGTTTTTAAAACATTTGTGAAACTGAAAAAACAAGGAAGTTTTCATGTAAATTCTTTAAAATGTTTTATTTTAATGTGGTCCTTATTGTTAGATTTATTTAAATTATGTACTCGGAAATGTTTTTTTCGTATAATTATATAAAACGACTAAAGACAATCTGTTTAAAAGGAATTATACGTAAGGTATAAAATATACTGTACGATTTTTAATATTATAATTGAATATAAAATAATTTAAATAAGCTTTTAAAATAATTTTCTTATAAATAAAATGTCTTGAAACACAACTCGTTGTGGCACGAGTTAGTGTTGGAGTGGGGGTAGGGCGCTTATAAGCGAGCGCACTGCCGTCCCTCGGCGCATTCTGTATCATGCTATGTTATCTTAGTACAAACTAAGTGGAACGCTGATTTGCCATACATAGCTTCCGCCATCTATCGGTTATGTTTCGAATCACTATGTATCGAACTAGGGTTCATATCGGAGTAACAGCGCACTACACCTCACGCACTGCGCTGTAGTAGTGAGAGATCTCGTCCATATCAATCACTGTCTTGTTGGTCTAGCGGTCTAGACAACCGGTTTCCGATCCGGGTAGCTAAGGTTCGATCTTCGTGTCGGCCGATCGTCTTTTTCAATTTATTTCATAATGTGGCGCCCCCTAGTGCTAATAAGCGGCAACGCAATTAGGACGGCCTAAAATTCAAGGCGAGTTACTTATCTACAGCCGACATTCGCGACTCCAAGACTATAGCTGTATTTAAAAAGAAAACGAAAGAGCACTACCTTTCTCTATCTTAAGTGATATTCATATATATAATTATATACATATAGTAATATATATATAGTATGTTGTAGGTATATATTACATTTATTTATTTATTTATACTGTTTGTTTGTACACAATAAGTTTGCCTTGTAATTGTTAACTGTCTCTTCCACGGGTCTGCTGGAAGAAATCTCTTCAGAGATAAGCTTGCCCTTTGTACATGTTTTCTCAGCTTTGTGTATTATTATGTCCGTGTGTACAATAAAGTGTTATAATAGTACATCCAATATACATATTAATCTATGTTCTGTATCGTACATCATACATGATCAAGCTTTGTTATTTAGTTTCTGTGATTTATATAATATACATAATTAATTTACGTACGTATTTCCTTTCTGCCGCCTGATAACTATTATTATTATTATTTAAGCGCCCAAGCAGTTTTTTTTATTGAAGTTTTTTGACGACAAATTGACAATAATAATTACAATTTCCTTCTTCTCGAAACCTAGAATAAAACAAGTTTTCCTCTGATGATTCGTTTTGTTCCTATATTCTCAAATATTAATAGAAATATTTCGAGTTGAATTAAGGTGCCCTTAATTTAATTCTGGGTTCCTTTATTATCAAATTTTCGCTGTCTCGTTACATAAATTCCGGTGAAAGTTTTTCGTTTTGATGTAGACGTGTAGTGGCTAATATTGCTCTGTAGCTCAAGTTTCTATAGCGAAGGGGCTTGAATGTGCATTCAATTTCAAGGCATTGCAGTGCGGTGTCGTCTTTGACCAACAGAGACGAGTGTACGAGGGGACTAATCCTTTCAGGTACCGTTAACAACTTGTCTAGCCCTACACCTACCTACGCATATACCTACGTCTGCTTTCAGCTTAGAATTCACTGAGGTTGTCTGGACCACCGCCCCCTTTACAAATTAAAATATAGCCAGCGCCATTGGTATTAAATTAATTTAAAAAAAAATGGTTAATTACTTTAATTAAATGAGCTACACATCGAATAGGATGCTTCAGATCATCAAACTGAACAACTTTTACTATGGAGCCAACATCGAAATCGTGCAAAATAATCAGCTGTTCCATAGAAAATGTCAATAGCTAAGCTACTCGACCAAAATGTATGAAACATTATTTTTTCGCTAATACAATATACAGGGTGCAATTGATATCATTCCCAACTAACAACTTGGTCGTATAGGTGTAGGCGAACATTAGACGCAAAAATAGTCATATAAATGGGGGCCTAATACGACCAAATTGTTTGCTGGGTTAGCATCCCTTTAAACTAAGGCGCGGCACGCCACTGTAGTTTAGCATGGAACATCTGATTTTTTTTGCTCTGATTTGTTTGCTCCCATAGTAAAAGTTGTTCAGTTTGATTGACAGACTCTTAGTTTAAAACGATGCTAATGATATCAATTTCACCCTGTATTATGATTATGATTCACCTGTATCATCATTTCAGCCAACGGACGTCCACTGCTGGAGATAGGCCTCCCCCAAAGATTGCTACAACGACCGGTCCTGCGCTGCCCTCATCCAACGGGTTCCCGCTGGCATCACGAAGTCGTCGGTTCACCGGGGGGCCTACCCACGTAGCGTTTTCTGGTACGCGGTCGCCACTTGAGAACTCTTCGATAAGATTCTGTATTAACGATCCTAAAGTACAAAATAAATACAAATTGTTTTTTGTTTCAAAGCTTAAAATCCGTCCGTTTGACTTAAAAGCATAAGCATGAGCATAAGCATATGCTCACGACTATATATTCCTTGAGGGAGTATTCTGAAACCTCAGATCAGGAGTGAGCCCGTCGCCCGCCACTTGTAAATTGGACAGTAGGTACAATACATGCCTCGAAATTGAAGCATGCAGGTTTCCTCACGATGTTTTCATTCACCGTAAAGCCAGTGGTGTTATAAATCGTACATAAATTCCGAAAAACTCATTGGCACGAGTCTGCCTGGACGGGGATCGAACCATCGCCTCCTGCACGGCAGGCAAGGTCACTCACCACTGGCCCGCACCACGGCCTCTTGGTAACCTACCAAGAGCTCTACCATTTTTGTATTTTATCACCGCCTTCGCGACTGCCTTACCGACCCCCATAGAAAACATCAATATAATCGATCCAAATTTATGAAACAGCTGATTCTTTTTTCGCGATTTCAACGTTGTTCCGATAAAGAACGTTGTTCAGTTTGATGGTCTGAAGCAATTCATATCCTTTGTACAAAAGCAGTCAATACATGCTAAGAGTAGCTCAGTGTCATTTTGGTCACCCTTATTGGAGATAATGAGCGTGAGTATAATATGCATTTAATTATTCCCAAAGTTAATTTATTCCTTTTAATTAATCTTTCTTTTTAGTAGTTTCTCGTAACTAAAACCAAACTTTAAAGTGATGTTATCAATTTTCTATGCCCCGACAGATTTCGCCGACAGTCTGACACCCTAAGTAACCGCAGTAAGGTTAAGTTTAGGGTTAAATTTCGAAGTCAAACTTGACCCTCCAATTAACAATTAGTAACTTATTTATTTACCTCGGCTAGAATTTATGGATTTTTTAGTTTAGAGGCGCATATTGACGTAAATTAAAAACATATTATGTAGGGTGTAAATTTAAGATACTTGAGACCATCATAAAAACTGAACAACTTTCAGTACGGGACCAATATAGAAATCTTTAAAAATCAGAGCTCTTGCGTTATTATTTTTTAATACATACCCTGGACAATATTCCACAGCTGGACAAAGGATATTTCTCCAATCCTCTTCATTATGTGCAAATTTTGGCCAAATCTCCTGAAAGGCATTCAGGTTATCTCTCCATCTTTTTCTGGGTCTTCGACGACGAGGACCGTCCTACACGGCCCAGTCTATGGTGATGCCCATCTCTCCGAACGTATGCGACAAACATGTCCTGTCCAGTCCCACTTCAGCTGAGCTGTTTTACCATTGCCACCCCATTCCTGGAGCGCAGTTCTGGGCTTCTAACGCGATCACGCACGCGAACGCTTCACACCTAAGATGCTGCGCTTCATCGATCTTTGGTAGACCTTAAGTCCTAATGTTTAGTCAATCACCAAGTTTGAGTACCGTCATCATCATCATATCGTTCTCACCGATCCCCGCTACCCAATCCGCCGCGTAGCCTCAGCAACGTCCTTGGCCAAGGTCCGTACCCCTCTGGGTGCCCCTAGGTCGGTTGCTTAAGTTCATTCATTCGGTAGATCCTTCGAGGTCCCTTCTAGTCCAGTAAAAAGCAGTAGTTGCTTCCTGAGCAGAGCTGTAATAGACATCTCCAAAAAAAAAATCATATCGTATGGCATCTTTATTCAAATGTTTGATCCACTGAAAAAAAGTGATGAAAATAAAACGCTCATGACGAAGAGTGAAAAATAGGTCATACTCTCCCAAACATTTAATACTGTATCAAATCCATTCCGTTCCATTAATTCCATTTTCATTTGAACACAAAGTGACAGTCTACCGGAATCTGTACGTCAATTAAACAAGAATATTAAACAACAAGATCCTCTGGTCAAAGCTGCCTAAACTTCCAGAAGGCTCTCACTTCGTTATGCACTATTGATAGAACTACAAAACTTGTGACTTTACTAACTAGAATTAAACCAATTAAAAGTTGGTTTCTATTCCGGGACATTCAATGATCTGCCATTAAAAGTTTGAGGTAATATTAGTAAAGCTTTAAGTAACTTGTTTTCGTTAAAACCTGACAAGCCAAGCGAAGGGAGTATATAATGTCTATCAAAATTAGCTGAAACTATTTTAATCAAACGGAACAACTTTCTCTATGGGACCAATATCGAAATCGCGAAAAAGAAATCAGCTGTCCCATACATTTGAGTCGAGTTATATAAGGTCTAACAAAATTAGGTGAAACTATTTTAAGGGGATGATCAGTCCATCAAAGTGAACAACTTTCTGTATGGGACCAATATCGAAATCGCGAAAAAAAATCAGCTGTTCCATACAAACCTACTCGACCTAAATGTATGAGACAGCAGATTTTTTTCGCGATTTCGATATTAGTCCCATAGAGAAAGTTGTTCAGTTTGATGGTCTGATCATCCCCTTAAAATAGTTTCAACTAATTTTGTTAGACCTTATATTTGCAGTTTTGTATGGGACAGCTGATGTTTTTTTGCGATTTCGATATTGGCCCCAAAGAGAAAAATATTCTGTTTGACGGTCTGATCATCCCCTTATTAATAGTTTCAGCTAATTTTGTTAGACCTTATGGAAGGGTAGTGAAGACGATGATTTTTATGGCTGATTTTGACTACAAATATGTCATCATCATCCACTGACTGAATCCACCCACTGCCTGAATCCACCCACTGCTGGGCATAGGTCTCCATTTGTATATGCCACCCTCCTTTCTCCTCAGCATCTCGCATCCACGTATCTCCCGCGACTCTCATCAACCCATCAGTCTGCCGGACGAAAAGCTGATTTTTTTGTTCTAACAGGTTTGCTCCCATACCAAAAGTTGTTCAGTTTGGTGGTTAGAGTATGTGGTTTAAAGGTTAATGATACTTTTTCTTATACCCGGTGTAACAAAATTTCCGACTATCCCAAAAGTGATGGCAGTAACAAATTTTGATATTTGCAAGTCGTGCTATGTCCATTGAAAGGGTAAACATTAAACAACATATTTTCTAAATCGTTTTTCTATAAACCACCTCTTAACCCTTTCGGTGGTTAGTACCGAAAAAGTCCGATATATAAAATCCGGTTCAAAAAGTATCCTAACCGGTTCAACGCGTGTCGATATCCGGGCTTATCCGAATTTAGGGCTTGACACTAACAAGGGTTAGATTTTCTGCGCCGTCGCGGCGGGGTGGCACAAAATGTTGGTGCCAAACCAACATTGCTATGGGAGTGAGCATAGCTTCGCTTTATTTTTTAATTGGTCTAATTTAGCCTATGATTGCTCTAAGGCCAACATCAATAACAACCTACTAATAACAATTAAATAATGTTCCTAAAATAAAATTTACAACCTCGAAATTAAAGCATGCAGGTATCCCCACAATGTTTTACTTCACCAAAAAGCCAGTGATGTTACAAATCGTACATACATTTCGAAAAACTCATTGGTACGAGTCGGCTTGCACGGGGATCGAACCATAGCCACCTGCACTACAGGCATGGTTACTTGCCTCGAATTTAAAAGAAGAATTGTTTTGTTTCCTTTTAATTAATTAGAATTCGATCATTTTTTTATGTCTTACGCCACTTTTATTTAAGAAGTTGCCTAAGACGATTAAAAAAAACGAACGCCTGTTATTAGCATGCTATCGACACGATAGACGAAGAATGTCCAATTGTCCACTAAAAAGTGGACGGTTTCTTTCACCAATGTTTGAATAGGATAAATGTGCAGTCTAAGGGTTAATTGGACCCACTTCACTCAATATTTCAGACCCAATTTTTATACGAACCGTTGTTTGTAGGATCAGTCTGTCGAGAGGGTTCGATTCTAGACCGTGGACTTTTGTAACCGATTTAAAAAAAAGGAGGAATTTATCAAAATATCTGTTTTTTGTCAGAGTTATTCCAATGAATTTAATGAAGTGCGATTTTTTAAAATCACACGTTTAAATCAGCAGTAGAAAATGTCATTTGATAATGATTTTTAACCTGTGACTTTGAAAAATTGCTTTCCAGCGGGGCTAGTACGCCAACCCGCGGTATACTTTATTTTATTTTACTTTATTTTATTTTATTCAAATATACTTTATTTTACACCAAAACATAAACAAGGCACAAAATAAGGAATAATTCATTTATTCATTGCATTTATTTAATTTTTTTTTTATTTATTTGGCACAAAGAACAAACTAATACTCGATCTTAAAAATATAACAACATAAACTACATAAAATTTGCGCCTCAATTATAACTGCGCACAGCGTTCTTATATATTGTTACGAATACACGTGATAAACTAATTTTTTAAACATAAGAGCTAGGTAGGTTGATTGAAAATGAAAGAAACTTGTTACACACTAAAAACGAAAGTAACAACTTAGTACACTATAATTCGTGGCGCATCAGCAGCTTAACAGAGCTTGCGTACTGACCTGGGCTTTGATGGAAAATATCAAGGCTCTTACAATGTTCATTATATAACCGGCGCATGCGAATTAAAGGTGGTGCTGGGGATATAAAACAAATCCTGTCTACGAGTAGATATAATGTTAGGTCTAAGCGAAACGTAGCGAAGAACATCCGTTTCGAGCTTAGAGCTTACTATTTTATACAGGGTGTAAGTGACAGCCTAGCAAATACTGAAACGGTGAACTCGGACCATCAAACTGAACAACTTTCACTATGGAGCCAACCTCAGGTGACGTGAAAAAAAATCAGCTGTCCCATACATTTAAGTCGGGTAGGTAAAGCAGTTTTGTATGGGACAGGTTTTTTTTTGCGTCTCCTGAGGTAGGCTCCATAGTGAAAGTTGTTCAGTTTGATGATCAGAGTTCACCTTTTCAGTATTTGCTATTCTGTCACTTACATCCTGTATAATATTATCAAGTCATTGATTTGACGCCTCGACTGCAATGAGTCCAGATTAAACATAATTAAAAAAATTACGCAGTTTCATACTTTTAGGTGGTGTAGGAATTGCAGTTTAGTATGAAACAGCAGATTTTTTTTTGCGCTGACATGTTTGCTCCCATAGTAAAAGTTGTTCAGTTTGATGGATGGGCTCTTTTTCGCTCGTTTCTTGAGTTCTTGATACGACACGACATCAACCTTTTCCTTCACTCGAGCAGAGTCAATATCAAGACGATATCGTTGAGTTAAAATCGATGCGATTCAGTTGCGACGTCGCGGCGGCGTAGTTACGACGTCGTTGCAGTGGAGTTGAGAAATCGCCGACGCTCAAAAAACGCTCGTGTGATATGGCTTTGAAAGGTTTTGATTCTAACTATTTACTATCAACGTCCAATTATACTAATTGCTACATTTTGAACTGAAATCTTGATAACTAACGAGAAATTTCATGCAACATGTAGCTATGTAAATTAGTATTCATTAATGATAGGATCTAGAATTCTAGACTTTCAAACAGATTTACCTTGATCTAGGTAAACGTAATCCAATTATACTAATTAATGTACGCAGAATAGATAGAAGGTCTGGGCTGGATAAGGAATCTTGAAACATGAAATACATGAACTTCAGAATTATCTCTTAGGTACTCATTCATTACCAGGGAAATAAAAGGTATACACATAAGTTGACATAAATAAAATTTATATATTTACAACGTTTTTTGAAAAAATGAAAAATCCATACGAGGTGTAAAAAACACCCTAGTAGGTATATAACTTAAAGGGCTGTTATTATGTTTGTGCTCTTATAGGGGTTCACCTGAAACAAATAAATTTTATTTAATTTCATTTATACCATCAAGCTGAACAACTTTCACGATGTAGCCGACATCGAAATAAATCTGCTGGTACATTTGAATCGAGTAGGTATTAAAAGAGCAATTTTTTAAATTTAGTTAGTTCTTCTTCTATATTATAATTAGTTTAGATCTAGTTTAGATAATTATTTAGTTTATTTACAATTGTGTATCCCCCTTCTTTTGCTTCACTTGCCGTGTGGTGTCAGCTAAGAATAGCACCATCCCATTTCCTCCCGTTGGTGTCGTAAAAGGCGACTAAGGGATCTACCGGAGGACGGGCAGCAGCATCCTCTGAGTACACACATTCAATCCAACTGCGATCGCCAACCCGCCTGCCAAGCGTGGCGATTATGGCAAATCCCCTCATTTTGGGGGAGGCTTTTGTCCAGCAGTGGACGTCTGTCGGCTGATATGATGATGATGATGATGATCCCCCTTCTTGAGAACATTTAAATAAATACATTTTATTTATTATGTTACTAATTAAGATCTTTATTATTTAAATAAATGACTACTAAATAGACTCCAAACAGAAATGTCGTCTGTCCATAGTTTGACTCAGTTCAAATGTGTATGAAAGCGAAAGAAAAAACATATTTTTTTTCAAGCTATTTCTAAGTATAACTTCTTACAGTATGCGAAGCACACAAACTTTTTATTTTTAAATATATTCAATGTGCAGTCATTCTCTGTTACAGCTTCGTAATCTATTTTATAATAAAGTAGAATACATCAAAAATCGAGGCCGCATTTTCTTTAAAACGGTTCAGTATTCGGAACACAGCCAGTTTTAACTGGATAAAAGTTATTTGTTCTAGACAAGACTTGTTTGTTTCGCTGAATCTAATAGAAATGTCCCCGTTTAATCCAGACCACTGTTTTTCAAAGTGGGCGAATGTAGGTACTATTGCGAGTGATTCAATTTTAGGTCCAGTCATTCTTACCCTTTTTTCCAAAAACAAAAAGATTCACACTCAGTTGCAGAAACGCTCATTAGAGTTCATCATCATCATCTCAGCCGATGGACGTCCACTGCTGGACATAGGCCTCCACCAAGGATCGCATAACAACTGGTCCTGTCTTGATCCAACGGGTTCCCGCCGCCTTCACCAGGTCGTCAGTCCACCGTGTGGGGGGCCTACTCACGCTGCGCTTTCCGGTACGCGGTGGCCACTAGAGAACTTTTTGGCCCCATCGGCCATCGGTTTTGCGAGCAATGTGCCCCGCCCACTGCCACTTCAGTTTAGAAATTCTTTGGGCTATGTCAGTTACTTTGGTTCTTCTGCGGATCTCTTCATTTCTGATTCGATCTCGCAGGGAAACTCCGAGCATAGCCCTCTCCATTGCCCTTTGGGTGACTTACCATACATACTTATTAGAGTTCATCCTACATTAAATCTCTTGCTAGCTTTTACTAAGTCAACAAGACAAACGAGACGGCAATAGATGTAATGGAGGATTAACGGTACTTTACTGAGAGCTTCTGCATCTGAGTGTCTGATAAAAATATGGATGTAATGTCTGAGATAACGATTTTTTTTAAATTTATCTCTTTATTTAATTTTTATCATACCAATATCATTATATGCTGTCATTTGTAGTCGCCGTAGTGGAAATCAAATAGAAATCCATCATCATCATCAGTATTATGAAAAATAATTGAATAAGGTTAAGGAGTGTAAAAACGTTTTCGCTTTTTGTATGGCTTAACAATCCTCTTAATAATATAGTTCGAAGTTTTAACAAAGCTTCTGATTAACCCGGAACAGATAGCAGTAGTGATTTTTTGTAATTTTTTTTTTATTTTTAATTTTTTTTTTTTTTTATTATTTTTTTTTTTATTACAGTAGTGATTTTTTGTAATTTTCAGAGCATTTGTTAATTCGTTGAAATCTTTGTGAATCGGTTTATTCGATAGGTAAGAGAATATCTAGCGCGCTCAATACAAACGAAGTATAATTATAAAAGTTGTCTAGTTTTTTATATATAAGGTCTAACAAAATTAGCTGAAACTATTTTAAGGGGATGATCAGACCATCAAACTGAACAACTTTCTCTATGGGACCACAATTGAAATAGCGAAAAAAAAAATCAGCTGATACAGATATTTTTTTTTGCGATTTTAATACTGGTCCCATAGAGAAAGTTGTTCAGTTTGATGGTCTGATCATCCCCTTAAAATAGTTTCAGCTAGTTTTGTTAGACCTTATAATTATTTACTTAACGTATTTAAGTTTATCGTGTAAATTAAGTAAATTGTCCGTGTGGTGTCGGCTAAGAATCACGGTCCCATTTCCTCCCATGGGTGTCGTAAAAGTCGACTAAGGGATCTACCGGAGGATGGGCAGCAGCATCCTCTGAGTACACACATTCAATCCAACTGCGATCGCCGATCCGCCTGCCAAGCGTGGCGATTATGGCAAATCCCCCCGTTTTGGGGGAGGCCTATGTCCAGCAGTGGACGTCTATTGGCTGATATAATGATGATGATGATTTAATTTTACACCCTGTATTTTAGATATTGACCAATTAAAGTTAATGAAATTTTGTACACGATTTAGAAACTAAATCTCTGTGCTTGTGGTTTGTCAGATTTTCGTTTTTAAAAGTATTGTTTCAATTTATGTAACAGTACATACAAATCCAAAATTAATTCTAGCATTGAAACTATATTTTAACAGAAATCCGACAAACCACAGGCGAAGAGATTAATATCTAGATTGTATAATATTAAAAAAATTTATTGACTCTGATTTGATACTATTTTTTTATTGGTTAGTATTGAATCCAACAAAAAAACGTTATATGAAACGTGCACCGCCGCCATTAAATTTCTTTGAACGGTTGCACACGTTTCATACATTCTGGTTCATCGGTCACGACCATTTTTTTAGTATGGAAGTCCCGACTCTTATAACTTAGTGTGTTACATTCTCTTTGGTATTGAAAATAGCATCTAACCTCATTTGTATGCAGCTGCAATGACTATGACTATCCTCTTAAGACTGAGTTGAGAGCTTTGATTTACGGGTTTCTCAGTCTTTCAGGTCACAATTCAAAAGTTTGAAGAACACTGATCCAGAGGGTAGAAGTTGTGTAAGTGTTTGAACTAGTTTGTATTGATAATCCTATTTATCTTGGCTGTATAGCTAATTGTTGGGACAAACAGTCTAGTCATGAAGGGAAGGACTAACTTTGAGAAGGAGGTCAATCGTCGAAGAGTTCGATAAGTCAAAGCAACATCTCGTTCATAATACGTCGGAGTCTAAGGACAATGGTCTGACTCATACTCGAAACTTTAATACCGCCGCCACCTTCATGGGTTCGGATAATGAATACCATCCTCCTTACAAGCGGTGAAATATGAAAATAGTCCTTCAAAGTCAAAGTCAAAGTAATTTATTGAATAACTATAGGTAGGTATTTACAAGGTGTTGATATAATTAACATTATTGTCCCATATAGTCTACCTTTAGAGGTGTACAATAATCTTATAAGCTAGGTACATTATTTCACATTGCCATTGATCATAAAATAAAATGTCCAGAGTCTCATTCAATATAATAACATAATTGTAGGTAAAAATTTAATAATATAGGCAAAACATAATAACGTAATTGTAATAATATAAATAAAACATTGTAACAATAGCATCAATAAGAGTCCAGTCCAATAAAGATTTAAAACCATACAACAATAAATCCCTAACCACTAATTCATAAACAATATATATTCATAATCCACAAATTTGATAATCACAAATTAATTATTCTTGTCGTCTAGAAACTCTTGCACACTATAATAGAGTCGCCTTGGCGGTCGGTAATGTTCAATTCAACGTTCTTTCATACGTGGATGTTTCCAACTTTAGGTTTGTGTCTTTCTAATCAGAACAATAATTAAAAACAATTTGTTTGGTAAATACAAACCAAAAATATATTCGAGTGCGAGTCCGACTCGCACTTGGCTGGTTTTTTTAATCTACCACCGCGTCGGAAGCTATTCCGTTGCGTTGTAGAGAAGATGCGGCCAGAAACTCTACAAACACACATCTTATCAACAAAACAAAATACACAAAGTACAATTTCAAAATACTAATATTAAAATATACAGTGTAACATTGTCAAGACCAAACGTTTAGGTCATTCATTATAATCATCGATTTTCTAGTCGTCATAATACAAGTCAAGGCTAGATTCTGGTACTTTGAATGTGACTAGATGATTTGTGTGACAATGTCTAAGATATTTATTTATTTTATTTATTGCTCTGAAATAAAAAGGCCGATCAACAGTTGGATCCTTGGACTTGCCTTCTTCGCCTTTTACCGTAGTCCTCTCTGTTGCTCAAAAATATAGTTCGTAGGAATATTCTTACCATCTTCAAGCCACCTCCACCTAACCAAGCCAAGCTATATAGTTTGAGCTTGTACGTAAAATTATAAAACTAAAACTAAAAGTAGGCACATATTAGGGCGGACCGCATCAGTAAGGGCCGAAGTGCAAAATAAACATAATACAATTTATATGAAGTAACGCATACTACGCCGAAACCGAGCGAGTCGCCTTTTTGCGCCTCCCCGATGCGGACTGTCCAAGACGATTAAGGGTCGAGCCTCATCTGGCAGCACGGAATCGCTTCTTGTCACGCTCTATCCTTTTCTGTCACTTAGGAATTTCATTGGCTAGAGCGAGAAAGTCGCAGCACTGCCGTTATCTTTCTCGCTCTAGCAAATTAGATTCCTTAGCAACTGAAAAGGATGGAGCGGTAAAAAATACGATTCCGTGCTGCCATATGAGGCTCAAGCCTACCTTTAAATATTCTTGGGCCTGTCAAGGCAGGCTAAACAATAGAACTGTGGGACTTGCTTTAACCCACAAGTAATAGTAAAGATGCCAACAGATGGCGATACCGTCGCTCTCGGAAATATGCTCCATACATAGACAACGTTCTCCGTGAATACGTAACTCGTAACCTACTACAAATAAGGTTCACAATCGAATGCAGGTCATACATCGAGCAAGAGAAATAATCACAGAGATTCGATACATATACAAGGTCCAACTAAGAACTGTTGGACCATGGCCGGTCCCCAGGCTTCACACATAGCCTGGTGGAAAATCTTCCCTTTTCAATGGAGGTACATTCCCAGTAGCACCTCTATAGAATTTTTGCAGCGTCGGTAAAGCGTTGCGATCATGAATTAAGCTTATCATTTCTTTGTGTGTACGCACTTTCCGCGATAACTATTCTTTCCGCCATGTTGCAATTTCGAACCCAAAAGGCTATTCAGTTTACTTTCCTAAACTGTGCTTACGTTCAATAGCAAACGAAATTGTGAAAAGTTTCAGACGTCCTAAAATGTGTCAATTATTCAAAAATGTGATCTAAATCCATAATTCATGATGACACAGGCTGAAAATCAGATTTTTTCAGCTCCTTGCTTTTTCCCATCCTCGTAATCAAACTCCTTTTCATTTTGCTTCAGAAACTTGAATATTTCGCAATTAGACATCCAACTGAGCAAGAACAAACCTACGCGGTTTGCAATCATATGGTTCCCAAGAAAAGGTCTGAAAGAAACTCAAAAAAATAAAATATGCGCCAACCATTTTTTGGTTTTATTTTCTTTTCTCATTACATGATAACGAGTTTTTCTATATGATTTACGTAAAAGCTGCTGGACACTACAATGCACTTCTTTCTCGCGCATGTCATCACTTTTCATACGGATTTTATCCTCCTTATATTTTTAACTTTTTAAAATATAAATTTTGCTCCAAAATTGTTAATTGTGAAATGTGTGACTGAATACGTACTTTACTTATTTACTAATAATGATAGTGTATAGTGAAAGAATAGACCGATACCCATTTTATGAGGATGCATGAATCTGCATGCTTCGATTTCGAGGCATGTTTTGTACCCACTGTCCATTATAAGTGGCGACGGGCTCACTCCCTGTCACACTGGACATAGTTTTGGTACTACTAGTGAAACATGGATGTTCTGAGTTTTCAGAACGATTTCTGACAACCTCCTCGGGGAAAATAGTCGTGAGCATATGCTATGCTAAAAGACCTATACCAAGACCGCAGGACGCCTTCACTTGACTATTCCATTTCGCGGTTTCTGGTTGAAAATCTGTGAGAGGCAGCAAATTGTGACTGGATTGTTTTGCTGGTGTAAGTGAAAAGGGGAGACCGATTTGTTTTATTACTCTAGGGTCCTGCGTCTTAAATCTAAAATATTGCATTCTTGCTTCACAAATGGAAGAATCCAAAGAACGTTTTGTGTGGATGCACGAAGAGAGCCTACCCGTGTGACGTACTGATTCCCTGATACGTCCAGCCCAACCTGGGCTATCATATCAGCCGCAGCCTCTAATTCTTATTAGCAGCTCAAGAGCCGTAAGAATTTCTTGACCCAATTCAAAGTGAGGCACCTCAAGCTAGACGCGGTTTTTGGCGGGAACACACCACTCTCCCTGACTAGTTTATCACCTTATAGATAGCCTCCAAAACAAGAGCTGACCAGGCCGATTTGGAGATTTTTAAATAGACTCTGAACTCTGATCAGCCGTAGTAAGGATAACCTGGTCAAGTGGAGTTACATAGACGGCCAGAACTCCCTCCAGTGTGAATACAAAAAAAAATACAAAAATATTTATTTTCAATGAGCACTTTACGTTTAAAATTAGTTCACAACAATCTGGGTATAGGCTTGCACATTGACAACTCTGAACTTTATCAGGTGTATACAATTTAACGGTACCCCTACACTAGGCTAAGCCTGGCCATGCGCCATGCGGAGGGCAGGAATACGCTTACCAGTATGAGATTACGATACGACTACAGTTGCAATGAGAGTGCAACAAAAACTATACTTGAAGTGAAATAAAAAAAACGGTGCTAAATCTTAAATAATTTTGAGATCATCCGAAACGATGTGCTGGTACTGGCCCTGTACCCGGACCCTCGATCCTCGATATATCGCGACCGTTTCGGTCCGATCTTCATTTGTACGAGTTGACATTGGAACGAAAACGTTCACGCAATTGAGAAGTTCGAATGAATGCGGTGTTGATCCACAGATTTCGGTCGAAGATGTAGCGAGCTTACCCTTAAGAAGCCTATTCACTCGTACTTTAAAGGAATTCGTGTTGTAAGCGCTCGGAAATACTGACGCCGACAGGGCATTCCACTCCTTGGTCCTGGCATGGTCCATCTTGTATCCTGCCCTTCCTGCCCGGACACAGGATGCTGCAGGCAGTGCTATCCGTGTGGCAAAATACTGGGCTGGAAAAATATTGAATGACCAGCCATCGACTCGATAGAAGCTGCTGGTTGGCAAACTTTACCAACGATGGCGGGTCAACCTGATGGGATGATATTGATGAAGTAAGTTTATAAGTTAGTTATAGCCAGTAGGGTACCATTGCAGGTTTGCCTCTTATCAATAATGGTGAGTTAAAGTGTACCACAACACTAAGCCACGGATTGATGGAAAGCTATAGTGGTCAACTTGGTGTCAGAGAATTTTGACGAATTAGTTACACCGCCATCTGATGATATTCGCCATCGACCGGAGCTACTCGGGACCAATGTAATTGCAGCAGCTGCTGCGGAGCGAGACGTAAATCGAAGAGCTCGAAATAAAAATACCACTAATCGGTCATCCATCCAAATACTGACTGCACCTGACGTTGCTTAACTTTGCTGATCATTTCCAATACCGAAGCGCCGCTACGCCAACGAGCTCAACTACGCCAACGAGCGCCTCAGAAAAATGAAGTAACAATATCGTTTAGTGATTTAATCTCTCTCGCTTTTAATTTAAACAACGTCTTGTAAAGTTTAAATTGCGTTTACCATGCCTCTGTTGACTATGCCGATTTAACCGAAGACTAATTATGGATGCTATTTTAGTATGTAGACTAAAAATGTATTGTGAAAATGTTGATGTTGTTGTTGATTGTTGTTGTTGTTGTTGATCAAAGTTTTTTGTTGAATAAAGTATAAATGATTGATTGATCGACTACCTTAATTACTTAGTTAATAAAGACAAAGGACCCGATCAGATTAAGAAAATCAAAATATACTTACCCTAACTTCGATGTAGGTATAAAGAAATAAATATATTGGACATTGTCACACAAATTATCTAGTCATATTTAAAGTAGCTGGACTTGTATTATGATGACTAGACAACGATACAGATTACATATATAGATACAAACATCCATGACTCGTATATTCTAGAAATATGAAACTTTGTAAAAAACATGTGAAACCCACGCGTGAAAGACTTTCTATCCAGACCTCACAACTTACGCCATAAAGATAGATTGGCTCTATCTACTACAAAGTTGAATTTAGTTTACTCAGGTGAATACTACATGTCCATAAAAAATTCAAACCAAACACCAGTACGTAGTAAGAAATATAGAAAAGCATAATTGTTTCACAGAGCTTTATATTATAGAATATTTTGAATACAAAGAATAGGGTAGTTTTAGATGCAGAAAAAGGTTTAAATTTGTATATGATTAGATTTTTTGTTTTTAGATTTTATTAGTTTTAAGATATTGCTGCGCCCTTCCATGGTTTATGTGTTTTGTATGTACCATATTTTTAAGATCTTATACAGGGTGAAATTGATATCATTCGCATCCTTTTAAACTAAGAGTCTACCCATCAAACTGAACAACTTTAACTATGGGAGCAAGCAGATCGGAGTAAAAAAATAATCAGCTCTTGCATACATTTGAGTCGAGTAGGCATTGCAGTTTAGTATGGAACTGCTGATTATTTTTTTGCTACGATCGGTTTGCTCCCATAGTGAAAGTGTTCAGTTTGATGGGTCGACTCTTAGTTTAAAAGGATGTTAATGATATTAATTCAATTTCACCCTCTATAACCATTTAACGCAAGAAATGATATGATTATTACTAAGTATGAGAAGAACGAGATAATTGATCTGTGAATAGTGCATTAACGCTTAAAAATATTCTAAGTACCTGAATTAACTCCATCAAAAATAACAGCTCATCCGAATAATGATTCGATTCACGTCAAAACTAAGTAATACCCGACGTCCAAAAAGAACAACTCATCCAAATGATTCGATTCACGTCAAAAGCAAGTTATTCCCGACGTCCAATTTCGCATGAACTTGTTCAATAGTGACGGATAATCTCTGGATAAAGAGGCTTGGCCTGTCGTCTTGAGAAGTTATTACGTACTGTTTACGATGGAAGACTATTGAAGAGATACAATATTCCTTGCATAGCAATAGATTGTTCCACTTCCACTATCATTTTACCACGCCGGACTGCCAAACCAGGGTCCTGGGTTAGAATCCCGGTTCGGTCATGGATGTTATATGTTCATGCCATTGTTGCATGGTTTCCATAATAAAAAAGCCTATTGTGCTTACTGGGGATCATTACGATGTATATGCCTGTGAGAGTTAAAAAAAAACTACAATTTGTTTGTTTGTGTTGTTTTTGTGTGTTTTTTGTGTAATCTTATATTGTTGTTGGGGCTGGCAAGCCAGCAACACTTCGAGCCAGTGGGATGTTTTGTATCCAATATACATATTAATCTATGATGTTTTGTGTTTTCTCAAATTTTTATTTTCTTCACCTTTCAAATACATGGTCGATGAACGAGGCAATACCATTCAGGGGAATAAACAAATAAGATCTCCCGGGTATCCATATCCGAGGAGGTTCATGCGTTTAGCCGTCAGGACATCGCAGTCACAAAGGATATGTTTCATGGTCTCCTCCTCCTTTCCGCACGCTCGGCAGCTGAGATCCAGGGTGAGTTTTATCTTGTGCATCATCGTGCCTGTGGCGTTATATTTATGTTATGTTATGTTATGTTATGCCCAGTGAGGGCTCCAACGATGGCACGAGCCTTGCTCCTGCTGTTGTGTCCATAACGGTACCTACTTATACAGGGTTCCTTAAAATGCTGACGGTTTTTAAGAGGATAATCAGACCATCAAACTAAACAACTTTTTCTATGGGACCAACATCGAAGAAAAAGAAATCAGCTGTCTCATACATGATGGACGAGAGGGACTGCAGTTTTATACAGGATGTTACAAAAATACAAATAAACATTTAAAGGGGTGGTCAAGACCATCAAACTGAACAACTTTTACTCTGGGACCATTATCGAAATCGCGAAAAAAAATCGGATGTTCCATCATCATCATCATATCAGCCGATAGACGTCCACTGCTGGACATAGGCCTCCCCCAAAATAAGGAGATTTGCCATAATCGCCATGATGCGATGCGTTTACGATGTTCCATACTAAACTACAGATCTACTCGAGCTAAATGTGTGGGCCAAAACATTTTTTTTGCGATTTCGATTTTGGTCCCATAAAGAAAGTTGTTCAGTTTGTTGGTCTAAACCACCCCCTTAAAAGTTTTCATTTTTTATTTTTACTTCTGTAACATTCTGTATAGAACAGCTGATTACTTTTGCGCGATTTCAACCTTGATCCAGCAGAGTAAGTTGTTAAGTTTGATGGTCCGATCATCCCCATAAAAAACCGTCAACATATTAAGAAGGACCCTGTGTGTATACATAACTAATACTGACTGCTTTAAAACGGTGAAGAAAACATGCATACGTTGAAGAAGAACTAATGAATCCTCATTGGGTATGCGTGCATGCACCATAGGTGCATGCAGGATGCCCTAAACATCACACTGCAGAGCATAGTGCTCTGCAGTGTGATGTTTAGGCTGATGATGATATTGTCAATACAATAGTCGAATAAAAAACAAACATTGGCAAGAAAGTGATCAAATTCATAAAGATCAACTAAGTATCTGAATTTTTGTTGTTTGTCTTGTTTGTTTTCCCTTCAAAAATGATTGAACTACACTGGCCTGCAAAACTAAGTATCACACTTTTAAAATTGCAATAACTTTTTAAGTACATAAAATATACTTTCGAAATGAAAAGGACTCGAAAAAGAATTTAATTTAAAAAGAATAGTTACAAAAAAGCTGATAACTTTGCAATAAAACGTTTTTTATTTTAAATCTTTAATTTCTATACTTTAGAAAAAAATTAAATATTAAAAGTGTAATACTTAGTTTTGCAGGTCAGTGTAGATAGGTAATTAGAAAGCAATTTTTACAGAATTATTTTATAGGGCTTAATTTGGTATACCTACGAAGGTAGGTACATTAAGATTTTATTTCATCGTTATCGGCTCACTCAATCAACATTTTTACTACTCTAGCTATGAAGATTAGGTTATCTGAAATGAAACTTTTTTGATAGCTTTTTCGGCTAGACTTCAGTATTCTACTACTCTCAAACTGAATATCTCAAAAGATCAAATAACTCTTTCACATTCCCTTCAAATATTTATCCGTAGTAAAATATAAAATTTTCAAATCGAATTTCTGGCAAAGTCGTTTCCTTATCGGGAAACCAATTTAAAGTTTGTTTGTTATACTTCAGCAAAATCGGATACGCATCTTAAGATTTTGCTACAGATATTTTCGGATTAAAACGGCCTCAGGAAGTTAAAGTAAAAGATAACGTCTTTAGGAAGAGCTTAATTACTAAATTGGGATATTAACAAATTCAAATTTATTCTATTCCTATGGCTTTCAGAAGATGTCAATAACAATATAAATAAGTCCACGTTGTTCAACATATTTGGTAGCCTCTTTCGTCAGTACGACAAGGTCTTTAAGAGCCTACGTCGAAAAAAATTGAAGCGAAATGGGCGTGTGATAGCTTATATTACTGCCTGATGCGAGAGAAAGAGATGGGGCGGCGCGCGCGCTTGAAACGACGCAAGCGTAAATAAACTTTATTTAATTGTGATTGTATTATTTATGTAAGTTCAATTCTGCTCTAATCAAAATTTGTAAAATATATATATTTTTTAAATCAAGTCTCGTGTTTCTATTATTCCCCGTTTAGCAGTACAAGCGTTTATCGATAAAGACGGAGGCTACTTTGGCTTATTTTTCTATCGAGAAAATGTGTCTTAATCGTGTTTTGGCTCTTGTCAAAACTTCAATTATATGTTCAATTTACACATATCCGCTAATCATACTCCTACTTCATGATATATGACGCTTTGAAGAAACTAATTTTTTTTCACATAGCCTCTTTATTCTTCTTATCGTGTGAGCAGCAAACCCTGGTGTCAGAGTTTTTCAAACCGCCTTACGGCCTCTGACGTGGTCTTTAATATACCCAGGGTATTTTCTGAGTGGGCACTCCTTGATGTGGCAAACTGATTGAATTTCCTCCCCAGAATCACAGGAGCGAGCGGTTTTACCCACAACGATGCCTATGTGGGGGACCACGGCCGTGGCCTGTGCAAACTCTGTTCAACTGGCACCATTGCGGTCTTGCCAGACTAAAACCCTTAATCTTTTCTAATTCTTTAATATTAAATACAATATAATAGAACAACGGATAGAAAAAACAAAACAAACATAAAAAAACACCTAGGCTACTTAAAGGTAAAAAATGTCCTCTAAAGCCCCTACTCGGGGCAGAATGCCTAGGAGGCTGCCAGCGTTGCCTCTTTGGATCGCTAGGCTGAACCTTTGCGCAAAATAGCTGCCAGCCCTCCTGTCGCCTGTAGCCTCAAATAGGCGCTTTGAGAGGTATTTGAGGAACATTTTCCCCTCAGGACCCCAGCAACCTAGGGTCTTCACGGCGAAGGACAGGAAAATGTAATCTTTTCTCCAGGAGTAACCAATGTATCAGTAACTTCCGCACGTCTCAGGCTTCCAAGCCAGCATCCATTTCCTTTCCAAGTAGAAGTTGTCTTGACGAAAGAAGCTGCTTAGAAGGTGAGGCCAGCGGCGAGATTATACAACCTTAGCGGGGTTGTATGGAGAAATTACTTGTAAATGGAAAATGTCAAATTTAATGTGTTGACGAATAATGATGTCCAATAAAATTATATAGGTACAGACCCCTTTTTAATATGCTGACGGTTTTTTAAGGGGATGATTAAACAATCAAACTGAACAACTTTCTTTATGGGACCAACATCGAAATCGCGAAAAAAAGTCAGCTGTCCCACACATTTGGATGGAGTACGATTTCAGTTTTCTGTGGAACAGATTGTTTTCACGATTTCGAGGTTGGTGCGATAGTGAAAGTTGTTCAGTTTGACGGTCTGATCGTCCCCTTAAAATCGTCAGCATATTGATGCACAGTGACAGACAACGCACAGACTAAACCACTGAAGATAGAAACATGAACAATTATACGCGTTGAATTTTTCAGAAATCCACGAGGACGAAGTCGCGGGCAAAAGCTGGTACAAAATAGAAATCATGCGTTAATTCGTCAAACAATTTTTAAAACTAAAATCGTTTGAAAAATGGATTACAAATTAAATGTCACCTTAGCACCTGATTTTATTAATTTACGCTGAAATAAAATAAAATGAATTAAAATAAATTTTCTAGCGGCGGCGCCGCTGTTAATGACGTTAGTGTCGAAACGAAAACGAAATTAAGCACGAAAAGAATCAGATTATAAATTAAACTGCTAAAACGAACACATTCATTTTGTGACTAGCTTTAGTTAAAGTTTTCAAGTACATGTTTATTTAAAGAAAAAATTTTTTTTTTTAAATGTTACTAAGTGGTAAATAATTAAAAAAACAGCTTTATCACATCTTAGGGCTTGTTATAGAGGGTAAACTTTGAAACAACGCAGGGTTACTTTTTGCTTACACCGTAGCAGGGCCTAATCGCTAATTAATCTGAATTAGGGGCGGTTTTACTAATTTATATTTTTATCACGACGTTTTTAGCGTTTTTTTTAACTAAAAAAAGCTTTATCTCGTATTCAAATTAGTGTTTGAATAAATTATAGTGTTTTAATTTGAGATTACAGTCTACACATTTGTAGGGTCCCTTCGCCTGTCTATATGTCTGTCCTACCTATAAAAGGCTGTAGCTTTTGAACGATAATAATTTGAAGTTTTCACAGAATATGCGTTATTATGGTGGAATTTCTAAAAAATTATAAAAAAAAACAAACAGTTAATAAATGTTGTAGTCCCTGTACAAGAAACATTTGTATGATATACGGAACCCTTCATGTACGGGGCCGACTTGTACATGGTCGGTTTTTTTAATTAGATAGCTGCGCAACTTAAACCCTTATTATAATTATAAATAAACACGGAGAAAAATTACTGGTTGCTTTAACTGCAATTTTGTAATAATAAAACTACTATTTATTTTAAGGCTAACAGAAATTAAGTTATGATAGATAGATAGGTAGATAAACTATTTATGGGATGCAACGTGCGTATGTACGTACGCTGCATCTTACTTGAGAGGTTCCATTCGAGTAGCAGGGTCGGCAGCGGAAAGGGCAGCAGTACGTAAACACCAATGTTACACAACTTTGGAGCAGAGCAGAGCGGGCCCGTGGGGTCATGAAGCAAAAACTTTTATGAGGGACCTGGGCAAACGTTTACGGGATGCGGGTAACGGTCCTCGTGCCGGGTCATACCTAGCCCAACGCATATCATTAGCGATTCAACGCGGAAATGCGGCCAGCATTATGGGCACCTTCGGGCCAGGTATGACCTGGGGCGGGCTTTTCGACTAAGTAGGATTAGTTAAATTTGTAGTTTAGAATGGTTTAAGTTTAGGGTAAATTTTATTTGTGCTTTTACTATTTTATTCCTTTAAATAAATTAATTAATTATATATTTATTTGCATAATTAACACACACATAATTATTATCATGATTATCTTGATCGAGTCGAGAGGCAAAAAATAAGTGTCAAGCAAATCTAACCTTTATAAAACTTCGTCAGTATTCGAGATCAAATGTAATTAAAGAACAAAGCCATTTCAGCACATTTTGTGCCAGTAAACTGAATTTTTTATTTCTATTCTATACCTTCAGCTTCGCCTTAACGACGACAAATTACACAAATTTGAGAGAAATTATTGAGATCGAACAATGAAATTACTTTAATAAATTTACGGAACGAGCATTTTTTCAAAATTTACTACTCTAATAACTCAACAGATGGCATTGTTCATCACTCCATAGAAAAATATTTTTTTTTTTTTTTATTCATAATGCGTTTGCGCTTGGCTTCATCTCACCTGATGGGAAGTGTAGACGAAGCCGAGGATGTAGCGCGCTCACCCAGAAAAAGCCTATTAACTCTTCTTTTGAAAATATCCTGATTGTATTTGCTTGGAAAAAGACGCAGGGAGTGAGTTCATTATAAAAGAGGATGCGAACCTTTTTGTGCGGATTGTTGGAATATCGACTACGTATGGATGCAGACTCGCACTACGATGTAACATGTAGAGAAGGCATACAGGTCAGTATATGTTTTGACCATATACATAATGTAAGGTTTTGACCTATTCACTCCATTAGATACCTATGCATATAGCAAATCAAGACCCTGGCGGAAAATAGACAGGATTGGCGAATACTCCACCGACTAGAGCGTAGCTCTTAAATACGACGAAGATACCAAAATGTTCTCGACTAAAGGGCCTATGTCGAAAAATAATTGAAGCGAAATGGGCGTGTGATAGCTTATGCGAGATGCGAGTGAAAGAGATGATGCAAGCGTAAAACAAACTTTATTTAATTGTGAGTGTACTATTTATGTAAGTTCAATTCTGCTCCAATCAAAATCTGTAAAATATCAACCTCGTTTTTTTTAAATCAAGTCAAGTGTTTCTATAATTCACCATTAAGCAGCTCTAAGCGTTTATCGATAAAGACGGAGGCTACTTTGGCTTGTTTTTCTATCGAGAAAATGTGTCTTCATCGCGTTTTGGCTCTAATCAAAACTTCAATTATATGTTCAATTTACACATATCCGCAAATCATACTCCTACTGTTAGTTCTTCATGATATAGGACGCATTGAAGAATCAAATTTTTTTCACATATCATCTTAATAAAGGTGATCGCTACCTTATAGCTGTCCTTGTCTACGTAACTATAGTTATCTGCTAAGGCTGGGCTCATAATTGTCCATCCAAGAAACTCAAATTGTATGCTAATTGTACATGTCTAACTCCTGTTAGAGCTTACGTGGGATCATTACAATGTATGCTGTTGTGCCTGTGAGCGTTTCTGTGAGTATTTATATCGCTATCTCATACGCACTTACCCGCTCCCGTGACCGGTTTTGTGACCTTGACGCCCGATTTTGAACAGGGCATATTTTATAACCGGAGAATAGGAGCCGTTGTTTGTCCGGGGTATGTTTTGCACCGGGCGGCTCTGCTCTTGAATATCTGTCTGTCCTTGTTTTTCCTTCAGTGAGTAGTTATGCTGATTTCTTGGTCAATGGTGAAACACTATGCGCTTTTCGGTACGTTTTCGCCTCTTGAGAACTCTTCGGTCACCTTCGGTTAAGCGAGCAATGTGCCCGCCCACTGCCACTTTAATTTAGCAAATCTTTGGGCAATGTTGGCTACTCGGTTCTTCTGCAAATATCTTCATTTCTGATTCGAACCCGTAGGGAAACTCCGAGCATAGCTCTCTTCATTGCCGTTTGGGTGACTTTCAGCCTTTTTATGAGGCCTTGAGTGAACGATCACGTTTCAGTTCTGTGTTTCATTACTGGCTGTACACACTGGTCAAAGTTCAAATGCACGTGTTTGAAATCCGTTTTTCGATTAATAATAAAAAGAGCCTTGAAATTCTATTTTTAATTGGATGTAACTTGTGAAATGAAAAATGAACTAAATGACAAAACTCAACTGAATCGAATCGTCTCGCTTTTGCCCTTTGACTATTTATTATAAAGACTAGCCTTGCGGTAGTATTTCCCCTCTGTCACGGTATAAGAACAATTGATCATGTGCCTTTACATTTAATTTTATACCTCATCACTAAACGAGACAGCCTATAATTGCGAAACAATAATTTCGAACTTAGAACGTTTGGGGTTCACATGAGACTTCTTTTCATGATTTTTAACGTTCAAAATTAGAAACAAAAGGAATAAAATCCAAAGATGCGGATTTCATGTTACCTCGCCCGCCGTAAAAAGTGGCAGAAATGTTTGTTAGTAGAATTACACGCGTAACTAGTCCACATATAAGTAGTCAAAGCTTTTGCTGATGAGCAACCGAGACCGGAACGCACCCAAATGAACTGCCTAAATCATTTTAACAATTCCCCTGACATCACTCTTAATACCTACGTCAAAAGAATGAACGTTGAATAATTAAGGAAGCCTCTTTTATCGGATAAACCGCCTGTAAGCAGATAAATCTGCCCTAATCTGTCTTCACGTCATGAGATACGGTATAACGCGGGGAGGAAGGGATGAAATGAGGTATTTAGGGTCCTAACCTTGGGTTTCAAGGTTTAGAATGGCTTGCGAAAGTCATTGTCAAAGGTACCCAAAACTGATAAGAATGTAAGCTAAGTGCGAGTCGGATTATTCGCGCAACGAGGGTTCCATACCATAACATGATACTTATCAAAACAATTTTGTTTTTTCCTGGATTCTTAGCGTGAGCCCGATACACACTTGACCGGTTTTTACTATTTATTGTTTTACCGTAGAGTTTGCATTATAATCACACCAACTTTCATGATTGTATGGTATTACCGTTTTTGTGATAGAGCAAAAATATCGTTGAAAAAAAAACACGGTTCTTGTATGGGGATTCCCCTGAATTTTGAATTTATTGTTTATTTTATTATTTGTTCGCAAATTCGCTATTATAACGCATATTCTATAAAAATGTCAATCGTCTTACTATTACGGTTCAAAAGATGTTCTAATGGTTAAGAGCATTGGCTCTCGACACGGAGGTCGTGGGTTCGATTCCCACGGGGGGCACCTAGTGGAAAATCACTTTGTGCGTTTTTCCCCAGTTAGTTAGGACATTGCAAACCACGTCAGAGGCCGTAAGGCGGTCTGAAAAAACTCTGACACCAGGGTTCTGCCCACACGATAAGAAGAAGAAAAAGGTTCAAAAGATACATCCCTTTGTAGGTAGGACAAACAGACAGACGGACGGACAGCGTAGGCTTATGATTAAGGTTCTGTTGCACCCTTTGGGTACTGAATCCTAAATAATAAAAGAGTTATTATAGGAGACACCTTCAATAATTTAACAGTGAGCCATATCAATGCTGAACAAAAACTGCACGCTTAAAAATATCAAATAGTTGTAGCAATGTTTCTGACTACCAAAAAAGGGATTATGGTCGTGAGTTTATGTGTGTGAATAAACAAGCATACAAAACAATCTAGGACTATTTTACAAGTAAGGTAAACACATAGATAAATCTATAGTAATCCAGTTCGGATCCAAGGTTTCAGGATATCCTCCAAATAGACTACCATTATTACCAGGTACGGATAATGGAAGAGTCATGTTGTTTAAGGATGAAAACAACTAAGGCAATAATGTACCACCTTCTAGGGAAATTGTCTATGAAAATATAGTGGTATTTAGTTTTATTTTACTTAGGAAATATTAGGTTTTCATTGTTACGTAGTTCCAAGGTTGAGGCACGATGTAGCTGGCTGCTGACATAACCTCAGGGTTAAAAGCCACAATACAACAAAAATTTTGCTACTTTCAACAAGCTTTATGTCAGTTTGGTAGATACCTGTTACAAAATACAAAATATTTATTAAGCCAATGTATGATACAAGTTTTTATGAGAAACCATTTGTGATACCCGTGGCCAGCCCGTAGCCGACTGTGTAAAATAAATGTCAGAAAATGGGGCAAAGTTCGTCGCATTTTCTTCATCATTAAATGATTCAGTACCAGGATTTAGAACGGGTACCAGAAGTACAGGCTCTGTACCGGTACCTAGCGACTCTGGCCATTCCGGAAGATTCCAGACGGATAATAACGGTACCTAATATGAGAATGCCTAGCCTTCTGTTTTCTCAGTCTAACTTACGTAAATATTTGTTTGGTATAATACCGATAATAATTAGAAAGTGATAAGTACAGGTACTATGTCCGGTGCCCGTATCACACCGGTTCCCAAAAACACCGGTATTTCAAACCCTGTTCAGTACTAAAACTACATCTTTTTGGTAACTTACGACTTCAATTTGAAAAGCTTTTGCGGTTTCGTCAGTCGACGTCAGTTCGGCGTACACAAACGACACAAATGCCCTTGCAACTTCTCATCGACAAAAGCTATGGTAATCCAGTCACGCCCTACTCTAATGACTCTCTCATTAAACAACCTTAAGGGGCGCCATAAACTTTGTGACGATTGTACCTGCCACTAATCTTGTCTAATTGTTGGGACGAGCCTTTTTTGTTTAGGGAGAAACCTTGATTTCTTCGAAGGTAATTTTGTGAAAAAAAATTTAGTGATTGGTGTTAGTGATAACTTAATCTTAAGTCGGTTGCAGAGGGGTCAATTTTATACAAAACTTTGACGCACAATACGCGTAGACGGTATTAATAAAAGTAACTTTGTATATATGGAAAAATAGTTTAGAAAATCTAGATGTCGCGTAACGAATAACATTTGCAATTTACAAAATAATTACGAAGATATAAATTTTTGAAAATTTCATACAAAATTTTAAAAGCTTTATATCTTCGTAATTATATTATAAATTGCAAATGTTATTTGTGACGCGGCAACTAGATTTTCTAAACAATTTTTCCATATATAAAATATTACTTCCGTCTACGCGTATTGTGCGTCAAACTTTTGTATGGACTGAAACCACCTTAAGGGCAATTTCCTTCATCATCATTCATCAACCAGTTCACACGAATAAGCGTTTCTCACGTTTTTTCGTGCGGGTGCGCAGAACTAGTGGCACGCCGCTAATCGGGCCCAGTAAGTGAATATATCATCATCATCATCATTGTCTTGCCCATTTCCCATTATTTGGGGTCGGCGCAATATGTCATCCTCTTCCATTCATCTCTCTTAGCCGTCGTTTCAACACTCACTCCTTTTTTACACACAGTAAGTGAATATATGTATGTATGTATTTTATTGACCAAATGTCCGGGGTAGGAGCATGTTAAGAGACACCTGTCTATGTTAAAATACACCAAATTCTATGGTCACCCAAAACCAAGACGATTCCGCCAATATTGATAAACCAATTCACACAATGACCGTGAATAGTAAGGGCCTATGTCGAAAAATAATTGAAGCGAAATGGGCGTGTGATAGCTTATATTACTGCCTGATGCGCGAGAAAGAGATGGGGCGGCGCGCGCGCCTGAAACGACGCAAGCGTAGAACAAACTTTATTTAATTGTGATTGTACTGATTATGTAAGTTCAATTCTGCTCTAATCAAATTTTATAAAATATCAATCTCTTTTTTTAAATCATGTCTCGTGTTTCTATTATTCAGCGTTTAGCAGTTCCAAGCGTTTATCGATAAAGACGGAGGCTACTGTGGCTTGTTTTTCTGTCGAGAAAATGTGTCTTAATCGTGTTTTGACTCTAATCAAAACTTCAATTATATATTCAATTTACACATATCCGTAAATCATACTCCTACTGTTAGTACTTCATGATGTATGACGCTTTAAAAATCCAATTTTTTTCACATATCCTCTTAACATATTCCAGTTCATTTTTGTAGAGCAGGAAATTATATAATATATACCTTTCTGTTTTTCATCTGCTTTGCGACTGGTGCTCTTAAATCCACAATTTGGAGAGCAACGGGTTTTATATCTTCGCAATAATATGATTAAAGGTCGTTGCAAAATGATAAAAACTGGCTCAAACCTTCTTCGCCCATGGCAGTAGGATATAAGTATCTTTCCGTTGTTGTTTCACCGTTATTTCAATTTTTCGTAGATGAACCAAGACGTTGTTGCATATAATTTAAAAAAATTTACTATGCAACGTAGAAATCAACATTGTATCTCCAAGAAGGCTTTTAAATTCATTATATTAATACCAATGCACTTATTTTAATTAGTTTTAATAATATAAATTATTTTTGAGCAATAAAATAGGCATTGAAATTAAAAAAAAATAGATATTTATTAGAAAATACTAATGTATTTATCAAAGCCTTGTAAGTAGACAAAAATATTAACAACATGTTAGAAGTATGTATAGAGCCTAAAAAGGTGGAAAAAAAATTACCATTTGTTTTTTTAGAACGAAATAAATGCTAAATTTAAAATATGAGGCTGTTGCTGACGTGATATCCTTTTTAATTTTTGTACATTTCGAAGCTCAAATTGGCTCTTAAATACTATAACGAAAAAAATATCAATTACTAATTAGTCCCGGCTCAAACCGTAAAATGACTGGGCTAACTACTCACAAAGTAGGTACACTTTGTACTTACAAAGTAACCGCTTGTCTCGGTAACTTGATCATATCTCTAAATCCAGAACACTATATTATTATGCAGCAACTGTTTAAATATGCGAGTTGGAGCACGTACGAGCAACAAATCTCAGAACACCTTGCTACCTAGGGAACTCAACATATGTGACAAAAGTTATGACAGCTTTGAGACTTGCAAATGAAATTGTTGGCGAGATTTTAAATTAAATTCTATAACAGAGGCTACAGAATTAGCTTGATAATATTTTTGACTGTTATTTTAACAAAACTTTGTTTTATTTCATATTCTATTCAAATTTTACTAACACACTAAAAATATACAAGATTAATTAACATCATAGGTAAGAAACAAAAAAAAAAAATGAAATTGAAACAAAAACAAAACAAAAAAAAGGGCAGGGAAAGGGGTAGACAGGCCAGGTAGGTGATGGGAGTTCAGCCTGCAGTATCAGTCTTCGTAGATTCGTCGGCAGACCATCTACAGGTAGAACACTCCATCAAAGCTGCTGCCGTGCGTGATTGTTATTATGTTGATTGTGCAATAAATTGTCTCGGATTAAAATTTTGGATCAAGGTGGTGGTTAATGGATCACTTTTTTCAATAATTTTAATAATGTGATTCATTACGCGTCTCAAGGTGATAGTTTTTGACCAGTGTGTACTGCTCGTGATTACATATGGAACTGAGATGTGGATGCTCACTCAAGGTTTCCTAAAAATTCTGAAACTGGCCCGAAGCGAAATAGAGTCTGGCTATGCTCGGTGTTTACTTGCGAGATCGAATCACAAATTAAGAGATTCGCAGAAGAATGAAACTAAGCTGACATAGATCAAAGAATTCCTAAACTAAGTGGCAATGGGCGGGGCGCATTGCTCGCAGAACCAACTGATATGATGACGATTGATACTTACGCATTAGGCGTAAGACAGACAAACAGAAGAAGCGATGAAACTTTTCTATTCATTTCATAAATGTTTTATTCATTAAATAAAATATTTATTTGACGTAATCATGAATAAAATCTCTTCTATTTCTTCGTAGATTACAAAATAATCAAGGCAGAGAATCTGAATAATAATCAAGACTTCTCACTTCAAGACTCTGAAGTAAAACAAACATTAAATAACTATTTTGTAAAAGAAATCTACGAAAAGAGCTGTGTTACGCTCAGAAAGTCTCTGACAGGAGTTAATTTCTTATTTAGCACATAAATCATTCGTAATTTTGAAATAATATTTCTTACGTTGCTGTACGAAAGCGTTCTTATTAGAGTAAGCAAATTTTAGAGTTCCGTAGTCAACAAGAAACCCGTTTCGCCATGTCCGTCCGTCTGTCTGTCTGTCCGAAGCTTAGCTCAAAGACACTTTGGTACTAGAAAACAGTAATTTGAATGGGTATAGGTACATATTAATAACGCCGATAAAGTGGTAAAATAAAATCTTGAAAAAATATTTTTTTTTACGGCGTACCTACCTCACATACTTTTATTTACCTCACATTCACATGAAGAGGGGATGAAATTTTTTTTTCTCGTCTATCCCATGGTGTGGGGTATCGTTGAATAGGTCTTTGAAAAATATTGTGGGTTGTGTGGGTCAACCATTTTTCGATTAAGGGATCTGTTAGCGAAATATTAAGCTTTAAAGTGCAAATTTTTGTTAGAGTTAAGTGCCCCCCCAATTTCAGTCAATTGCTGATAATTTGCTATCAGCTTTTGAGGAATTCCATAGTCTATCTGCGAGGCCCTTCGCATCTTCACTTAATAAAAATTAAACTAACTCGGTGGTAGCTAACAACTTTACAGTTTTTGATGATGATGATTGATGATTCATTTTTATTCTAAGTCAAAGTCAAAGTAGACTATAACTTTTACTCAGAACCAAAAAAAGCATCATCCAGATCGGTCAAGAAATACCGAAGTAGGTAGGTACGTCGCAAAATTTATGGAGTTTCTTTCTGTACAGGGTCCTTCTTAATACTTGACATTTTTAAGGAGATGATCAGACCATCAAACTGATCAACTTTGTCTATGGGACCAACATCGCGATATAAAAAACTGCTGTCGCTCAAGTAAGTAGGTTTGCAGTTTTGTATGGAACAGCTATTTTTTTTCGCGATTTCGATGTTTGTGCCATAGAACAAAGTTGTTCAGATCGACGGTCATCTAGGTAAGCTTATAAAAGAGTTCTGTGACTGACTGACCGACAAGCCGACAACGCAGAGCCTAAACCGCTGAAGATAAAAACATGCAATTTGGAATATAATATACTAGCTGGCGCCCGCGACTTCGTCGGCGCTTCGTCTGGACAATTCGCACAATATTTTTATAAATTGTAGCCTATGTGTTATTCCGATGTATAAGCTATATTGTTGTAAAGTTTCATTAAAATCCATTCAGTAGTTTTTACGTGAAAGAGTAACAAACATCCATTCATACTTACAAACTTTCGCGTTTATAATATGAGTAGGATTGTATAGGATGTAGTAGGGGTGCACTAAAAAAGGATTTTTTTCGAATGAAAAAATGAAATGAAAAAACTTTATCGTCACGTTTCAATAAAGAGACTAAACAAAACAGAACTTATAATATAAATCTAAAATGTGACAAAAGGGCCAGACTCAGCATAATGCTGACCGACTTGGTCAGCGCTGTTTTTCAATTTGGCCCTCTACATAGGGAGGTGGTCAATCATAATAGTGGCCATGAATGATGCTGTGAGCCATTTCGTCAGCATAGAAAAGAAAAATAGAAAAAAAAAATAGGAAAAAAAATTGTCTTAAGTTAAACATACCAATCTCTTAAATTAACATAGTAGTATATAAGGTCTAACAAAATTAGCTGTAACTATTTTAAGGGGATGATCAGACCATCAAACTGAACAACTTTTTCTATGGGACCAATATTGAAATCGCGAAAAAAAATCAGCTGTTCCATACAAACCTACTCGACCGAAATGTATGGGACAGTAGATTTTTTATTCGCGATTTCGATATTGGTCTCATAGAGAAAGTTGTTCAGTTTGATGGTCTGATCATCCCCTTAAAATAGTTTCACCTAATTTTGTTAGACCTTATATGTAACAGAACTTATCGAATTTACCTTATAGACATTAAATATTATTTTTCTTTTTCAGGGTTTCAAGGATTTTTTCGCCATCTCGGAATTCAATAAGGAGCTCAGTTTATTATTCCTGGATGATCATTTTTTAACCTTCTCTCTAAATGTTAAATTTCTGTTTATCACCCAAAGCGGTGGTGGCAAAACATTCCAAATTTTTGCTGCTGCGTATTTAAAAGTTCCCTTGAAACCCTGACTTCTATGTTTCGGAATAGATAACTTATTGTACAAATTGGCGCGTGTTGTTCTTTGGTAGCAGTCTCTACACCAAGATAGTTTACTGTACAGATAATTAGGCATTTTAAATTTTACAACCCGGTAAAGCAATCCCGCGTAATTCAATTTTCTTCTGTTAACCATTTTCAAAATGCTATCATTGACAAGATATGGGCTAATATGATTCCTTTTTGGCACGTTGTAGATGTAACGCGTACATGCATTTTGTACTCTTTGGATTGTGTATTCAGTTTTCTTAAATAATCTAGGCCCGTAGACCACATCGCAATAGTTCGATCGCAATAATCGAAAATCGACCCCTAATCCACGCAGACGAAGTCGCGGGTCTAAAGCTCGTCCCTTTATAAAATGTCAATTTATTTAGGTGCCTAACAGACGAATTGACAATCTCCACCTTATTTTTGAAGTGGTTTAAGAAAGTACCGCGATCTGGCCGGCAGCTACATATTCACGCCAATAGGTTTTGAGACGCTGGGTCTTTAGGGCCTAGAGGCCAAAGCATTCCTTGCAGACCTATCCCGGCGTCTCAATGAGACCTCTGGTGACAGCAGAGCTGGGAGCTTCCTGGCACAAAGAATCAGCTTCACCATCCAGAGGGGGAATGCTGCTAGCCTGTTGGGCACCATGTCTTGCGGCGACGCTCTGGAGTGTGTATATTATTTGTTGTTGTTTATATCTGAAATTTGCCATGTTGCAGAAAATATCATTGGATATTACAATATCTTCATTTTCATCGCAGGTAATGCTCTGTTATGTTCACTATATTGTCCCGGCACGACAGTGGAAAGTTAACACACGCGGCACTGGTTTTGATATTGTTTACTCGAAGGACCAATGAAAGTGTTTGGGAATGTTAAGCCCTATGCTCTGCAAGAATGGTAGAACGGTCCAGTTGACGGACCAAAATAAAGATGGTTGAAATTATGTAAAAATTATAATACTATATTCACTTATTTCACTTAGATAATTAAATGTTATTTAAACTAAAAATGTTATGTTAAAATGTTATGTCAAAAATGTTATGTTTAAAAATGTTGTTGGTGAGGTATGGCTACGGTAGCACCTAAACGTTTTTCTCAAATACAGTTGGGCTCGAGGCTTCTGCTTAGTCATCAATCTAGAGTAAAATCTAGGACGGTTGCACACCTCGAGTCCAAAGGTAAATTACTGTACGCTGACCATACATACCTATTATAATTATTATATAAGGTCTAACAAAATTAGGTGAAACTATTTTAAGGGGATGATCAGACCATCGAACTGAAGAACTTTTTCTATGGGACCAATATCGAAATCGCGAACAAAAATCAGCTGTCCCATACATTTAGGTCGAGTATGTTTGTATGGAACAGCTAATTTTTTTTTCCCGATTTCGATTTTGGTCCCATAGAGATAGTTGTTCAGTTTGATGGTCTGATCATCCCCTTAAAATAGTTTCAGTTAGTTTTGTTAGACCTTATAGTTTAGGTCTAATTAATAACAAAAAAACTTTAAAAAGTAAGAAGAACGTTGTCTCTTAGAGGTTTCAATTAAATAAATATAATCATGAACTTGGTTTACTAGACACTCTTTCTTATACTGTGACGTGGTCCACTTTTCGTAACTCCACAAACCTCGTGGATATTTCAACGGAATCACTAGAGAGAGCGCAAGTTAACCCAAAGTTACTGAAACTTTTGAGAAATTTTGACGGACGGATGAGACTTGAATACGAAACAAGTTAAAAAACTGTACAAAATACACAGTTTTATTCATATAATATTGTATCTACTTTAAGATATTGCTTCATTAGCAAAATGCTTTCGGTGTTAAAAATGTATGTGTCAAAAACAAAAGCTTTGCAACTTCTATCTACTTTGAGACAAATAAATGTACAAAGCTAGCCGTAAAATGAAATGAGTTACTCCAAATCAGAACCAATTTGAATTAGCATACAAAAATGTTATACATATTTTGAATTATTTAACCTTCAAAGTAAATATTATTTTTATATAGGGTTCATATATTATAGGGTCCAGACTGTCAAACTGAACAACTTTCTCTATGGCACCAGAATCGAAATCGCGAAATAAAAATCAGCTCTTCCATACATAACATACATACAAAACTGCAAACCTACTCAAGCCAAATGTATGGGACAGCAGATTTTGTTCGCGATTTTGATGTTGGTCTCATAACGTTGTTCAGTTTGATGGTCTGATCATCCCCTTAAAAAAGTTTCAGCATATTGAGAAGGACCCTGTCTTGCTTTTTAATTTAATAGTTTTAAAGACCAGCTAGCGTTACATAATACGTTGTACCTATGTGTATGTGTGTAACGTACATAGGTAAGGTAGGTAGGTGATGATGATGATAGGTACAACTTCTTAACAATTATAAAACTGTAAAAGAAGTGTGTCTGTCTGTACATTGAAGATATTTACAAGAAAAAGATTTCGACATTTTATGGTTTTTAGGTGATCACCATTAATTTAGATTTTTTTGTCTGTCTGTTTGTTTGGTCGAGCATCACGCAAAAACTACTGAACAGATTTGAAGAAAACAAATGTTTTTTTTAATTATCTTTATTTAAGGAGCTTGGTCTTTCAGAATTCATTGCAATCAAGATCTTAAATTAATAAAATTGTATACATAAGCAAACAAGAAATTTCCTCCTATGTAGTGTGTTGTAGAGGATGTGTATGCTGTATCGAAATTTTTCATATTATATTTATATTCCGTGTTATGTAAGTTGATTATACAATTACGCATCTCATTATAGATTACTATAATAACAAAATATTATAATTATGTTAACATAAGGAAACCTATAATTATTATCTACCTACACAAATTGTTAATTTTATATTACCCAATGTAACGTTGTTGGTTGTTTCTGACAATAAATAAAATAAAAATACGAATCAGATACTAAACAATTACACAGGCCAACCAAAACTGAAAGCAACAATATTTTAATTTTTGCCGCTATGGAGGTGCTACTTGGGAATGTTCCTCCATTGAAATGGGAAGATCTTCCACCAGGCTATGTGTGAAGCCTGGGGACCGGCCGTGGTCCCACAGTTCTTATAGACTAAGAGATAAGTGTACTTTTTGCAACCATCAGCAGCAAGGCTGATTCAGTGTTTATGGGGTGTAGATGTTGCAAAAAGTACACTTATCTCTTAGTCTATTAGTTGGACATGTATATGTACCGAATCTCTGTGATTATTTCTCTTGCGCGATGTATGTCTTGCATTCGATTGTGAACCTTATTTGTAGTAGGTTACGAGTTACGTATTCACGGTGAACGTTGTCTATGTATGGAGCATATTTCCGAGAGCGATGGTATCGCCCTCTGTTGGCATCTTTGCTATAACTTGTGGGTGCTGACATCTGTAGCAAGTCCCCACATCGCTTTCATCCTCAACTGGCCCGCAAAACCTTTCAGCATCAGATTAAATGTTGTCTTCTAAGAAGACACTTCTTGGCTAGCTGTAGTAGAGGGGATTGGCCAGTGCACTGCTGCAGCCGCCTATCTCCCGCAGCATCGGGAATCGGGCGAATGTCTCCCATCTTAGTGCCTTAGCCTGGACACACTCCATCAAAATATGATACACGTCTTCCATGTTGCATTCTGAGCAGTTGGGGGAGGAAAACAAATTATGATTTTGGTGAATAAAGAAAACTAATTGTATTGCGAGGAGGTACAGAACCTTAGGTACGGGAGACCGACTCTCACTTGGCCGGTTTTTTAAAGCCAAAGAAACGAAGGCGAAGTCGCGGACAACAGCTAGTGATAACCTATATCGTAAAGTGTTTATCTGAAGTGATCCTTCTATCCCCTCAGTCTGTATTTAATATCAAGCGAAACACGAGTCTGTTCTTATCTTAATACGAGTTTTGTGCAGAATCGCACAAAGCAAGTTTCTTATCTAAGCTTGCTGCTCATGGTGTTTTGTTAAGGCTTAATTTAGAATAAACTAAGTTTTATCTGAAAGCTTAAGACAATACTGGTATCAGAGATTTTTATAAGATCTGTGTGATTACTACACCGAGAAAAAATATGGTAACAAGGTAAGCAAACATTTTAGTTTAAGAAAACTGATTTTAGGAACTGAGGTAGAAGGTTCCTCCATTGAAAAGGGAAGTACTTCACCCAGACTAGGTGTGATGTCGCGGTCCGCTGATGTTTCTTGAAACCTTGTATACAGGGTGTTACAGAAGTAAAAATGAAAACTTTTAAGGGGTTCGACTTTTAAGGGGGTTCTTTAGACCATAAAACGAACAACTTTATGTTCTAGTATGAGACCAACAACGAAATCGCGAAAAAAAAAACTCTTTTGTCCCATACATTTAGCTCAAGTAGATTTGTAGTTTAGTATGGAACATCCGATTTCTTTTTCGCGTATTCGATATTGGTCCCATTGTGAAAGTCGTTCAGTTTGATGGTCTAAAGTCTAAACCACCCCCTTAAATGTTTATTTGTATTTTTGTAACACCTTGTATACAGGGTGTCCGGTAAGTAATGGATAACCCTGTACCTGCTGATATAGTATCTCAAACCCGTTCAGAAAATTGAATTGAAAAAAACAACTGCCCCATACATTTGGCTCGAGTAGATTTGCTGTTTTGTATGGAACAGCTAATTAACCCCCGACACAATAACTGACCGTCTGTCAGTATGTTTGTCTGTGGCATCGTAGCGCCCAAACGGCTGGACCTTTCGATGCCGTTTTTTATAATAGAAAGCTAATTTTTGCGCAAGTGTTCATAGCTTTGTTTAAGGAAAATCGGTTCAGCATATTTCTAGTAACTTTAAAAATTACGAAATAAAATTAAATTAACAATTTAAAAAAACCGCCTAAGGTAACAAACATTTAAAAAGTGAAAAATATTTCGGTCACCTTCTATTTTTTATTTAAGCAAATGTTTGTTTTATAACTTAACTATCTTTAAGATATTTTAGGTCAATTAATGTGTGATTGTAAAAAATCAATGGTCATTTCATAGCGGTCCCCTACACATTAATTGATCTAAAATATCTTAAAGAGAGTTAAGTTAAAAAAACATATATTTACTTACATCAAAACTAATAGGTGACCGAATTATTTTTCACTTTTAAAATTTTTTTTAGCTTGATGTCAAGGTAGCGTATACATTTTTTTTTGGCAAAAATGGCTTACTTTATACTTGTACGAAGCACGTACATCAATTATCGGGGTCAATCTACAGATTTTATTTAGCAACACCTAGCGACAGCAGGTTGAATATTGGACGCGGATATCATGCGACCTCGATAAAAGTGCATCGTACATAGGGCGCTAACATTAATTTTTTTGAGAATTTATCATATCAAATCAGTGTTCGAATATACGTGGATACGACCATATCTCTTAGCATTTTCATTCCTTCGGCCGTATCCTACTTCAGCACTCAGTACCCAGCAAATCAAAAGGATATCTTTATCCACAGCATACCTAGCATTTAGCATATCATTGTGAGAGCGTACTAACTCTCACAACACTCAACAAATAATTACCAAATAATCCATTTGGCATCCAAAATCTCATAACGATAGGTCTTCAAGGAATGGAGATATAAACAAGTCTTATCCTTAAAACACCGAGCAGAGTAGCTATACCAAAGTTAACGTAGATTACCTACTTATAATCGTTAATAAAAAAACTCAAACCATGTGCAAACGACTTGAGGCTTTTGAGATGTCGGTATACAGGTGGATGTTGAAGATATCATGGACGGACAGAATTAGCAACGAGGCGGTCCTGCATAGGATGAACAAGAGTGTGGAAATGCTCAAAACCATAAAAACTTGGAAACTTCAATACCTCGGCCTCGGTCCGAAATGAAATCCGAAACTTTGGATTTTATTCCCCATAACTTCAGATTCAAATTTTTGATGATAAAAATCATGAAAAGTAGTCTCGTGTGAACCCCAAACGTTCTAAGTTCGAAGTTATTGTTTCTCAATTATAGGCTGTCTCGTTTAGTGATAAGGTATAAAATTGAATGTAAATGCACATGAGCAATTGTTCTTATACCGTGGCAGAGGGGAAATGCTACCGCAAGGCTAGTCCTTATAATAAATAGTCAAAGACTTCTCCAGTTTATTGTACAGGGGAAAATTTTGGGAAGACAAATACCTGGTAGAAGAAGGACTTCCTGGCTTAAGAATCTGTGTGAATGGTTTAATATGAACTCTGCCTCACTATTTGCAGTCTCAAGGGATCTATTAATTATTAATTAAAATAAATCTATTAATTAAATCAGCCCACATCAACCCACTGATGGGCATAGGCCTCCCTTTTATTGCGCCACTCCTCACGGTCCTGTGCCAATCAGATCCATGTCCGACCTGCAACCCTTAAAATGTCGTCTGACCAACGCATCGGTGGTCTACCCATGGACCTTCCTTCTCAAATAAAATCAATATATTTCAGACACAGTCTATAATGTTGTTAGTTAGATAACATACCTAATACGTCATCGTCAGTATTACTCATTTTAAATAAATACTGACTGCTGATAACCACAATAATAATATAAATTTACTAGCGTTAACCCGCGACTTTGTCAGCACAAATTATATATCAGATTTTAAGTCAGATCATTAGCTATTAAACAAAAAAGTTTCATCAAAATCGGTTCAGTAGTGTTTGCGTGATGCTCATTCAAACAAACAAAAAAAAGACAGACAAAAAATCCAAAAATTGCTGATATGGAATCAGGGACACCTAAAAACCATATCGTAACTTTTTTTTGTTAATATCTTCAATGTACAGACACACTCATGATACAGTTTCATAATATAGTTTTCCTAAAATGAATAAAATAAAATAAAATAAATAAAATTGTATATAGATAGATTGTGGTAGCAGTCAGTTGTAGCAGATAGTCTGTCGCGGACAGTATTTACCAAACTCTGCGGGAAAACCTATCACGTAGTCCATTATTAAGAGGAAAGACGGTGTGTAAGAAATTTGAAGAATTAGTTTTTATCAGATCTATTGCTATCGCGCTGTTCCGGAGCAATGAAGCTACCAGTGCGAAAGTGATAATTGTCTTCTTATCGTGTGGGCAGAGCCCTGGTGTCAGAGTTTTTTCAGACCGCCTTACGGCCTCTGACGTGGTTTTTATGTAACGACTACTACCATCAGAGATAGTAACCGGGACCAACGGCTTAACGTGCCATCCGAAGCACGGAATCATCTTTCTTTTCAGACAATCAGGTGATTCAGCCTGCAATGTCCTAACCAACTGGGGAAAAACGCACAAAGTGATATTTCACTAGGTGTCCCCCGTGGGAATCGAACCCACGACCCCCGTGTCGAGAGCCAATGCTCTTAACCATTAGACCACGGAGGCAGTTATATTTATATATTTATATTAGTGATAATTGTAGGCAGCTCGGACAAATTTTATCTACATTTGGTATTTCCCTTTTTCCTCCTCTAAAACTAAACCGATTTTAATAATAACGTTTCTTGTTCCACACATTGCTCTAGTACAGCGTGGAAACGCCACGAGATTGATGAATTTACCGGTTAATCATTGCCAATTGTATTGTATGAATTATAATAAATTACCCTTTTTTTTAATAATTCTTTCAAGAATAGGATATATGAGAAAGACTTTGGCTATTAGGTATGTTGTCTTTTTATTGTTTATATTTTTATGCAATGAGTTTTTATTTTATATTCGTCAAATTTGCTTGCTGGATGTCTGAACACAGCGGTAAAATTGAGTAATTTTTCGTAATTTTCGAAGGCTCCTAGTTCTAGTATCTAGTACGTGACTAATTAATTTATGGAAAATATCAAAACATAGGGACATGGTATATCATAGATTGTATGAAGATTGTATGGCAAAAAAATATTTGGTCTAGTGTCATTATCCAGGGATGATACGGGGGAATACGTTTGTAAGGACGAAATGGAAACCGCCTTTCCTCTTAAAGCAAAAGAGATATGATTTGCAGTGTTTCGTACCGTACCGCGGCTGCAACTGGGAGCTAAGAACTTGTTATCAGTTACTCATGCAAAAACTGTATTATACACACGAGGTATTGTGCAGATGACATGTGTTGTGAGTGGACAGGACACTGAGGTACTCGTAGCGCTACAATAATGCGATGCAGCGCTGCTCTGCTGCTGGCGCCGCTGCTGGTAGCGGTGGTGCAAGCCGAGGGGGCGCTGCGAGTTGAGGATGAATATGAGGAGGCGTTACAAGATGAGGCGCTGGAGAAGGAGTGTGAAGACTGCCCGCGCTGCCCCCCGCACCCCGCGCGCTGCTCTTTCTTAGTCTCTTCCGGACAGTATTATTTCTACAACGTTGACGGTAATTCTTCTTTTCGTGTTAGTTAGTGTTAGTTATATCGTATGATAATCACGGAACTGATAGTACCATAAGATTATTACCTACTGTTGCGTTTCTACTCCTTTGTTTTTTTTTTTTTGGTGTCCGGGGGAAATCTTCAAAAGATACCCGGCTCCTTAGGGGAAGAGTCGGGTTATGTGGGATTTTTATCCACTAAAACCCCCCCCGGTGGTCACCTCAGCGCATGTCGAAGGGCCATGGGGAAGCAATGTGCGTCCACGGCCCTTCTCGCGCTTCGCCGAAGCTCTCCCGGCTCGGCACTGATGCCGGGCCAACACTCCCGCAGCGTCTCTGCGCTGCAGCGGGACGGGACCACGCCGTACTACCAATACCTTCCAGGGGTCGCTTGGAAATGGACGGCCTGAGCCCCTTCTTCCACCGTCCGCGACCCTGGGCGCCCCTATCCCAGGGCGTTGTTGTGACGCATCGGGGGGCCAACTTGGCGTCCCCGGCGTCTCCGTCTTCGGGCGGGATTTGCCCGCTCGCGGTCTCGCTCTGCGCTCTCCTTCTGGACCATGACGGTCGCGCAAAAGGCGACCGCGGCGTCTCATGCCGCCCGGCTCCCCAACATCGCCGCTACTAGGGCCGGTGGGGAGAGGTCATTTCCTGGGCGTTTCTACTCCTGAGTTTATTTACGCTCAGCCGCAGTCCCCCACGAAAAAGAGAATGACATATACATTTAATTACTCGGTTCAGTTTAGCAACGCCAATGGGATGGTATGTGGCGTGTTACAAAAAGATGTGGATGTTGTGGGAGGAACCGTGATAAAGTAGACTGCTGTTCCGTATCAAAATCCTTAGGGATTCCGTGATAGTAAACGATGTCAGCTACACAGTGAAAGTTATTAAATTTTATGGTCTTTTCACTATTCTGTAACACTTGTTAAGTGGGCGTTGTAACACCACTAGCTTTTCGATGGAGGAAAACATCGGGAGGAAACCTGCATGATTTGATTTCGAGGCATGGACAGTGGGTACAATAGAACCCAGTGTCCATTACAATTGGCGACGGGCTCACTGTGACGGGGGTCACACTGGACAGACTTTCAGTACATAATAGTGAAACGTGGATGTTCTGAGTTTTCAGAATATCTGTGACTATCCCCTCTGGGAATATTGTCGTGAGCATATAAGGTACTTCTTAATACCCTGACACTTTTTAAAGGGGATGATCAGACCATCAAACTGAACCGCTTTCTCTATTGGACCAACATCGAAATCGCGAAAAAAAAAATCTGCTCTTCCATACAAAACTACAAACCTAGTCGAGCCAGATGTATGGGACAGTAGATTCTTTTTTCGCGATTTCGATGTTGGTCCCATAGAGAAAGCAGTTTAGTTTGACGGTCTGATCATCCCCTTATAAAAGTTTCAGCGTATTAAGAACGAAAATATCTTTAAAAAAATATATATTTTTTTAAAGATATTATCTATTAGATATTCTTTAGATATTTTGTGCTGTGTGCGATGCTTATACTTATGCATGCCTGTATAAGTGGTCGTCGACAGGTGTGAAGCTGAAGATCGATTTCGCGAAGTCGTACGTGAAGCTGACCTGTTCCCCGGGCGTGACGCTGGAGAGTGCGTCCCTGCCCATATTCCCAACCGATGTGGAGATCTCTAGGGTCATGCTGGACGCGTGCCCGACGCCACGTGCGGCGGGGGGCATTAGCCACGCTCTGTCCCGCCTCAACATCACCAGGGAGATCAAATCGCTCACTCTGGCCAACGTGCCCAACACCTCGCGCCTCCAGCCCGACTTGTTCTCCGGCCTGCAGCACCTCCTCTGGCTGGACCTCAGCGCCGAGGCTGGACTAGTGTAAGTTTTTCTAACATTCGTAATACTGAACAGCCAGCAACAGTCGGGGAAAACGTGAGATATGTTTAGGAGAATTTATAGGCGTACCTACTATGTGAAGTCCGTCGATCCGTATTGGTGGAGGGACGTCGTCGTTACCGACTCTTAAGTGTATATCCTGCGGTGGAGTCCTAACAACCTACCTCGAATTCAATTTAGTGCTCGTTTATCCATCATCATCTCCGGCCTATCTACGGCCCGAAGGCTCACTCTCAAGAATGAAAGAACTGGCACCGGATCATCCTCTTTCGAATAAATTCCAAGTCTACCAAGTACTCTACACTTCATTAGCAAAGAAATCACGTCTTAACATGTAATCCTTTCATCTTAACATGTTTGACATTGAAATTATGGTCGAAAAAAAAAAATTGAGCGCTGGAGCCCTCCAAAAAAAACTTGATATACCGCATTGTTAACGCACGTGTTAGGTTGGAGCCGCCCCCGGGGCTGCTGGAGCCGCTGAAGGACCTGCAGACACTCCACCTGACAGATGTGAGCATGAGTCCCACTGCCCTGGAGCGGCTTCCCCCGCACCTCAAGCGGCTCACCTTCGAGCAGCGCCTCACTGCTGAGGGGTCAGCGCGCATGCCTGCGCCACACTCAACAGATCTCGAGAACGTCACGCTCTCGTATGTAGCCACAGATTACTTGTTACTTCGTAACATAGTACACGTCACTTCCTCAGAAAATGATAAATACGCGCAACATGTACCTAGTGAAGCTTTCCACGGCGTTGTTATTACTTCATACGACGCATGTGGTGTTGCCTTCTGGAGCGAGTGGCAGAAATTAAGCGAGCGCATGGCTTACGATGCGCCAAGCCCATCTCGGTACCTGCGGCCGATTGACGGAAGACTATGTATCGGATAGGTATGAGTATCATCGAGAAATAGGTCCCTCAGGTTCGGGCAAATGGTCGAAGACAATATCCAATCTGGTACACCGGTAACTTGATCAAATTACTTAAGAAAAAAGACAAGTATCGCACTAAATAATAAATATTTTGCAATCCCAGGGACGGACTTGAGTATTATATGGCTAGGGTGCGTTGTCACGCCCAGATAGAGTTGTGTTACTCGCGTTACCTCAAATCGGTCGATGAATCGATATCAAATAATAATATCAAGACATTTTGGTCTTTTGTTTCCTCTAAACGCAAAAGAAGTGGCTCATTGCCTGCTGAATTGTTTCCTAATAGAAAATCTTATTCAACTCTGGAAAGCATTTGCCAAGCCTTTGCTGATCAATTGTCATCAGTTTTCTCCAGTACTCCGTCTAACGCCTTGCAAAACGGTCACCCATGGTCTCCGACCGATGAAATCACTTACCATATCTCTCTGAGCAAAATAACTATCTCGGAAGACTCCATATCGAAGACTCTAAAAATTTGATCCTAAAAATGGAGCGGTTCCCGATGGCATTCTCGCATTATTTATAGCCAAATGCGCCGACAGCCTTTCCGGGCCCCTTCACCTTATCTTTAATAGGTCCTTAACCTGCGGAGTATTCCCATCAGTCTGGAAAACTACAAATGTTTTGCCAATCCCAAGTCTGACAACCCTAACGATATTCAAAATTATAGACCCATCTCATTGCTTTGCATTCTGGGAAAGTTATTTAAATCCCTTATTTGTCCCTGTCTGTCTAGTCACCTTAAACATGCACTAATTCCAGAGCAGCATGGATTTCGAAACATGATGTCCACCTCTTCAAATCTTGCAGTGTACACCACTCATTTTATTGAGTCTCTAGATCGTGGGCAGGAAAAAGATGCTATTTACACGGATGTAAGTAAGGCCTTTGACAGGGTCGACGACACTTTACTTCTACGCAAGCTTTCAAGCTTGGGTGTGTATGGAAAGTGTTTAGATTGGATATCCTTGTATCTCTTTTCAAGGTACCAGAAAGTTTTCATAAATGGGCATGAGTCTGGGAGCTTTTCGGTGACATCTGGTGTGCCTCAAGGCTCGCATTCGGGCCCCATCCTTTCCTTGGCATTTATCAACGACTTATCTGCACATATAAAAAACTTGAAATTTTCCTTTTTTGCAGATGGCTTGAAAATATACTGAACGATCTATAATTTTTCCGACTCTAGCAAACTCCAAGACGACCTATCGCGTATTGCCAATTGGTCCAAAACAATAGGCTTCCCTTTAACATCAAGAAGTGTGTTCATATAAAATTTTCCAGAAAACTTAGCCCATTACAAACGTCCTAATTACATAGATAACCACAGGCTCAAAGAAGTGGATAATATCAGAGACCTTGGCGTCATACTCGACAGTAAACTCTCTTTTACCAAACATATAGATAGCATCGCTATCGTAAAAAAGTCGTTCAAGCTTCTGGGCTTCATCTGGAGGACCTGCAAAGGGTTGAAGAACAGCAACACTCTAAAACTTGTATATTTCGCACTAGTACGCACAACTCTTGAGTACTGTTCTTCTATATGGAGTCCACATTACAAATGTCATATTGATAGGATTAAGAAGGTACAAAGGAGATTTCTCTTCTATTTAAGCCTACATCAGAAAATGTTATCCGTTTTTAACACCTACTCTGAACGTCTCATACACTTTAAGCTACATTCCCTCGTGCATAGGCGTTGTACCACGGATCAAATATTATTATTTAAAATAATTAGAGGGCTCATAGATTTTTCAGAACTATTGGGTCATATTGGTTTCCTTGTACCAAGACAAAATACTCGTAGTAGGTTGATAAATTTTAGACCATTTCATGTAAAAACCGCCAGAACCAACTTAGGTCACCATAGTTTGCTACCTCGAATTTTTCGTGAGCATAATGAACTTTCTAAATCTTCACAAATTGAAATATTCTCAAATTCATTGCAAACCTTAAAAAAAAACATTTTACTCTCTCTAGTAACTTAGTTTTGCATGCATTATGTATTGTTTTAGATAATTTTAACCTAAGTACCTTAATGCCAGTAAGCCTTACATCATTAATTATTATTATGTTCAAGTTGTGTTTGCCTGTAATTGGGTCTACTTCGTTTAAAGAATTGTGACCAGGATTGTTATTTATTATTGTACGATTTTAGCCTGTTGGCAAACCTAATAAATAAATAAAATTAAAAAAATATTAGGCACAAATTTTTTTACAATATCATTCTTTATCCCCTGTGTCGCAGCGTTGCGCCCGGCTCGTGCTCGGCGCTGTGGCGGCTCATCGTGTCGTCGTCGGTACTGCCGGCGGGCTGGCTACAGGTACGGGGGGAGGCGCGCTGCCCTCGGCTGCGTGAGCTGCGGCTCTACTCGTGCGCGCTTGGTGGGCTGCCGTCGGATGCGCTGCGCGGTCTGACGGAGCTGCGCTGGCTGGCTGTGAAGGACTGCCGCGACCTGCGTGCGTTGCCGCGTGAACTGTTTGCCGACACGCTGGGCCTGCGCCAGCTCTTTCTCGAAAACAACGCGCTCGAAGTGCTGCCCGAGTGAGTTTGCCTAGGTCACCTACGGCACAGTATAAGAAAAAGTATCTAGTACTACATACAGTACGGACATTCCCTTCCTTCCGCCAATTTCTCACCTCACCCCCTCCGGCAGGATCGTGGCGTGAAATATAAGCAATTGTGTCACTACACGTGACGGCACGGCATCCGAATGCGTGTGTACGGAACCTAACGGTGACGATCGTATGTCCACAGGGGTATCTTCGCGCCCCTGCGCAAGCTGGAGATGCTGGACTTGTCTGGCAACAGGCTGGGGGCGCTGGGTGACGGCGCGGCGGCGCTGGGTGGCGTGAGGTCACTGACGTCACTGCAGGTCCTCGCGCTGGACGACAACCCACTCGGCGATACGTGCGGCCACACGTCTCGCGACGCCAAACTCGCCGACTACGGTTTGTACACGACTGTTCACCTACATTCTGTAGTTATTAACTATTGCTTACGGTAAAAAGGTGAAGACTAATAAATTCTGATGAGTGAATAAGAACAAGAACGGACAACGCGATTTCTTGGGTCAAATCAAAATAAGATTACGAGTCAAAATTAATCAGACTGTCCTTACTCGTTTTCCCATAACAATATAATCTGGAATTAAGACCGCTGCGTCGTCGCCCCTTCCCGCTTTGCACCGCCCTCATCACACCCCCGCTGTCCACAGAGCTATCCCCACTGCACGAGCTGCGAGCGCTGCGCCAGTTGTTTCTAGCGCACACCGGTGCCTCCCGACTCTGCGTGGACTGGCGCCGCGATCTGAGCGCCCTCTATAAGATCGACTTCTCCTACAACAACCTCACCGTGCTGAAGGTAATGTGAACAACTTTAATAAAAGGAGCTATAGCAAATTAGACCTCCCGATCTGGTTAGAAGTGCAATGTTGTGCTTGATACGTGGTTGATGGTTGTTCTAGGTTCAGATGTATAATGCCTCATATATGGAGGGAACAATAAAATATAACTAACTTAGTGGCTATATGTGTGTGGGGGGCTAAACACACACTACAAGACATATATAGGGGTTCTTATTCTTGGGTTGCCTGCCATCATTGATCGATTCGCAGCAGTTTCTGACACGGTGTCTAGGCTCCGAGCACTTTCCGAGCAGTAATCGCATCTATGTTTTTCATTCTTATTCTTTTTCAACAGCTTTCGTGTGCTCGTCTATCTCGCTCGATTCACTCGATAAGGCTCTCTCAAAGCGCTAAAGTGGTCAGGTTCTACGCTGATCTCCATTTCCAGTATAAAAGAGCCAACCGCTCCCGACGCAACCCGATGTGTCCTTAATCATGTATATCAGAAGTAGCGTTCAGTTCAAATATTTTGCAATTTTGCCATAAGAGGGGCGATAATATCGTCCGCGAAGTCTTACTGCAAAGAGACTCAAAAGAATTTCACCTCGGTTCTTTCAGTTCACCGACATGCAGTGGTACGGCAGAAACCGACTCGAGCTACGGCTCACGGGCGCCCGGCTCGCCTCCCTGCCGGACGCGCTGCCCGCGAGCCTGCGCGTGCTGGACCTGCGCAACGCGTCGCTGCCCGTCGCGACGGAGCGCCAGGCGGCGGCGCTGTTCGCGGACGGGCGCCGCGTGCTGCTCGACGGGGCGCGCGGCCGGCGCTGGCGCTCGTGGGGCGCGTGCTGGACGTGCGCTGCGCGGAGGACGGCCGGCGCGTGCACGAGGCGCCGCCCTGCCCGCGAGTAGCGGAGCCGGGGCTGCGCGGCGCGTGGGCGGGCGCGCTGGGCGGATTGGCGGTCGCGACGCTGGTGCTCGTGGGCGCGTGGTGCGCGGCGCGGCGCGGCTCGCGGCTGCGCGTGAAGGTGTTCCTGCTCGCGCGCGGCCTGTGCGCCACCTGGACGTGCCGCGATGACGACAAAGACTGCAAGTCAGTACCTACACTACCCCAGCCCCGGATCTAGGGGAGCAAACCGAGGCCCACGTCCCGGGCGCGAAAATCATGTGTTTGAAACAATTATTCCGACGTTTTAAAAATATTGCACAGATGGGGTGGAGCGGTAAAGTCAAGTTTTTGGCTTGGGTCGAAAAATCTTAGAACCAGTGCTGCACTACCGATAGATCATCATTTCGAAATCGGATATTGAAATGTGCGAGTGAGCCGATCGCTCGTTCCTGATCCGATATTGCAATGTAGTTAAAAAAATTGTTTTACTCCAACATTGCGAGAGCTTAGGGTCTGCGCAACATCTAGCGGAAACAATGTTTGATCAGTTTTCGTTGATAATTTGATATTATAAACTACTTACTACCTACACTACCCCGTCGGTAGTCGGGACAGTTTCAAGGAGACATCGATGATATTATAGATAAACCTTTGTATGTCATAATGTCTAAGAACTGACAACCGAAGGAGTATCAGAGTTCTAGAGTGGAGAACATGAACTGGCAGACGATCTAAAAATGGTAAAGTAAAGACCGAGGACAAAGTTTTGTGGCACGCCTTGAGTGAGGCCTATGTTCAGCAGTGGACGATAATAGGATTATGATGGAGATGATGATATTTTGTCATATATTACTGTGTATGTCGCAGATATGACGTGTTCATCTGGTTCTCGCGCCACGACTTCACGGTGGTCTCGCAAATAGTGCGCGAGTTGAAGGCGGGGCCGCGGCCCCTTAGCATCTGCGTGCACTACAGGGACTGGCGCGCGGGGGAGTCTATCCTCGCACAGGTACCATGCTGCTATTTATGTGGGGGCGGCAGGAAGCTGGCATGGTATAGAGTATTGTCTATGGGGGCGGCTACCTACATAGGTATATGAACGCAGTGTTAGCTATTTGGATGTGGAAAGGGCTTTGCAACGCTATCGCTAATGTCGCCGTACGCGACTACACCAAATATTTTCACCTTGTTTATAAGAGAAGGTATAATTTGTTTACAAAGAAACGCTGTCATTATCCTCACTAAATATTTTTGCCTTGTGCCTTAGGCTGTGTTTCCACCAGAGATGTGCGAGGTAGCGAGGCGGTGAGCGAGGAAACAATCCGCCAATAGCGTGCTCGCTCTATTACGTCATTGGGAAATTGAAGCAATCTCATAGGTAGATTTTTTCCTCGCTCACCGCCTCGCTACCTCGCACAACTCTCGTGGAAATGCAGTCTAAGAGAAGGTTAGAAATATTATAACGCTGTCATAAAGCTCGCCGGACCCTTGCTCGCAGATTCAGCGGTCGGTGGTTCAGTCGCGGCGCACGCTGGTGCTGGTGTCGGCGCACGTGGCGCGCTCGGTGTGGGCGCGCGCGGTGCTGCGCGAGGCGGCGGCGCACGCGCTGCGTGACGTCACGCCGCGCCTCCTGGTCGCGCTGCTGCAGCCCGCGCCGCCGCCCGGCCTCGACCCGGAGCTCGCCCACTATGTCCGCGCGAACACCTACGCGCGCTGGGGCGACAACGGCTTCTGGGACAGACTGCGCCTCGTGCTGCCGCCTGGCCAACCTCGTGCGACCGTTGCGGTGCCGCCCCGCTTGACCTCTGCGGCCCAGGCGGTGTCGCCCCCCTACGCCGATCAAGTTAAAGAAGATAAAGAAGCACGTCGGTGAAACGCCGCCCAGCGCGCAAGCGGAGCGGAGCGGATGAGGACGAAACTCCGGCTCAACTCGGCTCTAGGTCTGGCAGTATCGTGTAGTAGTTGCTTCCATTGAAGCCCTCTGAACAATCCCTGCATCAGACATCTAGAAGATATGTCTAGTAGATATCTAGCAGATGTGTGTCTAGAAGACATTTATGAGACAGACATAGAAGCATCTTTTAGATTATCTTCTATACTACTTATAAATATAACAAGACATCGCCTAGATATTTGAGCAAATATTTTTTTTTTGTTTCACAAATTTTATCTGCAATCGGCCAACGATGGCCATAATCAGATGGTTTCTATGTTCTACGCAAAATTTAAAAGATATTTATTAGATATTCTGCAGACATGCTGTAGCTGTAGTATAGTATAGTGTAGTTATAGTGTGCTGAAGGGATTTGAATACATCGTGGGTGTAGGGATTTGGATACATCACGTCATCATCAGCCTATATGATGTCTCAGTAAGGCTAGGGAGGGTGTATGTATGTATGTACGTTAGTCCACCACGCGTGCACAATGTGGATTGGTAGACTTCACATACCACGCATCAGAGTTTCTCCTTCAGCGTATTCAGGTTTTTTTCACTATGTTTTCCTTCACCGTTCCCGATTTCAATACGGATTTCCTCGCTCAACGGATCAGTTTAGCCGTTCAGCGAGGAAACGCTGTCAGCATCTTGGGTACCCTCCCAGCGCGGTCCAAACCTGCACCATATTTTAAGTTAAGTTAGTTTTATTTTCTCAATATTTTTATTTATTTTTAATGTATATACCTTCCTTTATTTGTTTTCACTAGACTAGAAATAATCGTAATTATTTTAAGATTAATAAAAAAAAAACTGACTGCATAAAAAAATTGTTAACTGAAAAGAGAAAAACAAGCTCTATAATAATTTAAACAGCTATACCATTATTGCACATAATATCTAATATTTGGAATCTGCTCTTCACTAGCTTTCATTTGATATGACATTTCCATATATTATGACATTTTTTTAATTACCTACCCTAAAACTTAAACATTATTCAGCATAATTTCAAAAAATTACGAATCAAAAACTAATTTATTTATTTTATTTATTTATTAAATTATTAATTTTTTATGTTAAATTACAAAACAAAAACTGTTTCTTTTTTATTCAATCAATCAAATTAATCCACATCAACCCACTGATGAGCATATGCCTTCCTTTTGTTGCGCTATTCTTCACGGTCTTGTGCTCATCTGATCCAATGCGAACCCTCACTCTCACAATGTCATCAGACCAAAACGTGCTGGTGGTCTGCCCACTGACATCCGTCCCTCTCTTGGCCTCCACTCTGGTATTGACTTGGTCCTCCGGCCGTCTTCCCGTCTAGCCAAGTGTCCTGCCCATCTCCACTTCAACTTCGTGATCCGCTTACCCACGTCTTCAACCTTGGTTCTTCGTCGAATTTCGACGTTAGGTACTCGGTCCACAAGTGATATGCCTAGCATGGTACTCTCTGAGCTACTTTTAGTTTGATCATGTTTTGCCCTGTTAGCGTCCATGTTTCCGCACCGTAAGTGAGTATAGGCACGACACATCGATTAAATACCCTGGTCTCAAGGCCTACCGGGAGTTTAGATTTAAAGACGATGTCCAGTATTCCAAAACCCAACCGAACATGCCTCTCAATTTTATTTACCTGGGATTGTTGGTCAAAGGATAAACAATGTCCAAGAGAGTCGTAATCGTTTACTACCTCAACGAGATCACTACCTACATACTAGGTACATTTCACATTCAATTCATGAAAAAAAAAAATATATATTTAGTAGACAAAAAAAAGAAGCAAAAATTTAATAAAAATTATGATCTACTATTTCCTATATGTAAGATAATCCCAGTTAAGCATAAAGTTGGATACTTATTGGCTATTAATCAGTATAACTGTGAACATTTTAAAATACCTGTTGAAAATAAGTATAATACCAGAAGGGTCAGAGAAGGTAAATTCATTCAACCATCGGTTAAAAATAACTATGGTAAAAGAACCACTAAGTACTTAACTCCGAAAATATTTAACAGTGTTGACTGGCTGACAAAAACAGAATCTTTGTAAAATATCCTTAAAAGCTAAACTAAAAAAAACAATTCTTGAATCACTAATATATATATTATAGATATAGATAAACATTGTAAACAATCGCTGTTAGTAGGTGTCTGAGTATAATATGTGATGTCACAAACTTACTGTTTTGGGTTTGTGATATTATCTTTATACTTTATCATAATACTTTAACATAATTTTATTTACTAAACTATATTGTATAGGTAAGATTAAGGACTCATTTTTTAAAGTTGAGTGTAATGTTTTTCGCCAACAAACTTCTGCAGTTTGGCGAAAATTAAAGCAATTTGTACTTTTTGTAAAAATGAAAACTTAAAATAAATTAAAAAAAAAAAATTATGGAAAGATTCGTGATGATCTTATTCTTGGACATGTTCATCCTCAGACCAATCCTTAGGGATGACTCAGCAAGCATCATCTGGAGATCGAGACGTCCTCCGCTAGGAGTATCAAATCGTCGATGAAATTTTAATTATTTACCATTTTGACCATACCTACTCGATTTGACAAGGAAAACAAGCTATTTATTATTTGAACGAGTTCTGACCGCATTTTAAACCGCGTTGCTCCAAAAAAGCTGCGCTATTTAATTTTTAATTATTTAATGCCTAATAAACGAACTCAACAAATAAGGTAAATAGGTAAACTAAAATAACACAGTAATATTATTCGAAAGTCGTTTCCTCGAACTCCAATTTGTTTGTAAAAAATAAAATTTACTGAACCCGATGTCAAACCACCGCACGGGCACATTCATCCCACTTACTAACAAAACAAGATTATTAAAATGTATCCATGAGTACGTTAGCGCTTTCATTTATTGCTGAAATGATAACAAATCATTTTTGCCCCAAAACATTAAAATGCGAATAACTATAAATTTTAACAATCAAAATAATGAAATTATTGTTACAATCTAATTATTATGTTATAAATCAGTTGGGGTGTATGAGGTTTTGCGCTAATTTATTAACACGTTGTATACGAGGCCAACAAATATTTTCACCACATTGTTGAAGCTAGGTCTTTCACAATTTTCACAGACCACAAGCCTATCACTTTCGCCTTTTCTGTAAGCCAAAGGAGATTGAAGTGGCTTAAGAGTAACAATTCCTTAGCCGCCCAAAGATGAAGAAATCGAAGCGGCCGAAGAGTACGGACTGCTGAATTTTATCGTTCTGTCCTCTGCGAAGAGGTATGACACATTATAGCCACCTTGAACTGGCGGTGTAGACATTCCACGATGCCATTTTCGGCACAAGGTCCGAAAAGGAGGACCCTGTATACAGTACGACCAGGAAAATAATTCCGCTCGTCAATCTTAATTTTATTGTTTACCTGTTTGTAATGCAGAAAAAATGCATTCGCATACTAGCGCGCATATCAAACCGGTGCAGTTGTAAACCATATTTTATTAATTTTGAAATTCTAACTCTGTCATCAATCTACATATTAGAAATGGCGACATTTGTCCGAAAAAATAGTCACTTATTTATTAAGAAATCGAGTTACACATAATCTTCGTACAAAAAACCAACTCGCCCTCCCCACAACAACAATGGAAATGTACCACAAAAGCCCATTCTTTACCGCTGCGAAAATATATAATAAAATACCGGAGCATATTAAAAACGAAAAAAAAGATCACATATTTATACAAAAATTAAAACGGTAAATCTAATTGGTAAATCTTATTATAAAATTGAAGACTTTCTTTCTGAGATCTGATTTCTAGCTACTCAAATTATTATAAATACCTATACCTACTATTCTCGTTCTCAACCTCACGGTCCCCACTGATTTAAATTTATTAATTGATGATTTGATTGATTTTGATTTATTTAATTGATTTTAATTTACTTGTAAACAATTTTGTTTGATTTGATTTGTTATATAATACATTTTAGTTACCCTTTATTTATTTATGTTGCCGTGCCCAGAGGGTATCATTATGTAGATCAAAATTTGTTACATTTAAGACCTAACTGTACCATGTGATTGCATAAATATATGAATATGAATATGAATATTTTATTTTATTCATTTTAGGAAAACTTACGGACTAATTACAGGGTATCAACATTTTTATAAAACAACATTGCCAACTAAAAGTTTCCACAGATAAATATCATTCGTTTTACAAACGTTTGTGTGTAAAACAAAAAATACAAATTTGCATCAATAAAGTAATGAAAAGTTACATTACAAAAAGTTCCAAGTTTACTAGTACTTCAAACCATCCACATTAAATTACCGCAGAGCAGTGAATTTGCGCAGAGCAGTGCAAAATCGGGTGTTCCTTATCTCGCTCCAACTCGAATAGCAGACTATGGATCGAACAAAAGGGCGCGAAAGCAATAAGTCAATAGCGCTGATTGGTCAATATAATTTCGCGCGCTTTTAAAATTTGTCAACTGCGCAGGTACATCGGCGGGACTTATAAACCTGGTACTACTGTACGTTTGTTTAAGTCCATGTCTCTCATCTATACGAGGATTAAAAACGTTTTAAAAAATTTTCCATCTAACATTTTCCGTTTTCCTCATTTCACATTTTTCCGGTCGATCCGTTTCACACAACCGTCCCCCCTCCCCTCGCTTCACGCACCGCGAACAACTCTTGTTAACTTTTCAATTAATCTTATCTCTTAAACTGAAACGTGGCGCTAATAAATTTTAAGGATAACGCCATCTCATGCCGTCAGTACTACTTTGATCGTATAAAATACACGTTCACGTACAGGTCCATATTAGGTCGCATAAAACTCATAATTATAATATAAGGTCTAACAAAATTAGGTGAAACTATTTTAAAGGGATGATCAGACCATCAAACTGATCAACTTTCTCTATGGACCAATATAGAAATCGCGAAAAAAAAATCAGCTGTCCCATACATTTAGGTCTAGTAGGTTTGAACTTGTAGTAGAACAGCTGACTTTTTTTTCGCGATTTCGATATTGGTCCCATAGAGAAAGTTGTTCAGTTTGATGGTCTGATCATCCCCTTAAAATAGTTTCAGCTAGTTTTGTTAGACCTTATATAACTAGCGACTTTGTCCGCACAATTATATACCAGATCATAAAGCTATCAAACAAAAGAAGTTTCATCAAAATCGGTTCAGTAGTTTTCGCGTGATGCTCGATCAAACAAACAAACAAACAATATTTTTTTTTTTAAATTTACAGTTTTATAATAGTATACATTACTAGCGTTAACTCACGACTTTGTCCGCAAGAATCATATACCAGATTTTAAGTCAGATCATTATCAAGTTTCATCAAAATCGGTTCAGTAGTTTTTGCGTGATGCTCGTTCAAACAAACAAACAAACACACAAACAAACAGACAAAAAATCCACAAATTGCTGATATGGAATCAGGGACACCTAAAAACCATATCATAACTTTTTTTGTTAATATCTTCAATGTACAGACACACTTCTATTACACTTTTATAATAGTATAGATAGATATTAACTCATAATTTACTGTTGCATAATTGCACGTGCCATAATCATAATTTCTCAAAACATTAGCTAATAAAATTATTAGACATTTTCCATTCCTAATTCTTTAAGGCCGGATTCGACCAAACTTTGATTTATAAAAGAGTTAAACTATGCAAGGAACAATTTTACTCCTAGTTTTTACTCCGAAATAACTTCATTTGTCTTCTATAACACTAAACCCATACTAAAAGAACGAATGTATAATTCACCTAAAGAAAGAGGTCGTTGTATTCGTACTTATTGCAATGTGAGTACAGTTTTAATTTGTTAGGTGTCTTTTTATTATTTGTTTTTTAGTTATTTGAAATTTACATTTTCATTAGTCTCGGTATAAGCTTTACGCCGTTGGCCGTTTAAAATTTACTCTCAACTTTTTCATAGATTAGGGTTGGTGAAAAGCAAAATCAGTTTACTCTAGAGTAACCGGCGTCTTAATCTAAGAATAAAATTTACTCGTGTTTGGTCGAGTCGGGCCTAAGTATAATATTGAACTATAACCATTCATCAAACCAAAAACCATGTTGTATGGAAAAGCTGAATTTTGCTTTATGATGTCGAGATTGGCCCCATAGTGAAAGTTGGCATGTAGAATAAGTATATACATGTTAAAAGTTTCCACACTGACTGAAAAATTTACTCTGTAGCTGAGCATTCAAGAACATAGAAGCATCCAAAGTAGCAACCATGCAAACATGCAAGCAAGCATGCAAGCAAGCAAGCATGCAAGCCAGCATGCAAGCAAGCATGCAAGCAAGCATGCAAGCAAGCATGCAAGCAAGCATGCAAGCAAGCATGCATGCAAGCATGCAAGCAAGCATGCAAGCAAGCATGCAAGCAAGCATGCAAGCAAGCATGCAAGCAAGCATGCAAGCAAGCATGCAAGCAAGCATGCAAGCAAGCATGCAAGCAAGCATGCAAGCAAGCATGCAAGCAAGCATGCAAGCAAGCAAACAATCATGCAAGCAAGGACACAAGCAAACAACCACACAAACATGTATGCAAGCAAAGCAACTATTTACGCCAGACCAAAAAGGTCACCCGAGTTAAAACCTGATCAGCATAGCGCATCTGAAATGATAACTGCATTTCCTACTTCAATGTATCTCCCTGTCATTTAGTACGCCCAACTTGTTTCCATGTTCTAATGGAATATCCATCTTTTCTGATGGAAATAAGGTCTTATCTTAACTGTCCGAATTGTTCAGCTTAGGAGCTTAAATTTTAGTGAATTGATGCGCGGATTGCGTTGGGCTGTCTGGATTTTGAATCAGACTTTTGCTTGAAGTCAATTGAATTAGACACGTAAATTTCAAATCGATTTTAGATTTGAGGTAAAATATCTTTAGTTATATTTTAACCAAATATAAAAAAAAAACTATGTTCTGTGTTTGACTCACTTTGAGTTAACACGTAAATATTATGTAATTGTAAGCATATCCACGTTTTGTGGGAAATAGACTGGACCGATGTTGATGATTATTTTAAAATAATTTGATATATTTGAAAGATAATGTTTTGTACAAGTTTTTGACAGAAATCTGATAAACTCTGTTTGTATGATACCTATGTACCTGAAAATGTTTAAAAGAATAAAAGTCCCTTTTGGAAACATAAATAAAAACTAATTTGATTTCTCATACAAATTATCGTCATAGATACCTCTAGTTTACGTAAACCAATGTGAAAAAGATTTACGAAAAATTACGAAGGTATATTCGAAAATAAAGCAGAATTATCTGTAAGAACTGACTTAATAGCAATAACACCCTTCTTCATAGAACTCGTAAACACCCCCATAAACAAAACCACATCCTTCATAAACACTCATACACACGCAAACACACCCCCAATCTCTCAACACACGCTTGAACTCCGCACCCTCCAACACGTACAAATTTAAATGCCGCAAATGAATAATCACATAATTATGCATAAAATATTGCAATAACACCCTACAATAAAGAAAGAGGTATTGTCACCCGGGTCACGTTCCCGAGATGAGCGCCCCAACGTCGCCGTATTGTATGAATATTCAGTTAGTCAGATATATGCTTTGACTTATAATTAACCCATAAACTGGGTTAAGTAGAAAAATTGATGCTAATGCAATTGTTAAAGGAAAGTACAAGCCTCGCAGAGTATTTTACGTTTTTTGTAGTTTGGTACAAACAATGCATGCTAAGGCAAGCGATTAAATATGCAACGCGAGAAGGGTATATAACTACCAAGTCACAGGACTGCATCCTACCAGAAAACTGCCTCTTATAATGCAGCTCAAGTGTATAACAGTTTACCTGGGGAGCTGAAATCCTTACCAGATCAAAAATTCTTTAGAATGTTAAAATTAAATCTTGCCAAAAACTGTCCATAGAATAGATGAATTCTTTGAAACGTTTAATATTATTTCTAATGCCTGTTAATTTAATCATGTGACATAAACGAATATTCTACGGATCTATCTTTGGTTTATCATATCCTAATGTAATCATAATGTAAATTTGTAACTATTATCTCCTTATCAATGACATATCTAATTATAATCTTATTGTTATCTAATCCTGTTACTATTGAATAATATACTTATTAATTAATTGCCTGTAATTTTATTGTAAAATCATTGTAAAATGTCCTATTTTGTATTTTGTGCTGTGTTTTCATGTTTCCTACAAGGGTAAAATTGTAATTGACCTCTTAGACTAAGAGATAAGTGTACTTTTTGCAACCATCAGCAGCAAGGCTGATTCAGTGTTTATAGGGTGAAGAGCATCTCTGTGATGGGGATGGACCAGGTCTGCCTGCAAAACTCCAGTTGGTTTAGGAGTTACTGATGTTTAAAGGTCAGTAAAAAATTAACGATCAGCTGCAAGGCTGATCGTATGATATTATTGTAGAATGCACTGTAGCTATGTGAACAGTACAAAAACTGACATGAACTGCCAGTCTGTTTAGGAGATACAGCCGTTCAAAGGTCGGACCTTTGAATGGCTGTAACTCCTAAACCGACTGATAAACCATGCCAATTTTTATACTGTTCACATAGCTACAGTGCATACTACAATAATATTATACGATCAGCCATGCAGCTGATCGTCAATTTTTTACTGACCCTTAAACATCAGTAACTCCTTAACCGACTAGAGTTATGCAGGCAGACCTGGTCCATCCCCATCACAGAGATGCTCAACACCCCATAAACACTGAATCAGCCTTGCTGCTGATGGTTGCAAAAAGTACACTTATCTCTTAGTCTATCTAGAAAACTATGTTACCACCGATCCACGTACATACAATTTATGGCAATAAATGAATATATAATAAGGCATAAGCAAGGTTTCCAAAGAAACATAGGCCACCACCATAAATAAAACTATAATATTATGGGTATAATAGTCCGTTATGCGGATTATTAAATTGGCAAAGGAAAAGGCATAAAGAAAGTTCGTGGTTTGCAATTCTCCCTTTTTTTTTTTACTTATAATTAATGGACTCTTGCTTGTGCGTTAGCACTGCATTTTCGCCAGTGTCAAGTGTTTATGGGAGAATCTATCCCAATCTCAGGGATTGTTTTTGGTCAAGAACAATTAGAGATTGAGGATTGCGGAGCCTCGTGGCAGGCAAAAACGCGAAATCCACGCGAGACGAGTGCTCGGGTCAGAATCTGCAACGTGACTCCGCAATTCTACCTATTCAAAATTACGAATGAAATCATACAAAGACAATTTATAATTTAGTCGATAAATGGTCGATAATAAAATAAGTACTAAGTTCTAGTGATTAAATACTGCGAGAAATTAAGGATAAAAATTTTATCAATTCTTACTAAATCGAATTTGATGTACACTTACCTGGGCCTAAATCCATCATGGCCCATTCATTGATGAACCATTTTAGCGTCAATATGGTGCGTTGCGGAGATGTATGGACACCCAAACGTGAGGGGCCGGGTTCAAATCCACACGGGCGACATGCCATATACCAGTTAGTTGTTCTTACTTATTTACTTAATACCGAATATTCTCAAACAGTGAAGGAAAACATCGTGAGGAAACCTGCATACGTTGAAGAAGAAATTCGGATGCGTAAGTCTACCAATCCACCTACATTCTCCCTGAGGGTAAGCTGTCCTGCAGTGGGACGTTTACAGGCTGATGATGAGCATTTTTAATACGTGGTGGTTTACGTAATTAGGTTAGGTGTGTGTGTGGTGGGATTGTGGGGGTGAGTTTGTGGGTATGGGTGTAAGTCACAATTACAAATAACATAATTTTAGTTACTTTTGCGGTCAGAGCCTTTAAGAGCCTACCGAGCCTAGTGTGCTGCCCTCAATCTTATTTTTTTATTTCTAAACAATAAAACAACATTTAAAAAAAATATATATCAATCAATCAATCAAATATCCTTTAAAAAATATATGTCACATTGTAGTCCTGATTTGCTTTCAAATTAACGTGTTTCGTTTATTATGTTTTACGCTTGTAGCTAAAAGTGGATACTTTTGGCGGTTTTAAAGATAATAACAAGCATTATAAAAACAAATCCAAAGTGACCCGATAAATTAAAAATCAGCAATGACTGACAATTTGACATTCCTGTTTTATTGGAAATATTCTTTAATTGTTAAGAAATAAAAAAAATACGATTGGGGACAGCACAACATGCTCGGTGCAGCCTTAAGCTAGAGATAATACCTGGATTTAAGAAAATTTTACAATCGTTTCGTTCTAAAACTTAACTAAAATAAATTTATTACGGTCTCAGGAGACATTAAAGTTTTCAAAAGACATAAAGGTGTTAAAATATTCAAGACACGAACCAACTTAAACTTTAAGCCTTATTAATTTAACATTCAAAATAAGTTTTCCAAGAAACTATTTAACAACTAAACTACGTACCGAATCGTTCTCATACCTCACTTGACCGCTAACATTAAACTGGAGGTTAGAACAGAAATAAATCGCAGTTGCGTTTGGTTGCGTTTTAAAAAACTTAGTGAAAAGCTTTGCACGGAAAAACTTTTACGGAATTGAAACGACTGCGCTGCGTTAGTAAATAAACTTGTTTTATATTCTATATTTTGAAGAAAGCCAGTAAGAGTGAATTGTAGTACACAACCATACACAACCACATTTACCATTTTAAGAAGCTGGTCATCTGTTTCACTTCACCTAGAAATTCACGTGAGGAAAAAAGACAGCCACAAATGCGATTCAGTTAACAATGCATATTTATGAGATACAAAGAGTGATTTATCTTTTATAATGAATGCATGAGAATATGGCGACATAGTTCCAAATAAAAAATACCTTTTTAAGACACTTTTAAGCATACAAATTGTGTTTACGAAATTCATTAATATTTTCTACAAACGCATCCAGTCCAAACGCAAAACGCAACTACCAACAATTCAAACTCTATACAAAGTTTTAAACTTGCAAATAGTTATCCATGTGTATGTATAGAGTTATACCGTAAACCGTTTATAGTACTGAATACCTCTCTTGATAGAGATTTAAAGTTCTGTCGTTGTAAGTTCCATGAATTAAGCAATTCTCATACTTGTGACTTACCGGTAAGAGTTATATTAGAAGACTTTAATATACAAAACGGAGTTTATCAAACTTACGTAGTAAGTCGTTATGAAATCTTTAGTATGTAAGTTCAATTTTAACTGATGGATATTAGTTTTAGTAGTAATACTATACGTATAGGGATGAATAAATATAACATTGACATATCAAAACTAAACAAAGACTTTTATCTATACTATTATAAAACTATAACAGGAAGTTTGTCTGTACATTGAAGATATTAACAAAAAAAAAGTTACGATATGGTTTTTAGGTGTCCCTGATTCCATTTCACCAATTTTTGGATTTTTTGTCTGTCTGTTTGTTTGTGTGTTTGTTTGTTTGTTTGAACGAGTATCACGCAAAAACTACTGAACCGATTTTGATGAAACTTTTTTTGTTTGATAGCTTATGATCTGACTTAAAATCTGGTATTATAATTTGTGCGGACGAAGTCGCGGGTTAACGCTCGTACTATTATAAAACTGTAACAGGAAGTTTGTCTGTACATTGAAGATATTAACAAAAAAAAAGTTACTATATGGTTTTTAGGTGTCCCTGATTCCATTTCACCAATTTTTGGATTTTTTGTCTGTCTGTTTGTTTGTGTGTTGGTTTGTGTGTTTGTTTGTTTGAACGAGTATCACGCAAAAACTACAGAACCGATTTTGATGAAACTTTTTTTGTTTGATAGCTTATGATCTGACTTAAAATCTGGTATATAATTTGTGCGGACGAAGTCGCGGGTTAACGCTCGTGAGGGAATAATTTCATTGTTAATGAATAGAATTACATTCGAACATCAAAAGGGCAATGTAGAGAGTTTTCTTGTCAGAGTTTTCCTGCAAGATTGAATAAGAAATGATGAGATTCCCAGAAGAAAAAGAGTAGCCGACATAGCCCAAAGAATTGATGAACCAAAGCGACAATTGGCGGGGCACATTGCCCGAAGAACCGATGGCCGATTAGGCCGAAGACTTCTCGAGTGGCGACCGTGTACCGGAAAGTGCAGCCTGGGTAGGCCCTCCCACAAGGAGGCGAAGGTGTTTGGAACCCGTTGGATGGAGGCAGCGCAGGACCGGTCTGTGACGTGACCGTTGGCCTTCCCCAACCTAACTGTCTTGCCTTACTTGGGCGCTTTGTCGTCACTGGTAGCATAGATAGCAATTATGTTCACGAATCACGACTATATTCCCCGGGAGTCAGATATATTCTGAAACCTCAGAACTTCCATGATGTCACAGGTTTGATGACCCGGTTGGTGTAACGCCGGACTGCCAAACCAGGTTCCTGGGTTCATGGATGTTATATGTGTGTGCCGTTGTTGTATGGTTCCCATAACAAAAAACCTATGGTTTACTAGGGATCATTACAATGTATGTGCCTGTGAGCGTTATTTATTTATTTTTTTATTTATTATTAAAAAAATTGTTTCTTCTTAATTACCTTTTTTTTTGCCGTTACTGTTTATCTTCTTGTCAAATTTCTATTCAATAGGTTCAAAAATGAGGGAGTATAGAAATATACAGAAGTATAAGGGTTCCTTGTTTGACAACGGTACGGAACCATCAAAAAGTCTTTCAAAGATTGGAATGTTGTACGCTGATCATCATTCTGCTGTAATCTTATACCATGTATCCACATACTTGGTATAAGATTATAGCAGGATGTTGATTCCAAGACTAGTACCAGATTTATAAGTTCCCCCGATGTACCTGCGCAGTTGACTATATTAACCAATCAGGTTGTGCTACCTTCAATACCTTGACGCTATTGGGAAATTTATTTTAGCGCCCTTTTCGCTGCTATCCGACTTTGCACCCTTTGATTTCTACTAGCCGTAGTCTCTGCCTACCCCTGTGGGATAATGGCGTGAGTGTATCTATGTATGTATGATTTCTAAACGAATTCGGGTTTTGTCGGGGGACTGCGCAAACGAAGATTGACGAGGTAAATTAATTTCCTGGTCGTACTATACGGTGCAACTTGCTTAAGAGCCTACCGAGCCTGCTGTGCTGCCCTAAATCGTATTTTTTTTTATTTTTATACAATTATACAACATTTCCAAAAAACAACAATGTGACATTGTAGTCCTGATAGGCAATTTATCGAAACACAGAATTATTATTATTTAACACTTTATTGTACACATAACATTACAGAAAAAACAATTAAAGTAGACATGTACAAAGGGCGAGCTTATCTCTAAAGAGATCTCTTCCAGCAAACCCGCAACAGAGACAGTTCTGAAGTGTGAGGCAGACAAAATGTGTACAGCACGTGATAGTGTTCATTCACTTGCTTTTTGAAGGACGCAAATGTTTGACAATCACGAATATCCGCGGGGAGTGAGTTCCACAACCGGGCAGCATGGATAGTGAAAGAGTAGGAGTAGAAGTCGGTGGAGTGGGTCTGGATTCTAAGTTGGGTACGGATATGAGATCGACAAGGTTTGTCAGGAGAGCGGGAGAAGGAGAAACGATCACGGAGATAGCTAGGGGCGGATTATTATGTTTGTAGCTTGTACCTATTACTATTATCGTTAAAATCGCTACTAAAATTGGCCACTTTTGGCGGTTTTAAAGATAATAACTAACATTATAAAAACAAATCCGCAGTGACCCGATAAACTGAAGATCAGCAATGACTACAATGTGACATTTTTGTTTTTTTGGAAATATAGTTTAATTGTTAAGAAATATAGAAAATACGATACGGGGCAGCACAATAGGCTCGGTGCAGCATTAAGGTGTTGGCAAAAATTTTCATTGACAGATAAAACTGACTTCAAACTGTTTATTACTAAACACCATTTTGAGATTTCAATGGTACCATTAACTAAGTTGTAATGGACAGTAAAGTTAACTTAATCTTAGTTTTGGAACTCGAATTGTTATCTCCATTACGTTTTGCTATTAAATTAATTTAATTTCACGTTATTATCTTCAGTGGAACGACCAGAATTCTTCTAAAGTTTGTCAGATTCCTGACAACTTTTATAATATAAAAGGATTTCGTCATAAAATGAAAAGTTCATAAGGAGCAGTGTTAAAAGAGGTTCAGTCTGTATAATATCTTCTCGCAAGTTACCTATGCATTCAAAGACATTCTATACAAGATGGACGTCGCCTCAGTGCGCTATTAACGGGACCGCTAAATTATACTTAATTGTTGTACATTACTGTTTTGTCACCGAAAACCTAGCCGAAAACATTTGAAAGATTTGAAAGGACTGGAATGTCAGCGGCAATATATGACAGCTAAGCATAACTGATGCATACAAAGGCGACATTAGAGACCATTTTTTGGTTCTGTTATTGTATAACATGGCGAGTCCCATATACATATATAATGTCATTGTATGCATTAGAATATTTCAAATGCGTATGTATATTTTGTCCAATTATACAGCTGTTGCAGATGAGTTAAGCAATGTTTTTAGAGAAGCACTTTTCTCCTGGCTGTGCAGTCCTATAAGCGAGCCGCAAGTGCATGTTATGTATAGTCTGCATTTTAAGGGTTCTGTACCTAAGGGTATAAATTAAAGGGGGTCCCCATACAAGAAGAAGAAACGGCATCAAGCGTCAAACTTAAGAAAAGAAACCAATTGAAATTTGGAAAAAAAAAATAACTTTTCATACAAACGTTCCATCAGCTGATTGCATTTAGTATGGAAAATGGCTAATTTTTTTGGGCCTCGGGGAATCAGGGAATCTAATTTTTAGGGAAAGTTGATCAGTATCATGGGTACAATCACCCCTTATAGTAGTGCAACTGTTTATTTATTTTATTTTATTGATTTTTTAACGATTAGTTACATTGTTCAAAGTTAGGTAGATTACATAATTTTTAAGTGAAAGCTAAATTTTATGCTAATTTTTAAGTTAAAACCATTAATGAAGAAATACAGCATGCAATAATCAAGTAGAGCAACATTATAGCTGTCCATTGTAAGATGATTATTTTTTTTCAGAATTTTTTCGTTATTGTTTCTGAGTAGTGCCGAACGTAGTACTAACTAACATTTCTACAACTGAAGAAACATATATCAAATTCTTTAAAATTTATTTCATTTTATTTATATTAAAGCACTACATACATAACCATTAACCTAAAGAAAAAACAAAAAAAAAAACAGACCTAATACTACTTACAAATAAAAAATGTCCTCGAAATTTCCGCCGCTTGGCGGCAAGGTGCCCAGGAGGCTAGCAGAGTTACCTCTTTGTATGGCCAGGCTGATGCGCTGACCGAGGTAGCTGCCAGCCCTCTGGTCACCGGAGACCTCGATTAGGCGCGCCGATAATTCTTTAAATAATCGGCGCGCCTCTGGCCCCCATGGACCCAATGTCTCGACCCCAAACGGTGCAAATATGTAAGCCTCGCCGAGGTTTACATATAAGCGCCGTTTGAGGTTTTCCGCGGTAGCCGCCGCCGCACCCGCATTGGATGAGGTCGCATGGACGTGGGACGGTGCCAGTGTATCTACACAGGTAGCGTCCCAGACCAGCGACCTCCCCAATTTCCATGGAACGAGCGTTATTCCGTCGGAGATCTTCCCATCGCTCCGTATTAGACCTCTAGGTTCTAAGATCGCGGGCACATTGGCAGTAACAAGGGCCCGACGGATAACGTCGTTCAATGTTGCGTGGCGTGACCATGACTCATACTCTAGCATAGGCCTAAGCTAGTTTCATGTCCACTCATGATCTAAAGAAAATGTTCCTTTGTAAGCCATTCCACATCTTCAAGACCTCTTATCCTTACCTAAGCAAAAATTAAAAATTAGGTTAAAATACTAAATAGTTTTTAATAGTTCCCCGGAAGTCTCTCTGGATTATGTCCAAGTTTCAAGAGTCGATTTACCCGTGCCCTAAGTTTGTAAGTTTCGAGCTGAGATCTGGAGCTTAAAATCTTTAAGTCAAAAGCTTGTATATTCTTCAGAGTTTTATTTTCATTTCAACTTGATGTATTTAGTGTAAATTTGTTTCTGCTTGGTTCGATATTCTACTTTCGAAGTAACAACTTTCTCTAAGGGACCAACATCGTAATCGCGAAAAAAAAATCTGCTGTCCGCTGCCAGTTGTCAGCTGTTTGTCCCATACATTTAGCTTCCATAGTAAAATTTGGTAAGTTTGATGGGTAAACTCTTAGATTAAAAGGATGCCAATGATATCAATTTCAATATTGTCCTTCTTAATAATCTTGAAACTTTTTAAGGGGATGATCAGACCGTCAAACAGAACAACTTTCTCAATGGCACAAAAGTCGAAATCCCGAAAAAAAATTCGCTCTTCCTTACAAAACTGCAAACGTACTCGAGCCAAATGTATGGGACAGCTAATTTTTTTTCGCGAGTTCAATGTAGTCAGAGAAAGTCATTCAGTTTGATGGTCTGATCATCCCCTTGAAAATGTTTCAACAAATTAAGAAGGACCCTGTATATCGATGTAAATTAAGTTTCCTGTGTATGTGGATATTTTTACCGAAACCGTAAAGATTCTCACAAGCTATTTTATTTTACATAACTTTTTCAAACAACCTCTTAAGAACAGAATCTGAAATGTAACGAGTTTCCGATAAGTAGGTGATCAGTCAGATGTTGGCCAAAAATCACACACCTGCTGCCACTTCTGATTACTTTGGAATTTCGAAAGGTTATTCAGTATTGATGTGGTATTTCACCTTTACCGCCTAAACCGCCATTCCGCAAATAGTGAACAAAACCCGAAAGGGGGCAAGTGCCGAAAAGCCCCTAAAGCATCAAGCATCATCAGCTATAACTTAGAAGCAAATTGCTCGCAGAACCGATGGCCGATGGGGCCGAAAAGTTCTCTAGTGCCGACCGCGTACCGGATAGCGCCGCGTGGGTAGGCCACCCACACGGTGGACCGACGACCTGGTGAAGGCAGCGGAAACCCGTTGGATGAGGTTAGCGCAGGACCGGTCGTTGTGGCGATCCTTTGGGGGCTATGTCCAGCAGTGGACATCCATCGGCTGAGATGATAATGATGGTACCTTAGAGGCGAAAAATCGGCCGAGCATTTACACAATTATTGTTTGACTGTTTTTGCTGTGGTGTTGGGTGGGTTATGCCCTATTCAATAATGATATGGCATACAGACGGACAAACAACGAAACTATAAGAGTTCTAGTTTGATAAAGGAAACTCAAAAAGAAGAGTCTGAGGGTGCGACAAAATAACTGACATAATGATCTATAGAAATGCATAATCATAAAAGTCAGCAGCACAGTCCATACTTCTGTTTCAGTTTTACTATAGTGTAGGTAGATTAAAATGTATACTGGATACCGTAGATGATAACCTTGAGACAAACAAAACAGTAAACCCACAATTTGCGGCACCGGGCACCTGAAAACTAATCCTTTAACGGTCCTTCGGGGACCAATAAAGCTCTCATGCTAACTATAATGGCGTCATAATCATAACACCCGCAATACCACTTGAAGTCAACTATATAGTATGTAAACCTTTGGGATGATCAGGTTAACATGATGGTTACCAAGCTGAACTGCTGCTAAAGATTCTGGGTTGAAATTGGCCAATTGATAGATCGGAATAGATGTAATAATAAACAATACAATAGTAGGATTACACACCGACGGACGGCAGGAAAGTAAGAAAGGTCTCAAACCTCATGTAAAGAAAACATGTGATCTGAGGCTTTCTTATTTACTGCCTGAGGTTAGTATACTATTTTTCTCCGCAACGAAAGCGGAAAGCGGCAACTTCGTTTAGCGCATCGGGACGAAAGTGGACGCTGTCCGCCCGGTGCGGAGGGTGAAAAATTATTAGTTTATCTTTTCTATAGACCTGTAACTCTTGATAACAGCGGCAAACACTTACAATAAAAGACAAAGTCCAGGGAACGATAAGAGTAATAATCTGCATTGGAACCTGTAGAGAATTTAATCAAAGAAGAAGAAAGGAGGAGTATAAAAAACAAACTGGTTTCAGACTTCGAATTAAAATATGGACATTTCGAATATGGACAGCAATATAATAGAAAAAGCACGGCTTTAAGTTAAGCCAAGTCAAGGGATCCCATAGCTACCTACCTTGGTAAAGCTATCTGTTATATAGGTGAACGAATAATTATGTGTAGTCGGTACTTTATGTCTCAATAAACGACAGTCTGCTTAGGATCTCTGTGTTTCATTGACGCAATCCCTAAACTACTCACTATCTAAAGGTTCAACTTACTTAGTCACACTATACCTAACCACTTTGGCATTTGCTTTCACCAATTTGCAGCGTGGCAGCGTATGACCCCTTTCATATGGTCATTGAGATACGAAAGGGATCAGCCTACTACGCTATTATAACGTCCAAAAAGCAAAACGTTCTATTACCAAATCAGCCTAAGGGCAAAATGACCGGTCTGGACGGGGATCGAACCATCGCCTCCTGTATGGCAAGCAAGAGGTTACTCGCTACTGGACCACCATTGCTTCTCCGTAATACGCACAAAGTAATACTAACTAAAATTCAAATGACATAATCTACTCCCTCTTTCGTAAAAGGAACTTTTGCTCTTCTGTAGAATCCTACAGGCTATAAAACTTACTAGCTTATAGTTCAACAAAAACTGTGAAACGGTGAAATACCACATCAAAATCTTCATAGAACATCGTCTTCTTCACAAAAATAGCACCTCTATTAATCTAAGTCCGACCCAAGAATTTGCATACTTCGATCTTACTCAACCGACGCCATATTTTACCGGTATCTGACTTCGCTACTAGACTTCGTAAGAAGTTTTTTCGTTACATGGCTCTGGCATGTAATTTTGTTTGATTTAATGCTTAGTTTCCTAATATACTTCTCTGCGCTCAGTCTTCTCGCTAGTAACTTGATGTAATTTTATTCAAATCATTGCGCCATCTAGCTGATAGATTGGTCTACATTAGTGCCGTTTCATACATTTTCGAAGATAGCTTTTTGACATTTTCTATGGAACAGCAGACTTCTTATCAAATTAAAGCACTCTTCGAGACAAATTTTTCAATCTTTAATTCCCATTTATCACAACATGGCTGTAACATGTTTAAAAATCAATAATATTTGAAAGCTTCTTATATATTAGAAAGACTTCTTTTTTTGCACAACATGGCTGTAACATGTTTAAAAATCAATAATATTTGAAAGCTTCTTATATATTAGAAAGACTTCTTTTTTTGCTATTTCAATGTATAGAAAGTTGTTCAGTACGCAATTTGCTCAGGACTTTATTCCCCGAGAAGTCAGAGATATTCCAAAAATTCAGAACTCCTGCTTCACTAATGGTACCATAACTATCCAGTATGACGGGGTGTGAGTCCGTCGCCACTTATAATGGAAAGTTGGTACAACAATACATGCCTCGAAATTGAAGCATGCAGGTTTCCTCACGATGTTTTCCTTCACCTAAAAGCCAGTGGTATTACAAATCGTAAGTACATAAATTCCGAAAAACTCTCATTGGTACGAGTCAGCCTGGATGGGGATCGAACCATCGCCCCCAGCACGGCAGGCTTGGTTACTCGCCACTAGACCACTACAAACGGTTTGATGGTCTGATAAACCCTGTCTATTTAACACATTTTTGAACACAAAAGCTTTGTTCTACATAAAGCTAAAACAGAGCTAAATGAATCCAAAAGCCTCAGGTGCAAATAGTTCGGTAAGACCTTAGCTAGATAAAGTGATTTGCTCTCAGATTTACGAGCTGAAACCAAATGCGCTGCGTGCGGATAACGTTTCACAATGCTGTATGGTTTGTACCTAGGTCATGTTTGTACCTGTTTGCAAACAAAATAGACATAATTTTTCTATATTTTAGCCATTGATATTCTATCATCATCATCATCAGCCTACTTCCATCTAGGAAGGTATATGGGCATTAGTCTACCACGCGTGCCCTATGCGGATTGGTAGACTTCACATACGCATTAGAATTTCTTCTTCAGCGTATGCAGATTTCTTTACAATGTTTTTCTTCTGCGTTTGAGAGCAGTCGATATTACTTAATCTAGAAATAAACATTTTAACATTTTTAAACATTATAACCGCGTACCTCTCAAAAACTGTTTTGCAGTCGATATTACGTCCTACATAAGTTAGAAAAACTTATTAGTTCATGGCATGTTGTCCGTGTGGATTTGAACCCGGACCTCAAGATTGAGTTTCCATTCCTACGCGTCACGGACGCCCTAGTGATATCTTATACAGGGTGTAAAATTAAATTTTACACCCTGTATATTTGACGGCTCGGTAGCACAGTCTGTAGTAAACCTGCCTGCTGTGCCGAGGGTCGCAGGTTCGAATCCCGTAAGGGACAAATATTTATATGATGAATATGAATATTTGTACCCGAGTCATGGATGTTTGTATCTATATATGTATTCTATATCGTTGTCTAGTCATCATAATACAAGACCAGGTACTTTAAATGTGATTATATGTATAATTTGAATAAAGAGGGTGCTTCAGACCATCAAACAAAATACCTAATTTTCTCTTTGGGACCAAAATACTTTCCAAAAATGGCACAATCAAAAGAGCTCCTAAGAGCTCTTTTTGGTACTAACGAAATACAGTATACATACATACAAATACAGTACAAAATATTTTATTTAGATCTCTCGCACTGACATCAAAAAAGTGACAAGAAGAGAACAACATATTACATTAATTATGAGTTTTGTCTTTGTGAGAGACTGGTATCCGTACCAAGCAATATGTATTACAGATTACCAGCCTCCCCGACTCTGGACCAGGTGGATAACCAGGTAAGTGTACCTCTTAATTAAGGTGTGAGTTGATGGGAACTAGTGCGAGTTATGTGTGTATTTTTGTTTGGTGTGGGGGGATGTGTGTAAGGTGTGTAAATACTATTGAGCTTATGAATCCAAATAATACGTCCCATCCCAACAGCATGCATACGCATGCATTGATTTGTGTGGTATATTGTGCCAATTCAGACAACAATTTGCTACGATACTCGCTAGCATCACTGGCTTTTCGGTGAAGGAAAACATCGTGAGGATACCTGCATGCTTTGATTTCGAGGCATGTTTGGCTATATCTTACCCAAAGTCCAATAAAAGTGGCGACGGGCTCACTCCCGGTCACACTGGACATAGTTTCGGTAGGTAGGTAGGTACTACTAGTGAAATGTGGATGTACTGAGTTTCAGGAATATTTTCGACTTTCCATTCCAATTTCCGACTTTCCTCGGGGAATATAGTCGTAAGCACATGCTATGCATGCATGTTATTTTCGTTCCGGGTTCCAAGTCAGATCAGCCCCGCTCTTGTTGCTGGTTTGTAGAAGTTAAAAAGGGGGGCCCGACAAAATGTCGCCCCCTTAGGGGTTAATTTTGGAAATCTTTCTTAGTGCACCCCTACATCTTTTGTACTTTGTTTTGTATCGCAGGGCACAGACCTCTTAATAAAAGGGAGAGGAAGTGTATAAGCCCATAATTACGAAGTGAAGGAAGGAAATCCGACGGCGAAATTTCTTGAAGATTGTCTCACTCTAAAAGTTTGTCTTGGACCATCTGAAGATGTAGAGTGCCCATGAGTTGTTTCTGTCAATATTTTTTTGGGACAAACCACAGCAAACATCTGACACAGGACAGCATTTTTTTAAATAGCTATAGGTTTACACTTGGCTTCATTAATTACCAGGAGAAAAGTTCTAACGATGCTTCACTAGAAAATTTAGATTTACCTATTCGATGAAAAAACCAAATAAACAAAAATTTACCTGAAGTTTAATTTTTTTTCCAATATCGTTATTTTGCCTTTGTCTCATTATTTTACCTTGATAACATTATTTCGATACTTACCTTCAATTATAAAATTTGTTTTTTAACGAAGTCAAGTTGTAGATGAAAGTGATGTACAGCCACATTATTGCCTTTGATGAAGCCTGATGTGGATACCCACTTTGTATTTTTGTGGAATTAAGTGTGACTACACAAATTACCACAAGACTTGAAAAAATCTTTTGGTTTTCCACGTATAAAAAAATATAAATTATTATTGTTTATTTCAAAAATTTTGAAGAACTTCTAATGCGTATGTGAAGTCTAACAATTGGCATTGGGCACGTGTGGTGGACTAACGCCCAATATATCATTGAGGATAGGCATGTGCCGTGCTGCGGGACTTTTATAGGTCGATGATGATGATAATTTCAAAAGATTAGTTTTTTCAATGTATTTTTATCCTATTTACAAAGAAAATTCTAGTCACCCTACTTTACTCTCCGCCGACACTTCCTGCCTGAACTTTGTACAACAAGCCGGTAAGTTTCTCCGGCAAGCAACAATTTACAATCTCCAATTTTTATTTAATTTTTTTCGAAAAAAAAGTTTATCTTAAAGGCCGTTCGTTACTAATTTTGGTGAGTTTTTCGTTTAAAAAAAATACTTAAGTAATATTTCGAATACATTTTTTGCATACTTACATACACTAACGACTATCTTTACTCTCAGGGTGGTCACGAACTTTGCTACAAACTCAAACTGACAACCTTAATGAGGAGTTTTCTAAGAGCATTAAAACTAAAAATCTGCAGATGAAGTTAGTGAATGAGATAAAAAAACTGTCAATTTTTAAGGACAAAAACTGCTGTTTCGTACAATAATGCAATCCTACTCGACCTAAAACTTTTTTTTCGCTATTTCGTTGCCCGTCCCAAAGAGAAAGTTGTTCCATTTGATCAGTTCAGTTTTATTATTACGTTGGACCCTGTATACAGGGTGAAATTGATATCATTAGCATCCTTTTAAACTTAGAGTCTGCCAGCCAATCAAACTGAACAACTTTTACTACGGGAGTATTAAACCGATCGGAGCAACAAAAAAATCTGCTGTTGCATACATTCGAGTCGAGTAGGCACTGCAGTTTAGTATGGAACTGCTGATTTTTTGTTGCTCCGATCGGTTTGCTGCCATAGTAAAAGTTGTTCAGTTTGCTAGGAAAAGGATGCTAATGATATCAATTTCACCCTGTATAGGGTCCTTCTTAATATGCTGAAAGTTTTTTAAGGGGATGATCAGACCATCAAACTGAACAACTTTCTCTATAGCACCAACATCGAAATAGCAAAAAAAAATCAGCTCTTCCATACAAAACTGCAAACCGCAGAATTTTCTTTGCGATTTCGATGTTGGTCCCAAAGAGAAAGTTGTTCAGTTGGATGGTCTGGTTATCCCCATAAAAAGTGTCACATATAAAGAAGGACCTTGCGTGTAACTGATTTAACTATCAAACTAAATTTAAGAAGACAAATGATAATTTTTGAATATTAATTCTGTTGTTGTAATGTAATGACGTTAGTCCACCACGCGTACACAATGCGGATCAGAATTTCTTCTTCCAATACTTTCTGTTATGGTTTTAAAATTTATGTCGTCACCAATATTTGTATTATAGCTAACTACCATCGTTTTAGTAAAGGAAGTAAGACTTCACCAGTTCACCACATTTTCTTTTTGTGGTGCCATCGCCAGTGAGGTGGTTTTTCTAACGAACCATTCACACAGACTCTTAAGAGGAAATGTGAAAAAAAATTGATTTTTCAAAGCGTCACATATCATGAAGTACTAACAGTACGAGTATGATTTACGGATATGTCTAAATTGAACATATAATTGAAGTTTTGATTAGAGCCCAAACACGATTAAGACACATTTTCTCGATAGAAACCAAGCCAAAATAGCCTCCGTCTTTATCGATAATCGCTTGGAACTGCTAATCGGTGAATAATAGAAACACGAGACTGGATTTAAAAAAAAAGATATTGATATTTTATAAAATTTAATTAGAGCAGAATTGAACTTACATAAATAGTACATCACAATTAAATAAAATTTGTTTTACGCTTGCGTCGTTTCAGGCGCGCGCGCCGCCCCATCTCTTTCTCGCGCATCAGGCCGTAATAAAAGCAATCACACGCCCATTTCGCTTGAATTATTTTTCGACATAGGCCCGCCAGAAAGTCCTTTCTTTTACCAGGCAATCGTTTCCCGAGAATGTTTCTCAAAATGACCTGGAGAAAATTGCATTTTCCCCATAATCATAATGGACCTATAATTATGTACTGTTATGTAGATGACACGATTGTATCAAGACCTCCGCTTCTATGTACCTAGTAGACAAAGTTGTATTACGTTATGCAACACAACCTGCCCACCAAATAATTTCTACTCTACACGTGTTTCGCTCCACCGAGGAGCATCCTCAGGAGTTAGACCGACGAACGTTCGAAACAGAGTTGTTACTCAGCCGAGCGATACAATCGTGTCATCAACATATTAGTCATGGATTTCCGCAAAGTAACGCCTGATTCAATTAATTATGTACTATAGTTTCCGAGTGATGACTGTAGTTATAATTTACAGTATTCATCATCATCAGCCTTTATACGGCCAACTGCAGGGCACAGACCTAACCTCAAGGATGGGCATTAGTCTACCACGCGTGTTCAACGCGGATTGAAAGACTTCACATACGCATCTGAATGTCTTCTTCACCGTATGTATGTATGTACCGTTCTTCACTGTTTTAGAGCAGTTGGTATTACGTATATGGTATATCTACCATGCGGATTCGAACCCTGACCCTCATGAATATCTCTCTGCAACGAGCCACCAACGCTCTCAGGATCTCATTTTCAGGATTACTACTATCTTATTCATCATCTGCAGGACCTCTTCGTTCCTAATTCTCTCTCTCTCCATGGTAGTTGAACCTGATCTGGTAGCATGGAATCGCATTTTTTCACGCTCTTCTTTTTCTGTCGCTCAGGAACGTCATTTGCTAGAGCGAGAAAGGTCGTAGCACTGCCGGTGCTGCCGCGTGCTGTCGCGGTTCCTCTATCTTTATCGCTCTAGCAAATGGCGTTCCTGAGCAACAGAAACAGATAGAGTGTGAAAAAATTCGATTCCATGATACCAGATGAAGTTCTAACCTTAACATCCTTCCTCTTCAACTCTTCACGTCTAAAATATAGGTTTCTCCCAAAACGCCTTAACGTGCTGACGTCGTTTACTTGGACATTAAAATGCAGACGATGGAGTTACCCAGAGTCCGCGACGATAGCTTACTGCGTTGTGTTGCTATAGAGATTCAAGATGTGTCTAGCTATTAAATAACCTTTCTCAACCTTTTTAAGGCTTAATTCACACCAAGCTGGTAAGAGCCGGCAGCAATGTGGCGAGCAGTTTCAGCAGCATTGTAAACTTTATCTCCAGTTCCTGGCAAACATCTTGAACGATTCGGGGAGGTGAGGGGTCCTGCGCATTATCGCTTTTGCGTATAAATTTTGTTTCAGCGCATTCAAGGCTCTGCTTAGGAAGTTTGCTGTGGCTTTGGACATCAACGATGGCCTATTACGTACATTGAACTGTGATGCATGATCTTACCATAAACATCAATGGTCTGTAATGTTGTTGTGGTGAGGAGAGATATCCGGGTGTCGATATCACATACACGATATGACCTGTACCAATGAGTTTTTATCACCGGTTCTCTCATATCCGAATCCGCTGCTTAGTCTCAGCAACGTCATAAGTCAAGTTCCGCATCACTTTTGGGGCACTTATGCGACCGGCATACTATCAGGGCGTTTTGACGTCAGTGTGATTCCTCTATTGCTCGTTGTAATAAGCAATTGGAAGCTGCTCCCAGAGCAACGATTTTTTTGTCTGTGCCATGAAAAGAAATTAGTTTTTCTATCGTTCCAAGCCAGTTTTGTTAAAACTGGTTTTGGTGTACGCTTTTGAATTAAACCTAAGGCTCAACTCTCTTAATGTCTATAAGGTAAATTCGATAAGTTCTGTTACATATACTACTATGTTAATTTAAGAGATTGGTATGGTTAACTTAAGAAAATTTTTTTTTCTTATTTTTTTTTTCTATTTTTCTTTTCTATGCTGATGAAATGGCTCACAGCATTATTCATGGCCACTACTATGATTGACCACCTCCCTATGTAGAGGGCCAAATTGAAAAACAGCGCTGACCAAGTCGGTCAGCATTATGCTTAGTCTCGCCCTTTTGTCACATTTTTTAATTATATTATAAGTTTTATTTTGTTTAGTCTCTTTATTGAAACGTGACAATAAAGTTTTTTTTCATTTCATTTCATTTTCATTTCATTTCATTTCACTATCCCTATTAAGCATAATGAGTATATTTAAGATAGTTGTAGTCAGCAGCTTTGTTGGCCTTTCCAGTAACTCCTAAATCTACCAAACAAGTTCGCTGCGAAGATCCCAGACGAAGTTGCTGAATACTAAACTGCAGAACTGAGGTTTGCACTCCATGTGCTATAGTGATATATTGTCATACAATGCAACACAATACTGCACTGCATGTTTAAGAAAGACGGTTATTTAACTAGCTTGACAATAAAGTGGTTGCAGTTTATTTTGTTGAAATTCATCATCATCATCATCATCAGCCTATAAATGTCCCACTGCAGGGCACAGGCCTACCCTCAAGGAGGGTGTATGAGCATTGGTCCACCACCCATGCCCAATGCGGATTGGTAGTCTTCACTTACACATCAGAATTTCTTCTTCAGTGTGTGCAGGTTTCCTCACTATGTATTCCTTCAACGTTTGAGAGCAGTCGGTATTACGTACATAAGTTAAAAAAATTCATTGGTACATAGCATGTCGTCCGTGTGGATGAGAAATCATCATCATCATCGATCATTGTTGAAATTGTTCATCTTTATTATTTTTCGTAGGCCAGAAAGAGTGCGCATGACGTTTTTCTCGTTTAAACGCTTTGTCTTGGGTGGCATGCTAGCCGTGCTTTTGTCGACGAACAATGCGCGTTCGAGATAACGTAAGTGAACAATCACTCACGCTACCTTGGATGCGCGCTGGTCTCGGCACTCATTTAGTGGTGGTGCATAAAACTTTTGTGAACTTCTTACTAATTAAAAAGGTAAATTCCACCAAAACCAAGACAAACCCAAATGGGTGTTTTTGGTGTCATCATAATTAAGTTAATATAAGACGGAACACCTGTAACATCTAAAAGTTATAATTATGCTAAAAGAAACATTTAGCAACAAAATAACAGGGACATTTTAAATTAATAGAATGTAACGCACGAAAAATGTAATTTAAAGGTAGAATTACATTTCCTACTCAGTCTTAAGCCTACGTAAAGTATACACTTACAGCCATAGATTAACCGAAGAGGAGTCGTAACTCGAGAAGTAAGCCAAGCATGCTCATTAACAATTTAAATGATTGCAAACATTGTGTGGTTTTACATACATTTTTAATGAACAATTTTGGTTTATTTTGGATTAAGCATACAGGGTCCGGTGAGTCAAGAGCGCACAGAGAGCGTCGGTGGCGCGTTGCGAAGAGGTTTGGACACCAAATTATGGGGGTCCGGGTTCGAATCCGCACGGACAACATGCCATGTACCAATGAGTTTTTCTAACTTATGTACGTAATACCGACTGCTCTCAAACGGTGAAGAAAAACATCGTGAGGAAACCTGCATACACTGAAGAAGAAATTCTGATGTGTATGTGAAGTCTACCAATCCGCATTGGGCACGCGTGGTGAACTAATGCCCGTACACCCTCCCTGAGGGTAGGCCTGTGCCCTGCAGTGAGACGTTTATAGGCTGATGATGATGATGATACAGGGTCCAACTTAATAATATGATGACGGTTTTTACTCTTAATAACCGCAAAATTATCAGACTACCAAACTGAAAAACTTTCTCTATTGGACCAACAAGAAAATCGTAAAAAAGGAACAGTCCTTGCCTATGAGTTTCCCTTTAATATTTATAAAGGGTGAAATCGATATCATTAGCATCCTTTTAAACTAAGACTCTAACCATCAAACTGAACAACTTTTATTATTATTTATTATTATTATTTAACACTTTATTGTACACATAACATTACAGAAAAAACAATTAAAGTAGACATGTACAAAGGGCGAGCTTATCTCTAAGGAGATCTCTTCCAGCAAACCCGCAACAGAGACAGTTCTGAAGTGTGAGGCAGACAAAATGTGTACAGCACAAATGATAAAAACTAGATACTTTTACTATGGGAGCAAACCGATCGGAGGAAAAAAAATCTGCTGTTCCGTACGAAACTGCACCAGCCGTCGCTGCCTACTCGACTCAAATGTATTCAACAGCAGTTTTTTTTGCTCCGATTGGTTTGCTCCCATAGCAAAAGTTGTTCAGTTTGATGGGTAGACTCTTAGTTTAAAAGGATGCTAATGATATCAATTTCACCTTGTAGATAGGTAGATATATAACTCATTTATTGCACCAGAACAATACAGGATAAACGGTGACAGACAAATTCAGTAGATAACATTTAGGTATTTATGGTCATGTTGATCAAGTTGATATAAAAAAATGTATTCATTAAAACCAAGTGATTTTTTTTAAAACATAACAAATTAAACATAAGAAAAAAGACAAACAAATCATAAGAAGAAACCCTTCCTCCCACCTTCCTTATTCCCCTAATTTCCCTCTCCCAATTCCCTCAATTAATGACATATTTTCAAGTTTAATTTAACCTTTTCAACAAAAACGAAACAAAACAATAAACTAATTAATATTTCTCTTCAACATTCAAAGCAAACAATACTAAAAGTACCGACTACAAAAAGCGGCGACTCAAGCACAATATAAAGATAGACAGTAGAGCAACTAATGCTCATAGTACATGAGTAAATAAACCTGCAGAGACAAAGCTTCTAAGGAGCGCAAAAAATGCTCACGTTTTGCGCTCTCGCATATTTTTATCCACAAGCCAAGCCGGATTTTTCTACTGGCTTTAGTGTACCTATCGTAGCTCGACTGTATGAAGCTTTTTCAGGTGACACTTAGGTCCGCCACATACATACAGGATTGCAGAGGTACCAAATCCTATACAGAATAAAAATTCCGGATCAGAATTCCGTATGTGTGTGGCACGTCATAATACTGTTGCTATCCGATGCAGCCAGCGCGCCTTGTATTGTACGTAGCGCTCGCTCGTCTGTGTGTGTCGATTCCGGCGCTTGTGTATTTGTAGTTGAAGTCTTATCTTATCTTGTTGTGGGAGCTGGCAAGCCAGCAACACTTCGACCCAGTGGGATCTTTTGTGTTAGCCCCAATACTTTTTGTTTTCTTCACCCTTCAAATACATGATCAATGAAGGAGGCAACACTATTGAGGGGAAGAAACTTAAGATCTCCCGGTTTCGGGTATCCATCTCCGAGGAGGCACATGCGTTTTACCGCCAGGACATCACAGTCACAAAGAACATGCTCCATAGTCTCTTCATCCTCTCCGCATGCTCTGCAGTTGGGATGCAGGGTGAGTTTCATTTTGTGCATCATCGCGCCTGTAGCGTAGTGCCCAGTGAGGGCTCCGACTATGGCACGAGCCTTGCTCCTGCTATTATTCAGTATGAATCTTGAGACGCGAGTTGTCACATTGCTGCTAAAGTTTTTGGAGTGTTGTAGGCCTACAAGGCTAGACCACTCCAGTTTGTGTGCTTTATCAGCCATTAGTTGAAGTCCAGGTTCTATCTTTATATTGTGACTTAAGGGCACTGGACATGAGAGGTCGTTACAGACCGACCCAAATACTCGTAATTTGATACTGCGCATCGGATACGTTGAAAGAAGACTGTCTATAAAGTGTCATCAATTAATTCATTGACATCATTGTGTCTTTATTATTGTTCTGTATTTCGTAGTTGACATTGTAAATTTAATATTGTTATTTTATAAGTTACGAGCGTTAACCCGCGACTTCGTCCGCACAAATTATGCACCAGATTTTAAGTCAGATCATAAGCTATCAAACAAAAAAAGTTTCATCAAAATCGGTTTAGTAGTTTTTGCGTGATGCTCGTTCAAACAAACAAACACCCAAACAAACACACAAACAAACAGACAGACAAAAAATCCAAAAATTGGTGAAATGGAATCAGGGACATCTAAAAACCATATCGTAACTTTTTTTTTGTTAATATCTTCAATGTACAGACAAACTTCCTGTTACAGTTTTATAATAGTTTAGATTATTAAGCTGCACCTCTGGGTAAAATTGCATTGGAACCAATTAAATAATGTAACACTACACATCTGTACATACATGCAATTTAAGGCTGAATAAATGAAATGAAATGTCTATACAGTGTTTTTTTTTTTTGCTAAAAAAACTCATATAATACTATAAGTTCCTTGTTAAAAGTTGTTCATTATCATAACACCCTGTATATCGATAATAACTGTTGCCTAAAATCAAGTGTGTTTGAAACAGGCTTATCGATTACATTAAAAACCCTACGTATGCTGAGAGGTAACCCTAGCCCTCTGTCCTAGAAAAGGACACGGCCTAGTTACTCTACTGTCTATCTTTACATTGTGACCCAAGGGCACTAGACACGAGAGGTCGTTAGAGACCGACCCAAATACTCGTACTTTGAGACCCCACTTCGGATAGGTTGAAAGAAGACTGTCTATAGGATGCTTTGTTTGGTTAAAAAACTGTTTTCTTTACAGTAATGACGACCATGGCCGGTAGAAGTTACAAGACGAAGGAATGAAATTTCTTTTTGAGACAAATATTTTAAACTTTTGCAGTTTTTTTTGAAAAATTTCGAATAAAAGCTGTCTCTACTAGGTTTTAAAAATATTTTAGTAGCTGTAGGGCTAGCATGGCACGTCTAGATTTTTGTCGTTTTTTCGGGGTTGACATGCTAGGCCCATGATGATGCGATTGGCTTAGTGACGGAGCTTGGTACTTGCCCCCACCCAAGCACGTATCCCGACATTTGGTTTCAGGGCGGACATTCATTGAAAGAACAATGTGAAAATAAATTCGCTTACATAATTATTCGATATAATACAATTTATAATGACACGTTTACCTATATGTTTTTTTAGGGTTTCGTACCCATAGAGTGAAAACGGGTCCATATTACAAAGCCTACGTTGTCCGTCCGTCAACTATTTAAGGCTGTAACTTTTGAAACGTAGTAACTATACAGGGCCTCTACCCGCACATTCGAACTTCGCAATTGCGTGAACGTTTTCGTTCCAATGTCAACTCTATTACAATGAAGTGCGGACCGAATCAGTGGCCATATATCGAACATCGAAAGTCCGGGTACAGGGCCAGATGAAATTTTCACAAAATGTGCATTATTACGGCGAATTTGCTAAAAAATAATGAAAATGCCAAAAAGTAAAAAATTAAGGAAGGTCCTTATACAAGAAACTAGTTTTTATCAACGTTTTTTCCTCTCGCTCTATCGTAAAAACGGTAATACATACAAGCGTCTTACTTGGTGTGATTATAGAGCTAACTCTACAATATAACAACAAATAATAAAAATCGGCCAAGCGTGAGTTGCAAACGTGGAGTTTAGCTGACTACGCACCCCAACACCCTTCTGAGTTTAGGCTATACGAATCTAAATACTATACTAGAATTATTATTTAAAAGCAGTTGGAGACACTATCATCTTTCCAAATATATAAACAATTACCTACAACTAAATTTCACATTTCACCACTTCTCAAAGGACTTTCTGTGAATTCAAGTTCAGTTTAGAACAATGACATTCTGACAGTATCAAATCTATTCCACCGTTTCACATTCCCAAGAAATTTATACTCAGAATTAGATGAAATTCATGACAGACTAACTTTCTGAAGTCGTAGTATTAAATTGCTTCTTGTCTCTTCTTTCTAAAATCACAGGCTTAAAGTGAACTACAGTGTGGCGACAACCCTCATCATCATCATTTCAGCTGATAAATCTCCGGTACGTGGTTACCAGCTCTTTCACCACGCCGAGAACTCTCTGTGGTCCCATCAGCCATCGGTTTTGCGAGCAGTGTGCCCCGCCCATTACCACTTTAGTTAAGCAATTATTTGGGCTATTTTGGCTACTATGGCTCTTCTGTGGATTTCTTTATTTCTGATCTGATCTCGCAGGGAAACTCCGAGTATGGACCTCTCCATTACCTACCCTTTGGGTGACTTTTAGCCTTTTCTTCTTCTTCCATACTATCCGTCGCGGCAAGCGAGATTGAAAAACGTGGGAAGGGGTAATTTTCTATGCGAGTAGAGAAATCATACTAGGGCTGCTGGTGCCAATATTTGGGACTAACTGCTTTACATGACTGCCGAAGCACGAAAGTGCTCGAAAACATTAAACTCACCTGTCCAATGATGTTCCCTGTTGACCGTTGCACTGCTGCTAATGCGAAAGAAGCCTTAGGCAATACTATAGCAACGCAACGAAACCATTTTCTCGAATCTGATGACATTATGGACAAAGTACCATCCAACGCGAGGTAAGTAACGCAATGGCCACCGCAGAAACACGAAGCACGACCCAAAGTTAAGTTATAGCCTAAAGGATCCCAGTGCAGGGCAACAATTTCTCAAGAACAAGGTTCCATGAGAACGAGGCCTTATTCCAACACGCAGGCCCTGTGCGGGTTGGTGGAGTCCTGGAAGTTCGTGGTCAACTTGCTGTCTGAGAATGTTCAGGCAGCCTTAATAAGCTTCTGACTTGGCGTAACAAATAGATTCACCGCCATCTAACTGATAACCGAAACACGGAGGCGCTCAGGATGAAATACCACTAAAATGGTCACCCATTCAAAGACTGATCGGTCTTGACGTTGCTTAACTCCAGTGATCATTTTCAATAGTTACCGAAACATTACAACAGCAGCGAGCTCTTCTAACCCACCTTCGCACTCCTGGGCTTGCATTAAACTCCAGGTTAAGTTGTTAACCCATGATTTTTTGTATAGAAAAACAAAGAGAGTTATTTTACCCAAGAGTGCGCAAGTGTAAGAGTAATAAATCATTATCAGCTCATAAACGCAATAATGCAAGGAACTATCCATTGTATGCATACAAAGTCCACTCAACCATAATGATCTTCATACTTGAGCACAATTTAGACGCACGGCAGTGGGTCCGCCAAGTTCAGCAAAAAAGGAGTATTGAACTGACCCTGTGAATGTGTTGCGCGATAACGAGCAACTTTAACTCTAAGACCTGCAAAATTGCTAATAAAACCAAGGTTGTTTGACATTAAGAGGTATTCCCATGAACTATATTGTTCTGTGCAGTAATTAATTAGAAATGCTATTTACTTATCGAGTTTTGTTGAGAAGATAACTAGAAAAAACTCGTAAGAAGACTTACGAGTAAAATATATCAAGCAAATGTGAGCAGATATGTCCGGAGAGACTGTCTGAGGAGAACATATTACCTTAATCGAATTAATGATCTTTTCCTAAAAGGACTAGTCCGTAGGCCTGTCAACCGACGGAACTACTTGAAAACATGTATATTTGTAGATGCGGCGAAAAAATGCCTCGCACGCCTTCCCCTATTATCCCCTACCCTCAAGCCTACCCTACATCTGCTTACCCTCGTGACACAATGGCGTCAACATAATATAAGTATATTATACGTATGTAATATCCGCATGTGTGCCTCAATTTAGAGGCATGTAATTACCACTCTTCATTACAAGTGGCGACGGGCTCACTCCCTGTCACACTGGACAGAGTAAAGACCGAGTATTATCTAATCAAATCAAATCAAATCAAATGTTTATTCGCCAAGATGTGTTACTTCTAATCCGTATATTTCGAGACTGCGACGCAAGCACTGACATTTACAAACCACGACACAATTATCGATATACTTCAATATATAACACCTCCACCCTTATTAACTAACCCTCTTAGCTAGGACTACAATTATACAATTTTCTCACGCGCTTAAGACTACAGCAACTATTAACAACATTATGTTTTCTCACAATAATAAGTAATGGTTAAATGTAACAGGAAACGTTACGTTACCAAGTAGAAGAATAGAATACAATATTATGTTATAATAAATACAGCTTTACTTTATGAGTACATTATACATTAATGTTTACATTAATGCTATGCAATAAAGTAGGTACATCTTGTTTACTTAACACTAAAATGACCGCATTTAGATACGACTATTTTAACAAATTTCCATGAATTTTAGCAAGCAAAGTTACTCATATTCATCAAACCATTACCGATACCAACGTTGCTAATTTTACCGCTTCGTCGATCTTGTTCGCGAGAAAATACATTTCAACCCAGTTTGACCAGTTCCCATTTTTGACGTCGAACTCGTGAATCTGTCCAACAACCATTTTAACCGCACTATTTTGTTCTTAACCCAAAATTTACCTCTTACGCCACTGTTAAATAAAAGATGTGTTACTTCTAATCCGTATATTTCGAGACTGCGACGCAAGCACTGACATTTACAAACCACGACACAATTATCGATATACCTTCAATATATAACACATAGTAGCTAGGTGTTACAATAATAATGATTAAGTATCTTATGTTAATAGTGAAACGTGGATGTCCCGAGGTTTCAGAATACGTCTAACTACCCCCTCGGAGAATATAGTCGTGAGCATATGTTTATGCTCATAAGTATGTAAATGAAAACATAGCTCATTCTTTTATCGATCAAAAACCAACTTCTTTGGACGGAACTTGGCCATATTTTTTCACATTTATGTTTTTGCTAGGAATATCGTGCCCCAGTTGCCCTATAAGTCGATAGCAAATGGGGCATGACTAGCAAGTTCTTGGCCATTAAACTGTGGAACCGACTCGAGAGAAATTATTGTGGTGACAGGGATAAATTAACGTTGCCAACTTTGTATAGGTGACAATGTTGGTAAATTTTAGTTTGAAATTGGGTCGTATAAAAGTTTTAAAGACTGTTCACTATGAATCGTTGGGTTCGTGTCTTATGAAAGGTACATAAACTCAAGATCATAAATTCGTTTGGTATGATCAGAAAGCTTTGCTGCAAGTTGCAGGTCAGCATCAGACTAACATGACCCCTCTAACCTCTATCTTACAGGGATATAATAATTCGAAGCGCGCGCCATACAAACGAAGTCTGGTGATATTTTAAATACTAACCAATTAAAGTCACTGAAATTTTACAGGAATAATCTAGTAACTAATCTCTATGCTTGTATGTTGTCAGATTTTCGTTAAAATATACAGTTTCAAGGTAGGATTAATTTAAGTTTTGTATGGAAATCTTTGAGGCACTGTAACTTTAAAACTATACATTTTAACGAAAATCTGCCTCCATACAAACATAGAGATTAGTTTCTAGATTATTTCTGAAGAATTTCATTGACTTTAATTGGTTAGTATTGAAAATATAAACAGACTTCGTTGGTATGGAGCGCGCTCCGAATTATTATATATATAAGGTCTAACAAAATTAGCTGAAACTATTTTAAGGGGATGATCAGACCATCAAACTGAACAACTTTCTCTATGGGACCAATATCGAAATCACGAAAAAAAAATCTGCTGTCCCATACATTTAGGTCGAGTAGGTACGTTTGTATGGAACAGCAGATTTTTTTTCGCGATTTCGATATTGGTCCCATAGAGAAAGTTGTTCAGTTTGACGGTCTGATCATCTCCTTAAAATAGTTTCAGCTAGTTTTGTTAGACCTTATATATATAATTACAGTTTTAAGCTTTATACAAGCGCAAGGAGGTTATATTTCTCTGATTCTGAACGAACCAACATTTTTTTTAGGGTTCCGTAGTCACACAAGGACCTACCCATCGAATTCTCTTAACTTTTAAAATACCGGAGTAAAAATCTGAATCTATTATTCAATGAAAATTAGAAAGAATGATGTTGCACAACCAATCGCGGAAAAAGCAATAAAATATTTGTAATCATCATCATCATCTTCTGGCTTGTTGATAGAAATGGCTTGAAAAGTAATTAAATAGCGCTATCTTCTCGTAATTTAGGCTAATGAGTATCTGGTTGAGTTGCGTCCGCATCAGTCACTACTTATACAATGACTACGGAACCCTATCATAGGCGAGTCCGACACGGTCTTAGCTTGTTTTTAAGCACACAGTTGTTGGCTCACAAATCACACTCACTTGACTCATAAGCACAATTAAGTCTTCATCATAACATTTCGACGTTTCAAGACTAGCCTTTCATTAGTAAACACTGCATAAGAAACCATTTCCCTTAGTTACCTCGTACAACACCTACAGGAAGAAATGTAGTTGTCCTATTCCAATCTGATTTCTTGCAAAATACAGGGAAACTAATGTATTTGAAAGATTTAATTTTGTTCTCAATAAGGTAATTCAGATTCTGCATACAAAAACCTTAATTTAAACCAAGCCGTCTTTCTAAGCTTCCAGCTTAACAAGGAGTAAGAGGAACTTTGTTTGTTCGAGGTAATCTCGAAAATTGCTTAACGGATTTAGATATTTCTTCCTGGTTAGATTTTGCGAAGAACCTGTAGTACCTACCCGAGGTTATATCATGCTATGTTATCTTAGTACAAACTAAGTGGAACGCTGATTTTCCATACACAGCTTCCGCCATCTATCTGTTATGTTTCCAAGCACTATGTGTTGAACTAGGGTTCATATCGGAGTAACAGCGCACTACACCTCACGCGCTGCGCTGTAGTAGTGAGAGATTTCGCCCACATCAGTCTCTGTCTTGTTGGTCTAGCGGTCTAGGCAACCGGCTTACGATCCGGGTAGCTAAGGATCGATCCTCGTGTCGGCCGATCGTCTTTTTCAATTTATGTCATAATGTGGCGCCCCCTAGTGCTAATAAGCGGCAACGCAAATAGGACGTTCTAAAATTCAAGGCGAGTTACCTATCTATATCCAATATACATATTAATCTATGGTTATATTACTGTATAGTCCTATAACTAAAGATGTAGGTATGAATGAATTCTCACAGGCAAGTTTGACTACAACGATCGCTAAACAAAAGAAGTCAAGTACTTACGCAGAGTATTTTTAAGTACATCAAGTGTGTATCCCGCACGGACAACATGTCATGTACCAATGAGTTTTTCTAACTTATGTACGTAATACCGACTGCTCTCAAACGGTAACGAAAACATCGCGAGGAAACCTGCATACGCTGAAGAAGAAATTATATTGCGTATTTTGTAGTCTATGAACCCAGATTGGGCACGCGCATACACCCTTCCTGAGGGTAGGCCTGTGCCCTGCAGTGAGACGTATGTAGGCTGAGGATGATCTGAAGCTTTTAAATCAAAATAGGTCCATTAATTTTTGCGTGATGCTTGATATAGTGTAGATTTTAAATAAACAAGTTTAGTTGGAAACTATAAGTTGAATAGTAATTATAATCCACTCCTATATCTTACATTAAACTTTCCACCATTCATAAAGCTAGAATGACCCACTTAAAAGCAATTCTTGTTAAGCTTTAAATAAATATTAGCATCGATAAATCTTGCAGGGTGAATGTAAAATGGGGTGCCACCTAAAGGTATTTTAGTGAAGAAACTTCATTCATGTCGGGTCCTGACAAATCACCTATTCTTGCGAACTCGGGCGTTCTAGAGGTGTACTTAACTAATTCATTAGGAGTAAATTGACTTAAGTTTTACTTGTGGCGCTTGCGATTTCCAAACAGACATACAGACATAAAATCTAAAAGTGGTTGATTTGAAGTCAGAGATGCCCAAAAACCATATCGCAATCTTTTTAACCGACTTCAACAAAAGGAGGAGGTTCTCTATTCGACCAGTATGTTTTTTTTTTCTTGTAAAAATATCTTCAATCTACAGACCTCAGAGGAAGGATCTCTTTATTCTTAAGCATAGAGTCCGCATCAATGTACGTTTGTAGTTAGTCTCTTTTATCTTATAACGTACCTTTAATAGCAGAAGGAGACGGAACTATAGATATTTGTTTACGCGGCTGTCCACCATGCTATGTTATCTTAGTACAGTCAAGAGCACGTCAAGCTTGACACTTTGGACTTTTTACCGTTCTTATTTAGTGCGCCATAAGCGTTACAATCGAACTGCAAGTGTAAAGCTTGATGTGCTCTTGACTGTACAAACTAAGTGGAACGCTGATTTTCCATAGACAGCTTCCGCCATCTATCGGTTATGTTTCGAAGCACTATGTTTTGAACTAGGGTTCATATCGGAGTAACAGCGCACTACACCTCACGCGCTGCGCTGTACTAGTGAGAGATTTCGCAAATATCAACCACTGTCTTGTTGGTCTAGCGGTCTAGACAACCGGCTTACGATCCGGGTAGCTAAGGTTCGATCTTCGTGTCGGCCGATCGTTTTTTTCAATTTATTTCATAATGTGGCGCCCCCTAGTGCTAATAAGCGGCAACGCAATTAGGACGTCCTAAAATTCAAGGCGAGTTACCTATCTATATCCAATATACATATTAATCTATGCTGTCTATTTTTTTTTGTGCTAGTGTGTGTGAAAAGTGACTGTTTACATTAGGGCAGTTGTAACTTTGGTCTACCTGCCTGCATAACATGGTCATGCCTTCTAAACGTCAAATTGGCGGTTATCTCCATAGATAAAGTATAAAAATATACTTATCTAAACTATTATAAAATTGCAACAGGAAGTTTGTCTGTACATTGAAGATATAAACAAAAAAAAATTTACGATATGGTTTTTACGTGTCCCTGATTCCATATCAGCAATTTTTGGATTTTTTGTCTGTCTGTTTGTTTGTTTGTTTGAACGAGTATCACGCATAAACTACTGGACCGATTTTGATGAAACTTTTTTTGTTTGATAGCTAATAATCTGATTTAAAATCTGCTGGTTAACGCTAGTAAAGAATAAAAATATAAGTATGTAAAATAACTATCAAACTAAAACCGATATAGAAATTAACAATAAGCTAGAGTGATCTCCGATCTTACATGTTCCCAAAAACATTTTATGATTGATGGTTGTTTGCTCTTAACCCTTCACGGGACGAAGAACAAATATTTTGTCGGAAAAACTTTCTTTTGTGCGACCTTTTATATGACACGACTTATGCCTATAGTTTGAGAGATCGTTGCTATACATTTGTTGTTGAACTGTTTATTGTGACACATAAATAAGCTTATTATGCTCACGACATAATTTCTGAAATGGGTATAGCAGGAGCTATTCTAAATGTCCTAACTCTGTCCTTTATTGTTTGTGAACTGGTCGCCATTTTTTTATCCGATTTCATAAAAGGAGGAGGCTTTTCAATTCGACCGTATATATAATTTCTAACAATATTAGGTGAAGCTATTTTAAGGGGATGATCAGACATTCAAACTGAACAACTTTCTCTATAAGACCAATATCTAAATCGCGAAAAAAAAATCAGCTGTTCCATACAAACCTACTCGACCTAAATGTATGGTACAGCAGATTTTTTTTTCGCGATTTCAATATTAGTCCCTTAGAGAAAGTTGTTCAGTTTGATGAAATCTGCTGTTGCATACATTTGAGTCGCGACCTCGCGCGTCAACATTGCAGTTTAGTATGGAACAGCTGATTTTTTATTTGCTCCGAGCGGTTTGCTCCCATAGAAAAAGTTGTTCAGTTTGATGGGTAGACTCTTAGTTTAAAAGGATGCTGATGATACCAATTTCACCCTGTATAATAATTATGTATGCATGACTATTTCTTTGGAACGCTCTGTAGCCTAATCGGCTTGATGGATTTAGAAGAAAAACCGACAAAACTTTCCTCTCAGTGTATTTTCCTAGCTCAAACATTTACATAAACTCTCTATCTTCCATTCCATTTCCTTTCCCAAAACCCGACCATATCAGAATGTACTAGTAAAATCTAGTAATCCTACAGAACTGCATCCCATCTTTTATAGAGTCATCACAGTCGTACTATTCGCTGAATCAGCGTTCGGAAAAATTCAAAGGGTCCTAAGCATGGATGAGAGAATGCTATTTTGGAGCTAGCTATAGAAAATTGTTTAGTCGAAACTCTTGGGCCGTGGAGACCTAATACGCAGGCGCTTTTTAAAGACCTGTCAAAGCGCCTGATAGACTCGACAGGGGACCCAAGAGCTGGCACTTTCCTCGCTCAACGGATCAGCATAGCCATTCAGCGAGGAAATGCGGCCAGCGTTCTGGGTACCCTCCCACAAGGACCGAACCTGCACCACATCTTAGGTTAGTTTAGTTTTAAGTCTCTTTATTTATAATTTTATTTAATGTTACTATTTTATGGATCTTTCGAATAAACAATTAATACACCGTTGAAAGGGAATGTATTTTTTTCCATAAACCACACATGCTACAAGTCTTCGCATAGCCGGGCTGCCGAGCATAAGTAGTACAACTGCGTATGCACCGCTCAAAATCAACTGTCGATTATAATGGCTATAACTACAATATTTTATGAATTATAAAAACCGATACGAAGAGACAGTTAAAATTAAGGTAAGGCACAGAATGGATAATAGTATATAGGGTGGAAAGTTGAGATGGGGCACAAAGGGCAGCTACTAGAAGCATTATAGCTACATGAAAGTGTACTTAGAAACCCAAACTTTTGAATATTTTACTTGTGCATTCACAGATTTTGAAAAAAATTACAGTCATCGAGAAAAACTGTAATTTATACAAAACTGTTTGTTCATCCCATTGGACCCTCTTCTATGGGGTCAACCGAGATCATGGTATCAGAACTCTCAGATAACGCAACATCAAATTCCCACAGTCTTTTAGCGATAAGACCGCCTTATTGTTTACCGCCGCTTTATAATAAATAAATAATACAAATAAAAGCATTTTATTAAGGACAACAAAGACCCAACAAGACGCAACAAGACTTATGAAAAAAAATGGTTAGTAAACAATTACAAAAACGGATCTTGTGATTTGGGACATGTGTCACAGCAATGGACACTGGTTGCTATCAGCAATAGCCTTCATATGCCTTATGTTATGGTGTAAAATAAAGTATATTTTATTAGATTCAAAAGTTCACTCCCAAATCAGTTTTACCAGTTCCATCGGAACCCTTTTACCCGCATATCGTAAGTCCTTCCCGACCATTGGACTATTTATTCTTTTCGCAAACTTTGCCTCTTGTTTTCGATCTGGACGGGCCCCAATTTTTATAGCTGAACAAACATAAGATGTCATGTGGAACTGTCCATCTTTTCAATATCATTTCTTTTGTTATTTTATTTCGAAAGCCGATCATTGGATTTTTAGGGTTGCTTACACAAAGGGTGCCAATGGGATCCTATTCATAAACCTATGCTATCCGTCCATCCGTCCATCCGTCTGTGTGTCTGTCCTACATAAAATGGGTTATATCTTTTCAAATATAGCTAGAAGGTTGAAATTTTCACGGATTATGGTTATTATGCAAACTCTTAATTTTTTACTTTCTCAAATAAAAAAACTTAACTTCTTTCTTTAATTTTATATGGCTAACATGGCTGTAACATGTTTATAATCAATAACATTTGAAATTTTCATCTTCGATTTTTTTAAATTTGTCAGCAAAATGAATTAAACATACAGGAAGTAAAAAATTAAGAGGGGTCCATACAAGAAACGTGTTTTGTCAATTTGTTTTGTTTTTACTCTATCGTTTAAACAGTAATACATACAAGCGTTAGACTTGGTAAGGGTCAAGTTGGTCTTACGCTAAGAATTCCAGAGAAAACACAATTTTTAGTTACGTTTTTTAGTTTTTTGTATGTTAGTACGGAACCCTCCGTGAGGGAGTCCGACTCGCATTTGGCCGGTTTTTTATTCTTAGTAGACAATCTTTGAAGTGTACTTATTTTGAAGCTTCATTTAATAGGGTATTTGGGAAAAAAAAGATGTCTTTAGTGGGTTTGGCTATTTCGGAAAAGCTGCTTAGGTTTGGATACTTTCGTCCAGAAGAAAGTAAAATTATAAAAACTTTTTACTCTCCCCGTTTTAAAGTATTTTGGTATTCCGTTTTTATATTTTTTTAGAAGTTTATTAATATATATTTATAAAATAAAATAAATTTTTTTAGGTGTTGGTGTTTTTTTTAAATTTATTTATTAGACACCTAAACAACTTTTACTTGTATACGGGTTGGTTTACATGCACCCTCCAGAGGGTAGGGCGGTACCCTGACGTATGTAGGCTGATGATGATAATAGTGGTTTAATGGCTTTTATTTCTTCCAGACAACCTCAGTGGAAAAAAACTATGTTAACGACGATGGTTAACCTCATATTAAGCTTTTTCTAGACCGTTAGTTAAAACTTCTATAGAATTATTTTAACTCGCTACGATGACGGAATAGATCAGTCATATTACGGTTTGAGCCGCGACATTAGTCATATTAGTAATTGATTTTTTTTTCGGTATAATATTGAACAGCCAATTTGAGCATAGAAATGTACCAAAATTAAAAAAAAATCACGTCAGCATCAGTTCCAATTTTAAAATTTAGCTATTATATCGTTCTAAAAAACCTAATGGTAAATTTTTTTTGCTTTTATTTAAGGCTTTGCCATTATACATACTACAAACATGGTGTGAATATTTTATGTCTACTTAGAAGGCTTTGAAAAATACATTCGTATTTTCTAATAAATACTTATTATTATTATTACCACTTATTATTATTTATTATTTTTCTATTTCTGTTGTTTTGTAAAGTAGGTAATAGCTATCTGCCTAAACAAATTCAGTCACCTGAACATGTCGCTGCCAGTGCCACATTGCACGCTGACTGCGAGCCAACCAGGGTGGGGCGCATCGCAGAGCCCGCCTGTTAGATGTGAGTTCTGTACAGAGGTGCCTCGATTTTTCGCTACAAAAAACGGCTTAAAAATCCACATAGCAAGAATGCACAAACCAAAACCGGTTACAAGCACATCCCTGCCCCCTACTCATAATATACCTGATGGTGAACCTGGTGGTGATCCACCGCTACATCCACCTGGAGCCAGCAATCCCGCCGCGGGATCCAAACCGTTCTGGAACAATCTAAGCGATCTCAAAAGTAACGTCCCCGTTATTAAACGCATTCCCCGCGGCGCCCGGACTAGTGTTGCGCTGGCCCTTAAGACCAGTGTGGACCGAGTGGTCACCTCGAACTGCAAAGCTGCGTGGGAGGAGCTACTCACTTTTGCGTATCGCATACTACATGTCAACAGAGATGACGGCGAGAGCAGAAAGTCATCTTTAACGCAAAAAGTTAAGGCTAACTGCTCACAACCACCAGCTTTGCATAAAACAAACCCTGGAAAACCTGGCCCCCACTCCAGGGGTACGCACAATGTCTTCAAAAGAGTAGAGGTGAAAGTAAGTGAAGGCGATCTGAGAGGGGCCAGCCAACTCCTGTTCTCTAGCGACACGATTGCTCCCAACAACGAGGAAACCCTACAGTCCCTCCATTCAAAACATCCGTCTCCTTCCCCTACTTGCCAACTCCCTGAGCCCCCTCAAGCGAACAGCGCCCTACCTCGAGTTTCGCCCGATGACATTATATTAGCCATAATGTCTTTCAAAAATGGCTCTTGCGGAGGTCTAGATGGGCTGTCTCCGCAGCACCTAAAGGATCTGGTTTGTGCCTCTATTGGTGACACCGGAAGGGCCCTGGCCTCGAGCCTTGCATCGCTAGCGGACCAAATGTTAGCTGGCAAGGTCAATGTCGAAATAACGGACATACTGTACGGTGCTAACCTATGCGCTTTAAAAAAAAAAGATGGAGGTATTAGACCAATAGCTGTAGGCACCACCCTCAGACGTCTAGTTTCTAAAATTTCTTGCAGACATATTCTGCCAAAGTTAGCTAACAAATTTCAGCCCGTGCAGATGGGCTTCGGCTCCGGAGGCGGCTGTGAGGCCGCGGTGCATGCAGCACGCACCTTTGTTGAAGGGAATGGTGGTCAAGTTCTGCTTAAAGTTGACGTGAAGAACGCATTCAATTCCATCGACCGTGGTTGTCTTCTAACCCAAGTGAAGGAGCATGTCCCCTCTGTTTTCCCCTTCCTATGGCAGTGCTACAGTCAGCCTTCCAAGCTCATTTATAAAGAGCATCTTTTGCTTTCCGCGGTGGGATGCCAGCAGGGGGACCCATTGGGCCCAGCCATTTTCAGCCTAGGTATCCATCCCACCATTACTTCCCTGCGCTCTAATTTTAATATATGGTACCTAGATGACGGCACCCTAGGCGGCCATTCGGACGTCGTTCTTGAGGATCTAAAATGCCTAATGAATGGTTTTGCGGCAATCGGGCTGGAGCTGAACCTTTCAAAATGTGAACTTTTCTTACACCATTCCGTCTCCCAAGTTGACAGACTCGACATTATATCAAAATTCAACAACGTTGCTCCCAATATTCAGATAACCTCAAACGATTCACTACGGTTGCTGGGAGCTCCTCTCCTCGATGACTCCATCCCACCTTTCATACAAGAACAAATGGACAAGTTCCAGAAATCGTCCGACCGCCTCACAAAAATAAACTCTCACATGGCTTTATGCATCATTAAGTTTTGCCTCTTCGTGCCTCAGTTCACATACGTCCTACGGTGCTGCCATCTATGGAAATTTCCAAGTCTTTTAACAGCCGTAGACGACAGTATCAGAAACCTGCTAACAAGCGTGCTGAACTGTACATTTTCTGCTGAAGCTTGGGCCCAGGCATCTCTCCCGGTTCGTTTTGGGGGTATTGGCATAAGAGGGGTTTCTGCTGTTGCTTTGCCGGCTTTCTTAGCTTCCGCTCACGGTTGCAGTAAGCTCTTTCAGGAGATTATCAGCCCCTCTTTGGGTAGTGCTGCTGGTGTAGCCCATCTTACGGACGCTTTGTCCCGGTGGAGGGATCTGTGTGGTAGCGACACGCCTACCCTGCTAGACTCACAGAAGCGGTGGGACGAGCCTCTGTGCAAGAAAGGGCAGCAGGACCTTTTGGCTACCTGCTCCTGCGAGACAGATCGCGCTCGTGTCCTCGCATCCTTTGAGAAGGAGTCTGGTCTCTGGCTGAACGCCCTGCCCTCTGCCAATATCGGAACCCTACTAGACGACTGCACCCTTTCTTTGGCGGTAGGCCTCCGGTTGGGCCTTCAAACGAACCAGGCCCACCAGTGCAGGTGTGGTGCCGCTGTAAACAGGCTAGGCCACCACGGGCTTTCTTGCCGGAGAAGCGCCGGTCGCGTCCCGCGCCATAATGCTCTGAATGACGTTATTCGTCGGGCTCTTGTCTCAGCGAACATTCCGGCAAAGTCCGAACCAAACGGAATTGTCCGCACTGATGGCAGGAGGCCCGACGGGTTAACGCTCATTCCTTGGCGACAGGGGAAAAGCTTGGTGTGGGATGTGACCTGCGTGGACACCCTAGCTCCATCTCACGTCCAGGCCACTTCTGAACGCGCTGGTGCTGCTGCTGCGGGTGCTGAGGTCGACAAGTGTAGAAAGTACCGCGATCTGGCCGGCAGCTACATATTCACGCCAATAGGTTTTGAGACGCTAGGTCCTTGGGGCCCAGAGGCCAAAGCATTTCTTGCAGACCTATCCGGTCGTCTCAATGAGACCTCTGGTGACCGCAGAGCTGGCAGCTTCCTGGCACAAAGAATAAGCCTCACCATCCAGAGGGGGAATGCTGCTAGCCTGTTGGGCACCATGTCTTGCGGCGACGCTCTAGAGTGTTTGTATTATTTGTAGGCTTTTATGTTTTGAGATAAGATGTTGTTTATATAATTTAGTCTAGTTATATTTTAGTTTTAGGATATTTTAGTTTAATCAGTTGTTGTTCTTTATTTCGTTAGTAACTTAAATATTATCTTACATACTTTAAAAAAAAATAAATACTTCATTTTTTAAATTTCATTGTGTATTTTATTGCTCAAAAATAATTTATATTAATAAATCTAAGTCAAATGAGTGCATTGGTAATAATATTAATAATTTAAAATCCTTCTGGGACACATAATTTTGATTTCTATGTTGCGTAGCGAATTTTTTTTTAATATGCTTTAAGATGGTCCTTTTGTCACTTAATGGTTCCGGTACAGTTTAAAATTCCAATTAGTAATTACTCCCTACCCCGCCTAACAAAACTCCGTAAAATGACTGGGCGGACGAAGTTGCGGGAAAAATCTAGTTTAAAAATAAAACCAGTCAAGCAGAAGGACTAACGATTCAATCGCCATTCAATAAACATAAATAAAGACGTATCCTTTACAGAAATGAACAGTTTTGTAAGCAAAAGGATATATGAGTTTCTAACAAATATTATGTAAGCAACTTCAGCATACGTTCGTCGGATTTTATGGGATAGTATATTTTATGGTTTTTCAGAGATCCCTAACGGAATTATAGGATACTTTTTACACGCGAAAGTTAAGAATCAGATTTGCTGAAACCACAACAACAAATACAATAGCTACTTTTACTTGAATGAACACATTTTAAGATGACAAGAAAGTCTAAAGAATATTTTATTTTATTTTCGCCGACACAAACTTTTTTTTTTTTATTAATAATTGGTTTGCGCTTGGCTTCATCTCACCTGATGGGAAGTGTATACGAAGCCGAGGATGTAGCGCGCTCACCCAGAAAAAGCCTATTAACTCTTCTTTTGAAAATATCCTGATTGTATTTGCTTGGAACTAAAAGAAATATTTATTTATGGTTCCTATCTTGAAATAATCCACCCTATTTCTTTTATCGATCAATTAATAATACTATAATTTTACACTAACATAAAATATAAAACAACATAAATTGTCATAGTGCCTATTATTCCTAAACGTATTTTTTGTATAATTATTATAAGAGGCAATGAAGTAAAAAGCTATTTTGCAGTTTAACTCAAATACATTATTTTTTATTCAAATTATTATCACATAGATAGCTTTCTGACGTCAATTTTAAATCAACACACATCTTCAACATTAGCCTAATATTATTTTTATAGTTAAAACTATTGACTTCTATCTACAATATAATAGGTTCAATAACATGTATAAGTTGTATAAGATTTAATAAATTATGTGCGGAACCCTTATGTTATTTCCTAAATGCCACTTGACAGGTTTTTTTGTATTTATCCCTTGGAAAGCAGTTTCGGGGAGAGTTTATTGCTTTTCAATAGTAGTGGTTTTTGGCAGTGGTAATTTTTAGCCCTACGGCGGACGAGCGCTAGCGTAATATGTAAATGAAAATACGAAAGTTTGCCAAGCACGCCATGTTTAACCCGTCCCATGTCTGTGGGTCCGACGTCGGACCCAAACATTTTTATACGTAGAGAGTCTGTGGGTCCTACGTCGGACCCATAAGCATAGTGCCGCCATTGGTTGGGCGGTTGTGCAGGCGCGTTTCGTTCTACCTCACGTTTTATATTTTTTATAGACTTATTGTACTGTTGGGATGTCACTTAATTTTTTGGAGTGTGGTTTGGGAAAAACGAAACGCAATAAAAAATAAAAATGTGGTTCGCGGGCAGTGCCGACGTGCGGCAATGGCGGCCGGTATTTGTTTTGTTATTTAGTTATTGTGGCGTAATTCTAGTGTTTAGAAACAAAGTATTGTTACTATAAAGTGATAAAATAAGAGCTTATTATATTATCGTGTAGTTAGTGTGATCTGTGAAGTGCAAACAGTGAAAAAAGTTAATGTGATTGTAAATTTCGTTCGAGGTCATGTCGGAAAAAACTCGAAATCAAAATTTGATTTGAATCAAAAAATTGATAATTCTATTTGAATATCAGGTACGTAATTTAGCTCTCATATAACATAATATCACTGTGGCAAATATTGTGAGCTTTCCATTGATATTTTTTTTATACCATAGGGTCAAACATAACCTCCACAAATAATTATTTTCTAAAGGTAGTCGAAAATAAAACAAATGACGTAATATTCCCAGACATTTGGGGCACTTTTTTGCGCGGGAGGTCGACACGAAACGGGTTAAGAACACAGACTGAAAGCTTAAGCTTGGATATTAAAAACAGTGAACATTCATAAAAATTATGATTTATTCTTACATTTTAGTAAAGGATGAGTAAGGGATGGGCATTTGGATAGACGGGAAGGTCAGTGGATCTAGGCAGTATCAGAGTTGTAGCCAAGAGAGGAACGGAGGTGTGTAGGCAGACAACCAGCACGTTGGTCTGATGACATTGTGAGAGTGACGGGTTCGCATTGGATCAGATTGGAATGTGATGAATGGCGTAATAAAAGAGAGGCCTATACCCAGCAGTGGTTTAATGTGGGCTGATTTGATTGATTGATAAGGCCACGCAGGCTTACACGTCTTTCATGGGTCATTGTATGTTATAATAATAAGATACCAAGCTATGTTTCAAAATCATTCGCCGTAGAGAAGATAGTGTGCTTGGGGGTCCTGCACTGCCCTCATCCAACGAGTTCCCGTCTCCAATCGTAGCTTCATCTTGTGAGGGGCCTACCCACGCTGTGCTTTCTGGTATGCGGTCGCTAGTCGAGAACTCTTCGGCCCCATCTGCCATCGGTTCTGCGAGCCATGCGCCTATTGCCACTTTCGCAATTCTTTAAACTATTATTATTATTATTTGTGGTAGGGCTATTGCAAGCAAGGGTCGTTATGTAACACGGAGACCAGCGCTGGTCCTTTGTGTTCGCCCCAAGCTCACCCATATTTTACGCATACCTCCGAACTTATGGTATTTTCTTTTCATCCTCGGGAATGCAGGTTTCCTCACGATGTTTTCCTTCACCGCCGAGCTAGTAAATGATAAATACAACCGTACATAAATCCCGAAGAACTTAGTGGTACAGGCCAGGAATCGAACCGCGTCCTCAGGATTGAGGCGCTAGCTCTCTTCCGTATGGGCTATCATCGCTCTCTTCTTTAAACTAAGGTCCGCTATATCTGATATTTCTGTGAATCTCCTCATTTCTGATTTGATCTCGCAGAGAAAAAGGGGAAAAGCCCCCTTCATTGCCCTTTGAGTGACTTTCAGCCTATTAATGAGGCCTTGAGTGAGCGACCACGTCTCAGTTCCGTATGTCATCACTGGCAAGAGACTCTGTTCAAAGATTATCGTACCTAGTCTTTTTCCTGCAGTTAATGTTTTCTAACTAAAATTTCCCATCCCCCTCTAAACATTTAAATCTCTACCTCATCCTAGAAGTTGCTCTAGGCTATCTCCACATAACAATCGTCGAGTGACAGTTACGAGCGAAGTTGCACCATTAGACGAGATTACTCGGACAGTTAAAATACTGAACAAAATCTATTGTTTTAGTGAATTCTTGAAGAGTTTGAATTGCAGCTATATTCGTTGTATATTTTGAATGGATTACCAGACATCTTTTTGTACTAGCAACTAATGGTTTCTTCTTCTTTCATGTCAGCATGAGATATATCATGACAATCACTCAAGGTAAGGTTTTTATAAAGAGTTTTTTGGTCAAAAGGCTACCCTTTCCACCCAGGCTTCTGTCTATAGCTTTTAAGGTGTAATAAAATATAAATAATTTATTTATTGATTAGAATTAATTAAAACAGTAAATCGGTCAGCACAAGAGTCGTCAAAAACAAAGATACAAAAACAGACATAAATCAGCAACATGCTTCGTCAAAACAATGAAATATAAGCTTAGGATCCAGGCGCAAAGGAGCCCATTATGCTAGCAGCGTTGCCATGTTGAATTGCTATGGCTAGCCAGTAATAAAATACCCTAGTTATATTTAAAGGGGTGGTTAAGATCATCAAACTGAACAACTTTCACTATGGAGACATAGAGGCAACAAAAAAAAAATCCGCTATACCATACAGGTAGTTTTGTATAAATATTACAGTATTGTACAAAATCGTGTATTGTGGTAAAGGTTTTTGAGTACTTCTTTGTACAAAGTTTGAACCATTTACTTATAAGTTGTCAAAACTACAAACCAATCATAAAGATTTTTGAGATTTTATATGGATTTATACAGATTTTAGTGAATTAGGCTTGTAATTTTTTTTATATATTGATAGAAATATTTGAACAGATTTTTGACCTTAGTTCCTGGCAACACTGCTTATTACACACTACTTAAATTTTACAGAAGAAGCGGACAAAACAAAGTTTGATAACTATAGGCATACATTTTTATAGGCCTAAATCTTTTCCTCGCATCAGGAAAGTATAAAATAATCAAAAAGAGGGCAATTTCCTTAAATTTCACAATGATCCGAAGTTTAGAACAAAAATTTTTTTCTCTTTCAGTTATAAAATGTGCTATTATTCTCCCATAGCCCCGAGCGGGAAAAACGACTCAGACGAGCCAAAAGACAACGAAACGAAATTACTATTATTTCGGATCTTTAATTGTTTTTTAGTTGTTTGTGTGTCATTTTCTGCCATGTCTTTCTTTCGAATATATAAAATTTTCGTGTTCGGTGTTTGAAACAAAACTCCTCCGACTCCGACGGCTTGATCGAATTTTGGGAAAAATAGGAAAAATTTGCCAGCATACATATTCATATTCTCACGCCGGTCTCCCACTGGGGTAGGCAGAGACAACGGAACGTCACCTGCTACGATCCTGAAAAATCTCTCTAGCTTCTTCCACATTCATTAGTCCTTTCATGCATGCTCGTCGGTTTCGGGTAGATCTCAATATCCATCGATTTAAAAAAGTTGAAAAAAAGCCAAATCAATTATTAAACGGCTATAGGTACATCTTCACGAGATCATTGGTGACCGTAGAGCTGGCTGGCAGCTTCCTTGGCCAACAAATTACCTTGACTATTCAATAGAATAGAATAGAATAGAATAATGTAATGGGGTAAGCAGCATATGTGCCAGCATACTTGGGACCATTGCTTGTGTGGGTGACCCACCCGATGACGTTTCTTATTTTGATTTAATTTAAATTTTTGATTAAGATTAAATTGTTTTTACACCTGTATTATTCTGTTGTTTACATTTTTACTACATTAATATATTAAAATAAACAAAGTGTTGAATAATTAAATGAAAATTAAAAAACAAAAGCAGAATTGACTGACTCTAAAAACTTGACATGTGCATTTCTGGTTCTTATTATAGGTAGTAATAATTATGACATGTATCTTATTTGACTCTGAATTCTGTAAAAATGAAATAATGTAAACTTAAACTCTCTCTCAAATATTGCAGTGTGAACTATAAACAATGTATTTAGATTTAAGACAACTATCATCATCTCAGCCGATGGACGTCCACTGCTGGACATAGGCCTCCCCCAAAGATCGCCATAACGACCGGTCCTGCGCTGCCCTCATCCAACGGGTTCCCGCCGCCTTCACAAGGTCGTCGGTCCACCGTGTGCGGGGCCTACCCACGCTGCGCTTTCCGGTACGCGGTTGCCACTCGAGAGCTTTTCGGCCCCATCGGCGAGCAATTCTTTGGGCTATGTCAGTTACTCTGGTTCTTCTGCGGATCTCTTCATTTCTGATTCGATCTCGCAGGGAAAGACAACTATGTGGCTATGCAATAAATGACTATGAATTAAGAAAATAAAGTCCATAAATAATTTTACCGTCCTTGGTTCTCAAATCTAAGTTAGGTAATCCCAAGCCATCGAAACTCCCGCATTTTTGCATCCCCAAGTAAAATGAAAGTCGCTCGTCTGAGCCTACCCGGCACTCGTACCTAGGGGCCACAGCACAGCAAATTGGCAAAGTTTGAATGATCGCAAGACCTTTTTCCACTTCAAGATTGTTACATGGCCCTTTCGTTTCCGGGTTAACTTAATTTTGAATCTTCACTGATTTTATACAGTGTTACAAAAATACAAATAAACATTTAAGGGGGTGGTTTAGACCATCAAACTAAACAACTTTCACTATGGGACCAACATCGAAATCGCGGAAAAAAAATCGGATGTTCAATTTTATTTAGTTTTTTTTGTTGTGTTCCATACAAATGTACGGGAGAGCAGATTTTTTTTTCGCGATTTCGATGTTGGTCCCATAGTGAAAGTTGTTCAGATTGATAGTCTAAACAATCCCCTTAAAAGTTTTAAATATTAATTTTTAATTTTGTAAGACCCTGTATTGAGTTTCATTTTTAAATTTTCAACGAGTACAGGTACTTAGGTAGGTACTTCTCAATATGCTGACGGTTTTTGAAGTGGATGATAAGAACAAGAAACTGAACAACTTTCCCTATTGGACTGACATCGAAATCGCGACAAGAAATCTGCCGGTCCATACAAAACTGCAAACCTACTCAACACAAAATATACTCCCATAGAGAATTTCATCATTTTAAAACAAACTTCAGCATATTATAAAAGATCCTATACAGGGTGTAAGTGACAGCTTAGCAAATACTGAAACGGTGAACCCAGGGCATCAAAATGAACAACTTTCACTATGGAGCCTACCTCAGGAAACGCGAAAAAAAATCAGCTGTCCCATACAAAACTGCGGTTCCTACTCGACTTTAATGTATGGGACAGCTGATTTTTTTTCGCGTCTCCTGAGGTAGGCTCTATAGTGAAAGTTATTCAGTTTGAGTCCCTGCAAGTTTTTGCAACCAATTAAAAGGAGGGAAGCCTACCTTGTTCATATCCTGAGAAATGAAATGAGCGATACCAACTGCTCCAGACTATAATAACGGGCAAAGTGGAGAGGAAAGAAGCGTTGGTAGGCCACGAATGTCGCTCGCGAACCTAGCCCTGTACCCAGACTTTCGATGTTCGATACATCGTTAGCGTTTTGGTCCGAATTTCATCATAATAGAGTTGACATTAAAACGAAAACGTTTACGCAATTGCGAAGTTTGAATGTCCGGATAGAGGCCCTGAAAGAGTGGACAGGCATCTCCAGCGTCGAAGAGCTGTTTGGTATGGCAAAAGAAAAGCAGGGATATGCAGAGCCGACTGCCAACCTCCAGTACTGGAGAGGAACCCGAAGAAGAAGATTCTGTACCAAAAGATCGGTACCGAAAAGTAGTAGAGTTTGATCTAGAATTAAACATTTTAACGGGTTCTTACCGCGTTTTGGTATATTTGAGTTCCCGATATTTTGGCAGTGTTACAACTGCCATGATCACGGGATGACTGAGGAACTGCAGGTAGATTTTTAAGAGAAGACAAATCTGTCTACCCTCACTCTTCGTCGTTTGCTCTGCCCACCGCTATCAGAACTCACTCGATTGTCATTGTCACTTTTGTCACTTGGCCCAGCCTGACAAAATATACTGACTGTGTCACTCCGACGTTTGTTCGAACCCGAGTATGACGGTGAAGGACTAATACCTATAACCACTGGATTCCACGTACTTGAAAATTTCGATGTTTCTTAATTTCAATCGCTTCCCTCACCATTCTTGGGTAGTAATGGCCCGTGGTTTGTGCAACTCAATCCAATGGTCAGAGCCTCGAGAAGATGTTGTACGATGGCGGACTTTTGAGGGTCATTGTTTTTCACCGCCTCAATGTGCCATTAAAATGTTTAATTCTAGATTAAATAATAACCGCGTAACTCTCTCTGTATTTTAGAGTTTGGTACCAAATTGCAACTTCTGGACCCTTAAGACAGTTCATTTACTGGTTTTGTTGACCTACCAGGGAGGTTCGTCAGCAGTAGAAACTCCCTCAGTACTAAGCAGATCACACATTTCGATAAAAACCTTTTCCTCTACGGAATAGGGATTGTGACGTTTAAATAATTTGCCATATCCGGTTTGTGAACGGAAAGTTACTCCCATATTGTTTAGAAATAATTAATGGGAGAGAGATACGTAATTGCAAAATAATAATAATCTGTTGTGAGAAGCAAATGTTTAAGGTGCGAGTGACTGTTGTGGACCACTTTAAAAATTAGTTACATAAAAATTTTGTTTAATTTAGATTTTGATTCATAAATAATTTGTGGTATGTAGAGAAACAATAAACGATCTAGGGTTTTTTTCTTTGCCTACTTATATAGGGAGTAGTTACGCGTGTTATTCTACTAACAAACGTTTCTGCCACTTTTTGCGGGGGGCGAGGTAACATGAAATCCGCAACTTTGGATTTTATTCCCCATAATTTTAGATGCTAATTTTGAATGTAAAAAATCTACCGCAAGGCCAGTCCTTATTATAAATAGTCAAAGGTTTTTTTTGTTTGTTTGAGTAAAGGGCTCCCACACATAACTGCGAATTCGCACCGCATCGCAAATATCTGCGAGCGCTCGATGACCTTATTACGATGACTTATGTATGATTTTCGCTCGCAGATATTTGCGATGCGATGCAATAATTGATATATGATTCATAGTTCTTTTTAAGTACCACTAAGTAGGCCAAGTACCACATTAACTAATGTTCCATTACTGAAACTATAATAATCTAGGTACCTATAGTTTGTAATAGTCTTCTTCTATCGACTTGTTATCGTGGCGAAGAGAATTACCAACCAGCGTTAAAGGCTTGGTAGCCAGAGTGCGATTCAGTACGTCACTCGAGAACTCTCCACGTGCTCCTCATAGTTTGTGATAATGTTAGGTTAATAGTTTTTAACAAAGAGATTATACCTAAAAGCATAGAAGGAGCCATACCATTGCAAGAATGTCCATGTCCATTTTTGACGTTTATGTTTGAGTGTGTGGTGTCAAGTAGTATGGACAAAAGATACCAACTAGACCAAAGTGATATCTGCCCTAATGTTTACGGTCACTTTTCACACACTAGCACAAAAAAAGTGGACAGCAACATAATAATGAATAGCAATATAAACAAAAATATCTATAGTTCCATCTCCTTCTACTATTAAAGGTACGTCATAAGAAAAAATAGACTAACTACAATCGTAAATTGATGCGGACCCTATGGTTTAGAATAAAAAGATCCTTCCTCTGAGGTTTTTAATAGGAAAATTCAGTTTCGTTCACGTTACGGCAAAGTTATAGTAGTAACAAGTGCGTTCCCCACCCCAACAAAATACCTGGATATATTTGGATGTTCTAATACATAACATAACACATACTTTTTTTTTTTCTAGCGTATTTCATCCCACTGCTGGGCAAAGGCCTCCCCTTTATTCTTCCAACCATCTCTATTCTGGGCAAGCTCTGGCCACTTGTCGTCAAAAGCATCCAGATCATCCCGCCACCTCTTCCTAGGACGACCCGGGCGCCGACGACCGTTTTCTGGGATCCAGGGCGTAACAATTTTTGCCCACCTCTCCTGGTGCATTCGACAGACATGGCCGGCCCATTCCCATTTTAACACATACTTAAAGTTAGAAAATAATTTTCAATCAAACTTTATGAATAAATTACGTACCTATTATGCACACATAATAAATGTGCATAATAGGTACATCATTATATGTCTCACGCTCTCACGGGGCGACCAAAGTCTCGTGTTTATGTTTAAATTAAATGTAAACAAATGTCCAAAACGGGTACGTTTACCCTACAATTTGGCACTCGCTATACCCAATGGTGTTTGTTTTCCGTTAATTAAATCTGTGATGTGATGCTCAGGATAATAATTATATATTAATTAATTACGTTGTTTTTTTTTTCGCATACTGCTGAAACATCATGAGGAAATCCATATTATACGTGCTTGAGTTTCAAGGCATAATTACGTGTTCGAGTCAGTTGTCCACGTGGCTCTCTACATCACGTAAGGTAAACCGAAGCAAGTGTGACGCAGGTGCAAATGTGACTCTTGCTAATAGCACCGCTCAACGTTATTATACCTTAAGGTGGTTGCAGAGGGGTCAATTTTATACAAAACTTTGACGCACAATACGCGTAGACGGTATTAATAACTTTGTATATATGGAAAAATAGTTTAGAAAATCTAGATGCCCCCGTAACAAATAAAAATTTTGTATGAAAAAAGCCCCGCAAAAAGTTTAGTAGAATTACACGCGTAACTAGTCCCTATATAAGTAGTCAAAGAATCTCTATAATAATTTATAAATATTGCTGATTTTTTAAATCGCCGTGCGTTATGGTGATTCTACCCACGCTGCTGTACGTACCTGCATCTTTATGAAATACTATACCTAAAATACAATTAAATACAATATTCTTTATTTGCACACCAAAAGGATACAAATTGTGGTCTTATCACTAAAAGCGATTTCTTCCTAACAACGAAAGGCCGGGCCGTAAAAACAATTTGTTAAGGCAGTGAAAAACTAGAAAAAAAATACAGTCTACCTGATAACGAATCTCCTATATCTTAGCACACGACGCAAATAACACGGGTGTTATAAGTTTGACGCCATGTCTGTCGGTCAGTGTGTCTGTGGCATCGTCACTTCCGTACGGGTAGACCGATTTTGATGCGGCTCTTTGTAATCGAAAGCTAAGTTTTGTGAAAGTGTACCTAGATTTAAAATTTAAAATTTCATGACTATGTTTCATGAAAATCGGTTCAAAAATTGTCAAGATAGCTACCGTTTTTAAAATGTATTCTTTTTATTCTTAATCTAGTAAAAAGGGTACCTCGTTTATAAAATTAACTTTCAATTCTCCATCAAATTAAGTTTTGAGCTAAATTTCCATATTATTCCTCTACAATATTAATAAAGATGTCACTTTCACAAAGTCCTAAACAAACATCAAAATAATCAACATGTTTTAATTAGTTAATCCAATGTTTTGTTAGGATTACGTCTCTGTCAACCCCACAAATGGGATACCGTGAGGATTTAGTTAATGGATATAAAATAGTTATGTTTTGTTAAACTAACGTATAATGTATAAAGAATAGTTAGTTTACTCCGGTCTGTGTCCATATTAGCAGTCGTTTCATAATACAAACTACGAATAAGTAATCTATGTACGTACAACATGATTACACAGGGTGGAATTGATATCATTAGCATCATTTTAAACTAAAAGTCAAACTGAACAACTTTTACCATGGGAGCAAACCGATCGGAGCAAATAAAAAATCTGTTGTTCCATACTAAACTGCAATATCGACGCGCTAGTTTGCGACTCAAATATATGCAACAGCTGATTTTTTTTTGCTCCGATCGGTTAGCTGCCATAGTAGAAATTGTTCAATTCGATGGATAGACTCTTAGTTTAAAAGGATGCTAACGATATCAATTTCACCCTGTAGATCAAAATCTACAGTATACTGTAGTTTTTATAACAACAAATAAAATCCGGTCAAGTGTGTGTCGGGCTTGCGCTAAACGTCCCGGAGAAAACACAACTTTTTGTTAATATTGTATAGTGATACGAATCCGTCCGTGCGCGAGCCCGACTCGCACTTGGCCGGTTTTTATACTGTGGTATTTACAGGTCCAAGAGTCTCATGCTCAAATGAGCAAAATTGTGAGTATTGTGTGGGTACAATGTACATAGAGAAAAAATTACACGCTCCCCTAGGGTATTGTCATATTGTGACACAAATCGTAATCGAGGTAAAAGATAAGAAAATCAGCGAACCATTTCATTACTCATATTACGCTTTATGTAACGAATATGTCCTTTATATTCTGTAACGTTAACATTTCCTGAAGTTTAATATAAGAAGAGCTCAATAAAATCTAAAATCGTCGCTTGTATGGGACTAACACATCGCTAAAGGAGTTGCCTTTGTCAACTTTTTTTTCGAGTATATGTCCACCATGCGCCGGCGCCGGGACGGGAGTTTCAGGAGTGAGTTCTAATAATTTTGTTAGAAGTGGGAAGTATTTATTAATTGGACTTTTAAACTGTAAGCGGCACCATTTAGTGACAAAAAGACTATCTGAAAACATATTAAAAAAAAGTTCGCTACGCTACATAGAAATCAAAGTTGTTAATCACTTGCGGTCCCCGACACATTAATAGATCTAAAATATCTTATAGAGAGTTAAAAAGTAAAACATACCTCTCTAGCTTCCTCCACATTCATAAGTCCTTTCATGCATGCTCGTCGGTTACGGGTAGATCGTAGCAGGTGGCGTTCCGTTGTCTCTGCGTACCCCAGTGGGAGACAGGCGTGAGAATATGTGTGTATGTAAAAGTAAAAGAAGTACATTTGCTTACATCAAATATAATAGGTGACCGAATTATTTTTCACTTTTTAAATGTTTGTTTTTGGCGTTGGGGGTTTTTTAAATTTGTAATTTTATGATAATAAAAAAAAATCTTGGACATTGTTACACAAATTATCTAGTCACATTTAAAGTACCTGGACTGCGATAATGATTGCCATAGTTTTCGTTTTATTAGCCTTGGTCATGGATTCTATGAATCGGTTAGTCCTATTTAAACGTTTTCCTTATCTTCGACGGTACGTAACACTTGAACGAATCCGGTCTCAATTCCGTGCTTTGGAATTCCAATATCATTTTGAATGCGAAATGAAAATTCTAAAATGTATACTCGTAATTTAGAGTATTATTCGACAAGTCGCAGACGACTGTATCGACCTGATTTTGTTAACTATTTATTTGGGAATAGAAAGAATTTATAATGAAAAAGAATTAAAGAATTAACGGGGCGGGCCGCGTACTGGGGGCGACACGGCGCAGCACGCGCCCGGTACGTATTAAGTAAGGTTGAGGCAATTAGCTTAAACGAGTGTTACAAAAGTAGTCTAAGTGTCGGCTCTAGTAGCTACCTCAATGTTAATTATACTTTTTTTGGACTAGTACCACAGGATATTTAATATGACTTCACAAAGCAGACAAATACAAATTTATAAAAAACCAGCGTTAACCCGCGACTTCGTCCGCACAAATTATATACCAGATTTTAAGTCAGATCATAAGCTATCAAACAAAAAAAGTTTCATCAAAATCGGTTCAGTACTTTTTGCGTGATACACGTTCAAACAAACAAACAGACAGACAAAAAATCAAAAAATTTATAGTATAGAATATTTAATATTACTTTATGCAGCAGACAAATACAAATTTATAAAAAACGAGCGTTAACCCGCGACTTCGTCCGCACAAATTATATACCAGATTTTAAGTCAGATCATAAGCTATCAAACAAAAAAGTTTCATCAAAATCGGTTCAGTAGTTTTTGCGTTATACTTCAAACAAACAAACAAACACCCAAACAAACAGACACACAAAAAATCCAAAAATTAATAGTATAGAATATTTAATATTACTTCATGCAGCAGACAAATACAAATTTATAAAAAACGAGCGTTAACCCGCGACTTCGTCCGCACAAATTATATACCAGATTTTAAATCAGATCATAAGCTATCAAACAAAAAAGTTTCATCAAAATCGGTTCAGTAGTTTTTGCGTTATACTTCAAACAAACAAACAAACACCCAAACAAACAGACACACAAAAAATCCAAAAATTAATAGTATAGAATATTTAATATTACTTCATGCAGCAGACAAATACAAATTTATAAAAAACCAGCGTTAACCCGCGACTTCGTCCGCACAAATTATATACCAGATTTTAAGTCAGATCATAAGCTATCAAACAAAAAAGGTTTCATCAAAATCGGTTCAGTAGTTTTTGCGTGATATTCGTTCAAACAAACAAACAAACACCCAAACAAACACACAAACAAACACACAAACAAACAGACCGACAAACGACCGACAAAAAATCCAACAATTGGTGAAATGGAATCAGGGACACCTGAAAACCATATCTCAACTTTTTTTTTTGTTAATATCTTCAATGTACAGACAAACTTCCTGTTACAGTTTTATAATAGTATAGATAGATAGATGTGAACCGCCATTGTTATAAATTTAAGTAATACTACAGAAAACATTTTTTTTTGGCCGTTACATCTAACAGGGACTTATAACGGATGTGGGTGATTTTCAAAATCCCTACTCTTTTCAATGATCCGTATTTTTTCGGATTCAAATAAAATGTTCTTCTTCTTCTTATCTTGTGGACAGAGATCTGGTGCCAGAGTTTTTTCAGACCGCCTTACGGCCTCTGAAGTAGCCGGGACCAAAAGCTTAACGTGCCATCCGAAGCACGGAATCATTTTTCTTTTCAGACAATCAGGTGATTCAGCCTGCAATATCCTAACCAACTGAGGAAAAACGCACAAAGTGAATAAAAATGTTGATTAAACTACTTACAAACATTTTCATAAGCACGTTTCTTTTCACACGTAACCGTGGTGGTCCAGTGACGAGTAACCTTGCCTGCCGTGCAGGAGACGATGGTTCGATCCCCGGCGAGGCCGACTCGTACCAATGAGTTTTTTCGGAATTCATTTACGATTTGTAACACCGCTGGCTTTTCAGTGAAGGAAAACATCGGCATCCTAAGGAAACCTGCGTGCTTCAATTTCGAGGCCACTGTCAATTACTAGTGGCGACGATCTCACTCCCATTCATCACACTGGACAGAGTTTCGGTACTAGTGAAACGTGGATGTTCTGAGGTATGAAAATATATCTGACCCCCTCGGGGAATATAGTCGTGAGCATATGTTTAATTATGCTTTTCACACGTAGGTAATGACCGTGACATTATTTTTTTTAAAATAGCTAATACGGGCTTTGTGACAAAATGCATAGCAAAAAGTATATTTTAGTAAAAACATGTAAAAACTCTCACATATCACCGCGTCAAGGCCTTCCCTGCCGGAAGTGTGGGAACAGGATGCCGGCTTATCTACTTTCCTTCTTCTCACCCGTCTACGTTATAGGAGAAAGCGAATATTACCAGACCCGCGCTTGACGGTGGCCGGTCACGTATCTTCTTCTCTTGGGCTTGCACGTCGCTCCGCCATTTTGTAACGGTATAATTTGTTATTTACCATACAAATATTCTTGACATTATATCACTTAGGTGTTATATTTGACACTGGCAGAATTGCTACGCTATTCGCTATAAGTGTTAAGACACATTTGCCGACGGCGACCGACGGCGGGGACAAACAAAAATGACATTATGGGAACCCGTCCGCCGTCGAATTGACAGCTCGCCAATTTTGCAACCGATGTTCGCGCTTAGAGAATTGCACTCCTGCATACCATCGACTGAGGCAATTTAGTAACACACATACCCCCCTACACACACATACGCCCCTACACACACTCCTCACCCCCTCCCCCCTCCACAAACACACATACACGTACTCACCCGCACACGTATACAAACACACAAACATTGCACCTCTAGATTAATAATATAATTTTCTAATACCTTTTTTTTAGGTTTTACAGCCGTTAAAGCCTTTTTCAGTCACCAGTCTCCACAAACATTATTCACTGTATGAATTTGTATAATTAGAATGTTTGCTTGTAAGTTTGTGGTGATAATAAATTATTATTATTTATTTTTTTTTTTATACGCTGAAGAAGAAATTCGGATGCGTATAATGTGTAGTCTACCAAACATTCCGCATTGTGCACGCGTCCCTGTGTGCATCTTTGAGGGTAGGCCAGTGCTCAGCAGCGGGACGTATCTAGGCCTTTGTTTATTTATTATAAGGACTGGCCTTGCGGTAGCATTTCCCCACTGCCACGGTATAAGAACAATTGATCATGTGCATTTACACTCAATTTTATACCTTATCACTAAACGAGACAGCCTTTAAGTGCGAAACAATAACTACGAACTTATGACGTTTGGGGTTCACACGAGACTACGTTCATGATTTTTAACATTCAAAATTAGAATCTAAAGTTATGAGCAATAAAATCCAAAGTTGTGGATTTCATGTTACCTCACCCCCCGCAAAAAGTGGCAGAAATGTTTGTTAGTAGAATATCACGCGTAACTAGTCCCTATGTCCCTAAGTAGTCAAAGATCTAGGCCGATTGAATTGTATATTGAATTGTAATTGTGTAATGAATTGTATTGTACTGGTAACTTGTGCAATTATACTTTCAAATACAAATATGTTTATTCAATAAATTCGGTTCTGATACATGCGGTGATTAAATCATAAATTACAGATTTATTTTTAAACGAGCGTTAACCCGCGACTTCGTCCGCACAAATTATATACCATATTTTATTTCAGATCATAAGCTATCAAACAAAAAAAGTTTCATTAAAATCGGTTCAGTAGTTTTTGCGTGATACTCGTTCAAACAAACAAACAAACACCCAAACAAACACACAAACAAACAGACAGACAAAAAATCCAAAAATTGGTGAAATGGAATCAGGGACACCTAAAAACCATATCGTAACTTTTTTTTTGTTAATATCTTCAATGTACAGACAAACTTCCTGTTACAGTTTTATAATAGTAATAGATTATTGAATTATCTTCTCACACAGACCAAACACCAAAGTCGTATACATGTATACTTGAGCAGCCATTTTATAACGTCATTATTGTCTCTTGATGGTTTCTGATATAATAATTACTAACATAATTTAACCGAACTTGAGTATACTTACGTAATTAGTGGGTATTTTAGGAAACGCTATAAGCCTAGTGGAGCTTCGGGATTGGAAAACATCGTTAATTGTAATTTGTCTATTCTTTGTGTTCAAATATATTTTATTATTATATGTCTTTTCCTTATCTCGGGACATAAGTGTCCCGGACCTTTGGAAGGCGTGCGTAGAGGCCCGTCAGACAATTTGATCTAAATAGTAATGTGACACCAACCGGCAACTATCCCAGTATACACTATAGAAGTGCATCCAAAACAGCCCCCGGTCAGTGTAGGACTATTGTAAGGAGTGGAAAGAAACAAAATCTGGGCTATTGGGGTGGGGTGCTAATGGAACAGGTAACTAGGTTTTGAACGGGAATATGGCGCCTGCCTGACTAATGTATAAACACGGAAAAAATGGCAACTCAAAATGAATGGGCCCCCGACAATGGCCGCTCGCACGGAGCGACAAGGGGGCAACATTTCCTGAGCGGCTTAGAGTGGAGAGGTGCTTCTGGACTTTAAACGACCATCACTTCAGTCTCCAACGGCTAATCAGGTGCCCACTCGCCACTTACGCAACACATCCACTCTTCGAGCATATAGCTCTTGCGACTCCAACCTAAGGCCGGCCAATTAAGGCAAGCACAGAGGTGGGGGATCTGATCCTCTTGGGGTCCACTCCGACCGGCCAGTAAAGGCAAGTCGGAGACGAGGATCAGGGTCTTCACCCGGGAGCACTCGGGCCCGTGGTGTCGCCACTCACCAACAGCTCGCCACAAGCTGCCCTGCGGGTTTATTATTATTATTATTGTATCTCTTTAGAAGGTTTGGGTGGGGACACAGGTCCAACACGTAGAGGCCCCTTTGAGACACTTTTATCTGAATGCGATGGGATGCACCATCCGTGGTCTATCTCTGAATTAATTATGCAAATGAACCAGAAGATACCACGTTCGGTGCAGAGACTATTGTAGGAAGGACAAAATAAAACTCCTCGGGTTATGGGAGTGAACTTGGTGGACCGGGAAATCTGGGTTATAGCGGAGAGACTCGGGACGCCTGCCGTAACAAATGTCTCTGGTTTGTCAAAAATGGCAGACGGTGACTTGCCAACTCATTTAATGGGCCCCCAAAAATTGCCGCTCGCAAAGTAGCGACAAGGCGGCAACATCTAGTGAGCGGCTAAGGTTGTAGAGAGGTGAGTGGGCGCCAGTTCCCGGTGCTAAGCGCACCAGTCAGCAGGCCCCCGGCGTTATGACATTTTACACTTCCAACCTGGAGCATAGGTTCCGCTCTTGCGACTCCACTCGTGGCCGGTTAAGGCAGTTATTATTATTATTATAACACTTATCTTATCTTATCTTATCTTAAGCAACGTCAGGTTCGGTCAGTCTTTGGTTGGGTGACAGTTTTAGGGAATTTCATAAGCGCCTCGGTGCTTATTAAGGCACGTTCAGCAGTTGGTCCGACACGATCGGCGGTTATAGTTAGAATGGTATTTCATATCGAGGGTCTCCATACTTCAAAAGGCACGTTAAGCAGTTCCGGGACAATGTTGTCAGAAATATAGCAGTGTAACTATTCGTTAAGTGGATATAACCGTTAATATTCAAAATATAATTAAACATAGTTTGTATGGAGCCAAGCAAGAGACCAATAAAAGTCAATGTTTGTAGACTTAAAAATTTCAATAAAAATCTTAAATTAATTCTAGCATTGAGACCGTATATTTAAAAGTAAATCTGACTAATCACATACATAGAGATTTGTATCTACTTAGGAACATCTTTAAAAAATTGTATTTTTCAACATATACTTGCTCGTAAAGTGGCTCTTATTTCACCGCTTTTAGGTACATAATGCAGCTTATAGAACACGAAATGAGGTAATGAATGTTACTTTTTTTTCCTATAGTTTGTATTTAATTCTCAGTAAAGAGTTTTTATGTAAAAAAAAACTTTTTTCTGAAAAAAATAATCTGTTTTAGTTTAAATATGATCAATAAACGCTTCATTGCATCAAAAAATTTATTTTAGTCAACAAATTAACATTAATTTGTATTATAAATAGCCCGCTCGCCCTTTGTACATGTTTTCTCAACTGTATGTATTTTTATGTCAGTGTGTACAATAAAGTGTTATAATAATAATAATAAATACATAAATATCAAGTTTATAACGAATTTAATATTTTATTGTTTGCAACAAAATATCGTTGTTTGAATGTCGGTTAACATGTTCGCGGACAGTAACCGGCTATAGCAGTGATAACAATAAAAGTTCTATTGTGTCTCGTTCAGTGTCCGCGAAAGTGTTAACATCATTGCCTCTTCGTCGAACTGCGCGCGCAGCTATCTCAACCAAAGGTACGAAACACAAAAAAAAAAGAAGCCCAGGGCCATTTTCCACAAATATTTATCTAAAATTGTTGTATTTTACGAAATTTTAATACTTTTCCTCGTAAGTATCTTATAAAACGTCGTATGTAACGCGTGAGCGTTGGTCATTACAGCCCTCGGCTAGTATGCATCACTCGCCTGGCGGCTCGTGCTGCAATCCCGCCTCGGCTGTAATGACCAACTTTGCTCACTTGTATCATAATGTACAAATCTTTAATTGGATAGTATCTATTAAAAAAATTGGATCTAACTTCGTTTGTAAGCAGCGAGCTCAGGCGCTCTGAAAGGACTGTAAAATGTTGTCTTAAAAAACAGATAAATTTTCTTTTTTTGAAGCCGGTCGTTCTGGAAAACCCTCGTTATTCAATCAAAACCTTCAAGATATTTTCTATTTCTCGGATTGCATCCCCCTCTCCGCATCGCCGGGGGATTATTTGGGTATAAATAAATTAATTCCGTTAGGAAGGGCGTTTGATGTATTTCCCCAGAGCTACACCCTGTATTTGTTTTTCCGTTTAATTTATTTAGAGACACGTAACGATTTGAATCTTATAAAGATTCTTTTTCTGTTAAAATGTTTAGGATGTAGATAAAGCGAGGTATGTCAGAACAGAATTGTCGCTTGTGGCAGGTCTTTGCCTACCCCCATGGGATAATGGCGTTAGCATGATGTATGTTTTGGATACTCGTAAACAAACTGAATAAAATCGGTGACGTCCCTTTTATTCTTCTTCTTCTTATCGTGTGGGCAGCAAGCCTTGGTATCAGAGTTTTTCCAAACCGCCTTACGGCCTCTGACGTGATTTTTTTACCACAAGAGATACCCCTTTGAAATTAGAAATAATTTATTTGCTTTTATTTTGTAGACTAATTCAATATAATTATGAGCTTGAAGCGCACTTATTAACCGTCAAATCTTTTTTGTGTGTGGAACGATGTTTTGTTTGTGTGTGTTTTAAATTAAAATCTACTTAGATACAACGTAAAACATTCTAGTATAGTCTACTAAAATAAAAGAGTTGTCACGGATATTTCATTTAATAGAAATTACTAGAAAATTTGTTGTAATAAATCGAATTTGTTTTATTTAATTAAAAATCTACTTTATAACTACAAGTAAAGTCTACTAAAATAATAGGATTGACAACTATGACAATGACATAATTTTTCTTTCGTGTATGTTATTTTTTGGTTTAGCGGGTCGTATATTATTGAGCTTGTAATTAAAACAAAATTAATAATATCAAAAGTATATAATTTTCTGTACAAAAAATGAATAATCCTAAAAACTTCTAAATAAAAAGATATGTATGTATATGTAAAATAAAATGAAAGACTTAATCTCAAAAATAGTACACAATATTTACAAAAGTCACGATTTCAACTACACAAAATGTATCAAGTATTATTACAAAGTTTTCAGGTACAAGATACAATTATTGAAAACTTAGGAAACTTAAAAATAAGCGTATAGACGAATTTTTAACGAGAATTATCAGGATACCAGCACGGCTCGGCTAGCATGCCACCCACGACAAAGCGAGAAAATCGTCATGCGCGCTCTTTTTGGCATATTTACATAAATAATTAGAAAGAAATAATTTTAAGGTTTTCTCGGGGGTGGCATTTGGTGTAGCGCTATTCATTTGACAGCCATTAGAGCCGTTTTGACAGATCGCTCAGACGTTAAAGGCTGTCAGTTACATGACTAAACTTGACTTATTAACAAGTCAAGTTTAGCGCGACACCTACACAGCATTACATTCAGCACAGTTGGATTGCAATGTAATTAGAAATGAAATTGGATTAGGAATGAAATAAGATGTTTTAACTTACACGATCGGGGCCACAGAAAATTATACCAGGTCATTATTATAATTTGTGCCAGGGGTTAGAAATGAAAAGTAGCGCTTTTGCTTCGGAGACGGCAGTCGCCACTTGTCTTTCCGCTCACGCTTTTACAACTACGTATGTCCTCTCGCTCGCACCATACCGCGCGCCTTACGGTGTGTTATGCAAATTATTGCATAACCGTGTGGCACGCGTTCCGCGCCTACTTTGCACTTCTAACCCCTCTTATAATGTTCTATGATCGGGGCCCTGTGCGCAAATACTTGCGCAGTAGAATCACTTATACAGGGTGAAATTGATATCATTAGCATCCTTTTAAACTAAGAGTCTACCGATCAAACTGAACAACTTTTATTATGGGAGCAAACCGATCGGAGCAAATAAAAAATTTGCTGTTCCATACTAAACTGCAATGTCGACGCGCGAGTTCGCGTCTCAAATGTATGCAACAGCGGATTTTTTTTGTTGCTCCTATTGGTTTGCTGCCATAGTAAAAGTTGTTCAGTTCGATGGTTAGACTCTTAGTTTAAAAGGATGCTAATGATATCAATTTCACCCTGTAGGTGTAAAAAAATATTAAGTGGGCCTGGGTTTATTACCATCTCAGATTATCATTTATAATTTGAGCCACCACCTGGGAGACTATTGTGAAAAATTATTTTGTGTAAAAAGAGAAATTGCGTTAATTTGATGTTCGTCTTTTTGCGGTGTCATGTTATATTACGCCACTTGCAAATTTTACTCCAGAGCCACCTTCAAGAATTTATTTTGTGTCAGATACTTACTACACCATTTATTAATGATTTTTTGAATATTTATGTTAATATAATTCCCAAGTGTTTCAAAAATGAGCAAAGTAGGTACAAGTACAACATCGTGTAGTTTTTTTTTTCATAATGACACGTTTCAGGGTTTTATTTTGGAGCAGCCGTACAATATGTAGAGTTGTAGAGTTTCTGGCCGCATCTTCTCTCAACGAAACACCTTCCGACGCGGTGGTAGACTCAAAAAATGACGTCAAAAAGCTATCTATGTGATATTATTTTGAATAAAAAAATTTTTTTTTTTTTTTTAATTGAATTTTAGAGAGTGCACCTTACACTGTCGACATTAAGTTCATTATGATATGTACATTCCGATCGCTTCCATTCCATTCCGCGGCGTTGTAAATTGAGCCTATGGGTACATGAAACGATGGATACGATTCGATTCAGTCGATTTGATTGCCGATAGCGTTGCGGCTAACCCTACACCCTAAGATAAATTATATTTCATTATTCATTACACTAAAACATAAGTACTATAACATTTATAACACTAAATTCTTAGTTTAACGTCGTTTTTATACATAAAACAATTATTTACTATGCAGATATTTTAAAAATAAAATTGAATAGAAAATACTGAGCAAATAGTAATAATATGAATTTTATATGATATCTATGTCTTTTTAAACATATTAACGTCGTCACATAAGATCATCAAAAAAGATTTCTTAAAATAATACAGGGTGTAAGCTGTCCCTTACACCTCCGCAAACTGAAATGGTGAACTTATACCATCAAACTGATCAACGTTTACGGAGCCTACTTCAGAAAACACGAAAAAAAAATAGCTGTTTCATACAAAACTGTTGTACTTAAACCTACCAGACTTTTATCTAAAAGCAGTTTTATTTGCGTTTTCCTAATTAGGCTTCATAGAGCAAGTTGTTCAGTTTGATGGTCTAAGTTCACCGGTTCAGTCTGTGGACTGCTGTCCCTTACATCCTGTATTCTTCTATCGAGTTTTTTCATTTAAATATGAGTAGAAACAGTTGATACTGAAACGGTCGAGATTCCAGGTCGGACCTGGTTAGCGTTGGCATCGTGTTCTTCCTTCTTGCTTCTTCTTTTAGGTCCTAGAAGCAACTTCTGTAACTGACAAGCTGGCGCCTCTACGAACAGGTAGAGTGGCAGGGAAAACAGGTAGGTTGTGCAGACTATACCGGCGAATAGCATTATCTGTGGATAGAGATTCGTAGATAATTATTTATTTATGATTATACGACATTTACAAGCAGACTGTTGGAATCCGATCCGATCCGGGTCCGTTGTAGGTCGACTCGTACCAATGAGATTTCGGGATTTATGTACGATTTGTAACACCACTGGCTTTTCGGTGAAGGAAAACATCGTGAGGAAACCTGCATGCTTCAATTTCGAGGCATGTATTGTACCCACTGTCCATTACAAGTGGCGACGGGCTCACTCCCCGTCACACTGGACAGAATTTCGGTACTAGTGAAACGTGGATATTCTGAGGTTTCAGAATATCTCTGACTACCCCCTCGGGGAATATAGTTGTGAGCATATGCTATGCTATGCTATGCTATGCTGTTGAAATATATAAGGTCTAACAAAATTAGGTGAAACTATTTTAAGGGGATGATCAGACCATAAAACTGAACAACTTTCTCTATGGAACCAATAGTGAAATCGCGAAAAAAAAATCTGCTGTCCCATATATTTAGGTCGAGTAGGTTTGTATTAAACAGCTGATTTTTTTTCGCGATTTCGATATTGGTCCCATAGAGAAAGTTGTTCAGGTTGATGGTCTGATCATCCCCTTAAAATAGTTCACCTAATTTTGTTAGACCTTATATACGAAGATACCACGGGGAGGACCCCCGAGTGACGTAAGTGCTTCTTCTTCTTCTTCTTCTTCTTCGTGTCGACTTCAAATTCTGAAAAAAGTCGCTAAATAGTACCTTGCCAGAATCGGGCAACCGATACTGCACCGTCACTAGCGGTCATGATCTCCTCCTGCGTACAGGTGTTAGGGCACGCAAGACACGATGTGAGATGGGCCATCGTTTGTGGAGCTCCACATAAGCAAGTCAAATTTTGCGCACCCGACCATGACCACCTGACCATGTTGTCCTTACTGCGACCGACCTGGGTTCGAAGTCGGTTTAAGGACTTCCAGGTCGCCCAAGGTAAGTCATGTCAGGGTCTCAGACGGCGACACAAATGGAGTTGGGAGGGAAACTTTTTGTCGCCATAGAGTACACCTCGCTTGCGCTGGGCCAGTATTCGGTGGGTCGACACACTTCATAAAGCTGCGTCGGCTTGGTACTGAACCCTTGGGTTTCCTTACTATGTTTTTTTCCCCGAAAAGCCAGTTGTGATATAAATCGTACAAAAATTCCGAATAACTCATTGGTACAAGTCTGCCTGGCTGGACGGGGCTCGAACCATCGCCTCCTGCCCGGCAGGTAAGGTTACTCGCCACTGGACCAGCACGTCTTGTAGGTGTAGGTGTACGTGTAGGTGAACTAAGCCGGCAATATACACACGGCGACACATCAAGCTATACAAAACCAACATAAGCTGGCCGCGCGTAGGTCGAGTAACGTATAATGTCTCGCGGCCAGCTTATGTTGGTTTTGAGCTTGATGTGTCGCCGTGCGTATTTTAAACGGCACGCCTTCGGGGTATGGTAAGAACGGGTCGTAACAAGACGGGGGATAATGAGAATGGGGTATGCTAAGACGGATCCGATATGACTGGCGAAACCTGGGCAGTCAGCAAGTTTCTAAAGCTGGAGTGCTATTTTTGAATGTCACACTTTCTAATCCGCACTCAAATATTTTTAAATATTTTTTTAATTCCACACCTGTGACTTTAGCAACGAATTCTCTGACGCGGAGTCGATTTCCCTCTTCTATTGGCTCCAACCCATTCGTATTTCATCTTACCACTGGAAAGTTTGACGTTTGGAATCTGCTGAAGATTTCACTTTTTTTCTAAGTTTCTTTACCCTCAATGTTACACACTGTCTTTATAACCCATCGTTTTGGCAGCGAACTCTGATTTTAACTGTCACTATGAAACCATTCATTCGTTCGTTCGATTGCAAGAAAATAAGTAGTCTATAGTTTTGTTAGTTAGTACCAGCAAGCTGGCATAGGTATTGTCTATACACACATCATTCAACATAATGGCAAAGTATCTTTTCAGATTTTAAATGATTTTTTTATCTCGATTTTTGTCAAAATCGAAAGTCTATTTTGAAATCGCATTTGTTTTATACCATCCATTTTCACGACTTTCGTCTAGGAGATAGGTATTTTATTAAATTACAACCTGAATAAAAAAACCTAGGATTAAAATGCAAACTTCATAGCTCAGACATCGATAATTAGAAGCTGAAGTTAGAAACTTTTAATTAAATTTAAAAATACTATCTCACTGCATGAATGTGTAATAAACTGCAAAACTTTGTTGTTTGAATAAATTTTAGTTCATTTAGTTGTAACCAGCAGAAAGATGGATTATAAATTTTCTACGACCAATTTTGACGGAACTTATAATATGATTGGATTCAATCATGTGTAACGTCCAGCATAAAAAATAGGATTCTTCAAAGCGTCATATATCATGAAGTACTAACAGTAGGAGTATGATTTGCGGATATGTGTAAATTGAAATAATTGAAGTTTTGATTAGAGCCAAAACACGATTAAGACACATTTTCTCGATAGAAAAACAAGCCAAAGTAGCCTCCGTTTTTATTTATAAACGCTTGGAACTGCTAAACGGTGAATAATAGAAACACGAGATTTGATTTAAAAAAAGAGATTGATATTTTACAAATTTTGATAAGAGCAGAATTGGACTTACATAAATAGTACAATCACAATTAAATAAAGTTTGTTTTACGCTTGCGTCGTTTCAGGCGCGCGCGCCGCCCCATCTCTTTTTCTCTCAGGCAGTAATATAAGCTATCACACGCCCATTTCGCTTCAATTATTTTTCGACATAGGCCCTTAACAGTATAATTCTCCTTGCGTGTTTATTTATGTACTCGTAGGTAAACTACTTAAGTTTAAAACGGCTTTTATATTTCCTTTGAGAATTACGCAATTACTTACTATTTAATAATAACTGAAACTAAATATCGTAACGGATACCTACTCAAATTATTATAATGTTTTATTTTAGCTTATGTTTATATTAGTTTTAATATCTGTTATATGTCATAATGGTTTATAGAACAATTGTGCGGGATGCCCTTCGGCACCGTACCGTCAACCTGACAATGGAAGGCCGAAGACATACAGTCTGGATCTGGATAGTGGGGCCCTCGGCTTTTGAGATTTAACTGCACTAATATGCTTAGGTTAACCAAGCGAAATGAGCCCGAGATTTTGCTTATTTAAAAATACACAGAGGCTTATACCAAGAGCGAGCAAAGCGAGCTCAAGATTTTACTGCAATGTGACTCTGTCATTGCAAAAATCTGAAGGGATGCCGGGACCGGGGCTACATTCTTGCTTCCTCCATGTTAAGTGCGTGTATCTTCGTGCCCGGGGCTCTTGGGGCATTTTGCCAGTCTTGATAGCCAGTAGTTATCGGAAGACAGAGTTTTGTGGCGTGTTTTAGGAGAGGCGTATGTTCAGCAGTGGATGATGATGTTGAAGGTTAGGAAATATCCTGATGAATAGAATGATAATTATCATTCTTATATCAATAATACTTACAGCAGTATAATCAGTAGCATAGAAGGATCTCCTCATCTGACCGCCATATGTCCTCAGTACAGTGGCGTGAAGCAACATCGCGCAATACGACATTCTGCCGAGAGGCTGAAGCGGGCCCCATTCAACTGCACCTACGTATATTTCTGTGAAAAAAAAAACTTTTACTATCAGCAGATTCTCAACAAAGGGTGTTGGGCAAAGGCTACCTTCCGTTCTCTTCATGAGTTCCTTTTTTGCGCATCGATAGGACAGTTCTTAAACAAGCCATCAATTTCTACCCACAACCTTCTTCCAGGTATGCCTTGACGCAGATTTTGTACTTTTACTACATACATTTACTCACGCCGGTGTCCCATTAGGGTAGGCAGAGACAATTGATTGCTATCGACTATGATCCTGTAGGCCTTGCATGCCACCCCCGAGAAAACGATTAAAATCGAGATGTGTCTCCATCTTTATTATTTTACGTATGCCAGAACGAGCGCGCATGACGTTTTTCTCGTTTAAAACGCTTTATCGGGGGTGACATGCTAGCCGTGCTGACACACCTCTTTTGCCTTTTTTGCACAGTTATAAGTCGTTTCATACACGCTCGTCGGTTTCGGGTACATCTTGATCTGGCTCTTCTTAAGTACGCTGCCAGTTTGCTCCGCATACGTACGACTAGGGCGGCCTCTTTCGACTGTTGCACTCGCACTTGCTTTTATATATTTCATCCGTCACTCATCCTTTTCAATCCTTGTCTCTGCTGTCTAACTCTCTTTCATTGTTGACTCTTTCAGTCCACATCTTTCTCTAATTAAACTGTTCCGTATTCTGTCATTCAGAGTCACACCACACATACTGCGTAAAGATAGCATTCCGACAGCATTTAATCTGTATTTAGAGTAAACTTCATGCGAAAGAAGAAGAATAAGCATTTATTCTAGATTCATTCTTCTTCTGCCATACCTAGCCAACTTTCGCTGCATTACATCAAAGTTGGTGCCAGCACACCATCATGAATTTACCTTTTGGACCCGCTCACTTTCATACTCGTATCTTATTCATGTTCCTTTGCCATTTAGTAAAAATTGTAAAGCCATGATGGTCAAGTTCTAAATTTAGGACTTTTCAATTCATAAGAGGACCAAACCTAAATGTTTTGTTAGGGTACAAAAGCCTTTCTTAGTACCTGATAACGGACTAGTTTTGAAACGTCTACGTCTGTCCGTTTGTCCATCCTTCCGTCCATCCATCTGTTCCTTTTCTTTGTGAAAGGATCTTTGAAATCACTGACGAATACACAGTATTAACAGTTAAATAGCTTTGTATGAATAGCTTTATGAAAATCAAATGTCCGACGCACTCCATTTATGGAACAGCTGATTATTTTTAGCCATTTCGATATTGGTATTTCGTATTGGTAATGCAAATTTTTCAGTTTGACGAGATGTATTATAGTTTCCGCTTCCGCAATGACTAAAAATTTATACTGTACACAGTTGACATTGTCAAAGTGAACAACTTTCACAACAATAGAAGAAATCGCAAAATAATGCTTGTTCCATAGATAAAAACTTCAATTGATATTCGTCCAAAATAATTATATGGAACAGGTGATTTGTTTTAGCGCTTTCGATGTTGACTCCCTTGTTAAAGTTACCCAGTTGGATGTTCTGAACAGAAGCATCCCCTGGAATATGTTACGCATATTTTGATTTTATACACTGTACAGGATACATTTTTAATCAATGCGAAAACTATAACCATGAATTCTACTCATCACACTGTAACTTACAAGTCAACATGGAAATCGCAAAAAAAAATCAGTTTTATTGGCATTGTCAACATCAGAGATGACAATTGCCTGAAGGGATTAGATGCCTCTCACCCCACCTTCAGGGTTGCAGCTATTCTAAACCAACACAATATCTCAACTTACTATTAGCCCTGTAAAAGTATCCGACGATAAACACGCATATACATAGAGCGAAGAAGTTTTGATTGAGCGCGTTGAACACTGCCGCCTCGAAGGCAGTCGCCTCGCGATGGTGAAGGTCCCAGCCCATCAGGACTGCACCAGCCGCGATCGGGATGGACGCTATGAAGAGCAGCTTTAGGAGCTGAAATAGAAATATGTTTTACAGTCGGTTATACAGTGTAATGAGACCTGTTCCAATGGGATAGGAAAAGACAAGGTATTGTAGTAACCTGCTATACGATTCTATCACACTTTGATAGGTTTCATATTCGTAATACAATTAAAATATAACTACGTCATACGGAAGAAACTAAGAAAGAAATACACTTGGTAGATTGCTTTTTGTATTGCCTTACAGGGCAGGTTGTAAGCTTAAATGATTTACAAATATGGAACAGGGTGTTTCAGACAATCATACTGAACAAATTTTACTATGGGACAAATATTGAAATTGCGAAAAAGTCTGGCCCTGTACCAAGACTTTCGATGTTCGCAATATCGCCACTGTTTCGGTCCGTACTTCATTGTAACAGAGTTGACATTGGAACGAAAACGTTTACGCAATTGCGAAGTTCGAATGTGTGGGTAGAGGCCCTGTTCTTTCAAACATTTTGGTTTACTAACTATTAACATTTTCTATGGGACTAAAACAGGGGTGTGATATGCATTTAATTTTACATCCTATATTCAGTAAGAACCTTTTTTTTTCCTATGCTATGTTGAAAGCATCCAGGAGTGCGATTTTCAATCTCATTCGCTGAGCGTATAGTATTATATTATCTGTGGCTGAGCTAAGCAGTTGAAAATCTTAAAATTACTATAGAGATAGACTTTTAAAAATCGCACTCCTGAAGTATGATTTTTGAAAGTTAAATCAGCAGTAGATAGATTCATATCTCCATAGTAATTTTGACATTTTCAACTGCTCGAGCTCAGCGAATGAGATTCAAAAATCGCACTCCTGTTCTTTTTTTAACAGAGAACCCTTCTTAGAAGTAGGGTAGCATAAAAAAAAATACTTACAAGAGAATCTCTCAAATTCCATTTTTCCGACTGTGCCTTATGGTAAAAATAAGCAGTGAGAACTCCGAGATGGTAACCGGCCCAATTGCCCTGGGCGGATACGTAGGCGTGGTAGAAAGTGTCGTTGTAGCCGAATATGTCTCTTATGGATCTGGGAATAGAATGGGAATTTGAATAAGTGGATCAATGCGAGTAAATGTAGGTCAGGTAAGTAGAAGTGAATGGTGGGTTTACCTACTGGTAGCAAAGTTAACTAATCGCAATTTTAAGGTTTCGAGATGGCATGTCGGTGCTTATAAAGCTATGTAATAATGATAAAAGTCGAATTGGGCCGAACCCAGAGTACTAAATGAAATCGTCCACAGGTGTAAATCATAATTTAAATAGATAATTACAGTGTATGGTTACATGAGAACTTCACAACAATCTTAAAAACTATTTTGATAAAACCTTTTTTGTCTGAAAGCTAGATAATGGTATAATAATGTATCTCACTACAATCACGGGAACCCGTTTGGACGAAGACGCGGAAATACTCAAGTATTTTATATACAGGGTCCTTCTTAATATGCTGACACTTTTTTAAGGGAATGATCAGACCATCAAATTGAAGAACTTTCTCTATGGGACTAACATTGAAATCGCGAAAAAAAAATCAGCTGTCCCATACATTTGGTTTGAGAGCTGATTTTTTTTGCGATTTTGATGTAGGTCCCGTAGAAAAAGTTGTTCAATTTCATGGTCTAAATCACCCCCTTAAATGTACATTTGTATTTTTCTATCACCTTGTTTGTAGAATACAAACGTCATTGTCCCATAGCATAGGAGTAAGCAGTAAATAAGGCCCGCCACAGACACACGATATAACAATCTCTGATCGCTCACATATTTATATCGCTTCGCTCGGTTTAGGTTGATACACGCATCGCATTTTTTTCGTCGCTCCATCCTTTTCTGTCACTCAGGAACGTCATTTGCTAGAGCAAATAAGATAGACGGAACGCGATCGCGCGCGGCGGTGCTGCGGGGTGCGGTCGCGTTCAACCCTAATCATTTCTGGACAAGTAGCATTATCTACATCATGGTTATGTTCTCTTCTGATGACATCTCTCTGCACTTCAATGGTTCAATGGACATAGCTCATTTTATTACTTATAAATGGTTTCGCAATACTAGTTCAGCTCTAAGGTTTGTACAACACTAGGTATTGTGGGAAACAATGAAAAAGAATTCGCGTATTATATTCAATTCAATTGGGCATTGTAATTTTAAATTCTATTAAACTTTTTGTACTACTGTGATACGATTTCTTTTAACAAACTGTTCTGTACAATGAATTGATACCACGTTTTATAATAAGAGATTTTGTAAGTAGCTTTCGTTAAACGAAATTTCGAAAGACCCATTACGTTTAAGGACTGTGCTAAGCGAGACATGGCGTCCTTTAAAATTGACCACACGAAGTGGGAATACCTTGCAAGTGATAGGGATGGGTTGAAAAAGGATTTAGCAGACGGTCGTGCAACCTGCGATGAAGTCTAGTTTTAGGGAACGACCAGGAGTGCGATTTTTAAATCTCATTCGATGAGCTCAGCAGTTGAAAATGTCAAAATTACTATGGAGATATGCATCTTTCTACTGCTGATTTGACTTTCAAAAATCATACTTCAGGAGTGCGATTTTTGAAAGTCAAATCAGTGGTACAAAGATGCATAATCTCCACAGTAATTTTGACATTTTCAACTGCTGAGCTCAGCAGATAATTATGCATCTTTGTACCACTGATTTGACTTTCAAAAATCGCACTCCTAAAGTATGATTTTTGAAAGTCAAATCAGCAGTAGAAAGATGCATATCTCCATAGTAACATTGACATTTTCAACTGCTGTGCTCAGCGAATGAGATTCAAAAATCGCACTCTTCACCATTAAGCTAAAAAACTTTCTCAAAGGAACCAATGTCGAAATAGCGAAAAAAAATTCTGCTGTTCCATATAAAACTGCAATCCTTCTTGACCCTGGTGTATGAGACAGATATTTCATTTCCCCGATTTCGTCGTAGATCCTATAGAGAAAGTTGTTCAGTTTGATGATCTGATCATCTTAAAAAAACGGCCAGCATATTAGGAAGGACCCAATATGTCTAGTCATCATTATACAAGTCTAGGCTTGATTCTGGTACTTTAATATGGTACTTTAATATGGATCTAAGATATGTATTTATAGACCTTCTATGTCAAAGGTAATTTTTCCTAAAACTGTTTGATGTAGAAAGTTGTTAAGTTAAGGACGAAATATGGAAAAATTGGTCCAAAAATAAAAGTAAAATTTTAAAAGTTTAGATTAGGTTTTACTCGCGAGGTAACGGTAGTTAAATCCACCTTTGTAAACTTTGTAATTGGGTCATCTCTTCTAACCTTTGGGGAAAATTTCAATATTATTCGGTTCCTCGAGTAAACCACCTGTGGCAAGGTACCAAAGAGATTCCATCGTTCTCCTACACCAATTAAAAATAGCAAAAATGGATCCAAAACAAAGAAGCGCGCGTAAAACAGTTTTTGACATTTTAAGATGGCTGGATTTTTAGATTTACCAAAAACCGGCTAAGTGGGAGTCTAGCTCGCGCTAGAGAATTTGTTTGGCATATACGGTGGTACGGAACCCTTGGTGCGCGAATCCAACTTGCACTTGGCCGGTTTTTTGACGTGAAACATCTTTCATTTCGGTTAACAGGGGGTCATTTGCAAAAACCATAATATATGTAATGAAATTATGTCATGTCAAATTCGCTTATTACTTTGGAAGTAAAGCACCTACTGGCATTATTATATAACCATTATTTAGAGGATAGAAGCCATTACTCGGTACAAGACGTTTCACGTACTTCACTATTGCTGCGTCCCTGATATAGCGTACCATCATCATATCGACGGAAATCCACTGCTGGACATAGGCCTCCCCCAAGGATCGCTACAACGACCGGTCCTGTGCTGCCCTGATCCAACGGGTTCCCGCCGCCTTCACCAGGTCGTTGGTCCGCCTTGTGAGGCCTGTCCACGCTAAGCTATCCGGCACGCGGTCGCCACTCGAGAACTCTTCGGCCCCATCAAAGATAAAATAAACAACAACTAAACTTACTCAGGGAATATGCTGACTCTGATAGGTAGAAGTTTCATCAGGTAGCTCTGCAGGAAGGGTATGAGAAGACTGATGCCCATGATGATGGTGAGGAATGGGACTCCACTCTTGGGCCAACGCCATATGATGAGGAGTACGACGAGGGTCACAAGGAAGAGCTGAGTGTCAGTGCCGAGGTACCTGTGGAGATATTTTTGTTAGGTTCCATCAAGGTTATGGAATAAAGTACGAGTGAATAGGCTTCTTCTGGGTAAGCTCGCTACATCTTCGACCCCATCTTTGTCCTGAGGACTGGATTGAGGTCGAGAGCAAACCCATGCGTAATAAAAAAGAATAAAGGTTGGTTTCGGCTTAAAATAGACCACCCAATTTCTTCCCTTGGGTGTCGTAAGAGGTTGCTAAGGGATTTAAAGGTTTCTTATGCAGTGTTTATGTGGGCGAAAGGCTATCCACCTCTCATCACTTGACACGTCATTTGATCCTGAAACTTAAATTGCTAAATGAGAGCATTGCTGCAACTACAATCAGAAATTTGGCACTTGCAGCAATGTTTCTGACCATCTCGAAAGGGATTACGGTCTTTAGTTTAGGTATGTATGTATGTATAAAGATTTGTGGCAGCGGCAAGGAGCGAGCGACAGTATTAGATAATTTAAAGATAGGCAAGTCGCTTTGGATTCTAGTACTTATACCATTATTAGCACCAAATTACCACTAGACGGAATGTTGAAATTAATTGAAAAAGAAGGTCGGTCAAGTCAGGGATTGAAACCATAATCGCTAGATAGTGAGCCGGTTGTCTAGATCATTCGAACAACATGAAGGCTTAATATATTGATAAGGTTGGGGAAAAAGTTTCTTCGCATTTTTTAAGAAAATTCAAAACATTTTTAATATAGTTTATTAACATTTAACTAAAGTATGTAGGTACCATTTTGTTCGATAACTTTTTGCCATCTTGTAGGTAGGGACATGATCCCATTGCTATTGAAATTTTGGGGCTTCTGATCAAAATACCGCGACAAGTAGTTTTGGCAGTCCTCTCGTGATGTTCACCTGACACTGCCTAAAGAATCCTGAAGAAACCGAACAGGTGGAAATTTGAAGGTGCAAAGTCAGGACTATACGGCGGATGCATTAACACCTCCCAGCCAAGCTCTCTTAATTTTTGCTGAATGGCTAAAGATGAGTGAGGTCTAGCGTTATCATGATGAAAAACCACACCCCTTCTGTTGTTTAATTCCGGCCGCTTTCTCTCAACTTCTTGCTTTAATCTCATCAGTTGTTCGCAGTAGAGTTCAGAATCCATCGATTCTGAACTCTGCCTGGTGGTAACAGCCCATAATGAATAATGCCCTTCCAATCCCACCACACACAGCATCACCTTGTTGCGAGTTAACCCGGGTTTCGCCACAGTCTGTGAAGCCGACCGGCCTTTGACCACGACTTTTTTTGCATGTTCTTGTCGTACGTGATCCACTTTTCATCACCAGTCAACAGCTTCTTCAAAAATGGTTCGATTTCATTACGTCGTAATAAAGAATCACAAATGAGTAAACGGTTCATTATGTTTCTTTCAGTGAGCTCGTGAGTATGTATTTGTATTTGTATGATGTTTGTGACGGCGTCAGTTCAGACATGAACCTTAGTTCCACACGAAGCTGCCTGGTTCTCGAAGACCGCTAGATTTCAGAAGCATTGTATGGAACATAAACGTACTAATATAAGCTTGTTCTAAGATAACATAGCATGACCGGTAGCACAATATCCGTCTTTTGTGCCGGTCGGTTGTTTGACAGTCAAAGACATAGCAGCGAGGGGCTGCAAATTTTTTCAAGTCCCTCAAACGAAAGTATCATCGTCAGCCTATCATCGTGCACAGCTGGACATAGGCCTCTCCCAAGGCGCGCCACAAAACTCTGTCCTCGGTCTTCCTCATCCAGTCGCTCCCCGCAACCTTTTTTTGGTTCGTCGATCGTTCGATTGTATGTATTTTAGCAATTTAAAATGCTGCGCAATAGAAACTGTGATGCCAGCCGCTGCCACTTTGGTGTTAATTGAGCCTTTTAGTGGTCGAAAGACTAGCCACTTTAATACCACGTAACATGCGCCAACCTCAAACCATAATTAGTACAAAAAAACCGCATCAAAATCGCTGTTTTCAATTTCCTTCCTCGGCTCTCCTAAACTGTCCCTAGAAAGTGTGAGGTGAGGTGGGGTATTTGGAGTTAGAGAGGGGTGGGGAGTGGCCGTTCTGTATGTAGAACTATATAATTAAATATTCTGTGGTCGGGGGATAAAAACTCATTGGTCGGGGGTAACAAATGTTGAAATTGCTATTTACTACAATTGCAACCTTAACCCCTTCAGACCCGGCGTCCATTTGAATGGACATCTAAACTATTATAAAACTGTAACAGAAAGTTTGTCTGTACATTGAAGATATTAACAAAAAAAAGTTACGATATGGTTTTTAGGTATCCCTGAATCCATATCACCAATTTTTGGATTTTTTGTCTGTCTGTTTGTTTGTTAGTATGTTTGTTTGAACGAGCATTACGCAAAAACTACTGAACCGATTTTGATGAAACTTTTTTTGTTTGATAGCTTATTATCTGACTTAAAATCTGGTATATAATTTGTGCGGACAAAGTCGTGGGTTAACGCTCGTCACTTATATTATTTTATTATATGACTCAATGTTGTTTTGAAGGTAATGTGAACATTTCGCGGTGCTCTATAGACATAGAGGATTGTTTAAGTCAGTTCAGTCCTCTTGTCCATTAGAATGGAAACATAATTAACTAAAAATTTTATACACAAATTTTTTTTTTTTTTTCAAAAATACTCTAATTAGATCACAAATATGCAGTAAACGAACAGAAATTTTTTTTTAAACACAATTTCGTAATTCAGGTCTGAAGGGGTTAAAAAAGTGGTTGTAGATTGTGACAAAATTTTTGAACATCGCGAATCATATTGTGTACCTATGCGTTGTGTACCTATTACTCAGCCATGGGCCTTATTTTATTGCAGACCTTTCATTTACTCAAGGTATTTAAACATTGCATAGAATACTGACCTTTATTGATATTACATTACTGTTTACCTTTCGAAGGTAAATAGATAATCGTGTAGTTTGGACAAGCAAGTAAATAAATATAAACGAGAGGTACGTTCTTGCGTACGTAATTATTTGTAGTTTACGTATTATATCTTTCTCAATCTACAAGGTGTAAGGAAAAGTATCATTAACTTTTAAACCACATACTCCACCCATCAAATAGAACAACTTTTACTATGGGAGCAAACCTATCAGAACAAAAAAAACAGCTGTCCCATTCGTTTGAATCTAACAGGTTTTTTTTGTTCTGTAAGGTTTGTTCCCATAGCAAAAGTTGTTCAGTTTGATGGGTAGAGTATGTGGTTCAAAGGTTAATGATACTTTTACTTGCTTACACCCTGTAAAGGTAGTTTGTTCTATTATGCAGGGTGTCCCGTAAACCGACGTCAACCCGACGAATGCTAACCTATCAGTATGTCAAACTGTTTATGTTTAATCAGAATGTCAAAATTTGACTTCATATATTGTATATATGTACATGAATGTAAAAAAGATATTGTCAGTTTTAACACAACATCTATATCTATACTATTATAAAACTGTAACAGGAAGTTTGTCTGTGCATTGAAGAAATTAACAAAAAAAAAGTTACGATATGGTTTTTAGGTGTCCCTGATTCCATTTCACAAATTTTTGGATTTTTTGTCTGTCTGTTTGTTTGTGTGTTTGTTTGTGCCGATTTTGATGAAACTTTTTTTGTTTGATAGCTTATGATCTGACTTAAAATCTGGTATATAATTTGTGCGGACGAAGTCGCGGGTTAACGCTCGTATGATATAAAATACTGTATAGAATACTTGTAGCCGTGGCACTCAAACTGTGACTAAGGTGAAGATTTTCACGAATTTCAAGTATAATTTTGACGAATTTATTCATTTGATTATTTTTTTAAAAATAATTTTATTTCAGACACTATCCATAGATTGTTAGTATAAACTTAAAACTATGTTAGTTAAATACAATAATAATAGTAGGTAGTAGTTTTTAATATTAACTTTTTTTTCTGGTTAGACAGGAACTAATCTATCAGCATCTACCGGGTTGATGTCGGTTTACGGGACACACCGTACATATGGTGAATCACTAAAGCTAAAGGTATCATAAAAGACTAAAAGTCATTCAAAGGACAATGGAGAGGATATGCTCGGAGCTCGGAGTTTCATATGACATTATTATTATTTGGTTGTGAGGGCTTGGTCAATGACCAATAGCTACTGCGACCTGGAGAAATCTATTGTAGCTGTCACCCTAGACCTAAAGGTCCTTTCCTAGGCCGACGGACTTCATGAACCGTGTTATGCTTCTGGAGGGGAGGTCCCTAATGTCAGTAGGTGTTACTACGTATCCACCTAGATGGCGACTCCTGCTGTGAATGAGCACTTCGCATTCGAAGAGGAGGTGTATACTGGCGTTTCCTCTGCTAAACAGCAGAATCTGCAAGTGATTGAATCTACAAGCCCCTTTCTGTGTAGATATCACGTTCATATGACATACTAAAACCTCAGACACCCGGGGTAATCCAGCATCAAACAGGTTGGAAAAACTATTAATTATGAATCAATGAATGAAATATACTTTATTTACACCAAACACATAAATACAGTACAGAGCAGGTCACAAAAATAATTATGGTACAAATAAGGCGGTCTTATCACTAAAAAGCGATTTCTTCCAGACAACCTTGGGGTAGAGGATATATCAACTAAGAATACGGGTCGGTGTTACAAAGAAAAATTAAAAAGAAAAACAATGATATAAATACCTAACATAAATAGATAAACATATAATTCTTATTTAAGTACATAACAAATAAATAGATATTTGTTATCATAAATACCTATTATAAACATAATATATGATTATATATATATAAGGTCTAACAAAATTAGCTGAAACTATTTTAAGGGGATGATCAGACCATCAAACTGAACAACTTTCTCTATGGGACCAAAATCGAGATCGCGAAAAAAAAATCAGCTGTTCCATAAAAACCTACTCGACCTAAATGTATGGGACAGCAGATTTTTTTTTGCGATTTCGATATTGGTCCCATAGAGAAAGTTGTTCAGTTTGATGGTCTGATCAACCCCTTAAAATAGTTTCACCTAATTTTGTTAGAGCTTATATATATATATATATATATATATATATATATATATATGAACATATATCATACATGCTACAATACCACTTAATTTACTAGGACTGATTTAGAGGAGAAAAAAAAAAAGAAAAAAAAAAAAAAAACTAGCAATGAGGGAGAGGAAAAATCAGGTACAGAGGTCCAGGAAATGAGCTTTGACTTTTGACTTAAAAACAATTATGGTAGCAGGTCAACACATATAACATTATGCCATCAACTCAACAGAAGAAGACCTCAGCCTTGAAATTTCTTATACCTCCAATCATCTAATCTTACCCCATCTTTAGATAAATACATAACTACAAACATTACTCAATTTAAGTACAAACATCACTACAAATGAACCTTGGTTCTCTGACGAATAAACTGTCAGCCATTTGGCAACAAGCAAAAGAAATAGGTCAGTAGCGTGATTTGCGACATTAATTATGGTAGATTTAAGAGTTTCTAGATTACTATCATTTTCTTAGTAAAATGTGTTAAAGTGGCTTTGAGATAAAAGTGCACTTTAATGTAATAAATGCATTTGGATCGTTATTTTATGTAGAAAGAACGAGCGAAAGTAGGTTGATGCATGAAAAGGGAAGTGTGAATGGAATAGTTGAAATGGGTCGCCCTATACGCATGTACGCTGACCAAATCAGATTCGTGTTTAACTATATAATGTCTAACAAAATTAGCTGAAACTATTTTAAGGGTATGCTCAGACCATAAAACTGTACCACTTTTTCTATGGGACCAATATCGAAATCGCGAAAAAAAAATCTGCTGTCCCATACATTTTAGTTCGTTATGTTTGCAGTTTTGTATGGGTCAGCTGATTTTTTTTTGCTCTTTGCTCCCATATTAAAAGTTGTTCAGTTCGATGGGTAGACTCCTAGTTTAAAAGGATGCTAATGATATCAATTTCACCCTGTATAAGTAGATAAGTATATCAATGTGTAAGACAGATGTCGTGAAGTACCCAGTATCGAGACAAACCTTACCAGTTTTAACGATGCTAGCCAGTATTCCAAAATGTTATAATACTTTTTTGATAAGAGAAATAAATAAAATAAAAAACTGAAGAAGGGCCAAGTAAAATGTACTCAGAAGACATGGATGGAAACTATGGATTGACGAAGCGAGAGATGTGTTTCAGAAACGTAGAATGTGTCGAACTATTGTCTCTGCCTACCACAGTGAGACATGATTTTTCAACGTGTCAAAATTTTTAGGGGTGGTTCCATAAATCACAAAAACTAGGTGGTTCAGATCATCAAACTGAACAACTTTTACCATGGGAGCAAACCTGTAATCGCAACTTAGCTGTCATTTCATAAAAATGGGAAAAATTTACAAGAAGAGGTAAGCATGTGCGATACTGAGTGAGTGCGAGCGAGGCAGGAATACGCCATTACCTACATTTTCCGCCTCGCTTCCTACCAAGAGAGGGTGAGGTTAAAATTTGTAGAGGGGACCGGGAGTGACCGTACTGTATTATACAGCAATCAGCAGACCATCAAACTGAACAACTTTCACTATGGAGCCTACATCAGTAAACGCGAAAAAAATCTGTTGTCCCATACAAAACTGCTGTACCTACCCGACTAAAATGTATGGGACAGCTAATTTTCTTTGACGTTTCCTGAGGTAAGCTCCAAAGTGAAAGATATTCAGTTTGATGGTCTGAGTTGACCGTCTCAGTATATTTTAGGCTGTCATTTACACCCTGTATGTAGTAAGTACTAGATACTGTTTCTCCTACTGTGCCATACTAAATACTCATTCTTATGCCTAAAACTCTTATATGCTAATGGATTTCTTTTCCAAAGTTTTTACTGAATAGCGCAGTCATTTCACGGAGTTTTGTTAGGCGGGGTAGGGAGTAATTATTAATTGGACTTTTAAACTGTAACCGGCAGCCATTAACCTGTAACCATTTAGTGACAAAAAGACTATCTTAAAACATATTTAAAAAAATCGCTGCGCAACATAGAAATCGAAATTGTGTGTCCCAGAAGGCTTTTACATTAGTAATATTAATACCAATGCACTCATTTGACATAGATTTAACAATATACATTATTTTGGAGCAATAAAATAGGCACTGAAATTTAAAAAATGAAGTATTTATTAGAAAATATGAATGTATTTTTCAAAACCTTCTAAGTAGACAAAAAAAATTTACACTATGTTTGAAGTATGTATAATGGTAAAGCCTGTATGTATGCCTGTAAGTATGTATAATGTCAAATATGTGCAATAAAAAATTTACCGTCAGGTTTTTTAGAACGAGATAATAGCTAAATTTTAAAATTGGCACTGTTGCCGACGTGTTTTTTTTTTTAATTTTGGTACATTTCCAGGCTCAAATCGGTTCTTCAATATTATACCGAAAAAAATATCAATTAATAATTAGTCCGGGCTCAAACCGTAAAATGACTGGGCTATGAAGTAGAAAACGTCTTCGCTTTTTGTATGGAGACAGCTAGTACAATTCCATTTAATGCTAGGTGTTAAAAGTCACTTACCAAGCTTGAGGCAGACACAGGTTCTCAAACGGGAACAGATTGGGCATCAAGATGACCAGCTGCCACCAGTTACTCCTGCACAGGTCACGCTCACGCTTCACCACCGCATCCCACATAGGGCCAGAGCCCACATGAGGGACCCAGGTCATGGCTAGAGCCATCACCACAAGAACTGCTGGCATTAATCTGTAACAATCACAAATGGTTTTTTTTTTTTATTGTTATATTTTTTTTAGGGTTTATTGAGGAACTTAGGTGGAATTACAAATGTCTACAAATATTATTATGTAAACTCTATCTGTCGGTATGGCGTCGGCTAAGAATAGCACCATCCCATTTCCTCCCGTGGGTGTCGTAAAAGGCGACTAAGGGATCTACCGGAGGATGGGCAGCAGCATCCTCCGAGCCGAGTACACACATCAATCCAACTGCGATCGCCAACCCGCCTGCCAAGCGTGGCGATTATGACAAATCCCCCCATTTTGGGGGAGGCCTACGTCCAGCAGTGGACGTCTATCGGCTGATATGATGATGATGATGAACGCTATCCGATCTATCTATCCTATCAAGACGCGCTACAAAACTCGTCAACCTTCCCCAAATCCTCATCAATTTGGGTTCTTACTCAGGTTGTTGGTCCCTTAACCTTAAGGAACACAAATAGGCGTAAGGTTTTGGCAAACGCCGGTCTACCACTTACCCCCTTTGGGAATGCTGGGTGAACAAATAAACAAAATTTGAATAAATAATTAAATGCGCCTTAAAAAAAACTAAATATTAAAAAAATAATATTGCAGCCAAGCCGCTGTCAAGCCGGTACGATTCCGATTCGCGACAGGGCTTGCTTTAGTTTTTTGGCTTGACTTTACACCGACTTCTATAAAACAAATTAATGTTCTTATGATGCGAACGAAAAAGTCATCGGCTGCAATATTATTTTTTAACTTTTTAGTTTTTCTAAAGGCAGTTTCAATTTTTTGGTAAAATTTTGTTTATTTCACAATCTTCAGTGGTGAATTCATTAGTTCAATTTAATAGTAGTGCTTTAAATTAACAAACGCACTAGCTGACACTACGATTTTCAAAGGTTCCCCTCGATTTCTCTGAGATGCCATCATCAGATCCTGGTTTCCTTATCATGGTACCACTTTTGGGATATCTTCTTTACATCAAAAAAAGAATCATCAAAATCGGTTCATAAACGACGAAGTAATCCGCTAACACAAATAAAAAAAAAAAAATATATATATATATACGGTCGAATTGAGAAACCTCCTCTTTTTTGAAGTCGGTTAAAAAGCAAAGAATAATTAACAACAGACTCACCTAAGCCATCTATTCACTAACGCCATTGGGACGGTCTTCAACGTGAAGGGATGAGTCTCAGCATACACCAGCATCTTGTAGGCCATGAGGAAGCCGCCCATAACGAAGAATATTTGAACGATGACTCGGGCATTGAAGAGGAGAGCCTTGAAGAAATCGCTGTATGACTGTGGAGAGAAGAAGAGATTAAATTAACATATTTGATCCGTGGTTCAACTGGCTCCGTGGTCTAATGGTTAAGAGCATTGGCTCTCGACACGGAGGTCGTGGGTTCGATTCCCACGGGGCACACCTAGTGAAATGTCACTTTGTGCGTTTTTCCCCAGTTGGTTAGGACATTACAGGCTGAATCACCTGATTGTCTGAAAAGAAAGATGATTCCGTACTTCGGATGGCACGTTAAGCCGTTGATCCCGGCTACTATCTCTGGTGGTAGTATTCGTTACATAAAAACCACGTCAGAAGTCGTAAGGCGGTCTGAAACTCTGACACCAGGGCTCTGCCAACACGATAAGAAGATCATTAGAGGCAATTAGTGGCGCTCGTTGGCGTAGTGATGAGAAATGAAGAGTGGTGAGGAAGGCCGAGGATACAGTTTTGTGGCGCGACTTGGGAGGGACCAATGTTCATCATTGGACGATGATGGGCTGGGAACTTTGGCATCGGAAACAATCACCGAACTTAAGGGGATATAATTCGGAGCGCGCTCCATACAAACGAAGTCTGGTTATATTTTCAATACAAACCAATTAAAATCAATGAAATTTTTCAGTATCAATCTAGAAACTAATTTCTATGCTTGTATGTTGTCAGATTTTGGTTAAAATATACAGTTTCAATGCTAGGATTAATTAAAAATTTGTATGGAAATCTTTGAGGCATTGTTACGTTAAAACTATACATTTTATCGAAAATCTGACAACATACTTATATACACAGATTAGTTTAAAAATGTTCTTGGAAAATTTCATTGACTTTAATTGATCCACCACGCGTGCACAATGCGGATTGTTGGACATAACATACGCATCAGAATGTCTTCTTCAGCTTATGCAAGTTTCCTCACGACGTTTTCCTTCACCCTTTGAGAGCAGTCGGAATTACGTACATAAGTTTAAAAACCTATTGTTATATAGCATGTTATCCGTGCATATGATAGTTATGATTTTTAAGAATACAATGAAGAACACACTTGCTCGTAAAGTGGCTCTTAATGCTCCGCTTTTAGGTACATAATGCAGGAACAGAACACTAGTGCGATAATGTTTTTTTTCTACAGTTTGTTTTTAAATCCCAGCAAAGAGTTTTTATCTATCTATCTATAACGTCACGCCTCTTTACCAGTGGGGTAGGCAGAGACCAGGGCGCGCCACTTACTACGATCCTTACATACTACTCAAAGGGTCTCTCCTTGTGATTGTCTGTCCGGTAATCAGCAAGAGAGATACGGGTATGCGCCCCCGGGTCCTTGAGCTACTATTGTCTCCTCCTTATCCGTCCGAGACAATAGTATCCTTTCCCCCCTTTATCCTATCAAATTTCCCCCATGTCCCATTCCTTTTCTTCCTTTTGCCAATCCAAGGTTGCCGTGCTGATGGATGCATGGCTAGGGGTGAGCCTAGTCGCAAGCGTGCTGGTTGTCTGGTACCGGGTACCCCCAGGCACTAATTTGCCTTCTCCCTACAAGCGGGGCTCTGTAGGGAGTGACTTTGAATTTCCCTAGCTACTCGTGGGACTAAAGATGTGCGAAAAAACTTATAAGAGTTTTTATGTAAAAAAAAAACTAATCTTTTTGCCTCTTCTTCGACCTACGAGCGCATAGTTATCGCAACCAAAGACACAGACCGCAAAAAAAGAAAACCAGTGCCATTTTCCATTAATATTTGTGTGAAATAGTTATGTTTTATGAAAGTCTCGTAATTGTGTTAAAAAACCTCGTATGAAACGCGTGAGCGTTGGTTATTACAGCCTCGGCTAGTTTATAGGCACTCGCCTGCGGCTCATGTTGCAATCTTGCCATGGCTGTAATGACCAACATAGCTCACTTGTATCATAATGTATTATTCCTATATATTATTATCAACACCATCACAGGAATATCTCGTCTCACTAAAAAGCATAGGCATCCAGTCACCCATTACAATAAATTAGCTTTATAACTTTAATAACTGCTACTTAAAACCATAAACATTCAACAAACCGAGCGTTGCAAGATTATAACCGCAAGATGTGGCAATGCCGTGATAATAATTTAATTTAACTTGACTGTAACCTCGAGATTTGACGGTATTGTTTACCTTAAACCTCAAAATACTTGAGATGCAATGTTCATGCGGAATTTTAATACTGATTTTGTTGACAATACAAGTACAATATAAATACTAATACTGCTCAAGTTGAACTCAAAAAAACGAAATCGGCATCATATTTATATTTGCCTGTTGGTTAGTTTGTAATAACTACCAGTAGATGGCACTCACGTCCCCTTAAGACGCAACAGATTGAAAATTTCGTTCTCTGGGTAGTGGGCTCGGTGGCGAAATTGGATAACGCAGTTCCCCGGTTTGGAAAAGTGCGGGTTCAAGTCCCGCCCGAGACAAATTTTTCAATCTTTAATTTGATTCGAAATAGCACAACATGGCTGTAACATGTTTAAAAATCAATAATATTTGAAATATTTATATTTATTTCATACTAGCGGCGCCCGCAACTTCGAACGCATAGATCACTGACTTTAAATACTCCTTCCACCTCTCTTACCACCAGTTGCATGTACAGTCATTAAAGATAATCCTAAATTAAATTTCTTGCTAGCTTTTATCGTGTCGACAAAACGTAATAAAAAAAAAAGACAGAAAAGAAAAAAAGAAAAAAAAAAGAAAAAAGAAAGAAAGAAAAAAAGAAAAAAAAAATCTTTTTATAAAGAATATTTATGTTATGTTATTAAACAAAATATTATATCCAACATAACAACACAAATTCTGTTCAAAACAGACGAACGGACAGCGTAGGCTTAGATAGATTCCCGATGACCCCTTTTGGGTACGGAACCCTAAAAAAGAACCTAACTAAAGAGTAAACTAGTAAATTATTTCACATCGTAAACAACAAAATGCAATGCTTTTAGAAGTTATAAGTAAGTGAAATCTCTTCACGCTGATTGATTTTAGCATCGATTGTAATTGTTACAAATGGTTGCATTAAATATTGCTTAATGTTCATCTACAGTGTGTTTTTTGTTTAATTTAAATTGTTAAAGGATTTTGGTTCAATAAATAATTTAACTTGATGACTTGATTTAATAGGCGTTTCAAAAGATGTCATGTTCGTTGGTCCTTAGAAATGTATTATTAAATTGCAAAATCAAGTCAAAGCTGTGCCTGCCTTTTTTTAAAGGCCAAGCGATCAAACCCCTATCCGCATACACAAAAATGCACATCAGAAGTGAAAAGTTTCACAATTTCGATTAAAATGATTAGTAAATAATTAAATATTCCATTAAAAGAAACGTTTGCATATTTTTGAATATTTTTCCCTGGTTTATTATTTTAAAACAATATATTTTACCTCACTATCAACGTAGCGAATTTAGCAATTTCCTAGCAAAGGGTAGGAAATACTGGAAAAATATAAATTGACTTATAATTTAAAAGTTTGTTAAAAAATTAAAAAAACATCTGCAATGCCTGAACTATTTTTTCCATTATAAATGTTAGTTTCTAGCGTTCCTTAAAAGGTGTCGTGACCACGTTTGCACCCTTGGGTACTATTCAATAAGCCTACACTGACCGTCCGTCCGTCTGTCCTAGCTGCAGAGGGCTGTTTTCTGAACCGTAATAGGTAGCCGGTTGAAATATTCACAGAATATGTATATATTAGATTTGATGAAAAATAATAAAAAAATACAAATGTAAAAAATTAAGAGGGGTCCTTATAAAAGTCTCATACAATTTTTCATAGTATGTTACTTTTGCTCTATCGTAAAAACAAGTCAAGTGTTTGTAGGGCTTGCGTAAAGGATCCCGGAAAAAACAAAAAATGTTGGTAATTTTGTATGGCGGTATAAGAAACCCTACCGTACGTGAGTCCGCCTCGCACTTGACCGGGTTTTTTTGTTTTTACTACAAAACAAGGCCGATAACTTATTAAATTACCACAAAAGAATCAATTTAACAGCACATTACCGGTTTTAATGTAAGTGTTTTAAAAAACCAAGAACGAGTGAATTTCAAGATTGGGGTTTCGTACAAAAAAAAATCGTCTTAAGGCTGTTTGGGAGAAATGAATTTAAATTAACATATTCATATTCAACTTAAAAAATTACCAATTACAGGTTTCCTGATTAAATCTAAAACGTAAAAGTATAAAAAGTTATTTTCTAGTAAAATTGTTAGAGTGACATCTTTTAATAGTACATTATGGTACAAGTGTGTAATGTTGGTGATTACCGCCATTGAGACCCGAGCCGTAGGCGAGGGTCTTAAGAGAGCCGAGGACGGTAATCATCAATACACACGAGTATCATACGACGTTTTTCAACACACTTGTGAAGAAAATAATAATAAAAAATCATTTTATTTAGTAAATAAAAAGTTTATTTAGAGAATTTATTTGTACTATTGAATATGATCTTTTTTGTATCGAAACTTTTTTAAGAACAAAGCAACTCAAGAACTCAACCAAGAAGTTTAGATACCTACTATAAAAAACCTATAACTCACTTGTGAATAATAGTAATGAAAAAGTCACAGTTTGATTATAGGTGTCATTTTGTGCCTAATTGCGGTGAAATAAGGGTCATTTTATGAGCAAGTGTGTTGAAAAATATTTAATACATCTTTTGGGATCACTATACCCAAACCCAGAAGAATACAGGCATTAGTTATTATTTTGTTTTAGACGAAACTTGCATTTTCTCAAATCTCAAACTGTTTTTCTAGGGTTTTGTCGAAGTATGTTGCTGATTGCTGGCTGTTGTGTTATCGTTGACGAAGCTTGTGCTGACTGCTTGTTTTGTGTAGACTTTATCGGATTTGTTAAATAAATCCTTTTATTTCGGCAACTCTGTGGTTAAAAAATTTGAAACTTTTTGTTTCTATAGAACGATAAGACCGCCTTATTTTGTGCTTGTTGTATTTTCTTCCTGTATTTTTGCTACTTATGTTTTTGATGTAACATAAAGAAGGTATAATTGATTTGATTTTATTTGGAAATAACAAAACAAGCTTACTCGTAGATCGATTCATTCTGGATTTCTTTAAAATTTTTGGACATAATTATAATAATAAATATCTTGGACATTGTCACACAAATTATCTAGTCACATTTAAAGTACCTGGACTTGTATTATGATGACTAGACAACGATATTGAATACATAAATATAGATACAAACATCCATGACTCGGGTACAAATATTCATATTCATCGTATAAATATTTGTCCCTTACGGGATTCGAACCCGCGACTCTCGGCACAGCAGGCACATTGGTGTTATTATCGCGCAAACTCTAAAGTATAACAACAAATAATAAAAATTGCTGAAGTGTCGATCTCGCGCTACGGGTCCCGGAAAAACATTTTTTTTTTGGTTAATTTAATATAATAGATGGTTGGAGGATGAAAGGGGAGGCCTTTGCCTCCCCTTTCATCAAATATATAATAGTTACTAGAGTTTAATATGATGCTGATGATATCAATTTCACCCTGTATACCAGATTTTAAGTCAAATTATAAGCTATGAAACAAAAAAGTTTCATCAAAATCGGTTCAGTAGTTTTTGCTCGATGCAGTTACGTAAACAAACAAACATTTACAGTTTTAAAATTTAGATATTGTGTATATGGTGGTACTCCGTGGTACGGAACCCTCAGTGCGCGAGTAGCCCGACTCGCACTTGGCCGGTTTTTCTTAACAATAAGGAACCTTAAAAAGATATAAATAAAGAAACAATATTATAATAATGAATGAAAACATTGTTACGCAGTTGTATAGTACACGTAACAGGTCAATAACACTTCTAGGTCGCGGGGATTTATTTTGAAGGTCGTTGACACTGTTTGATTCCAATTATAAAACCACAGAATTTTTTTACTCATATTTATTTCACTGCGTGTGCGCATAATATTAGTGTTACAGTTCTATCGATAGCTAATATCGATTGTATATCTATTCTAGAATAAATAGTTTCAAAAATATAAAAAGAATATTGTAACCGTTGTAAAATGAAACGCATTAACATAATCTAACAGGATGCTTCTTCAAACTGAAAAACTTTTTCTACGGGACCAACATCGAAATCGCGAAAAAATAACGGCTTTTCCATAGAAAAAATCTTTTATAAACCTGTAGCTATGCAATCAAATAACTTTGACTTTGAATTTAAAACTGCAGTACTACTCGACTCAAATGTATGAAACAGCAGATATTTTTTTTGTGATTTCTATGTAAGTCCTATAAAGAGAGTTATTCATTTTGATGGTCTGATCATAACCTTAAAAGAAACCCTTCGCACTACCAAACACCTGTATGATACAAAAATATGTGTGTGTGTGTGTACAAGAATAACAGATTATAAAACACAAGATTGCAACCAAGAAAATTGTACATAATTATAATTATTTTAGACCTTCAAGGCCAAAGCTATTGACCCAAAATTTTGGTGTTCACATTTTCCTATGACCGTTGTTTATAAGACTTGTTTACATGTGGACAGTAAATAAAGTAAAGAGGTTAGTTGTATTTATTAACAGCTAGAATACAGTTCAGAGTGTGATTAAATATATAATACCTTAAGACGTGCCCCACATGTACGGGATTCCGAATCAGGGTTGTGATTTTGTACAGGATTTGATTATTAGAGGGAAAATCCATACGATCGTAATCCTGATCCGGAATGAATTCCGTATGGTTGTGGCAGACCTTAATCTGAAACTAAACATTGTTTTTATCCTGTGATCATGATAGTTGTAACATTGTCGAAATGTTGGGAACTCAAATATACCAAAACACGGTAAAAACCAGATAAAAAAAAGTGAAATTTTCGATTATTATAATAACCGCGTAACTCTCAAAAACTAAATAGTTCGATTTAATAGTGCTTTAATTTATTGTCAGAGACTTTATGTTATTTAAAACATTAAAAGAACACAAACACATTCATGACAATTTTAAACACTCCAATACATATTCAAGTTTAATACTTTCCATAATAAAATAGCTAACTAAATACTTTCTACTAACCAGCTGACAAACATAAACAATGTAAACAAGCCTCTTAGGTCAACTAAACAAGTTATTCGAATGAAACCTTTGGTGGAAGTTACGCAAAGATATCGTTGCGTACTTTGCGTTGTGGAAACGATATCGTTACGCCCTATAAACAGGTGGATGAGGAATTGAGGAATCTTTACGTCAGAATACAAGCAATTAAGACAACGTTACTGATATACAGGGTGTAAACTGAAAAGCGTTACATACTTAAGGGGGTGTTTCATACTATCAAACTGAACCACTTTCAATTTGGAACCAACATTGAAATAGGGAAAAAATCTTTTTTCTGCGATTTCAATATTGGTCCCGTAGTAAAACTTGTTCAGTTTGATGGTCTGAAGCACACCTCTAAATGCACGACCATAATCCGTTCTAGGGTGGCCAGGAACATTTCTTCAACTTTCATCCATCTTTTTGTGGTAGCTGTTGTATTATTAAAGTACCTATATCAAAAAATATACTTAACAATAAATTTATGAAATTATATTTTCCGAAAAAGACAAGTGCGTTGCACCCTCAATCGACGGAAGTGCATGAAAAGATGTATGAATGTGAATGAGGCTAAAGAGGTGTGTCAGATTCATAGTGTGTGGCGGTCCGTGGTCTCTGCCTACCCCACGGGACAACGTGACCTTAGGTAATTGTATCGGATATTGAAAACATTCGATACTTCTTTGGATGTACTTGGGAATGTTCCTTCATTGAAAAGGGAAGATCTTCTACCAGGCTATGTGTGAAGCCTGGGGACCGGCCGCGGTCCAACAGTTCTTAGTTGGACCTTGTCCATGTATTGAATCTCTGCGATTATTTCTCTTGCGCGATGTATGTCTTGCATTCGATTGTCAACCTTATTTGTAGTATGTTACGAGTTACGTATTCACGGTGAACGTTGTATATGTATGGAGCATATTTCCGAGAGCGACGGTATTGCCATCTGTTGGCATCTTAACTATAGGAAACAATTTTTTTTACTAGCACAATTTAATAAGTAATCTTCATGATTTGTTGATCAATTTCTATGAAATATTGTTAAATGATTTAAAGATATGCCTAAAGTAAGTTGAGTAATTGAAAACATTTTCAAAAGAGTGTAACTTAAACTCGTAAATGTTCATCGACGTAGAGCAGTATTTGAAAAGCCAATTACAAACATAATTATGATACACAACCTACATCATTACAAAGTAAACGATTAAGAAATAAGCATCCTCGCTTATTGTATGACCACGCTTCACACGCATGTGGTAATTAGATATGGCAAAAGAGAAGGTATACATGCTAGGATAGGCTACGTCAATCGCTAATACATCTTCGAACAAATCCGGGGCACGGTCATAAATGATTGAAACCTACTTTCATGATTTCTCAGCAATTCACACCTAGCCGCGGCGGCAGCGAAGCGGCGAGCAGTTTCAATTATTTTATCCTTATTTTTAAAATACATGGTATTGTTTGATGTGGCGAAAGAGTTCTCGAGTGGTGACCTCGTACAGGAAAGCGTAGCGTCGGTAGGCCGGAACGTGGATCTGTAACCCGGTGAAGGCGGCGGGTACCCGTTGGATATGGGCAGCGCAGGAGCGGTCGTTGTGGCGATCCTTGGGGGACGCCTATATCCAGCAGTGGACGTCTATCCGCTGAGATGATGATGATGGTATCGTTTGAGGGGTTCAAAAAATTCGCGCCCTATCTACTAATTACTTACTATGTCGGTACACCCGACTGCCGATGCCAGCCGCTGCCATCTCGGTGTTAATTGTGCCTTAGAATAGGTGTAGGGGCACTTTTTATTGAGGTAAGGATATTTTAGATTTGGATTGGATCAGAATGTTAGGAAATTTTTCAATTGGAGATAATCAGAATATCAAACAAACGAAGATGTTAAGTTTTTTGTGGGAGATGACTAAGGGAATGGTTTCTTGTAAGACAAACGTACGGGGACGATAAACTGGCGGGGGTTTAGATTTGGTTTCTTTACAAAGTTATATTTATTATTCTTTGATAAACCTAGGTATATGTTGCACGTATGGATACTGAGCGTTGGGCCAGAAGAACACTGGACTGGAGGCCCAGAGAAACCACGCGGGGTAGAGGTCACCCTCTAGAAAGGTGAGTCAATGATATTAGGAGAGACGCGGATCCTAACTGAATGCAGAGGGCGAGGGACAGAACGTCATGGAGAAATATGAAGGAGGCCTATGTCCGGAGACGGACTGATCAAGGGCTGTGATGAATTGATGGATTTAGCTTTAAACGAAATTGACTTACATTTTCAATAAACTCTGGGTTGGCAGTGTAACCGTATCCGATGAAAATCATTGAGTGGAGTCCCAGGATCATCACCATTGTGTAAAATCTGTTAAAAAGATAGTGAATTTATAGAGACAAGGACTTATATATAAAAAGAAATTAGTAAATCGTAGTAAATCGAAAGAAATTAGTAATAGTAAATTCAAGGAAAATTCCATATGAGAATGGTGACTTGTCATTTTTATGGTGTCAAGTAAAGTAAGCACAGGGTCCTTATTCTTGATATGCTGACGGTTTTTTAAGGGGATGAACAGAACAAACAAAACAACTTACTTTATCGGACCAAAATCGAAATCTCGAAAATAAAATCTGCTGTTCCTTATATTTTAGTTGAAGGTGTTTGCAGTTTTCTATGGTACAGCAGATTTCTTTTTGCGCCTTTGATGTTGATTCTGTAGAGACAGTTGTTCAGTTTGATGGTCTGATCATCCCATTAAAAACCTGTCAGCATATTAAGAAGAACCATATTATATTTGATTGATTGATTGTAACATTGCTTACCTCATCGCCTGGAAACATTTGAATATTCCTCCGTCTGCACTCCCTCCATGTTTCAAAGCTTTCCAATTTTTCTGGACGCAGAAAGCTAGCATGAATTTGTTTCCTGGAAAGATTAAAATACTTTAATAAAATACTTAGATCCAACATTTATTCGATCAACTACGGAGGGGTGAAGACGAGAAAGTGCATCTGTGTTTAGCGCGTACACTCGTGCACTTTAACGCATGTAATTGCTTTTCTGCAAAGATTAGAAGCTGCCGTAATCAAAATCAACTAGGAATCATCACATCATCATAGCTCATGCTGACACGAAAGAAGAAACATCAACAGACACTCGACAATGTTGCTGCATTTCTACACCGGAGATGGATGCGAAATACTGCGGTGTCCCATGGTTCGACATGACCAGGGAGATCGTTAGGATGATAATGGGTGGACTCTGCAAATAAAATGTATTTTAAAACCATACCTTCTCCTTTCTCAGGTGGCATCAAGAAGTAATGAGCTGAACATCCCAAGTTGACGAGGATTATTACAACAAGTATCGCTCCAATGATGTAGTCCAACGCATCTGGGGGTACGTAGTCCCCTTGGGTCTTGCAGTAACGGACTGATAGTGATTCCACCTGTTGGAAATTTTCATTAAATACAAGGTAGAAACAATTGCATGTTGCTTCAAAGTTTGTGAAGCTTTTGTATTGAAGACCATCATTTTATTAATAAAATAATATAGCAAAAATGTTCATCTCGTTCTGATGCTGCCTGTATTAAAGTCATTTCATTACTGCATAACGTGACAATGTACATACAATGTATAATACAGCGCGAGGTAGTTAACGGAGAAAATGCACCAATAGCTCGCTCAGTCAATAGCGTCATAAGAAAATTGAATCTATTTCTCTATTGGTGAATATTTTCATTGCTCATCGCCTCGCTACCTCGCACAGCTCTGCTGAATAGCCAGCCTTGTAATACTACTCAAAAGAGTCATTTTAGTGACATCATGCCATTTGAGTGATAGTGTTATAGTGACACACTGTTTCGTAAGCGTCACTCGTCAGATTTCAGGCCAATTGATTATCGTTGCCAACTCATTATGATGTTTTCTTTGCCGATAAGGCTACATTGATTACTGTTGTTATGATGATCTTCGCTGGAGTGCCCACAATGTGGCTGATGTAACAAATCTTGGCGGTAAAAGTGCCTTCTCATGCCCATTCTCTTTTTATAATTTAGAGCCGCAGTTGGCCTTTGCGTTAGTCCCGTTACCCTTCTCTTTACCTTAAAGGTGGAAATATTCACCTTGACAAGATGTTTCCATTCCGGGCGCTTAGCTGAGCGTCTCAAAGCTTTCAGGGATCCATAGCACCTCTTTATGTGTACCTACATCATCTTCCTCCCCTTAACCAATTAATTGAAATCGCACAATGTGTAGTTTTCCTCCATTCATCTCTTTTATCCCTCATTTCAGCACTTACAACTTTTTCACTCATGTAATCCTACACACAATCCACCCATCTCTACTTCGGTTGTCCTTCATGTAGCCATTCATTATGTAACACCCGTTTTGTGATATGACACTCATCTCTTGGCATCACATGCCCCTACCACGATAGTCGATTTCCGCGTGTACTTTAACCTACCTGGAGACCATATCCTTGATGTATGGACGCATTGAAGCATTCCTTCAACGCCTCCGCTGTAGATTCAGTAACGTTTGCATGCGTAATGTTAAGACCACAATGTTTGTTTGCGCACACGCCTCGGTGCAGTTTGGAATGTTTGTAGTTCTTGTAGGAGAAGGTTGAGAAGTTCTGTGGGAAAGAAAATAGTTGATTATTATTTGTTATTTTACAACGAACAGTCTTGGTGGCGCGGTGCAAATTGGCGTAAGCTTCGATTTTAGGGGTCTGGGTTCGAATTCGCACTACAGGTTAAATGCACGCATATTATGGCATGTTTAGTAATTTTATCACAGTAAACACAGGGTGTTACAGAAATGAGACATCGTATTTTAAAGGACGCTTCAGACTATCAAACTAACAACTTTATCTACGCAGTCAACATGCAAATCGCATACAAACATACGGAATTCAGAATAAGTATAGGGTTCCGTATGGATCGGCCCCTCTACTGAATCCTCTTAGTCTGCCCCCTCCAGAAATTCCGCTTGGATTTCAAATCCAGACGAAATCGCAATTCCCTTCGGAATAATTCCCCATGTTCCAACTTTTTGCAAAACTACTTTGTTTGTACTACACCGCACGAAATTCAATTAGATGTAACTATCTGTATTTTACGATTAAATCGAGCAGTAAAATTAAATCGTTTCGTTTATTAAATTATAGGCCGGTATAGATCCTCTATTGTAAGACTTAATACCCCGAAATATTATAAAATATTGCCTATGTAATTATGTAAGGATACGAATTTGTTAACATAATTACATTGTTTATAATTCATTACCTCTTACTTAATTTATATTGCATCAATGCATAGAAAATCTTGATAAGATGTGCTATGACAACTTTACTGTCTTTTCCGTAGACATTATAACTACACGATTAAATAAAAAAGCTATACAAACCTTTATAAACTGGTACAATGGGGTATCATCTTCCATCAGCTCCATGTCTACTATACAGTAGACGGCTTCTGGATTTCTCAAACATAAATCAAAGTCGTCCAGCTCAGAAAGAGCCGGCATCGAGTAGTAGTCGAGTATCGAAGTGGGGTCAATCTCCTCTGGTGCTTCATCTGAGAAAGAAATGGAAAGTGTCAAGACCTTGACCAGTTAATGCATCTGAGTGATCTTTTGAAGGAATCGAGATTTAATTTTGGTTTTATTGATGGTTTGAACATTTTAATAGGATTTATTCTTCGATCAATTCAATTCAAGAATTGAATCTACAACTGCTAGAACTGCGCTGCTCAGTGGAAATGTAACGTGCATGGCAGCTAAAATCTATGGCAGTTTGCCAGAATTATTAAAAATGGAAAATATTACATAGGGTTTTCAAAAATAAAAATAATTTGAATTTGAATTTGAATTTGAATTAGTTGAAAAATGTTACTACATTCTCACAGAATTTTTCAATGATCAATATTTATAATTTTGAACACATGATCCTGACATGTTTATATACTTGATCAGACATTTTATTTCTTGTTTGTATTAATAATGTGTCATGAATATTGTATTTTATTTCTATCTTGTAATTAATGTGACATCCGTTATTGAATCTAATTTTCCATTATTATTATTTTTTATGATTAATTTGACATGCATATTTTTACTGTTTGTTAATTTTGAAAGGCGTACTTAGCTCTTTTTTATATTTGTTACTTTTATACTTGTAAATGTTTTTAAATGATGTACCTGTTTAATTATATCGCATGTATTAATAAAATCCAAAATTGTCGTATGCTCCATGAAGCAAAACATAGAGCTCTATATTTATAACCATAAGATCTACATTGTATCCACCTATGTTCACGAATAAATAGAATTTCATTTCATTTCAATTTCAAAAATCAACTTGAATCTCCTGAACTCTCCAGATGATCATAAGATATCAATGACTCTTTTATGTTCACCCAGGTTACCAAAGAAAATGTCAAATAAATTCTCGGTTTTCAATATATGTTCGTTAGCTTAGTTGTATTGTTATCTAAATACAACCCCTAACATTTTTCTAGTTATTAAAAAATAGCAATACATCCCGTATTGCGTCACAACTATTTATTATAAAAAATTTGTTGTTATAAAATGGATTTAAGTAAAAACTACCAGAATTCGATTTATAACAAAAAAAAATCTAGTAAAATCGGCTACTTTCTAGTAAAGACTACTAAAATAAATAAGCATAGAATTTGCTCATGACTATGTTCCCCGAGGGGGTAGTCAGAGATATTCTGAAACCTCAAAACATCCGCGTTTCACTAGTAAAATAAATAAATGATATATTCATCATCATCATATCAGCCATTAAACGTCCACTGCTGGACATAAGCCTCCCACAAAATGGGGGGATTTGCCATAATCGCCACGCTTGGCAGGCGGGTTGGCGATCGCAGTTGGATCGAATCAACGTGTGTACTCAGAGGATGCTGCTGCCCATCCTTCAGTAGATCCCTTAGTCGCCTTTTACGACACCCACGGGAGGAAATGGGATGGTGCTATTCATAGCCGACACCACACGGCAATCATAAATTATATATTAACTACTAAATATTTTTCTACGTGTTCTAAGACACAGTAAAATTTTAAATACGATTACACGAACTAAGTAAAGAACAACGATTTTGACAAACTAACTCAACCTATTTCATTGCGCAAGTTAACTTGCTAACTTCTGCTCAAGAGCGAGACGTTTCGAAAACTTTTGCACGGAAAAGATATTGATCATAATGGTGAGGTTGCAAGCCCATGCCAATTTTGTCAACAGTTGCTTAGAAATACGCTTCCATGTTCACCTTGAGAATCTAACACCCGTTTTCTAAGTGGTTCCTCAAGATTTCTTCCACTTGAGTTGACATACACTCACTCAAATTGTACTTATGGCAAAAATTTCCTTGACTCGAGAGTGGAGAAGTAAAATATGAAACTCAAAGTAACTCGCAACCTACTGACCATGAATGAATGCAGCAATGCAGTTGGGATGATGAAGAAAAAGTTTTTAACACTTTTTTTAAAACTGTTTGATATCTTAAACACTCAAGTGATATTAATTTTGGAATATGTTTAAAAATAACTGTTTAAAATTTACGATTAGAGCGAGAGGCATATACAAGGTGTTACAAAAATACAAATAAACATTTAAGGGGGTGGTTTAGACTATCAAACTGAACAACTTCCACTATGGGACCAATATCGAAATCGGGAAAAAAAATCTGATATTCCATACTAATTAAACTACAAATCTAGCTAAATGTATGGACAGAAGTTTTTTTTTTCGCGATTTTGATGTTGGACCCATAGTGAAAGTTGTTCAGTTAGATGGTCTAAAGAACCCCCTTTAAAGTTTATAATTTTCATTTTTACTTTTGTAGCACCCTGTATAAAGAAAGTGACGTCATAACCTCGTATTTGCATACAATCATGACGACGTGTCATACAAACAACTGTTTTGCATGAAAAATATAGAAGATGAAAAAAACGTTTTTCAATCGCTTGTAACCTTTTTGTTTTCTATTTGATTGTAATTTCCAATGGACATTTCGTTATTAAATTTAGCTTATTTTTGTTATTCGTTACAAGATAATATGAATTTCCAGGATCAGTCATCATCCTAATTATCTAAGCGTAAACATCATCACAACTTTAAATTAGTCCTTGAAACATTGACGGGCTGCCAATTCGATATTCGCTTTGGCTATGGTCATGTGTCAAACTTATATTAAAACTCGACGATCTAAAGTACTGTACTGACCGAAATCCGACCGTAAAAAAATTAGGGTTTATGCACCTATTTCTTAGGCGAACGAAATGTGATTCTAGTGAATGTTTACACAGAGGTTAATTCAACGCCACCAAGTTGCCTAGAAAAATCTTGCCGCAAGTACCTTTTCCATTATGATTTTTGGTATAACTTTTTCCACCTATCTGTTTGGGAAGTAAATGAGGTGCCATCGGAAGGAGACTGATCTAAAGTACTGGAAAAACTAGAGTAATCACCTCTCAGTCTTAATACTCGTATAATCGTAATACTCGGATTTCAACCCCATGGGGTACAATCATGGGGTATAATTATGTGTATAACTCACACACACTGTATTTTTAATTCCTATCTATTACTTCATTCGCAGCAACATCCTGCGTATAAAGTACTTGTTACAACACGTAGGTATTTCCGAATGTAATTTGTATGACTGTGGCATTAACTTGTGCGTTTCCTAACTGAACAATTTGGAAAAATTGTGGTACTTTGAATTCTTTTGCAATACGTGTTAGTTGGATACAATTTTTGTAAACGCACTAACAACTTTGATTTTTATGATGCATGCATGCATGCATATGCTCACATTATATTAGAGCGATGATAGCCCATACGGAAGAGAGCTAGCGACTCAATCCTGAGGCCGAAGTTCGATTCCTGGCCTGTACCACTAAGTTCTTCGGAATTTATGTACGGTTGTATTTATCATTTACTAGCTCGGCGGTGAAGGAAAACATCGCGAGGAAACCTGCATTCCCGAGGATGAAAAGAAAATACCATAAGTTCAGAGGTATGCGTAAAATATGGGTGAGCTTGGGGCGAACACAAAGGACCAGTGCTGGTCTCAGTGTTACAACGACCCTTGCTTGCAATAGCCCAACCACAAATAATTAATAATAATCACGATTTTATTCCCCTAGTCAGAGATATTACAAAAACTCAGAACATCTACGTTTCACTAGTAGTACCGAAACTCTATCCAATGTGACAGGAAGTGAGCCCGTCGCCACTTGTAATGGACAATGGGTACAATAGATGCATAGAAATTGAAGCATGCAGGTTTCCTTACGATGTTTTCCTGCACCGAAACGCCAATGGTGTTACAAATAGTAATTAAATTCCGAAAAACTCATTGGTACGAGTCGGCCTGGACCGAGATCGAACCATCGCCTCCTGCACGGCAGGCAAGGTTACACACCACTGGACCACCATGGCTCCTTCACAGATTTAAATTGCATCTTCTATACCTATATCTGTACAAAGTGAAACATAACACCCAAGTTATACTTTACTTCTTTAGACCATCAAACTGAACAACTTTCACTATGGAGACAACGTCATGGGTCGAGGATGCGTACTTTTGTCTGTTTGTTTGTTTTTTGTGAACGCGTCACTTGAAAACTACTGATAGAGTTTATTTCATCGCAATCGGTTATAATCAAAAGTTAGGAGTATACAGGGTCCGTCTTAATATGCTGACACGTTTTTAAGGGGATGATTTAACCATCAAACTGAACAACTTTCTCTATAGGACCAACCAACATCGAAATCACGAAAAAAAAATCAGCTGTACCATACATTTGGCTCGAGTAGGTTTGCAGTTTTGTATGGACAAGCAGATTTTTTTTCGAGATTTCGATGTTGGCGCCCTAGAGAAAGTTGTTCAGCTATATGGTCTGATCATCCCCTTAAGAAGAATCAGCATTTAAGAAGGACCGTATGTTTAAAGTTTTCAAAGTCCATCACGCGTGCGTGTTCGTGAATAATGCGAATTGGTAGACTTCACATACTCATCAGAATTTCTGCTTCAGCGTATGTAGGCCTCCTCATGATTTTTTCTTAAACCGTATATGGTGGTTTCATTCCATACAAAAGTTTGACGCACAATACGCGTAGACGCAATTAATAAAAGTAATATTTTATGTATGGGTAACGGTCCTCGTGCTGGGTCATACCTAGCCCAACGCATATCATTAGCGATTCAACGCGGCCAGCATTATGGGCACCTTCGGGCCAGGTATGACCTGGAGCGGGCTTTTCAACTAAGTAGGATTAGTTAAATTTGTAGTTTATAATGCTTAGAATGGTTTAAGTTTCGGGTAAGTTTTATTTGTGCTTTTACTATTTTATTCCCTTAATAAACTATGGAATAATAGTTTAGAAAATTTAGTTGCCGCGTCACAAATAACATTTAAAATTTATAATATAATTATGAAGATATAAAGCTTTTAAGATTTTAAATTGACCCCTCTGCAACCACCTTAAGACCAGTTGGTATTTTAACTCGTTCGTACGTAAAATAGAAAACTCATTATCGTCATGATTACGTGTCCTGCGTATATCTCCGGAAAAAGGTCGTGAGTATAAATTATCGTAATGATTTGCTATACTAAATCATTGACCCTGACACAGAAATAGGTTTCATTACAACCTACGTCAAGGGTCTATAGAATTATGCAATAATTTATTTTTAAACGGCAAACCAATATTAGGCCTAGTGATGCAAGAAAACTGGTTTTGGCATAGGAGTGTAGGTTGTTTGCTATTAGAAATGATAACTTAAAGTTAATGAATAAGATTCCTTTTACAGTATTTTTACAAAAGGCTAATAATTCTACCTTCGATTCGTAAAGTTATATTTGTAGTAGAGAATTAGAGATGGGTAAAAACTCTGTTTAAAAAAAATTCTGTTCCTCCTCCATTGAATGAGGTGTCATTACTCATTAGATAGATTATTATTATCTGGTTATAAGGGCTTGGTCGATGACCAAAAAGCTACTGCGACCTGGATAGATCTATTGTAACTGTCACCCTAGACCTAAAGGTCATTTCCTAGGCCCACGGACTTCATGAACCGTGTTATGCTTTTGGAGGGAAGGTCCCTAATGTCAGTAGGTGTTATTATGTATCCACCTAGATGGCGACTTCTGCTGTGAATGAGCACTTCGCATTCGCAGAGGAGGTGTATGGGCGTTTCCTCTGCTTCACAGCAGAATCTGCAAGTGGGTGAATCTACACTGAAAAAAATGTTTTGTTAATATAACCGAACTTTAGTGACTCCCAAACTGTTTTGTAGCACATAACCAAACGTTTGGTTAAAATAGCATAACTTTTTGCTATTTTAACCAAACGTTTGGTTATGTGCTACAAAACAGTTTGGGAGTCACTAAAGTTCGGTTATATTAACAAAACATTTTTTTCAGTGTACAAGCCCCATTCTGTGTAGGTGTTTGTTTAACTTGCAGTGTCCTGTTAAGGCTCGTACTAAGAGCCTTAAGTCGTTGCGGTTTGAATTGATGGCATCCGAGGTATGTCTGTTTGAAAAGCCGGTCACAAGTTCTTTCGCATGCCTCAGTCCTGGTGTATCCGACCAGAGCCTGCGGCTTTGGTTCACAGCCCATTCCTTTAGCACACGTCTAGATGTCATTAGATAGATGTTGTAAAATGGAACCAAACATTTTTTTGTACAGATTTTTAGGGTTCCGAAGTCAAAAAGGAACACTTATAGTTTCGCCATGTCCGTCCGTCTGTCCGCGGCTTAGCTCAGAGACGCTTAATACTAGTAAAAGTGGCAAAGTGGTGAAATAAAATCTTGAAAAAAAAAATTTTTTAGGGTACCTCCCCTACACGTGAAGTGGGGATGACATTTTTTTTCTCATCTATCCCATGCTGTGAAGTATCGTTAGATAGATATTTTAAAAATATTGTGGGTATGGAAAACGATTTTTCGATTATGGGATCCGTTAGCGAAATATTAAGCATTTAAATGATTTTTTTTTGAGTCAAGTGTTAGCTCCAGCTAAACGGTTGTTTCTGGACAAATGAAGAAATTGACGGCAGTAGTATATTATAACGAAATTAAAAGAAAAACTAACCGCTAATGTAGGCTTTACAAGTTTACGAGTAATAGTCGACCAACTTAAAAAAAATACTTTCTAGACTCTTCTTCTTCTTCGTGTGGAATCGCCACGTCTTCTTCAAATCGTCAATTTCCAGTATCTTGCCACCTCTGTTGCACGGGCTTTTCAAACAGACATACCTCAGATGCCATCAATTCAAACCGCAACGACTTAAGGCTCTTAGTACGAGCCTTAACAGGACACTGCAAGTTAAACAAACACCTACACAGAATGGGGCTTGTAGACTCACCCACTTGCAGATTTTGCTGTGAAGCAGAGGAAACGCCCATACATCTCCTCTGCGAATGCGAAGTGCTCATTCACAGCAGGAGTCGCCATCTAGGTGGATACATAATAACACCTACTGACGTCAGGGAACTCCCCTCCAAAAGCATAACACGGTTCATGAAGTCCGTGGGCCTAGGAAATGACCTTTAGGTCTAGGGTGACAGCTACTGTATCTGTCTAGGTCGCAGTAGCTATTTGGTCATTGACCAAGCCCTTATAACCAAATAATAATACCTCTGTCGCACTGGCTGATGCGCTCATTAGGTCCTCGTCTCCACATTGTGGTCCACCTGTACAGACTGTTAGGTGCGGGGTGGTTTGTGGTAGTCCGCATTGACATAATTATAGTGTTGTGTTACTTTTTAGATTTTATAAGACGAAACAAAAAGTCCCCATTCTAAGTCCATATAATATTGTGACGAGCAACCGTGGAACCCTACCCTGCGCATGGCCCGACGCGCACTTGGCCGGTTTGATTATTATCTCTAATACCTGTTAGGAATCAATGAACGCGTGTTCATTCTTCAAAATTTATGTCAAAAAGTAGTTACGAACATCTATTTGATTATGCATTAGCATGAAGTTTCGTAAACCTAAAGATGTCAGATAGTAAATAAAGCGATTTTCTAAAAGTCAATTGCGCTTACATAAATTACTCAAGCATTATAGGTACTTACTATGTACTTAGGTATGAGTATTGTATTGTATTGTAAGTGCAATTGACTTTTTGTATGCATTAACTTATTAGAAAATCTATGTATTTAGGTTAGTGTTGAAATGCAAACATTAAAACAAATAATGCAATATAAGGTCTAACAAAATTAGGTGAAACTATTTTAAGGGCATGATCAGACCATCAAACTGAACAACTTTCTCTATGGGACCAATATCGAAATCGCGAAAAATAATTCTGCTGTCCCATACATTTTGGTAGAGTAGGGTTGTATGGAACAGCAGATTTCTTTTTTGTGATTTCGATATTAGTTCCGTATAGAAAGTTGTTCAGTTTGATGGTCTGATCATCCCCTTAAAATAGTTTCAGCTAATTTTGTTAGACCTTATATAAAAAAAATCTTATCTTCAAAAATAAAAAAAGTGCTCGTGTTGGTCAAGTGGCGAGTAACCTTGCCTGCCGTGCAGGAGGTGATGGTTCGATCCCCGTCCAGGCCGAATCGTAACAATGAATTTTTTGGAACCTACCTACATGGAGGTGGAAAGCCACCCTACCAAAAGTTTATTATACAACGAACTAATGAATGAACACTAAACTAGAAATAGAAAATAGTTTGTTTAGAATCGAGAGCAGAATCCAATTATCAAGGATTCAACATTAATTAAATTAAAAAAAAAAATTAAATAGTTTGTTTGAATAATTTATTTACTGAACTCGATGTCAACTAACCAAACAGGCACACTCACCCAATGTGATATACTGTAGAATTTAATAATAAAAAAAAAAAAGAAATAAACTTCAGCGTTTGCAGGGTTCCTTGCAATGCTTTCCTTCACCGTTTGAGAGCAGTCGGTATTACGTACGTAAGTTAGAAAATCTCGTTGGTGCATGGCATGTCGTCCGTGCGGATCCGAACCTGAATACTCATGAATTTAGTGTCCATACCTCCCTACAACGCAACACTGGTTCTTCTTATCGTGTGGACAGAGCCCTGGTGCCAGAGTTTTTTCAGACCGACTTACGGCTTCTGACGTGGTTTTTATGTAACGACTTTTACCATCAGAAATAGTAGTGCCATCCGAAACACGAAATCATCTTTCTTTTCAGACAATCAGGTGATTCAGCCTGACCAACTGGGGAAAAACGCACAAAGTGACTTTTACTTGTGTGGACACTCTAATCGAACCTACGACATCTGTGTCAAGTTTGCGTTGGTGCCAGAGTTTTTACGGCTTTTGACGTGGTTTTTATGTAACGACTTCTACCATCAGAGATAGTAGCCGGGACCAGCAACTTAACCTGCCATCCGAAACACGAAATCATCTTTCTTTTCAGACAATCAGGTGATTCGGCCTCACCAACTGGGGAAAAACGCACAAAGTGACTTTTACTTAGGTGTGGACACTCTAATCGAACCTACGACCTCCGTTTCAAGAGCCCAATGCTCTTAACCATTAGACCACGGAGGTAGTAGGTAGTACCATAGAGTACTATGATAGGAATGAAAACAAAAAAAATTGTATTACTTTTTAAAAAACCCTATGATATCTTAAACACTAAAGTGAAATTAATTTTAATATCTTTAAAAATAACTGAAATATAAGTGTTTAAAATTTACGATTAGAGCGAGAGGCATATATAAGGTCTAACAAAATTAGGTGAAACTATTTTAAGGGGATGATCAGACCATCAAACTGAACAACTTTCTCTATGGGACCAACATCGAAATCGCGAAAAAAAATCAGCTGTTCCATACAAACCTACTCGACCTAAATGTATGGGACAGCAGATTTTTTTTCGTGATTTCGATATTGGTCCCATAGAGAAAGTTGTTCAGTTTGATGGTCTGATCATCCCCTTAAAATAGTTTCACCTAATTTTGTTAGACCTTATATAACAAAAGTGACGTCATAATTGAGTATTGTCATACAAAAAATGCGACGTATCATACAAAAACCTGTTTTGCATGAAAGAGATAGAAGATGAAATTTTTTTTTCAATCGCTTGTAACTTTTTAGTTTTCTATTCAATTGTAATTTCGTTTGAACATTTTGCTATAAAATTTAGCTATTTCAGTAATTCGTCACAATATATGGATTTCCAAAATCAGTAATTATCCCTATTAGTAGTACTGAAGCTTCTAATAAATAATTTAGGTAAATAAAAAGACCTACAGCTCAATCTAGGTACATTGCTTAGGATTAATGTTGCCACAAACCAGTTAGGCATAAAGTAGACCTAGATTCTGTTGCGAAAGATTCCTTGCGTAAATGAAAATTCCAGATTGGACGCTTGTTTGTAAATAGTTGTATGTGAAATAAAAACTTTCATTATGTTAGAGACACATAGATGGAACCTACATATAGAACAAAAACCGGCGAAGTGCGAGTCGGACTACACGCGCAGCGAGGGTTCCGAATCACCGCACATTATAATTACCCTACAAAAAAAAAAATGTTCCGGGTCGAGACCGACTCCTACTTAGCCAGTTTTGATTATTTTAAAATTATACTGCAAAGTTTGCACTACAGGGTGAAATTGATATCATTAGCATCCATTTAAACTAAGAGTGTACTCATCAAACTGAACAACTTTTACCATGGGAGCAAACCAATCGGAGCAAAAAAGAATCGGATGTTCCATATTAAAAACTACAGTTCCGTGCCGTGCCGACTCGACTCAAATGTGTGCAACAGCAGATTTTTTTTGTGCTCCGATTGGTTTGCTCCCATAATAAAAGTTGTTCAGTTTGATGGGTAGACTCTTAGTTTAAAAGGATGCTAATGATATCAATTTCACCCTGTATAATCAAACCAAGTTCGACGCTGTATGTGTTACAGTTTTTACGATAGAGCGAGAAAAAAAAGGTTACTTAAAAAAATCTAAATTCTTGTCCCCATACAAGAATCTTGTTTTTTTTTATTATTTGTTAGAAAATCCGCCAGTATAACGCATATTTTGTAAAAAAAGTCAATCGTCGAGCTATTACGGTTCAAAAGAGCGGTCGGACGGATGGACAGACAGAGGGAGAAATGGACAGCTCGAAATATTACGGATTATTATGTTTTATGCTTGTGTTTATTATCGTTCAAATCCAAGACCAAGTTTTTAAAGATAAAATAGCTACAAACCTTTGATAAGTTATATGTCAAGATTGACAGACGAAGCTATAAAAAAGTAAAAAAAAAGTGGTAACCAGTATTGGCGTCTAAAGGTGCAAACAAACTGGACTTACGTACGTGATGCCACGTCCATCAGAAGACATCAGTTTTCATAGTAAATATATGAAAAATCATTATTTAGAAACACATTCATCTTACGTGACGTCGTCGCTGAATTATAGTAGTTTTTATAACGTGGCGTGGCATCACATAAGCCCAGTTTGTTTTCACCTTAAACCCTATCCATATACACGCACACAGACATAATTAGTATGGCGCCTTACGCACACCAACCTAAGAAAGTTGGCCCCTTTTGGTTTATACGGTAGAAGCATTAGGCTCTTTCTAAGCTATAAACATTATAAAAACAAATATGCAGTGACCCGATAAATTGAAAATCAGCAATAACTACAATGTGACATTCTTGTTTAGTTGAAATATAGTTTATATAAATACGATTGAGGGCAGCACAATAGGCTCGGTGCCCCCTTAAGTAAATTAAAGTTGCCTAAAATCACTGCGTGACACGCATCGCTTGCATGTGGAAAATATCGCGTGCATACGATTTTGCAACAAAATAATTAATGTTGTAGTTCAAACTTTTACAACGCCTAATGGTGCGGAAAATTTAGTTTTTTTTTAAACATTTTTAATGACATGGCATTAAATCATCATCATACAGGCTTTATACAGGGTACGCACGGCGACACATCAAGCTATACAAAACCAACATAAGCTGGCCGCGCGACGGTATACGTTACTCGACCTACGCGCAGCCAGCTTATGTTTGTTTTGTAAAGCTTGATGTGTCGCCGTGTGTACAACAAAACACACTAGTAATATTCAAATGAGCACAAGTATATCAAGAGCGTCGGTGGCGCGGTGCGGAGAGGTATGGACACCCAATTATGGGGGTCCTTGTTCAAATCGGCACGGACAACATGCCCGGTACCAATGAGTTTTTCTAACTTATGTATGTACAGTAGTACCAGGTTTATAAGTCTTACCGATGTACCTGCGCAGTCGACAAATTTTAATACCGCGCGAAATTATATTGACCAATCAGGATGTGCCAACTTCAATTCGTTTACGCTATTGGCTAATTAGTTTTCGCGCCCTTTTCGCTGCTATCCGACTTTGCACCCTTGGATTACTAATGACTTCGGGTTTTGTCGGGGACTCGGTCCGCGCCAACGAAGATTGACGAGCGGAATTATTTTCCTGGTCGTACTGTAATACTGACTGCTCTCAAACGGTGAACCAAAACATCGAGTGGAAACCTGCATGATACCTACACTACAGTGACGGACCACTGACATCCAGGTTGCAGGACTACCTATTCCTGGAGGTCAGAATCGATATCCTTACCCTTTACTACAAAGATAACTCTTCTATATTGTATTTCTCATTGTTTGTTATGCTGTACTACAAATTGTTGTCTGTAAAATAAATACATGTTTTTTTTTTTTTTTTAATATTTGAAAAAAAAAAAAATTGTTTAATTTTACATTGTTACTCAGACAATCAATTATCTTGGAATTCATTGGTATTCCCTCGTTTTAATTAAACTTAATTAAGAGCGATTAATTTATAAATATATTCACTTTAGTGACTTGATGTACTTAGGAAGAAATTCTGATGAGTATATGAAGTCTACTAATCTATTCTATCTTCTACTAATGTTCAGTAGATTAGACTTGTCCAGCGTGAACTGTGGTGAAAATACCCTAGACAGTGGTCAAAATACCCTAATAACAGTTTTCCTCACGATATTTAGTTCCCTTCACCGCCAGTGATATTACAAATCTATCGTCTATCTCTCACCAAACGAAACAGCTCTTCGACGCTGGCGATGCCTGTCCACTCTTTAAGCTCTTTGAGCTGTTTCGTTTGGCGAGAGATAGACAGGGATATGCAGAGCTGACTGCCAACCTCCAGTAATGGAGAGGAACCCGAAGAAGAAGATCGTCTATTTATCTTTACTATTATAAAACTGTAACAGAAGTGTGTCTGTACATTGAAGATATTAACAAAAAAAAAGTTACGACATGGTTTTTAGGTGTCCCTGGTTCCATATCAACAATTTTTGGATTTTTGTCTTTCTGTTTGTTTGTGTGTTTGTTTGTTTAAACGATCATCACGCAAAAACTACTGTACCGATTTTGATGAAACTTTTTTTGTTTGATAGCTTATGATCTAACTTAAAATCCGGTATATAATTTGTGCGGACGAAGTCGCGGTTTAATGCTAGTTGTACATAAAGGCCTAATACATTCCTAATCTAGCTCGATCGCCCGCCGCTACATTCTAATATTTAAAATTCAAAACACTCTTCCAACATCTCTATTCTCTGGTGAAAAGAGTGCGCGGGAGCAGCAACAGCTGAGCATCCTGATTGTCATTGCAAATAAATAGGACAATTCTCTGATGTAGTCCCTCACATATAGCCCAGTTATTTTACGGTTTGACCCGGGACTAATTAATAATTGTTTTTTTTTTTCGGTATAGTATTTAAGAGCCAATTTAAGCTTATAAATGTACCAAAATTAAAAAAAAAATATTTGCAGCTACAGTTCCAAATTTAAATTTTTTTATTGCTCATATCATTGTTCATTTTTTTTTTTTTTTTTTTTTTATGTTTGATAGGTAAGCATTTGACCCCGATTCATACTTCAAACATGCTGTAAATATTTTTGTCTACTTAGAAGGTTTTGAACAATACATTCGTATCTATACTATTATAAAACTGTAACAGGAAGTTTGTCTGTACATTGAAGATATTAACAAAAAAAAAGTTACGATATGGTTTTTAGGTGTCCCTGATTCCATTTCACCAATTTATGGATTTTTTGTCTGTCTGTTTGTTTGTGTGTTTGTTTGGGTGTTTGTTTGTTTGTTTGAACGAGTATCACGCAAAAACTACTGAACCGATTTTGATGAAACTTTTTTTGTTTGATAGCTTATGATCTGACTTAAAATCTGGTATATAATTTGTGCGGACGAAGTCGCGGGTTAACGCTCGTATTTTAATAAAACTATCATTTTTTTAAATTTTAATGCCTATTTTACTGCTCAAAATAATTTATATTGTTAAATGTAATTCAAATGAGTGCATTGGTAATAATATTATTAATTTAAAAACCTTCTGGAAGTCACAACTTTGATTTTTATGTTGCGTAGCGATTTTTTTTTAAATATGTTTTCAGATAGTCTTTTTGTCGCTAAATGGTTCCGCTTACAGTTTAAAAGTCCAATTAATAATTACTTCCCACTTCTCCTAACAAAACTCCGTAAAATGACTGGGCTAATAGAGGACTAAATCTCTGTAAAGTGGACTAAGATTTACTTTCCTAGATGTACACACGGCGACAGATCAAGCTGTAAAACCAACTGTATTTTCATTTGGCATAAATTTGGACGTCAATTTGTACAGTCGCCGTCAGATATATCGTAGCATACAAGGTGTTCAAATATTTCTGAGAAGTGCTAATTTTCAATAAATTTTTTACAGTGAATGTTACCAATTATATCTTAACATGTATTCTGTCATAAATATCTGAACAGCAGTAATGTTCAACAATTTTTTTACAATGTTATTTAAAATTGCAATGTATAACAACGGATTAAGGTTTTTTTTTCTAAACTGCTCAGTTATTTATGAAATCAGAAATCAGAAAGTTTATTTATAGAAATGGGTACATAATACATTAAGGTGACACATAATACAGAAATAAAGTCTCTCCAAATCTTGCCCGAAGGCGTACAAATATTGATAATAATTATATGTCCTAATGATTTCAATATCAAAAATCAATTCAATTCAATCAATTAACATCAATTTAAAATTCAATAGCTCAATTACATTATTTAAAAAAGAATAAAAGTCAAAAAAAGAAAAAAATAATAATTAATAACAATATCAAATTATATTAAATTATACAATATTAGACTATTAAATTAGAATGATATTTAATAGTTTTTTAATGATTGGATTAAGTATTATTCACAAGTGAAGTGACTATCAGTCAAATATTCCTCTAATTTATAGTAGCATTTGTGTTCCAATATATGATTACCCTGACTGCGTTGAAATATTTGATTCTTAGATTCTTAGATTCTTTATTGTACACAAAAACATAATTATGAAAAAAAAATTACAACAAGTTGTGATGTACAAAGGCGAGCTTAACTCTAAAAGAGTTTTCTTCCAGCAAACCGTTGAGTGAGAGGAAAACTAATATGTTTGGGTAAAATAAGTGTGCACACAAATAAAAAACTACTTAATTATGAGATAGTAAAATGAATACCTATAAGATAAGAAATAATATAAGATACACCTATACAAATAAATATACTTACATAAATAATAATATCAAATATAATAATATGAACCTACATATATTATATACATACATATAACTACTACGACTTTATTTAGATAGGTAATGCTCTCTAACTCTCCTCCAAGATGTCCAGCGAAGGACTAGCACAGATTGTATGCGGCAATGAATTCCATAACCTGGCCTGTTTGATGTTCTAGGCGATCTGATATTTTTCATTGATTATGTGTAAAGAAATGATAGATATGCCTAGAAATATTTGACCACCTTGTTTGCTATGGTACATCTGATGGCGACTGGATCTGCCCTATTTTACCAATTTATGCCCTTATTGCCCAGTTTGGTTTATTGTCCCGTTTCTTGTTGTTACAGTCCCAAATGGGTTACTTATTTTCTATAAATAAATGCCATTTTAATTTGAAAATCCCTTACCTTTATTTTCAATCTCGGTAACATTATCACAGAGTACAAAAGTCACAACACAGCACAATATTAACGCACGCATTATGTTCGCCATAGGTCGCCCACTGATCTGACTTGGTGCCCGATCGCAGCTCGGCAGGTGGTGTTGCAATCGTTGCAGCAGTGGTGGTACGAGGACTTTTATTTACTTCATTGTAAGCAAACACCGTTAGACAGTTTTCTTTGTCATTTTAGCAGTATAATTAATTATTAAGACATTTTCTTTATAAACGCAAAGAAGAATGAACAAAATGGAAAAAGTGTTTTTTGCAAATACGAATTTGTAACTACAGGCCCTATACTCGGACTTTCGATTTTCGATGTATCGTTACCGTTTCTGTCCGAACGCAATTGATTGGTTTTGAAGATTCCTTAAGTTAATCTAAGTCAGGATAAGCTTTTTATACAGGGTCCTTCTTAATACGCTGACACTTTTAAAGGGGATGCTCAGCCCGTCAAACTGAACAACTTTCTCTGTTGCACCAACATCGAAATCGAAAGAGAAAGTTGTTCAGTTTGATGGTCTGATCATCCCCTTAAAAAGTGTCAGCATATTAAGAAGGACCCTCTATAGTGACTACGGAACCCTATAATACGTGAGTCCGACACGCTCTTGGCCGGTTTTGTGGATGACGGATTTGGTTAAAATGACTCTAGCTCATTTCGTTTTCTTTAATTCTCATAATAATTTTATGGTTATCTATCAATCAAATTTACTTCCTGAATTATCTATAAAATAATAAAAAACACGAATGAAAAGAACATTGAGTGGACTATTTGGAGAGAAATGTCCTTTCCTATGCAGTATGACGTATTCAAGCTGAAGATGACCGACCATAAACTCATCATTCTTCTTCTTCTTATCGTGTGGGAAGAGCCCTGTTATCAGAGTTTTTTCAAACCGCCTTACGGCCTCTGACGTGATTTTTGTGACCAACGGCTTAACGTGCTATTCGAAGCACAGAATCATTTCTCTTTCCAGACAATCAGGCGATTCACCCTGTAATGTCCTAACCAACTGGGGAAAATCGCACAAAGTGACATTTCAAGAAGTGTCCCCCGTGGGAATCGAACCCACGACCTACGTGGTCAAGAGCCAATACTCTTAACCATTAGACCACGGAGGCCAGAACTCATCATCACTCTATACATATCCCACTGCAGGGCGCAGTCCTAGCCTCAGGGAGGGTGTATGTGCGAAGTTCACAACGGCTCAATACGGACAATAAACAATTTTAGTTTTTACTTTCGTGGCCCCCGCATTGTGTTATGTAATATAGTATTACCTATGTATCGATGCTCCGTTCTAATTTCTTATTTAAACGCTTCGATGCTTATTACAGAAAAATTTTAAATATCAACTGCATACAAAACCACACATGAATACACGCATGATATTAATGTACTCTCCGAGCTAACTAAACTTTGCCTCGTTTTTAAAGCGTTTCCTTTTAAAGTCACTGATTGCTGCTTCCGATATTACTAACAAACCGAAGTATGTTAATGAATTATATATACCAAAAATTTTATAGTTGACAAGCACATATCCAGACTTTTGTTTCAAGGGGACATGGGAGACAAGGGAATATCCCCCCCCCCCCACCCCCCCCACCCCCACCCCCAAATATATGGATTTTGGATTTCAAAATCCCACCTATCTCCCCCCCCCCCCCCCCCAATCCCCCCTCCTGGATCAGTGCCTGATAGTTTATATATGGTCTGAACATCCTCGTAAAAAACCGTCAGGATATTAAGAAGGACCCTATTATATTAAAATTAGGTACTAAACTAGGTAAAGAAGGGCCTGTTATTTCGAACCCTGTATTAGAGGTACCGCAGGTCAACAAAATAAAACTTATCAAGATGTATAAAGGCAATGACGATCTTTAAATCGTCGATCGTTAAATTACAATGCACACTGCTATAGAACTAAAATGAAAGTACTCGAAATAATTTACTCCGTCGCCTAACATCTATCAATTGGGGAGCTCATCCACACGTTCTCCGCACGACAGGCCTGGCGCTTTGTTTGTCCGCTGGCGAATATACGTGCCCCGTCTGGAACCGGTCTGTACACGCTAAAGCCGTTGATGTCGCACTGAATGACACGTGCCGCATCATAACTGGTTGCCTAAAGCCAACCCCTCTGAACCTAATCTACCCTTTGGCTGGTAAGGCACCTCCTGGAGTGCGGCGGGATGTGGCTTGCTCCATAGAAAAATATAAGCAAGAGCACGATAGCCGACACCCTCTATATGGCCACCAAAGCCCACAAGCCCGCCTCAAGAGCCGGAGGAGCTTCCAACGGTATACGTTGGCTATACATAATGACCCGTCTGCTACAAGATGCACTCTGTGGAAAGAAAGGGTACCCCCACCAGCTTATATCATTTCCCCACAGGAACAACCGCCCGGACACAATCTGCAATTGCAAGTGTGGAAATCCTTAAATCGGCTTTGCAGACTAAATCTGTGTAACTGGGGGTATAGGGATCGTGTTCTGACACAGTGTGATTGCGGCGAACCTATTCAGTCGATGGGTCATCTGCTGAAATGTCCGCTGTGCCCGAACACCTGCACGAGAGAGGATTTAAATACAGCTACTCCTTACGCTTTCAGGCTTGACAGCATAACCATTGACGGCAGAACCATTGACACGAAAAGAAGAAGAAGTCGATGACATTAGTAAACTAGGTATAAAGGCAATGTAAAGGTAACAAAACCGACCAAGGAGTCACGTTGCAGGTTCTGACCCGAGCACTTTGTCTCGCGTGGTTTTCGCGCGTCGCGTTTTTGCCTGCCACGAGGCTCCGCAATCCTCAATCTCTTCTTGCTCTTGACCAAAAACAATCCCTGAGATTGGGATAGATTCTCCCATAAACTACTTGACACTGGCGGAAATGCAGTGCTAACGCACAAGAAAGACTCCATTAATTATAAATAAAAAAAAACCGATTAAGCATAATCGCGCAACGAGGGTTTTTGTATCACCACGCATTACTTTTGTGTTATTGTTTTATTTACAACAATAAAAAATGTTTTCTTTCATTTAGTTCGGGGTCCTTAGCGCGAGCCCGACTCACACTTTAGCCCAGTCATTTACGGTTTGAGCCGGGTCTAATTAGTAATTGTTCTTTTTTTTCAGTATAACATTGAAGAGCCTATTTGAGCCTAGAAATGTACCAAAATTTAAAAAAAATCACGCCAGCCACAGTTCCAATTTTAAAAGTTAGCTATTATTTCGTTCTAAAAAACCTGATGGTAAATTTTTTTTGCACATATTTAAGGCTTTACCATTATACACACATCAAACATGGTGTAAATATTGTTGTTTACTTAGAAGGTTTTGAAAAGTACATTCATATTTTCTAATAAATACCTCATGTTTTAAATTTCAATGCCTATTTTATTGCTCAAAAATTATTTATGTTGTTAAATCTAAGTCAAATGAGTGCATTGGTAATTATATGCATATTATTAATTTAAAAGCCTTCTGGGACACACAATTTTGATTTCTATGTTGCGTAGCGATTTTTTTAAATATGATTTAAGATAGTCTTTTGTCCCTAAATGGTGCAGGTTAAAGTTTAAAAGTCCAATTTATAATTACTCCCTACCCCGCCTAACAAAACTCCGTAAAATGACTGGGCTACTTTGCACTATAATCATAAGTTTGACGCATGTAGAACAAAAAAACCTTGAAATAAACACGTTTCTTATATTAAAAAGACCCCTTCATTTGTTTTACAATATTTTTTTGTTTTGAAACGAATCTGTCATAAGGTCCTATTTTATTCGTAGGAAAGGCATAATACATAACATATGGGGTCCTTTTTAATATGCTGACACTTTTTTAAGGAGATGATCAATGATCATACCGTCAAACTGAATAACTTTCTCTATGTTACCAACATCGAAATCGCGAAAAATCTGCTCTTCCATACAAAACTGCACACCTACTCGAGCCAAATGTATGAGACAGCAGATTTTTCTTTTCGCGATTTTGATGTTGGTCCCATAGAGAAAGTTGTTCAGTTTGTTAGTCTGAGCATCCCCTTAAAAAGTGTCAGCATATTAAGAAGAATCCTGTATAAGGTCTAACATAATTAGCTGAAACTATTTTAATATATCATATTATGTCATCATCATTGTCTTGCCCATTTCCCATTATTTGGGGTCGGCGCAATATGTCATCCTCTTCCATTCATCTCTCTTAGCCGTCGTTTCAACACTCACTCCATTTTTACACATATCATCCTTCACACAATCCATCCATCTTTTCTTCGGCCTCCCTCTCCTACTACAGCCATCCACATTCATACTTAACACTCGTCTCGTAACATGACACTCTTCTCTCCGCATTACATGCCCATACCACGATAATCTATTACCCTGCAATTTTTCCGTTATAAGTGCTACTTTCAAACTTCCTCTAATATACTCATTCCTAATCTTGTCCATTCTAGTTACACCACACATCCATCTCAACATTCTCATCTCAGCTGCATGCAATCGTTTCTCATCCGTCCCTTTTGTGGCCCAACACTCTGATCCGTACATAACGACAGGTCGTATTACGGTCTTATATATTTTCCCCTTCAATTTGAGGGGGATTCGGGAGTCGCAGATCGTTCCCGTAACCTGCCGCCACTTCAACCACCCTGAGTTGATTCGGTGCTTCACGTCCCGGTCTATCTCTCCATCTTTTTGTATGAGTGACCCGAGGTACCGGAAGTCGGAGCAGACTGGCAAAGGCACGCCATCAAGGGCAATAGGCATGCAACTGGAGAGACCGCCGAAATCGCAGAACAAACGTTCCGTTTTAGTTCTGCTAATTTTCATGCCAACACTCTCCAGTTTTTGCTGCCATTGTGCCAATCTGCTCTGGACCTCGAGTCCATCTTCACCGACAAGAACAATGTCGTCGGCAAACAGCATGCACCAGGGTGCCTCTTCCTGTATGTCCGATGTTAAAGCATCCATAATCAACAGGAAGAGGTAAGGGCTTAAAGCCGACCCTTGGTGCAAACCTACAGCCACATTGAATTTATCGGTGGTACCAGCAGATGATCGGACGCATGTGCTGGATCGGCTGTACATTGCACGAATCAACTCAAGGTATTTTCCAGGCACATCTTTCTTTTTGAGAGCCCACCACAAGACCTCCCGGGGTACACGATCGTATGCCTTCTCGAGGTCAACGAACACCATGTGCAAGTTCTTTTGAGCACGCCTGTATAATTCACAAAGTTGGCGTAGTGAAAAAATAGCGTCCGTTGTACCCCGACCAGGCATAAAACCGAACTGGTTTTGCGTTATCTCACTCTCCTCTCTCAGTCGTTTCTCTACCACTTTTTCCCATACTTTCATACTATGTGACATTAGCTTTATTCCCCTATAATTGTTGCAGTTCTGTACGTCACCCTTATTTTTTTAGATGGGCACCAGTAAACTGTTGCACCATTCGTCGGGGATTACTTCTTTATGCAACAACTTATTGAAGAATAAAGCTAACCACTTATATCCATCCGCACTCAAAACCTTCCAAACCTCAACTGGTATTCCATCCGGTCCCACGGCCTTTCCATTTTTCATACTTCGTACAGCCTTTTTTATCTCTTCCATACTAATTTCTCTTACCAACCCCACGTTCACTGGTAAATACTCTAACTGACCACTCCAAGCATTCTCCTCGTTCATTAACTTTTCAAAATATCCTTTCCAACGTACTTTTATGTCATCATCATTTGTCATCACTTTTCCTGCATCATCTTTTATACACTTTATGTGGGACACGTCTCTTGCACTCTTCTCTCTAGCTTTTGCCATCCTATAGAGCTTTTTTTGCCCCTGAGGACTATCCAGAGACTCGTATAACTTGTCCTGGGCTTCAGCTCTAGCGATGGCTACCGCTTTTTTTGCTTTCTTCTTACATTTATTATATATTGTTTTCCTCGACTCTTTCCCACTCGTATCACTATCCGAAGTATTTTGCCATTCTTTAAAAGCAAACTTCTTCTCTTTCAGAATATTCTGTACTTCCGCATTCCACCACCACGTATCCTTATCTATCATACCTTTGCCTTTCGTTTCTCCTAAAACATCCTTTGCTACCATTCGGATACAACATGTCATCTCACTCCAACAGTCATTAACAGTTAATTCATCCATATTCATTTCTATCATTCTATCTATCACTCTTTCCCTGAATTTACTAGCATACTCATTCTTATCTAACATGTGCCATCTTGTTTTGGGCGGGGGCCGTTCTCTGTTTTTCTTATCCTGGACAGTAAGTTTGACTTCCATGATTAGCAGTCTATGCTGTGAGACTAGGTCCTCCCCTGGTAGCACTTTACAGTCTTTGACGCAATTAATTTTGTTTCTCTTTACGAGGAAATAATCAATCTGCGTCTTGTGGTGGCCACTTTTGTAGGTAATAAGATGTTCATTCTTCTTTTCAAACCACGTATTTGTTATAGCCAGGTTAAAGGCAGAAGCTGCTTGTAACAACGTCTCGCCATCGTCGTTACGAGCCCCGAACCCCCAACCCCCATGCACTTTTTCGTAACCATCATTCTTCCTTCCTACGTGACCGTTAAAGTCTCCACCTACGTAAACCTCCTCATTGTCCGCTATCCCCATCATCACATCATCAAATTCTTCCCAAAATTTATCTTTTATGCAATCTTTACTGTTACTCTGAGGTGCATACGCACAAACTACATTCAGAACCAAATTCTCTAACATCACTTTCAGGGCTATCAATCTGTCGCTTACTCTTCTAACATCCGTCATGCACTGTTTTAACTTATTATCTAGCACGATTCCCACACCATTTCTTTTACCATCACTCCCACAGTAGTAAAATTTATACCCTTCACCAATCTCTCTGGCTTTTGACCCCTTCCATTTCGTTTCTTGCAAACACGCCACATTTATCCGTCGCTTTTTCAGTAATTCCGCTAACTCTCTTCCTCTTCCAGTCATCGTACCAATGTTCCAACTTGCACACCTTAATCTTACTTCCCTCACAGTCCGAGCTCGCTTCTTACGTCGCACCCGCCCGGTTTGATGCGACAACCCTGGTCCATTTCCCACAGGAGCCGGGTGCTGCCCCTGCGCGTCGCCTCGGGGGTACGCCCTAACCCTATCGCTATTTCCTATCATACTGTGATTCATACTGCTACAGGTTTTGGCTTAAGTTTTACAGCCGGCTGCCTGACGCCAACCCTCTTTGGGAATGCAGTTGTAGTGATTTCCCCGCCACTATTCGGGTGACCAAGGATGCAGGATGGTGTGTGTCCAGGTCAAAAGGGGGAACTTGCCCCTCCCTTAGTCGCCTCTTACGACACCCACGGGTAGAGATGGGGCAGTCCTATTCTTTTCCGGGAACTACACGGAATATATCATATTATGTATCAACTATAAAATTTAATTAAAATCTTAATTATACTTTTAAACGCAAAAGTTTCATCAAAACCAGCCCAGTAGTTTTGGCATGATGCCCCAATATATAAACAAGAAAACAAAAAAAATTGATAAATAAAGATTCCAAAAATTATGATTTTGAGATTTTTGTAAATTTATCTTCAATGTACAGACATGCTTCCTATAACAGCTATATGCATTCTATAACAGTTTTATAATAGTGTAGATTAGAATAATTGCAACACTGACTGGTAAATAAAGCTGGTATAAGTTAGCAACATTGCCTAACCCTAAAAAACTTTTCTTACACATTAGACTAACTCCACCTATTTATTTCCATCTTCATTCCAAATATAACGGTCGTCACATCATAATAAACAATGGCGAATTATTATTTTTTTCCTGCGGCTTTTCCTCCAAAATGAATGGGGTACTTGGTCTTGACAGAGCAGTCATTATGGAAAAGTTTTATGTCCTGCACTTTATCATGGGATGAGTAAAGGTACGAGAGATGGTACTACAGTTACTCGATTGGAACTAGAAAGGGTTTTATAATAGGATATTCGACAGATTTTTAAAAGCTGTCCTACGTTAATCACTGATGTCTATGGACTCTATGGAAAATGTATATTTTACGTTCCATTACATATACAGGGTGAAATTGATATCATTAGCATCCTTTTGAACTAAGAGTCTACCCATCAAACTGAACAACTTTTGCTATGGGAACAAACCGATAGGAACAAGTAATTAATTTGCTGTTCCATACTAAACTGCAAGGTCGACGGGCGAGTTCGCGACTCAAATGTATGCAATGTACATATAGTGCAAGAAAAAACGAAAACAAAAAATATTATTTAAATATCCCGCGAAAACGCTTTTGTTGATTATATACGTGGCTACAAGCAGCTGACGTCATCGTGACGACACCTGCTTGTGACACTCATACTCTACACGCAACTGTCTACATGCAGTTGACGTCATCAACCATTCGACCAATCACAGTAGTCTACGATCACATGACAAAAGTAGCCAAAAAACATATTTTCTTTGTCTTTTTTCTCCATCCAGTATTTTTGTAACTGACTAGACATCACATACACATCAGAATTTCTACTTCAGCATTTGCAGGTTTCTTCACGATGTTTTCCTTCACCGTTTACTTACATTATATTTCACACAATCTATCCATGTTTTTTTCTGTTTTCCTCGCCTTAAAACCATTCGTTATATTAATCTTCTAAATCTTATTTTCAAACTCACTTCATTTTCATTCAGAAGCAAATATTAAAACTTAGTTTACATTGGTAACCCTTCGCAGGCTTGTAAAAGAAAAATTTGGAAGATCAATTTTGTTCTAAAGCTTAAATCTAAAGGTTTTTTTGGGTAAATAATAATATTTTATCACAAAAAGATTATGGAAGGAAAAATATACTAGAATTAATTATTAGCTCACAACTTTGGTATTCCAATATCTACAATTCTAAAAAAAATCAATTCAAATTTTATTTATTATTATTTTTATTATTTATTTATTATTGTGTATTATTTATTTCTTTCGTGTTATAAATTGTATTTGTATGTTTTTGGTGTGCAAATAAAGAATATTTAACTTATCTTATCTTAACTTAATTAATCTATAGATATAAATCAGTTCTGTATTCTTCTTTTCGTGTGAATAGTTCTTCAGTGGTGTTTTCAGTTCTGTGACTGACAGCCAACACACAGCCTAAACCAACTGAAAACTTTTCATTCAAACGTTCGCTCAACTGATTGCATTTAGTATGGAAAGTCCAATTTTTTTGCGAATTTTCTTTATGTTTCTTTGAGAAAGTTGTTCAGTATCATAGGTACAATGACCCTTTAAAATAATGCAACTGTTTACCCTAACACCCTGTACATAAAAATTAATCCCTATTTCTCTTGGTCACGCCATCACTTGAGAGCGGCTGGCCCGATTGAGTAAATTTGTTTTTGAAATATTTGAGAAAGTCCAGGGAAGGTTTATACGGCCTAAAATGGCCAAGTGTGTGTCGGGTAAAAAAGGGGCATTACAGCCGGACAATGACATTACTAATGTCATTGATGCCGGGCAAAGCTAGTACATAATAATTATTCTTATAGACTCTATAGTCTATAACCACTAAGAAAGGATTTTACTAAAATCGCCACATAAAGTATGCTAGGGGGTATTGTTGTTAATGTCATGCAGAATGGCCGCTCCCTGTTCATTTTCCATACAAAACAGCTATTACTACAACTCAAATGTTTGGAACACATTTTTTTTTAGATTTCAATGTTAGTCCCATTTATTCAGCTCCTTATCAAGACACCTTAGAATCACAAAACTAACTTGTCCCTTACTACATGGATCTTGTTGCAACTAGGGATAACTTCCGTGCGTTCAGATGTTTTTGCCATACTTATTACTGGAAGCAAAATAGGTCTCAGTTTTATTACAATGTTAGGTTCCTATTGTTTTATTTTTATTTTTGGTGGTTTTGCGGTAGTGTCTTCAACACTACCATAAATGATCTCTGGAATTGGCTCTCTAATAGCTTTATGTTTTTTCTTTCTTATTGCTGTCTCCCGTTTGCAAAGGAGGGAAGTCGGATATTTCATTTTCCTACTCCTCCTATCTTGTTGTTGTTGATCCTGGCTCACAGGAGTTACAACGGTGGGAATGTGTGGTGGGCCTATGCCCGATAAAAAAAATCACAAAACTAAGTTCTCTAATCAAATGTCGAACCTACTGACTGAAATGTATGGACAGCATTTTTTTTTTTCATGATTTCCATGTTGACTTTACAATGAAAGTTGATCAGTTTTTTTTTAAACGGGCATAGGTCCACCACACATTCCCACCGCTGTAACTCCTGTAAGCCAGGATCAACAGCGGCGACCATTCACAACACTGGACAATGAAGTCCAGCGAGCCCGGGGGATGACTCTAATCTGTCTTGGAACCCGCAATGAATTAATCAAAGAAGATAGGAGGAGTAGGAAAACGAAATATCCGACTTCCCTCCATTGCAAACGGGAGACAGCAATAAGAAGGAAAAAAACATGGCTATTAGAGAGCCAATTCAAGAGATCATTTATGGCAGTGTTGAAGACACGACCGCAAAAGCACCAAAAATACAAAATAAAACAATAGGAACCTAACATTGTACTGAAACTATGACCTATTTTGCTTCCAGTAATAAGTATGGCAAAAACATCTGAACGCACGGAAGTTATCCCTAGTCGCAACAAGATCCATGTAGTAAGGGACACCAGAAAACGATTTTATTGAGTCAAGCATGGTCTGGCGCTCGGCGTAGATAAGTTGATCAGTTTGACGAGCAGAGTGCATAATTATTACGGCACTGATCATTTAACCTGTACGTGGTCCGCCACACACAGACGGAATTGCGATCCGGAATCCTGATTCAGGAGTCAGTGTTGTCAACTATGGTTTCAAAAATTACTAGAGTGCTGTTAAAAAATGTCTAAAATAAAAATGTATGAAACGTCAAAAGAATGACAATAATTGCATTTTTAAGTATTTACTAAAGCAAAACAAACAATTTCTATACATGATAATTACTATCATGTGATGAGGTCATGGCGGTACGAATGTTACGATGATGGTTTGTAATTTGTATTCCAATACTAATGCAACTATATCAAAAGACTATCGATAGTTTTAACATTAGACATAATCTGCATACAAAATGGCATGAACCATTATCACACAAGCGGTTTTTGAGCGTAGGCGATTTCGCAACTATGCCGCAACGACGTCGCAACTGCACCGTCATGATACGGTATCGTTCAATTCAATTCAATTCAAATATACTTTATTTTACACCAAAACATAAACATTATAATATAGAAATAAAAACACAAGAGGCACAAAATAAGGCGGTCTTATCGTTAAGAAGCGAGCGTTCTATCAACGCCTACGCTTAAAAATCACTTTAAAATATGCCACCTAAGACATCAAAAAATCACTAGATCTAGTGAAAAAGTCTCTGAAAGCGGCAACACTCCACCCGGAATCTAATTCCGAATCAGGTTTATTCCGTACTAGCTTTTGCCCGCGACTTCGTCTGCGTAGACATGTAATTTTGATTTATTAATGAAGGTCATGGTCCGAACCAAGTCTAGGAATCCTGGCATGTAACATTAGAATGGCGATTAAGGAATGGGCTGATAAAAGACACCGGCTAGAATGCTCTGGCCTCTCGGGTCCGCAACACTGCAGGAAATTCATCAGCAATCTTCTTATTATCGTGTGGGCAAAGCCCTCGTGTCAGAGTATAACAGCAATATAACACCACGAATCCCACAGTTCATACTGAACAACAGCAGGAGCAAAGCTCGTGCCATCGTCGGAGCCCTCACCGGGCACTACGCAACAGGCATGATAAAGCTCACTCTAGATCCCGGTTGCCGAGCGTGTAGAGAGGATGAGGAAACCATGGAACATTTGTACTGTGTGACTGCGATGTCTTGGTGGGTAAACGTATGTGACTCCTGAGAGATGGTTATTCATTACAGGTTTCTTACCCTAAACGCTATTGCCTCCCTCATTTTCCAAGTTTTTCAAGGATGAAGAAAATAATATGTAGGTCTCAATACAAAAGATACCATTGGGTCGAAGTGTTGCTGGCTTGCCATTTCCCATAATAAGATAAGAAAGTCATGAACTTAAGCTAAATCAAAATCAGAAAGTATCCCAAGTAAGTCTGTAGGTATCAGATTTAAAAGTCATTCACTGGATCCATCACTTTAATTTTTCTACTGTTCGTCGTTTATTAGTTTTTTATCTATGTCGAGCAGCATAATAATCATCTTACGACCCACTGCGGGTCACAGACCTACACTCACGTATAAACGTTAGAGGATACTCTACCACGTGGGCTACTGTAAAATGGTGAAGGCAAGAGCTAAAACGATAATATTCTAGGAAGCTAATGGTCAATTTGCTAAAAAAGATTTTCAATTATGTAAGTAGCTACATTACCGACCTGTGGTGTTATATTATAAGGACCTTTTAGATACGTAGGTACCTTTTTATACGTTGTGGTAGAATGATGTTCTATAGTTAAGTTGCACAAGCCCTCAAAAAATCATAATTGAGACCGAAAATCAAACAAAACAAAAATTTGGCAAGACTTACTGCAACAAAATTCGTCCTTTCTGTAAAATAAGTCAAGAACAGTTGATTTTTTTTCGTGATTTTGACTTTGGTCCCATACAGAAAGTTGTTCAGTATGATGGTCTAATCATACCCTTAAAAAACTGTCTGCATATAAGAAGGACCATATACATCTTGCAATCCGGTCAGATGCGCGCGAAATCGGTGACGGCCGCATTAACATGAATAATTTCGTCCGGAAGGACGCAGTCGGCTATTGCCGAATGTTACATTAATTTATGTAAAGCTCATATCAAGCGACAGTCCGTAGGGCTGTGGCAGGTTCCTCAGAGAGAGCCCAAATGGTGGACGACACACGATACGGACGGACCGCAGCACGGACTACAAACTTTGAGTCAAGATAACTTTAGAACTAAACATTTAAAAGGAAATCACAGATATTGGTTTCTAGATTGTTTTAAAACCATTCATTTTTTACTTTAATTACTAAATGTTCAAACTAAGCTTCGTTTTGTATGGAGCGCCGTAGAAAAATGCGCAAAATGCACGGCGGCACATCGAATCGGCGGCATAAAAAACCGACCCTTATTAATTTGTTAGAGTTCGTTCGTTTGTATTTTAGTAATAATTTACGGTATTTCAAAATAGTTTCTTACCTGTCTTATAATTGCTTTAAAATATTAGCTATTATCCAGTCTTGCGTAACTGTGTGATTACACCGTAAATAAAAACATTCCGAATTAAAAATCGAGTTTTAGACATTTTTCGGCAGCTGATTTGAAATCATGATTATATTCTCTTTGTTTGAAATTGGCGTGCATTTTTTTTAAATAATTACTCCTGCTTTGTTTGCACTGTAATTCTACAAAATGTCAAGAAATTTGTAATTCGAATCTTGTTTTCTTGTGGCCAGTACTAATGTTTTTTTTGTTATGCAAAGGTTTTCTCCATGGAGTTTGAAAGATTTTATAGCCAAAAAGAAAAACAATGTTATACTTACCACCGGTGCAGTCATCAGCACTGGACAATGATAAAATTTATAATTATTGGTATTTATTTTGTAATTTATTGTTATTTTCGTTATTTATAAATCAAACAGTCTTCAGAATTAGCTTACTTTATTACAAGTCTTTTAATTTTAATTAGTGTTACTTAGTTGAAATTGAAATGGTACCGTACATTGGTTGCACTTGCGGTTATATGTTTATATCTCCGGCTCCCGTCAACGTAGCGAGATAAATTATATACCAGATTTTAAGTCAAATCATAAGCTATCAAACAAAAAAAGTTTCATCAAAATCGGTTCAGTAGTTTTTGCGTGATACTCGTTCAAACAAACAAACAGACAGACAAAAAATCCAAAAATTGGTGAAATGGAATCAGGGACACCTAAAAACCATATCGTAACTTTTTTTTTGTTAATATCTTCAATGTACAGACAAACGTTCTGCTACAGTTTTATAATAGTACTAGCTTTTGCCCGCGACTTCGTCTGCGTAGACATGTAATTTTGTCTAATGTCTCGTCTAAGCTCATGAAGGTCATGGTCCGAACCAAGTCTAGGAATCCTGGCATGTAACATTAGAATGGCGATTAAGGAATGGGCTGATAAAAGACACAGGCTAGAATGCTCTGGCCTCTCGGGTCTGCAACACTGCGGGAAATTCATCAGCAATCTTCTTATTATCGTGTGGGCAAAGCCCTGGTGTCAGAGTATAACAGCAATATAACACCACGAATCCCACAGTTCATACTGAACAACAGTAGGAGCAAAGCTCGTGCCATCGTCGGAACTACGCAACAGACACGATAAAGCTCTCTCTAGATCCCGGTTGCCGAGCGTGTGGAGAGGAGGAGGAAACCATGGAACATTTGTACTGTGTGACTGCGATGTCTTGGTGGGTAAACGTATGTGACTCCTGAGAGATGGTTATTCATTACAGGTTTCTTACCCTGAACGCTATTGCTTCCCTCATTTTCCAAGTTTTTCAAGGATGAAGAAAATAATATGTAGGGTTCAATACAAAAGATACCATTGGGTCGAAGTGTTGCTGGCTTGCCATTTCCCATAATAAGATAAGAAAGTCATGAACTTAAGCTAAATCAAAATCAGAAAGTACCCCAAGTAATTCTGTAGGTATCCGATTTAAAAGTCATTCACTGGATCCATCACTTTAATTTTTCTACTGTTCGTCGTTTATTAGTTTTTTATTTATGTCGAGCAGCATAATAATCATCTTACGACCCACTGCGGGTCACAGACCTCCACTCACGTATAAACGTTAGAGGATACTCTACCACGCGGGCTACTGTAAAATGGTGAAGGCAAGAGCTAAAACGATAATATTCTAGGAAGCTAATGGTCAATTTGCTAAAAAAGATTTTCAATTATGTAAGTAGCTACATTACCGACCTGTGGTGTTATATTATAAGGACCTTTTAAATACGTAGGTATACGTTTTTTATACGTTGTGGTAGAATGATGTTCTATAGTTAAGTTGCACAAACCCTCAAAAAATCATAATTGAGACCGAAAATCTAACAAAACAAAAATTTGGCAAGACTTACTGCAACAAAATTCGTCCTTTCTGTAAAATAAGGTTATCATTCCGTAGCATTGGCTCAGATTGGACTCAAACAATCAATATACTTACAACGATGTATTACAACGATAATATAATCAACTAAATTTGTAAGCTCCTGCTATAGCTAGGTTTTTGAATTAATAATTGTAGCACACTTGCTTTAAAAAAACTCCCAACGCCATCTATTAAGATGAAAACAATACTACGATTAAATTTTAGAAAAGGTTAAAAGAAAGAGGATTTTTAGTATTTGCCGACCCGGTTGGTGTAATGGTTACCACGCCAGACTGCCAAACCAGAGTCCTGGGTTCGAGTCCCGGTTCGGTCTTGGATGTTATATGTTTATGCCGTTGTTGTATGGTTTCCACAATAAAAAGCCTATAATGCTTGCTTGGGATAATTAAAATAATGTTTGTGCCTGTGAGCGTTATTTATTTATTTTTCTCGCGTTCTCCGCTGGAGAATACGCTTGCCCGGTGTGGGGCCGATCTGCCCACGCCAAGCTGGTAGATACCGGCACTAAACAAAACGTGTCGGATTATAACTGGTTGCTTGAAACCGACTCCAGTACAGTTGCTTTACCCACTGGCTGGCATAGCGCCCCCAGATGTAAGTAGGGCTGTGGCAGGTTCCTCAGAGAGAGCCCAAATGGTGGACGACACACGACATCCCATGCATGGCTTTATTCCTGCGCCGCAAAGGCTGCCAAGCCGATGCAGCTTTATGAAGTGTGTCGACCCCCTGAATACTGGCCCAGCGCAAGCAAGGTGTACTCTATGGCGACAAAAAGTGTCCCTCCCAACTCCATTTGTGTCGCCGTCTGAGAGCCTCACGCCTAGACATGACTTGCCTTGGGCGACCTGGAAGTCTTTAAACCGACTTCGAACCCAGGTCGGTCGCAGTAAGGACAACATGGTCAGGTGGGGATACTCTGATGCGCAAAATGTGACTTGCTTGTGTGGAACTCCACAAACGATGGCCCATCTCACATCGTGCCCTGCGTGCCCTAACATCTGCACGCAGGAGGAGTTCATGACTGCTAGCGACGGTGTAGTATCGGTTGCCCGATTCTGGCAAGCTACTATTTAGCGACTTTGTTCAGAATTTGAAGTCGACACGATAAGAAGAAGATTATTTTTCTAATTCGCCCAGTACCTATACAATCAAATCTGTAAAACCGAATTTCTGAGACGTGTTGATGATAGAACCACAAACATAATATTAATATTAGTGAGATACCTGGTGGTAGGATTAAAATTAGAAAAAAGCCAAAATAAAACATCCTGCGCTAATATTAGATCTGATATGATCTCAGGATATTATTATGATTGAAGGTCAGGCCCTTAACATAATTATCAAGCCTAACTGCTTCTGTCTAATCCGGTGAAAAATGGATATAGTCGTTGAATGTATTTAAAAAAAAAAATAAAAAAAACATTCTCGACCAAGAATTGAACCTCCACCTCATGCACGAAAATCTAACCATATACCAAATATACTACACAGCTGTTGTCAAAACTGTTGAAAAAAGTAAATACTATTTTTATCACTGCAATCTACACAAATGCATCTGTCAGCGTCAAATTGGCGCTAGTGAGCATAGAATAAAAACGTGGTACATGTTTCAGCATGATAAAACAATGTAATTTATCCCACAGGAACCCATTGCAAGGATAAAAAGTATCCTATATCTTAATCCAGAACACATTCTATCTGCGTGCCAAATTTCATCAAAATCCATTCAGCCGTTTATGCGTGATTGCGCCACAAACATACAACATTACAACTTTACAAACATCGTCACAAACTTTCACGTTTATAATATTAGTGAGATTATTAGTTCTTCTTCGTGATGGCATTTTTCATTATTGAAAACAATCAAGTGTACTGGCAGATACAACATTATTTTTTAAGTATGATTATCACTGAACGGAACGCGTCGGGGCGCATTATATATATATTACTTTATTTTTTATATATTTAACTTAATATGCTGACACTTTTTTAAGATTTACACTTTTTTAGACTTTTTTATGGGACTGTCATCGATATCGCGAAAAAAATCTTCTGCCCCATACATTTTTGTAGAGTAGGATTGCAGTTTTGTATGGAACAGTTGATTTTTTTTCGTGATTTTGACCCTGGTCCCATACAGAAAGTTGTTCAGTATGATGGTCTGATCATGTCCCTTAAAAAACTGTCTGCATATAAGAAGGACCATATACATCTAGCAATCCGGTCAGATGCGCGCGAAATCGGTGACGGCCGCATTCCACTGCAACGTCGCCTGGTCAGCACTCGCTGTCAATTTGCGTGCATTTGAAACAACGACTGAGGCGCACGTATGCGCCTGGATTCCAGCGAATAATTTCGTCCGGAAGGACGCAGTCGGCTATTGCCGAATGTTACATTAATTTATGTAAAGCTCATATCAAGCGACAGTCCGTAGGGCTGTGGCAGGTTATTCAGAGAGAGCCCAAATGGTAGACGACACACGACACGGACGGACCGCAGCACGGACTACAAACTTTGAGTCAAGATAACTTTAGAACTAAACATTTAAAAGGAAATCACAGATATTGGTTTCTAGATTGTTTTAAAACCATTTATTTTTTACTTTAATTACTAAATGTTCAAACTAAGTTTTGTATGGAGCGCCGTAGAAAAATGCGCAAAATGCACGGCGGCACATCGCATCGGCGGCATAAAAAACCGACCCTTATTAATTTGTTAGAGTTGTTCGTTTGTATTTTAGTAATAATTTACGGTATTTCAAAATAGTTCCTTACCTGTCTTATAATTGCTTTAAAATATTAGCTATTATCCAGTCTTGCGTAACTGTGTGATTACACCGTAAATAAAAACATTCCGAATTAAAAATTGAGTTTTAGACATCTTTCGGCTGCTGATTTGAAATCATGATTATATTATCTTTGTATGAAATTGGCGTGCAGTTTTTTTTTTTAAATAATTACTCCTGCTTTGTTTGCACTGTAATTCTACAAAATGTCAAGAAATTTGTAATTCGAATCTTGTTTTCTTGTGGCCTGTACTAAGGTTTTTTTTGTTATGCAAAGGTTTTCTCCATGGAGTTTGAAAGATTTTATAGCCAAAAAGAAAAACAATGTTATACCGGTGCAGTCATCAGCACTGGACAATGATAAAATTTATAGTTATTGGTATTTATTTTGTAATTTATTGTTATTTTCGTTATTTATAAATCAAACAGTCTTCAGAATTAGCTTACTTTATTACAAGTCTTTTAATTTTAATTAGTGTTACTTAGTTGAAATTGAAATGGTACCGTACATTGGTTGCACTTGTGGTTATATGTTTATATCTCCGGCTCCCGTCAACGTAGCGAAATAAATTATATACCAGATTTTAAGTCAGATCATAAGCTATCAAACAAAAAAAGTTTCATCAAAATCGGTTCAGTAGTTCTTGCGTGATACTCGTTCAAACAAACAAACAAACAAATAAACAAACAAACAAACAAACACACAAACAAACAGACAGACAAAAAATCCAAAAATTCGTGAAATGGAATCAGGGACACCTAAAAACCATATCGTAATTTTTTTTTTGTTAATATCTTCAATGTACAGACAAACGTTCTGCTACAGTTTTATAATAGTTTAGATTAGATTAGATAGATAAATAAAATGAAGATAGTTTTAACAACCTCTTTTGTCTTGTTCTAAAACAGTACTTACCATAAGGACCACTTTCCAATTCAATCCATTCCCAAAATATAGTATTTTAGACTAGACTAGAGGAACCGTACACAAATGAAACTTAGCGATGAAGAGTAAAATAAGACAGAAAAGTAATGGACGACTTGAAGGTTTTGGAAGGTTCTATTTCAATATAGAATTAACTCAAGTCACCCAAAGTACAATGGAGAGGGATATGCTTGGAGTTTCCCTATGAGATTAAATCTGAAATTAAGATATTCTCAGAAAAACCAGAGTCGTCGACATAGCCCAAAAAAAGGTAAAGGTGACGAAAATATTATTTCCACTAATTTTTTTGGTTCGTAGACGCCATAAGGAACCTTAAGACACCTCATAGACATAAAAATCCATCAAGCCGTTTAGACTGCATAGCATGGCGTGACAAAGAAATGAACATACAAAAATACACACATACACTCGAAAAACATAACCCTCCTTCTGGCGCAGTCGGGTAAAAAGCCAGTGGTTTTCTAAATTGTTCACAATATACAACGCAGTTACATTATCTGTGCACCTATTGTCGATGAAGGTCTACGGGCTCTCAGGCACGGTGTGTAAACAAATTATCAGCCATAATGATGCTAACCTTAGGTTCTGACACAATTATTAGGTCCAGACTGACGCGAAGGAAAACAAAAGAAGGATCGCATTCCAGCGAGGTGCAGAGAGACAATATGACCAGATAGAATGTAGAGTTATGAATAAACACTTCTCCAGCTAATTGCACTTACTATGCGTCTAAATTGAATTAGGGGTTTTAAGGATAAGAGTGTGTTACCAAATCCGTTCCAAAAACCCCTTGGAAAAACCCCTGAAGGCTTTACCAATTCAATACCTCCTGGTATAAATCAAAAACTACTGATAAACGACTCCTTTTAATTCATCATCATCATTTCCAGCCCGTATTGCACGCACTGCAGGGCATAAGCCTCCTCCCTATTTTGCCTATCTACTCGGTCCTGTGCCAGTCGCATCCAGGTCTTGCCGATACTTTATCAGGTGTCGTCAAACTACCTGGCTGCCGGACGGCCGACTCCTCTTTTGCCTAATCTCGGTCACCACTCTGTTGAGGCTTTGTTCCACCTGCCATCATTTCGCCTAGCTACGTGTCCTGCCCATCGCTACTTTAAGCGAGCTATTCGATCCCCGATGCCCTGAACCTTAGTTCGACGTCGGCCCTCAAGGTTTGTGATGTGGACAAGAAGGGTGATACTTTAAGTGCCGTGTGGAAATGTCGAAGCAATTGCACACAACTTGTAATGGCCAGTTCACTGTTTGTAGGAAGATTTAACTCAAAGGTGTAAAACAAATCTGTAGGACAAAAAAAAGATAATTGTGTTTAGTAGGTACATTCCATTTTCCATACAAAACAGTAAAGCCTACTCAACTGGAATGTTTGGAACACTGATTTTTCTAAATTTCAATGTTAGTCCCATCAATTTGTCTCCTTAGCGAGACACCTGAGAATCACAAAACTAAGTTCTCCAATCAAACCAACCTCATGTTCTACCAAACTTTCATGACAAGTACTATTCCTATCATCACCATCAGCCTATAAACGTTCCACTGCAGGGCACAGTCCTGCCCTGGTGGACTAACGTCTAGAACGTTAGTCCACCATGCATTTGAATTTATTGTTCAGCGTGCGCAGGTTTCGACACGATCTCATGCTTCACCGTTTGAAAGCATTTAGTATCAACGTACATAAATTAGAAAAGCTGGCATGTCATCGGTGCGGATTCAAACCCGGACCCTCAAGATTGAGTGTCCATACTTCTCCGAAACGCGCCACCGATCGCTGTTCTACGACGCGACGCGCTGTTTCTATACAACTCACTGAATTGCAAACAAAGGTACGCAAATAGAAACAAAAACCTTTCACTAGCACACAAAATCAAGCTTTAGTGAAACGTGTCAGAGGTGCAATTTGATAGCATTGACGCTGCTATCGATTATCGACGTCCCTATTAGTGCTGTCAGTTGCAGGATTTGCCTAATTCATTGCGAGTGTTGTCAGGTCCGTCACTCCAGTCTGACGTCACTTCACTGTTCTTGGATGTATATTACACCGGCACCGTGCACAGCGATCGAAGAGAGATAAATATTTTACAAGATTTTGCTCGGAAGGTTTGGGACTGCGATTGTTTGAAAGTTTGAGACGTGAATGCGGAACAAATAAAACAACTTTCAAATATTATGTTTACATTGTGAGTGGAACAGTTGAAAGAATTCGTTCCAGACGTTCGTCATCTTTATATCAGCCGATAGACGTCCACTGCAGGACATATATAGGCCTCCCCCAAAACGGGGGGATTTTCCATAATCGCCACGCTTGGCAGGCGGGTTGGCGATCGCAGTTGGATTGAATGTGTGTACTCAGAGGATGCTTTTTTCGACACCCACGGGAAGAAATGGGATGGTACTATTCTTAGCCGACACCACACGGACATGCGGTATATGGGCTTCTGCTATAAATTATGAAAAGCTGTGCGCTATAAACTGTCTTATAGGCGATACTTGGATTTTTGCCTAGGCTGCATCAGCCTACCTAGTGATATTAGCTATGATATTTTTACATATTCGAACGATTTGTAACCGTATACAGGCTTTCCGATGAAGAACAACATCGTGAAGACTGAAGAGACATGAAGTGCGTTTTCCATTTTATGAAAGGCATCGTGCATGCGATTATTCGATTCTTTTGACATCTGGGCTGGTGCAATTAGAAGCCGGACACCACCTGTGAATCATATGACCGTTCTTGGATGAAACGACGCGGTGTAAGCGTCGACGAGTAATCTAAGCATTGCATCGAAGCAGATCTCCGATACATTGTCCCGTGACATCGCTTCATCGATTGAGCCTCCAATATTACACTCTGATATAGTACCTGTTACCAATCTGTTACTGGCACAGATATAGAGAGAATTGATGATGCAAGTTGTCTATCAATGTCTTTAAGAGGGTAGAAACTTCAAGTATATACATTAAGTCACGGTCATACTTTTCAAGGTACAACAGATCTGTTCAGGTCGCGGTAGCAATTGGTCATTTACCAAGCCCTTACAACCAAATAATAATAACGTCATTATCTCCATTACCAACAGCTTATCATATGGTTGCAAACAATGCACTCCTCGAAATTGAAGCGTGTTGGTTTCTTCACCAAAAAGCCAATGGTGTTAGAAATCGTGCATAAATTCATGTTGATCTGGGCGAGGATAGAACCGTCGCGTCATCATCTCCTGCACAGAAAGCGAGACTACTTTCCTCTCCACCATGACGAAGGCCCGGTATCCACCAAAGCAAAGCAGAGCCGAGATGATTGTGTAAAATCAACCGATAAAATAACAGCTTCTATTTCCTAATGACGCTTCGGAAGAGCGAGTTTTTGGAGGACTTTTAAACAGCTCCACTCTGTTCCTCTTTGGTGTCTTTGATGGTGTTATAGTTTTATGCTATGGTTTTATGACGAAAGCTCAATTCGACACGCCCAATGAACAACAACGTAACTCAATTTTGACAACTTTACAATACAGCAATTTTAAGGTAAAAAAAAATTCTCACGCTTTTGTTTTTGTATTTATTTAAGTGATTGTTAGTTTTAAAGAATACATGTAGCGGGTTTTCTATGATGTTATATTTGTTTTTATCATAATAATTTAATTTCATTGAGTTTTATGACTTACAATGAAGGGCTACGATGCTTATTACTTGCAACAACAATCTAAGTTGAGATAGTGATGCTTCAAAGTTGAAGAGATGGTTTAAATTTCCGGTAAATACCAGTGTATGTCTGAGTTACGTTTAAGTTGTCTTATGTAATTATTACCTTTTGAGCTTAAATTAATCCAAGTGTATAGCTTAATTAATTAGCTTGTATTAAATTTACTTAGTATAAATGCAATGAAATAAAACAACTTTATATAAAATCTTATATTTTAATTTTTTTCGACTCGTTAACATTTTTTCCTGTGAAGTAGACTAAACAAACAAACAAACTAAATAAACTACGTTTTAATACCAAAGTATAATAATAAATTGATACCTAGTAGGCAAGTATTCGAATACTAGTGATACGACAAAAATAACCTCATTTCCATACCAAAGAAGAGTTTCATACCTAGTAGTCCAATTATTAGAATATTAGTGATACAACAGAAGTAAACTATTTTTCATACCAAAGATAAAGTAATTAATACCTAGTAGGCTAATATTAGAACACTAGTACTATAACAAAATTAAACTTGTTTTAAACCAAAGATAAAGTAATTAATACCTAGTAGGCTAATATTAGAACACTAGTACTATAACAAAATTAAACTTGTTTTAAACCAAAGATAAAGTACGCCAATTTTAAGACACTAGTGAATACAACAAAAATAAACTTCTTTTTCATACAAAGAATTAAAGTAGAAGCACGTGGAAGGCAAATAATTGCCTCGATTTTGCGATTTTCGCTTAAGTAGGCAAATGACACCGGAATATTTCCGGTCTCTTTTCTTTTTCTTATTTGAGAAAATGCCAGGAGTATCCTAAAATAAGCTAAGAAATGCGTGCGCACATTCGAGGCCATTAGAATATACAAAACAAAGCTCTTTTTTTACCATAGATAAATTTCATTACCTATTAAAATTCTTTACCTAAAAATTTAGCAATCATCAGATTCATTCCCGGAAGATTCCTGATTATCGTTTTTTGCCACAGGCAAATTTTTGTAAAATGTGTGGTATGTACTTGGAATTGCTTTTGACGTGCACAGACTCCATAAGTCTTTATATTTAGCTGCTGTAATTGGTAACAGACTTACGTAAGCTTTGTCAAGCTCTGTCAAAGCAAAATCTGAATCTTGCGTACTGTACACACGACTGGGTTGTACACGCGACCCTCGGCCACGACCACGTTTGCGGCCACATCCCCGACCACGACCACGTCCCCGACCACGACCACGTCCTCGGCCTTGATGGCCAGCAATAGCGTCCAAATTGGAGTTGAGAAGAAGGTCCATTTTTATATCAGTTTCATCAAAGAAATCGTATTGGAAGTGCATCAAATGAGGCTCAGCACTATTAAAATGAACATGTTTTATTTTTGACCATAAAACTTTTTGTCTTGTGGTGTCCAAATTCCAATTTGGATATTGTTGCCCATATTTTTTGAAATCATATATCATATCTTGCGTGACTTCTGCCAATTTGTATGGTTCTCCAGTCGATTTTGCGCATCTGATTATAGTTGCCCATTGGTCTGGGGTATATACTATTTGGTGTTTTTTACGCCTCTCTATTAGAGCATGCACAGCATCTCCCTCAGATTGGGAATGCCCCACCTCGAAGAAATTGTGTGTAATATCGACGTTAAACATCTTGCATGCTTTTGCATACATGCCAAAAACGATACGGTTTTTGTTCTGACCACTACATGATACGGAATAAAAATTAAAACGGCGCGCTCCATTTTGTACATACAATTGGATAAAATCAAACACAAAACTACTGATTTCGTTTGCTCCTTTTTTCCGATTGTTTCGTCCCATAAATAATTATGCCCAATGTGTTTTCCGATTTCATAAATAGTGAAGTTATAGACTGCCAATTTACGTTTGTAATAAAATTGTGATACTTCGGACTGTGGAGTAGCCAGAATCTTCTGTAAATCGTAACAAGCTGCTATCACATTAGATGATTTTTGGGATTCATTTTTATCAATGTCTTTTAATTTTCTTGAAATTTCTTTGTTTGCTAGGTGCAAAGCGTGGTTGTATTCTAGATCAGTCTTTTCCGTACCACTAGCATTTTTAAAAATATCACAACGTGGACATTGGTCTTTTTTTGGTTTATGAAATCCAATGTTGAAGTCATTATTAAATATATCCCTGTACTGTCTTAGGGTGGCTTTCGGCTTACCGGGATGTTCCTCGTTCATCCATTCCTCGTATAAATTATGCAGTTTAGGAATACTGAGAGTTTCTTCGAAGTAAGTTTTAGACGTGCGGCTCCGGACGTAGTGTGATTCTACTGTTGGAATTTTCTGGATGTGGTCTCGCACTGAGTCTTTTATATCCTGCTCCATTGCATTAGCTCTGTTCGTATGATGTCCCCGGCGATCCGGGTCAATAACTCCACTCTCAGAATTATCAAGCTTTTTGAACATTGTGTTTAACCACATATCACAAATCGCCAAAGTGTCCAGGAACATTTTTTTACATACTCGCACCTCACGATCACCACGATTATTGAGATAATATTCACGAGACCACTTGCGACGTGAAGGAGTTTCTCTATTAGTAGCTATTATGACCTGCTTTTTTGGAACTTGCTTCACAAATCTACAAATGTACTCAACTTGTCTACTGTGGTCCCCGAGAGCCCAAAATTCTTTGAAGATTGTTGTTCTTTCGGGATATGATATTTTCTGGTGACAATTCCTCGGGCAACTGTAACTACAACCGCGCTTCATAACTTTCTCTGGCACTACTTGACCTTTTTTATTAACATATTCTTGTCCTAAATTTCTTTTCTTTTTCATGACTACTCTCTTCCAATTGTCTTTATTTAAAATTCTTTTTTTACCAGGATTTGTTTTCTTAGTATCATTACATCTCTTCTGTCGTCTTTTTACTTCAAAACCACCTGCTGTTTCTTGTGGACTTCTACAAGAGTTTTTTTCAAACAAATGGTTACTTTGTGATGCTTTTTCCGGTTGAAAATCTTGCTCTAACGCTATATCCGCTCTATTGTTAACCTCTTTTGAAGTATTAGAATAGCTTCGGCTGATAATATCATTTTCTGTAACAATAGATATAAAAATATAATATTGAGAAAATACTTACTATCTTTATTATTTGTATTTAGTAGAATGATTATACTTGATCAATGTCAGTACCTTTGTCAGTATCATTTTTACTATGTGGCTCAGACGTTTTAATTTGTTCCTCCAATTTGTCATTTTAAGTTACCGCTTTAAAAATTTTAAATAAATATACGATGTTTTAATTTTCAAATGCGCTATTTCCGATTTGTACCGAAACGACGACAACATATTAATTCAACTTAAAATGATAATTCTTATCTTGCTTCATATAAAATACGGAGAAAATCAACGTAACTCAATTTGCAATCTATTTGCATGTACATTTATTTTAAAAAAATACGATCAAAAATTGTAAATAAACATACGTTGTTATATTTTTAAAAGGGAGAATATTTGATCCGTAAAAGAAAATTGTAGATCAATATAGCATGTTTTATCCGGCGAACAATTTTCTTTTCCAGAAGGCGACCGCAGGTTACGTTGTTGTAATTCTCGCTAACTTCGGTTCTATTGTACTTAGAGATACGTTTGTTGGACACACGTGTAGAGAAAATTATAATAAAAAAGGATATGAACTTAACTCATTTTTAACGTAACTCAAGTTACGTTGTTGTTCATTGGGCGTGTCGAATTCACATCAAAATGGCAGAGGCAATAGTATAGTCCCTGCGCTGCGCAACCGAAACTACGCTCTGTTACTTTGTCGTGAATTGAGCCTAAATCTTTGGCTGTTGTGCTATAATTAGGTAGTTAGGTGTCTGCTGTCCATCTTCTACGGATTAAGAGACAGTAATTGATTTATATTGTTATCTTGACTAACATTCACGGCCATGAAATACGAAGCAATATTGTTCGCGACACGTTAACGAATGAATGACGATGGAATAGGAATCAATAATAAATAAGTATATAAACTTACTGTTGTATTCCCTTCTGGGTTAGCCAGAAACATTGCTATAAGTACAAATATTTTAAAGTACTAGCTAAAAGTTCATGCGGGGCGGGGAATGCGCACTAGCATTTTCGCCTAAAATTTCGTATTGCGCAGCCAAGTTGTTCGCTTGTTATTATACCTGTGAAGTCCCACACTATCGCGATTTTTTGATCGATCTGTCTGTCTGTTCTATACAGGCTAAATACGGAAACTACTGTAGGGATTTTAATACGGTTTTCACTAATAGATAGACTGATTTACGAAGAAAGGTTAGAGTATCCGTGAAAAACCAGGACGGTTCACTAGTAGTCTATAAAAATAATTAATATTTTTAGATTGTTTAAGTTTAAAATGTATTTTTATATTATCCTCTAGGGTTGATATTTATACGTTTTATAAAATTTTTAAAGACAAACTTGCATTACATTTGCATAAAAATAATGAGTTTCTGAAACTCTTTCGCTCTAGTTTTTCTGTTTATCATTACAAAGGTAGCAGCATGTTTTAATGATCTTACATGTTTCAACTATGCAGGGTGTAAGGAAAAGTATCATTAACCTTTAAACTTCATGCTCTACCCATCAAACTGATCAACCTTTACTATGGGAGCAAACTGATCAGAACAAATAAAACAGTAATTTCATACGTTTGAGTCGAGCAGGCATTGCAGTTTAGTATGGAACCGCTGATTTTTTTTTGTTCTGGTCGGTTTGCTCCCATAGTAAAAGTTGTTCAGTTTGATGGGTAGAGTATTCTGGTTTAAAGGTTAATGATACTTTTCCTTACACACTGTATAGTACTAGGTATTCTTTCTTATACTATTCCGTGAGTGGCTAAATAATATTACCAACATTTCGCAATTTTGAAAATTTCTTGATATTGCCACTGACCAAACCTATGCTGGATTTGAACCCACTACCATCGTCTCGGCAGGTATGTTACTATCAACTGAGCTATAGGGTTTTTCCACAGAGAAATGATACTAAATGTGTCCCTATACTTCTTCTTATCGTGTGGGCAGAGCCCTGTTGTCAGAGTTTTTACTATACTAATAAACTGTAAATTACTTACGAACAGAGAGAACAAAAAAAAAATTCTGCTGATCCATACTAAACTGCAATACCTACACGACTCAAATGTATGACACAGCAGATGTTTTTTGTTCTGACAGGTTTGCTCCCATACTAAAAGATGTTCAGTTTGATGGGTAGAGTCAATGACATTAGTGGTAGAGTATGTGGTTGATAGGTTAATGATACTTTTCCTTACACCCTGCAGGTTGTTACACCTACTTTGATCCTCTTGTAGCGATTACGAATGTCATCAATCATCATCATCATCAGGCTCATTGCGATGGTGACTATAGAAAGCGAAATCGGAACATTTCTTTTCTTATAAATATCAAACATAAATATTTTTACTTGCACATAAAAAACATACAAATACCAATTAACAACAAGAATGCCAAGGGTAAAAAGGCGGCCTTATAATTAAAAGCGATGACGCTAACAACGGAACGAAGTATAGATAATGAGGGATCTAAGGGTATGTTACCTACATATTAACTTAGTAAAACTAACGGTTCAGTGTTTAATTAATTTAATCAGACAATCAATTATTTGTAAGTACTATTAGTTTTGTTTTTTTTTTGTTTTTATTTTAGGCTAATGGTTATGTATGTAGTGCTTTAATATAAATTAATGTACATAAATTTAACAATCAATCAAATATTCTTTATTTTACACCAAAACATGATCATTAAAAATACAAGGAAAAAATACAAGACGCTAAAAATAAGGCGGTCTTGTCGCTAAGAAGCGATTTCTTTCAGACAACCTTAGGGTAGAGGAAACGGTGAACGAAGAGAGGTAGGCGGTGTATCCAGAAAAAATGATCAAAAAGAAGCAGTTATCAGTAAATAAAAAAACAAGATGCTGGTTTATCCTCAACATCATCATCTGTGCATAACCTCATAATAATTAATTTGGGTGTGGTGCCGCTGTAAACAGGCTAGGCCACCACGGGCTTTCTTGCCGGAGAAGCGCCGGTCGCGTCCCGCGCCATAATGCTCTGAATGACGTTATTCGTCGGGCTCTTGTCTCAGCGAACATTCCGACAAAGTCCGAACCAAACGGAATTGTCCGCACTGATGGCAGGAGGCCCGACGGGTTAACGCTCATTCCTTGGCGACAGGGGAAAAGCTTGGTGTGGGATGTGACCTGCGTGGACACCCTAGCTCCATCTCACGTCCAGGCCACTTCTGAGCGCGCTGGTGCTGCTGCTGCGGGTGCTGAGGTCGACAAGTGTAGAAAGTACCGCGATCTGGCCGGCAGCTACATATTCACGCCAATAGGTTTTGAGACGCTAGGTCCTTGGGGCCCAGAGGCCAAAGCATTTCTTGCAGACCTATCCGGTCGTCTCAATGAGACCTCTGGTGACCGCAGAGCTGGCAGCTTCCTGGCACAAAGAATAAGCCTCACCATCCAGAGGGGGAATGCTGCTAGCCTGTTGGGCACCATGTCTTGCGGCGACGCTCTAGAGTGTTTGTATTATTTGTAGGCTTTTATGTTTTGAGATAAGATGTTGTTTATATAATTTAGTCTAGTTATATTAATTTAATATAATAAAATAATATCATTGAAACAATAATTTGAATGAAAGCGCATGCTCATGAATATGTATATTATAAGAATCTTATTTTGGTAGTAAGTAGGGAGGGAGATGTGCCAGTGCGGTGGTTTGTTAAATTATACTAATCAATTATTTCATACTAGCAAGTGCCCGCGACTTCGTCTGCGCTTCGTCTGGACAATTCACGCAATATCTTTATAAATTGTAGCCTATGTGTCATTCTGACGTATTAGCTATATTATTGTAAAGTTTCATTAAAATCAATTCAGTAGTTTTTATGTAAAGGGGAAACAAATATCCATCCATACCTACAAACTCATATAAGTAGGATAGGAACAGGAAGTAGGATTTTGAAAAAAAAAACCTGTGTTGAAACCATGATAATTTGATTCTGCTTTCGATTATAAACAAACTAATTTCTAGTTTTGCATTAATTTATTAACATGGTGTTGGTATAAGTCCCCCATGCTAATTTCTTCCATAAGTTTAATATAATAAAGGTACCTATTTACACTTTAACTGCATTATATAGTGCCAATGCCTTCGATCGTGTGGGAATAACCTCAACTGGTTTTTTCCTTATTGTCAAGTGTTGCAGTCACTAAAAAATATTATAACTGGAGAAATTTTTAAATATTGACTTATTGGTAGGTAATTCTTAATCTTTTGGACCGAATTTACAAAAGTTTTTTAAACCGTACCAAATAACCAAAATAAAACAAACAACAATTTAAATGGAATATAAACATGAAGGGTACAAAAGGCGGCTTTAACACTAAAGGTGATTTTTTCCAGACAGTAAAAATTCGATGGAAGAAAGATTTTGAATTAGATATTTAATGAGACAGTTTCTACAGAATGTAACTAAACAGCCTAGTTATATTTCTCTAACTGCCTCTGTTACTCTGCCTCTCACTATTCATACTTATGACAGTTATTCATACTGCCTCCGTGGTCTAGTGGTTAAGAGCATTAGCTCTCGACACGGAGGTCGTGGGTTCGATTCCCACGGGGGACACCTAGTGAAATGTCACTTTGTGCGTTTTTCCCCAGTTGGTTAGGACATTGCAGGCTGAATCACCTGATTGTCTGAAAAGAAAAATGATTCCGTGCTTCGGATTGCACGTTAAGCCGTTGGTCCCGGCTATACGATCTCTGGTGGTAGTAGTCGTTACATAAAAATTACGTCAGAGGCCGTAAGGCGGTCTGAAAAACTCTGACACCAGGGCTCTGCCCAAACGATAAGAAGTTATATTTCAAGGGGTGATTGGGACCAATAAACTGAACAACTTTCACTATGGAGCCAGAATAAAGAAAAACTGCAGTACATACCTACATATACAAATGTATGGGACAACAAAGTTTTTATGTTGATTTTGTCTCCATATTGAAAGCTATAGTGCAAGTTTTTCAGTTTCATGGTCTAAACTACCCTTTTAAATTTTACTAGGGTGTTTTATTACACACTGTACATGGCGGTACTAACACTCAGTTGCAGAAACGCTTTTACTAAGTCAACAACACAAAAAGTGACAGCAAGAGATTTATTGGAGGATTAACTTTAATGAGCGTTTCTGCAACTGAGTCAGATACAGATACATAGCAAACAATCAAAGTACTTAGCGACATATTTACTTACAAAAAGCAATTACGCCGAAACATGTTTTTTTTAAATAAAATTCTGTCACTGTCTTCTTCTTCTTATCGTGTTGGCAGAGCCCTGGTGTCAGAGTTTTTTCAGACCGCCTTACGGCCTCTGACGTGGTTTTTATTATGTAACGACTACTACCACCAGAGATAGTAGCCGGGACCAACGGCTTAACGTGCCATCCGAAGTACGGAATCATTTTTCTTTTCAGACAATCAGGTGATTCAGCCTGCAATGTCCTAACCAACTGGGGAAAAACGCACAAAGTGACATTTCACTAGGTGTCCCCCGTGGGAATCGAACCCACGACCTCCGTGTCGAGAGCCAATGCTCTTAACCACTAGACCACGGAGGCAGTATGAATAACTGTCATAAGTATGAATAGTGTGAGAGTCAGTGCGAACTTTAAGTAAGCCACCAAACACTTTTATTTTAAATCTTTATTAGAAAGAGCTTTGTTGCAAGGCGACTATGTTGCTCAAGTCAATTACTTGTTGATGTAAGCCACCCTTATCTACCGCCGCCACCATAGATTGCGTACATGAGTATCTGAAAAGATGCCCAAAGGGGAAACATATTGTTATTTTATCAGATAGCCAGGCTGCTCCAAAAGCGCTAGGATCTGACGAAATAGAGACGAAACTAACATTAGAATGTGCCCGAGCACTCAACCAGCTAGGACTGACAAACTCTGTCACCCTAGGCTGGGTGCCCGGACACTGCGGTTTTGATGGAAATGAGGCTGCTGACGAGCTGGCACGAAGAGGGGCGGAAGAGGACGCCATAGGCCCCGAGCCTTATTGCGGCATCTCCCGCAACACCTCTAGACGTGTGCTAAAGGAATGGGCCGTGGACCAAAGCCGTAAGCTCTGGTCGGATACACCAGGACTGAGGCATGCGAAAGAACTTGTGACCGGCTTTTCAAACAGACATACCTCGGATGCCATCAATTCAAACCGCAACGACTTAAGGCTCTTAGTACGAGCCTTAACAGGACACTGCAAGTTAAACAAACACCTACACATAATGGGGCTTGTAGACTCACCCACTTGCAGATTTTGCTGTGAAGCAGAGGAAACGCCCATACATCTCCTCTGCGAATGCGAAGTGCTCATTCACAGCAGGAGTCGCCATCTAGGTGGATACATAATAACACCTACTGACATTAGGGACCTCCCCTCCAAAAGCATAACACGGTTCATGAAGTCCGTGGGCCTAGGAAATGACCTTTAGGTCTAGGGTGACAGCTACAATAGATCTATCTAGGTCACAGTAGCTATTTGGTCATTGACCAAGCCCTTATAACCAAATAATAATAAAAAGCCACCCTTAGACACTTTACCAAAATACGAATTTATCAACATGTCAACAACATACACACTGTAAAAACATGTTATTTAAACAGTGTCATGTATTGACTCTTAGTGTTGCTACTTGTTTTGTGTTGTGCTTTAATAAACGTTTAATTAAAATGCAAGACTATTTAAAATCAATATACAACTGAATAGAAAACATTTGAATGTTTGAGCAGTGCTTTATTTATAAATAAATACCATCGAATACTGTGTGAAAGTATTTGGACAAAGTGAAAAAAGTTAAACAAAAACTAACTTATATTTTTTTAAACTTAGAAACTAGATCGGCAACCCAGGACGAACTATAGAAGAGACTCATCATTATGGATTAAATTACTATTTAAATAATTAAAAAAAACTGAACTGTAAAGTATCTATTGATACACTGAAACATGACCGAGAAATAACTAAAAGCATATATGATTTTGTTGCCAGTAAGTTTGTTGGTGTACCTACTTATATATAACTTGAATTTGGAACATTAGAACCAAACAACAGTCGGAACCATTCATATCCTTAAAATGTAATCAGCAACACTAGAAAATGAAGTCTACTTAATAAATTGATTCTGTTTAAAACACGTGACGAATTTAATCGAACAGGACAAAGAATAAATAAGAAAAACAAGTAACTGACTTCCATCTATTACAAACGAGAGGCTATCGAAAACAAAACTAAAAATAAACCTAGCTACAAGTAATAAACATGCTTTTTCAAGCAATAACAACCCTAATATTACTACTAATAGATCTCACAGTGGGAGACTTCAAAAAAGGCTGGGGTTTAGTTGGAAGCCCTCTATTACACTCCTACCCTTGCAAAGGAAATGATAATATAAGCATATCTTTCGAACCTGGATTACCACCTGGAACGGAGAATCAGTACAATGTGTTTATTGATGAAAATGTACCTAAACACACAGTGGTTAAAATTAAATTTGATTCTGAAGCTACTGTTACTTTGGTAAGTCTGATGAACGTTACTAGGTATATGATTGCAAAAATAACCAAGTCGTGACTGCTGATAGTTTTTAAGGGGATGATCCCGGATGATCAGACCATCAAACTGAACAACTTTGTCAAAGGGACATAGGTACATCAAAATCGCGAAAAAAAATCATCTATGTTGGTCCCATAGGGAAAGTTGTTCAGTTTAATGGTCCCCCTGTTAAAAGAGTTCAATTTCATCTAGAAGGATAGTCAGCTAGATGAAGTCACTATTATATGAGTAGATAGAAGTTAGCAATAATAATATCGTAAACAGGTCGTTTTAGCAACATGATTGATTTGGTAGTATATAATTTAATAACAAACCAATTAAAAGTGCACATATTTCTTGAGTTATCATGGATAGTTTCATATCAATATTCAGGTCATTTAATTATAATGAGCATAAACAAGTCATGAATCAGCTAACTACATTTAAATCATTTGCATAGATAAAAGATACGTTCTGTCTCTATCTACTTCCTGTAGGAAAAAATATACTTATTATCCTAGGTACTCAATAAGGAAGGAATTTTTTAAATTCGTTTCATTAATGTGAAAGTCAGGGTGAAAATTACATGGAAATCATGGATCAAATTATAAGAAAATTTTTTAGCGAACATGATTCATACTGCATATTCGTTAGGTAGTGCTAGGTTTTTATTTTATTGTAAAATTGTTTCATTTTGTAGAGTCTTAAGGGTTAAGACACAATGGGGCTGACGTAACCTCAGGGTTAAAAGCTCAAAAAAAACAAAAGAATAAAACAAAAATTGCCCTCAGATACTCGTATTATTATTATTATTGACTAGGCTATAATTGTAAGCTAGGTTCGTTATGTAACACTGCGACCATTGCTGGTCTATAATTGTGTTTGCCTCAACTTACCAATATTTTTATTTAGCTCCGAATTTATGGTATTTCCTTTTCATTCTTAGGTATACAAATTTCCTCAGATGTTTTCCTTCACCGCCGAGCTAGTTATAATGATAAAAATACAACTGTGCATAAATTTAGTAGAACTTTAGTGGTAGGTAGGTAGATAGGCCAGGAATCCAACTGCCGCGCCGCCGCCTTGTGATTGATTTGCTAGTTCTCTTCCATATGGGTTAACAGTACTAGAAAGTTTAAAACTGGGACTAAGTATGGGTAGGGTACCTACCTACTAGGTTAATACGCTCTCAAGATATACGTGAGAGCACTTTTAAATCTGTAATTTTTGGAGCATTGATTGTGAAAAACTTGTCATGCAAACAAATACTCATATACAGGGTGAAATTGATATCATTAGCATCCTTAATCTAAGCACGATCGAATCCCGCTAATTAACAATGTGTTTCTTCTTTTACAGTCAGATCCAACAAAAGCAAGAATATCGACAATAAAAGATGAATTCTTCATTAGATTCTTCGACAAATCCGAGAATATTAACATTCATGTAAAAGGGCCGACAAATGGCACGATACCTTACTTAAAAAGTATTAATGTTAATACTCTTGAATATTGTGATAACCCTCAAACTGTAAGTAATTTAATTCCTTTGAAGTGAACTGATGAAATTTATAACAAAATTCGGAATATTATATTTAAATATTATTATATCCCGAGAAAAGTCTTGAACAATATTGCTTCTAATTTAAGCGATCAGAATAATAGTGACGCTCTCTGTCTATATAGGGTCTTTCTTAAAATGCTGACACTTTTTTAAAGGAATGATCAGACCGTCAAACTGAACAACTTTCTGAACTGTTTTCTCAACTTTGTGTATTATTATGTCCGTGTGTACAATAAAGTGTTACAATAATAATAACTTTCTCTATGACACCAACATCGAAATCGCAACAAAAAAAAACAGCTCTTCCATACAAAACTGTAAACCTACTCGAGCCAAATGTATTTGACAGCAGATTTTTTTTTCGCGATTTCGATGTTGGTTCCGTAGATAAAGTTGTTCAGTTTGATGGTCTGATCATCCGCTTTATAAGTGTAAGCACATTAAAAGGGACCCTGTATACATAGGTCATAATAACATTCAGTAACTATCTACCCAAACATGTTGGTATTTTTATCAATATGACCTGATTACATAATTAAAACACCGATAATTATGTTTAAATCTGCGAAATCTGTTACCGTTTTCACACGTTCTATAATTTTTGAGCTATAGAGATATTTTAACGAACACTCACTTCTCTCGCCAAAGGGGGACGCCTGATTCAGGCCCAGATGAGTGTACACACGGCGACACATCAAGCTATACAGAACCAACATAAGCCGCGCGACGTTATACGTTACTCGACCTACGCGCGTCCAGCTTATTTTGGTTTTGTATAGCTTGATGTGTCGCCGTGCGTACATCAAATTCGATTTTGTAAGAATTGATAAAATATTCATTCACAACTTTCTCCACTATTTATTAATTACTAGAACAACGTTATTGTTTTAGTATCGAAGAAAAAGACAATTATTTTTGTATGATTTCTTTATTTTATGTATAAAAAACCGCTCAACTGATCCCGAGATCATTATGAAATTGGAAATTACTTAATATTTATTATATTACGGATCTCGCAAACGGGTAAAACTACAAATAAAATTTAGGTAATTTCGCATAGTAGAATTGCAAACCACGAATTTTCTATAAACCTTTTCCTTTGCCATTTTATTAATTGGCATTAAATACTATTATTTCCATTTATAGTTTCATATTTGTGTACACTGGTGACCTATGTTTCTTTGAAAACCGGGTCAAATTGCCTTTTTACACGCTGGGTCCTTTGGGACTAGGAGTGCGATTTTTGAAACTCATACTTTGAACTCAGCAGTTGAAAATGTCAATATTACTATGGAGATATCCATCTTTCTACTGCTGATTTGACATTCAAAAATCATACTCCAGGAGAGCGATTTTTGAAAGTCTAATCAGCAGAAAAAAGATGCGTATCTTCATACATTTTCACCTGCTGAGTTCAACGTATGAGATTCAAAAATCGCACTCCTGAAGCCAAAATATTCATGGAACTTTTAATGCGTATCAATGATACCTCTGGCGACCACAGAGCTGGCATCTTTCTGGCTCAAAAAATATCAAAACGCGCTCTTTGTATATGGAGGTGCTACTGGGAATGTTCCTTCATTGTAAAGGGAAGATCTTCCGCTAGGCTAGTTGTGAAGCAAGGTCCAACTAAGAAGTGTTCCACAGTTCTTATTTGGACCTTGTATATGAATCGAATCTCAGTGATTATTTCTCTTGCGCGATTCATGTCTTGTATACGATTGTGAACCTTATAACCTTATAACCTTATAACCTACGGGTTACCAATGTGACGTCGCAAGTTGTCTTACGTGCACATTTGCAAGTGTGACCGTAGCGCCATCTGTTAGCTTCGTTGCTATAACTTGTGGGTGTTGACATCTGTTGGCAAGTGCCCACATGTATAAAATTGTGAAGATTTAATTACTTTTTGTACTTTAGCTATCAGTCTCTTGTCATCCGGAGAGTTTCTACCCTACTGGGTTATTGCGTCTTTGCGGTGATGCACTAGAGGGAATTTTTTATCTTTAATTCATAATGTAGGAATAGCTCACTTGGTTTATAAAATAATATAAACTGATATCTGGAGTTAAAAGCTCTTATAAGTGAATTTCTCGTATTTTAATGTTGACAACCATTATCTTTCAGGGGTACTTGGACAGTTACATTGAAGGATACCAAGATACAGCGGAAAACCAACTGTCAGTCCCTGATCAATCCTGTGGCAGACGCAAGATAGATCATACTGAGCTGATCACCAACGGTTTGCCCACAAAACCTGGAGACTGGCCGTGGCATGTGGCTATTTATAGATTAGATAAAGCAACTATTAAGTACATTTGTGGTGGAACTCTTTTGTCTAAGAGTTTTCTTGTTACAGGTAGGTAATTTTTTTTCCTATAATGTCTTTTTTAAACGAAACAGTAATTAAAATCATAATAAACAGTCATCTGGTAAGGGAATCAAATCAACTTCTGACTACAATAAGCGAATTTCGGCATATTTTCTAACAAAAATTAACATTCTGTTTCATTCATCATTATACAGGTTGTAAGTGACTGCCTAGCAAATTCTGAAACGGTAAACTCAGACCATCAAACTGAACAACTTTCACTGTGGAGCCTACCTCAGGAGCCCCGAAAAAAAATCAGCTGTCCCATACAAAACTCCTGTACATACCCGACTTAAATGTATGGGAGAGCAGATTTTTTTTTTGCCTCTCCTGAGATAGGCTCCATTGTGAAAGTTGTTCAGTTTGATGTTCCACTTAGTTTGTAGTATGATAACATCACATGCGTAAGCATACACAGACGTAAGTCTACACCCTCATCTTGACGGTAAGCCTGATCTCCAGTTGTGTTGGATGATAGAGGGCTTATGATAATCTTTATTTTGCAGCTGCACATTGTGCATCCATCAGAGGTGTTCCGGTTCTGCCAGAAATTTTGAGTGTGGTTCTAGGAAAATACAATCTTATTGGTGGAGATTTAGCGACGCAGGAAAGAGAGGTATACATTTTCGAATCTCTGTGATTATTTCTCTTTCGCGATTCATGTCTTGTATACGATTGTGAACCTTATGTGTAGCGATTAACGGGTTACCAATGTGACGTCGCAAATAGTTTTACGTGCATATATTTTGCGAGTGCGACCGTTGCGCCATCTGTTAGCTTCGTTGCAATAACTTGTGGGTGTTGACCATAGAGAAATTACGCGCTCCATGGCGTTGACAACGGTTTTATACGAATAAATAATGTTCATTTCATTTCATTTATTCTTTCCTTTCTGTATCTTTGTCTATTTCTTGTTGCTTGCTTTAATTTAAAATGTTGTCCATCCACTGTCCATTAAAAGTGGCGTCAGATTACGAACATTAGAGCACTATATGTACATTTAGAATGATGATGATGATCCCTAGTCAATTTCGACTACGATGACTTGCTAAAACAGAAAAGCAGCAGGATATTTTAGGTCTGGTTAATGCATATATATTTTTTGTTTCGGGAATATAATAGCAGGCATAACCATAATATTGTAAATCTGGTTTGCCAAATCCTCCTTAGCAGATTATAATTCTCTGTTATAAAATTCCGGATGGTGCTATTTCAGGTTTTCGAAATAATACTCCACGAAGAATTCTCATATGCGAAACATCTTGATAACGACGTAGCTCTTCTCAAACTGAAGTCTGAGGCTACATTTGACGACTATGTTCAACCAGCCTGTATATGGAGTTCCAGTGCTCAGAAGAAGTTACCACCTGGAACCATTTTTGGTACTGTAAGTAATTTTGTTTTATTTATAATGGGTTTGCGCTTGGCTTCATCTCACCTGATGGGAAGTGTAGATGAAGCCGAAGATGTAGCGCGCTCACCCAGAAAAAGCCTATTTAATTCATCTTTTATCAATATCCTGATTTTATTTGCTTGGAAATACAGACGCAGGGAGAGAGTTCCAAACCTTACCGGTTCTCATTATAAAAGAGGACGCGAACTTTTTTAAAATAAACTTTTATGGAATCGCGTCACGAACATAATCCTTTTGGGATGATTACAAACTTTGCTACTACTATCTTTTCAAGCATATTAAACGTTGCGGGATGGAATGACATCGTAAAGGGTGAAACGTGCACAAAAATATTGCACATGAAACTTCATCTCCTATGACACTCACATAAAAAAGGACAGAGGGAAAAACATATTCTAAGGCCAAACCTCGTCTGTTTATGGAATACTGGATGAGTAATGGCTGATGATAATGATATAATTATTTACTTGCATGATAGCACAGAATTGGCGGCGTAGACTTCACGCTGACCTGCTCATCGCATTCTTAAAATATTAGCAGTTGATGATGATTAAGTTATTGAATTTATTTGCAGGTTACAGGCTGGGGTTTTGACCATACAGACGAATTATCTGCACAGTTAAAACAAGCTACTATACCCAAAATATCAGAAATTACTTGTATAAAGAGCAACCCTGTCTTCTTTGGAAAGACTTTGAATAATCGAAAATTTTGCGCTGGATTAAATAACGGTAGGTAATCGAATCGGACGGAGAGATTTTTTATTTAGAAAACATCAATATCTTATACTAGGTAAACGTGGCGTAGGCAGGCCAAAACTGAGATGGTCTGATGTTGTAAAGAAGGAAATGGACAGCTGCGAGCTCTCCATCGACGATGTTCAAGATAGATCAAAGTGGAAGAAACTAATTAGGAAATCAGAACCCCGCTACCCAGCGGAACAGCAGCTAGGAAGATGATGATGTTGATGAATATCTTATACCCATGATCGAAACAAACGTCATCTGGTTAAGGGATTGGTCCTTATGGTCTCTTTATGCTTATCCTACGCTGACTAAAGATGCTAGAAGTTCATGAAGAGGTCGATGTCCAGTTGAGTTCTAATATCATAAGCTGACGATGGACTACATTTTTCTTTATATATATTTTACTAGTCTTCTTCCTTTTAACACAAAATAAGCTTTTATTTTTTCCAGGAACCTCAGCCTGCAACGGGGACAGTGGTGGTGGTTTCCATGTCTTCGTTCCTGATACTTCAGGAGATACGGCCAGTAATTCTCCTGGGGCGTGGTACGTCAGAGGTGTTGTCTCACTGAGTGTCGCGAGAAGAGAAGTCGCGATCTGTGATACCAGCCAATATGTGCTGTTCACTGATTTAGCCAAGTTCAGGGGGTGGCTGTTGAAGTATGTTAAATAAGTTTATAATAAATAATTGAAGAATAAACGTTTTAAAGATTTTTTTCGTGTTGTCCTAAAAATACTACTTACCATAAGGACCACTTTTCAATACAATCAATACGTAAAGAATAAAGTAAATGTAAATCTAGAGGTACTGTACATAACTGAAACTTAGCGATATGTGTAGAGTCCAATAAAATTAAAAGAAAAGGACTCAACGTTATGTAAAAAGGACTGGATAAAGTTTCGCCACTCTTCTTTTTTTCTAGTGAAGGGTAACAGAAGTGCGTCTGCACATTGAAGATGGTTATTAAACGGATCTAAAAAAAACAATTTACGATATAATTTTTGGTGTCCCATGATTTCGAATCAACGACAAATTTGTATCTTCCTGTTTTTCTGTTTGACGGAATCTCCCTACGATGGCGGAAGCCGGCACAAACTAAATCATTAAAAAAATATATATATAATATACGGTCGAATTGAGAAACCTCCTCCTTTTTTGAAGACGGTTAAAAAGTACAAACGAAGTCGAAATTAAGTGATATCTATTCTTTTATCAGTACTTCATTATTAGATGCCCTAGACCCATAAAAAAAAACAAAAAAAATAATATTCCGAAGATTCCAGCCAAAGCAATCATCCCGAAAATGGAATTCAGTCGATTGTCCACTGAAGCCTCTTGGTGAACATTAGTTTTTGTTTTATTTGTTATCTAATCTAGTTTTGTGGACAAAATTAGTTGATTCGACCACTCTATTCCCTTATAATGAACAGGGTCACAACTTTACTGTAAACTGAATTATGAACAAACGCGCGAACCCAAAACCAACTTTGACATAACTCAATAAGGCTTAGCCTATAGCAACTAACTAGTGTCACTATAAATATTAATATTTGAACAGCAATGCAATTCACTAAGCACAAACACCGTTAAATTCTTCGTTGAAACGTCGGCGAGCTTTCAATTTCATGTGTCAAACTTATATCAAACTTCCGACGATCTGAAGGATTCGAGCTCGTCGATGTTTTTGACAGTAATGTGACGCTTAGTGAATTGCAGTTCTGTCCTAGATAGTGTCGATAGATTGTATACATGCTAATCAGTGCAGTAATTTTTGAGTAAGCTGCGAATGTACTAACCTGTATCCACATGGGTCAAACAGAGAACCTTCCATTTTTGAAGTCGGTAAGTCATCATTTCACTCAAAGTGTAGGTATACTACAGAGTACTGTGGTTTACTACAGTTTTTGTATTGAATTTCGTACAGCGCCCCTAATGTTACGTCTAGTATTTATTCTATGAGTATTTATTACGTTGAGAACTAATTCTGTAATACAAAATTGGCGCCACTACTAAAGTAAAGTGAAAACTCATGGTTACTGCATTTGTGAAAACTCATGGTCCTCACTCAAAACTCCCATTTAATATAAGAGACTGTGAAACAATTGCTTCATTTAAAAAACAAGTCAAAGATCACTATCTCTCTCTTCATTCAATAAACTAGTATATTTATTTGTTTATCATTCTTTATAAATATATATATATGTGTATGTATGTATGTATGTATATACCTGTATCTTTATATAATCATATCTATTTATTAGTGTTAAATACTGTTTTATTTGTTAAATGTGCACACTATGCCTGCCTCACTTAATATGCTCTCTCTCTTTCACGGGTTTGCTGGAAGAAATCTCTTTAGAGATAAGCTCGCCCTTTGTAATTGTCTATTATGCTGTTTTCATTTATATTTCCGTGTGTACAATAAAGTGTTAAAATAAAAAATAAAATGGTTACTGCATTTGTGAAAACTCATGGTTACTGCAATTGATTGTCACTAGTGTACTTTATATAGAACCGTCAATTTACAAAAGCTCAAGTGTGTGGCCGAGGCAGAAGATGAGTTAGTAAAATCGGTGCTAAACAATATTATACGAACATGAATGCGGTACATTTTTTTTTCGCATCGACTTAATACACCTGCATAACAGTCATTTTTTTACTGAGGTATTTTGTTTAAATTTTTTTGTTGTTCCGCAGCCATGCAAGGATCCTTACCCTTTCATTTTGATTGCATGCCCCGCCTCAATAATATAATTACCACCCTTATTTTTGCACCTGTTGGATCTGAAGACGAAAATATACCAAAAACAGAAATGTGGTAGGTAAAGGTAGTTAAAAAGAAACACAAAAAGACTAAGGTAAAATTGACGAATCGGAGGCATTTAATACTGATGTGAGTGCAAGTGAGTGAGGAAAACGCCAGTGCCTACTATTTTCTGCCACCCATCTGCCACGAGGAGGGGGTGAGGTAAAAATGGGGGGGGGGGGGGGGCAGGGAGTGTCCATACCATTCTCTTTTTTGTACTATGAAACGAGCAGTGTTAAAATGACTACCAAATTCATGGCGGTGGAGGCGATGGTTCGATCCCCGTCCAGGCCGACTCGTACCAATGAGTTTTTCGGAATTTATGTACGATTTGTAACACCACTGGCTTTTTCGGTGAAGGACAACATCGTGTGGAAACCTGCATACTTCAATTTCGAGGCATGTATTGTACCTACTGTCCATTACAAGTGGCGACGGGCTCACTCCCCGTCACACTGGACAGAGTTTCGGTACTACTAGTGAAACGTGGATGTTCTGAGGTTTCAGAATATCTCAGACTACCGCCTCGGGGAATATAGTCGTGAGCATATTATGTACTCTATTCACAACCTGTGTAGTTCTGATTCTAAACAAAATTAACATAAAACGGTTTATTGTTTAGTAAAACATAAGTTTTACCTGCAGTTTCTGAGTAAAGTTTTAATTTAATTTCGCAACTGACAAATTTACACGTTTAGGTTGTTTATATAGTTGAACTGGACCAATTTTAACATAGAAGCACAGAGTACTATAATTATAGAGCTTCACCTCTATAACTATAATATTAGGATGTTTTTTTCAGATCAGAAAGTCAATTTGGACTACTATTACTTGTTCTTGCATTAGTAGAGCAGCAATACTGCAATGTTATAAATCATGAAAATCTAATAATTTTAGACAATGATATATAAGCTGTAATGGGGTCCACATATAGAAACCCTAGCGGGTAGGCTGAGCTCGGCAGCTTATGCAGTTCGAAAAATTAAACAGCTAACTGATATAGCTACTGCAAGACTTGTATACTTCAGCTACTTTCATAGTGTCATGTCTTATGGTATTTTGCTATGGGGCCGTGCTACAGATGTTGAGGCAATCTTTTATAATCTGCGTTGTCGAGATTCACTACGAGATCTTTTTAAAGATATCAGTATCTTGACTTTCTACAGCCACTACATTTACGAACATATTTTATACGTTCGGAAAAATTTGTATCTCTTTCGCAAAAACAGTGACGTTAATTACAATACAAGAAATAAAACTTTGTCGGAGCTAATCGATGTTTTTGATAGCGATGTGATGCTTAGAGAATTGCACTCCTGTGGCAGTGCTCATGACTTACAACGTTAATCAGATTAGATATTCTATATACAGGGAGTTAGATAGACAGGTGCATTACTATAAAGGATGAATGTACTCATGGTAATGAACAACTTTCCACAAGAAACTTATAGGAAACAAGCAAACAACAATTTGGATTTGTCACAATAAATGCAATAAGCCACTGACGTGCCCGGGGTCATTAAAAAACCTAAAAAAACTGTTCTTAGTGACAGCCATCTTGAAAAATCTAGATACCGTTGACTAGCTCCAGCTGTTCCAGCAGCTTACACACTAACACCCTTATTCTTAGTTGTTTCGTTGAGGCTTCCTTACTCGAGTAGAGGTGTTTTTTGACATTTTTGTCATACAAATTATTTCAAAAACGTCCTCCACTCGAGTGAGGAAATGTCAAGAAAACAACTAAGGGGTGTTAGAGTCCGAAAAACGACTTTTTTATTTTTCTTAATACCCTAGGGAAAAGTTGTTCAGTTTGTATAATAGGTCCTAGTACATAAGGTTCAGCGCAATCAAGGACAGCACTCAAGAGTAAGAAAGAAGGAGTACGGAGTCTTTTTTAATCCTTTGAGAATCTGATTCTTCAAATAAATTTCTTGTAAAACAAGGAAACAATCTGTTCGCTTAAAACAGTGATTACAAATGTCCCACTAAAGGTGCCCCTGGGATGTAAAGGTGACCGGACATCCAAGCAGTCCCGGCTAATCGATCCCGCGGGAAATCTGTCCCGTTTTTATTCCATTTCCAGTGTAATCCGCGTTTTTGGGGACACACTCGGAATGGGATTTCCCAGCTGTACAGGGACTTAATTTGTACGGAACGTAGGATTTTGGAATAAGAATTTTGTTTATTTTCTTTAGTCGGTCAATGGACGTCGATCCTTTTATACAGATGATTTTAATTTTGTTTTTGCAGTAAAGTTTTATAAGTTTACATCGTCATTAATCGTAGAATGTCGGTGGCACGTTGTGACGACCCGTGGAAACTTGAGGTCCAGGTTCGAATCTGCACAGACAACATGCCATGTACCCACCGATATAAATGAGATATAACGGTGATGTGAGCGGGACACGAGAGCCAACATTAAGAAATCATTATCATCATCATCATCTCAGCCGATGGACGTCCTCTGCTGGACATAGGCCTCCCCCAAGGATCGCCATAGCGACCGGTCCTGCGCTGCCCTCATCCAACGGGTTCCCTCCGCCTTCACCAGGGCGTCGGTCCACCGTGTGGGGGGACTACCCATGCTGCGCTTTCCGGTACGCAGTCGCCACTCGAGAACTTTTCGGCCCCATCGGCCATCGGTTCTGCGAGCAATGTGCCCCGCCCACTGCTACTTTAGTTTAGCAATTCTTTGGGCTATGTCAGTTACTCTGGTTCTTCTGCGGATCTCTTCATTTCTGATTCGATCTCGCAGAAAAACTCCGAGCATAGCCCTCTCCATTGCCCTTTGGGTGACTTTCACCCTTTCTATGAGGCCTTAAGGTGGTTTCAATCCATACAAACATTTGACGCACAATACGTGTAGACGGAATTAATAAAAGTAATATTTATTAATTCCGTCTACACGTAAATTATTAAACGAAAAATAGTTTAGAAAATCTAGTTGCCGCGTAACAAATAACATTTGCATTTTATAATATAATTACGTATGTAAAAATTTTGTATGAAAAATTTCAAAGCTGTATATCTTCGTAATTATTTTATAAATTGCAAATGTTATTTGTTACACGGCATCTAGATTTTCCAAACAATTTTTCCATTTATACAAAGTTACTTAAATTAATACCGTCTACGCGTATTGTGCGTCAAAGTTTTGTATAAAATTGACTCCTCTGCAACCGCCTTAAGCAATAAATTTCTTAATTTGTCAAACACTTACTCATTAGTCATTACGCACTGAGTCGCGCTACGATAAACATCGGAAGCAAGATGCCTTAGTGCGCGGTTTTTAACTGCAGAAACAAAAGTTCTGAGGTGACTCTGAAGATTAGAGTAGGTACCTACTTAATTTTAATTAAAAACATTATTTAATGACAATTAAAACTAAAATTCAAAAATACACGGGTGGTACGAAACAGCACGCGCGGAACACAAGTAAAACAGTTGGAGTCACGTTGCAGGTTCTGACCCGAGCACTTGTCTCGTGTGGTTTTCGTGCGTCGCGTTTTTGCCTGCCACGAGGCTCCGCAATCCTCAATCTCTTCTTGTTCTTAACCAAAAACAATCCCTAAGATTGGGATACATTCTCCCATAAACTACTTGACACTGGCGGAAATGCAGTGCTAACGGATAAGCAAGAGTCCATTAATTATACATAAAAAAAAATAAAAAAACAGTGACAATAACCGTTCTATCTTGATTTATTTTTGTGTATGTACAAATGACTTTTTCTAACTTATGTAGGTACACACAGCGACACATCAAGCTATACAAAACCAACATAAGCTGGCCGCGTGACGTTATACGCTACGCGACCTTCGCGCGTCCAACTTATTTTGTATAGCTTTTTGTTTTGTATAGCTTGATATGTCGCCGTTCGTACGTAATACCGACTGCTGTCCCTCGTAGCGGAAAATGCGTACTTCGCACACTAGAGCGTGCAGCAACTCATTGAAGAATTTTTAGACTGCAGACGTTGTAAAGAGTTCCGCTTATATTAGTATGTAACAACGGCGGACTGCATCGGAGCGGAGCGAGCCGTATCGTGTGAACGGAAATCCGCCGCGCGATAATGCAACTCGCTCCGTCCTTGCATAGCATACGTAGCCCAGTCATTTTTCGGAGTTTTGTTAGGCGGAGTAGGGAGTAATTATTAATTGGACTTTTAAACTGTAACCGGCACCATTTAGTGGCAAAAAGACTATCTTAAAACATATTAAAAAAAATCACTACGCAACAGAGAAATCAAAATTGTGTGTTCCAGAAGGCTTTTAAATTAATAATATTAATACCAATGCACTCATCGACTTAGATTTAACAATATACATTATTTTTGAGCAATAAAATAGGCATTAAATTTTAAAAATGAGGTATTTAATAGAAAATTCGAATGTGTTTTTCAAAACTTTCTAAGTAGACAAAAATATTTACACCATGTTTCAAGTATGTATAATGGTAAAGCCTTAAATATGTGCAAAAAAAAATTACCATCAGGTTTTTTAGAACGAGATAATAGCTAAATTTTAAAATGGAAACTGTTGCTAGCGTATTTTTTTTTTAATTTTGGTACATTTTTATGCTCAAATTGGCTCTTAAATATTATCCCGAAAAACAATATCAATTATTAATTAGTCCCGGCTCAAACCGTAAAATGACTGGGCTAACGATAGTTCATATAAGTTGTATAGAAGCTATTTGGGCGGATTTTTAAGCTGCAGCCCGACCCGATGGAGCCCGTCGCACTTACCAGCTAGCAGTATCCAAATGATGTGACATAAGTGAGCGTCAAGGACGTGGCTCTAGTAAATCGATAGAAGTGATCTCAAATTGAATTAATCTGTTCAGCCTCTGTTAACAGGAGGACAGACACGGGCGGTAATTCAATCTAGATTAGTTCAACATTGCAATCTGTGTGCTTATCTCGTCTTGTTGGCTGCATCATGAATGCTCGAATAGCTAAACTATAAATGTTCTTTTTAATTTCGGTTTTTTGAAGGGGATGATCAGATCATTAAACTAAACAAATTTCTCTGTGGGCCCCGAAATCACCATTAGAAAATTACATTTTATTTATGGAGGTGCTACTTGGGAATGTTCCTCCATTGAAAAGGGAAGATCTTCCACCAGGCTACGTGTGAAGCCTGGGGCCCAGCCGTGGTCCAACAGTTCTTAGTTGGACCTTGTATATGTATCGAAACTCTGTGATAATTTCTCTTGCGCGATGTATGTCTTGCATTCGATTGTGAACCTTATTTGTAGTAGGTTACGAGTTACGTATTCACGGTAAACGTTGTCTATGTATGGAACATATTTCCGATTATTTATAACTTGTGGGTGCTGACATCAGTAGCAAGTCCCCACATATTTTAACCCTTTGTCAGGCATAGTACTTTTCATCGACCACATATTGTAAGTAACTGACAATACTTAAAACTTTATCAATAAGGTTCATTATTGAATGCAAATGTGGTGGCTACAGCCTGATAAAGAGTTAATGAATGCAAATATTCTAATTAAAAATATTATAAGTACCAAAGAAATCGAATTGAGTGTAGGCCTGTGCTCTGCAGTAGAACGTATATAGGCTGATGACGATGATTCAGTTAAAACTCCTTCTTCTGATCAAGTAACTAACGTTACGCAAAAACGAATTCTTTCGGTTAAGTTATGTCGCATACCACAATAATTCCGCGGTAGCGAATAAACTGATTGATATGTTATGTGCATATTGTACATAGGTACGTGCTGCACGTAGTACCTACATGCACACGCATCTCATGTCTGATCTGATCTGTTTGTCCCAAACTCTGGGTTGAGGGTTGTTCCCTCGGAATATTATTTCGTTGAGGGTTGTTCCCTCGGCAGTAGCCTCCAACCAACCTCTTATAGCCACCCCTCACCACACAATTAGCCAGCTGTTCTGACCTGACGACGAGGCGCCTGTTTCACCTCGCCGCGTGTAGGTATTCTGATATACCACATTCACTGCTGATAATTACTGATTCACGTGCGTGGATCTGATTCCACCATCAACGTTCCAGACAAGGCACTGAATGGCAGGGCTTTTCCCACACCTCATAAATTAAATAACGGGTAAACACACAGTTAAGTAAAAGGCACAAATTTAGCTAAATCACTCACCAAAAGGGATTCAAGAAAACACCCGTGCGCACTGCTCGACGTTTCGACTCGTTCTGTCGTCTCACTCGCAAGACAACTTTATTGCAGGTAAGTGAATAAAAAATAGTTTTCCGTTCGACAGTAACATAATCGTCAATCATGAATTAGGCTACATCCACACTATACGTGTGTATGTTATAGGTTTAATATTTTTGGATTTGCGATCTGATTCGCGACAAGTTAGGCGACTTTATCAAAATTTACTCTTCGCTAGGAAACTTCGGACCTACTCAAAATATAATAGTGTATTCTCATCCCAAGTCTTACCGGACTTTTTGTCTTAGTGCGAAGTTAAGAATATGAGGAGGTCATAGAAACGCGGCCAGCGGTCACAAGTAGCTTTCCGGACAATAAGTGGTATAACTATATGGTTATACGAGCGTTAACCCGCGACTTTGTCCGCACAAATTATATACCAGATTTTAAGTCAGATTATAAGCTATCAAACAAAAAAAGTTTCATCAAAATCGGTTCAGTAGTTTTTGCGTAATACTCGTTCAAACAAACAAACAAACACACAAACAAACAGACAGACAAAAAGTCCAAAAATTTGTGAAATGGAATCAGGGATACCTAAAAGCCATATCGTAACTTTTTTTTTTAATATCTTCAATGTACAGACAAACTTCCTGTTACAGTTTTATAATAGTATAGATTTTAAATCACACCTGTGTACATTTTTTTTAATAATGAAACAAACATTGTTGTAGAACCACTGTCTCCCAGGATCTAGGTCTACCTTTCTTGGACGTCAGGACCGTATCATACCTTTAATGTTCCAATTGTCAACTTATAGTATATTTGCACAAACGATGATATTTTTGACTTTTATTGTGAAAATAAAAAAAAAATATTTTTATTTTGTTTTGTATTTTTTTTATTTAATGAGGGTAGGTAATATTGCGATGGTTCGATCCCCATACAAGGCGAGTCGTACCAATGAGATTTTCGGAATTAATGTACGATTTGTAACATCACTGGCTTTGTAACAACACTCCAAAAACTTTATCAGCAATGTGACAACTCGCGTCTCAAGATTCATACTGAATAATAGCAGGAGCAAGGCTCGTGCCATAGTCGGAGCCCTTACTGGGCACTACGCTACAGGCGCGATGATGCACAAAATGAAACTCACCCTGGATCCCAGCTGCAGAGCATGCGGAGAGGATGAAGAGACTATGGAACATGTTCTTTGTGACTGTGATGTCCTGGCGGTAAAACGCATGTGCCTCCTCGGAGATGGATACCCGAAACCGGGAGATCTTAGGTTTCTTCCCCTCAATGGTGTTGCCTCCTTCATTGACCATGTATTTGAAGGGTGAAGAAAACAAAAAGTATTGGGGCTAACACAAAAGATCCCACTGGGTCGAAGTGTTGCTGGCTTGCCAGCCCCCACAACAAGATAAGATAAGATAACACCACTGGCTTCTCAGTGATAGAAAACATCATGAGATGGCATGCTTCAATTTCGAGGCATGTATTGTACCCACTGTCCATTATAATTGATGACGGGCTAACTCCCCGTCACACTGGATAGAGTTTCGGTACTACTAGTGAAACGTGTATGTTCTTAGGTTTCAAAAATATCTCTGACTACCGCCTCGGGGAATATAGTCGTGGGCATATGCTTATGCTTATGTTAAATTATCATTTCGTCGAATACGAATACTGCAGTTCTGTATGGGACGGCTGATTTTATTCCGCGATTTCAAATTTAGCTCCGTAAAGTTGTCCAGTTTGATGAGTAGAATACATGCTGAAGTTATCCGCAGTGATATAAAATTTACCCTGTATAATATAAATCAGTCTAGCATTTACATGGTTTCATTTAGTACTTAGATTCAGTCTTTTGTCAGACATATAAGGATCCAATTATTATCCTCGGGCAAATTATAAACATCAGGCTCTACTCTGAATTTCTGTTTGAAGATTTTTTCAATTTAGTTGAAATAAAAAACTAGCCAAGTGCGAGTCGGGCCTCGTGCAGGGTTCCGTAGTTGCCCGTCACAATAATCGATCTTTGAATGTTTTGTTCCATTAACATAATAACTTAATAAAATTTCCCTTTTTAATTTTTCAAGTTGAAACTAACATGAACTTTAATTATAACATATACATAAAATACACATTTCCGAGTACATTTTATAAGTTGGTATACTATTACGTGCTATTACCTTACTTAGACTACTATTACTCGTTATCTTATGAAGCCTCGTGTAGGTAATATAAAATGGGACAGTCACTTAAATTGATGCTTCGGACCATCAAACTGAACAACTTTTACTATGGAACTCGACTGAAATGTATTTTTTTTGCGTTTTCAATATTTGTCCCATACAGAAAGTTGTTCAGTTTGATGGTCTGAAGCACCCCTTTAAGTAACTGTCCCATTTTATGTTACACCTGCATAAATATACTATTGCTGTAAATTTTTGTACATCTCTAAAAGCAATCATTTAGATGAGGGAACATTTGAATCTAACAAAAATTTTCACTTTAGAGTTTAATATTTCGCTAACGGATCCCTGAATCCAAAAATGGTTTCACACACCTACAATATTTTTGAACGACCTATCCAACGACACCGATACCATGGGAAAGACGAGAAAAAAATCATTCCCACTTTACCTAGGCGAAGTAGGTTAGGTACTTATCCTAAAAAAAAATTTTTCAAACAACTTTGTTGGCGTGATCAATATTATGTATACGAATGCCAAATTACAGCTTTCTAGTACTAAGCATCTCTGAGCTAAACTGCGGACAGACAGACGGACGGACATGGCGAAACTATAAGAGTTCCTTCTTGACTATGGAACCCTAAAAAATTTCTGGACGACCCAAATAAAATCTTGGTCCCCGATGTCAAAGTACTCAGATATTAATTTGAGAAACACAAAGCTGTCCTTAGGCATATATTAAAGAGGCCTGAATCCTGCTAGTAAATAAATATCTTGGAAAATTATCTCGGACAATTTATTATCTAGGACTTAAAAAACTATGTCACTATGTCAGTCCGACTACAGGACCAGAACTCGAAACCTATCCTACTACAAAGAGGTTTTCAAGCACTTGAAGATGTTTTCAAGGTTCTGGACTGAAAAGGGCTGAGCATCAACATAAACCGCGAGTACATCAGTCACCTTCGGTTTGCCGATGATATAGTCATCATGGCGGAGACTATGGAGGAGCTCAGTCGAATGCTCGATGATCTTAGCAGAGCCTCCGAACGAGTTGGTCTGAAGATGAACATGGGCAAGACGAAGATCATGTCAAATGTCCATGTTGTACCCACTCCTGTAATGATCGGAAATTCTGCGCTCGAAGTTGTTGACGATTATGTTTACCTGGGACAAACTATTCAGTTTTGAAGGTCCAACTTCGTGGAAGAGTTCAACCATCGAATCCAACTCGGCTACGTAGTATCTTCACGTCGCAAATACCGTAGTGTCTTAAAACGAAAGCCTTCGTTTAGTGTGTGTTGCCAGTGATGACATATGGAACAGAGACGTGATTGTAGCGTGTACCTAACATTGATCGTAACATTGAAGATATTAACAAAAAAAAAAGTTACGATATCGTTTTTAGGTGTCCCTGATTCCATATCACCATTTTTTGGATTTTTTGTCTGTCTGTTTGTTTGTTTGTGTGTTTTTTGTGTGTTTGTCTGTTTGAACGAGCATCACGCAAAAACTACTGAACCGATTTTAATGAAACTTTTTATGTTTGAGAGCTTATGATCTGACTTAAAATCTGGTATATAATTTGTGAGGATGAAGTCGCGGGTTAACCCTCGTACCTTAATAAAGGTATTGCAATGTGATTAGAACTGAAATTAAATAAAGATTGAACTTAGATGTTTTAAATTAGTGCGATCGGGCACCACACCAAGATATCTAAAACGCAAACGCGAACCGTTTTATTTTGCCTGCACCTTTACGGGGCTTACCAGGACACATGATAAGGAAAAAGTGGGGATTAAAACTTTGCCGGGATTGGAGGATCTTTTATGTAAGTTTTGGAGGGATTCTCGCCGGTATTCTTTGTCAGTTGGAATGTGATCGGGCTTAATCGGTTCTTAGAGTGTTTATATTTCCATGCTTGCGTCGAAATGGAGTTCTTTTGCTGTTCATGTCTCTTTCTGAGAGATATCATACATTTCCTACTTTTTTTTTATTTATAATTAATGGACTCTTGCTTGTGCGTTAGCACTGCGTTTCCGCCAGTGTCAAGTAGTTTATGGGAAAATCTATCCCAATCTCAGGGATTGTTTTTGGTTAAGAACAAGAAAAGATTGAGGATTGCGGAGCCTCGTGACAGGCAAAAACGCGACGCGCGAAAACCACGCGAGATAAGTGCTCGGGTCAGAACCTGCAACGTGACTCCAATGTCATACTTGTCCTGCCCCCAGGCAGGAAGTGTCCGTACTGTATGCAGGGTGTAAGAAACAGTATCATTAACCTTTTAACCACATGCTTTACCCATCAAACTGAACAAATTTCACTATGGGAGCAAACCGATCAGAACAAATAAAACAGCTGTTTCATACGTTTGAGTCGAGTAGGCATTGCAGTTTAGTGTGGAACAGCTGATTTTTTTTGTTCTGGTCGTGTTGCTTCCATAGCAAAAGTTGTTCAGTTTGATGGGTAGAGTATGGGGTTTAAAGGTTAATGATACTGTTCGTTACACCCAGTATAGTACTAGATATTCTTTCTTATACTGTGTCATTAAGTCCAAAGTGAGTGGCTAAATAATATTACCATCATTTCGCAATTTTGAAAATTTCTTGATATTGCCACTGACCAAACCTATGCTGGATTTGAACCCACTACCACCGTCTCGACAGGTATATTCAGTGTCGCCAGACGTGCGATAATTATCCTAGATCCACGATAATTTTGAGGGGCATGCGATAGAAAATAAAAGTCGGGTATCGCACGATAATTCACAAAATTTCCAGGATAATCCACGATAATTTTATACACAGATTTCAACCATATTATCCGTCTAATTCCAATAATATAACATCATTTTGGCGTTAAGTATCGCGTTAAATAGTTTTCAAATATCTATTACTAAAATTGAAGTTCTAATGAGAAAAATTGAGATAGAAAATATTTCCTCACAGTGTCGTTTCAATCAAGAGTTTTTTCTAAAGTTCCCTAAAAACCTCGTACTTTTCTACCTATAAATAGGTAAAATTAAAACATTACATAGTGGCATGCAATATAGATAAGAATGATTTAATTTCACGCATCATTTGACACTCTTTTAGGTTCTAAGATAAGAGAGTTTTTGGAATTTTTAATGCGATAAAAACACGATAATTTTGCTGGGATTGCGATTGGGATAATTCTTAAGTGTGTATCTGGCAACACTTATTTCCTATCAACTAAGCTATAGGGCTTTCCCACAGATAAATGACACTAAGTTGGTTCCTATACTAATAAACAGTAAATTACTTACGAACAACTGAAAGAGCCTGAAAGCTATTAAGTTTCAAATTGAATATTTAATTTGGTCGGATTTCCGTACGGTATGTAAATAAGGTAAGAGATTCAATTTAAATGAGGCGTTTAGGGCGTTTTCTTCACTTAATTTGAGAATTTCAGGAAAAACGTTATAGTGGTCTAGTGGTTAGTTGCTTGGCCTTCAGAGCAGAGGACGGCGGTTCGATATACAACGTGTTAACGAATAAGCGCAAAACCTTATACACCCCAACTGATTTATAACAAAATAATTAGATTGAAATAATAATTTCACTGTTTTGATACTTAAAATTTTAAGTTATTCGCATTTTAAGTTTTGAGGCAAAAATGATTTTTTATCATTTCAGCAATGAATGAAAGCGCTAACGTACACATAGATACATTTTAATAATCTTATTTTGGTAGTAAGTTGGGTGAGTGTGCCCGTGCGGTGGGTTGACATCGGATTCGGAAAATTTTAAATTTTACAACCTAATTATTTAATATTTTGAAAAAAATTACCTATGTTGAAACCATGATAATTCGATTCTGCTCTCGATTCTAAACAAACTAGTTTCTTTGCATTAATTCATTAACACGTTGTATAGAAGTGTTGGGGATACAGGGGACATGGAGCTTGTAGATTCACCCACTTGCAGATTCTGCTGTGAAGCAGAGGAAACGCCCATACACCTCCTCTGCGAAAGCGAAGTGCTCATTCACAGCAGGAGTCGCCATCTAGGTGGATACATAATAACACCTACTGACATTAGGGACCTCCCCTCCAAAAGCATAACACGGTTCATGAAGTACGTGGGCCTAGGAAATGACCTTTAGGTCTAGGGTGACTGCTACAATAGATCTATCCAGGTCGCAGTAGCTATTTGGTCATTGACCAAGCCCTTATAACCAAATGATAATAGAAGTGTTTTGCTAAGAATGGACCTCCCCATTTCTGCCAGGCGTACGAGGCAAACATAAGGCATTAGGTTTCTTTTACAACCTTTTCCTTCTTTTTATCGTGGAGGCGGAGCCTTGGTGTCAGAGATTGTTCAGACCGCATTACGGCCTCTGACGTGGTTTTTATGTAACGACTACTACCACCATAGATAGTAGCCAGGACTAACGGCTTAACGTGCCATCTAAAGCACGGAATCATTTTTCTTTCCAGACAATCAGGTGATTCAGCCTGCAATGTCCTAACCAACTGGGGAAAAATGTACAAAGTGACCGACCGACCTTCGTGTCGAGAGCTACTCTTAAGATACTCTTAACCACAAAACTGTAATATGAGAGGGGTTAGAAGTGAAAAGTAGGCGTGGAACGTGTTGCCACAGGTTATGCAATGATTTGCATAACACCATAAGGCGCGCGGCGTGGTGCGAGCGAGAGGACATGAGTAATTGTAGCAGCGTGAGCGGGAAGACAAGTGGCGACAGCCGTCTCTGAAGCAAAAGCGCTACTTTGCGTTTCTAACCCCTCTTATAATGTTCTGTGCTCTTAAACATTAGACCACGGGGGCAGTTACGGCGTTTTTACAATGTTTGTTGGCGAATGGCTTGGTAAAAAAAATTTTTTTTAAATAAATATTACCAAACTTTAGTGACTTTTAAACTACTTTGAAGCGCATTATCAAAATAAATCTGGTTATAAACATACAAAACATCCTGTATATAAAAAAAAATCGCGAAGAAAGTAGTATCGAGTAGGTCAGTATGGAACAGCAGATTTTTTTTTCGCGATTTCGATATTGGTTCCATAGAGAAAGTATAGCCCAGTCATTTTCCGGTTTGAGCCGGGACTAATTAATAATTGATATTTTTTTCGGTATAATATTGAGGAGCCAATTTGAGCATAGAAATGAACCAAAATAAAAAAAAATCACGTCAGCAACAGTTCCAATTTTAACATTTAGCTATTATCTCGTTTTAAAAAACGTGATGGTAAATTTTTTTTTGCACATATTTAAGGCTTTACCATAATTATTATGGTAAAGCCTTAAATATGTATTTAATACATACTTGAAACATGGTGTAAATATTTTTGTCTACTTAAAAGGTTTTAAAAATTACATTAGAATTTTGTAATAAATACCTCATTCAAATTTCAATGCCTATTTTATTGCTCAAAAATAATTTATATTGTTAAATTTAAGTCAAATGCACACATTTGACTTTGACATTGTTATTAATATTATTAATTTAAAAGCCTTCTGGGACACGTAATTTTGATTTTTATGTTGCGTAGCGAATTTTTTTTTGATATGTTTTCAGATAGTCTTTTTGTCACTACATGTGACCATGTAGTGTCAATCAATAAAAAAAAAAACATTTTTTTTTTCAAAATAATATCACGACGTCATTTTTTGACTCTAACACCGTGTCGGAAGGTGTTCCGTTGAGAGAAGATGCGGCCAGAAACTCTACAACACACATCTTTTAAACAAAAAAAAATATACAAAGTACAATTAAAATACAATATTGCATTACATAGAGTAACATTGTCATTACATAGAGTAACAATAGGTGCCGGTTACAGTTTTAAAGTCCAATTAATAATTACTTCCTACCCCGCCTAACAAAACTCCGTAAAATGACTGAGCTAGTAGTTCAGTTTGATAGTCTTATCATGATCATGTCCTTGAAATAGTTTTACCTAATTTTGTTAGACCATATAACATGCTTCTTTTACAGTTTTGTAACAGTTTAGATTAGATCAAGATAGAAGTATTGTAGCACTGTTCCATAAGGGTACCTACTAATTCTAAGTCAAAACGAAAACTACCTAGAAAACGACTACCCATTATTTAACCCTTTAAACTACCTATTTATCACAAGCGACATTTCTAAGGACAGTTTTGTGTTAAACAGACCACGGAGTGGCAATTATACAGCTCCGAAGCCAAGCGGAGCTGAACGAAGAGGAGCGAAGCGAGAAAAGCTTTGAGCACGTAGTGTTCATGGATTTGTATTTATACAGGTTGAAGTTACCTAAAGCACAGATTAATAATAAGTGACTACGTACTAAAGGTTTAATCCCCTGCCCTGCCCTTACACCTGCACGCGAACGGAGCTTATGGACGCTGCCTGTAGTGCTATCCGTGTGGCAAAGTACTGGGCTGGAAAAATTTGGAATGACTTGCCATCGACTCGATAGAAGAATGAGGAGAAGAAGAAGGGTTTAATTATGATGACAAACATAATAATGTAAAATTAATCTTTTCAAGACGATGGCATTAGCCCAGTCATTTTACGGTTTGAGCCGGGAATTTTTTGTCGGTATAATTATTGAAGAGCCAATTCTGAAAATAAAAAAAAATCACAGCAACAACAGTTCTAATTTTAAAATTTAGCTAATATCTCGTTCTAAAAAACCTGATAGTAAATTTTTTTTTGCACATTTTTAAGGCTTTACCATTATACATACACAAACATGGTGTGAATATTTTTGTCTAATAAAAACCTTATTTTTTAAATTGTATTGCCTATTTTATTGCTCAAAAATTATTTATATTGTTAAATCTAAGTCAAATGAGTGCATTGGTATTAATATTAATAATTTAAAATCCTTCTGGGACACATAATTTTGATTTCTATGTTGCGTAGCGTTTTTTTTTAATATTTTTTAAGATAGTCCTTTTATCACTTAATGGTTCCGGTTACAGTTTAAAAGTCCAATTAGTAATTACTCCCTACCCCGCCTAACAAAACTCCGTAAATTGACTGGGCTAAAAGAAAATATAAGAGTCTCGTTGCGAGTCTGTTACTGGGCGGTGACCGTTACTTTCCGGCTTGCCACGAGGCTTCATTTTGGTGGTGGCGTAAGTTAGTGTGTGTTTTTGTGCATAAAATAATCATTGAGGTCACAAAATATTTAGGTAAGTAATCGTTTTGTTACCGAACAAAAATTTTTTGAAGATAGAAGCCATTCTTACATTATCATACGTTCCTATAAGACGTTTCACAGTGGCTGCAGACATATACCCCTATTTTTTTCTACATACCTTATTTGAGATTTACTCAATGTTAGTGAAGTTAGGAACCAAAAGTGAATAAGCCTGGGCAAATCTTTGTTATTGGTTGTGGTTTTACTTAACAAAATTAGCTGAAACTATTTTAAGGGGAAGATCAGACCAATTCAATTTGATGGTCTGATCGTCCCCTTAAAATAGTTTCAGCTAATTTTGTTAGATCTTATATACAACACTATAGAAAAAAGTACTCAGATTTCTACAACACAACATAATGTTTGTTCGCTCCGAGTTTTCAAAATTGAAATAGTTTTTTACACATTTCCCCTTTGCCGTTAGAGGCTAGCCCTGCTCTACGAAATGAAACAAAACTGCTATTCAATCTGTACTGGTATTTGATATGACTTTTACAGACTTTACGCTTGCTTGATTTCTGCCACTCGTGCCAGACGGCAACACAACGCATTCGCCGCGCGCTGTACAAAGTAATATCAACGCCGAGTCTTTATTTGATACATTTTCGCGTAACGTCTGCCAGTTAACACGTTCCGGGGCAGTGAACGAGACACAATAGAACTTTTATTGTTATCACGGCTATAGCCGGTCACTGTCCCGGAACGTGTTAAGAAGATAATTAAGGCATGGGAATTTACCTTTTTGGAAGTGATTTATCTGTTACGTAGTGTAGTAACTAGTAATTTATTCCAGGATATCTAGTAATAGATACTCTTTCTTATACTGTGGCCAGGGCATGCCCCCCCCCCCCCCTCACTCCTGAGAAAAACTCATGCAACACCCAACTCAATTTGTCTTATTAGGAACCCCACTTATTAAGGAACTTAAGTCAATTATTATGTTCTGCTCTGTTATTTATTTTTATTATTATGTATCTATTTTAGGTTTTTATTATTATGTATCTTAGGATTTATAGCCGTGTGACCACCATTTTTGAGCTTTTGAAGAATGACTCAATAACAATAATCTAAATAACCTAACGTAATTAAACTAAGAAATTACATTTAGAAAAACAAAAAAAGAAATAAAAACATAAAGGCAAAATGAGTCTTCGTCGAGCACATCTTCTACTCGGCTCATGCTAAATAGAAGATGTGCTCGAGGCTGCCGTATTGGGGAGTGTGCGAACGATGCTGGCAGCATTACCTCGTTGGATGTCAAATTGACAGCATTCAAACAAATTTTATACGTTTCATCATTTTATCAATATACATAGAACCCTTTATTAAGCATTATTTTTATTTTATTGTAGTTTCTTATCATTTTTGTGTCCTGTATCCTCTTTGTAATGCGTAGACAAAGAAACTCTGCGCATAAAAGTGTAACTGTACCTTTACATTATGATTTTGTCTAGTTGCAGTGAATGTTGTGCCGAAGGAGTCGAGGCGACGTCGAGGCCAGGGCGCACCTTGGCGACTTTGACATAGCGTCGATAATTGCATACCAAGAATCCGAGCGGCGCGCCGCTCGTAATGGTATGATATACAATTACCGACCGTATGTCAAGGTCTTTAAGGCGCGCGCCTGCGCCTCGACGCCGCCTCGACTCCTTCTGTATCCGATACCCCTTACTGGGTTATGTATCAGACCAATACCTAACTGAAGATGTAAAATTGATTGTTGTATTATGTAACCTGTTAGTGAACCTGTAGCATAGCGTCGTTCGGAGAATTACGCCCCGCGCCTCCAGGCGATGTCGCGTTGACTGGAGGCGTGGGTGCGATTCTCCTTTACGACAAAAACGACGCTATGGAACATACTATAAGGTTTATATTGGCGTTACTTTGACTATCCGCCACCGCCACAGGTCTCTTCTGTTTAAACCGCGCCTGATAGAGAAATTGAAGAAATTGGAATTGAACTCCACGTATTTGTTACAGATTTACTTAGTTGCTTTGTAAGACACTGATCTATGGAAAATTAAGTGGTCTAAGCTCACAACCAGTAAATAAAATAATATAGCTAATAAAACCTATGTTACTCAGACCTTATTGTTTTCTTATGGGATGAGCAGTCTTGAATTAAATCGTAAAACTTCGAATGCCTCTCTTAATTTAACTAGGAACTATATCTTCGAGTTGATTAAGAACTGCGTCAGTTTATCCACTACGAGATTAACTGACTTGCTCTTTGATTAAACAGTTGTAAGTATAAACTTTGCTGTCTCAAACCTACATAAATTCACGAATATAATCTCTTACCGTAGTGGCATGAAACTGTGCAACATGATAAACTTAAGGTGGTTTAGGTCAGTTAAGGTGGTTAGATGGAATTAATAAAAGTAATATTTTATATATGGAAAAACAGTTTAGATTCCTTGATAAATCGGTGACCTGTGGGGTAAACGTGATGCGAACGAAGATTCAGAATCATCCGAATCAAACCGACTACGAGATCGACGCTCCTTGCGTCGTAATTTCTTCTCGAGCTTTCTAATTTTAATATGTTTATTACGTAGTATTATTAAAAAAAAAGTCGTGGTGGTCCAGTGGCGAGTAACCTTGCCTGCTGTGCAGGAGGCGATGGTTCGATCCCCGTCCGGGCCGACTCGTACCAATGAGTTTTTCGGAATTTATGTACGATTTATAACACCACTGGCTTTTCGGTGAAGGAAAACATCGTGAGGAAACCTGCATGCTTCAATTTCGAGGCATGTATTGTACCTACTGTCCATTTACAAGTGGCGACGGGCTCACTCCCCGTCACACTGGGCAGAGTTTCGGTACTATAGTGAAACGTGGATGTTCTGAGGTTTCAGAACATCTCTGACTACCCCCTCGGGGATTATAGTCGTGAGCATATGCTATGCTATGCTTATATGCATGTTTATTACGGTCGCAACCGTCCCTCTTACGTTTAGGCATATTCACAATAACACTATTTAACCTTACAACACCTTTTTTCCTTTATAATCGCGAGCGCGTTGTGGAACGGCGAAGCACTATGAAGCGAATGAAACTAAAAATTAAAAATGGTGAGCGCATGACAGTAATACCGTCTTTAAAAAAAAATTATGTTAAAATTCTCAAAGGAGTGTGGAATGGTACGTGCTACGCGTTACTACATGTGTATTTTTGCTAATCTCGAGGACGAAGCATGAAGTATAATTGACATCTATCTATACTATTATATGTATATATACATTGAAGATATTAAGAAAAAAAAAGTTACGATATGGTTTTTAGGTGTCCCTGATTCCATTTCACCAATTTTTGGATTTTTTGTCTGTCTGTTTGTTTGTGTGTTTGTTTGTTTGTTTGAACGAGTATCACGCAAAAACTACTGAACCGATTTTGATTTTTTGTTTGATAGCTTATTATCTGACTTAAAATCTGGTATATAATTTGTGCGGACGAAGTCGCGGGTTAACGCTCGTTTATAATATAATAGGTTTAAAGATAATTGTCTTTATTCTCAATTTAAGACAGAATAGTCACTTACATGAGAAGAAGACATAATAATAATAATTACGAATATATAAAGCTTTTAAAATTTTGTATGAAAAATTTCAAAGCTTTATATCTTCGTAATTATTTTATAAATTGCTAATGTTATTTGTGACGCGGCATCTAGATTTTCTAAACAATTTTTCCATACCTATATACAAAGTTACTTATATTAATACCGTCTACGCGTATTGTGCGTCAAAGTTTTATATAAAATTGACCCCTCTGCAACCACCTTAAGTATCTTTTTGCCACAAATTTGCAAGAAGTTTCTTTCAAATTAGGATGATTCCTTTCCAAACAGATAGTATAAAACTGGGAACCAATAAATGAGTATCCAAAGGCATGACTGCTTGACCGGCTCTGAAATACGGTGCTCGTTTTGTATGGAGAAAGACTTTTTTATTCCATTTCCGAGAGAGCAAATTCTTAGCTGCTTTTAATTCATTAGGTAAGCTTTGGTAAGAGTTAAGTAATGCCTCCTGTCAAATCTATAGGCGGCGGAACCATTCCGCACAGGCCCAAATCAAGTATGCCAATTCAACCTCTTCGGTAAGTATCGGATTTTAAAGAAAACATTATTTATTTACACACACCAGTTAAGTAATGTAATAGACAGCGTTATCTTGCCCAATTGAAGGAAAAGGTTGATGTCGTGTCGTATCAAGAACTCAAGAGACTAACGGAAGAGAGACAGGATTGAAGAATACTTCACCGACAAGAGCGTAGCTCTTAAATAACATGAAAAGGAATGCAGGATGTAAGTAAATGTAGACTGAACAAATTTCCCCAAGAAAAGTAGCAAAAAAACATTTGGACTTGCCATACTATAATTGGGGAATTGACTGCATCAAATATATTTTAGTTTTAACTTCTCAGAAAAAAATACCTTTGACAATAATGCTAAAATTGAAATGACGTCACTATTCATGATTTAGTACAACTTTTCATACAAAGCTCGTGTTTTGACGTTTGATAAAGAGTTCCTGATTTGACTAGTTGGAAACTTGCGGAATAATTAATAATGTGATCAGTAAATCGAACGTTTAAAATAACAAGAGTAGTTTATGTAGAGCGCATCTTTGCTTGGAAAAACACAGGTTAGACTTGGATAGTGCAGTTAGAATGCTTATGATGAATCTAAATGATCTGGCACTAAGTTCAGTCATCATCATGAAATTCTAAATGATTACTTTTGAAGGAGCACAAATCTATAATAAAATACCCTCATATATAAAAAATGTAAACTCGTTTAACGTATTCAAGAAGGAACTTTCTCAGTACATTATCGCTAATCACCATTGAATCTAGTAACTAATCTAATCTAGTCAGTCACTAAGTGAATACAATACGTTAAACGGGTCATTCTAAATTAATATTCCATTATTGTTAATGTTTTTGTTTTTGGATTGTAGGTACATAACCATTTGTTTTTCTGTTGCGACAACGAACTATCTTAAAATTTTTTATGTATTTAACCATGTTCTCATGTAAGTGGCAATTATGTCTTTTTGAGAATAAATTTCTTTAAACCTAATTCTACTAATAGAGAAAAATAAATAAGTTTTTCATGAAATGTCCAAAATAATCAAGCTAATGTAAATTTGAAATTCAGCACAATACAGCAATTCAGCACGTTAGGCTTGGAAAGGATTTTTCAAAAATTGATCTCAAAAATTGATCTCAAAAATTGTGAAAATAAGGGTTGAAACTTTACAGAAAAACAATCCAGCATAGAATCGCCATCTCCACACTCGCCTCTTAAATCTATCAATGCAAAGCTTTGAGCTAGGGAAGTCGAAGCGAGAAATATTCAAATTAGGCTCCCTCTGAAGCTACCAATGCAGCTCTGCTCGCTGTTTTATTTCACTTTCACGTAAACAGGTTACTTAAAACTTATTATTCTTCTCTATATTCTTTTATTCGCCATGGATTCGGGTTGAAAACGTTGAAATTTATCATTGATGATGATACGTGGATGGCGGCCATTAAAAATGTATGGACACGGGAATTGAAATTCTATGAAATTTTTAAGATACAATCTAGAAACCTGCTTTTCATTTATTTAAGTACAATATAATAGGACTATCGAGAAACTAATCTCTATGCTTGTATTATGTCAGATTTTAGTTAAAATGTACAGGGTGTTACAAAAGTAAAAATAAAAATTTTAAACTTTTAAGGGGGATGTTTAGACCATCAAATTGAACAAGTTTCACTAAGGGACCAAAATTGAAATCGCGAAAAAAAAATTAGCTGTCCCATACATTTAGTTCCGAGTAGATTTGTAATTTAGTATGGAACCTCAGATTTTTATTTCGCGATTTCGATATTGATCCCATAGTGAAAGTTGTTTAGTTATATGGTCTAAACCACCCTCTTAAATGTTTATTTGTATTTTTTGTAACACCCTGTACAGTATCAAAGCTAGGATTGATTTAAGATTTGTATGGAAATCTTTGAAACACTGTAACTTTAAAACTATATAAGGTCTAACAAAATCAGCTGAAACTATTTTAAGGGGATGATCAGACCATCAAACTGAACAACTTTCTCTATGGGACCAATATTGAAATCGCGAAAAAAAAATCAGCTGTCCCATACATTTAGTTCGAGTAGGTTTGTATGGAACAGCTGATTTTTTTTTCGCGATTTCAATTTTGATCCCATAGAGAAAGTTGTTCAGGTTGATGGTCTAATCATCCCCTTAAAATAGTTTCACCTAATTTTGTTAGACCTCATATATTTTAACGAAAATTCGACACAATACAAACGTAGAAATTGGTTTCAAGATTGTTTCTGAAAAATTTCATTGACTTTAATTGGTTAGCATTGAAAATATAACCAAACTTCGTTTATATGGAGCGCGCTAATAAAGCCAATAAAATGACGCCACCACAGCGCGTAGAAAACTGTTAACCAATTATAATGGTGAGTCCTAATTTCCTAAATCACACTATCAAAGTTATATCAATACTTTGCATAAATACATCAGCTAAGAACAGTTATAACGCCAGTGTTGCCAGAAGGTTACTTTTGTAACCTTTTAGGTGGATTTTAGCTCCGTCTGGTTACTTTTAGGTTACACGATTCAAAAGGTTACTTTTAGGTGATTTTTTGGAATTTGTATCAAAATTCTTATTTTTCCTTGAAATGGAACGCTTTTTCATATTTTTTGCAATGTTTTATAACGCAAAACGTTCGTAACATAGTGAGTGCAAACTGCAACTCCTAGAAATACGTTTTTCTCACTCGCACTAATGTGTACCAAATCTGAGACAAAATCACAAATGACTCTTTAGTTTTCTCACTTACTCGCTCGATCAATAAATCAGATCAAAAGGCTACGAAATTATTATTTTGGTGAGTTAATAAAACCAACATCGGTCTATCTAATTTTAATACCTTATTACTGGATAACAATATGAAAGGTTACTTTTCACACCTAAATGTTACTTTTTTATCTATTTCCGGTTACTTTTGACAAGATCCGGCTGGCAACACTGTATACCGCGGTCTCAGGCAGTCCTACAGCCGATTATATAGCCTAAAAACTGATTCTTAAACACCTTTACGGTTTCCTCAAGTAATACATCGCTTATTTTCCTTCCAAACAATACCTGTACCGTACGTTATACGATTTTACCAGTCAGTAGGTATAGCAGACCCATTAACCGTTTCTTGTTTTCACAAATCTGTTAACTATCTAGATGTGATTGTAATTTTTAATAATATAATTCTTTATTGTGCATAGAATTCAGGTACTTAAGATGACATGTTGCGTTTTAAAGATCACTCCGAACTTGTCTTTGCATATGTATACACATTCAATTTACACATTAAAATAAACAATAAACTTAATGAACTAAATTATAAATGATGTCAAAATACTTAATAATTAAATTTAACAATAACATTTAACTCTGGTGTCTACAAACTTATTAACATATTAATCTAAGGTAACAGAAAGTCATCAGGAAACATTTAATTCATTATTTATAATTATTATATTTATAATATTTTTCATTTTTTAACTGTCTGTTGTCAAATATTGTCATAATAATGTCGTCTGACCAACGCATCGATGGTCCACCTTTACATACATACATATATATTCTCACGCCTGTCTCCCACTGGGGTAGGCAGAGACAACGGAACGCCACCTGCTACGATCCAGACATACCTCTCTAGCTTCCTCCACATTCATAAGTCCTTTCATGCATGCTCGTCGGTTACGGGTAGATCTGACCTGGCCCTTTTTAAGCACGTCGCCAATTTGGTTCGTATATGTACGTCTAGGCCGTCCCCTTCCAACATTTCTACTTACGCTTGCCTTATAGATTGCCCTCGTCAATCTGCTCTCATCCATTCTTTCCACATGACCAAACCATCTCAACATACCTTTCTCTATTTTCTATTTATCACTACATCCTCTTTCAAACCACAACGTTCTCTAATAAAACTATTTTTCAATTTGTCCATCACAGTCACACCACACATACTTCTCAGTGAGCGCATTTCTACTGCGTTAATCCTACTTTCATGCGTCTTCTGCCATACCCAAGATTCACTTCCATACATTTTATATCTCAATAAACTTCCATTGCTAGGCCTCCTAGTGGCGACGGGCTCACTCCCCGTCACACTGGACAGAGTTTCGGTACTACTTGTGAATCGTGGATGTTCTGAGGTTTCAGAATATCTCTGACTACCCCCTCGGGGAATATAGTCGTAAGCATATGCTATGCTAGGCCTCCGCCAAAGATCGCATGCGCTGCCCTCATCCAACGGGTTCCCGCCGCTTTCATCAGAAGTGCGATTTTTGAATCTCATACGTTGAACTCAGCGGTTAAAAAGGTATGGAGATACGTATCTTTCTAGTGCTGATTTAACTTTCAAAAATCATATTTCAAGAGTGCGATTTTTGAAAGTCATATCTATAGTAGAAAGACGCATATCTCCATAGTAATTTTAACATTTTCAACTGCCGAGCTCAGCGAATGAGTTTCAAAAATCGCACTCCAGGTCATCGATCCGCCTTGTGGCCTACACACGCTGCGCTTTTCGGTATGGGCTCTCACAGACGAGCGACAATTCACGATCGCTGTGAGTCGCAGAGAGCCGCCCTCATAGACTTTACGATCATCGTGGGTCGCGCGACTGTGGCGCGACCGCAAAGTGTCGCCCGTCTGTTAGCGCTCTATGCAGTCGCTACTCGAGAATAGTCTTTGGCCTTATAGTGGTCTGCCTAATGACCTTCAAATAGTACCTAAAATACTTTTTCTTAGTAGAAGATTCGCTATAAGCTAATCTTTTAAATAAAAAAGCTAATAAACAATAAGAGTTGCGTGAGTTTTATTGTAACAACCCTCTCAAGTCACCGAGAATATCGTAGAGCTCCTTATAATACCAAAAGCCACTTCAATCCGTTCTTAACTCCGCGATTATACTTAAGACTTTGTATTACATCTCTCGTTAAGCAGCCCTATAATCTTACCAGTCCTTTTTCTTAGTTTCTTTTTTATTTATAGTCCTCAATTATACAGGGTGTAACAAAACTCATGGTAATATTTAAAGGGGTGATTCAGACCATCAAACGGAACAACTTTTAGTATGCAGCCAACATCCGTTCCGTTCCGTTGACTCACCAGCCTGCAGTACTGCTGCAAGGACGCAAAGATGACAGCTATATGAGGGGGGCCAGCGCTACAACAGCTCTATAGAGGTGCTCGTGAGCTCAGAGTATCGCAATGCAACCAATCAAGCTTATAGTTAGGCTTGGAACATTACCTCTACTCGCCTTTTAATCGTTTACATGACAGTATTATGTTCACACGAACTACCCCTCCGGGCTGATGCTGCACTTGCGTCCTCGATAAAGACATCGATCTTCTGCCCGAGGCACCGGTGAGCCATGTAGATAGAACAGGAGTGTGGGGTTTACTATGCAGTCAACATCGATAAAAAATTAAAAAAAACAGTGATTTCATACAAAACTGCAGTACTTACATAATTATTAAACTCAAAATGTATGGGACAAAAGACAAGGGATAAGGCGGGATAACGCGCTTGCTGGCATAGTGTAGCTTCAATATTGAAAACGATCACAGAAATCCGTTTTTTCATCTCAAGCGCATCCGTTCTTCGGAAAGTTAAGCTGCTGATTCCGAATAGTTCCGTAGCATGGCAGTGGTATACACCACTTTACCTTCTGTAATATATTTATAAAAATATACGTTGCGAAAGAAGAACGTGACATTTCTAATATCGAAACTTATATCATGAATAAAATGATTTGGAATACCTATTCGGTTTTGTATTCAAAACCACATTTGCTCTCACAAGCTCCAATAATTTTGCATTAACGTTCAAAATACTCCAAAATGCATTCAAAATTCAGTCCATCGAATAATTTAGCTTGCCTATTAGAACAGAATTCAAACCGGCCACAAACCACGGGATGCTACCTAACTGACATAATTGACCACAAATTGTGGTTAAATCATGACAGTTATGGGATAAGGGAGAGGACAGTAAGTGAAGCATAAGATTGAGGGTGGAATCTATTAGGTTAGACCTCCAAAATCATAAGTTTGTACTATCATATAAGTTCTAACAAAATTAGGTCAAACTATTTTAAGGGAATGATCAGACCATCAAACCGAACAACTTTCTCTATGGCACCAACATCGAAATCGCCTAATAAAAATCTGCTGTTCCATACAAACCTACTCGACCCAAACGTATGGGACAGCTGGCCCTGTACCTGGACTTCATAATCATAATCATAAACTTTATTGTATCCTTGAGGTATTTACAGATCTTAAAAATAGGTTACAGCGCATCTCAGGGAGCCTGTTAGAGCACAGCAATTTTAGCAACAGTGCATTTTATAATAGTTAGATTAGATGTAATTTTATTTAATTAAATCTATACTATTATAAAACTGTAACAGGAAGTTTGTCTGTACATTGAAGATATTACCAAAAAAAAAGTTACGATATGGTACTAAAAATTAAAAATGGCGAGCGCATGACAGTAATAACGTCTTAAAAAAATTTATGTTAAAATTCTCAAAGGAGTGTGGAATGGTACGTGCTACGCGTTACTACATGTATCTTTTTGCTTATCTCGAGGACGAAGCATGAAGTATAATTGACATCTATCTATACTATTATATCTATATATACATTGAAGATATTAAGAAAAAAAAAGTTACGATATGGTTTTTAGGTGACCCTGATTCCATTTCACCAATTTTTGGATTTTTTGTCTGTCTGTTTGTTTGTGAGTTTGTTTGTTTGTTTGAACGAGTATCACGCAAAAACTACTGAACTGATTTTGATGAAACTTTTTTTGTTTGATAGCTTATGATCTGACTTAAAATCTGGTATATAATTTGTGCGGACAAAGTCGCGGGTTAACGCTCGTTGGAAATAAAATTGAATAAAAGGCGACAATAATAATAAATTAAAGATCTACGTTAAATTGCAATAATACAGTACGAAAACAATAATAAAAAATGTGAGATAATGAAACGGATTAAATCATAATAATAGGTAAAAGCATAATGTCAACTTAAAGTATAATAGAACAAATAGTCAAAAATTAAACATAGTCAACAATTAAAACACAGTCATAAATTAAACATAGTCGAAAATTAAATAGTTTTTATGAGTAGACCGAGATATTTTCATGTAAGTTTTGATAAGTTGTAAATAGAAAAAAAGGGATTTTATAGTTCGTCGTCCAGGTATTCTTGTATTTTAAAATACGATTTTTGGTATAATAATTATGTCCTTTAGGTGTTTTTCGAAAGAGGTGTCTTTGTTATCGTTTTTATATTGGGCGGAAGTTTATTGTAGATTTTTATGGACATACAGTATGGGCCGGACCTATAGAGTTCTATTTTTGAAAAAGGTAATACGAGTCTATCTCTTTGTCTCAAATTATGTTGGCCGTTATTTGTATCTTTAGAATTTTTAAAAAAGTTATTATATTTTCTTACGAATTTGCACACCTCCAACATATATATGGATGGTAGCGTAAGTATCCTGTGTTTGCTGAAGTGTGGTTTACAGCTCTCCATTTGGTCGATATTCACTAGTATTCTCACGCACCTTTTTTTGTAGTATTAGGAGATCTTCCACGTTCGTGCTATTTCCCCATAATAATATCCCATATCGTAGCCATGCGTGTGCATATGCGTAATAAGCCGAAAGCGCGGTCTTCATGTCAGTGGTTTTTTTTTTAATTCTGTTAGGGCTTATGTAAATCGAGATAGCTTATTTTTAATTCTTTGGATGTGTGTTTTCCAGTTAATGTGCTCGTTTTCCGATGTTCGATATATCACGACCACTTCGGTCCGAAGTTCAGTGTTCGGTGTTGTGTGTTGTAATAGAGTTGACATTGGAACGAAATCGTTCACGCAATTGCGAAGTTCGAATGTCCGGGTAGAGGCCCAGATTTATTTTTCGCGATTTCGACTTTGATCCAATAGTGAAAGTTGTTCAGTTTGATGCTCCAATCATCCTCTTAAAATAGTTTCAGCTAATTTTGTTTGACCTTATATAATCTGTGATATTATTTTTTAAGAGACTCTTTGGCGTAGGTACAGGATAATTATTCGGGAATGGAAACGATTACGAAGTTAAACAACCTCAGGTTTGGTCAGCAGCAATTTGCATTAAAAACAAAAAGTAAAAAAGAAATTAAAGTTTGCAAGAAACTGGTTTTATTCACCTTTTTGTTTTTTAACATAATTATTATTATAATGCCTTTTTTACATAACACTTTCTTTATATTAAGTTTAAACCTATAAACCTGTTTTCTGAAAGATCCAAAATGGTCTCGGGGATTTTATTATCAGAGACCCAAGTGAAAGACAGTCATGTTGATACTTCTGAGTCGAAAGTGTGAAAATATCTATTTAATTTCGAGAATAATGGTCATCACAAATTGTTGATGTTGATGTGTGATTTTCAATAATAGTACTCCAGTTCTTATGTACCGTTAAAAATCATGGACTACACTTCCACAAGTCGCACTGCACGGCTAGCATGCCACCAATGACAAAGCGTTTAAACGAGAAAAACGTCATGAGCGCTCTTTCTAGCATACGTAAAATAATAAAGATCGAGGCACATTTCGATTTTTATCGTTTTCTCGGGCGTGGCATGCGAGGCCTACATGTTAGTTACATTCTGTTGCCTCTAAGCATCTTTACAAATATTAATTTGTTAAACGTAGTGGGAAATCTTTAAGATGTCGAAACCACAACGTCCAAGCCAGCGGTCTAGAAGTAAATAGTTTAAATCTAACATCTTAAAGTATTAAGTTTTGAAGATCTCACCTCCAGCTTCGGTTCAGTTCATTTGGCTGCTTAATCTGTTCTAACGCCTTTGCAAAACTGTTTCATTTAATTTTACACATAGATTGTTTTCGAAAGGACCAAAGGGTTTTTGTAGGCTGAAAGTTATTTGAAACGATAAATAGTAGTACAGAAAAGTGATTCATCTCTCTTTGCTTGTTACTTTTTCTAAGGCCATAAAAAGGAACGAGATTTTAAAGCAGTTATACAGGGTGTTACAAAAATACAAATAAACATTTAAGGGTTAAGACCATCAAACTGAAGAACTTTCACTATGGGACCAATATCGAAATCGCGAAAAAAAAAATCGGATGCTCCATCATCATATCAGCCGATTGACGTCCACTGCTGGACATAGGCCTTCCCTCAAAATGAGGAGATTTGCTATAATCGCCAAGATGCGATGCATTTGCGATGTTCCATACTAAACTACAGATCTACTCGAGCTAAATGTATGGGACAAAAGATTTTTTTTTCGCGATTTCGATGTTGGTCGCATAGTTAAAGTTGTTCAGTTTGTTGGTCTAAACCACATCCTTAAAAGTTTTCAATTTTTATTCTTACTTCTGTAAAACCCTGTATAATAGGAAATTAAATAACATTTTTTTTTGTTACTTATTATTACTAAATAAAGAAGAAAAAAATCTTTTTTTATTTTATTTTCTTATACTTACCAGATAAACTTTTACAGAAAAACTCTTGTCCAAGATACCTCTCAGAGCCCCTACCAAGGTCCTAAGACATAACCCACCCCTAGCCTTTCCATCCTACTCCACTAACTATAGACAAAACGCGTTTGTGCCACGAGCGGGCAACAACTTTAACATTCTATCTAAAGATTTTGACTTTGATATCTTCTGCACTAGCGTGGCGTCAGCGAGGAAGTCGTAGATTTTTTAGCGAGTGAATTGGCTTTATAAGTGTTTATTGTTACGTTTAATGATGTTGCTTTGTACCTAATTAGTTTTATTGCGAGGAAGACTGCTTCTTATTCAGTCGATTGTTGTAACTTGAATACGTTCGTTATCTTTTTGTTAACCACTTTGTATTTTTAGTGTTAGATCTGCTTTGTTTTTTTTTTTTTTTAATTATGTTTCTATCAGCGGAGACCTATAATTGGCTTTCTGTTAGACATCCATATTTTGTATTGTGTCAACAGCTGTTGGTCTTCCCAAGAAAATAAAATAAAATAAATAAAATAAAATAGAAAGATATCATAGCATAGTATAGCTTATGATCCCGACTATATTCCCCGAGGGAGTAATCAGAGATACAGAAAGAAAGATTAAAATCAAAAATGTACAATTTCGCGGAGATCCACAGTTGATACCCTACGTTAATCATTGCACACTAATTAATATAAGTAATATCGGTATCTTGCAATCACATTTATCTTAAAATTATCTCCCAAGTATAAATTATAGCCTGAAGGATTTCACTGCATGGCAAAGGCCTCCACTCACGAATAATGGTGAGAAGGATTGGGACTCCACCACGCGGGCCCCGTGCGGATTGGTGGAAGGAAGTTGGTGGTCAACTTGCTATCAGAAAATTTTCAAGCCGCCTGTTTACAGTAGTAGAAAGGTTTTTCTACTCTTTAAACGACCAACACACGCAACACATCCACTACCTAGGCAACCTAAGGAACGCCAATAAAGGCAAGCACAGATGTGGGGCATCTGATCCCCTTGGGGTCCACTCTGACCGGCCAGGGCAAGTCGGAGACGAGGATCAGGAACTTCCCCCGAGAGCACTCGGGTCCGTGGATGTCGTATAAATTATTTGACGACTCAGTTGGTGTAATGTTTACCACGCCGGACTGCCAAGCCAGCGTTCTGAGTTCGAATCCCGCTTCAGTCATGGATGTTATATTTGTGTGCCGTTGTTGTATGGTTCCCATAAGAAATAGCCTCAAGCTTTATTTGAGATCATTACAATGTATGTGCCTGTGAGCGTTAGTTATTACTATTATTTTATTATTAATCTAACTCGGACTCCCAATCGGTTTTCAGTTCTTTAGCAGATATGGCCCATTACCACGCAAAGCACCGAGTGCACGAACGCCTACTCAAAGTTATTAGCAATGTATAAATTAGTCTTTTATTATCATTAAACTCCCTCTCTCTAAATAAATCAAAATTTCCATACGAATTCAGTAGTAAAATGCAAATTAAAGCCCCTAAGAAATCTTGTAGCAATCCGGATCCATACTTAAATTAAGGTGAAGCGCCACGCATTCTGTTCCCTACAATAAAGAATAAATGTAATGAAGTTTATAAATATCACAAGCAAAATAACCGCATAATAGCTGCGAGCCGATGAAAAACGACTGCATGCAGCAGAGATGCAAATTTTGGGATGGATGTGTGGTGTTTATAGAATGGACAAGATTAGGAATGAGTATATCAGAGGAAGTTTGAAAGTGGCTCCTGTGAATGAAAAGCTACGCGGTAATCGATTATCGTGGTATGGACATATGATGAGAAGAGATGAGTTTCATATTACAAGACGAATGTTGAATATGAATGTGGATGGCTGCATGAAGAGACGACGACCAAAGAAAAGATGGACGGATTGTGTGAAAGAGGACATGTGTAAAAAGGGAGTGTGCGCAGAAATGATAGATAGAAGAGATGATGGAGGAAGATGACATATTGCGCCGACCCCAAGTAATGGGATAAGGGTAGAAAGAATAAGAGCTGTGAGCCGGCTACATTCTTGGGGTTATCAGAATAAATTCAAAATATGCCTATTTTAGAGGGCGTCCATTAATTACGTAGGTTGATTTTGGCGATTTTTCAACAGCCCCCCTTCCCTCTTGGTGAGAATGTCGTGAGATTTGGCTCGTCTATTTTGTACGCAGTTTTTTCGTCTTCATCAAATTATATTTGTGCTAAATGGAGTATAGGTAATGAAAACAATTCATTAATGTTATGTTCATTCGTTTTTGTTACTGTATATTTTTGGTGTGCAAATAAAGAATATTTATGTTATGTTATGTTATGTTAATGATCAAATGTTTTCGAGATAAACTACATGAAGTGGTGAAAATTGCCTTTTCCCCACTACTGCTCGCTTATCGTGTCGCCTTCAAATTCTGAACAAAATCGTTAAGTAGTACCTTGCCAGAATTGGGCAACCATTACTGCACCGTCGCTAGCGGTCATGAGCTCCTCCTGCGTGTAGGTCTTAGGGCACGCAGGGCACGATGTGAGATGGGCCATCATTTGTGGAGCTCCACACAAGCAAGTAACATTTTGCGCATCCGAGAATCCCCACCTGACCATTTGTTGTCCTTACTGCGACCGACCCGGGTACCCCACTACTTATATAGAGTTTTAGTGGGCAAGAGGCACTTGTACGACACCGTAAAAAAGAGGTCATATATTAAGTTCTGAACCGGGACTAAACTTAGTTTAAAATTGCCTTGTACGATACCCAAATAACACTGCTTAGATAATGTACGGTTAAATATCGCACATGCAGTGCCTGCAATGCAAATCTCTAAGCACAAACATAGTCAAAACCTTAAATTCGTCGTTGAAACATCGGCAACCTGACAATTCGGTAATATACGCAAAAACGGAACACATTGCTCGCGACAGTAATGATTCAACATATTATGAGGCTGAAAGCCAGTCGAGATATTATGTGTTAATAGTTTACAATGCTTGCGTAGTACTAAAGATTTGAACGTTGAGTTCAAGACCGCAATGGATAATGAGCACATTCAAGCTAACAAAATACTTTCTATCACATGGTACTGGTGGTAACGCGACACTCGGCTGGCATCTCTCTAGATCTCTATGAATGTTACGCATAGAGAATTGTACTCCAGCAGTTTACGCGTAGCGTATTATTCATAATTAATCAAGAAGCAGTGTACAGAAGTACCAGGTTTATAAGTCTTACCGATGTACCTGCGCAGTTGACAAATTTTAATACCGCGCGAAATTATATTGACCAATCAGGATGTGCCACCTGCAATCCGTTTACGCTATTGGCTTATTTCTTTTCGCGCCCTTTTCGCTGCTCTCCGACTTTGCACCCTTTGATTACTAAATGACTTCGGTTTTTGTCAGGGACTCGGTCCAACACGGCTACGCCACCGTCGATAAAGCGTTTAAACTAGAAAAATGTCTTGCGCGCTCTTTCTGGCCTACGTAAAATAATAAAGATGGAGGCACATCTCGATTTTTATCGTTTTCTCGGAAGTGGCATGCGAGGCCGACTGCTCCGCGCAAATGAAGATTGACGAGCGGAATTAATTTCCTGATCATACTGTACATCCGTCCGCCAGACTGAGCCACTATCATTTTAACATATTATTGTGGAAAGCAAATAAACACGATAATCATCTAGCATCTGTCATTCCAATCATCATCACCACCAGCTGCTAACCCCAACAGATAACATCACAGTTTTTGTAAGTTTGAGGTATGATAAGAGACGCTCCCCCTTAAGTAAAAGTACATAAAGTTGAGTGTTTTGACAGACACTAAAACTTTTCCAATTTTCCGTCCCATAGAGCAAAGATCACTTGGGTTTAAACACATTTTAATTTAAAGTTTAAAAATGCTTTTCGGCCTAGGGTTTGGTGAAAAAAATAATTTGTACCCTATTTAGGTTAGGTACTAAGTTTAGAACTTTAGAATTTTTTCGTTTTGCCCTTTCTGCGTCAAAAAGTAATTTCGTGGTACCTACTTATTCGGGTTGTTGAACTATACAACGTGTTAATGAATTAACGCCAAACTGGAAAGTAGTTTGTTTAGATTCGATATTTAAATCGAATTATCATGGTTTCAAGATATGTAATTTTTTTCAAAATATCAATTAATTTCCAGGTTCATAACTACAATCATTGCGCTATTATTGTCTAAGTACTAGAGGTGACACGTTAAACAAACGCTATGTGCCACATACGGGTAGGGAAACCGCGGGACAGAAAAAAAAAACAACCACAAAGAAAGGTGTCGAATCTGGGCCAAATCTTAAAAAAAAACTAAAAGCCGTACGGTCATAAATATTATAAACACAAAAAATCAAGGAATTAAAAAAAAAATATTTCACATCTCTAAACGTTGAGATTCAAAAGTGGAATTTGCTAGTAAATTGAACAAGTCAGCCAAAAAGTAGTAGAAAAACGCAACCAATAAAACATTTTATTAAAAAATGATTACTTACTTAAGTATTTTTGGTAACGCAATATGTTTGATTTGGTTGAACCGATACTGTCACTTATTTTGTTTCCTTTAAATTGTCATAGTAATTTACGCTTATCGTGAACTTTAAACCAACCAATAGTGGACGGGTTTACTCTTTTTCTTAATTTTATGGTTAGTTTTTAAATATCTATCTATCTAATAAGAAAGATTATGAGGTTCATACACTTGATTCAAAAAGTATCATAAGGAGAAACACCTTTTCCTCAAACTTCAACAAATCACAACCAATTATTGTTAGTTATGTTCGTTGTTGTCACGTCCTCGATGATGAAAGATAACAAGTGTAGTCCCGGTTTATTACTCACTGACGCCACATAATTTTAAAGCTAAAAGCAAAAAACGGAACGCATCCAATGCGTGTCCCATCTCTATTCCTGCAACTAACTTCATTCGGTTTTTTATGTCAATGGCGGCGCCACGATACTCTCTTAAATATTTTTATAATAAGAAATCTAAAGTGTTTAAACAATGCCGAAAAGATCAAACGAAGAGCAAAGAACTCATTTACTTGAGAAGATACGAAAGCTGGAGAAGAAAGTACGAAAATTACCAGATAGTGAAACAGAACCAGAAACAGAAGCAGGTAAGATGGCGTCTTCACAACGCAAATTTTCTCGACTAACCTTCGGGGTTATGTGATGAAAATACGCGTATTACGTTGGTAATTTACTTACCTAACGAAAAATAAGGCCAGGGGCGTTCTTAGGGAACGCACAAGGCTGTAGTTTTCACAACCTATGGGGGGTTCTGCGGGAACCCACGTGGTTGTTTATCACGTGTTCGTGTCAAAACAGGTTTGTCTTCTTCTTTCAGAAAACCCTGATCTGTCTGAACTATTCGAAAACGAATCTTGTGATCCGATTGATAACACTGCTTCTCACGAAGAAAATATAGCTGAAAGCATTTTAGAGATTTTGGGCGTAGCACCCGCTCCCCAATCTAAAGGTGAAAATCTACACAAAGAAATTGCAGATCGCTGGCAAGAGACTTTAAAGAAAGGATTGAAGAAGGAAGAAAAGGATAATCTGTTTAAAATGTACCCACCTTTCGAGAATGTTCCTTTGATGGTTGCACCTAAATTAAACCCCGAAGTGGGGGCAGCTCTAAATGAGCCAGCTAAGAAAAGGGACAATCTTATTGAAACCCGTCAAAAACAATTATGTACAGTGCTGTCATGTTTGGGTCTTTCATTACAACTTTGTATTACGGACTTTGAAGAGAATAAGATCAACATCATAAAGAAGATTCACGATGCTTCACAGCTGCTATGCGATTCTCTTTTCCTCGACACCAAGGGTCGTAGAACCCTCATTCTGGCCATAATTAATAAAAATCTGAAAGATTATTTGCAAGAATCAGAGCCAAAGACTTTCTTATTTGGAGAAAACCTAACTGAAAAAATAAAGACTGCTAAAGCAGTACAAAAGTCAGGTCAGGACCTTAGAATAACTGAGAATTTAAAAAAGAACCCGTCACAACTGAATAATGTGAACTCACAAAAGAATACAAACCGTTCCTTAAACTGGCGGGGCCCTCCTCGTCCTACACCAAGAGCGCAGAGGACAGGAGCCAGGACAGCAGCGGGGGCGCCTACCTACAACAGAGCACAACCGAAGAACAAGAAAGAAGAGAAGACACAGTCGAACTTCACTTACAGGTAAGTTCGTTTGACTATTCAATTATATTTCACTCTGACTGACCGAGACCCAAAAAGCGATCGCATCCGCCACTCTTCTTTGAATATCTTTCAATTAATAAAATAACAAATTACATAATAACGTCAGAGGTCGCTTCTAACTTTGGGGTGACATTGTCATAACAGGCCGTCTATACGCCTCAAGACAAATATACATAAACATCTCAATAACATCTTAACCTAGAAAATTTAATTAAACGTAATTTTAATAGGTAGGTAAAGGTAATATAAATAAACATTACCCTCGAAGCTAGAGAATAAATTATCTAAGGACAATATTATTGTGATATTCATTATTTTTTCTGAGTTTACTAGGCTGAAGTTTTTGAAATACAGGTTCGGGGATCGTTTTAAATAGTTCTGAAAATAAATGATCGTTTTAAATAATTTTTGGGCTCTCGACAGTGAGATCGTGGGTTCGATTCCCACGGTGACACCTAGTGATATGTCACTTTGTGTGTTTTTCCCCAGTTGGTTAGGACATTGCAGGCCGAATCCCCTGATTGTCAGAAAAAAAATGAACCAGTGTTTCGGATGGCATAACGGATAAGCCGTTGGTCCTGGCTACTATCTCTGGTGGTAGCTGTAGTGGTAATAGTCGTTACATAAAAACCACGTCTCTAATCAAAGCGTATTGATTTCAAGGCGTTTATTTTTCTATAATATAATTATAGTACTCCCGGTCAGTTGCACGTACGTTCATTAAAGTTAATCCTCCATTAAATCTCTTGCTAGCTTTTCAAAAAGTGACAGCAAGAGATTTATTGGAGGATTAACTCTAATAAGCGTTTCTGCAACTGAGTGTCTGTGCTACAAATATGCCAAGTTTCAGCTTCCTTTAATCTTTCGTCTTACGATCTCGGAGAAAATCGCGTCTGTCAAACGGACCGACAGACTCCATCCTTAGAAAGCGATTCAGAAGACGGTTTTATTACATACTGCCAGACGGTGCACGCAAAAATATACCTAGTGAAGCTTGCCACAGCGTTGTTATTACTTCGCGGCGTATGCAATGTTGCCATCAGGAGCGAGTGGCAGAAATCAAGCAACCGCATCGCTTACGATGCGACAAAAGTGTTGGTTCAGCGGGAGCGTTTATATTACTTTGTACAGCGCGCGGCGTATGCGACGTTGCCGTCTGGAGCGAGTAGCAGAAATCAAGCAAGCGTATCGCTTACGATGCTCCAGTGTTGGTTCTTGTCTCGGTACCTACGGCCAAGTGGCGGTGGTATCCGGAGGTGATTCCTTATGAAACTCGTTCTGTTAATTTTGGTACAGATCACTAAAAACATCCCGAATTAGGCACTATAATAATGTTACTCATCAGCGAATAAATTATTAGATTCAAATTCTATTCGACACAGTAAGGTAGGTATTGGCGGGGTATAATCCATTACTAAACTAATGAAACTAAACAATGCCGACTTGGGTTGTGTGGATAGTCGGCTTGTGGATAAAGCTGCGGTCTTGTCAACGCGATATTATCTTTTGCATTCGACTTTTTCCACGTCTAAAAATTTCAACTTCCCGATGCATTTTTTTAGGGATTGATTTTTTCTAAAAAGCGGGGTGCTTTTTGGAAAAAATAATGCATCGGGAAGTTAAAATTTTCAGACGCGGTACATCGTCTGTAGTGTATCTATAAGGTTTAATGACAGTTTGATTACTTTATAGGGCGATTGTACTTATAATACTTATCTCACCGATCCCCGCTACCCAATCCGCCGCGTAGCACCAGCAACGTCCTATGCCGAGGTACTTACCCCTCTTGGGTAAGGACCTCTTGGTCGGTTGCTTAAGTTCATTCATTTGGCTCGGTACACCCTTCGTGGTCCCTCCAATAGTCCAGTAAAAAACAGTAGTTGCTCCCTGAGCAGAGCTCATCTCCAAACAAAAAAAAAATCGTAATACTTAATCAATTTCTCGGAATTTTTTTTTCCATTTTATTTATAGGTTATTTTAAAGTATTGAAACTGTCTACAGTTTTTAACCTTGTATACCGACACTGTACTTAAATGCTTAAAATATTAAAGGGGGTGCTGCAGATCCTCAAACAGGGCTGCAATCGTAATCGTAATCTGCGATTACGTACGAACCATAACTTTTGACACAATTGGTATTGCGCTAATCGCGGTACAGCTCTTGACAGCCCTTAGAGCCGTTTTGACAGATCGCTCAGACGTTAAAGGCTTTTAGTTACATAGAGTTTAGCGCGATGCGGAATTCAGCACAGTTCAATAGTTATTGGATTGCAATGAACTGAAATTGGATAAGAATAAAACTTAGATGTTTTGAATTAGCGCAATCGGCGGGCTGAAAAACTTTCACTATTGAGCCAACATCGAAACCGCTGTGTGCCTATTTGTTTTACCTCAGCGGTGATACACACACGTAGACATAAATGTAAAACTTATAACACCCATAGGAGGAAAAACCATAGAGATTGCAATCTTCAGAAACGAGTTAAGAGTCTTAAAGCATAAGCATATGCTCACGACTATATTCTTTGAGAAAATCAGAGATATTCTCAAACTTTAGAACATCCACGTGTTCGTTTAAGGCCAGATTCGACAAAACTTTGATTTATATAAGAGTAACTATACAAGGAACAATTTTACTCTTAGCGTTTACTCCAAAATAATTTCATTTGTCTTCTAGATAACTAAACCCATACTAAAAGCACGAATGTATAATCCACCTAAAGAAAGAGGTCGTTGTATCCGTACTTATTGCATTGTGAGGTTATACAGCTTTTATTTGTTAGGTTTCTTTTTTCTTTAATTTTTTTTAATTATGTGACATTGACATTTCATTCGTCTTGGTATAAGCTTTACACCGTCAAAATTGTCCATGTAAAATTTACTCTCAACTTATTCATAGATTAAGGTTGGCAAAATGCAAAATCAGTTTACTCTAGAGTAACCGGCGACTAAATATATGAATAAAATTTAATCGCGTTTGGTCGAATCGGGCCTAAGAGTCTAAAGAGTAGGTACGTAAATAAGGCCACTGCCTTATTCAATTATAATAAGCATTCTAACACGGGAGATTGGCAGTATTAGAGGAGATTCCAGGCTAAATTGCAAACTCATTGATGCTAAAACGCGCAAATTGACGTGCTCATAGAATATATTTACTTGTAAAGTTGTGTTCACATCACTGCAGGTTAAGATTGAGTTTTATGGAGTCGATAATTGTATCGAAAATAAATTATAAGACCCATTAACCTATTGTTTCAGGCCCCTATGGTAATAAACAAAAAGTAAGACAAAATAAATCTGATTTCAAATATTATTGATTTTTAAACATGTTACAGCCATGTTGTGCTATTTCGAATCAAATTAAAGATTGAAAAATTTGTCTCTGGCAGGACTTGAACCTGCACTTTTCCAAACCGGGAACTGCGTTATCCATATCCAATTTCGCCACCGAGCCCACTACCCAGAGAACGAAATTTTCAATCTGTTGCGTCTTAAGGGGACGTGAGCGCCATCTACTGGTAGTTATTACAAACTAACCAACCCGCAAGTCCAGCATTACAACTGGAATTCATACGATATAGATGACACACCCTTAAGACGCAACAGATTGAAAATTTCGTTCTCTGGGTAGTGGGCTCTGTGGCGAAATTGGATAACGTAGTTCCCCGGTTTCGAAAAGTGAGGGTTCAAGTCCCGCCCGAGACAAAAAAAAAATTTCAATCTTTAATTTGATTCAAAATAAATCTGTTTTGGTACTTTTTAGTGTTCCATACCAAAATTGGAAAAACGGAACACGTATGAAATCCCCTCGGTGGCTGTTCGTTCGTCCGTCCGTCTGTCATAAGCTTTTTTCTCATAGACCGCAAGACATAGTAAGCTAAGACTTGGTAAAGACAAATAAAGAAAGGTAAGTTTGTACATTAAAAATAAATAAAAATATTGAGAAAATAAAACTATCATCATCATCATCATCTCAGCCGATGGACGTCCACTGCTGGACATAGGCCTCCCCCAAGGATCGCCATAATGACCGGTCCTGCGCTGCCCTCGTCCAACGGGTTCCCGCCGCCTTCAAAACTAACTTAACCTAAAATATGGTGCAGGTTTAGACCGCGCGGGAGGGTAGCCAAGATGCTGGCAGCGTTTCTTTGCTGAACGGCTAAACTGATCCGTTGAGCGTGGAAAGCGCCAGCCCTTGGATCCCCGGTCGAGTCTACCACGCGCTTTGCCAGATCTTTAAAAAGAGCCTGGGCGCCGGGACCCCACGGGCCAAGGGTTTCGACACCGAATGCTATGAATTTGTATTGGGTGCCGATACCCTTGTGTTTACCTTCTTTTGCCTTTTCGGCAGATTCCGCCGCCAAACCAACTCTTTTGCTCGTTCCCCGTAGATGGGATGGCGCCAGAGTGTCCACACAGGTGGCATCCCACACCAGCACCCGACCCATCTTCCAGGGGACGAGAGACAGAACTTGGTACAGTTATAGCAATTAATGGTCCAATGACATGAATGAATTAAAAAAAACTTATAAAAAACAGTATGTAATTAACACCGGCCATTACACACTTTCACTAACCAATAGGTGGGGGGCACTGTCAAACGGGTATAAATAGGCGACAGACGTCGCGCACAGGTCCTAGTGTTGCCGAAAAATCGATAGCTTTGCTATCGATTATATATAAATCATGTACCCGCTCGATAGTACAATCGATAGTATCGATAGTATCGATATCTCTTTTTATGCAATACTATTTTTAAACAGCAATACTATCGATAGCATCAATAGTTTCGATCGCTGTCATCTAATGATCAATCGATAGTATCGATACTATCGATAGTATTGCTTTCCAATAACGAATAGACAATCGATAGTATCGATACTTTCGATACTATCGATAGTTTTGCACTATCGATAGTGATATTTATTTCGATAGTATTGCATTCAGTATGCAGGCTTAATGAGTGGCCTGCTTACTGAATGCAATACTATTGAAATAATTATCACTATCGATGGTGCAAAACTATCGATACCATCGATTGTCTATTCGTTATTGGAAAGCAATACTATCGATAGTATCGATACTATCGATTGATCATTAGATGGCAGCGATCGAAACTATCGATACTATCGATAGTATTGCTGTTTACCGATACTATTGCAGTAAAAGAGATATCGATACTATCGTATCAGTAAAAGAGATATCGCGAGTACATTATTTCTCACCTATCGATAGACAATATCGACAATCGAGTAGAAATTATTTGGTGGGCAGGTTATATTTCATAACGTAAAACAACTTTGTCTACTAGGTACTTAGAATAGAAGCGGAGGTCTTGATACAATCGTGTCATCTACATATTAGTACATTCGTAGCTAAATTAATTTACGTATTTGTCAAATCAGCAAAAAAGCTAAGAAAACTTCCAAAGATGCAAGCATTATAAAATTAAATGGCACACAAACAAACAAGAAACAACAAACGTAACGCGCGCCGTAAGCCATCATCAGATTATAATATCTTAGTTAATTCTTAACTAAGTTAAATATTTGTCTTTCTTGCTCCCTTGCATTCGCTCATAAGGCTGTTATAAACAGGTTATTGTGTGCAAAATTTAATGTAAAATCTCACCGCAACTTGTAGCAGTAATTTTGTGACGTTACACATGCCGGTGTGTGCTTAGCTTAAGTTCGTTACGAATAGGGTTGCACATAAATATTCCGGGAGAAATTTCCGGACTTTTCAACTTTTTTATCCGGAATAATGATCAGTGTTTATAGACACTTACTTTGTAAACATTTTTTTTTGTAAATTATGAAGGACTTAGCCAATTGGTATATAAAATTTTATGTGTGGTATGAACTGGTATTATCTATAATTATTTCGTTTAACATATCAAAAGCAAACATATTCTTAAAATTTTGCGACTAACGTACAATTTTTAGGGTGGTTATTACCGAACCTATAGCATCGTATTTTGTGGTATCTATGAGTATCCGTTAATCAAGCCTAGGTACTTGATTTCCAACAGTAATTAACGGTCGATAATTGTATACCAAGAATCCGAGCGGCGCGCTCGCGCGGTATGCGGTACATCTTACTGTTTTGAAAACTTTCGTCGCAACAATATCCGGCTTTCCAACTTTAACTCGCTTTCTAAGTCCGGACTTCTAATTTTCATTGTCAGCCCTGGTTAAAACACGTAGGTAATGACATCACGTCTCTATTCCGGACATTCAAAGACCCAAACTTATGAAGGGTGATCCCCATTTTGGTACTCGACTAAATTTAGTGTCGAATTTATTTGAAAAATTCCCCTATTTTGTGAAAAACGTGGGGTGAGTTCTGATAAAAATAAAGGTGAGAATCCTAAGAAATGTGTAGGTAAGTGACATTTTTCCGAAACCCTTTTTGTCTTTTCGTTTTAGAGGAAACAAGTCAATTCTATACGGCAACTTCCTTTCATTGAAATTGGATTCTTAACCCATTTCCAGATGAAAATTCTCAAGCCGCGTATCCACTAGGCAACATTCGACGTGCAACCCTTGACGCTTAACATGTTGGGCAACGTTGCAAAACAATGCGCGACATCGCGGAACTTCAACGAACATGTTTGGCGTCACGTGTTGCGCGTCAATTGTTGCCAAGTGGATCATCATCATCATCAGCCTATCATCGTCCACTGCTGAACATAGTCCTCTAAGGCGCGCCACAAAACTCTGTCCTCGGCCTTCCTCATCCAGTCGCTCCCCGCTACTTTTTTTAGGTCGTCTGTTCAGCGGGCACCAGGGCGTCCCACACTACGTCTACCAGCGTGGTCGCTCAGCGAGCTACGGAGAGAGCTATGCTCGGTGTTTCTGTGAGAGATCACATCAGAAATGAAGTGATACGTCCGAGAACGAAAGTGGTTGACATAGCTCAGAAAATTAGCAAGCTGAAGTGGCAATGGGCTGGTCATATCTGCCGAAGAACTGACAACCGGTGGGGTGTCAGGGTTATGGAGTGGAGACCGCGAACTGGTAGACGTAGTGTGGGATGCAAAATGAATTCGTATTCATTTTGCATCCCACAAAAACACACACACACCATCCCACAGAGTTGTTACTCCGCCGAGCGTCCGACACCGAGCCAACAACTCGATTTCGAACGTTCGTCGGTCTAACTCCTGAGAATGCTCCTTGGTGGAGCGAAACACGTGTAGAGTAGAAATTATTTGGTGGGCAGGTTGTGTTGCATAACGTAATACAACTTTGTCTACTAGGTACTTAGAAGCGGAGGTCTTGATACAATCGTGTCATCTACATATTAAAGTAGGAGTGCATTTATGTGCATCGCAAACACTGTGCTCTTTAATAAAGATCCTGTGCATTTGGCTGATTTTCGAATCATGTAGCCGCTTTAGCCGAATTTGACTATGAACTAATCATCATAATTTTTTTGCTTATTTCAAACGGTTCCAGAAAAGAGCCTCCCCGAGTGTCAAAACTTGGGTTCATCCTGCGCAGTCCAACTCACTGCTAGGGTGGTGATTGTGGCAATGTTCATACTAGTCATCTTTGGTTTGTATCATACCTACCTAAAAAGTTAAGAAGCTAAATGTAATACTTAATCTTCTTCTTATCGTGTGGGCAAAGCCCTGGTGTCAGAGTTTTTTTCAGACCGCCTTACGGCCTCTGACGTGGTTTTTTATGTAACGACTACTACCACCAGAGATAGTAGCCGGGACCAACGGTTTAACGTGCCAAACGAAGCACGGAATCATTTTTCTTTTTCACACAATCAGATGATTTAGCCTGCAATGTCCTAACCAACTAGGGAAAATTGCACAAAGTGACATATCACTAGGTAACCCCCGTGGGAATCGAACCCACGACCTCCGTGTCGAGAGCCAATGCTCTTAACCATTAGACCACGGAGGCAGGCAATACTTAATGTAACATACCTATGTAAAAGTATAATACCTATTTGGTCCGCGAACGTGAACGCCCCTTCCCCAGATAAACCCATATAGGTTTTCATTAGACGGGTTTCATCATTGTATTGAGTTATTGTAAATTTCTTTATTCAATAAAATAAAAACAAATATCCGGAGCAGTCACAGTCAGCCTTGATACTACCATTGCTAACTAGTTAATGTTGAATCTAGAGCACGGTGGTGTGGCATTGGCATGGCGGGCGGCGCGATAAAGTTTAATCGCGCCTTTTATCGTCATATCCATGATCTACGGAAAATAAGATGTAACTTAAGACTTCAGTGGAACGTAACTGGCACATAATATATTGTTTATGTAATTTAGTATATAGGGTGGGAGGAAAAGTATCACGAACATTTAAGCTACCCATCATACTCTACCCATCAAACTAAACAACTTTTACTATGGGAGCAAACCTGTCAGAGCAAAAAGAAATCGACAGTTTCATACGTTTGAGTCGCGCTGGCATTGCATTTTAGTATGGAACAACAGATTTTTTTTTGTGCCGAAATCTTTACTCCCATAGTAAAAATTGTTCAGTTTGATGGCTAAAGTATGTGGTTTAAAGGTTAATGATACATTTCCTTACATCCCGTATAATGTGCTTGACTGAATAAGGCGCGATAAAACGTTTATCGCGGCGTCATGCTGTCCGTGCAGCATAAGTTATTGTCGCGCTACATAGCTCATGCTGACACAAAAGAAGAATTTTCAAATGTTGTCTTTCAAAACACAAAATGCATCCCTTGGAGGAATTAGAAAGTTACTCAATAGACCTGAAGATTATCAATAGAGGATAGAGCATACGTTTTCCTTTGGAACTAGTATTTATAATGCGATGCATTCGCAGCACTAGTAACAGGAACTAGTACTATTTACGTACGTGCACTGACAACGTACTCAGATCAAGAACTGAATCGATGTAGCGCTTAAACTTGCTTTGCAGCAATGCCCATTTTTGGCATTTTAAATTTTTAGGTTTCATGATGGAATTTCATAAAATAATAATTTACTTTTAAACCACATACTCTACCCATCAAACTGAACAACTTACTGTGGAAGCAAACATGTCAGCGCAAAAAATCTTTAATCTCTTTTATTGATATTCTGTTTTTAATATTTTACAAAAATGCATCCGTGGTAATGTAAAATTATTTTTTTCATGATATATCATGAAAAAATTAATCATCATCAACCTATACTTTTACTTTGGAAGCAAATCCGTCAAAAATCAGTTGTCTCATACATTTGAGTCGTATAGGCATTGTAGTTTAGTATGGAGCAACAGATTTTTTTGAAAGAAAGAAATAAAGAAAAATTATTTATATAGATCTGCAACATACATACAATGTTTTACATTATAACGGATACATTTTTGTACAATATATGCATATAATTATGCTATCCTAAAACCTAAAAATTTTAAATGCAAAAAATGGACCTATGCAACGCGTCATCGACGCTCTAATCAATATTCATATTTATCCTGTTTGCTATTTCTTTTGAGTCAATTGTATTCTTCCTCTAGCTCTTCAAGTCTGCTTGTGTCTGCTGAAAAAGACATTACATACACGCTATTGACACTTTGACATTATTTAACACTCCCATAAAGAATTTATGTTTATTGGTATGCCACAATGGCTTCTAGGTCAGTGCTTTTAATCAAAAACTGTTAAGACTCGTGATAGTCTTAACAGTTTTTGATTGAAACCACAAAGGCTTCTAGGTCAGTGCTTTTAATCAAAAACTGTTAAGACTCGTGATAGTCTTAACAGTTTTTGATTGAAGCCACAAAGGCTTCTAGGTCAGTGCTTTTAATCAAAAACTGTTAAGACTCGTGATAGTCTTAACAGTTTTTGATTGACTGCACTGACCTAGAAGCCTTTGTGGCATACCAATAAACATAAATTCTTTATGGGAGTGTTAAATAATGTCAAAGTGTCAATAGCGTGCATGTAATGTCTTTTTCAGCAGATGTGCTCTAATTATGAATATTTTAGATTTACGAATATGCAATATTACTACCTCTAAGTCTGCAGGCAAGAATGTCTATCTATGGCTTTAGTTATAGCTCCGAGCCAACGTAGCTGTGGCTGACAATACGGACTAACGATGTATTTCGGTAAAGCGAATAGCGTTAGCGAATTCAAATTTAGAATCGAACATTTTCAAATAGTTTTTTAAAGAGACATATTTTCTGGCTTGTTGGTTTGGTATTCGAGATATTTTACTAAATAAATAGTTAATAGTAAACAGGGTGTTTTAAATACTTTAGGGTATGATTTAGACCATCAAAGTCAACATAAGAATTAGATAGACATTGACTTGTATACACCCTGTATAAAGGTGGTGCCTTTGGGTCGGATGTGATCATAAGGATAGTCTATAATTATGATGCTTTTCTTTATTTGTATTAAATACAAAATCTTAGCAATAAAACATAGCTTTTTGGCAATATCTTGGGTGAATCAGTGGACTATGACAAAATTATGATGATGGTAATGACACAGTGAAATAAATGAATCTTTTTATAAGTGGCTACCCATGCATGCATGCATATGATCACGGCTATAATCCCCGAGGGGACAGTGAGAGATATTCTGTAAAATCTGATAGTTGTACCAAAACCCGAAAACCAACGGGTAGGTACAATACAATATGCCTCGAAATTAAAGCATGCCAGTGGCTAGCCATTCGCCCACAAAAACACTGCTTAAGAAACCTTTCCTCTTAGTTGCCTTGTACGACACTGTATTTACAGTAATACCCATAAACTTAATATTACTACCGTAAGTAGACCAACACAGTGTGCTAATGAGATTCCGACCTTACCGAAAAACCTACGCGTGCGAAAGAGATTATAATCTATACTATTATAAAACTGTAACAGGAAGTTTGTCTGTACATTGAAGATATTAACAAAAAAAAGTTACGATATGGTTTTTAGGTGTCCCTGATTCCATTTCACCAATTTTTGGATTTTTTGTCTGTCTGTTGGTTTGTGTGTTTGTTTGTTTGTTTGTTTGAACGAGTATCACGCAAAAACTACTGAACCGATTTTGATGAAACTTTTTTTGTTTGATAGCTTATGATCTGACTTAAAATCTGGTACCTATATAATTTGTGCGGACGAAGTCGCGGGTTAACGCTCGTATTGTATAATAGCCGTAAAACCACTGTTAAACAAAAAAGTCTTGGTTGATATCCTGTTAAAAAATTATCGCTTATTGTTTTATGATTTTCTTTATAATTCATTTTGTGTTTTATCAGACAAAATATAAAAAATCATTACTGTATCATATTCTGTGTTGGAATGCAGTGTAACTTGTACCAGCAAATCAAATACAGAGAAGTTTCAAAGGTAAATACAATTAGTACAGTACTACTTTCATAATACTTTTTTTCAATCAATCAATCAATTATACTTTATTTGACACCAAAAAAAACACAGTATACAGAGAGCAAACAATCAGGAAATACAAAAGGCACAAAAACAGGCGGTCTTATCGCTAGAAAGCGATTTCTTCCAGACAACCTTAGGGTAGAGGAAATAGTGAAAGAAGATTGGTAGGCGGTGTAGATCATAATAAAACAATATAGATAACATACACAAATAACAAATACAAACATTCATAATATGCAAATATTCATTTCATTTATATTTTTTTTTCATATGTTATTCTTAAAATTATTTCGTAATAATGTAAAACATTACATCCAGTAAACGTCCTATTTTCTAGATAATATATTATTTCAAATAATTATGTGTAAGATCAAAAAATATTGTATACGTGAAAAAGGAACCGTTTCGCATAGAGATTGATTTCCAAAATCTACTAAAACTCACGAACGCATCAATTTCGCACATATCGACATTTCGGTTTCGGTGATGCGATCATGAAGAGATGGTTGGTCTATTACGATAGTATATTAAGTTTATGGTAATACCAAAGCACTTCCTTTTAAAAGCGCTCACGAATTTGAACTTCAAATAGTTTCACTATTTCTCCTGTAAGTCCGAAAGGGACGTTCGGATCTAAGTTTAAAGCGGATGTAGATAATAGCACTCTATGCTAAATAGATTCGAGCTCTAATTCCAATGGCTCATCCGCCCGGGATCAAACGGATGGGCTTACATGGAGATGATTCATACGGAGCACCTTTAGGGATAATCTGGAACTTAAAATTAACTGCCGATGAACCTTTATTTATATATTAGACATGCCAACGGTACACAAGTAAAACAGTATATAAATAAATGAAGAGGACAATATTCTAACTTTTGTACTAATAACAGGCATGCGACAGCACTCATATTTGAAAATGCTGTCAGTATCAAAACATGTATATAAATTTAAGTAGAAACATTCTAGAAGAACATTTCCAGACAAAAGAAGATTAAGAGGATATGTGAAAAAAATAGGATTCTTCAAAGCGTCATATATTATGAAGTACTAAAAGTAGGAGTATGAATTGCGGATATGTGTAAATTGAACATATAATTGAGGTTTTGATTAGAGCCAAAACACGACTAAGACACATTTTCTCGATAGAAAAACAAGCCAAAGCAGCCTCCGTTTTTATTTATAAACGCTTGGAACTGCTAAACGGTGAATAATAGAAACACGAGACTTGATTTAAAAAAAGAGATAGATTTTTTACAAATTTTGAGTACAGCAGAATTGAACTTACATAAATAGTACAATCACAATTAAATAAAGTGTGTTTTACGCTTGCGTCGTTTCAGTCGCGCGCGACGCCCCATCTCTTTCTTTCGCATCAGGCAGTAATATAAGCTATCACACGCCCATTTCGCTTCAATTATTTTTCGACATAGGCCCTTAAAACAAGGTGAACAAAGACTGAAAGTAGGTAAGAACTAATTGGTACACCGTTTGGTGATGACCCTGGTTGCAGCATCTTACGCTTCCACGATGATGCCGTATCATTAAATATGTCTAGCTCGAGATTATTGCCGATTGTATTATATAGTTTTTGCATTCTGTGAAGGGGCGCGAAACCTTGCGATAGCTAATCAAATATTATGCAATACCAGATAATTTGCGCTTGTAACGTGTGAACCCATAAATAAAGTCTAATAACATACATACATTAATGGTTACGACTATATTCTTTAGGAGGGGTACTAAAAAATATTCTGATAAATCAGGCCCTGTACATGGATTTTCGATTTTCGATATATCGCGACCGCGTCGGTTCAACTTCATTGGAACGAAAACATTCAAGCAATTGCGAAGTTCGAATGTCCGGGTTGACCCCCTGAACATCTACGTTTCACTATGAGTACCGAAACTCTGACCATTTTGTGACGAAACGGGTGTGTGAAAAATCTAACAAAATGAACTGAAACAATTTTAAGGGGACAATCAGGCTATAAAACAGAACAACATTCTTTAGGGGACTAATGTCGAGAAAAACAATCAGCTGTTCCAACTGCAATCCTACTCTACCCTTATATTAAAAATCCAATAATTATTTACGATTTCGATGTTGGACCCGTAGGAAAAAGTTGTTCAGCTTGATGGTCCGATCATCCCCTTAAAATCGTTTCAGGTAATTTTGTTGGACCTTTTATCTAATCTAATCTAAACTGTTATAAAACTGTAACATACGTGTGTCTATACATTGAAGATATTTGACTACCCGGTTGGTGTAATGGTTACCACGCCGGACTGCCAAACCAGGGTCCTGGGTTCGAATCCCGGTTCGGTCATGGATGTTTATATATTTGTGCCGTTGTTGTATGGTTTCCATAATAAATAGCCTATAGTGCTTTCATGGGATCATTACAAAGTATGTGCCTGTGAGCGTTATTTATTTATTTATATTGTTACGATATGGTTTTTAGGTGTCCCTGATTCCATATCGCCAATTTGCGGGTTAACTTTAGTTAGGTATATCATGAAGTTAGTGCGTCCATGTAAACGGCACCAAATGATATGTGCACTTACGATCAGGAGATCAATAGAGGCGCATCCTCGTTAGCCGGCATTGACCACGCTCCGGTATCCGACTAGCTGATGTATTACTGAATATTCTGTTCTTTGGGGAAGGTATTGGAAGCGTGTGGGTAGAAATTTTGACTGTCAGCATTTACATACGTGTGTTATGATGGAGGGAGTAATACGGATCCTATTTACTGAAATTTGTTAAGGGATTTGAAAATTAGATGTGCTCAAAAATTTGTGTTGGAGTCTGAAACCTATTTAGGTGCATCAATAGAGAATACTTATACCATCATATACAAGGTCTCACAAAATTAGCTTAAACTATTTTGATGAGTATCAGACCATCAAACTGAACAACTTTCTCTATGGGACCAATATCGAAATCGCACATTTGAGTCAAGTTATGTTTGCAGTTTTGTATGGGACAGCTGATTTTTTTTCGGGATTTCGATATTGGTTCCATAGAGAAAGTTGTTCAGTTTCATGGTCTGATCATCACATTAAAATAGTTTCAGCTAATTTTGTTAGACCTTATATAAATACGAGCGTTAACCCGCGACTTCGTCCGCACAAATTATATACCAGATTTGAAGTCAGATCATAAGCTATCAAACAAAAAAAGTTTCATCAAAATCGGTTTAGTAGTTTTTGCGTGATACTCGTTCAAACAAACAAACACACAAACAAACACCCAAACAAACACACAAACAAACAGACAGACAAAAAATCCAAAAATTGGTGAAATGGAATCAGGGACACCTAAAAACCATATTGTATCTTTTTTTTTGTTAATATCTTCAATGTACAGACAAACTTCCTGTTACAGTTTTATAATAGTATAGATAGATAGATTATAAATATGAATGTGAGTTTGTTTGTTTGTTTTGTTACGCTTTCACGCGCAAACTACTCACCCAATCATTATGAAATTTATAATCATTATTATTATCTTGTATTGCTTGTAATACTGTTGGTTTCCCAATAAAGAAATTAAATTAAATTAAGAAATTTTTTACACATATTTTCCAGAGTATGGTAAAGGACATAATATATGATACTTTATATAAATAAAACAATATTGTTTCTATAGGGCTAAAAGTATAATATTAAAATGTTAACATTTGTGACGATGTTTATGTTTGTGACTCAATCATGCAAAAACGGCTGAACTGATTTGAATGAAATTTGGCACACAGATAGAATATGTCCTGCAGTAACACATAGGATACTTTTAAGAATCAACGCAGACGAAGTCGCGGTTAACAGCTAGCTGTAACTACTATTTTATTACTACTAGTAGTATAATAAAAACTAATAGTGGTGAAACTTAGCGGTCGCGGCCGCTCCTCTAGGCGTACCCAAATTGAGTTCGCTTCGAGGGTACGCGCGCAGGCAAAGAGGGTACAGGGACGCGCACCCCCGGCCCCCGCATGCCGCGCTTCGTGACCGCTAAGCTTAACCACTATTAGGTCTTATTACACTGTGCCTTTTAACAACCCTACACCTATTTTTTAACAAACGATAAAAAATTTAAGGTTGTATTCAGTAGGGTGTAATGCAACTAAATAATAAGGAAATAGTACATTATGGTACAAGTGTGTAATGTTGGTGATTACCGCTGAGGCGCCATTCTTCCATCTTAAGAGAGCCGAGGACGGTAATCATCAATACACACGTGTATCATACGACGTTTTTCAACACACTTGTGAAGAAAATAGTAATAAAAAATCATTTTATTTAGTAAATAAAAAGTTTATTTAGAGATTTATTTGTACTATTGAATATGATCTTTTTTGTATCGAAACTTTTTTATGAACAAAGCAAATCAAGAACTCAACCAAGAAGTTTAGATACCTACTATCTAAACCTATAACTCACTTGTGAATAATAGTAATGAAAAAGTCACAGTTTGATTATAGGTGTCATTATGTGCCTAATTGCGGTGAAATAAGGGCCATTTTATGAGCAAGTGTGTTGAAAAACATTTTTTTTTGGAGCTCCTATCGAAAATAGATCGGCTATTCCGCTCTTTTGAATGAAAGGTAAAAAAAAAAAGGTTCCGGCTTCTAAGCCAGGAAGAAAAGAAAAACATTACAATTAATTGCAATTTTTACGTTTTTAAGTAAAAAATTTCTTCCCCATGGGTGTCGTACCAGGTGATTTAGGGATATATACTAGTTTCTTATTCATTGTGTGTCATACTGTTCTGAAAACTAAATAAAAATGTTAAAAGTAACAGTGCTGCAATGCTCGCAGCAAAATGATAATTGGTTGCAATAGCAAAGTATTAGTTAATTAATACAGGGTGTTAAGTTCACTGCGTTATATACCTACTAGGCATGCTTCAGACCATGAAACAGAAACACTTTGATTATTATGACTAACATTGAATTTGCAAAAAAAGTTTGTTCCACAGAAAATTTCAATGGCTTCTCTCTTCTTTTCTGATTTTTTTTTTTTGCTATTTCGGTCTAATAGTAAATGTTGTTAAATTAAATAGTCTGATCCTCCCTTTGAAACAGTCTTCAGCTTATTAAGGTTAATACCACATAGGTACTTACTTAAAATCTTCAAAAAAATATATTAAACAGGTTTTCTTTTGTCCAACAATAATAATCAATGTTACTCAACCAACAAATAACTGTCAAAATAAACGTGATCCCATTTCATAGCTCACGGCTTCTTAAACTTAAATAAATAGAATAGAAAAGCTAAAAGGCTGGCCTGTATTATTCATTTATCATTTAATCCTATTTCTACCCTTAGATGGACAACAACTTTCTTTTTTACGCCACTTTGGGCAGCCTAAAGGTACGAATAAAGCAACGCGGTATGCGGCCTTTTTTCCGACATAGGCCCACCACGGTCCAGTAAACGTGGTGGCGACGAGTGATAGCCTATATGGAAGAGAGCTTGCGACTCCATTTATCTGCAAACATCGACAGGTATGAACCACTTAAGTTACTCTTAAAGGGGATTCCCCGATATGTTTTAAATATTTGGCGCGGGTGCATGGGACTTCCCCGTTGTTGCATATCGATCGATAGTTTTGTGTATAGGGCCCCTCCCTATCCCCGTGAGCAGCCGAATTAAATATTGATCTTCCCAACAAAACTCAATTTCTATTCTAAAAGCTCAGTTAGGGAAAAAGGATGAGGAGGTGGCATTGTCAGTTTTGCCACATGTGAAATCAATAGATAATTATTGATTGATTGATTGCGCGGGCTAAAAAGCGGCCAGCAGTGGGCTTGATGTTTGTTACTCAGACCATAATATTTTAACGAAGAGCGAACGCACCAAGACCGTGATCGCAGACCGCGTTAACTTGACTTGGCTTCAGTAAAGTCTGTTATTTTCACGCTGTTTGAACAATATCATTCTGAACATTCGTTTTGGGTCAGAAAATCTGAAAAGTTATAGCTAGAAAATATTTTTAGGTACCTTTGTAGTTCGTAAAATATCAAAAGGTTCTTATACGAAAATTGAGATTTTTTAAAATCTAAATTGCAAGATATATTCTCTTTGCCAAGGTACTTTAATCTCAAAGCTAGTATTATACACTATATGTATAATAGCCATAGCTATGCTATGGCTAGTATTTTGATTCTTTATAATGTAGCAGCCATACTTGTGGCAGTGGTGCTTCGGCGGCGGTGTTTGAGGTTATTTCCCAAGTTATGCAGCGCCTCGTCTGGTTTTGGATCTGTGACCGTTTTAGTGGTATTTCACAGAAATCACTCACCTATAATCAAAGTGGAATAAATCTTCGTTCAAATACGTCAAAAGCCAACTCCACTCCAAAATACTTTGACAGCAATTTGACCACAAATCTGTATCCACCAATGACGGCTCTATAGTTCAGCATGTAGTGAACCTGCCTGCTGTGCCAAGGGTAGCGTGTTCGAATCTCGTAAGGGGCAAATATTTGTATGATGAAATAGGTTCCCAAGCCATGGATGTATGACTTTGTATCTATACAAGCTTTTGACCCACGATTTCGTCCGCGTGGAGTATCACTTTAGTGGTCGATTTTAGAAAGATCCTTTCTTAGTGCACCCCAACATCCTCTGTAGAAAATAAACCCCAAATTTAATATTTCTGTCTTCAGTGGTTTAGGCTGTGCGTTGTGTGTCAGTCAGTCTGCCACGGAACTCCTTTACAAGTATAGATTTATATGGCAAGGTTCTGATATTGTAAATGGGACTAAATAATCTGTGTGACGGCGAGAACCCCTTTGGATGAGGGCAGCGCAGGACCGGTCGTTATGGCGATCGTTGGGGTAGGCTTTTGTCCAGCAGTGGACGTCCATCGGCTGAGATGATGATGATGAATCTGTGTGACAAAGAAAAAAAATCACTCTGTACTGGAATCACCGCTATTCTTGAGAAGCCTTTACAGAGGTACCCTTTTTGGTGCCTTTAGACCTGTTGTCTGATTTCAGTTGTCCAATTTCAGTTCATTCAATGGTTCGACGAGTTAGGGCATATTGACATCCTGCGATATTGTCCCTCCATTTCCCACAGTACCCATTATGCAGCATGGCTTCTCTATAATTTATAAGTAGCTTCAGCAGCATCTGCTTTCCTGAAAAGTATTTCTCTTAAAAAAGTGTTTTAATTCGAAAACAGAATAATAAGATAAGCTTAATCCTCAGAACTGAAATTGGATAGATTATAGATACAGCCTTTGTATTAGTTAAGTTTGCTAAGCAAATTGCTTAGTTATTTGTTCTTCAGATATTATCTGTTTCAAGTGTTATCTTATGTTTGAGTTGGTTCAGTTTCGTGCATTGTTGTTTTGGAATTGAATGCATTAAAGTCTTAAAATTTGCTTTAGGTTTTGACTGACCAAGAGATAAAAGTTACTGTAATGTGATGTTTAATTACGTAATCAGTGCTCAAAATTATACATATCGGCGACAATGACTACTTGTTACTATGAGGGAATATACTTAACAATTTTCTTTCCCATGATTTAGATGGGATGGTGAAGGAAGGGTTTAATCTAAGATATTAGGTGTGTATTAAGACCTGAGGTGTGAGTGTGGTGTTGCCCCTCAGACTATGGCCCATCTCACATATTGCCCTTCCTGCCCGCAAACTTGCACGCGAATGGAGCTTATGGACGCTGCTGGTAGTGCTATCCGCGTGGCAAAATACTGGGCTGGAAAAATATAAAATGACATGCCATCGACTCGATAGAAGAAGAAGATCTAAGATATTCAAACATTTGAAAATGAGGAAAATAAGACTTCACAAATGTATCAGGATTTTTTCGTCGGCCTTTTTAATTTAATTGCATTGTACTGTGTAAATGTGACATTGAACCATTGATTGTAATTTGAATTTTAAGTACCTACTAACATAGTTTACATAAGTGTGTTACTAACAAAATGAATCATGGTTATTCGAATATTTTCTTTTTTATGCAGGTTTCATACTATGTTTTCCAGTACAAAATTATTTTATTTTGTAAAGTTCCATTCGTAGTGTCTGTAAGCCTTATTCTTCTAATATTATAAATGCGAAAGTTTGTGAGTATGGATGTTTGTTACTCTTTCACGCAAAAACTATTGAACGGATTTCGATGAAATTTGGTATACAGATAGACCATGGCTTGGATTAACACATAGGGTACTTTTTATCCGGTCAACAAAGTCGCTGGCAACAGCTAGTCTTGTATAAAGTAGACCACCACATTTCTTTCCCTGTGATTCGTTAAGGATGAGTGGCGAGAGTGGGCACGAAAGGGTTTATGGTCGTTTCTTTATGTATGTACGTAAGTAGGTATACTATTAAAGAACCTTACAATTGTACCCTCAAAAGGTTAGTATTAGTTGACAAGGTTTCTGGCCAACCCAAAACAAAAACGGTTGGTGAGGTTAGCGGTTTTTTGTAAAACGTTGTAAGCCAAAATCCTCTTTTCTAAAATTATTTTTGGCATAGCAAGAGACGGAACGGAGGCAATTTTCTACGAGAATGAATTTGTTACATGTTTGCACTCCAGTGTATTCACTCCAAGTGGAGACAATTCGGTGCCCTATATAATTTAAATATTTTAGTTTAACTTGGATCTGCTTTATAATTTGATTATACTTTTCATCGAGGTTTAAAAACAAGAAATGATAGTTATAGTTGATGTTATGGCATGAAATCAACCCATTTAAATACGCTCGCGTTTCATTCGAGGAGATATGCAACTATAAATAGACTATTTGGTTTTTATGCATTTTTTTTGGTAAAAGCCTATCCATTTTCCGACTAAAGGTGAGCCTAAATACAACTAGAAGCTTATTGTAATCTGAAAGAAGACATGTAATGAAGGGACGTAAGAAACAAGACTGAGGGGAGGTGACAAATATTGGGAGATGTATGTCCAGAAGTGGACTAGTGCAGGTTGATGATGATAACGATAAGCGAAGAAAGAAAACGCCTGCATTGCAAACACTGTATAGGACAGTGGCAGGAGTGGTCCCCATAAATGGCATACTACGTTTAATAAGGGGGTTTAATATAATAGCCCAGTCATTTTACGGTTTGAGCCGGGACTAATTAGTAATCGATATTTTTTTTCGGTATAATATTGAAGAACCAATTTGAGCCTAAAAATGTACCAACATTAAAAAAAAATCACGTCAGCAACAAATCCAATTTTAAAATTTAGATATTGTCTCGTTCTAAAAAACTGCACAAATTTAAGGCTTTACCATTATACATGCTTCAAACATGGTGTAAATATTTTTGTCTACTTAGAAAGTTTTGTAATATACATTCGTATTTTCAAATAAATAACTATTTTTTTTATTTTCGATGCCTATTTTATTGCTCAGTAATAATTTATATTTATATTGTTAAATCTAAGTCAAATGAGTGCATTGGTATTAATATTATTAATTTAAAAGCCTTCTGGGACACACAATTTCGATTTTTATGATGCGTAGTGAATTTTTTTTTTATTTGTTTTAAGATAGTCTTTCTGTCACTAAATGGTGCCGGTTACAATTTAAAAGTCAAATTAATAATTACTCCCTACCCCGCCTAACAAGATAATAGATTTTGTTTATATGCGGCATCAATATATGTTATCACATTCGCGGACAGTGAACGAGACACAATAGAACTTTTATTGTTATCACTGCTATAGCCGGTCACTGTCCGCGAATCTGTTAAACAGAAAAAAGGATACAAGGTGTTTTATTTAGCGACGTTTCATACTAATGTTAGCATTCCACCGCTATATTATCTGCGGCTTGAATTCCGTGTTTCATATTATGGACAATATTATTGGTTTTTTATTATTATCCATCCAAAACAAATCGTGAATCAACAAATCGTCTCGTGAATTCAAAACGAGAAAATCGTTATTCCATCCTTAAATTGCCATTATAGCTCACGTGAGCCTCCTTACTTTCGTACGATAAATAATAACTTTTAGTAGTTGTAGCTAAGCGTCTGATCACCCCGAAACAGATTACACCTTTCGGGTCATAATGTCAAAATGATTTCTACATAAAACGACAACGTAAAAATAAAACACCTTGTATTTTTTTTCTCGAAAATATTTTGATGCCCTTTGTACACCATGTACGTCAGGGTATCCTCTAACTGTCCCTATCAGTTCCATAGCTGGGGGCTCTCGGACCAGTAAATATCTTGGACATTGTCAAACAAATTATCTAGTCACATTTAAAGTACCTGAACTTGTATTATGATGACTAGACAACGATATAGAATACATATATACACAATCATCCATGACTCGGGTACAAATATTCATATTCATCATATAAATATTTGTCACTTACGGGATTCGAACCCGCGACCCTCGGCACAGCAGGCAGATTCACTACAGACTGTGCTACCGGCCGTCGAAGTGGCCATACAGTGGCCATACATTTTTACCCAGTGTCCTTTATTTACAAAGCAACTAATGGAAAATGAACCAAAAGAAATACAGCAAAGACGTTTATCTTCATCGACACTCTTTTCACTAAAACAGTCTTTTATAAAAACAATGCATCAGACCTATCATGAGATTGTTTTTCAATGACGGTCTTCGACCAGTTTAAGGAGACCCTTGGACTCCTTACATGATTTTCTTATGTCTACACTTGTGATGAGATACTAGATTGATTTAGAATTTCTTCTTCGATTAAAAAATAGGTGAATTAGTGATTTCAATTAGAGAGAAATTAAGAAATAATTCAAATGAGACTTCGGTAAGGCCCACCACACATATCCGGAATAAACCTAATTCGGAATTAGTTCCGTATGGAGTGTTGCCGCTTTCTGATACTTTTTTAGAGGATCTAGTGATTTTTTGATGTCTTAGGTGGCATATTTTAAAGTGATTTTTGAGCGTAAGTGTTGATGGAACGATACCGTATCGTGACGGTGCAGTTGTGACGTCGTTGCGGTATAGTTGCGAAATCACCTACGCTCAAAAACCGCTTGTGTGATAATGGTTCATGCCATTTTGTATGCAGATTATGTTTAATGTTAAAACTGTAGATGCTTTTTTAATAAAATTGCATATTATTGAAATACAATTTACAAATCATCATCGTAACGTCACCACCACAGCACATGATAAGTAATAATTATCATGTATAGAAATTGTTTGTTTCGTTTTAATAAATGCTTAAAAATGCAATTGTCATTTTATTTGGCATTTCATACATTTTTATTTTAGGCATTTTTTAAACAGCACTCCAGTATTTTTTGTAATCATAGTTGACAACACTGAATCATCATCAATCATCATTCCATTACAAAAGGTGCAAAAACAGACGGTCTTATCGCTAAAATGCCATTTCTTCCAGACAACCTTAAATGTTATAGTCGTGAGTTACGATCATAATAGTACGTATAAGTACAGGATGTAAACTTTAATGCGTCAAAAATTTTATAGGGTGGTGCTTCAGACCATCAAACTGAACAACTTTTACCATGGGACAAAATAGGAATGAAATAAAAATATGCTGTTTCAAACATTTTGGTCGAGTTGCTTTTGTCATTTACAATGGAACAGCTGTTTTTTTTCGCGATTTCGACAGTGGCTCCGCAGTCGAAGATATTCAGTTCGATGGTTTGAAGCACCCTGTTTGATATGTAACTCATTTAATTTTACACCCTGTATAACATTGTCCTGGATTCCTAAAACCTTTACACAAATTGTCACCTTAGCTGTAGGTCTTTGCATTTTGGTCAAAAACGAATTTACTATCTGACGGAAGTCGTAAAAGTCTCAGAAAGGGGTGTGGGGACATAAAAACTGCATGATAGGGGTAGGTTTGGGGTAAGTGATAGCCCATTATTGTCTTTTCACTCGCACCTTGTTGAGGGAACTAAGGAGATTTATTTTGCATACATGTATCTAAACTCATAAAACTGTAACAGAAAGTTTGTCTGTACATTGAAGATATTAACAAAAAAAAGTTACGATATGGTTTTTAGGTGTCCCTGATTCCATTTCACCAATTTTTGGATTTTTTGTCTGTCTGTTTGTTTGTGTGTTTGTTTGAACGAGCATCACGCAAAAACTGCTGAACCGATTTTGATGAAACTTTTTTTGTTTGATAGCTTATTATCTGACTTAAAATCTGGTGTATAACTTGTGCGGACAAAGTCGCGGGCTAACGCTCGTTATAAATAAAATAAAAAAATGTTAAATGTTATGCAATATGGAACTTGGTTCTGAAATAAAGATATACAGGGTGTAAGTAACAGCCTAGCAACTACTGAAGGGGTGAACTCAGACCATCAAATTTTACAAATTTCACTATGGAGTGGGAGGAAAGAAATCAGCTGTCCCATACATTTTAGTCGGGTAGTAGCCCAGTCATTTTACGGAGTTTTGTTAGTAGGGGTGGGGAGTAATTATGAATGGGACTTTTAAACTGTAACCGGCAACATTTAGTGACAAGAAGACTATCTGAAAACATATCACCATAGAAATCAAAATTTTATCTCCCAGATGGCTGTTACCTAATTAATATTATTACCAATGCACTCATTTTAATTAGATTATAAAAATGAGGTATTTATTAGAACATAATAATGTATTTTTCAAAGCCTTCTAAGTAGACAAAAATATTAACACCATATTTGAAGTATGTATAATGGTAAAGCCTTAAAAATGTGTAAAAAATAACGAGATAAATGCTAAATTTTAAATTTGTGGCTGTTGCTACAGTAATTTTTTTTTTAATTTTGGTACATTTCTGAGCTCATATTGGCTCTTAAATACTATATCGAAAAAAATATCAATTATTAAAAGATCAATCAATATCAATCAATCAATTATCAAGTATTAATTAGTCGCAGCTCAAACCGTAAAATGACTGGACTACTTTGCGAAATATTATACAATTTTTTTTAGAGTTACGCGGTTATTATTTAATCTAGAAATAAACATTTTACATTTTTTTCAAACAATGATTACGCAAGCATTACGCTCACCGAAGGATAGCTTTCCTCTTGAGTGCCCAGGCGTATATAAAGTAGACTGTAGCTGCGGTAGCTCATACATTGGGCAGACGAAGAGGACCATTTCGTGTCGTAAGAAGGAGCACATTAAGGCGGTGAAAAACAATGACCCTCAAAAGTCCGCCATCGCACAACATCTTCTCGAGGCGGGCTCTAACCATTGGATTGAGTTGCACAAACCACGGGTCCTCTCTACTGACCGCCATTACTACCCAAGAATGGTGAGAGAAGCGATCGAAATTAAGAAACATCGAAATTTCAACAGAGAGGATGGTTTCAAATTGTCAAGTACGTGGAATCCAGTGGTTATAGGTGTTAGTGCTTCACCGTCATACTCGGGTTCGAACAAACGTCGGAGTGACACAGTCAGTGTATTTTGTCGGGCTGGACCAAGTGACAAAAGTGACAATGACAATCGAGTGAGTTCCGATAGTGTGCAGAGCAAACGACGAAGTGTGAGGGTAGACAGATTTGTTTGCTCATAAAAATCTACCTGCAGTTCCTCAGTCATCCCGTGATCATGGCAGTTGTAACACTGCCGAAATATCGGGAACTCAAATATACCAAAACGCGGTAAGAACCCGTTAAAATGTTTATTTCTAGATTATACAACTTTGTCTACTTTAGGTATTTAGAAGCGGAGGTCTGAATATCAGACATCAATGGTCTGAATACAATATTGTTATCCAAATATTGACTTAGCACTGTACGACTTTTCTTTAATAATTCAAGTCATTCAAAAACCTTTGACAGATGTCAAAACAAATCTCAGAATGATGACTTCGAAACCAATTCGAAACAATGAATAATTCTTCGAAAACATTTCCTCATCCAAACAGCCCACAAATTAAATTTGTTTCTTATTCCAAAATCTAATAAAGATCAAAATTGATTACTTGTTTACGTCGCCCAGTCAGAAAAGATGTCAATACAAGAACGAGCTGTCGATATGTCAAAACTTCGTTATTCTATATTGCTACCTTGGATAGAACTGACTGAGGAAGATGGCGGCAGTCAGATGAAATCAAAATTAATGAAAGCCATTAGATATTCAATTTAAGAGGTATTTGTACTAAAATGTCCGGTATTAGAAACGATCACCCAAGTTAAGGCGGTTGCAGAGGGGTCAATTTTATACAAAACTTTGACGCACAATACGCGTAGACGGTATTAATATAAGTAAATTTGTATATAAGGAAAAATAGTTTGGAAAATCTAGATGCCGCGTAACAAATAACATTTGCAATTTATAAAATAATTACGAAGATATAAAGCTTTGAAATTTTTCATTTTTAACGTTTGTATGGACTGAAACCACCTTAAGGGAATATAATTCGGAGCGCACTCCATAGAAACATAGTCAGGTGATATTTTCAATACTAAAACCAATTAAAGTCAACGAAATTTTTCAGAAACAATCTAGAAACTAATCTCTATGTCTGTATGAAGTCAGATTTTCTGGATATTGGTTGTCTGGAAGAAATCGCTTTTAGTGATAAGATCGCCGTTTGTACCCTTACGTTCTTTTTATTCGTTTTTGTTATTGTATATTTTTGGTGTGCAAATAAAGAATATTTATGTTATGTTACATTTTGTTATTTTCGTTAAAATGTATATAAGGTCTAACAAAATTAGCCGAAACTATTTTAAAGGGATGATCAGACCATCAAACTGAACAACTTTCTCTATGGAACCGATATTGAAATCGCGAAAAAAAATCAGCTGTTCCATACAAACCTACTCGACCTAAATGTATGGGACAGTAGATTATTTTTTCGCGATTTCGATATTGGTCCCATAGAGAAAGTTGTTCAGTATGATGGTCTGATCATCCCCTTAAAATAGTTTCACCTAATTTTGTTAGACCTTATATAGTTTTAAAGTTACAGTGTCTCAAAGAATTCCATAATAAAATAAATAAATAAAATAAAAAAGCCATTTATTTCCCAAAAATTAGCGTACTAACACAAACTACAAATAATAGGTAAAGGATTCAATTTCAAATATACAAAAATCATATTAGTAATTCGCACACAAAATAATTTAGCACACTTACAAATTTCCAATTTTATTATATAAAGTACGACCTGACAGTAAATGTAGATAACATCCTATCATATTTGGGACACCCAAAGTCGGGTATAGGCCTCCTCCATCCGTTGCCACGTCGGTCGGTCTCCGGTCAGGCGGATCCAAGTGCGGCCCGCTACGCGCGCTATGTCGTCATCCCAGCGGCGCCGCGGCCTGCCTCGCGGCCTGCGCGCCTCGCCAGGGTGCCAGTGCAGCACTCGCTCGCTCCATCGCCCGTCCTTCGCCCGTGCCACGTGACCAGCCCATCTCCACTTGAGACGGCATGTCATCTTCAATGCATCAATGAGTTTAGTTTTACATCGAATTTGTTCATTTCTAACTCTATCTTTTAATTTCAGTCCTAGCATGCTCCTTTCAGTGGCTCTCTGGAAGACCTGTATTTTGTTTGTGATTTCTTTTGTTAGTGGCCAGGTCTGGCAGCCATATAGAAGAGTAGGTAATATAACAGAGTCATATGCTTTCTTTTTTAAGCGTATCGGTAAATTTGATTTGAATACCTCTTTGAGAGACCAGTACTTATTCCATGTTTTTGCAATTCTTCTCTCCACTTCTTTTACTGCCCAATCTTTAAAGGATACATTTTGGCCAAGATATACGTAATCTTCTACATATTGTATGTGTCGCGAATGGATCTCGACAACTTTCTTTTCACTGTTTGTCATTATACAGGTTTTATCAGGATTCATTTTCAAACCACATTTTCTACTTTCCTTGTCAAGTGTCTGGAGCATATATTGGAGATCTTCATGCTTCTCGCTTAGGATTACGATGTCATCAGCAAATCTGAGGTGACTAAGGAATTCTCCATTTATAACAATCCCGAGAGATTCCCAGTTTAAGTTCCGGAATATGTTTTCAAGCAGAGCAGTGAATAATTTTGGAGAGATCGGGTCACCCTGTCTCACACCTCTTTTTATTGGGAACGGTACGCCTTTTCTTTCTAGTTTCACACACGCTTTACTTTTACAATATATTTGTTTCAATATATTTATGTATTGGCTATGTACTCCTTGCTCTCTGAGTGCATTCCATAGTGAGTCGTGTGAAACAGAGTCAAAAGCTTTTGCGTAGTCAACAAAGGCTATGTAGAGCTTTTTATCATATTCTGAATATTTCTCAATTATTTGAGTCAGAGCAAACATATGATCAGTTGTAGAGTATCCACCTCTAAATCCAGCTTGCTCTCTCGGTTGGTTAAAATCTAATACGTTAGTTATTCTCTTCAATATCAACTGGGTAAATAACTTATACAATGTTTCTAAGAGGCTTATCGGCCTATAATTACCGATGTCTCTAGGATCCCCTTTCTTATACAGAATACTTATGATGGAGGTTTCCCACTCTTTGGGCAGAGACTGATGAACGAAAATCTCATTAAATAGTACTGTCAATAATGGAGAAATCGGTTCGATGACCGCCTTTAGTATGTCGTTTGTAATTCCATCTTCTCCTGGACTTTTCAGCGACTTCAGCGTTTGTATGGCATGGTAAAGTTCACATTGTAGAAACAAAGGTGGGACACTTTCTTCATGGCTATTACAATCTGATGAAAGTTTTTCCGAGTCATATTGTTCCCTCTCGCAAGCATAGAGCTTTTTATAAAACTGTGTTGCGATTTCAACTAAATTGTTTCTATTCGTAACACAATCTCCTGTATTGCTTTTAAGAGTTGAAATCCATGTTTTTGACACCTCCAGTTGCCTCTGTGATTGTTTAATCGATCCTTTCTTTTCAAGATTATCTTCTATAATTTTTAATCTCCGCAGTTTTATAGCAGTATTTATCTTTTTCTTGATTAATTTGTAAAGAGAACTGAGTTTATTTTTTTCTGTTTTATTTTTGTTTGATTTAGCTCGAAGTTCAGATCGCTCTCTAATCAACTCTTCGATCTCTGATGTCATTGTCCATTTCAAGTTCTCGCTCTCTTTTCTTTGAGGCAGTTTGTCAACGCTCTCTTTTATTTTCATGATCATCAAATCATACGATTCTTGAATTCCATTTATTTTCCAATCCTTAGTGAGTTCGTTAAATACATTTCTTAGTGACTCTATTTCTAAATCAGAGAAAGAATTCCATAAGAATCTTAAATTAATCCTAGCATTAAAACTGTATATTTTAATGAAAATGTGACTTTATTCAGACATAGAGATTAGTTTCTAGATTGTTTCTGAAAAATTTAATTGACTTTAATTTGGATAGTTTTGAAAATATCACCAGACTTCGTTTGTATGCAGCGCGCATTTGCGCTCTCGGAATAAACTTCTCTTAAGGTGGTTGCAGAGGGGTCAATTTTATACAAAACTTTGACGCACAATACGCGTAGACGGTATTAATATGAGTAACTTTGTATATATGGAAAAATAGTTTAGAAAATCTAGATTCCGCGTCACAAATAACATTTGCAATTTATAAAATAATTTCGAAGATATAAAGCTTTGAAATTTTTCATACAAAATTTTAAAAGCACCTTAAGTAACGTTAGGTCCGGTCAGTCTTTGTATAGGTGACCGTTTAGTAATATTTCATCTAGAACGTTTCCGTGCTTCGGAAGGCACGTTAAGCAGTTGGTCCCGTATAGTTATATTAGATGGCAGTGTATTAGATATTCGTTTACCTAGACAGTAAAAGAGAAAATTTTTCATTATATTATTGACTTTTTCGTAAATAAAACGCATAGACGTCCGTCTATTCTTATATTGTGCCGAAACCGTACATTAAGGTCCGCCATACACAGACGGAATTGCGATCCGGAATCCTGATTCAGGATTCAGTGTTGTCAACTATGGTTACAAAAAATACTAGTGCTGATTTAAAAATGCCTAAAATAAAAATGTGTGAAACGCCAAAAGAGTGACAATTTCACTTTTAAGTATTTATTAAAACGAAACAAGCAATTTCTATACATGATAATTTATATTATGTGATTAGGTCATAACGTTAAGAATGTTACGATGATGGTTTGTAAATTGTATTTATTCCAATATTAATGCAACTATATCAAATCAAATCAATAAACTATATCTATAGTTTTAACATCATACATAATCTGCATACAAAATGGCATGAACTAATAATATAATATATATTGTAATAATTATTACCACACAAGCTATTTTTGAGTCCCGATACGGTTCGTCACCGTCACGATACGGTATCGTTCCATCAACGCCTACGCACAAAAATTACTTTAAAATATGCCACCTACGCACAGAACGCTAGTTACTAGTTATTATTCGGTGGCACAGATCACAAAAACTAAAAGGAGATGTGAAAAGGGGGCGGGGCCAGTGTCGCAGCAATATGCGCATACACGGAACACATTGCTTGCGACGGTAAGGATTCAATATATTATGAGGCTGAAAGCCAGTCGAGATATTATGTGTAAATAGTTTACAATGCTTGCGTAGTACTAAAGATTATTCGAACGTTGAGTTCTGATACCGCAATGGATAATGAACACATTCAAGCTAACAAAATAATTTCTATCGCGTGGTACTGGTGGTGATGCGAAACTAGGTTTCGTGCTCAGCGCGTTGGTTGGCAGCTCTCTAGATCTCTATGCACCAAAGACATCAAAAAATCACTAGATCTAGTAAAAAAATCTCTAAAAGCGGCAACACCCCATACGGAATCTGATTCCGAATCAGGTTTATTCCGGATGTATGTGGCGGACCTTATTCCGGATGTATATGGTGGGTCTAACATTCTTTCTTTACACTAACAAAAGGTACCTATATCCTATTACCGAAATTCCCCCGGGAATTGTACTCCCTGAGGCAAAACCACAGAATCGAAAACTACCCACAATAGCAGATTGAACAATAGATTTTCTAATATCAGCAGATAGTTTCCAATTTCGAAATGGATATCAAATCGTTCATGGTCAATTTGTGCCGTTATTGCAATTTTAATGTTGCTTTCGTAGGGTGGAGGGGGTGGTTGTTGCCCGTTTCTAAATATTGAATAAAGAAATTTATCGGATTTGGTAAAAGCAAATAGAAGCTGAGAATAGATAAAAATACGAAGTAGGTACCCGTAACAGGAAAATACAAACAGTTCCGTATATTTTTTGTGCACAAAGTATCGTATCCATCTATCCTGAAACTGCTTAATATGATCATAACTACATTTCCCGAGGGAACATCTATTACAGATATCACAGATATTATATGTATAAGGTGTAACAAAATTAGCTGAAACTATTATAAGGGGATGATCAGACCATCAAACTGAACAAATTTCACTATGGTACCAATAACGAAACCGCAAAAAAAATCATCTGTCCCATAAAAAACTGCAAATCATAACTCGATGCAAATGTATGGGACAGCAGATTTTTTTTCGCGATTTTGATATTGGTCTCATAGAGAAAGTTGTTCAGTTTGATGGTCTGATCATCCCCTTAAAATAGTTTCAGCAAATTTTGTTAGATCTTATATAATGCGATAGATTTTTTGACTGTATGCCGAATATATTTAGCTGTAACGCGCTGAATTTTACTACATTTTCTGTGTAGTTGAACCAAAGTTGAACCAAAGTGACATTAATAACCCAACATTCATAATGTTGATGTTCAATAAGTATTTCAAAAATGTACCAAAGGATTAGTTCCTTGTGCTGTTGTGCTTCAAAAATTGTGAAGAAACATTTTAAAGTTGACCGATGTGTCATTATTTGGTACATTTACCCTACTACTGTAGGGTACTTGAATTCATTTTATTTATTATAAACTACAAAATATGATTCGATTTCAGATTGCTCCGTAATTATACTTTGGATGGCATTGGTTTTGATTACTAGGTAAAACTGGTTAGATTTAGTGTTTTCTATGTTTAAATTAAAAGGTATTCAGAGCATAGACATTCTTCTTATCGTGTGGGCAGCGAGCCCTCTATCACCTTAGTAGTCCCTACAGAGGACAAGCTATCTAACAACGTGGAAAATTCATACCTAAACCCCTAGGGTTGACACCTGTTGCAAGTAAAAAAAATTGGCCAAATGTGATGTGAGTCGTGTTTTACATGAGTCGGTCACAAACATACTACCCACCATAGTGTAGGGTTGTAGGGTATATGAATAATATAAAGCTAAACATAAAAACGCTACTCGACATGCATTCGCACTTATGATAACCGTCCATTAGAATAAGCGAGATGTCAATAGTAAATAGATGTCATCTTAAAACCTTGTGTTCATGCTGGAGGACTGCGTCATGTCCTTAGTTTAAGCACAGAGTACTAGATTGAAATTTGCTTGAATGTCAATTTTTTTAAGCAAATACTTCAAAAAAATTTAAGTTTCTTTAGACTTAGAGAATATAACAAGCTGATATTGCCGGTCTTTAGTTGATAAGTTATTGCTACCAACCGACCGTAACCTAGGTGGGTTACGGTGGGTAGCAATAACTTATCAGTTAAATTGTATTCTTAAAAGGTAGCTAGTACTTACCTAGTTACTACACAGAATAACTAGGATGGAAAAAACAATTTTTTTTTAAACGTTCAATGCTGACTGTACAAACCACACTTCACTTTTGCCCGTCAATTTCATCGAATGCGCGTGATGCAGCCCTTGTGTTCGTCTCGCAATGGAACCGGTTCGTTGAGCTCGCGCCAACCAAAGAAGTTCCTACGACAAAACCTTATTCCATTGCACTAAGGATCAAAATCGCGTGTATGTGGGGCTAGCGGCTACTACTTGTTCATTTACACGGGCTGAGCGTCAGTGAGAGGTCACGCACACATCGCCTCGCTATGTATGGGTATACCTATAGTTTTTTTTTTTTTTTTTTTTTTTACATTTTGACAAAAAGAGGAAAATCCATCATGGACATCTGGGAAGGAAACCCAGATAGTGCCGGACTCCTACCGGCTAAAAACCTCAATTTGTCATTCCTCTAGTCTCCGATAAAATTGTTCGGAGAGTATTTTATATCGTGTGACTAGTTTTATAACATTTGTATATTTGTTATAATATAAATAAAAAGGTGTATTACTCTAGTCAGTCTTTTCTTAATTAACTTAACAATTTTAATATCTAGAGGATCATATTTTGAATCAATCACATAATACATTAATTAAATTTAGACACGCTAAGGTAGTTCATTATTTGAGGAATCTTCAAGGTTTGCGGTTCTTACTATTTTTCGTTCCTAAGCACAAACTTGCCATATTATCATAATATGGCAATTTGTACTCTTTCTCTTGTGTAACAAAATTATCGGTGATACCTACACTATGCTCTGACCTTGACATCCTCAAGATGTGGATGGCATTTGCTACCTGCCGATAACTTTGCTACCATTTCTCCTCTTTGCCGATCTTGTGACTTTTTCCGCAAACCTAAACAATAGTTCTCTACCGTGTCTATCGGCTACAATGCCAGGTAAGTTCTCGGCTGTTAACTGCTGTTCCAATTGTATTTGCAGGTCTAGCCTTTCGGCACCGTGTATAGGACAATCGAGGATAAGATGAATAATGGACTCCTCGGAACCTGTGTCGCATATGCATAGGGGGCTATCTTTCAATTTAAACTTGTGTAGATAGAAGCCGTATCCCCCATGCCCAGTCAATATCTGTACCAACGTGGGGGTCAATTTTAGTTTTTTGACTATGCTGTACGCTGCTTCTGTGTTGGGCAGGAAATACTTGGTAGTGGAGGCGGTTGCGCTCTCAGCGTACCTCTTCTCCCATTCTTTCTTCGTTTCCTGCCTTATATTTCTCTTTATGTTGGATAGAGGGCATCGATCGTAATCGGCCGCGGTCTTTTTAAAGAGTGCTGCCTCCTTGGCTAGCACATCAGCGCGTTCATTGCCCTCCACTCCAACATGGGCCCTTATCCAGAAGAGCCTCAATGTCTTCCCCTTCTCCTTTAGCAACCTGATGTTGCGCCTAACCTCACATGCCATGGGGTGGGACGTATCGGGGTCACGAAGCAGCTCCAATGACGACCTGGAGTCACTGAAGATGTTGATTTCACTGTCCGCATTTCTTAGGGCAAGTTCGGTTGCTTTCTGCAACGCGAACATCTCCGCTTGAAATACGGTACAGAATGGCTCCAGGCGGTACTTGGCACTTCGTTTCTCCGACCCATCCCTCCAGTAAGACATAGCAGCCCCGACCTTCCCTTCAATTTTGCTCCCATCCGTAAAAATGTGAGAGCCAGTTACTTGATGGTCTACAAGGGTTCCAGGCTGCATGTCCTCTAGGCACTGGAAGTCGATTTTCACTTCCGAGGCAGGGTGTGGTGCCTTCATGAATGACACTCTGGCCTCTACGGTCCTATCCCCTAGGCAAGATTGTGGTCGTCCCCTCTTCGCCTCGTAAAGCTTAGAGGCTTCTCGCACTCTCATATCCAGGGGGAGAAGGCCAGAGAGTACCAGTGCGGCATCCAGGGATACTGTGCGGTTTGACTTGATTATCTTCTGGACGAAACCCCTCTGGACTATATTTAGTTTTTTCTGCACCGACCACTTGTTCGATGCAGGAGCCCAGGCACTTGCCGCGTACAGTACAATTGGCTCGATTACTGCCACGTATATCGTCCTGATTATCTCCGGGTTCAAACCCCATGAAATTTTCGCAGCCCGACTGAGTTGCCTGAAGATACCGGTGGCTTTATTGCACACTTCACTTACATGTTTTTGGAAAGTGAGTTTCCTGTCAATAATTAGCCCCAGTATCTTCACCTCTTCTTTCATCGGGATTTCAGTCACGCCCATGTGGATACAAGGAGTGTTGAACTTCAACTTGTTGGTAACAACCATAGCTTGCGTCTTGTGCGCAGCGAACTTTAGCTTGTTACCCTTGCCCCAAGCCTCCACATGCCCGAGAATCTGATCTCCCATCCGCTCGATTTCAGGGACCGAATTTCCAGAGAAAACCAGGACGACATCGTCCGCGAAAGCCTGGCAGTATATCCCACGCTGATCCATCTCGTCCAAGAGGGGGTCCAGCAATAGGTTCCAAAAACTTGGTCCACCTATTGAGCCCTGCACGCACCCCTTTGTAGTGGGCTTACTACAGCGCTGACCTGCGTACATCACCGTTACCGTGCGGCCTGAGAAGTAGCTGGTCAACAGCCTTCTGATGTTGAGAGGGCACCTCTTGTCCTTCAGCCGGTTCTTAATGGCTGGCCACCAGGCACTGTCGAAAGCTCCCTCGATGTCGAGAGATACAACAACACTTATCAACTTCTTCCTCAAGTTGTCTCTGAGATGCTGTATGAGGTCGTATAGGGAGTCTTCCGTGCAGCGCTGGGGCACGAAGCCGTACTGCCTCGTGTTCATCTTGGGCAGTATGTGCCATCTCAACCTCTTGACCACCAGCTTCTCAAAAATCTTACCCAGGACCGACAGCAACCCTATCGGTCTGTACGACTTTGCCTGAGAGTAGTCGTCCTTTCCCGGCTTCCGGAGTACCACAACTGCGGCCTCCTTCCACGGGTCAGGGAAGTAAGACAACTCCAGGCATTTGTTGATTATTGCTAAATATAGCTGCAGGTCGCACTGTATCGCCGCTCCGCAGATGTCTGCGGTGAATCCGTCAGGACCGGGTGCCTTTTTGGGGTTGAATGACCTAATGACATTCTCGAGTTCCGCCTCCGTAAACGGTGGGTCCCATTTGTCGTTGGGTGCCTCTTTTCCCACGAGTTCTGCTGTTCGACGCACAGTCTTGTGGTCTTCACTATCTTCCGCTTCCACGTCCTCCGGAAAGAACGTAGCGGCCAGATGTCGAGCAGATTCCTCTGTACTAAGCACCACCCCGTCCCGCATCAGAGGCTGGTCCTCGTGTCTTCTCGCAGTTTTGCGTAAGACCCTATAAACCCCATCCCACATGCTTTCCCTGTCCTGAGTTCCACAGAACGTCTTCCAACTCGCGGTTTGGGCTTCCGCCGCTGCCTGCTCGTACTTGTCCTTCGCCTCCAGGTACTCTGCTAACACAGCCGGACGACGACGGGCTGCAGCGTATGAAATCCTTCGCTTTTTAGTGACCATCTGTTTCTTAAGATTGGAGAGCTCATTTGACCACCAAGGAGACTTAAATTTTTTCTTGTTTGAAGGCTGCGGAATTGCTTCCTTGCAAGCCTTCTCAATATTCCAAATATATGAATTGACGGTTGTCTCTAAATTTTGAATGTTGTTAATGCTTTGGACCGCTTCCTGATTTAAATTATTATCTACAAAATTTTGGCCCAATTCCCGTCTAAATTTTTCCCAATCTGCTTTTTTAGTGTTATACTTCCTTGTGGTGTTTTTCTGTAAGGGCTCAGTTGGCTTGCTCAACTGTATGCTGAATGTTATTGCATTATGGTCGGAACTTACCATGCCCTTATCTACTCTCCAATTACTGATGGCACCTAGCATTCCCGTCGTGCAAGCCGTCACATCTACATGGCTCTGCAGTATCCTGTCGCCCCTTACTGTATCGAAGGTTGGCGTCGATCCCTCGTTCAGAACCTCCATGTCCATTTCGGGTAGGGCACCCGCTAAGGCCTCACCTCTAGGGTTCTCAGATCTGCTTCCCCACCAGGGGCTCCATGCATTCATATCTCCCCCGACCAGAACCCAACTGGCAGCTAATTTCCGGCTAATCGCTTTAATCTTCTCAATGTCCGGGTCAATCGGTTGGTCTTCCTCAAGATAGACCGAAATGACTCCGATTGTCCATCTATTGGTTCTTAGCGTAGCAGCTGCCATGTTCTCAGTTGTTAGGAGAGGGTGTTCCAGTACTTCTATGTCGGGGTCGAATACGATGATTGCCGCCTTGATTGGTTTCTTTCTGTTGTGGGAGCATTGAACCACTCTGATTCCGGTCTGAGATCTTAGCGTTCCTTGGTTCCCTATGTAAGGTTCCGAAACGAGAGCAAAGGATGTCTTGCGTCTCGCCGCTTCTATCAGTAGCTCCTGTGTGGCCAGTTTTTTCCTCTGCAGATTTACCTGGATGACTTCGTACGATCTTTTCGTGGCTTCAGGTGACGTATTGTTCTGTGTGGTGCCCTTAGCAATACGCTACGGTTGACCGGGCTATATTTTCCCATCTTTTCCGCTCTGGACACTGTCTGTCGAACGCATTGTGGTCGACATTTGCCATTTTGGCCAGTGCACAGTTGCGGCAGGAGGGCTTATCGTTTGTTGTCGTCCAGCCCGGACATTCCGCCTTGAGATGCGGGCCACCGCAGTGGGAACACGAGTCGGTCTTTTCAGTGCAAAGCTTCCGCCCGTGTCCATAACGGAGGCATCGTCCACATTGGACCAGCGGCGATTGATCGTACACTCGCACACGCTGCATGTCGACATGGATAGCTTCTGCCTCCGTTAGCCTCCTCCAGATGATCGGAGAGACCTGCATAACTACGTGGCATTGGTGGGGGTTCCTCGCTCGTCTTCTGTACTTGACAGAGAGACGGGCCTCCTCCTTTGGTACATCGCCGATGAGATGGCCGTTTTGGTTCTTTATGGCCATCACGATGTCCTCGTTCGTATTGTAGGACATCACATGCATGACGATGACCAAGGGGTCCTTATTATGGGCCTCCTCCACCTTATATCCGGGCTGGGCGGCTTTAATTCGCTTAGCGATCACTGCCAGGTTCTCTTTGTCCTGGCAACCGATGACGACCTTTTGGTCTCGGGCCCTCCTGAACCCGTCAACCCATACTCCGGTGGATTTGGCATCCACCGCCTCTTGGACCTTGGCCATGATATGCTCCGAGGAGTCTTTCGTGTCCTGGGAAGACACGATTATCGAGTGGGTCGGGGCGTGTGCCTTCTCTCCCGAACTTGGTTTGGCGACTGATTTTTGTGTCGCCTGGGCGTAGGTCATTACCGCCTGGACCTTGCTCGGGAGGGATGCCATCTCCTCTGTAATTGAGGTCACCCTTTCCATCAACTCTGGAACCTTTTTATACTGATCCCTGGCGTCCCCGAGCAGATTCTCCACTCTCAGTAGAGCGTCGTTGGAACGACTCCGCTCGGAGGCACCAGAGACCAGGATCTGTTTACAGGCGATGACCTCCTTTAAAATTTCGGCGGCCATGGTTCCGTCCATCTTTCCTTCGTCGGTAGCGGTGGTGTTGGGCTTGATGCACACCGCGCGCTTTGGAGCATCTATTATTAAATTTAGAAGGCCGGTCAGGCAGTTGGTCACTGCCAACTTCACATCTCTTCTGAGATTGCCCGACCGGTCCAGCTGTGCCAGGGCCTCCTGGTGCAGCTTTTTGGCCTTTGTGTAGAGTGCCTCTGGGGAATTCGGCTTAGATCCGCCGAATTGCTCCACTTTCTCTTTGACACTCGGCGTGGTCTCGATCGGCTTGATCGGCTTGACCACTGCCGGGGGGGCCGGGGGGGCCGATGCTCCAGCAACGGGTTTAACTGGTGTTCTGTGCATCTTCTAAAAGGCTAGCCTTCGGAACGACAGCCGAGAGTCAAGTTGAGCAAATGTAAAGGTTTTGCTCAATTTGTCTTAAACTAACTTATTCGCAAAAGCGGTAGTCTTCGATCTCAGTGAAAACACTGGATCGAATCAAGTATTGAATAAATATTGCCAAAAGGGCCTAGTCAAATATGTCAAAATTAACAAGAGAAAATTCTTGTTAAAATATGTTGGCAAAAATGCCGGTCAACAATGTAAAAAGTTATTATAAAATCACGGAAAGAGATTTCAAACTTACCAGTTTCTTAAAAAGAAACATAAAAAATTCTGTTAAAAAAAAAAAAGACATAAAAGTTTTTATCAAAATAAAAGAAACATAAATTTCTCGAAAATATTTAAAAGGGAAACATAAAAATTTTTGAGTGGAATTTTCCACTGGGTAAAATTTTGAATGTTTGAAATCTCTGAAACGGATGCTTAGTCTAACGAGTTGTCAAAATATAAGCATAGCAGAGACACAAGGGGAGTAAAAGATCCCTAGGTTTAAGTACACAGTCTTAAGTACTATAAAAATATAAAGAATTAATAAAAAAGTAAAGTCAACTCTACCAAGAGTGGCTCTACCCGAGTACTGCTGTCTCAATATATGTGGTAAAAATAAAATGAAATGAAGGTGGTAGATTCTGCTCTACCAAGAGCGGCTCTATATGGTCATTAAATGTGACCTACACTACCGGTACTATATCTGCTATGCTTATATACACTAAATATAACACGAAAATTTTAAAACTCTATGTAGAGTCTCTGGTCCCCTGCACTAAATTCTCCTCTCGAAATCCTTCCCGACTCTGAAAAAATAACCGCCCTACGACGCTTAGATGCCGAGTTATCTGCGATTTACTGTTAGGGGTGGTTTCAAAAAAGGGGGTGAAATGATCTTAAAGTTTTGAAGGGACCTAAATATAAACGATTCTGACTACTAATTATTTACAGCATCATTAGTTGAAAAAATAATTTTAGGGGATGGGGGAGGGGGTGGTTTCGGATTGCAGTAAACTCTCCGTACAAAATCCTCCCCAACTGTGAAATTTTTATTTCTCTATGATGCTTGGGGGCCGAGATATTTGCAATTTAAATTTCCTATATTACTAAATTAGAGGTCTAGTTAGACTGGCGAAAAATTTCTATTAGGGGTAGGGGGTTGAAATTTTGGGGGATGGTCCGGAAGGGTTAGGTTTGATCGTAGATGGGGAGTGGTGTTTGAGGAGGGGGGGGCCAAATTTGGTTATTTTTGGGGTGGGACGCACCGTTTCCGAGATATTGGGGGTTTTTTGAAAATTCCTTATCTATACAATCTTATATTTTGCTGTTTGACGGATATTACTAAATTTTGAAAAGAATTTGCAACAGCTAAACGACGAGTCCAAAAACAATTCTATAAAAACTTTTGGGTTGGGATTTAAAGGGGCTATTAGAAGAAAGTATGATGGGGATGATAATTTAATCAGGGTGGCCCCAGGCTTTCCTGGAATACGAGAGATAATTTTTTGCCAGCTTTGAGGGGTTTGTTTGGGGGTTTGGGGCAAGCTACCGAGCCCAGAAAAAAACTACTATTATACTGCGCGACCTGAATTTATTGATAGGGTAGCTTTTGTGTTTCCTGGACGCCAGGAAACCCAAGATTTTTGAAGATTTTTGAGAAAATTTCACCGGGGGTGGTTTTTGAGGTTGGGTAGGGAAGGGTTACCCCTGAGATCGCTTCTCGTGAAAATTGACCTAGCACCCCTGGTTCCCGAGATACGGTGGTTACCAACTTAACCACGAATGGCGATTTTTCTCTTTTTCAAGGAAAAATGTGTATCTCGAAAACCAAAAGAAAGAAAGTCAAGCTTGAAAATTCCTGGGGTGGAGAAATAGATTTAAGAGGGGACGAAGTATAAAAAAGTGGGTGTCGTCGATCTTCCTGTAGCGTGAGAAATTCCCGGGATTTGCTGGAAAAATTAAAAACTGAACACCAAAGTTTGTCGGCTGTTCCCGAAGTCTGCGGTTTTTTTCCGATGTGCCTTATCGATGAGGTATGGTTCCTCCTTCGAAGGGCGGGTTCGGATTTTACCGCACTGCTCCAGGGAAGAAGTTGAGCCGCACGGGAGAAAGCTAAATATGGTTCTAACTTTCTCACTTTTGGTGGAAAAATCCCGGGAAAAAGGTTAAATGTCCGGCTTACCGGGGGGTCCAAACTGGCACTATAAAATCCAGGGGACGTCACTGAAAAAACACTGCCGCACGCACTTTTGTGTTTTTCAAATAGTGAAAAAACACATTTTTGTCCACAGAACGCTCAAAAGTTGCTTTTTCGAATAAAATTTTTCACCACTCCGTGGGTTTCGTTAACGCGCAACTTTTGAGGTATATCACTGGTAAAAACAAGCACTTTGGACTATTTTTCGGATTTTTAAGCGCGGAGACAGTGTAAAAACGATCCGTTCACGGCTACGGATGGCACGCGACTTATACCTATAGTTTCCGCTTAGTATGAAGCTTCCGATCTGTAGGAATATTTAATCATGTGCCTCTATGTCAGAGTTTTTTCAGTCCGCCTTAAGGCATAGACATTTAATATTACATTCATAATTATACAGGGTGTAACATAAAATGGGACTGTTACTTAAACGGGTGCTTCAGACCATCAAACTGAACACCTTTCTCTATGGCCGCCTTCCCCTTTCTTATTAAATTATCTGACTTCCAGACGCACCGCGGGATATCACCCCTTTTTGGTTGACATACCACATATCCGCACCAAGCGCCTTTCTGAATCTTTTATAATGCGCACAGCCAAGGAGTGGAACGCGCTGCCTGCGTCAGTATTTCCGAGTGCTTACAACCCGAATTCCTTTAAAGTACGAGTGAATAGGCTTCTTCTGGGTGAGCTCGCTACATCTACGACCTCATCTTCGTCCTGAGGACTAGATTGAGGTCAAGAGCAAACCCATACGTCACAAAAAAAAAAGGGACCAATATTGAAATCGCAAAAAAAAAGTCGGCTGTCCCATACATTTCAGTCGAGTTATGTTTGCAGTTTTGTATGGGACAGTGAATTTTTTTGTTGCGATTTCAGTGTTGGTCCCATACTAAAAGTTGTTCAGTTTGATGGTCTGAAGCACCCCTTTAAGTAATTGTCCCATTTTATTGTACCTGTATACTTAAACCAAAGACCATTTTCCCTTTCAGGGCAGTTAGAAACTTTCCAACAACTACCAACCTTTTTAAATGCAGTTGTAGTACTACAGTACTATAACTGTAACCAGGCTACAGCCTCGGGACTTTTTAATTACCAAAAAGATTATCGATTGCCGTTTAGAAATTGTTATAAGGTACGAAATTACTAATATGAAAACCCATGTCTTACTTAGAGTGAAGTTGTTTTTCTATAGGTACGATATCTATTCAGTGCTACGATGGCATCGTCGATTCTATGAAGTCATCAGGTCGAATCTTTGACTATATATTATAAGGACTAGCCTTGCGGTAGCATTTCCCCTCTGCCACGGTATAAGAACAATTGATCATGTGCATTTACATTCAATTTCATACCTTTTTTTTATTCATAATGGGTTTGCTCTTGGCTTCATCTCACCTGATGGGAAGTATAGATGAAGCCGAGGAGGTAGCGCGCTCACCCTGAAAAAGCCTATTAACTCTTCTTTTAAAAATATCCTGATTGTATTTGCTTGGAAACACAGACGCAGGGAGTGAGTTTCAAACCTTACCGGTTCTCATTATAAAAGAGGGTGCGAACCTTTTTCTGCGGATTGTTGGAATATCGACTACGTATGGATGCAGTCTCGCACTACGTCTTGTCGTACGTTGGTGGAAAGGGGTTGGTGGAATCAGGTCATGTACTTCCTGGGCAAACTCGCCGAAGTGTATACGATAAAACACACATCACACATCACCTCGTCACTAAACGAGACAGCCTAATTACGAAATAATAACTACGAACTTATGATATTTGGGATTCACACGAGACTACTTTTCATGATTTTTAACAATCAAAATTAGAATCTAAAGTTATGGGGAATAAAATCCAAAGTCGCGGAATTCGTGTTACCTCGCCCCCCGCAAAAAGTGGCAGAAATGTTTGTTAGTAGAATTACACGCGTAACTATTCCCTTCTGGTATCCTCGTGGGCTATTGCAAGGATAATCTTCTATAATTATTTTCTTTCTTCTACTTAATTTATAGCTCTTCGTTAATGCTGGTCTTTTTTAATGATTTTTCTTTCTTCTGCGATGGTTATTCTTTCTTCAGAATTTCTGTTCTAATTTTTGTCTTTATTTTTTCCTGGACTTGATCTTCATTCTTGTGTTATCAGAAGTCCTTAGCTCGCTGGCCATATAAGTTGCCATGTGGTATCCTCGTGGGTTATTGCACGGATGATGCGAGGAGACGCGGGATGGTAGAGTCAAATATAGTTGATAGTTTAAGGGTCGTATATTGAATCCCGATTGGATTCAACTACATTTGACTACTTATATAGGGACTAGTTACGCGTGTAATTCTACTAACAAACATTTCTGCCACTTTTGCGGGGGGCGGGGTAACATGAAATCCGCAACTTTGGATTTTATTCCCACAACTTTAGATTCTAATTTTGAACGTTACAAATTATGAAAAGTAGTCTCGCGTGAACCCCAAACTTTCTAAGTTCGAAATTCTGTGTTCGAATGTCTTGTTTAGTGATAAGGTATAAAATTGAATGTAAATGCACATGATTAATTGATCTTATACCGTGGCAGGGGGAAACGCTACCGCAAGGTTAGTCCTTATAATAAATAGTCAAAGCCAATCGATAATACATAGTTGCACTTATTTATAACTTACGAACTACTTACGCAGGCAGCTAAACGTCGTTAACGCGAAGCACACTACATTGACCTAGTTACCATATTACACCCTATACAACGTGTTAGTGAATTAACGCAAAACTAGAAAGTAGTACGTTTAGAATCGAATTATCATGGTTTGAACATAGGTAATTTTTTTCAAAATAATAAATAATTGGTTTGTAAAATTTAAAATTTACTGAACCCGATGTCAACCCACCCCATGGGCACACTCATCCTACTTACTACCAGAACAAGATTATTAAAATGTATCCATGAGTACGTTAGCACTTTTATTCATTGCTGAAATGATAATGATGATGATGATTTTTTCATAATTATGTTTTTGTGTACAATTAAGAATCTAAGAATCTAAGAAATCATTTTTGCCTCAAAACTTAAAATGCGAATAACTTTAAATTTTAATTATCAAAATAATGAAATTATTGTTTCAATCTAATTATTTTGTTATAAATCAGTTGGGGTGTATGAGGTTTTGCGCTAATTCATTAACACGTTGTATAAGTAGTCAAAGAGTCGAATGCAAAACCTTGTAATATTCACATGCACTGTGTCAATGCTCCCGGCATCACCTATATGGCACAGATATTAGTGTCGTCATATAGGTCTTACCAGTTTACTCGTTGGAATCATAAAAGAGTCACAACTTTTCGTATTAAAGAACTTGTTCAGAAAATGAACTCTGCAGTAGGGTTAAGAAAAGTGCTTGAAACATAATATATTGTGTCTTAAATTTTATGTACCTAACTTTATTTCGAAGTGAGTTAGTTTGTGTAGTCTGTAGAATTCAATGCAGGGCCTCCGTGGTTTAACGGTTATGAGCATTGGGCTCTTGACACGAAGGTCGTGGGTTCGATTCACACGGAGGACACCTAGTGATATGTATGATTATTGGGGCTAACACAAAAGATCCCACTGGGTCGAAGTGTCGCTGGCTTGCTAGCCCCCACAACAAGATAAGATAAGATAGTGATATGTCACGTATGTATTTTGCGTTTTTCCCCGGTTGGTTAAGACATTGCAGGCTGTCACCTGATTGTCTGAAAAGAAAGATGATTCCGTGCTTCGGATGGACCGTTAAGCCGTTGGTCCCGGCTACTATCTCTGGTGGTAGTATTCGTTACATAAAAACCACGCCAGAGGCCGTAAGGCGATCTGCAAATACTCTGACACCAGGGATTTGCTTGCTGCCCGCACGATAAGAAGAAGAATGCACGGCAAAGTCGTCCTTTTAACAAAGTCAGAAGTTATGGGCAATACGCCGCTGGTCTGATGATGTCTGATGACGTCAAACTGAAAATCCGTCAATGCGTCTTTTTCAACGTTTGCAGTTTCGCACGAAATATCACAACATTTAACTTCAAAAGACATAGCCCACGTGACGAAGTGTATTCGTTTCGGGTCGTATCGCAGCTGGCGAATATGTATGATCAAAGAACACATACAAATAGTATGATAGCTGAAATTATATACAGGATAGGAGAAATATCGTGCTTTCCAATGAAATGGAAAGGTGTTCCACAGTGGCATTTCTTAGAAAATTCAAATTTATTAGTTTTGTAGGCGAAACGGGATTGGGCAATGTATTTTATTCGTCTTTTTTTTAGTCGTCAACCCTACCTCTAATCGAGAATTATAATTTCTCGGAATAAAAATAATATCGATCGATTTTAGCGATGCGTGGGAACAGAAACAAATTGTCGCAATTCTATGAAATGTCAGTGAGAAATTGCACTTCGTAGAAAGTTGTAAGCAGGTCACAGTGACTCGTGGATTGTATTCGCGTAATGACTAGGTATTAAGTAGTTGTTCGATGTAGTAAGTAGGTTTCTAAGTCTATTTCTAAATTTACAGCACTATTATTAGGGGACAAAGAAACTCTTTGCGATAGTTGAACTAACACTCTAAAATAAGCCATAGTTTATGTATGTTTATTGTATCTATTTGTTTATTTATATTATATATATATAATGAACTTCCATTTAACAACAAGTATCTAGTTTTTATCATTTGTGCTGTACACATTTTGTCTGCCTCACACTTCAGAACTGTCTCTGTTGCGGGTTTGCTGGAAGAGATCTCTTTAGAGATAAGCTCGCCCTTTGTACATGTCTACTTTAATTGTTTTTTCTGTAATGTTATGTGTACAATAAAGTGTTAAATAAATAATAAACTAATTGGAAACCATCGTAAGGAAAGCAAGAGATTTTTCCCCGAATTATATGGAAATATTAAAGCTTGAATGCGTCACTTACTGTGTCATATGAAAATGCTTGTAATTAATGTCTCCGAAATGTTGTTTTATTTTGATAAATTTGTATGCGCTCTACACTGCGCTCCAAAACACAAATTGACGACGTCGTCGGTCGTCGGGGAGAAAATAGCTAGACTAAAGTGAGAATGGAGCCGTATCCACCAAGATAGGTGGGCAAAAATTGTTACGCCTCGGGATCCCAGATTTTTTTTTACGCGGCGGCTGGACTTCATAGGAAAGTTTTTGTGTCTTTAAAATTTCTTAGTTTGCGCTGGTATTTTTATTAGCATTTTTCATCCCACTGCAGGGCAAAGGCCTTTTATCATTCTGGGCAAGCTCTGGCCATTTGTCAATCAAAGCATCCAGCTCAGAGATCATGCCACCGACTTCCAGATGCGCCGTAGCATATTACGTCTTCTTCTTTTCTTTAATTTATTTTAATGTAATGTTTTAGAAACAACAGAAACGTATACAGTTAGGTGAGTGATGGATCTTGTCATTGTGGTAGTTTTTGTCTTTTGTATCATGTTTTGCTTCTATCTTTTGCAACGTGTATCCCTTTTACCCTGAATAAATGAACAAAAATATAGGTAAATAAAATATTGTAATTTCCATATAGAATTATAAACTAAAGATGTGTCGAAATCTTCAGATAGTTTAAATCTTAGAAGAGATTGAGATTGCGACGTTCGCTAAAAATAATCCATTGTGATTTCACAACAAAAAATTGCTTTCAAAATCTTTCAAAACAATCTTCTTATAAAAAGTCACGTACAAACTTCATATTTTTGTATTATTAAAGAATATTATCGTACATTTTTCTAAATGTAAGAGTAGCTATCATTTCAGAACTGAACGAAAGATATCTACGCTAAAACGGCCATAAACTGTCGTCAAAATATCCCTTTAGGCCGAAGAAAATATTCCCAACTGAGACTGTTTTCAATCAAGAAATTCAGTCTCTTCTCATTTTCAACCTTGTACGTAAGATCTCAGGGGTTACGCATAAAATTATCAAGAGTAAAATAATGTTGTAAAAATATAGATATAATCAAAAATCGATACAAGTGTAGTGGAAGCTTGCTATCTTAATATCTGTTGAGAATTTTTTGTCAAGATTCAGATGACGAAGGATTTATTTTTCGTCATTTTTTTATTTACAGGGACTGGATTTACTGCGTTATTTTGGAAATATAAATACACATCTATGTCGCTTATACTAAGGGTGTAACAAGATGTTGTGTGACTAGCAGAGTCTGAGAAGAGAAGAAGGTTTCAGGGATTGGGTGAGGGCTACGAATTCCTGTCTTTCGTTGTGGAGACCATAGGCTGTTGGGGTCCAACGACGCAACTTTTTTTTAAGTGCTTCTCGAGGCACCTGGTTGAGGTCTCGGATGGCGGGAGGGCTGGCAGCTATTTTTCCCAAATGGTAAGCTTGTCCATTCAGAGAGGCAATGCAGCCAGCCTCATAAGTACATACTCTGTCCAGCAGTGGACGTCTATCAGAGATATTAAGTTAATCGTTGTATACGCTATACACAGACAGTCTTTAGTTTTCATCATCCTGGGCACGGTGTGGACATCAGAGATGTTGATGGTGCCAGATAAGATTAGTCACCTTTAACGACACCCATCTGGGTTGGTGATATTCAAACCCAGATACCACATAGCCAAAACATAAGTCATAATACATACAGTCATACCTTTTGGCGGACAACTCAGTTTCGAAAGAAGAATTTTTATTCATTTTTTTCGTTACCAGCTGCGAATCGTAACTAAGTTTTATAACTAAGCTAACAACCATAATCCCTTTCTAGTTGAAGATAAATAAAAACAATGCAGAAAATGTTGTGCTTAATGATACAGGACTCAGCTTTCAAGTTGGACAGTTGTATTCATATCACAAATCATAAAAAAACAGATAAGTACAAACAAGAAATAGAATACGTAAAACATTCATTCAGGAACTCTCATTCTATTCTAAAAGAATGAAGGCAAAGTACCTTCCTAACGTGAAGGAAATAAAGACGTTTTTACAATAGCCAGTTAAGTAAACAATGCTTTAAATTCCAACGAGTCAAATGGAGCGAAGTTAATTTCTATAAAAAGTCCAGAGAGACGTTCTGTTTACAAAATAAGTTTACAGAAAAGTTAATTTGCCATTTTTGCGTAGGAATACTTCCAGTATTTTAGTGCCAGGTGAATGAATTAATGCACTTTTGTGTTTTATACAAACTGGGGCGGTTTTGTTGGCGTAGAAAAAATTTCAGTGTTGGTTCCATAGTGAAAGATGAAAGTTTGATGATCTGGAGCACCCTTGAATAAAGTTTACAATAGCATTAATAACTCCTGAAAGATAAGTTATGTATCCTATTTAAACTTCATTCACTAAACTCACTAAGTTGTAAGTACCAAACGTTGATATACGACGAAGAACCAAGGTCAAAGAGCGGGTAAGCGGATCACAAAGTTTAATCAGAAATGGGCAGGATACTTGACTCGACGGGAAGATGGTCGGTGGACCAAGGCAATATTAGAATGGTGGCCAAGAGAGGGACGGACGTCAGTTGGCAGACTACCAGCAGGTTTGTTTGATGACATTGTGAGGGTAACGGGTTCGAATTGGATCAGATAATTAGCATAGGACTGTGGGGAATGACACAATTAAAGGGAATCCTGTGGCCAGCAGTTGGTTGATGAGGCCTGATTACATCTACGAACAAGAACGTATAGAAATGTAAATCAAGCTCAAAAATTGGCACCAAAATTACTCGACCGCCTTCTAAATTTGTTTTTTGAAAACTCAACCTTGCCGCCAAAACTCATACAAAATGTAATTTTTCATTAGCTGCCAAAAATTACGTGACTTTTGTTTAGAGTTATTCTTCTATATTTATTCTTATTCGTAGGATTTCATTGATTGATTGAAACTTCATTCGTATTCCATCCCAAAGAATTAAGCGACCAAGCAGAGCAGCATATTTTGAATCATGTTTACTCTAGATTGTGAGACTCTTCCATGATTTAAGCTGTGTAATGCAAAACGGGCCTTTATCCTACAAACGTGATGGTATCAGATACTGGAGTAAAATTGGGTTCCCAGTTGCAATATTTAATCGACTAAGCGTAAACATCGATTGGCGAGCTTTCAATTTCATGTGTCAAACTTATACAGGGTGTCCCATAAACCGACGTCAACCTGGCGGATGCTATCAGCAAGTTAGGTCATGATTAAGCAGAATATCTAAATTTGACTTCAGTAAAAGTGTCTTAGTTTTCGAGATATTGACAGTTTTAACACAGATACTGCATAGAACATTTGTAGCCGTGGCACTCAAAATAGTGACTAAGGTAAAGAGTTATACGAATTTCATAAAACTGTCCTTATCTCGAAAACTAAGAACCTTCTAAAGAAAAATGTTGACAGATTGATTGATTGACTGACTGATTTTTTTTATTTTAGTATATGCTGGTTAGGCATGAACTAACCTATCAGCTTCCACCAGATTTACGTCGGTTTACGGGACACCCTGTATACAACGTGTTAATGAATAAGCACAAAACCTTATACACCCCAACTGATTTATAATAAAATAATTAGATTGAAATAATAATTTCATTATTTTGATAGTTTAAATTTAAAGTTATTCGCATTTTAAGTTTTGAGGCAAAAATGATTTGTTATCATTTCAGCAATGAATGAAAGCGCTAACGTACTTATGAATACATTTTAATAATCTTGTTTTGGTAGTAAGTAGGGTGAGTGTGCCCGTGCGATGGGTTGACATTAGATTCAGAAAATTTTATATGCAAACGAGCGTTAACGAGCGAGCAAATTTCGGTACTAGTGAAACGTGGATGTTCTGAGTTTTCAGAATATCTCTGACTACCCCCTCGAGGAGTATATGCTTACGAGCTTTAACCCGCGACTTTGTCCGTACAAATTATATACCAGATTTTAAGTCAGATCATTAGCTATCAAACAAAAAAAGTTTCATCAAAATCGGTTCAGTAGTTTTTGCGTGATGCTCGTTCAAACAAACAAACACACAAACAAACGAACAAAAAAACAGACAAAAAATCCAAAAATTGATGATATGGAATCAGGGATATCGTAACTTTTTTTTTGTTAATATCTTCAATGTACAGACAAACTTCCTGTTACAGTTTTATAATACACTGACCTGCAATACTAAGTACTACACTTTTAATATTTAAATTTTTTCTAAACTATAAAAATTAAAGATATAAAATAAAAAACGTTTTATAGCAAATGTTATCAGCTTTCTTTGTAACTATTCTTTATAAATTAAACTCTTTTTCGAGTCCTTTTTATTTCAAAAGTATATCTTGTGTACTTAAAAAGTTATTGCAATTTTAAAAGTGTGATACTTAGTTTTGCAGGCCAGTGTAGTTTTTTTTTTTTTTTTTTTTACTAGCCCTCTTCATCCCACTGCTGGGGAAAGGCCTCCCCTTTCATCCTCCAAACATCTCTGTCCTGGGCATGCTCTGGACAGTGTAGTTTAGATTAGATTATTTAAAATTTTCAAAAAAATTACCTAAGTTGAGACCATGATAATTCGATTCTGCTCTCGATTCTAAACAAACTACTTTCTAGTTTTGCGTTAACTCATTCACACGTTGTATAAAACCTCCGACGATCTGAAGAATGCGAGCTCGTCGATGTTTTTGACAGCGATGAGACGCTTAGTGAATTGCACTCCAGTATTCAGGGCATGTGTTAAATATATCTTGGCTTTTAATCTTTCGGTATATCATGAACATTTTCTTTGAATAGAATATCTTCATAATTACTTTATATTTTTTCGTCCACACAAAGCGGTCATGACCCACAGTGCTTCCTCGATACAAAGCAAATGATGTAAATGCGAGCTGAGCATTATCAATTCGCTAATTAAATAAAAAATTAAAACTACATGTCCCAATGCAGGGCTCAGGCATACCACAAGGAAGGTCTATGGGCGTCAGTCGAGTGCCAAATGTGGATTGGTATAGACTTCACATACGCATCAGAATTTCTTCTTCAGTGTATGCAGGTTCCTCGCGATGTTTTTCTTCACCATTTAAGAGCAGTCGGTAGTATAAAATATCGAAGTCTAATGTAACGGCAAAATTAGTTTCCTTCATTGTCTTGTCTAATAATTACTCGTGTTTAATGACATTGAAATGAGATGACTGTCTACAAGTACCGCTGTTACTGATACCACGCTCTGGTAGTGCAAATCCACACAGTTCGGAACTTAGTGTTATCTTTTAGTTTTAAGAAGAGATTTACGTGTTTTGTACAGTTCACTATGTTTTGTTTAATATTTCACTGTATATTTCATTTTAATTTACAACAAGTTTTGGAATTTTAATTTATTATAGTTATAAGGTGGGGACAGGGGGGGACCCAAGAGCTGGCACTTTCCTCGCTCAACGGATCAGCATAGCCATTCAGCGAGGAAATGCGGCCAGCGTTCTGGGTACACTCCCACAAAGACCAAACCTGCACCACATCCTAGGTAAGTTTAGTTTTAAGTCTCTTTATTTATAATTTTATTTAATGTTACTATTTTATAGATCTTTCGAATAAACAATTAATACAGTTATAAGGTTATAACATAACTCGCTCTTATAGAGGTCATCATGTATGTAGATGGAATGGATGTTGATTGTACAAATATTATAAAAAAATATTAACATAATATTTAATTACACTGCTTAAAGTATATAGCCGTTAGCATAGCCAAGTTGTAGTTAGTTTGTGCCTTCTAAGCATCCGATTTTGACTGCTTAGTTTCAAAAATTGTTTATTAAAGTTAAGGCGGTTGCAGAGGGGTCAATTTTATACAAAACTTTGACGCACAATACGCGTAGACGGTATTAATAAAAGTAATATTTTATATATGGAAAAATAGTTTAGAAAATCTAATTGCCGCGTAACAAATAACATTTGCAATTTATAAAATAATAACGAAGATATAAAGCTTTGAAATATTTCATACAAAATTTTAAAAGCTTTATATCTTCGTAATTATATTATAAATTGCAAATGTTATTTGTTACGCGGCAACTAGATTTTCTAAACTATTTTTCCATATATAAAATATTACTTTTATTAATTCCGTCTACGCGTATTGTGCGTCGAACTTTTGTATGGACTGAAACCACCTTAAGTATAAATATTTATGTCGATTGTAATGACTTTCATAACAATTTTTACAGCAAATTCTTCGTTGCAAAAGTAGTTAGTTACTCTCGTCACCACTCTCCTGAATCTGTTTAAAGAATCTTTATTTTTTCTCATTTCGACTATGTCATTTACATGAGAAAATCTTAAAAACTATTTACAATTTAGTAAAAAATATGAGCGTATTAAAAACTACGAGTATTTTAAGGTTTAACATTACAAATGCGGGTAAGCTACTAATACAAGGAACATCATCATAGCACAAACGATGCGTAGAAAAATGCACATACTTAGTTCAACAGTACTGGATGTGTCAACATAAGTTCGAGGTAAGTACTTACTAACTATAATCTGTTGCAACAAACCATTAGTTACGATCAGATATAGGTTACAGTGACTCTATCCAGTCACTACGATCAGAGAATAGGTCTAACTCTAACCAGTAATAACACGGTGCGAGCAATATCATCATCATCAGCCTATCATGTAGTCCCACTGCAGGACACAGACCTACCCTCAGAGAGGGTGTATGGGCATTATACCACCACGCGTGCCCAATGCGGATTGGTAGACTTCACATACGCATCACAGCATCAGAATATCTTCTTCAGCGTATGCAGGTTTCCTCACGATGTTTGAGCAATATGAACAAGAGTTATGTTTAAAAATATATGAGAATTGAATTTAAAGCTCAACGTCAATTCTTGGTAACCAACAAAAGTCTAAATTTCATTTTACTACAAAAATTTTCTCATTACATTTTACGGGCACAAATAGGTTGAAATATTCAGTTTTCTGGTCACGTTCCCACCCGGGCGACGAATCCCGGCAATGACCGGGATATAAATCCCGGGGTGGGATCTCTACTGCTGCATATATTGCCTGTATACTGCCCTTTGCAAGGCTTCGTACGAAATTTTTAAAATTGGATTCCGTATTGAGAGATTTTATTTTGGACGTTACCTACTAATTCTGAAACAGTGTTTATTTTTATTATTTGTGTAAAGTTCCTTTTTCATGTACATTTTGCGATTTTGGAGCGAATTTTAATTAAATCTGTTTTGTCTTTTTATTCAGTTAACAATATTAATGAAAAATAACTCAAATAAGATGACATAATAAAAATAAAAATCTTTTATTGCAGACAACTAATAGATATAAACATTTTAACTGGTTCTTACCTCGTTTTGGTATATTTGAGTTCCCGATATTTCGACAGTGTTACAACTGCCATGATCACGGGATCAAATATACCAAAACGCGGTAAGAACCCGTTAAAATGTTTATTTCTAGATTAAATAATAACCGCGTAACTCTCAAAAACTGTATTACTAATAGATAATCCATACAAAAGATGTTAGTAGGTATTGGAGATATTATAAACTATGTTACTAGATTACAACATAAATAAATAAATAAATTTAACTATCAAGAGTAGACAGATATATATAGATAATTAGTAATTACTTCCCTAATAATGAATTAAAGATAAATGCCGAAAAATATGGTAGGATTCAACAAATTAATGCGAAACCAGAAGACTAGAAAATCTTGAAGTCTAGAAACAAAAATATCTCTTTTTGAAACTCCTTTTCGATGTGGTCAAAAACTTTAATGCTACAAACTATCCATTCAAGGCAAAGAGATTTAACATGTAAGTTAATATTGAATGTCTTTGATTCAAGGGCTTGTGAGCTTGACAGAACAATAACATTTACCACGCTGATCCGTGAATCGTGCATACGTGAACTCACGACCGTTATACCTTTTGGAATGGTCAGAAATATTGCTAAAACTACAAATTTTTAAGAATTTAGTTGTAGCAATGCTCACATTTAGCAATATAAGTTTCAGGATGGAATGACGTGTCAAGTGGTGAGAGGTGGCTAGCCTTCATCATCATCATCATATCAGCCATTAAACGTCCACTACTGGACATAAGCCTCCAACAAAATGGGGGGGATTTGACCTAATCGCCACGCTTGGCAGGCGGGTTGGCGATCGTACTTGGATCGAATCAATGTGTGTACTCAGAGGATGCTGCTGCCCATCCTTCAGTAGATCCCTTAGTCGCCTTTTGCGACACCCACGGGAGGAAATGAGATGGTGCTATTCATAGCCGACACCACACAGCAAGCTAGCCACATGGTTAGCCTTAGCCTTACGCCCACATAAACACTGTATAAGAAACCTTTATACCCAACCCCTTATCCCTTAGTCCCTTATACCCACCGGAAGAATTGAGGTAGTCCATTCGGAACCACACTGAAAATCCGTGAATCGTGCCTGCTTGACACCGACTCCGAAAAAATATATTAATGTCAATAAAATATATATACTTGCATATAAAAGGCAAATCTACTCATTTCTCAAAATGTCCAAAATTATAAAGCCTAGGAACTAGATTATTCGGTTCAAATGCTTCTTTTGGTTTTCTAGTGCTCTGAAAACTATTTTATTACAGTTTTTTGTGAAAATCTGGGTGAAAGCTTATAATATGGGAATATTGTAGCGAAGCTCGGGGAAATCCAGCTAGTGTATAATAATATTTTCATATTTTTTAATATTGAAGTAAGTATATAAGGTCTAACAAAATTAGCTGAAACTATTTGAAGGGGATGATCAGACCATCAAACTGAACAACTTTCTCTATGGGATCAATTTCGAAATCGCGAAAAAAAAATCAGCTGTTCTGATCGAGTTATGTTTGCAGTTTTGTATGGGACAGCAGATTTTTTTTCGCGATTTCGATGTTGGCCCCATAGACAAAGTTGTTCAGTTTGATGGTCTGATCATCCCCTTAAAATAGTTTCAGCTAATTTTGTTAGATTTTATATAAAGGATTAGTTTTGAAAAGATCTTCTATATTTTTTTTTTTTTATTTTTTTTTATTTAATAATATAATTTATTTAACTCAAAAGTTTTTTTTTTTTTTTTTTTTTTTTACATTTTACATTTTGAGGTCTTCCCTTCGAGCAATTCGAGAATGCTCGTATTGGGAATGCCTCGCAACTTCCTTAATTAATTGTAACTCTTAGATTGAGACATGCCAAAATGTTTAACTAGAGTATAAAAAGTTAATTAACAAAAAGATATTGAGATAAAAATGAAAATATGCGTGTGAGTGAGTAAGTGTGTGTGTTTGTGTTGTGTGTGGGGTGTGTATGTTTGTGTTGTGTGTGGGGTGTGGTGAGTGTGTGTTTGTGAGTGAGTAAGTGTTAGGGTGAGTGTGTGTGTGCCTTGTATATGTAAATACCTCATCCGTGTCTGTCGATCATTTTTAGATAGTATTATATAATATATATATACACACATTTACACATATATACACATACATATATATATATATATATATATATTTTTTTTTTTTTTTTTTTTATTATTATTATTTTATTTTATTCTATTCAAAAGAGATTCTACTTCTTCGTATGTTTGTTTTTTCAACCACTAATTTAGAGTCTTTTTACATGCATATTGTATTTTGGGATATATTTGTAATTTGCGGTTTATAATGTTATAGACGTAGGCTGATTGGGTAGGGTACTGTCGTTCAGCAAAAACAGTGCGAACTGGGGCCGAGTAAGCTACTATGTCATATCTTCTTTTGTTCTGCACTGCTAGTTTAAAAGGTAATGTGAAGGTAATGTGAAAGGTAACTTGTGAAGTTTCATAATCAGATTTAAGACATATAGTTTTCTCACTGATAAAAGATTAGTTAAAGTATACAGAGATTCTGTCGGGAATCTATACGGCTTGAAGAAAGATACTTTTAAGAGGGATCTCTGAGCTCTTTCAAGATCCAGAAATTTGCCAGCGGTAGCTCCACCCCACACCTTTTATTTACACAATTATTTACTTAAAAGATTATCATACTAAAAGGCCTGTAACATAACTCAATAACGTCTTTATGCCCCCTAAATCACATTAAGACAGCCACGACGTCTGTCCACAATTTATGACTGTGTAATTTAATTGATTAAATCACCGTAGTCCTATTCAAAGGACCCCACAGACTGAAAACGGGTAAACCTCTTTTTTCGTACAAAGTCTGTACTTAAGGGCTCTGAATAAGAAAAACCGGCCAAGAGCATGTCGGACTCGTGCAACGAGGGTCATCATATCAGCCATTAAACGTCCACTGCTGGACATAAGGCTCCCCCAAAATGGGGGGGATTTGCCATAATCGCCACGCTTGGCAGGCGAGTTGGCGATCGCAGTTGGATCGAATCAATGTGTGTACTCAGAGGATGCTGCTGCCCATCCTTTAGTAGATCCCTTAGTCGCCTTTTACGACACCCACGGGAGGAAATGGGATGGTGCTATTCATAGCCGACACCACACGGCAAACAAGGGTACTTACCAAAAAATATTTTGTCCGGGATACTTAGCGCAAGCCCGGGATTCTCACGGGTTTTTATTATTTGATAAATCCCACCTATCCCTCCACCCTTGGATAAATGCTAAATAAATAAGGTGGGCCAATAGGGTGTTGGGGGTTGGAATCTATACTATTATAAAACTGTAACAGGAAGTTTGTCTGTACATTGAAGATATTAACAAAAAAAAAAGTTACGATATGGTTTTTAGGTGTCCCTGATTCCATTTCACCAATTTTTGGATTTCTGTTTGTTTGTGTGTTTGTTTGTTTGTTTGTTTGAACGAGTATCACGCAAGAACTACTGAACCGATTTTGATGAAACTTTTTTTGTTTGATAGCTTATGATCTGACTTAAAATCTGGTATATAATTTGTGCCGACGAAGTCGCGGGTTAACGCTCGTATAAAATAAAAATATGTACGATACACCATTTTTATTTGTTTAAAAAAAATAGAAATCGTGGACATTATAATACATTTTGATTTTTGTAAAGCACAAATAAAAATGCATGCATCGTAGATTTTTTAATTTTATATTCAAACCCCTAACACCCCTTTTGGCCCAACCCTTATTTTGTAACTCTGACAAGCAACTAGATATTTGTTTCTAGATTATGTCTACAATATTAAAATTAATTAAGTTTGTTTTGTATGAAACTTATTCAGTTTTTGAACACACAAATAACAGGCAATATTAGATAACTTCTTTTGCCTCATCCTTGTATTAGTTACAGTAGTTAATTAAAATCCAAATTCTAGCCAAAATAGTAGCCCAGTCATTTTACGGAGTTTTGTTAGGCGTGGTGGGGAGAATGTATTTCTTAATTGAACTTTTAAACTGTAACCGGCACGTAGCTATTTTTTTTTAAATATGTTTTAAGATAATCTTTTTGTCACTATTAAAGACTATCTTAAAACATATTATAAAAAAATTCGCTACGCAACATAGAAATCAAAATTGTGTCCCAGAAGGCTTCATCATCATCATCTCACTCCTGCTGGACATAGGCCTCCCCCAAGGATCACCATAACGACCGGTCCTGCGCTGCCCTCATCCAACGGGTTCCCGCCGCCTTCACCAGGTCCACCGTGTGAGAGGCCTACCCACGCTGCGCTTTCCAGAAGGCTTATAAATTAATAATACTAATGCACTCATTTGACTTGGATTTAACAATATACATTATTTTTGAGGAATAAAATTGGCATTGAAATTTAAAAATGAGGTGTGTATTAGAAAATACGAATGTATTTTTCAAAACTTTTAAGTAGACACAAATATTCACACCATGTTTATAGTATGTATAATAGTAAAGCCTTAAATATGTGCAAAAAAATTTACCATCAGGTTTTTGAAACCAGATAATAGCTAAATTTTAAAATTGGAACTGTTGCTGATGTGATTTTTTTTTAATTTTGTTACATTTCTAGGCTCAAATTGGCTCTTTAATATTATACCGAAAAAAAATGAAAATTATTAATTAGTCCCGGCTCAAACCGTAAAATGACTGGGCTATAGGATCAAACTTTGTTTGTATTGAACGCGCTCGCGCCTAATCTGCAAGACCCTTTATAAACAAAGGATATGATAATTCAAGTCCTAGGGTTATCTAGGTATTGTATAAATCAAGACAGAATTCAGTCTATTGTATTTCATTACGATGTAGACTATGACGTAATTTGTATCGATTGTTTTGAAATTGAACTCGGGGTAGATAATTCTATTCATTTTTTTTTAAAAGGTTGTCATCTTGTTTATGATGATTTTGCCAATATCTAGTTTATCGTTTTTTCCTTCTTATTGCTGTCTCCCGTTTGCAATGGAGGGAAGTCGGATATTTCGTTTTCCTACTCCTCCTATCTTCTTTGATTAATTCATTGCGGGTTCCAAGACAGATTAGAGTCATCCCCCGGGCTCGCTGGACTTCATTGTCTAGTGTTGTGAATGGTCGCCGCTGTTGATCCTGGCTCACAGGAGTTACAACGGTGGGAATGTGTGGTGGGCCTATGCCCGATAAAAAAAATGTCTAGTTTATTTAGCGAGAGTGTTTGACGTTGTACGGTAGTTTATGTATTCCTGGTGACTTCAAGGATTGTTTTTCTAAAAGAACACTATCTTGAGCCATCACTGGAGTTTCGTTGTAGGCCCGGGAGGGGGTAAACCAACAATCGACGAGTGACGCGACTACCCTATAGCTGACCCACAACGCGTCAGGGGGCAGATAATAAAACTTTATATATGAAGACAGTGTCTATTAAGAATAAATATTATTGCACACTTTATGAATAAGAGTTAATACGAGTAATAATTTTTTTTAACCAGGTTTAATTATTAGTGGTTGAACATTAAACAAAACGCCAGCCTGCTTACGCCAGTGCCGGATTGACGCACCGTGTGTGCTTCTACATACGGTTTCATACAACTCCTTGCTTCACAAATGATCGACTGATGTCTGCCGCTCCGTCATGCGTCATCGTGTGTGATCCCACTTAATCCTGAAACCATCACTGTCTTGGGCAAGCTCTGGCCACGCGTCATCGAAAGATCAAATTTGTTGCATTACCTTGAAGTTACCTATACATTTTAATTTGTAGATTTTGGTGGCTTTCTCTTAAATCACATTGTTAACAACCCTACTGTGTCAATAGAAACTGCTCCTTTTGTAACTACCTGTTTGATATCAATATAGTACTCCATCCTAAGTTCAAACCATCCGAATGCCTATAATTAAACCTATACTGACTGTATTGTTAGTGTTTGTACTAAATGCCTAGATATCTGAATCACTGTGCCTTTGAATTTGTAATTAGAAACTACAATTCTGAAACTTGAATACATTATGCCTATGTATTAAGGTATTGGGTTCTGCTTAAGTAGATTTGAAGCTGCCTATCTCGAAAAGGTTTTATACCTCTGAACATTAACGCGTTTGAATCTAATACTCTTGTAGAATTTATTGCTATCTCGAAAAAGGCTTTAACAATTTGGATAAAATGTGTTTAGAAAATGTTATACTTTCTAACTTGATCTGCGCCCGCGGCGTAGTGGCGCGATCTTTCTTTCTTATCGTGTTGGCAGAGCCCTGGTGTCAGAGATTTTTCAGACCTCTGACGTGGTTTTTATGTAACGACTACTACCACCAGAGAAAGTAGCCGGAACCAACGGCTTAACGTGCCATCCGAAGCACGGAATCATTTTTCTTTTCAGACAATCAGGTGATTCAGCCTGCATTGTCCTAACCAACCGGGGGAAAACGCACAAAGTGACATTTCACTTGTTGTCCCCATGGGAATCGAACCCACGACATCCGAGTTGAGCCAATGCTCTTAACCATTAGACCACAGACGCAGATAAAGCGCTATCGAGCCCTAGTAGCCCAGTCATTTTACGGTTTGAGCCGGGACTAATTAGTAATTGAATTTTTTTTGCTATGATATTGAAGAGCCAATTTGAGCCTAAAAATGTACCAAAATAATAAAAAATCAGTTCTAATTTTAAAATTTAGCTATTATCTTGTTCTAAAAAACCTGATGGTAATTTTTTTTTGCTAATATTTATGTCTCTACATACTTCAAATATGGTGTAAATATTTTTGTCTTCTTAGAAGGTTTTAAAAAAATATTCGTATTTTCTAATAAATACCTTATTTTTTAAAGTTCAAAGCTTATTTTATTGCTCAAAAATAATGTATAATCTAAGTCAAATGAGTGCATTAGTATTAATATTATAAATTTAAAACCCTTCTGGGACACATAATTTCGATTTCTATGTTGCGTAGCGATTTTTTTTAATATGTGTTAAGGTAGTCTTTTTGTCACTAAATGGCGCCGGTTACAGTTTAAAAGTCCAATTAATAATCACTCCCTAAAAAAACTCCGTAAAATGACTGGGCTATAGCTCTTTTTCTTTTTACGCGTGAACGAACGAGTTAGCAGGCCCAATAAAACGTTCTCCCACGGGCACTGGATTGGTTTTTCAGCCAACTGTTATCTCAACATAGATAACGTTGGAAAACAAAATTCGAATATGAAATGAGAAGAAACCATTTTTTTGTGTGAAATATTTTTTTTATACCTCTCTAAATTAATTGGGAATACACCAGCAAAGCTCAGTCCACCCAGTATGCCTCGCATGCCACCCCCGAGAAAACGATAAAAATCGACATGTGCCTGCACCTTTATTATTTTACGTATACCAGCACGGCTAGCATGCCACCCACGACAGCGTTTAAACGAGAACAACGTCATGCGCGCTCTTTTTGGCATACGTAAAATAATAAAGATGGAGGCACATATCGATTTTTATCGTTTTCTCGGGGGTGGCATGCGAGGCCTACAGAAAGAGCACGCATGACGTTTTACTCGTTTAAACGCTTTGTCGTGGGTGGCATGCTAGCAGTACAGGTACAAAGTTTTAAATTTGTACAAATAAGTTAGGTTGAGGTTCTTATTTTGTTTTTTATTTTACAATTCAGTTTGTAGAACAATAATTTATGAGTTATGTGAATTTACGCAAAGCGATGTTAAAGTCAATCGATGGTCAAAAAGTAAAATCGAAAATATGTAGGTAGCTCTCTTTTTTTTTTTTAATGATATTCAAAGTGGCGACGGGCTCACTCCCCGTCACACTGGGCAGAGTTTCGGTACTATAGTGAAACGTGGATGTTCTGAGGTTTCAGAATATCTCTGACTACCCCCTCGGGGAATATAGTCGTGAGCATATGCTTATACTAAATCATATTCAAGCATTTCATATTTGTGTACCTTTGACTATTTATTATAACGACTGGCCTTGCGGTAGCATTTCCCCTCAGCCACGGTATAAGAACAATTGATCATGTGCATTTACATTCAATTTTATACCTTATCACTAAACGAGACCTATAATTGCGAATCAATAATTTGATCTTAGAACGTTTGGGGTTCTCACGAGACTAATTTCATGATTTTTATCATTCAAAATTAGAATCTAAAGTTATGGGGAATAAATCCAAGCAGCTATTTTGCCCAAAGGGTAAGTTTGGTCATTCAGAGGAGCATTGCGGCCAGCCTCCTAGGTACTCTGCCACAGGTGAGCGCTTTGGAGGACATCTTTTATTTGTAATTTGTGTTTTAGTTTATTATGGTTTTTTGTTTGTCGTTTGAATGTGTTTTTGTGTGTTTTATTTGTTGATTTTTATTAATAAATTGATGTTTGATTCTAAAAAAAAAAGTTGCGGATTTCATGTTACCTCGCCCCCCGCAAAAAGTGGCAGAAATATTTTTTTACTTATAATTAATGGACTTTTGCTTGTGCGTTAGCACTGCATGTGCAAGTGTTTATGGGAGAATCTATCCCAATCTCAGGGATTGTTTTTGGTCAAGAACAAGAAGAGATTGAGGATTGCGGAGCCTCGTGGCAGGCAAAAACGCGACGCGCGAAATCCACGCGAGACGTGTGCTCGGGTCAGAACCTGCAACGTGACTCGGCAGAAATGTTTGTTAGTAGAATTACACGCCTAACTAGTCCCTATATAAGTAGTCAAAGTTGTGTACATTATTATACCCACATTACAAAATGAGTAACAAATAAAATGGTATCAAATTTTCAGCTCATAATTATTGCGAGCAATTTAACTACAATACAATGCTCAACTAAAAACGAAAGCTTACCTTTTGAAATATTTTCGCAAAAACACAAAAGGCAGAACTTTTAAAATAACACTTGACTTCCGACATGTAAACAATACCAGTGTTGAGAAATGAAAAACCGACGCCCCTAAAACGTTGGGGTGAACTGAACATGGATGAATGAGAAAAGTGCGATGCGATGGTTTGAACCATAGAGATCAAGAGAGATGCCCACAAACGCGCTGAGTACGAAACCTAGTGTCGCATTACCACCAGTACCACGCCATAGAAAGTATTTTGTTAGCTTGAATGTTTTATTATCCATTGCGGTATCAGAACTCAACGTTCGAATAATCTTTAGTACTACGCAAGCATTGTAAACTATTTACACATAATATCTCGACTGGCTTTCAGCCTCATAATATATTGAATCATTACTGTCGCGAGCAATGTGTTCCGTTTTTGCGCATATTGCTGCGACACTGGCCCCGCCTTTTGCCAATAGTAGGAAATCAAGGTTGGCCCGAGATTGAGTTGCATAGGGATGATTAGAGGAGAATAGGGGTTGCTCAGTAGTGGAACACAGAAATGTATAAAAAAAGGAGAAGGAAAACAGTAAAACAAGACAGACACCATTTTTTAATTATGACGATGAAAAAAAGAATGAACGCATCAATGATCAAAATACACCACTAGTTTTTAGGGTTCCAAAGTCAAGGAACCCTTATAGTTTCGCCATGTCCGTCCGTCCGTCTGTCCACGGCTTAGCTCAGAGATGCTTAGTACTAGAAAGCTGTAATTTGGTAAGGGTATACCTGTGTGATCCGTTGATGAAATATTAAGCTTTCAAGTGAAAATTTTTGTTGGAGTCAAGTGCCCCCCCCCCCCCCTCTCCCTCTGCCAGCTAAACGGTTGTTTCTGGGTATGTGAAAAAATTTATGGTAGTAGTATATAAAGTCTAACAAAATTAGGTGAAACTATTTTAAGGGAATGATCAGACCATCAAACTGAACAACTTTCTCTATGGGACCAATATTGAAATCGCAAAAAAAAATTTGCTGTCCCATACATTTAGGTTGAGTAGGTTTGTATGGAACAGCAGATTTTTTTTTCGCGATTTCGATATTGGTTCCATAGAGAAAGTTGTTCAGTTTAATGGTCTGAGCATACCCTTAAAATAGTTTCACCTAATTTTGTTAGACCTTATATATAATAATAATAATAATAATAAACAGTTTATTTCAGACATGGTGTCCATAAAATTTGTTAGTATACATAATAAAAACTTAGAAAACTAATGTTAGTAGGTGCAGAATACTTAATAGGTACAGACAGTCACATTAACATTTACATATATATATAACGAAATTAAAAGGAAAACTATCACAGCTCAGTAGGCTTTACAAGTTTACGAGTAATAGTCGACCAACTTATAAAATGTACTTTTTAGTCATTATTAGCCATTAAAACCAAAAGCCCCTTTCTCAGTGCATTATTATATTGTGACGGGCAACCACGGAACCCTACCCTGTGCGTGGCCCGACACGCACTTGGCCAGTTTTTTTAAATTATTAATTTAAGTGGGTGTATTCAGGCAATGAAACTAAACAACTTTCCAATAAAGAACATGGGTCTAAAAACGATACAATTTTTTGGACCTCATACAAAAGTGTGAATCAGCCGATTAATTTTCAACAATTTTTTTCGTAAAATCTAGTGGTGTATAAAAATGATAGATGATTATCATAGATTTTTTTTTTTTTTTATCCCTCAAAAAAGCCTTTTGTGAGGGAGTTTGCCTCATGTCCCCATGGGCCTGCCGTCTCCACTGCGAATGGCACAAAAAAATTGTTCCGTTTTAAAACGGCGTATTTATTGTGCTTCAGCACCGCCGCTGCCTCCGCCCCCGACCCTGCTATTCTCACCGTTCCACTCATATGGGACGCTGCATAGGTACTAACGCACGTTGCGTCCCAAAGCAGACATTGTCCCTTTCGCCACGGCACAAGAGTCAACCCGTCTGGTCCCTTCCCATCCGTACGGCTCAAACCAGGCGGTTCCAACACGCAGGGCACATTGGCGGACACGAGCGCCCGACGAATAATATCATTTATTGCATGGTGCCGCGAGAACCTCCCTGCACTCCTGACGCAACTCAAATCATGGTAGCCGTTCGCCTCCACTGGCGCACCACAAACACAAGTGTGCGGCAGACAAACGCTGCACCCAAGCCTTAAAGCCACCGCCACTCTGAGGGAATCATTATCCAAAAGAGTCCCTAAGTTAGGCGATGGTAGGGCATGCAGCCAAGCGCCAGACTCCACCTCCGAAGCAGCTCTCAAGCGCGCCAAATTTGTTTTTATTTAAAAAAAATTTACCACATCCAAACTATCAAAATATATTTATCTTCGAATTTTGACGACAAGAACAAATGTTTTGACCCAAATACTTGTACACACTGAGAAAAAGAGTCATTTGTATCAGTTCATAGAGACATTTTGGGTACGTGATACAATAAACAATGTAAAATTATTATGTCTCACTCACACTCGGTATAATGAATTGGGGTAGAAAGGGACGCAAAAAGTCTTTAAACATTCGAACTGACTTCATTATTATGATGAGCTGAATAACGACCCATATCACTTACATTAAAGATGAGTTTTAACAGCCCTAGGGGGGCTTTAACAGGCAAATACTTTAATGGTGCTACAAAAAACGCTACTATAAACTCGATGATTATTTGAATGACCAAAATGTCTTGTCTTGACAATGTTACTCTATGTAATGCAATATTGTATTTTAATTGTACTTTGTATATTTTGTTTTGTTTAAAAGATGTGTGTTGTAGAGTTTCTGGCCGCATCTTCTCTCAACGGAACACCTTCCGACGCGGTGGTAGAGTCAAAAAATGACGTCAAAAAGCTATCTATGTGATATTATTTTGAATAAAAAAATTTTGAATTTTGAATTTTGGTGAATACGTCGGTTTTAGGGTAAAAAGTTCCATTACTTTAAGGGGTGATTGTACCTTTGATTATCTATTACAAGGACTAGCCTTGCGGTAGCATTTCCCCTCTGCCACGGTATAAGATCAATTATTCATGTGCATTTACATTCAATTTTATACCTTATCACTAAACGAAACAGCCTATAAATGCGAAATAATAATTTTGAACTTAGAACGTTTGGGGTTCACACGAGACTACTTTTCATGATTTTTTACGTTCAAAATTAGAATTTAGATTTTCCGTTATGGGAATAAAATCCAAAGTTGCGTATTTCATGTTACCTCGCCCCCCGCAAAAAGTGGCAGAAATGTTTGTTAATAGAATTACACGCGAAACTAGTCCCTATATAAGGTCTAACAAAATTAGGTGAAACTATTTTAAGGGGATGATCAGACCATCAAACTGAACAACTTTCTCTATGGGACCAATATTGAAATCGCGAAAAAAAAATCTGCTGTTCCATACAAACCTACTCGACCTAAATGTATGGGACAGCAGATTTTTTTTTGCGATTTCAATATTGGTCCCATAGAGAAAGTTGTTCAGTTTGATGGTCTGATCATCCCCTTAAAATAGTTTCACCTAATTTTGTTAGACCTTATATAAAATAGTCAAAGGATTGTACCCATGACACTGAACAAAAGAAAACGTCCAATCCCGTTTCGCCTACAAAACTGGTAGAATTTGTTTTTTATACGAAATGCTACTATAGAAAAGGATAATTTCAATTTAGTAAAATAATAAACCTCATCCCCTGGTCACCTCATACAGCCACTACGAGAAATTATTCTGCACTGGAATACGGCTGATTTCTATCAATATATCAGCCATTAATTAGTAGTGTATGTATTAAAAGCATTTGTGTGTTTGTTTGTCCAATCACATTATGTGCGTGTTGTGTATTTGTATTGTTATGTTGGTACATGTTCGGACATGATTAGGGTTCAATTTGTTAACACTTAACTTCAATTAACTCAAAACAATACAGGGTGTAAACTTTTATGCGGAACATAATTAAAGGGGTGTTTCAAACCTTAAAACTGAATAACTTTAATTATGCGATCGCTATCAAAGAGAACGTAACTCACTACGTTATAAGAGTCGGGACTTCCATACTAAAAGTTGGTCGTGAACGATATCCAGAATGTTTGAAATGTGTGCTAACGTTCAAAGGAATTTAATGGTGCCAGTGCACGTTCAATATAAATTTTTTTTGTTAGAGTGTTGCGCGAGCCTGATCGCTGTCGCGAAACGAAATCAGCTGATTCATACATATTATTGGTTGAGTAGTTCGGTACTGACTTTTACTATGGAACAATAATTGTGTGATTTCGATGTTGGCTCTATGGTGAAAGTTGTTCAGTTTGATGGTCTGAAGCAAATTGTACGACATGTATCGCAAATCTGATGTTTCATATAAAAATTCAGGACCGACTCGACTCGAATGAAATTTAGGTATGGGACCGCAGCTTTTTCGTCTTCGTCTTGGACTTCGTCTCCATCGTGGAAGTTGTTCAGTTTGATGGTCTAAACCACCCCTCTAAACATTACTAGGTATTTACCCGTATAATAATATTATAATGGAACTAAGTACTAAATGAATCAGGTTTTATAATTAATCTATACTATTACAAAACTGTAACAGTGTGTCTGTACATTGAAGATAATTATTAACAAAAAAAAGTTACGATATAGTTTTTAGGTGTCCCTGATTCTATATCACCAGTTTTTAGATTTTTCGTCTGTCTCTTTGTTTGTTTGTTCGTTAATTCGAGTATCACGCAAAAACTACTGAACCGATTTGGATGAAACTATTTTGTTTGATAATTTGATAATCTAAACTATTATAAATGTCTGTACATTGAAGATATTAACAAAAAATAAAGTTACGATTTGGTTTTTAGGTGTCCATGTCCATTCCATATCACCAATTTTTGGCTTTTTTGTCTGTTTGTTTGTGTGTTTGTTTGTTTGATTGAGTATCACGCAAAAACTACTGAAACGATTTGGATGAAACTTTTTTGTTGATAGCTTATGATCTGACCCAAAATCTGGTATACAGAGTGTAAGTGACAGCGTAGCAAATACTGAAACGGTGAACTCAGATCATCAAACTGAACAACTTTGACTATGGAGCCAACCTTAGGACACGCGAAAAAAAAATCAGCTGTCCCATACAAAACTGCTGTACCTAACCGACTAAAATGTATGAGACAGCTGATTTTGTATTGCGTTTCCTGAGGTAGGCTCCATAGTGAATGTTGTTCAGTTTGATGGTCTGAGTTCACCGTTTCAGTATTTGCTACGCTGTCACTTACAACCTGTATAATTTGTGCGGAAAAAGTAGCAGGCTAACTCTAGTTAATTAATAAAAGAAAGTACATCATGTAAGTACATCATCTTAGTAAGTGGCGTGCCCTGGTCTCTGCCTACCCCACTGGGAAAGAGGCGTGACGTTATAGACAGATAGATAGATATTATAACGAAACTCTGTCCATTTTGACGACTCATACAGGGTCCTTCTTAATATGCTGTCAGTGTTTAGGGGGTGACCAGACCATCAAACTGAACAACTTTCTCTATTGAATCGACGTTGAGAAAAAAAATCAGCTGCATTTGGCTCGAGTAGGTTTGCAGTTTTGTATGAAACAGTTTTTTTTTTGCGATTTAGTTGTTGGTGCCATAAAGAAAGTGGTTCAATTTAACGGTCTGATCATCCCCTTAAAAAAGTGTCAACATATTAAGAAGGACCCTGGTGAAATTGATATCATTAGCATCCTTTTAAACTATGGGTCTACCCGAACGGACAGTGCGCATTCGAGAGAACGTAAGTGAGCAATTACTCGAGCTGCCTTGGACGCGCGCTGGTCTCGGCATTCGTTTAGTGGCGTATTTAAAAAACTTTTGTGTACCTACTTACCTACAATTTTGTTAAAATCTAAAATGTGCCAAAACAAACCCAAATGGGGTTTTTTGGTGTCATCATAATAGTGTCAATATAAGACAATGTATACTGAAATGTTAATAAATAAAATAAAATAAATAATCAAACTGAATAACTTTTAATATGGGAGCAAACCGATCGGAGCACAAAAAAAAAATCATATCTTCCATAGTAAACTACAGTGCAGTGCTGTGCCGACTCTACTCAAATATATCCAACAGCAGATTTTTTTTATGCTCCGATTGGTTTGCTCCCATAGTAAAAGTTGTTCAGTTCGATGGGTAGACTCTTAGTTTAAAAGGATGCTAATAATATCAATTTCACCCTGTATAATGGGCAGTGGGTAAAACACATACAACGAAATTGAAGCATGCAAGTTTACATCACGATTTTCTCCTTCACCGAAAAGTCAGTAGTGTTAAAAATTATATAACGTCTAACAAAATTAGCTGAAACTATTTTAAGGGTATGCTCAGACCATCAAAATGAACAACTTTCTCTATGGGACCAAAATCGAAATCTCGAAAAAAAAATCTGCTGCCACATACATTTGAGTCATGTTGTGTTTGCAGTTTTTTATGGGACATTACATTTTTTTTTCGCGATTTTGATATTGGTCCCATAGAGAAAGTTGTTCAGTTTTATGGTCTGAGCATACCCTTAAAATAGTTTCAGCTAATTTAGTTAGACCTTATATACTTAAATGCGTTATATTATAATTATTATGTTTGGTTTGGTATCAACATTTTTAAAGTTGTGTAAAAAAATAGTTCCTTAGAAAGCACGTCCCAAATTAATTTTTGCTGCGAATCAGATATTGACTCGACTGTGAAAGTTTGTTCAGTTTGATATGTGGGTTGATGGCATGAGGCGTACCTTAAAATTAAGGCTGCACCGAGCCTATTGTGCTGCGCCCAGTCGTATTTTTTTTATTTCTTAACAATTAAAAATATTTCCCAAAAACAAGAGTGTCACATTGTAGTCATTGCTCATTTTCAATTTATCGGGTCACTGTCGATTTGTTTTTATAATATCTGTTGTTATTATCTTTTAAACCGCCAAAAATACGATTGAGGGCAGCTCAATAGGCCCGGTAGCCTCTTAAGTAACTCATTTATTAAGTTTATACTGTTGCTTATCAGTGCCCACAACTTTGTACGTACGTTGTTAAAGGTCATACACACACCGCTAGTTGTTAACGTACCTATTGCATTGCGATTGTATGAAGCCTTGCCTCTGTGGTGTATTTACTCATGTGCCTTTAGTAACCTAATTCATACAAAACGATACTCGATATTGTTATTTTATTTAACGATCTATATAGGAAATGTTTAAAGAGCTATCAAATAATGTTTTAGTGCCTCTTTATACGAGTGAACTGTAGAGAGAAATCAGGGCCGTAGTTAGGTGTTTAGACTTTCCAATGAGGCCCTTTATGTATACATACCTATATACGTATCATCACACGATAAACATTTCAAAATCTAAATTCATCTTAATGTACCAAGCCAGTACCACAGTATAAGAAAGAGTATCTATTACTACACACACTACGGACACTCCCTTCTTCCCACCAACTTTTTACCTCACCCCCTCTATCGCCCTCTAATTACCCGGCAGTTACCTAGGAAGAAGACTTAAGGTTCATTTTCTTTGGTTTCGCATGTGCTGACGTCATTTTGTCAATTTAAATTTGTTGTATGCAGTGTCCGGGCTGTTCCTGTACATAGTTGAGGACGAAGAAATAGTCTACAACTACATAAACTGTCGACCTTTCAGAGTAGTCTGGATTGAAGGTTGTCTGGAAGAAAAATGCTTTTTAGAGATAAGACCGCCTGTTTTTGTACCTTTTGTATTTCCTGATTGTTTGCTCTCTGTATACTATGTTTCTTTTGGTGTAAAATAAAGTTTAATTGATTAACTGATTGAAAATATTTAACAGATGAGTTGGTTAGGACATTGAAGGCTGAATCGCCTGATTATCTGAAAAGAGAATTGATTCCGTGCTTCGGATGGTAGTAGTCGTTACATAAAAACCACCGTCATAAAAGTCACCGTCAGAGGCCGTAAGGGCTCTGCCCATAAGAAGAAAAAGAAGAATAAAAACAAACTTATCCCTTTTATATCAGAATGGAATTGTACGTATAAAATTGCACAATCATTAAGTACGAGTAAATGTAATTTTGAAGTGAGCAGTAAATAATAATTGAATGATGTATTCGGAGCATTATTTTAATATAGTCATTGCTGCAGTAAACTTTCCTGAATTACTTTTTCAGTAACCTGGAGAAATCCTTAACATGCAATAATATTTTAAACTCTTCCATGCTTTAATAATTAATATTTCGTTACTAAAATTATTACGTTACTTCAAATTTAAATAAACGTGATAGGTTTTTAATATAAATTTGTAAGCTTTTGAAACAGAGCGGTAGTTTGAAAACTGCTGGTACTATTTGGATATTCTGCTTATGCTATGGAATATCTACGATCTCAGAGAATAGGAAGAGCCTATACTTAACCTTTAAAATACTTTAAATTGAATATTATTTAAACCTTGAACTCTCATTGTTACATTAAAGCATGGTAGCGAGTGGTTGATAATTAGAGACTAAGATAAAACGTCGAGAGCGTCGTACAAGAGCGTCGGTGTCGCGTTGCGGAGAAGTATGGACACCCAATTATGGGGGTCCGGGTTCGAATCCGCACGGACAACATGCCATGTACCAATGAGTTTTTCTAACTTATGTACGTAATATCGACTGCTCACAAACGGTGAAGGAAAACATCGTGAGGAAACCTGCATGCGCTAAAGAAGTAATTCTGATGTGTATGTGAAGTCTACCAATCCGCATTGGGCACGCGTGGTGGACTAATGCCTATACACCCTCCCTGAGGGTAGGCCTGTGCCCTGCAGTGGGACGTTTATAGGTTGATGATGATGATGATGATAAAACGTAACTAACATTAGCTGTGGTAGCCTGTAAGTAGATGAACACAATGTTTGCCTAAATTTATGTAGTCTCTTGAGTTTGTAATATGGTTCTGAAAGTTTGCAATGAGTTTTAAATAAATAAATAAAATAACTAAACAATAAACCCGGTGAAAATTGACCTAACTTGTGATTTAGGCACCTATGACTATACTGAATACGTCTCTGGAAAATATATAATTTTATGAATTGTAAAATTCTTTAACAGTATTCTATAAAATGTTGGAATGTAACAATTGAAGAAAAATCGTTAATACATTTCTATTTCATTGTAATGAAATATTTCTGTATTAAAATGTTTGAACTGAATTTTGTAATGAAATAATTTGATATTTGAATACTGAGTGACCTACCTAAAAGTTTTTTATTGTTTGTTTTTAGGGATTCCTAACCAAAGGGTGCCAACGGGGCTTAATACATAGGCATACGCTGTCCGTCATTTCGTCCTTCCTAACTCTAAAGGGCGTATCTTTTGAACCGTAATAGCAAAATAAAATTTCAGCAGAATATGACTGATTTATTATTTTGGATTTGCAAACAAGAAATAAAATAAAATTAAGGTGGGGTTACAAGAAACGAGTTTTTTTCAAGATTATTGTTTTTGTTCTATCGTAAAAATTCAGCCATTTGTGTATCAGGCCGGTTTTTTTGGTAAGTACAGTGGTACGGAACCCTCGGTGCTCGTGTCCGACTAGCTCTTGGCCGGTTTTTAATCTATTCCTGAAACAAGTACAATATTTTTTTTAGTTTTGCCTAAGTAAAATTTTAGTTAGGTTGCAGTAGGAAAAGTATCAGTAATCAAAATTTCTCATACACAAACCCAATCTAATAATAACCGTGTAACTCTCAAAAACTGTATTTCTCATACCCAATTTTGTTATCTATCATTTCTATGTTTTTATACACCAAACAAGTTTAAAACCAAGCAGCTTATGTCGCATTTAGGAAACATTAAATGACATTGGTAGCGACACGCGACAATTTTGTCCCTGATTCTATTAGGTTTTTGAATAATGGCAGGACGTTTTGTTCTTTCTTCGTTTAGAAAATTCCTTAAGATTAATGTGAGATGGGCCTCTTTTGGGAAACTGCGTCAGACCTCCTGTCTTTTGACTCTAGGCCTACAAAAAATGCATCTTGTACGTCTTGCAGGCAATAATTTATGGTATACAAAAAACTTTGATGAAATTGCACATGAAAAGGATGAAACTTGGACCAAATTGTATCTGGAAAGAATGATACTCGGACCAAATTGCACCAGGACCAAATGATACTTGGACCAAATTTTATTCGGACAGAATGCAATTTGTTTTTTAACCGTGAACATTGGTACTTAGATTATCCTAGTCCCATTGAAAGTACCAGAATCTAGCCCTGATTTGTATTGCTATGACTGTCTTGACAAAAATATATTTGCCTCTTACCATGCCATGCCATGTCATAATCTGTTGTTATTTTAATTTTTCTGTTGGATGAATCTGTTTATTGTTTCTGTACCTTTTTTGTATTTTTGTGTGGGAATAAGGTCATTTTTTTTTATTATTTACGGCATAGCAAACAAACTCACTATCGACTGAGCTATCGAGCAATCAAAATAACACTTTTGGACGAAATAACACTTTGATATCTCGGTAGGTACTGAGAGCAACAATTTGACGAATTTTCTTTTTGACGAAACAAAGTTTTGACGAAATTTGTCACAATCTCACGAACTGTGGATCCAGACTATAGGCACAAAATAGGGGTAATAGTTAAGCCGTTGTTCCCGGCTACCATCATAAAAACCACGTCAGAAGCCGTAAGGCAGTCTGAAAAAACTCTGACACCAGGGCTCTGCCCACACGATAAGTAAGTAGTAGTAGAAAATAGGCATTAAATCTCTAAAAACCTGGATCAGGGGATGTATTACAAATACATAAATAATATTTATATTTACAGAATTCACCTCGAACACAGATTTTAAACTATTGTGGTTCCTAGCTATTAGAGAACCAAAAAACGTATTTTTAAAATCTTAGGCGTAAATTCTACAAAGGTTAAAGTGATCATTTTAAAATAAACAACAGTATTATAGGTCTCTGGTCATCTCATTTTAGTCTATCTAGCCGTTATATAATTTTATTCTACTAGCTACAAAATTTCATCAATCATCGACAGTATCTGTCGACGCATCCCTCTCTAACTCAACGATGTCCACAGCGTCAAACGTGTGACGTTATCGACAATGACATTTCCACATCACTTGTCGTCCACAGATTAAATAGCGGTTTTCTGCTACACAGGATATTGAGGTTAGGGTTGTCAGCAGTTCACTTTTTGTTCAGACTTTCAGGGTTGTCAGACAGAATCTTTATTACTAACAAATACTGTTCGCTCATTGCTTATAAATAAATCACTAAAAAACTAAAGAAATTATTGAAATTTACAGAATTTATGACTAAAACAGTCTTAATATTTTTTTAATTTATTTTCAAATATTTTTCTTTTAATCCAATTTAGCCATTTTGTTTGACTTTGTATTTTATAATTTTAATTGACTATACATATACGCACCAGGAGAGGTGCGTATATGTATAGTCAATTAAAATTATAAAATAGATAGATAGAGATCCCAGAAAACGGTCGTCGGCGCCCGGGTCGTCCTAGGAAGAGGTGGCGGGATGATCTGGATGCTTTTGACGACAAGTGGCCAGAGCTTGCCCAGAATAGAGATGGTTGGAAGATTAAAGGGGAGGCCTTTGCTCAGCAGTGGGATTTTCGTCACTAACATAGTTTTAAGTCGTTGTTACTAACACGATTATAATTTAAATCTAATCTAAACTATTATAAAACTGTAACAGGAAGTTTGTCTGTACATTGAAGATATTAACAAAAAAAAATTACTATATGGTTTTTAGGTATCCCTGATTCCATATCACCAATTTTTGGATTTCTTGTCTTTCTGTTTGTTTGTTTGTGTGTTTGTTTGTTTGAACGAACATCACGCAAAAACTACTGAACCGATTTTGATGAAACTTTTTTCGTTTGATAGCTTATTATCTGACTTAAAATCTGGTATATCATTTGTGCGGACAAAGTCGCGGGTTAACGCTCGTTATTTATAATTGTGTTTATAATATCTTGTTTATCCCTGTTTGTATCTTTTTATAGTTAAATTATTTATTTAAATAATTAAATAAGTTTTTCAAGTTTTATAACACAAACCCACCTATCGGGATTTACTTCACGGTCTGTCGCTTCCTCTATTATCTAGTTGTTTTGAACATACAACAAAATCGATTAGTACCTAGTCTATTCCAGTACTATTAACATTGTATAAAAAAGTCTGTATTCATTTTATTACAAACTTAACCATTTCTTCGTTAGTTTCTTTGCATACAGTACAAATTAAGGTAAGTAAGTCAGACTAAAAAAAAATGTAAATTGTTAACACAAATAATGTAGTACCTACGTAATAAAGTGCATCTTTTTGATGCTGGGCCTCTACCCGGACATTCGAACTTCGCAATTGCGTGAACGTTTTGTTCCAATGTCAACTCTATTACAACGAAGTTTGGACCGAAACGGTGGCGATATGTCGAAAATCGAAAGTCCGGACAGTCCGGAGTTTGGATGGAAAGTCTAGACCTTGGTATATTACTCAGCGAAAAAAGCGACACTGAAACAAAATTAGCTTCTCATAGTTGACAGGTAATTTGGCGGATCATAGCTTAGTTACTTTGATCGAAGGATCATAGTAGTAATTTATAGTACTTTGTGCGTAAAGTAAAGATTGTAGTTCTGACAGTCTACCATGAGTAGAAAACCGTACAACAAAAAGAGAGTTTCCCACACTGAAATCCCAGTGAAGCATGGACGCACTCCAAAAGTACGACGAAAATCTGTAAGGAATCTTAAGGACTAGCGTACACTAAAGCGAAGATAATTTTTACATAGTGTTGAGAGAAGCAGTGTTGTTATCAGTCATATCTGAAGTTGAAGTTCGTTTGAAGTCACAAAAGGTGACGGGATGTTTAAGGAAGTTCTATCCCTGAACCTGAAGTTTCTAGCCGCACGTTCTCTACAGCGAAACGCCTTCCGACACACGGCGCTAAAGTAAAAAAAAACATGTTACTGCAAACTAAGCCCTATAATTTTGACAAAATTACAGTCTGATTTGATTAGTACATAGTTTGAACGTGACGAGGGTACAAATAAATCTGACAAACATTTCATAAAACCATTTTAACGCATTACTATTAAGGACTCAGCTCGGATGTGGCTGGAGAATCAGGCTCTGTACCCGGACTTTCGATGTTCTGACTTGTGATGACTTTCACTGTTTCGGTCTGCACTTCATTGTAATAGAGTTGACATTGGATTGGATTGGTTCGAATGTGCGGGTAGAGGCCCAGAGTTTTGTTTTAAATAATCTGCTACACGCAGAACAATACCTACAATTGGCCAGTCGAATTGTACGTGTAGTTTTTAAATTAAATTAAAAATAAAACATTCTTTATTGTCAGACATATGATATATGATAATACAATATAATACAATACAATGTCAATACAAATTATAAGATATTACATTAAAATGCTCGTCAAAAATATAAAACTTGGCATAGATCTTTCGTATAATAGTAGTTTTATGTTGGTTTGGGATAGGTTGGACATTCAAGCTCAAGCCAAGAACCAATGAGGATGGCCGCCGACGGATACTTCATGGTGGATCATCATTATTAGCTGCAACTGACTTTAAGCCTCAACTAATTTTTATTACTAATATTTTCAATCACACGCCCAATTTACTGTATATATTTAGATTTACCAATGTTACACACAACTTTGGAGCAGAGCTACTTATTCGTGCCCTTCGCTGTGGAGACGGCGGGCCCGTTGGGTCATGAAGCAAAAACTTTTATGAGGGACCTGGGCAAACGTTTACGGGATGCGGGTAACGGTCCTCGTGCCGGGTCATACCTAGCCCAACGCATATCATTAGCGATTCAACGCGGAAATGCGGCCAGCATTATGGGAACCTTCGGGCCAGGTATGACCTGGGGCGGGCTTTTCGACTAAGTCGGATTAGTTAAATTTGTAGTTTAGAATGATTAGAATGGTTTAAGTTTAGGGTAAGTTTTATTTGTGCTTTTACTATTTTATTCCTTTAAATAAATACATGACAAATTATAAAAACGAACAAGAAATAAATTGTTTCGATTTAATAATTTATGAATATTCTCTCCACTTTGCACCTACCTCTCCACTTTAGTGAACGCCTAGCTTAGAATTATGGACGTATAGTTTGAGGAAAATCTGAGTGTAGACAAGCGTATGACAATGACATCCCCTACAGACTAATTGTCATGCTGCAATCCGGATCTATCTCCAGTCGGACGTGTAAGACGTGTTGTTAGCATGTCAGAAACTTCAACTCTGTAGGTAGTGCTAGAAGGTTGAAGATCAAACGAAACAAATCGAAGGTAACTGCCTCCGTAGTCTAATGGTTAAGAGCATTGGGCTCTCGACACAGAGGTCGTGGATTCGATTCCCACGGGGGACACCTAGTAATATGTCACTTTGTTCGTTTTTAACCAGTTGGTTAGGACATTGCAGGCTGAATCATCTGATTGTCTGAAAAGAAAAATGATTCCGTGCTTCCGATGGCACGTTGAGCCGTTAGTCCCGGCTACTATCTCTGTTGTTAGTAGTCGTTACATAAAAACCACGTCAGAGGCCGTAAGGTGGTTTGAAAAAACTCTGACACCAGGGCTCTGCCCACACGATAAGAGAGAGACAGGCAAAAGTTTGAAATTCAGCTTTGGATGAAGCTAGGAGAAAGACTCTAATCTGTCTAGAAACCTGCAACGAATCGAGTAGGAAAACTAAGTAGAGGGTTTAAATAAAGAAGTTTGGCGGACTGCCATGTAATTTGAGACGAGGTCCCGTACATGAATGAAACTTAGTAATAAGTGTAGAATTTTTTTTTCTTTTTTTTTTAACACTCTCAGGCACATACATTGTAATGGTCCCAAGCAAGCACTAATAGGCTGTTTATTATGGAAACTTTACAACAACGGCACAAACATATAAACATCCATGACCGAACCGGGATTCGAACCCAGGACCCTGGTTTGGCAGTCCGGCGTGGTAACCATTACACCAACCGGGTCGTCAAATAGAAGTGTAGAATAGAAATAAAACTAACAAAAAAATAAATTGGTTGTAACCTGTAGAAGTTGGGGGAAAGGTATTTCTCCTTATGTTATTTTTTGTAGGAAGTGTATGAAACTCATAACCTTTCTTAGTAGATATTCCACTCAATCTTCTACGAATTCATTGTGTTTATTTTAATGCAAATTTACGATAATATTATTATAACGGAAGAAAACGAAATCACGAACTATCAGTTCATCCAAGCCAAATACATTTCGTTACGACCACAAAATACCTCAGTGATAATATTCGACGAAAATAGCTGTCGTGGTTGCGTTTTGCTACTGCTTTTTGAGGATTGTTTAAATACGGAGGTTGATTTAAATACGGACTTCTGAGGATGGCGAAGTTTTTTTTTAAAAAATGCCTTAATTTTTTTTTTGTTTATAAACATTATGACTGACGTCCTGAAGAGCTTTTAGTTTTCGTAAAAAATGGCTGGGTCCAAATTTGCCAATCTTCTTTATACAAGAGAAATTTGTACGAGAAAAGGAAGTGAAATCCCAGCAAAAACATTTTCCTGTAAAATGTTGGCAAGACGAGACTATATATTATTGTGGCTCACACTGTCGAAAAGTTATCAGATCTCATGTAGAGCCAAGCTTCTATTCACCTTAGTCAAAATATGTGGCTTGGCCGTTTCGTTGCTATAAGAACTATTGTATAACAGAAAAGTTTAGTAATGAACAGGAAATTCTTGTAGTAACGAAACTGCGAAGCCACATAATTATTTTGACCAAGGTGTAGAGTTTGTGAAGAGAAGCTTGGCTCTACATGAGATCTGATAACTTTTTGACAGTGCGAGCCATTATGGTCTCGTCTTGGCAACATTTTACATGAAAATGTTTTTGGTGAAATTTCACTTCCCTTTTTTTTGTAAGTTGCTTATGACAATATTTATTTAATGTTTTTTTCCAAGTTTTAGAATTTTGTTGTGAAGCTTACATACCAAATTTCAGGTTTCTAGGACTTCAAGAAGTACCCTAAGAATTTTGATGATCATCTGTGTGTCAGTGACGAAATCGGGGTTTTTTAGATATGTCAATAAAAGCTATGCAATTAAAACTTCATATGTTTAAAAAATTCGCTATTAACATCATTATCCCGATATTTTTTTTTATCAATCAATCAATCAATCAATTATACTTTATCTTTTTTTTTTTTTTTAATAAACCCAAAAAAACTACGAAAAGCTTCGAGAAAAGGTAGGTAGCGCCTTCACGCTTCGCTTGGCTCGTCTTGGCGGAGGCACTACCGTGCCTTCAGATCCAACAAGGAGGATTCTAATAGCCCTTGTTAGTTCATACTATTTTTCCTCATCGAAGGTTTTTTTCGGAAATTCTCAATATATCACTAAGCCCTTATTCACACTAGCGGCCAAAATTAATCTAGCAACTTGTTTCGTATTTCACAATACACATCCACGTAATCGGAAACACAAAGAGCCGGAAATTTTGGCTGACGACGACGTTACTTGAATAATCTCTTTGTGTACACGCCAGTTTACGATTAATATGTGCTCTGCAAAGTTCGTGTAGCATAATAATTATTAACAGGTACTTGAAGGATATTATAGTTATCCAGGTTATCCTACTATAATATTATAAACGTGAAAGTATGTAAGTATGGATGAATGTTTGTTACTCTTTCACGTAAGAACTAATGAATAAATTTTAATGAAACTTTACATAGCTTATACATCAGAATAACACATAGGCTACAATTTTTAAAGATATTGTGTGAAGCGCAGACGAAGTCGCGGGCACCAGCTAGTAGCTTATAATGTTGACATTAGACTAGTGGAGCTCGAGACATCTCGTATGCGCAGACCTTGGAATACTACTACTGGTTTCATATACTGGTATATGAATGTCCTCTTGTAGCCCAGTCATTTTACGGAGTTTTGTTAGGCGGAGTAGGGAGTAATTATTAATTGGACTTTTAAACTGTAACCGGCACCATTCAATCAATCAATTATACTTTATTTGACACCAAAAAAACAGAGTATACAGAGAGCAAGCAATCAGGAAATACAAAAGGCACAAAAACAGGCGGTCTTATCGCTAATTATTTTTCAGCAATGAAATAGGCATTGAAATTCAAAAAATGAGGTATTTATTAGAAAATACGAATGTATTTTTCAAAACCTTCTAAGTAAACAAAAATATTTACACCATGTTTGAAGTATGTATAATGGTAAAGCCTTAATTATGTGCAAAAAAAATTTACATCAGGTTTTTTATAACGAGATAATAGCTAAATTTTAAACTTGGACCTGTTGCTGACAGGATTTTTTTTTTAATTTTGGTACATTTTTAAGCTCAAATTGGCTCTTAAATACTATACCGAAAAAAAAAACAATTATTAATTAGTCCCGGCTCAAACCGTAAAATGATTGGGCTATTGTACCTCTAGTATAGTATAAAGAAAACATATCAAAAATTTTAGTACTCACTTCCTCACCGCAAGCATTGTCAACAACGTACAGCTAAGGTTGAACAAATCAAATTGCAACTTTGTATTATAATAGATGGTTTTTTATGAGGATGATCAGACCATCAAACTTAACAACTTTCTCTTTGGGATGTTGAAATCGCGAAAATGTTCCGATACAAAACTCCAATCTTACTCGACCCAAGTATATGGGAAAGCATTATTTTACTCGCGTTTTCGATGTTGGTCCCATATAGAGAAAGTTGTTCAGCTTATCTTATCTTAGCTATGGTCTGATCATCCTGTTAAAAAACCGTCAGCATATTAAGTTGGAAACCCTGTATAACGCCAGCATAGCCAGTGTTGACAATGCCCCATAATTATGATATTTTCTTTGCAGTGCAATGTTTTAGAAACATCGTAACACATACAATTTGAATTTATAGTTTTCGTGCCAGCCGCTTTTGAGACTGGAGGCCCTTGGGGGGTCGATGCCAAGGACTTAGTTAGGGAGATGTGGGGCATGTGGATTTTATCTTGTGTGCTGCCATTGATGAAGCTTGTAGCGGATATAGATATATGTGATTAATATTTGACGAAGCCTGCGTTGCGGGTTCGATTATTTTTTGGTATATTGTGCTTTTAATTTGAATAAATATTTATGGTTATATTAAAAGCCTTAACCCAATATTTAAGTTGCTGATTGATTTTAGAGTAATTTATCTCCCATATGCTGTTGTAATTAGTGGTTTTCGTTAAAGGGATGTATGCACTGTATAGTGTAGTTTGGATATAATTTAAAGTTTTTAGTAAAAATATAATAAGTTATCCGGTGCGTCACCAGGACGCCATGATCATGCTGGTAGCGTTTCCCCTTTGAGCAGCCAAGCTAATTTGTTAACTAAGGAACCTGCCAGCTCTACGGTCGCCAATGGCACAGATTATATCGTAACAGATACATCACATCCTTAGAAAATGATGAATTCTCAAGCTTTAATTACCTTCTGCCAGGCGCAAAAATAGTGCGTCCAAGATAGCTTAGTGATTTTGACAGATCGTTTTAGAGAGATTATTTTACTTTCTGAAAATGTTGGAGCTGGTGCCCGCGACTTCGTCTGCGCTTCGTCTAGATAATTCACACAATATCTTTATAAATTGTAGCCTATGTGTTATTGTGATGTATCTAGACTATTATAAAACTGTAGCAGAAAGTTTGTCTGTACATTGAAGATATTAACAAAAAAAAAAGTTACGATATGGTTTTTAGGTGTCCCTGATTCCATTTCACCAATTTTTGGATTTTTTGTCTGTCTGTTTGTTTGTTTGTGTGTTTGTTTGAGTGTTTGTTTGTTTGAACGAGCATCATGCAAAAACTACTGAACCGATTTTGATGAAACTTTTTTTGTTTGATAGCTTATTATCTGACTTAAAATCTGGTATATAATTTGTGCGGACAAAGTCGCGGGTTAACGCTCGTAAGCTATATTATTGTAAAGTTTCATTAAAATCCATTCTGTAGTTTTTACGTGAAAGAGTAACAAACATCCATCCATACTTACAAACTTTCGCGTTTATAATTGTTCTTGTTGTGTTTAGTGTACTTATTAAATACAGCTTTGATGACTCAAACAGATTTAAAAGGTAAAATGAAATCTCTAAAACCACCTGCAAAAATCATCAAGCTATCTTGGGCTGGCCACAGCGTTGTTATTGCTTCGTACAGCGCGCGACGTATGCTACGTTGCCGTCGAGTGGCAGAAATCAAGCAAACGCATCTCTTGGTAGCTACGGCCGAATGAGACGGAGGAGTGCCGGTGGTGTCGTTACAGACGCACAGAAAGCTCTTTAATGAGTTTTTTGGCACCAGGATTTCATCGTTTCAAAATCTACTGTAGGCCTTGCGTGCCACCCCCGAGAAAACGATAAAAATCGAGATATGCCTCAAGCATTATTATTTTACGTAGGCCAAAAAGAGCGCGCATGACGTTTTTCAAGTTTAAACGCTTTGTCGTGGGTGGCATGCTAGCCGTGCTGGTACATAAAACTCCCGGTAAAGCTTGCTTTATTCTTACTCCTACGTTGAAAACAGCCCTGTCTTTTTAGCTTCACCGTAGTATAAAAACCCAACCACCAAACAATAAAACTTAAAAATAGAAACCCCCTTTCCATTTGAAGAAGCCTCGATTCTGGTTCAACGGCCAATTATCTCTGCTCTGACAGTCAGGGAAAGAAAATAATTCTGTTTCCCGCTCTTTTGGTCACAGCTGTTGAAAATACGGTTGATCTGCTTCTGTCATTTCTACTCTCTTTGAGTTTCTGTTAAGGGGGCAAGTCGGTCGATCGTGAAAGATTATCGTTTGATTTGAAAAGATGTGAGCAGTGGTTGGTTTCTGAGAAAGTAAAAATAACTTATAATGTTTTTTTATTATAAGTGAGATTTAAATATATACTTCATTCCCAATAAGGACGTTTCTGGCCAATTCTGATTACCAAATGTAATATATTTATTAGAAAGATAAGAATACCATCCGAAATATCTTGGACGGTACAAAAGCAGTTCTAAGATTAAGTTTGATAAGCAATAAAGATAAATTAAACTGACTTTAGTTTAATTTATCTTTATTGCTTATCAAACAGCAAATTACTTAATTTCTAATACAACTACATTTAAATTTCACAGCGCCAATTACATGGTACCATGTTTAAAAAAATGTTTAAGGTACAAAGGACAAAAGGTAAAAAATATGATAATTTGGACGTCCACTGCTGGACATAGGCCTCCCCCAAGGATCGCCATAACGACCGGTCCTGCGCTACCCTCATCCAACGGATTCCCGCTGCCTTCACTAGATCGTTGATCCACCGTGTGCGGCAATGGAGTATAGATTAAAATAATACTTAATACTTTTCTTTTATAACCATTTAAATACTTTAGATTGGTCATTCCGTACTTAAAGCCATACCAAACTAAGTTTTTTTAAGCAAGCATTCAAATGTACGAGTAAATTTATGAAATTTCAGAAACTGCATTCTAATCCGTACCACAGTATCAGAAAGAGTATCTAGTATTACATTCAGTACGGATTATAAAGTTATTATCATAGACTTACTATCTCTATGGTTATTATACCTTACGGAATAGAGGAACTGACAGCTGAGAGAGCGAGAAGTACCTAGCGGCACCACTGTACAATAGAAAGAGATACGTGACGCGAGGCAATAGAACCGTTTTTGGGGATCTTATCGCAGGGTAAAATTTCGGTTTCTGTGAATAATTGTGAATCGAAAGTGAAATCGTAGATAATTTTGTGAAATATACTAACACTATTTCATTAAATAATCCGCGATTTCACGTTTGACTCCATATTATAGACAGTGCTCGAATTTTTGCCTGCCGATAATCTCCTGAAAACCTCCAAAAACGGTTCCATTTGACAACTCAAGTCAGTTCCTCTATTACAGTAAGGTATAATACAGTGCCACCAACTTATCTGTAGAATGGCCAAAGCGGAACTACTTTTGAAAACGTTATTTTGTTGCTGTCAGTCGATGTAGTCTGTGCTGTTCAATCGAGTTCTTGTTTTTCTAAATATTTCTGAGTATTTTTTGTGAAAATCATGCCGAAAGTTGTGTACGAGAAATTGTTCTCAAAATGAAATCATTATTTGATACAGAAAGTGGCGCCATCGCTCATTCTACAGATAAGTTGGTGATACTGTAACTTTATGGAACGGACGCTCCTTTTTCCTGTCCCCCACAATTTATCACCCCCGCTTGGTAGGAAGCTTGGCGGAAAATGTAGGCAATGGCGTTTCGCTCGCACTCACTCAGTATCGAACATACTTACTTCTTCTTGTATTTTTTTCCCATTTGTATGAAATGAGAGCTAAGCGTCCAAGGTGTTTCGATACGTTCCTTACTAAGAAAGGTTTACCGTAAGTGAATTTTGGATAAAAACCAAAGTGAAGCATTTTCCAGGCAAATGCTCCGACTCTCCCCTTAAGCTTCGGTCACACTGGTATTTCAACGCCAGGATTTTCAGTGTTTTAGTTTTCACATGATCACTTTGTCAAAGGGCTTTTTATCAAAAGAGTGTGGACGTCATTAGGATGCCTGTCCACTGGCGGCGGTAAGTGAGCAAAATGTTTCAAATTTAACCCTTAACTACCTACCTCCTATTTCAGTCACATAACTACCTACCTGGAGTATCTCAGACTCCTGACATTAAAAATCTCTAAAAAATAATTTGGGCTTTAAAAGTTAAAAGTAAAATGCATTGTATAATCATTATGTTTTTTATTACCGTACGAAATAAAGAAACATGCAAAATCAACAACATTTATGAAATAAACTAAAATCAGCTCGAACATTGAAAAAAAACTTAAAATTTACCTCTTACATAGAATGAGATCCATTATAAAAAAAATTACGGATATTAGGAACTTTTTATCATTGGTATATTAAATTTTAATAATCAACAAAGAAAAATAAGAAAAAATAAAATAAAAAAATAAACATTTAAAAAAAAATTGCAAGCCTCAGACTTCACAATTTTTCTCGGCAAATTCCGCACATCATTCGTGAGCACTCTAGGCATATAGGCTTTTTGCATAGGACACAATAAGTACTGGGTCTTGCGTTTCTTTTTGGGATCGCATTGAGAGCAGTACTTGCAGATTGAAATTTGTCTCTGGCTCACCCTCTATTTCTGAATCCGAACCAGATTGTTCACCCAGTACATAATCTTCGCTAATATTTATATCTTCGTCACTACATACTAAATCTAATGACTCTTCTTGATCAAGCTCTTCCTCTAACCAACGCTCAATAATAGCGTCGTTATATGCCATATTTCACTGAAACAATAAAAAAATAAATGAAGTAAAAAATTACATAATTACCTACCTGGAGTCTCTCAGACTCCGAAAAAGATTTTATACTCACCAAAATTCAAGTCCGCGCACGTTTAACCGCGTCGAGCGCAGGAGCGACACTGCCAGTAGAGGGGGGAAGGTACAGAGGCGCATGGCAACCAAAAAAAAAGTGTCATCGGAGTCTGCCAGACTCCAGTCAGGTAGTTAAGGGTTAAAGTTTTGAGCATTTTTACCCGACTGCGCCATAAGGAGGGTTATGTTTTTCGAGCGTATGTACACACGAGCACATCAAGCTATACAAAACCAAAATAAGCTGGCCGCGTGTAGGTCGAGTAACGTTTAGCGTCGCGCAGCCAACTTATGTTGGTTAAAAATTGTTGGGTTGTTGGGAGTTGGGTAAAATATTTTTTGTTGTAATAAAATATAATATGAGTATCAAATGAAAGCTATACATATATTAATATTATAGTACTTATAATTATGACACAAGATTAAAAGTATGAAAAAAAACTAAATTATTAAGAAAAACTAGAAACCCGACTGCAACAAAACTATTAACTGAAAAGAGAAAAACAAGCTCTGTAATCAATCACTAATCAGCTATAACAACTTTGTATGAGCAAATGTAACTTGAATGTTATTACGTAGGTATTGCAGGCGGGGACAAACCAATAATAGGTAGAAATGTTTTATAATTTTTCTTTGTCTCCTTTTGCGATACCTACCTACCTAATAACATTTAAATTATATTTGCCCAAACAAAGCTGATTAGTGATTAAAAAGCTTGTTTTTCTCTTTTCAGTTAATAATTTTTTCATGCAGTCGTTTTTTTTGTTTTTCTTAATAATTTAGTTTATTAATCTTCATAACTTAACGCTCCTGTTGTTTCCTCCGTATTCAAGTATAAATAACTCATTCTTTCTGCATCATTACAATAAGTAAACTAAGTCTATGGACTGGACCTTTCACGGTTGGCAACACAGAGAATTGTGTTTTCCTCCTCTTAAGATATTTGAGGGTTAAACTTAAGCCTCGTAAGGTTCTATGTAGACGAAAGACAATCTGTAGAAAATATTGTATTGCTGTATATCGAACTTTGATTTGAATCCGAACGGACGATATGCCATGTACTTATGAGTTTTTCTTACGTACGTACATTATTCCTCCTGCTCTCAAACTGTGAAGGAAAACATCGTGAGGAAACCTACATACGATGACATATGACGTATGTGAAATCTACCAATCCACGTTCGGCACGTGTGGTGAACTGACGCCCTGAGGATAGGCCTGTACCCTGCAGTGGGACGTATACATGGTGAAATTAATATCATTAGCATCCTTTTAAACTAAGAGTCTACCCATCAGACTGAACAACTTTAAGTAGGGGAGCAAACCGATCGGAGAAAAAAAAATCAGCTGTTCCGTACTATACTGCACCCGCCACTGCTGCCTTCTCGACTCAAATGTTTGCAAAAGCAGATTTTTTTGCTCCTATTGGTTTGCTTCCATAGTAAAAGTTGTTCAGTTTGATTTTTTTTATATCTTTATTTAAGGAGCTTGGTCTTTTAGTTGTTCAGTTTGATGGGTAGACTCTTAGTTTGAAAGGATCGTAATGATATCAATTTCACCCTGTATAGGCTGTTGATGATGAATTTTCACGCGAACGCCTTCGGGTACAGGCCTTTTCTCATGAAAATTGGAAGTAATTTAGTAGATAGATAGATGGATAACTCATAGCAGTGAACTTGTTTTCAGATTCATCTTGAACTGACTTGACTTGGCTAAACAAATAGGAACCAATTAGCTCAATGTGCATGCCTAAGTGTAGACTCTCTAGTGATGAAAACAATACGGTCACCCATCCAGGAATTTATCTGATCGGGCATTGCATTATCTTCGGTGATTGCAATAATACTGAAAGTATATTCAGCAGAATGCGGTGAAGGAAACATTACAGGTAGGTACTGCTCCGCTTTCGCTTCTTGTACCCACAAAAAATACTGCAAAAGAAGCCTAATTCGTTGAACAGCCCGTACACCCAAGAAAAGAAATGCAGTGCTCTATTTTAAGGTGGTTTCAGTCCATACACACGTTTGACGCACAATACGCGTAGATGGAATTAATAAAAGTAATATTTTATAAATGGAAAAGTAATTTAGAAAATCAAGTTGCCGCGTCACAAATAACATTTGCAATTTATAATATAATTACGAAGATATAAAGCTTTTAAAATTTTGTATGAAAAATTTCAAAGCTTTATATCTTCGTAATTATTTTATAAATTGCAAATGTTATTTGTAACGCGTCAACTAGATTTTTTGAACAATTTTTCCATATATACAAAGTTACTCATATTAATACCGTCTTCGCGTATTGTGCGTCAAAGTTTTGTATAAAATTGCCCCCTCTGCAACCACCTTAACTGAATAATTGCCAAAATCATGATTGCGATTTTTTAGTCGTTCTCTATTATTATCCTAATACGATTTAAGACTATTATGGTCCGATAGACCGTGAAAACGTGGCCGAGTTGGCTCCAAACAAACATTGTACTTGCCAACGTCACGGTTCAATTCTCGGAAAAGGAGAAGCAAAATGTATGTATTGGTTTTTTTGGGATACTTGTTTCAGAATGTTGGTATTGTCAGATAAAGTAGGTAAACATGTGGTCCCAACATTAAATTAATATTTCGAAATTCTGAGAAATTTCAGAGAGCATACCGCACTATGGTTACCATGGTGAGACACTGGAAGGAAAATTGTTTGTCCAAATAAATTGCGTAAAGAGAAAGTTAAGTAATCGGTCTTTTTATGGATATAGGACCACAGTTTAGCACCACTGTAACTCCTGTAAACTATGATCAACGACGGTAGCTCATAATGTTAGAAGTCCAGCGAGTCTGGGAATGACACTAATCTATCTTGGGACTCGTAATTAATGAGGAATTTGAAAAATAAGAAACCGGACTTATGACATTAGGGATGAACCTCGACAAACGACATTGCAATAAAGTTGTAACCCAAGCAGCACGTAAGTTGTAATGTAAGTGGCAATTTCCGTTATTCAGCTACTGTACAGCTAAACTATATAACTTACGTGTTGCTTGGGCAGAGAAGCTGGAATTGATGTGAAAACGATAGCTTCCGTCGTATGTATCAATTCATCGCTGAATTATGATACTTTGGCTGAAATAAACTATGAATAAGTACCTTTATAAGTACCATTTGTATGTAGGTTAAAGCCTTCTCAATCTATCCTTATCATTGTATTGATGTGGATAGAAGCAAGGTGCTCCCTGCGGATAAAGGCTTGTATATAAAATTTGTACATAAGAGAAGAGAATACAGTTTCTAAACAGTTTTTGTTTAGAGTCTGATCCAACATGGAATTGAACCGTCACCCTCTACAAGACAGATGTTACTAGACAGTAAATCACTATAGTATCTTTCAATTTCAGCTTTTATCCACCCACGGCAGGACAAAAGCCTCATCCCTAGTATGTATTTGCCAGTGTTTTGCCAGTCTCATCCAATTCTTTCCAGCTGCCTTCAAAATATCATCAGCCCACCTGGTGGACGACCCACTCCTCTCTTGCCTGATCGCGGCCATCGATCAAGGCTTTGCTCCATCTGCCGTCTGTTCTTCTACCCACGTGTTCTGCCTACCGCCTCTTTAATCGAGCAATTTAATCTCCAACGTCCTGAACCTTAGTTCGACGTCATATCTCGAAATTTCTTCACGGCGTTAATAGTACCAAAGTACTGTAAACAACCATGGTCTTTTTACGGCTTTGGTATCGTCAAAGTAAATGAATTTTCCCAATTTATTTAAACACCCTTTTGCTAACAAAAACTGTTCTCCCCCAAACAGAAAGTAGACGACATGTGACAAATCTAGCAGAAAATGACGCGATAGCTGCGTTATTGTGCTAACGTTATGTTGTTTACGACGCTTCAACCGACCGTGAACAATGAGGTTCACTTCACCTTGTTCAAACGAAAATGTCGATCTGTTTTTTTACGCTGTTGTTTTATTTTAAGACATGATTACGTTTTATAGAATAGGGTTTTCGGGGCCGAAATGTTGTTAAAGGTTTTTAAATTATTAGGATTTGTCGATGGAAATACTGGTTCCTAATAGTGGATGGAAAGGCTTACGATGATGTTGGATTACCTCAAGTTCGTGGAGCACGCGAATGACCGCGAGGTCGTAGGTCGTACTAAGCGACAGCTTTGTTTTCCTGTTAATTTTTATTTCGGGGCTTTTATCATTTATGACATACCAGCCTCATCCTAGCCACCTTCGAGTCGGGGATGGCTAAGACATAATGGTACGCACCCACATGCCTTGCTGAATGTTGTATGTAGTTTCAAAGTTGTTTCTTTTTTTCTCATATCGCTCTATCAACAGATGGTCCGTCATCGTAATCTAATTTTCCGGATGCCTCGCAGAACCGACTGCTTTTTGACCTCCGCAACTACACGCAGAAATGGTTCCACCATTATCACATTCCAGACTAATAGCCCAAGGGACAAGAATTATTATATTAATAAATCTTGCCCAGATACCGAATTCAGTCATCCAAAATAATATTCCTGTGAAATTAGAGTGGATTACTTTTAATAGGAGATGACGGATCGCTTCATTTGTCGTCCCGTTTTAAGGCTTTATTGCGAAGGCAGTAAGGTCCTACGGTAATTGAAACTATTTTAGGATGAAAAGAATTTTTGTGGTAAGTAAAATATAAAAACATTATGCCCTAGGGGTTTTCGAGGAAGAAAGCATATTATTATCATTGTAAGAAAGTAACTTATTTTTTCCTACAGTATTTTATGATTTATGAGGTATTTACCTCTTCGTTAAATTTCATCGAAATTATTTTTGGGTAGTCTATAAATAAATACGTAACAGACAGAGATTGAGAAACACGTCTTTAGATATTAAATATAGTATATTTTGGGTGTGTGATGTCTGACTTCCAATAGCACCAACCCAGACAGGATGTCGTAAGAGATGACGAAAATTTCTTTCACTTCCGACTCTTTTGTATTTAGATTGCAGAAATGATCAATTAATATGTTGAACTTCCTCGGATGGACTTTTCCAAGTGATGTTCTGAACGTTTAGCCTAGGTATCCTGGGCAATAATCAAGTATCTAATGCTCATTGCCAAATCTTTTGCAAGTTTTAAACCTGCAATTTATCGCAGACTTTTTCTCAAGGCCAAAGTGATCAAATCGCCAATTAGCCAATTCGCAGTTGTAAATGTAGATCGCACGATCGCAAACCCGGTCTCAGCCAGCCAGGAGCACATGGTCTTATTCATCCCTTTGCGATTTGGCCTTGATCGTTAGCCTGTGGTAAACTGCAGGTCTAAACGATTCTTTACACGGTGGTGGCAAGTCCAACTGTATAAAACTAACCAGACCGACTCTCACTACTCAATCGGCCGCGTAGTTCCAGCAACGACCAATACCCTCCGCTTAGGGGAGCCCTTGAGAAGGTTGCTTAAGTTCATTCACTGGTTCGGTTGACCTACCAGGGCGCTTCGCTGTCACTGATGTGATCCCCTCATAGTTCGCAGTAATAAGCAGTTGCTGCTCTCTGAGCAATACTGTATTTTGTTAGTTGCGGGAAAAAAAAGTCTATGAAAGTCAGAAAAGATTTGCGGCCACAACGGAATATATCCACTGATAAGTTCAAAGGACGTATGGGGCAAACACAATTTCTGAATACTGATATTCTCTAAGGAAAACCGCGAACCCTCACAATGGTAATTTGGAATTTTATAAGAATTGACATGACACAAAATGTAGTAGACTCCCGTGAGTATGTTCTTCTGAATGTTAATGTAGGAGGTCATTGCACCCTCGGAATTCCCAAAGCTTTCAATCTGGTATTCTAGATGTAGATTTATGCAAAAAATCTGTTCATTTACTTACATATATGTTATTTATTCGGCATGTAATTTATGAGAGTATTGTCTAGTCGGGCTGAAGTTATAAAATTGCATATTAATTTCATGAATCGGATTGGGAATAGTATTTTACGTAAATGAGAAAAGGGGTTTGAAGATTAAGTGGCCTATGGTTTTTCTGGTCATCTTGAATTTTCACAAAAGTTCTGTCATAGTTTGAAGTCTTACTATCGATACATATACGACGGTAGTACATTATAGTAGGTTTATAAACATATAGTCCTCCAAGCCGTGTTCGGCTATGGCGACTTCGACAGCAAAAATAAATAATTAGATATTTTCAATAACATTAAGGCGGTTGCAGAGGGGTCAATTTCATACAAAACTTTGACGCACAATACGCGTAGACGGTATTAATATAAGTAACTTTTAATATATGGAAAAATAGTTTGGAAAATCTAGTTGCCGCGTAACAAAAAAAATTTGCAATTTATAAAATAATTACGAAGATATAAAGCTTTGAAATTTTTCATACAAAATTTTAATAGCTTTATATCTTCGTAATTATATTATAAAATGCAAATGTTATTTGTTACGCGGCAACTAGATTTTCTAAACTATTTTTCCATATATAAAATATTACTTTTATTAATTCCGTCTACGCATATTGTGCGTCAAACGTTTGTATGGACTGAAACCAGCCGTGGTGGTCCAGTGGCGAATAACTTTGCCTGCCGTGCACGAGGCGATGGTTCGATCTCTGTCCAGACTGACTCGTACCAATGATGTTTAGGGAATTTGTGTGGCTTTTCGGTGAAAGAAAACATCGTGAGGAAACCTGTATGCTTCAATTTCATGTATTGTACCTACTGTCCATTACAAGTGGCGACGGGCTCACTCCCCGTCACACTGGACAGAGTTTCGGTACTACTAGTGAAACGTGGATGTTCTGAAGTTTCAGAATATCTCTGACTCGGGGAATATAGTCGTGAGCATATGCTATGCTATGCTAAGCTTAAATAAAAAAAATAAAGAAAATTATAGTACTCTGTGCCTATACATTATTCCATATAAAGTCGAAAATATTTTCTGATTCCTATTTAGCTTTCTGACCAATTCTGATTAGTAAATATAATTTATTTATCAGAAAGATATAGTATCCGACATTTTTGTTGGAAGTTACTATAAACCTTCTCAGAATAAGTAAAATTCAGGGCCTAACTTTGGATAAGATCTTGTTAATTTATCTGAAAGCTTGATATTTGTTTGAAAAACATATCAATCGATTTGTCAAATAAGGTATCAATAACCTATTCAGAAGTGGTGAAATAGGCCTTAAGTGTTTTAAATCTCTGTTTTTATTCTTAAAAATAGCCTTAAAATTTCGTTGTTATTTGGAATGGAGTATTTGTAGGTGATCAAAAATATAATAGGTAATTTTGTCGTAACATCGCCGGTTATATGATTTTTTGGACCTACATGATTAAATATGTTGAAACGTGGGTATCACCGGAGATTCTGCGATCTCAACACACCTCTTTAAATAAAGCATCAGTGATAAGATATTGTATAGGTAAGATTAAGGACTCATTTTAAAGTTGAGTGTAATGTTTTTTGCCAACAAACTGTTCTGCAGTTTGGCGAAAATTAAAGCAATTTGTACCTTTTGTAAAAATGAAAACTTAAAATAAACTAAAAAAAAAAAAATACGCACCTTCAATTTTTTTTTAATATAGGCCAATCATTTTTAATTTTTTCGATACCCCATTGGGTTTTCGAGATACTGACCGAAACCGGGCTAAAAACGACCGCATTATAAAATTTTTTTCGGTTAAATTTTTTTTTCCTAATTTTTGCCTTCTGTAGCCCTCTTTGAGACTTAGTCCAATCAGCCACGTATTCTAAAAACCCACGCCACCTGGGCGATGTCGCACATTCGCTAAAAATCGGGCCCATAACGAAGCGACAAAAAAAATTCAATCTTAGAACCATCACCATCTTATTAATTAAGACTTAACTTAAGCTGTAGTTAAGTATTCCCTAATACAGTTTGCTAGAAGTAACATTTTTCCACTAAACCAAATCCTACCAAAAGACCGTAATACTTAAGCCACTGACAAGTCCACCAGAAGCTTATAAAACGTGAAAAACGTAAGATAGTTTCCTAAAGTTGAGTTCAAAAATTTTGTGTTAGCCAAGGAAGTGCAATTTGTCATAGTCAAGGGAATCCGACGTTTTAAACCATTGCTTGAGATAAAGTAGGGTAGGATATGCTATTGCAGCGTGCTAACTCCATCCTAGTCGGGACATACTTTAAAAAAATAGATATATATAAATGTTACTAAGTACAATTGCGTGATAATATTTATAATTTGTAAATTAAAAATTATTTATTATCAATTTTTTTTTCTTCTTTTTTATTCTAATTAAAAACAACATAAGCCAAAAATAATAAAATCCGCAACGCAGGCCTCGTCAAACTTTAATCATATACATCTATATATCTGCCACAAGCTTGATAAAAAAAAAGTAAATAATCTAAACTATTATAAAACTGTAACAGGATGTTTGTCTGTACATTGAAGATATTAACAAAAAAAAAGTTACGATATGGTTTTTAGGTATCCCTGATTCCATATCAAAAATTTTTGGATTTTTTGTCTGTCTGTTTGTTTGTGTGTTAGCATCACGCAAAAACTACTGAACCGATTTTGATGAAACTTTTTTTGTTTGATAGCTTATAATCTGACTTAAAATCTGGTATATAATTTGTGCGGACAAGGTCGCGGGTCAAGAGCGTCGGTGGCGCGTTGCGGAGAGGTATGGACACCCAATTATGGGGGTCCGGGTTCGAATCCGCACGGACAACATGCTATGTACCAATGAGTTTTTCTAACTTATGTACGTAATACCGATTGCTCTCAAACGGTGAAGGAAAACATCGTGAGGAAACCTGCGTACGCTGAAGAAGAAATTCTGATGCATATGTGTAGTCTACCAATCCGCATTGGGCACGCGTGGTGGACTAATGCCCATACACCCTCCCTGAGGGTAGGCCTGTGCCCTGCAGTGGGACGTTTATAGGATGATGATGAAGGTCACGGGTTAACGCTCGTAATTTATAAATTAATGGACTTTTGCTAGCGACTAGCACTGAATGTCTGTCAATGTCAAGTTGTCAAGTAGTGTAGTTTAGAAGTGTACCCACTGTCCATTATAAGTGGCGACGGGCTCGCTCCCCGTCACACTGGACAGACTTTCGGTATTACCAGTGAAACATGGATGTTCTGAAGTTTCCGAATATTGGGGAATATAGTCGTGTCAAGTAGTTTGCTGAATTATCTACTCCAGTCTCAAGGATTGTTTTTGAGGAATAACATAGCTGAGAAGACATGACAGAGCTACTTTTCTCGTGCAAGCTCAAACGCTATCTAGGGCGTAAGGGTAAATGTGCATTACTTTAAGAGGATATGTGAAAAAAATAGGATTTTTCAAAGCGTCATATATCATGAAGTACTTACAGTAGGAGTATGATTTACGGATATGTGTAAATTGAACATATAATTGAAGTTTTGATTAAAGCCAAGACACGATTAAGACGCATTTTCTCGATAGAAAAACAAGCCAAATTAGCCTCCGTCTTTATCGATAAACGCTTGGAATGGTGAAAATGGTGAATAATAGAAACACGAGACTTGATTTAAAAAAAAGATATATTACAATATTGATTACGATACAAATTTTGATTAGAGCAGAATTGAACTTACATAAATAGTACAATCACAATTAAACAAAGTTTGTTTTACGCTTGCGTCGTTTCAGTCGCGAGCGCCGCCCCATCTCTTTCTCGCGCATCAGGCAGTCATATAAACTATCACACGCCCATTTCGCTTCAATTATTTTTCGACATAGGCACTTAAGGGGTGACTGTAGGTACCCATACCCATAGGAAGTTAACAGTTTTTTATTTTATTTTCCATACTCAATGCGCTCAGCGGATCAGACGTTTGTATGAAAAGAAGATTATTTTTGCGAATTTCTCTTATACAGGGTGAAAATGATATCATTAGCATCCTTTTAAACTAAGAGTCTACCCATCAAACTGAACAACTTTCACTATGGGAGCAAACCGATTGGAGCAAAATAATCAACTGTTCCATACTAAACTGCAATGCCTAATCGACTCAAATGTATTCAACAGCTGATTATTTTTTTGCACCGATCTGTTTGCTCCCATAGTAAAAGTTGTTCAGTTTGGTGGGTAGACTCTTAGTTTAAAAGGATGCTAATGATATCAATTTCACCCTGTATAAGAGAAATTTGCAAAAATAATCTTCTTTTCATACAAACGTCTGATCCGCTGAGCGCATTGAGTATGGAAAATAATATAAAAAACTGTTAACTTCCTATGGGTATGGGTACCTACAGTCACCCCTTAAGTGCCTATGTCGAAAGATACAGATGGTAATTGTTCGGGATTGTATAATAAGTATTTTATTCCTAGCTACAATCATTTTCAGTAATACATACTTAAAGCAATTCTTCAAACTAAGTTTTCTTCGTAAATCAAAAGCGCATCCATTGCTTTCTCATATCCTTGATTTAAGCCGTTTCCAAAGTTGAATTTCAAAAAGACACTCGCGGTTTTGTGTTAGCCAATTTTGAAGAGTAATGTACTCTATAATTCAGCTCGTGGAAGTTCGTAGTGGTGGTCAGTTTACAGCGTTTCTAAAATATATTTTAGCATAATTATGGAAATAATACACAGGGTAATAAAACTCTAGAGTAATATATAAGGGGTGGTTTAGATAATAACATTCAACAACTTTCACTTTGGAGATAAGAAAAGATAAAAAAAAATTTGCTGTTGCCAAAAAATATCGACCTGACAGCTAATTTTTCCAAACTGTAACGCCATCCTTCCAGTGTTTTAGGGTTCCGTACCCAAAGGGTGAAAACGGGACCCAATTACTAAGCCTACATTGTCCGTCCATGCGTCCGTCTGTCTGTCTGTCCTACCTATTTAGGGCTGTTACTTTTTAGGTAATAGCTAGACAGGTAAAATTTTCACAGAATGTGCGTCATAATGGCGGACTTGCTAATAAATAATACATATATGTCAAAAAATTTCAAGTCCTCATACAAGAAACTAGTTTTTATCAACGTTTTTTCTTCTCGCTCTATCGTTAAAAATCAACCGTCAACAGTATAACAACATATAATAAAAACGGACCAAGTGTGAGTCGGTCTTGTGCTAATGGTCAAGGAGAAAAAAAAAATTTTGTATGTTAATAAATTGTTGTGTAGTACAGAACCCTCGGTGCGTGAGTAACCCGACTCGCACTTGACCGGTTTTATTTCATTCCTAATGTAAACGCCTTATTGTATTATAATATTTAACAAAAAGTTCTAAATTTTAAAATAACAAAATGGAACAATAACAAAATATTCTTTATTCGCTCACCAAAAACAGACAAATACAATATTACATCCTCTCAAGAAAAAAGAGTTATGACAAAAAAATATCATCCCATTTATTACCTAAACTTTTCCGGTATCATTTATATCCATTCTCGAAGACATACAGCCATCGCTTATGGCAGATGGTGTCCAGTTATAATTAACGATATTCTGGGCACTTACGGTTAAGGGCTGTTGTATCAAGTGGTCAGAACATGGACGTTTAGTGCAGTCTGTTCCGTACATTAATGGGTTCATAAAGTTGTATTTCGTCCATGTATAAGATTGTCATGCTACTATATAATATGACCTATGCATTGGCCAATAGTGCACTGCCTTAAGGTGGTTTCAGTCCATACAAACGTTTGACGCACAATACGCGTAGACGGAATTAATAAAAGTAATATTTTATATGTGGAAAAATAGTTTAGAAAATCAAGATGCCGCGTAACGAATAACATTTGCAATTTATAATACAATTACGAAGATATAAAGCTTTTAAAATTTTGTATGAAAAACTTCAAAGCTTTATATCTTCGTAATTATTTTATAAATTGCAAATGTTATTCGTTACGCGGCATCTAGATATTCCAAACTATTTTTTCATATATACAAAGTTATATATATATTACTACCGTTTACGCGTATTATGCATCAACGTTTTGCTTAAAATGGACCCCTCAGCAACCGCCTTAATGGAAATAAAGTTCGCTCCCGGATACTAGAACCAAATGTTTGTATGTTGTTAGGTATGTTCTCAAGACCTCAAAACCGCCATCTATCGGTTATGTTTCGAAGCACTATGTGTTGAACTAGGGTTCATATCGGAGTAACAGCGCACTACACCTCACGCGCTGCGCTGTAGTAGCGAGAGATTTCGCCCATATCAATCACTGTCTTGTTGATCTAACGGTCTAGACAACCGGCTTACGATCTGGGTAGCTAAGGTTCGATCCTCGTGTCAGCCGCCGATCGTCTTTTTCAATTTATTTCATAATGTGGCGCCCCTTAGTGCTAATAAGCGGCAACGCAATTAGGACGTCCTAAAATTAAGGCGAGTTAACTATCTATATCCAATATACATATTATTATTAATCTATGAGCATATGCTCATGCTATCATGCGGGAGCAGGCGGCGGGGGCGACCCGCACACACTTGGCGGCGCACCGTCGACGCTGAGCTACGAACACCGGGTTGAGTTGGCGCGAAATAGAACACCAGGCGCAGCAAAGGGAGAGGTGGCGGCGTCTCACGACGAGGGCCCTTTGTACCATAAGGGTACCATAGGACAACAACATCATGCGGAAAGTCACGGGCAATAGTTGGTATTTGTGAAATTTTATATTTCACGAGCGTTGACCCGCGACTTCGTCCGCACAAATTACATACCAGATTTTAAGTCAGATCATAAGCTATCAAACAAAAAAAGTTTCATCAAAATAGGTTCAGTAGTTTTTGCGTGATACTCGTTCAAACAAACAAACAAACAAACACACAAACAAACAGACAGACAAAAAATCAAAAAATTGGTGAAATGGAATCAGGGACACCTTAAAACCAAATCGTAACTTTTTTTTTGTTAATATCTTCAGCGTACAGACAAACTTCCTGTTACAGTTTTATAATAGTATAGATTATTATCTCTATCTCCGTCTCTTCTCTCTAAGAATTCCTATATTTCTGTTCGTCTTTTATTTTCAGATATAGGAGTAAGAAAACTCCTCAAAATATAAATATTTGTGAACATAATATATGCCATGCTATGCTAATTTACATCAAAATCAACGTCTGTTTTACTACTTTCTGCAGATCTTGGAACCTCTGCAATATAATTTTGATAAATATTTCAACAGTCCTTTCCATGACCCAAACATCATACGTCATAACATCACAGTCATGTGAACCCAAAACCATTTGTCATAAAGAAAATATTGCAGTAACGTTTTGAAACCGCAACTGCAAGTCAAACCCATTTCTCACTTTATCAAAGGCATGCATTGGCAAATAGCTCACGTGCCAATAGTACTAACTAGTGATGGGCTGAACTTATATACGTAAAACTGACTGCAGAATAATATCGTGAGGAAATTAAATGAATTAAAATGTGAATAATATTGTTATAATTGTATAATTTGATGTAATAATTAATTAACCAATAATTAATTACTAATATAGGGATATATTTTAAAAGGTTGCACGCCGTAAAGGGCAAACTGTATTGGTCCTATGATATAATCACTCTCCTTCTGTTCTCTATACCTATGGTTTATGGCAAAAAATGATTCTGATTCTGATTCTGAAACCGGCGTAAGCTGAAGAAGGAATTCTGATGCGTATGTGAAATTTACCAATTCGCATTAAGCAAGATCGGTGTTCGGATTTAAATCGGCGCTACAGACATCTGTAAACCGGGCATACGTCTGGTCATCAGTTATGTAAGTGAGGTTGTGGAGCAGGAGCTAGTTTCAATCAATCAATCAAATATACTTTATTTTAAACCAAAACATAAACAGTAAAATACATAAATAAATATACAAGAGGCACAAAATAAGGCGGTCATGTCGCTAAGAAGCGAAGTTTCTTTAGCCGGCGCCGATTCGTTTTGGCTTCTTCAGCGTATGAAGGTTTTTTTTTTTTAATTTATTTATCTAATACATAAACAATGTTGTCGTTGTCCTACACCCTTTGAGAGCAGATTCAGCACATTACTAGCACCGGCAACTTTTCGTACAGATTCTGAATTAAGCACTAGTAAAAACCGTAAAATGAAACTTATCGATACTTTTAGCTGGTTCTGACACAAAGTCAGAGCGACATACTGCTGCGTCAATGCAGCTTTTCAATGTGGCTATCGTGTTTTAGTGACGTCCATCAGAACAACGAGATGCGGCATCGATGCCTGTCGACTAGAACAACTCTATTGTGTCCTTCCCTCACAAAGAGTCATACGTCACTGCGACGCCCATGCAACGTGTGCGTACTGATGAAAGACAATCTGGCTGCCGTATTGACGCTCATCATATTCTTTGGGAGTGTGAGCTCTGGTACGCCGAGCGCCAGACCATGCTTGACTCAATAAAATCGTTTTCTGGTGTCCCTTACGACATGGATCTTGTTGCGACTAGGGATAACTTCCGTGTGTTCAGATGTTTTTGCCATACTTATTACTGGAAGCAAAAAAGGTCATAGTTTCAGTACAATGTTAGGTTCCTATTGTTTTATTTTGTATTGTTGGTGCTTATCCGGTAGTGACTTCAACACTGCCATAAATGATCTCTGGAATTGGCTCTCTAATAGCCATGTTTTTTCCTTCTTATTGCTGTCTCCCGTTTGCAATGGAGGGAAGTCGGATATTTCGTTTTCCTACTCCTCCTATCTTCTTTGATTAATTCATTGCGGGTTCCAAGACAGATTAGAGTCATGACCGGGCTCGCTGAACTTCATTGTCCAGTGTTGTGAATGGTCGCCGCTGTTGATCCTGGCTTACAGGAGTTACAGCGGTAGGAATGTGTGGTGGGGCTAATCCCGTAAAAAAAAAACTCCTTGGGATATAAAATTTGCACTAATGCATGCCGCAACGACATCTGTCTTCATGTGAGAACTGCCTTACTTTCGAATATCCACATCCCAAATTTTCGGAACAATGCAACAACATCTGTCAAACGTGCACTAGAAACAATCTCTCAAATGACATGGATCTCAACTTTTAGTTTCGGATATCTACGGATATAGAAGTAAATTATCAAAACAACACCAACAACATCTCCCGCCTAAAAAGCATTAGCAATAATCTCTCAAATGAAACTTATCTTAAATTTTTCTTTCGGATATCTACTGATACATAGGTAAATATTCGGCACAACACTAGTACCGGCTATCTATCGTACCGACTCTGCATTTGGCACTGGAATCGCTACCGTGTTTACTTACGTGATGTCCCTACAAAATATTGACTGAGTCAAGCAATATTTTACGCTGTTACTATTGAACATAAAGAGGGAAATCGATTGTTGTAACGTTTAGGTATACTATGACTTTTTCGGATGGTTTATTTTATAGTTTTTTAGTGTTCCGTACCACAATTGGCAAAACGGAACACTTATGGAATCAGCTCGGTGTCTGTCCGTCCGTCCGTCTGTCACAGGCATTTTTCTCAGAGACCGTAAGACATAGGAAGTTGAAACTCGGTACAGATAAACAGGGTGGAAAAAAAAGGCCGTGGTTGGAGGGAAAGTACCCTTAATATTCATGGTGGCAAATTTTACTGAAAGGAAACATTCCTTTATTTTCAAAAATAATTAAAACTGCATTTAAAGATTTTTGAAAAATCATCTCAAGCCGGGAATCGAACCGGTGAAATGTGAAATAAAAACAACAAAAGAGTCATTTATAAGGATCAATTTCTTTTAAACAACATAGTATCTTAAATTAAAGAAAGACCAAGAAAAAATGATTTTTTCATTGTTAAAAAAATATGTTTTGTTGAAAAAGTGATTTTTTCGTTGTACTATTTATGTAATCAAAATGTGTAAAATATCAATCTCTTTTTTTTTTAATCAAGTCTCGTGTTTCCATTACTCACCGTTTAGCAGTTCCAAACGTTTATCGATAAAGACGGAGGCTACTTTGGCTTGTTTTTTTATCGAGAAAATTTATCTTAATCGTGTTTTGGCTCTAATCAAAACTTCAATTATATGTTCAATTTACACATATCAGCTAATCATACACCTATTGTTAGTACTTCATGATATATGACGCTTTAAAGAATCCTATTTTCGACCCAGACCATCAAATTGAACAACTTTCTCTATGGGACCAATATCGAAATCGCGAAAAAAAATCTGCTCTCACATTTCAGTCGAGTTATTTTTGCAGTTTTGTATGGTATCCCATAGTAAAAGTTGTTCAGTTTGAGTGTCTGAAGCACCCCTTTGAGTAAGTGTCCCAGTTAATTTTACACCTAATGATTTGATTTAATTACATTTGAGTCCAGTCGGTTCTGCAGTTTTGTATGAAACAGTTGATTTTGTTTTTGCTATTTCGAAATTGGCCTCGTAGTGAAAGTTGTTCAGTTTGATAGTCTGAAGCAATCCCTTTACTTTTATTCTTCTATCGAGTCGATGGTTTGTCATTAAGTATAACATGTTAAGTGTTTTGTTACATCCTGTATTTATATGACGACCCGGTTGGTATAATGGTTGCCACGCCGGACAGCCAAACCAGGGTCCTTGGTTCGAATCCCGGTTCGGTCATGGATGTTTAAATGTTTGTGCCGTTGTTGTATGGTTTCCATAATAAACAGCCTATAGTGCTTGCTTGAGATCATTTCAATGTATGTGCCTGTGAGTGTTATTTATTTTATTATTGCATCAGAGGATTGAGTGCGCGCCTTGTTGTGGTACTGAAAGTAGATACAATGCCAAATAACTCTATTAGTCTAGGAAAAATAAGGTTTGAGATTGCATTAAAGACACTTTAGTAAATTGTGTTTGAGCTAATATTACTGTTAGTTTAAAACACTTTTGTCGAGATTTCGTGGTTATATAGGCTGAGGACCCTGAGAAATACCTTAAAATCGACATAAATGTACAAAATGCAAACTTAATTCTAAATATATTTCTTCCAGCATACCAGGAAAAGAGACAGTCAATTATCACAATGCAAATTTAATGTGTACAATCAAACGTTAAATAATTAAGTTTCGAGGTAATATTTTTGAAATCTTAAAAAATATTAAATATCTACTCAAATTTACGACATTAACCGAGGATTATTTTTGTTATAAGTAAAACGTATTAAACGAAGCCATCCTGTATAAAATCACCAGTTTTCTATTTTTTGTTCACACATAAATTTAATGTTTTGTAAATGTCTTAATTATTCCGTAATACACGACAAAAAATCGGGGATTATTGAGAATTTATGTTTTTCAGGTATGTATCAACTATATTCCAAACGAGCGTTAACCCGCGACTTCGTCCGCACAAATTATATACCTACCAAATTTTAAGTCAGATCATAAGCTATCAAACAAAAAAAGTTTCATCAAAATCGGTTCAGTAGTTTTTGCGTGATACTCGTTCAAACAAACAAACAACAAACACACAAACAAACAGACAGACAAAAAATCCAAAAATTGGTGATATGGAATCAGGGATACCTAAAAACCATATCGTAACTTTTTTTTTGTTAATATCTTCAATGTACAGACAAACTTCCTGTTACAGTTTTATAATAGTATAGATTATCACCAAAACTGCAATAAATGCAACCTACTCCATACGAAAATCCGTAGATTTCCCTGACTATATCTCCTTGTAGCTAATGTCGGTTGGTAAACCGCCATTTAAATTAAGCTGAAGACTTATTTTTTGGCAATCACCCAGTCCTCGTTGGCTTTAAACAGATATAGGCACTCATTCCTATGTCCCATTGGGGTAGGCACAGACAATAGCTATAAAATAAAACAATACATCTAAAATGAAGCATGCAGGTTTCCCCACGATGTTTTCCTTTACAGAAAATCCAGTGGTGTTACAAATCGTACATCTATATCTAGTAACTCTTTGGTACGAGTTGGCTTGGACGGGGATCAAACAATCGCCTCCTGCACGGCAGGCAAGGTTACTCGCCACTGGACCACCACGTCTTCATAGAACAGTGTGGGTAGACTAAGCCGTCAATGTACTTCAAATGACACGCTTTCGGGGTATAGTAAAGAATGGGTTGTAACAAGACTGGGGATATCAAGAATGGGGTATACCAAGATGGACCCAAAGATACAGGATATTTTTTAGGGTTCTGTACCCAAAGGGTGAAAACGGGACCATATTCATAAGCCTACGTTGTCCGTCAGCCCGTCCCTCCGCCTGTCCTAGCTATTTAGTGCTGTAACTTCTGAATAATAGCTAGATAGTTGTAATTTTCACAAAATGTGCGTTATTATAGCGGATTTGCTAACAAATGATAAAAATATCAAAAGTAAAAATTAAGGGGGTGTACTCATAAACAAACTAGTTTTTATCAAGGTTTTTTTTTTCGCTTTTTCCTAAAAACGGTAATACAATAAAGCGTCAAACAATGTGATTATAGAACAAACTCTACAGTATAACAACAAATAATAAAAACTGGCCAAGTGTGAGTCAGTCTTGCTTTAAGGTCCAGGAGAAAACAAAACTTTTTTTTTGTTAATTTATGGTGTATACGGAACCCTCGGTGCGTGAGTAGCCCGACTCGACCGGTTTTTTTTAATTGTGGTACGTTCATGATTTTGACTCGCACTTGACCGGTTTCTTAATATTAAAACGTTTTAATATTAGTCTCTCATCTTTCAATCCAAGATGACATAATAAGAACTTTTCATCTTTGCAGCGCGTAGTATCTTGCGTAACCTTATTTCCAGCTCTCATGTTTCCGTCAAAAGAAGCCAATAATAATTAGCGGAGGAGAATTGATTAGATAACATTGTGTTAGGCGTTCGTTAGTTGGACAGACATTATCGTGCGACGTCCGCCTTAAGTGCCTGTTAATAGGACACTCTGCGGGGACCAGGCTTTGACTAATTATAGGACATTATCTAATGATTGCTCACAGTTGACTTTGAACGTAGAAAAAATTGCGTGATCGTCAAGACTATAAAGTGTTGGGGTAAACAGTTGCATTACTTTAAGGGGTGATTTTTTTCCATAATAATGAACAACTTTCCCTAAGAAACCTAAAGGAAATTAGCAAATTTTTTTTTACTTTTCTTACAAACCTTCGGTCAGCAGATTGTATTTAGATGAGAAGTCCACAAATTTTATTGCGAATTTCCTATAGGTTTCTTACGGTGAGTTGTTTAGTAATAATCACCCCTTAAAGTAATGCAACTGTTTACCCTTACACTACGTGTATGCCAGCAACTATATTATTTCCCGGAGTGATATTCAACTTGACTTGAGGCTTTTGAGATGTGGTTATACAGGAGGATATTGAAGATATTATCATGGACGGACAGAATTAGCAACGAGGTGGTCCTGTAGAGGATGAACAAGATAGTAGAAATCCTAAAAACCATGAAAACTCGGAAATTACAGTACCTCGGTCACATTATGAGAAGTGATAAATACTAACTTCTCTTGATTATTCTGCAGGGGAAAATTTTGGGAAGACCAATGCCTGGTAGAAGAAGGACGTCCTGGCTTAAAAACCTGTGCGAATGGTTCGATGTGGACACAAACTCACTGTTCAGGGCTACAGTCTCCAGGATCCGAATAGCCCTATGGATAGCCAACCTCCGATAGGAGATGGCACCACAAGAAGAAGAAGAACTGATATTCAAGATATTCTACATCTTATTTCTCTTTCCTCCATCCCACTTTATGGGGTCGGCTCTCTTAATTTTGCTGAAAGCGGACGTCTTTTTGTTTTTGGGAGAGATATAAAGGCAAGTTTAGACAATGACGATTTTGCGATGCCAATTTTTCAAGCGCCTGCGTTAGCAAGGAAAAAAAGCACCGTATAAACTTTCCGCAATAGTCAAATTCAAGTTCAAACCACATAGAGTACTATAATTACCTCAAACTCAAAAATATATTTATTCAAAATAGGATACAATGTACCTCTTTTTGAACGTCACAATCTAAAAAGTCACAGATTTTGCTATATATGGCGGGTTTACTAACAAATAATAAAAATGTAAAAAAGATAAAAATTAGGGGAACAGAGGGTGTGATTATAAGCAAATTCTACAGTATAACAACAAATAATAAAAATCGGCCAAGTGTGAGTGGGTCTCGCGCTAAAGATCCCGGAGAATACAACACTTATATCTAGAATCTACACTATTATAAAACTGTGACAGAAGTCAATCAATCAATTATACTGAAGAAGTGAAGTGAGAAGAAGTGTGAAGTGAAGAAGTGTGTCTGTACATTGAAGATATTTACAAAAAAGATCACTATAATTATGATGATTAGGTTTCCTTGACTCCAAATCACCTTTTTCACGCAAAAACTTCTTGACCGATTTAGATCAAACTTTTTGTTTTTAAAAGCTTATTGTTAGAATTAAAAACTGGTAATTTTTATCGCTATATACGATGTACATATGGCAGTTTTACATATGGCCCATAGTTCTATACAGTTGCTTGGCATGGAAATGTGGTTCTACCGAAGAATACTGCGAATTGGTTGGGTTCAACGAGTCACCAATGTGGAAGTTCTACAACGTGTCAGGAAGTCCAGGAACCTGTTGCAAACCATTAAAAGGAGGAAAGTCGCCTACCTTGGTCATATTTTGAGGAACGAGCGATATCAGCTGCTCTAGACTATAATAATGGGCAAAGTAGTCGGTAGGCCACGAATGTCATGGCTCGTGAACCAAAAAGAGTGGACAGACCTCGCCAGCGTCAAAGAGCGAGAGATAGACAGGGATATGCAGAGCTGACTGCTAACCTCCAGTAATGGAGAGGAACCCGAAGAAGAAGATATACGATAACGAAAACGAGAAGAGGACGGATTTTCTATTATCTTACCAAATGTACAGTCACCCTTACATATACTCGGATCATTCATTAGCCACAACGCGGCCCAGCATCTCCTGTAACAACGTTACATAATAATACTACATCTCACGACGTACGAGATCCCACGAAACAACCTAATTTCATACCTACGACATCAGAATAAGGGTTCTGTTGCGGTAAATTACTTAGAAGAAGTTGGGGTGGAATTACGTAATATGAGAGAAAAAGTGCTTTAGGTTGAATTGCCTCTGTATTTTTATTTGGCTGTATTATGTTGGTGTTTTAGGGTTATCTTAATTTTGGAATATTTAGGTTTTTTTTCCGGGATCTTTAGTGCAAGCCCGACACACACTTGGCCGTTTTTTATTATTTGTTGTTTTACCTTAGAATACGCACTATAATCACAATTTCACGCTTGCATGTGTTGCCGTTTTCACGATCAAGCATAAACAAAAAAAAAACTTAAAAATCTCATCTTAATTTTTTTTTTATTATTTGTTAGTAAATCTAAAATAATAACACATATTTTGTTAAAATTTCTACTCGCTACCTATTACGGGTCAATAGATACATTCATTTAAAGCTAGGATGGACGGACGGACGGACAGCGTAGGTTTATGAATAGGGTGTAGGGTCCCGTTGACACCTTTGGGTACGGAACCCTAAAAGATGATTAGATTAATGTATCCATAGACCGTAATAACCCAGCTGATTTCAATTACTAAAATAAATTATGATTAACTATGAAACATAAAGTACACTACTTGTTAAAGTATATCAATATTAACTAGGTACATACCATAGGAAATCATAAAAGAGAAGTCTGACAAAATTGAAAATAAAAGAGTCATCGATAAAATCAAACGAGGAAGAATCAGGCCAAACTGACCATATGTGTGCCTTGTGTACCATATGCACCAGTCGAAATAATTATTAAACAGTAATTCCCGGAGGTACATGGTAAGTTGTCCTTCCGGATTCGACCCCTCATGGCTGAGTGTCCACCTCTTCGCAATGCATCACCGATGCTTTTAGTTTCTCTAACTTATTTTCGTAATACTGATTTTCAATAATGAAGGACAACATCGTGAGGAAACCTGCATATTAGACGATCATGTTATGAATGGACATTTTGTGTTAAATAGTTATGTAAGAATGTGACATGTTATAATATGAAATAAATGCATCTAATCATCATCTTATATGACATTTTTATTACTATTGTGCTTGGATACAAAGAGGGTTATAATTATTTTGATCTTCTTATCGTGTCGGCCTCTGACGTGGTTTTGTAACGACTGCTACCACCAGAGACAATAGCCGGGACCAACACGGCTCAATGTGTCATCCGAAGTACGGAATCGTCTTGCTTTTCAGACAATCAGGTGATTTAGCCTGCAATCTCTTAACCAACTATGGAAAAACGCACAAAGAATCGAACCCAACCCTACGTCTCGAGAGCCCAATGCGGAGATCTTCAATTCCACAGGGCAAAATAAACGGCGTATTATGCACTAATTTACTACACGAGTATGATGCTACACTTCATTAGAAAAATGCAAATAGTATTTTAGCCGATTGCAGCATGTCGCATCTTCCTTTTTTGCTTTTATCTATGGGAAGAGTAGATTAATAGCATCATTCGTTTGCTGAAAGCTGTCTTCATCGCAGACTACTTTATTTAATGCTAGTTTTTTGCGAAAGTCCGTTAAATAAGATAGGATCTTTTTGCCTTCGTTCAGCAATACTGAAAAGGCTGGGGCTTGATTTCAGTAACAAAGCATCCTTATAAAGAGAGCCATAAAGACTATTATTGATTCATTTCTGAGACCAAGCATATGGCGCCACTGAAACGAGAAATATTCAAACATCACGAACGAAAAAAAAACCGAATTGGTTTATATTTTTAACCGTCTTCAAAAAAAGGAAGAGGTTCCTCAATTCGTATATATATATATATGTTTTTTTTTTTTATGTGTTTGCTGATAACTTTGTCGTTTATTCAAATTTAAATTCAAAATAATTTTATTTCAGACACAGTCCATAGATTGTTAGTATATACTTAAAACTATGTTAGTACAGTATAATACATAACAGTCATATAATTCAAAAATAGCCTATTTTCTGATAGAGGGGGCAGCGGAGATGAGGGGGTATTATAGCGTGAATGGAAGTCACACTTGCCGCCGCGAATATCCCAGACGCGCTACAAAACCTCGGGAGCCCCATCACCATCCTAAACCCATTATTGTACTGGATACGTAGAGCATTGTAGGCTCTCTGCCTATAGCTGACCCACATGCTGCACGTGTACATCGACTGGCAAATTACCTCTTTAGTGCATCGTGCAAACTTGCGCGCCAACATATTATTACAGCGCACCGTCAACGCCCTGCGCTCCCGCTCCATATCAGAGTTGTCCTTAAGGTCATCGGTGACCCAGTGTCCCAAATACTTGAACTCGTTCACCTTTTGCGAGTGGCGAGCCAGCGAGAGTGATTCCAGGGATATTATAGCATTTGTTACCTGCTTTGAAAGCAAGCAATTTATGAACCGATTTTGATAATTCTTTCTTTGTTGGAAAGGAGATATCCCAAGGGTAATCCATGATAAGAAAACCAGGATCTGATGATGGCATCCCAGGGAAATGGAGGGGAACCTTTGAAAATCGTGGTGCCGGTTAGTGCGTTTGTTAATTAAAATCACTGCTATTAAATTGAACTAATGAATTCACCACTGAAAATTGTAAATAAACAAAATTTTAACAAAAAATTAAAACCACCTTCAAAAAAACTAAAAGTTAAAAAATAATATTGCAGCCGATGACTTATTCGTTCGCATCATAAAAGAACATTAATTTGTTTTATAGAAATCGGTGTCAAGCCGAGCCAAAAAACTAATGCAAGCCCGGTCGTGAATCGTACCGGCTTGACAGCGACTTCGACAAAACAAATTAATGTTCTTATGATGCGAACGAAAAAATCATCGGCTGCAATATTATTTTTAACTTTTTAGTTTTCTTTTAAGAAATTCCAAAACTGAGTGAAAGAGAAAATCATCATTTAAGGTGGTGAAATGGTTCGTAGACGTTTGTATTAAAAATCGTATTCCTTGTTTGCATTCGCAATCGACGCCGCGGCATAACCTCATAACCTACTATACTACTATAACAAACTGGTCTAATAGACTAAGAGATAAGTGTACTTTTTGCAACCATCAGCAGCAAGGCTGATTCAGTGTTTATGGGGTGTAGAGCATCTCTGTAATGGGGATGGACCAGGTCTGCCTGCATAACACCAGTCGGTTTAGGAGTTACTGATGTTTAAAGGTCAGTAAAAAATTAACGATCAGCTGCAAGGCTGATCGTATGATATTATTGTAGATTGCACTGTAGCTATGTGAACAGTACAAAAACTGACATGAACTGCAAGTCGGTTTAGGAGATACAGCCGTTCAAAGGTCGGACCTTTGAACGGCTGTAACTCTTAAACCGACTTATAAAGCACGCCAATTTTTGTACTGTTCACATAGCTACAGCTATGCAGCTGATCGTCAATTTTTTACTGACCTTTAAACATCAATAACTCCTAAACCAACTGTAGTTATGCAGGTAGCCTTGGTCCATCTCCATCACATCTGTGATATAGCATATCTATGCTCTACACCAAATAAACACTGAATGAGCCTTGCTGCTGATGGTTGCAAAAAAAACACTTATCTCCTCTATAATAAATAGCTGGCAATTATAAACTTTTGACCTTCTAATACACTTCGGAACTTTGTCCTTTGTCAATATTTGATAAAGTACACTTCATTCAAAACTTTTGCTACATGAGGATGATAAATTCCAGAAAAAAATAATCAAAGAAAACTTGTTAATTTCGACCTTTTATAAGTATTTACAATACAGTTCGTCAAGTACGGAGATTTCTGCTAAACATTTTTTTTTACAATTTCTCTTTGACATGTTAGCGTTTGAGTTGACGCGTAATTACGAAAGTCGGCTGACTGGATTGGGTATATTATTACCGTTCGCGCTCTATACAAACGAATTTTGGTTATATTTTCAATACTAACCAATTATAGTCAATGAAATTTTCCAGAAACAATCTAGAAACTAATTTCTATGCTTGTAATGAGTCAGATTTTCGTTAAAATGTATAGTTTTAATGTTACAGTGCCTCAAAGATTTTCATACAAAAATTAATCCTAGCATTGAAACTGTATATTAATATTTCAACAAGAATCTGACTGAATACAAGTTTCTAGATTGTTTTTGGAAAATTTCATTGACTTTTATTGGTTAGCATTGGAAATATAACCCAACTTCGTTTGTATAGAGCGCTTCAACGGTAATAAAGATGAAGTTCTATAAAAAATATACTTTTTAGGAGATACTAGTGAATAGACTTGATGTGGGCATATTTCATGAGATCCTAGCATCACTAAGTTCTGATGCTGCTAGAAAAACGCCTTTGTAAACTTATCAGTGTCTCGTTAAATAAATTAGAATTACAAAGTAAGATAATGTTTTGAAAATTCATAAAAGATCATCTCATTTTTCAAAGAAAACGGCTAAATTCTGACCAGTGCCACGCGCTTGTTCACATTCACACGCATCGATTAGTATGGACAGTCGAGGTCCTGGAGGGATACGCCTTAAGGTCCGCCACACACAGACGGAATTGCGATCCGGAATCCTGATTCAGGATTCAGTGTTGTTAACTATGGTTACAAAAAATACTAGAGTGCTATTTAAAAAATGCCTAAAATAAAAATAAAAACGCCAAATGAATGACAATAATTGCATTGTTAGGTATTTATTAAAACCAAACAAACAATTTCTAAACATGGTAATTACTATCATGTGATGAGGTCAGGACGTTACGAATGTTACGATGATGGTTCGTAAATTGTATTCCAATATTAATGCATCTATATCAAAAGACTATCGATAGTTTTAACATTAGACATAATCTGCATACAAAATGGCATGAACCATTATCACACGGTGGTTTTTCAGCGTAGGCGATTTCGCAACTATGCCGCAACGACGTCGCAACTGCACCGTCACGATCCGGTATCGTTCCATTAACGCCTACGCTAAAAAATCACTTTAAAATATGCCACCTAAGACATCAAAAAATCACTAGATCTAGTGAAAAGTCTCTAAAAGCGGCAACACTCCATACGGAATCCAATTCCGAATCAAGTTTATTCCGGATGTATGTGGCGTACCTAAGTCGTGTTATGTTGTCGAGTTTCCGGCCGCATTTTCTCTGCAGCGTACGTCTACGTTCCGTCGCGGTGGTAGCTTCAGAAAAAGATTTGATATTTAATTACTGTGCTTCAAACTCCTTTATTGAATAAATTATGTTGATTTGTCATGGTAGAGAGGTAAGTAAAATATCTGAGAGAAATAACTAACAAAGAGGTAGTTTGCAGCTGATTGAAGCCCTTGGAGCCGTTCTTCGTTACAAAATTAATATCTTATTACTATCGCTATGATAGCTAGCCCCCTAACTGATTTGTGCACCAACGGTGGTTCACTAGCGGTGGTTTCACGGTGGTCTAGCGCGTTTTATGAACAAACGTAGGTGCGTAAGCCGCTCGCTCCTATTGGCTGGCGATTTATGACGTGGCGTTTCGTTTCACCATACTTTTCATATTTTTATTGGTTTTATTGGGTGTTTTTGAGTACAATTCTGTGGAAAACAAAACGCAATTTCCGTCTCAAAAAAAATCCAGATCGAGTCAGTGCGGCCGCCATTTTTGCGACGTTCGTTTGTTTTTTTCGCCTTAAGGGGATGATATGACCAAACTGAACAACTTTCTCTATAGAATATCGAAATCGCGAAAAAAATCTGCTGACCCATACAAACCTGCATAACTCGACTAAAATGTAAAGTGAACAGCTGTTTTTTTTTGTGATTTCGATATTGGTCCCATAGAGAAAGTTGTTCAGTTTGATAGTCTGATCATCTCCTTAAAATAGTTTCAGTTTTCGGGGTGTAAAGACAAGTATCATTAAGGCCAGGATATCCCGAACCACCTGTTTTTGATAAAGCTGTAAACATAGTAATATTCGTTTTTATGATTCGCAATAAATATATGTTTTAGTTTAATATACTTTCTTGATTATTCAACGGTTCAAAACACGATACTTGTAACTTGCCTCAATAAAAAAAATCACAAAGATAGGATGTTTTAGATTGTTTTTCTTGTTTTACTTGAAGATTATCAGGTTTTAAGTAACAATAATCACATGTAAAAATAGGTAATAACATATCAAAGAATATTTAACGATTACTTTTTTAAATAAATGTTTTAATATTTTTAAATATCAAATTATATAAAAGATCCTGTGATCCTGCTTTCAATTAAAGTGGGATGGCTAATTGCAAACGTATGCTTGTAAGAAAGAGACGCTTGCACTGGGATAACCTGCCCTTAACCTTTAAACTACATACTCTACCCATCAAACTGAACCACTTTTAGTACGGGAGCAAACATGTCAGAACAAAAAAAATCTGTAGTATCATACGTTTGCTTCAAGATTTTTTTTTGTTCTAACACGTTTGCTCCTACAGTAAAAGTTGTCCTTACACCTTGTATAACTACAAAACCTCTATCAGTTCAGCCAAGAGGTTTTAACATTTGTGTCGCGGGCAAAACAACTGAACCTAACGAAGCCTGAACTAAAGATATTACAAGTATTGTTTTTATCAAAGGCCCTGTCTGACCTTCCTAGAATCAAGGCTTTTTGTTACTAAATCTTGGTTTATGCTGGGTGAAGTTACTGTCCCACTACATAAAAATGTTTTGTTATGTAAGCGTTGTATAATCGTTTTATAATGGTACTAGCGTTAACCCCCGACTTCATCCGCACAAATTATATACCTACCAAATTTTAAGTCAGATCATAAGCTATCAAACAAAAAAAGTTTCATCAAAATCAGTTCAGTAGTTTTTGCGTGATGCTTGATCAAACAAACAAACGAACACAGAAACAAACAGACAGGCAAAAAATCCAAAAATTGGTGATATGGAATCAGGGACACAAAAAAACCATATCGTAACCTTTTTTTGTTAATATCTTCAATGTACAGACACACTTCTGTTACAGTTTTATAATAGTACGAGCGTTAACACGCGACTTTGTTCGCACAAATTATATACCAGATTTTAAGTCAGATCATAAGCTATCAAACAAAAAAAATTTCATCAAAATCGGTTCAGTAGTTTTTGCGTGATACTCGTTCAAACAAACAAACACCCAAAAAAACACACAAACAAACAAACAGACAGACAAAAAATCCAAAAATTGGTAAAATGGAATCAGGGACACCTAAAAACCATATCGTAACCTTTTTTTGTTAATATCTTCAATGTACAGACACACTTCCGTTACAGTTTTATAATAGTATAGATTTTGCATTGTGAACTTCAGGCTTCGAATAGCACTACACTAGACGGGTGTCGAAAGACGCAAAAAATTTCGTTGTAAAATCCTCCGAGTTCTTGTAATTTGGTACCACACGTCATTTTTCAAATATTTTTATTTTTATTTTTAGTCGAATAAAAACTTTTACACCCAACTTATAGTTCTGTCTTAACCCGAATGTGTCGTAAAAAAAAATCTCTCTTAAACCGAATCTGTCGTAAACCGAATTTGACCTTGACCGAATAAACGTACTTCTCTAATAGAATAGAATAGAAAACTTTATTTTCGACCAACTGAGATCACAATATTGTTAGTAACACACTTTGCCTGTTGTTAGTTTATACACAGCTACATATTATTATTATTATTATTTTTTTTTTTTTGCTTTTTTTTTTTATTTTTTCTTTCTAATGCCTACATCATCGTGCTGTTACCGGTTAGCTTCATTGTGTATTTTCTAGCAAATTATAAAAAGGCCAAGTGCAAGTCAGACTCGACGTATCATTATAACACTTTATTGTACACACGGAAATAATAATGCACAAAGTTGAGAAAACATGTACAAAGGGCGAGCTTATCTCTGAAGAGATTTCTTCGAGAAGACCCGCAAAAGAGACAGTTAATATTTAAAAGGCATACTTATTGTGTACAGCAAACAGTAATATGTAATGCGAGCGTTAACCCGCGATTTTATCCGTACAAATTATATACCAGATTTTAAGTCAGATCATAAGCTTCCAAACAAAAAAAGTTTCATCAAAATCGATTCAGTAGTTTTTGCGTGATACTCGTTCAAACAAACAAACACACAAACAAACAAACAAACAGACAGACAAAAAATCCAAAAATTGGTGATATGGAATTACTTAAACTTTTTATTTTTAATATCTTCAATGTACAGACAAACTTCCTGTTACAGTTTTATAATAGTTTAGATAGTTTAGAACATATTCTGACCAGTTTTTTATTGTGTTGTTTTACTTAAGAATATGCTCTACAATCACATCAAAATTGACGCATTTATGTTTGGCCGTTTTTACAATACAAACAAAAACGAAAAATGTTAAAAAAACACGTTTCTTGTATTTTCTTTATCTTTTTATCTTTTGTCAGTTAATCCACCGTAGTAACGCATATGCTGTGAAAATTTCAACTCGCTATATAAGGTCTAACAGGTCGGTGACCCTTCGTGGTCCCCCCAATAGCCCGCAGTAAAAAGCAGTAGTTGCTCCCGGAGCAAAGCTGTAATGGTCACTTTCAAAAAAAAAAAAAAAAAAAAAAGGTCTAACAAAATTAGCTGAAACTATTTTAAAGGAACGATCAGACCATCAAATTGAACAACTTTCTCTACGGGACCAATATCGAAATCGCAAAAAAAATGAGCTCTCCCATATAAAACTGCAAACATAACTCGACTCAAATGTATGAGACAGCTGTTTTTTTTTTCGTGATTTCGATATTGGTCCCGTAGAGAAAGTTGTTCAATTTGATGGTCTGATCGTTCCTTTAAAATAGTTTCAGCTAATTTTGTTAGACCTTATATATTACTATTCAATAGATACAGCGCTCTAAATCTAGGACGGACGGACGGACAGCATAGGCTTATGAATAGGGTCCCGTTGCCACCTTTTCGATACGGAACCCTAAAAAGTAACTAGCTTGCACTTGGCAAGCCCACTGTAAATTAAAAAAAAATCTCTGACGCTAACGTTGGGAAACATAGACCAAATCATTTTGAAAAGTCTAAATAAGAATCCTGACTCCCAAAAAATGTGTAATGTAGTTCCGGAGTCATGCTCATGATTACAGACAAGCACAAATTCTGAAATAAACATATCTAATTTCAAAACGTACCCTTGAAATGTACCTTCCTCCAACATATTATATCCCATTAACATTTTATACAACACCGTAAGCATCATTTTTCAGAGCAATAACAAAAGTCATAGCAGTGGTGTTGGATTCTTCTTCATTTCATATTAATTGTTCTACTATTGTGTTTCTATATTTTACTGGCCAGATATTCGGCGAGCCTGACAGCGTCCAGTGTAGCTTTATTAAGGTTATCTCTTGTGCCACCTGCGGCACAACGGACTTTCTAGTATCTAGCAGGTTTACCAACGACTGGATAGGTTCGCCGAAATCGCACTGCATTAGGCCAGAGTCCCAGTACCCCCAATCGCATAAACTTTGTCTGCAACGGCCAACTTGAGTGCAATACTAATTTAACACTCAGGACTTCCACTGGTATTGGATTACGTAGCACAAATGGGAAAAGCCCTGACGAATTCACTCTGTTATACACTTTTGGGTATAAATTTCCATTTGTTTATCCCACCCTCCTCTGTCCTGAGCAACTCGCATCTATCCCCTACGATTCTCTTTATATCGGGAAAGAACGATCAGGAAAATGAGTCCGCTGGTCAATCATCGTTTGCGCAGACCAGACCAGAGTCCTCGTCGAAACCCGAAGTATTTTAAGAATAAAAATCAATCGTGCGCGGTAGCAGGAAGCAAATTCGATTGCTGATAAACTTTTCTCTATCTCGCTCTCAGTCGAATAGCAGACTGAGACGGTCGCTTCACTGGCGACAAGCGGGCGAAAACTATAAGCAAATAACAGCAAGATATTTTAGACGTAAATGAGGCACATTCTGATTGGAAAACATTATTTCGCGCACTTTAATTTTTTTTAACTACGCAGGTACTAGATTGATAATAAATAAACATGGTATTACTGTTATGTACCTCTGTATTTGCTCAATTTACCTACATCTATACCTTCTGTTCTTAACCTTAGCTCCATCCCTTTTCGACACCTCATTTATAACAAGTGTCAGAAGGGGATAATATAACGTTATCTCTGATAGTTCCTAAAATGGAGATCCATTTTGTAAATCTGATACTATTAATTTAATTTTGGCACGGGAGATAAAATTCGTGGCTCTTGCGTTACTAAAATGTGTGTAAATGATTTTCATGATAAATAATAGCAAAATATATATATTTTTTTATATATAAATTAATGGACTCTTACTTGTGCGTTAGCATTGAATATCCTGTCAAGTAGTTTATGGGAGAATCTATCCCAATATCATGGTTGCGGATGAGGATTGCGGAGCCTCGTGGCAGACAAAAACGCGACGTGCGAAAACCACGCGAGACATGTGCTCGGGTCAAAACCTGCAACGTCACTCGTAAAATACAGGGTGTAAGTGACAGCCTAGCAAATACTGAAACGGTGAACTCAGACCATCAAACTGAACAACTTTCACTATGGAGCCTAACTCAGGAGACACAATAAAAATCAGCGCTCCCATACATTTTAGTCGGGCAGGTACAGCAGTTTTGTACGGGACAGCTGATTTTTTTTCCCGTCTCCTGAGTTAGGATCCATAGTAAAAATGTTGTTCAGTTTGATGGTCTGAGTTCACCGTTTCAGTATTTGGTAGGCTGTCACTTACACCCTGTATATTAGTGCGTACAACACTATAAGGCGATGTATGGTTTTCATAAAATTAGCTATGTGCCTGTAAGAGCGTTGGTGGCGCGTTGAGGAGAGGTATGAAAACTCTGTCTTGAGGTCCGGGTTCGAATCCGCACGAACGACAACTGATGTACCAATGAGTTTTTCTAACTTGTGTACAGTCAGCAGCAATAAGTAGTAATACAGTTTTGTTCTACGTCGTAGTACTAAAGTGTATACAACTTATTGCTGCTGACTGTACCTACGCAATAGCGACTGCTCTCAAACGGTGAAGGATAACTTGAGGGTATTCTCAATATGCTGACGTTTTTTTGTCGGGGATCTCTGACTACCCCCTCGGGGAATATAGTCGTGAGCATATGCTAGGCTATGATCAGACCAACAAACTGAACAACTTTCTGTGTGGGACCAACAACGAAATCCAGAGAAAAAACTGGTTTCCCATACATTCGGGTCGAGTCACATTTTCTATGGAACAGCAGATTTGTTTTCAAGGTTGAACACATACATGAAAGTTATTCTATTTGATGGTCTGAAGTAGCCCCAGTAACTAAAAAAAAAAATTTTGCACCCTATACAGGGACTTAAGAAGATGCTCCAGACCATCAAACTGAACAACTTTCACTAGGAGCCAACATCGAAATAGCTAAAAAATATCAGCTGTTTCATACAAAACTGCAGTACCAACTCGACTCAATTGGGACAGCAGTTTCTTTTCGTGATTTCGAAGTTGGCTCTATAGTGAAAGTTAGTAGTATAATATTGGGCACTCTAGGCCACCTCGTTTCCTTCAGGCTCACCCTGTTCGCCTTCAGTCACTCGTTGACCTAGAGTGCCCAATATTATACTACGAGCTTGAAGGAAACGAGGTGACCTAGAGTGTCCCAATATTACAAAGATATCTTTCGTGAAATCGTTTACTCTTGCATCCACGATGCTTAATTCTAATTCAAAACCTTTCCGATCAAACGCTTTCCTAATGTATCAGTCAGCTGTGAGAGCAATCTGAAAGACTCGCATGTAGTCTGTGCAGATACAAGATTATAGTAGCAGATACCACGTTGACATCGAACACGACAGACGTTATAAATAAATAAGTAATAATGTCTTTAAAAATAGATGATGTTGTGGAAGTAGTTATTGTTAAACGCAATGAATATGGAATTCATAATGTTCAAATAATCGGTTCAGACTATTACGAAGGTATTTTAATACCAATTCTACACAAAAACCAATATGGTACATGGAGTGGAATTTATTATGAAGGACTCAGGGTACCTGCTCGTGTGATTAGAATGAACAATAAATTTATAGATTTCGAGGAAGTACCCAAACCGTGAACGAGCAAATAAGGTATTAGTTATTACCTACAACGACAGGAATATAAATAAACGTTGTTTTCTTACATTACTTTCATTCTTATAAAGACAGCATCCTTATTTGCACCAAAATGAAATTTGTGAAACAAGCACAATCTTTAAAAGTTGAAAACCTATGTATAAATTCTAAGAATATTACTTCTCGTCATGGAAATCTCCTACCGAATACAATAAGGTGCTTAATTTGTGGACCATCAAACTGCGGAAAAACTAATTTAGTCATTGGACTTCTTCTACATGAAAATGGGTTAAATTATCGAAATGTGTATGTTTATTCCAAGACTCTTCATCAGCCTAAGTACAGATTCTTGGAGAAAGTTTTAAATATGGTTCCAGGTATATCTTTCGCAAAATACCACGAAAATGAGACAGTCTTAAGTCCTCAAAATGCTAAACCTAACTCTGTTATAATATTTGATGATGTTGCATGTGAAAATCAAAATAATATAAGAGATTATTTTGCAATGGGTCGTCATAAAAACATAGATTGTTTTTACCTTAACCAGACATATACCAAAATTCCCAAACAGCTTGTAAGAGATAATGCGAACCTTTTGGTTATCTTCAAGCAAGACGATGTGAATTTAAAACACATTTATGATGAGCATGTTAATACAGATATGACGTGGTTCGATTTTCGAAAAATGTGTTCAAAAATATGGAATAAGTCGTACAGCTACTTAGTGATTAATAAAGATTGTGATAAAAATAAAGGGTGCTATAGAAAGAAATTTGACACATTCGTGGTATTCGACTAGTTGATAATACATTAATAGTATATAAGTGTATTGCTTTCTTACGTTTATCATTACGTGGAAATTATTCAAAGCTTAGACACGTTACACTGAATTAAAATGGAAAAATCTATAAAAAGACAAGTTGTTAATGCAGCTGAAGCTGTAAAAAGAAAGGTACGAAAAATGCGTAATATTGAAACTGATAGAGATAAAACACTTGAAAACGTTTTTAAACCAATAATAAATCCCCTTAATCAAATGTTGGCAACAAAGAAACAAAGCACACAGTCAAAAAAAAATAAAGTTAAAAAGATTAAGTCTTTGAGAGATAGCTATTCCGATGCATCGTCATCTAGTGAACCGTATCTGGATAAAACAATCATGAAAAGGAAATCTGACATTATAAATAATGAAAAAGATTTATCAGATGTAAACACAGATGAAGATGATAATGACAATAATAACAGTTTTAATGACCATGATATTAGCAATATGTCCTTTAAAACTGTTGATTCAGCTCAGAATAGTCCTGCACGTAATGCATCATCATGGTCTTTATCTTCAGAGTTTTATGAAGATGTTCCGTATGGTGTTAGGAATGAACGTGGAAAACTTATGATGGGTTCAGCTCGTGTAACTACAAATGGAGAATATATAACAATAGGTGGGCATACGTATGATAACACTGTAGGAATACGTGAACTGATATTCAAGAAAGTACCTGATACGAACTTGATAACTTCCGAAGACATACAAAATTATAAAACCATGTTGATGGATACAAATGCGCATAGACGCGATTTTGATTCAACTAAACCAATAAAGAGCAATAAAGGACGAAAATACTTGAATATTATCAAACCATTATTCAAACTTCGTAAAGTTTCTGTAAGTACTGACGGTAGTGTTGCTCAAGGATCTGGCTTACCGTCTATGAAAAAGTGGAACAAAGATGTGGATTACGTTTACTGGGATGATCCTAACGAATTAGTGGAAAGACTAAAGATATTAATTGCATCTCGAGATGCAGGTAACACTGGACTGGATAATGAAATAATATCGGTTCTAGAAGAGTTGCGTGAAAGTGGAATTATTGTATAATAAATAAAGTCATCATATTTGTTTTGTTTCATTTGTATATTAACTTTTCAATTGATAGGTTCTCATCATGAATATTGATAAATTTGGTCATCATGTTCATAAACGAATGCGGTTATCTGAAATATTTGATTTAACCGATAAAACTTTGATGAAAACAGAAGGAGGAGAATTCGATTTGAAAAAAACAAGACTAAGAGGTGTTAAAATACCTTCGTCAGCTGATGATGCAGCTAATAAAGAATATGTTGATACTGTTATTAAATTATGTTGTAGCAAGGATGATGCTTCGGCACTCCTTAAAAGTATAAAAGCAGACGTAAACAAGGTTTTAAATCACTTCAAAAAGGAGTACTATACTAAAACTGAAGTCGATAAAATTGTAAAAACAAAATGATAAAGCAGCAAATAGTGAAAGAACTTCATAAAGCAGCTCGAAAAAATTTTATACGAAGATCTGTGATTCTAAAAGGAATTGATGATCTATGGCAAGCTGATCTAATAGACTTTTGTTCATTAAAAACCCATAACAAGGGTTTCAAGTTTATCTTAGTTGTAATAGACTGTGTTTCTAAATATTCATGGGCAGTTCCAGTCAAAACCAAGACAAAATCTGAAATAACAAAGGCGTTTCATCATGTATTGTGTACGAGTCATCGCCGTCCAAAAAATTTACAAACTGATATGGGTACTGAGTTTTATAACGATGAGTTTGAACAATTAATGAAATTATTTACCATCAACCATTATTCTACATTTTCTATAAAAAAAGCTTCAATTGTTGAGAGATTAATCAGAACTTTAAAAAACAATTTGTATCAAACCTTTTGCTTGAATGGTAGTTATAAATGGATCCAAGGACCGCTAGATGATGTAGTAAGGCTGTATAATAATACAAAACATCGTATTACAAAATATAAACCAATTGAAGTTACTCAGGCTAGTGAAAATATAGTAATGGGTAACATTAAAAAATCACAAATTTTTATATCAAAACCTGATAGACAGAAGCTCTTTGCAGGTGATTACGTTAGAATAAGTAAATATAAAAGTATTTTTCAAAAAGGGTACACTCCAAATTGGTCGACAGAAATTTTTACAATTAAAAAAGTTAATAATACTATTCCTATAACATACATTATTGAAGATTTACGTAAACAACCTATTCTAGGAACATTTTATAAACAAGAACTTCAAAAAACCAAATATCCTGATGTATATTTAATTGAGAAAATTATTCGGAAAAAGGGAAATAAGATATTGGTTAAGTGGTTAGGTCTCAGTGATGATGAAAATAGTTGGATTGATAAAAAGGAAATGGTATGAACTTAGTATTCATTACCTAATGAGATATGCAAGGAGGAGGTCTTATTAATAAATTAATAAATAATCTTCCATTCGAGTTACACTTACCTGGATATAATTTTTGTGGACCTGGTACTAAACTACAAAAGCGATTATTGCGAGGTGATAAAGGTGTTAATGAGCTAGACAACGCTTGTATGCATCACGATATAGCTTATTCTAACCATCAAGATTTGGAAAATCGACATAAAGCAGATACAGTGTTGTTAAACATGGCTAAGCAAAGACTTAGATCAAAGGATGGTTCGCGGGGAGAAAAACTTGCTTCTTGGATAGTAACTAAAGCCATGAAAGCTAAATTGAAATCAGGAGCAGGAGTAAAGGGTTTTAATAAAGCTGTTTCAAAAATCAAGTCTCACCTCAAAAGGTCAAAACCTAAGAACACGAAGGCTGCAATCAAATGTGCTTATTTTGCAGCTAAAAAATTTCTCGCTAATAACAAGAGAGTTCGTTTACCACGCGTAATACCACTCCCAAAGACAGGCGGAATTCTACCTTTACTACCAATCTTTGCAGGCCTTTCAGCCTTAGGTACACTGGCAGGAGGAGCAGCTGGCATTGCAAAAACTGTGAACGATTATAAATCTGCTCAACAAAATCTAAGTGAATCTAAACGTCACAACAAAGTGATGGAATCTATTTCATTGGGAAAAGGTTTATACATTAAATCACACAAGAAAGGCGCTGGACTGTTTATTGCGAGTTCAAAAAACTAAACGAAAGGTTACCTAAACGAGCCCTTACCAACTTAGATATTATAAAATTTGCTAGAGATATACCGTACTTTAGAGGTGTTTTTATGAAAGATCGATTACCTAAAACGCCTAAACCTATCGAATGTGGTATTGTTAATTTAGATAATTCTGATGGTGATGGAACTCATTGGGTAGCCTATGCGAAATTAAATAATTATTGTGAATATTATAACAGTTATGGTGATTTGAAACCTCCTTTAGAGATTGTTAATTATTTTAATCTCTTCGACATTTTTTACAACTACAAAAGTTATCAAGAGTTTAATACAGTAAATTGTGGTCATTTATGTATTTCATATCTTATAAATTTTTGGAATAAACATATAAAATGAGAAAGCTGGTTTAATATTCAACATTAATATAATGTCTTTCACTGTATCAATAACTGGTAATAAATCGATTTTATCTAATAATTATTATCCAACTTTACAATTAGAAGGTCAATATGAATGCGCTTTATTGTATCTATCAACCTTTAATTCTATTCCTAATATTGATGTTAGAAATAACAAATTTCATTACGGCAATAATGAAGTTATCGAAATACCCGAGGGAGCCTACGAACTCCAGGACATCTGCGATTATTTGAAGGCCAATATAAAAGATGCAGTTTTCAAATTACACTGTAACAATAATACATTAAAAACATCAATTTTTTGTACAAAAGAAATCCATTTTGAAAGAGAAACTTCTTTCGGTCAACTTTTGGGATTTGGAAATGAAACACTCAAAGCAAATATATTACACGAGTCACAGCATACAGTCAACATTCTATCAACGACAGTTGTGAGGGTTGAATGTGACATAGTGACAGGATCTTATATTAATGGAATATCAAGCCATATTATCCATGAATTTGCGCCGAATGTACCACCAGGCTATAGAATTATAGAAATACCTAAAAACATTATTTACTTCCCAGTAAATCAAAACAACGTAAATTGTATTAACATTCGATTGTTAGATATAAATAATAATTTGATTAATTTACGTGGAGAAGAAATTCAGTTATATCTACACCTAAACAAAAAATGATTGAATACAATAAATATATATCGCCGCTAACCAAAAACATCAGTACCATTCGATCTATCGGTAAAGAAACACCAAGAAAGAAAATAAAACTGACAAAAGAAAATAAGAAATTCCTTAAACTAATTGGATTGTTAAAATGAGCATTCTAGACATATCTAGTATTCCTTCGTACGATAACACTATCGACAGTGTTGAAATACATTCATATAAACCTTACGTTATCACTTTTAATAGAAATGATGAAATTCGTATTCCTATAAATCAGCAAGATTTGTACGTACTACCATCAGCAAGTACTTTATATTTGGAGGGGGTTGTAAAAGTTCACCACAGAGAAACGAAAGTAAGGTCACAGAGCGTGCAATTTACCAATAATCCCTTACTTTACTTATTCCAAGACATTCGCTATGAATTAAATGGTGTAGAAATAGATAAAATAAAAAATGCTGGAATAACAACAACGATGAAGTCATTAATATCGATGAACGAAAGTGAAGCAAAGATGTCTAAAGCTTGGGGTTGGGATATTAACGGAACAAAGAACAAACAGAGTGGTGGTTTCTCTGCATCTATACCCCTTTGTAATATTCTTGGTTTTGCAGAAGACTACAAAAAAGTAATAATAAACTGTAAGCATGAACTGATACTCTTACGGAGCAATACTAACCTTATCGCATTGAAATTAGGTTCGGGAGAAGTTGTGGATGATGTTGAAATACATAAAATAGTTTGGCGTGTTCCGCATGTAAAAGTGTCCGATAGAGAAAGGCTAAACTTCCTTAAATTATTAGAAAAAGATCGATCACTTCAGTTAGTATTTCGAAACTGGGATTTATATGAATATCCATTATTACCAAAAACTACTAAACATACATGGTCTATAAAAACCTCATCTCAAATAGAAAAACCCAGATACGTTATTATAGGATTTCAAACGAACAGAAAAAATAATGCCGCAGCAGATATGACCCAATTCGACCATTGTACTATGCGAGATGTAAAAGTCTATCTCAATTCAACTTACTTCCCATACGAAAGTTTAAATGTTAATTTTACCGATGGCAAAATTGCTTTATTATATGAACAATACGCAAGATTTCAGCAGTCTTATTTCGGTCGTAGAACAGAACCGTTGTTGAATTTAGAAGAATTTAAAGAAAAAGCACCTCTGTTTGTCATCGATTGCTCGAGGCAAACTGATAATCTCAAGTCGGGACCTGTCGTTAACGTGCGAGTTGAACTCGAGAGCAACACAGAAATACCTGATCAAACTTCTGCATACTGCCTTATCCTAAACGATTGCATTGTGGAATATAAACCGTTGAGCAATACAGTCAAAAAGATATCATGAATAAGGATATTATTTTCGTAGATATTCAAGGCTTTAAAAATTTTAAAAATGATTTTATTGTTAAAGAACTATCTATAGCTACTATCGAATTTACACAAACGTTTCTTATAAAATCTCCATATTCATTTCATAATTTATCGAATTTTGAAAAGAAACAAATCATATGGTTAGAGAAAAACCGAGGAATTCGATGGAGTGAAGGTTTTATTGACTATCGTGAATTTAAACGTGTGATCATACCATATTTAGAAAATAAAAAAATATTGACAAAAGGCTTGGAAAAAATTAAATGGATTAAAGAACTGTGTTCAACATGTCAAATAGTAGATATAGGAGAAAAAGGATGTCCTAATATTCTAAAATTACGTAATGATTATTGTAAAAACAATATTAATTTTAATTGTATAAATCATACAAAAGAATGTGCTTTAAATAATGTAATATGTATTAAAAAATGGTACGAAGACAATTATATGTACAAGTTCTCTTTGTTTGATTGATTGTAATATTTTTTTTTATTCTCTTTATTAAAATTTAATTAAGCAAATAATGTTAAAAATATAAAATGTTAAATTGCATGTTAGAATTAGATATATGATATAAAAATAGTAAATAATAAATCATTTCTTTGTGAACAAAAACATTTTTTTTTATTTATACCTAACATATTATCACTTATTTTAAAACCTTAGTGAAATTATTTAAACAAATTTTAATTGATAATAGCATGATACATTTTTTTATTTTAATCGCTCTGTCTTACAAGTCTGAGAGTAATTTCATAAAATAATAATACTTAGGTCTAAATTATTACTGAATATATTAAATTACAGATTATAAAAGCACTAAAATTATACAAAATTAGAATTATTTAATTACTTTTTTTAAATTTATTAATGAACATGAATTACATAAACTAAAATTAAATTAATTAGCCACCTGGTTTGAGCCGTACCGACGGGAAGAGACCAGACGGATTGACCCTTGTACCGTGGCAAAAGGGCAAATGTCTTCTATGGGATGCAACGTGCGTATGTACGTACGCTGCATCTTACTTGAGAGGTTCCATTCGAGTAGCAGGGTCGGCAGCGGAAAGGGCAGCAGTACGTAAACACCAATGTTACACAACTTTGGAGCAGAGCTACTTATTCGTGCCCTTCGCTGTGGAGACGGCGGGCCCGTGGGGTCATGAAGCAAAAACTTTTATGAGGAACCTGGGCAAACGTTTACGGGATGCGGGTAACGGTCCTCGTGCCGGGTCATACCTAGCCCAACGCATATCATTAGCGATTCAACGCGGAAATGCAGCCAGCATTATGGGCACCTTCGGGCCAGGTATGACCTGGGGCGGGCTTTTCGACTAAATAGGATTAGTTAAATTTGTAGTTTAGAATGTTTAGAATGGTTTAAGTTTAGGGTAAGTTTTATTTGTGCTTTTACTATTTTATTCCTAAAAATTAAATTAAATGTATTTAATAAGTACTAAAGTAAGTATTCCTCTTGCATTTTATTCGCTCCAAACGGTAGTACCTGAAAAAGAAAATATAAAATGATTTTTACACTATTAATAACAACGCAGTATCGAGCTGTAAGGTTGAAAAAATACATAGATACATAATGCCTACACCTACGTCGCACCGTGGGTAGGTTGAGACCTATGAAACAATAAGAAAAGAAAATAAAAGAGTATAATTATGTACTAACCTATTTACTTGTATCTGAGCGGTCTCCCAATTCTCTCGAAATCAAAAACAATGTGTGTGACACTGATTTCATCACAGGATCTTCTTCATCTTGCGCTGCATAAATGGATCTCAGCATTGGTCGACCCTCAATTATTGAATCTCGTTCAACTATTTGATTTACTTCTATCTTGATGGTAAATTTAGGAACACCAAACGTATCAGTTGCAAGGTAGCTAGTGATGACTGGATTCACTGGTCTAGACATTCTGATTATGTTTTTGAACTTTAAGTATGAAATAAAAATGCGGATGCTCCGTACTAAGGTTACTTAATGAATGACGAATAATTTAATTATGAAATAAATAACTTGAGGCATGGAAATTTGAAACTTAAAAACTGCAAAACGATCTATGTCATCATAATCGGTAGCTTCACATGACCGACAAGTATGAACTTGAATTTGCTTTCCATGCAATTTTTCATTACGGGAATGGTTTAACACGTGTAATCACTACCTATACCTACCTATGTGAAAATGATAAAACTATTTTTGTTTAATTAAGGAAATATATAAATAATAATGTAAGTACCTATCTAAGAAATTTAAATCAAGTTTGATCTTGTTTCATTCTTGAGATGAATTGACGTGATCTTTTTAGGTAAACAACTCTTTAGTCACTTGCACATAAGCATTTGGAGAGGTCACTTAATTTGTTATTGAATTAAAATATTATAGGTAATCAGGCATTTCGGTAAGTTTAATTCATCTCTTTATAAAATATTTAAACTATACTGGGTGTAAGTGACAGCCTAGCAAATACTGAAACTGTGAACGCAGACCATCAAACTGAATAACTTTCACTATGGAGTCTACCTCAGGAAACGCAAAAAAAAAATCTGCTGTCTCATACAAAACTGCTGTACCTTCACGACTAAAATGGAAATGGGACAGCTAAATTTTTTTTCGCGTTTCCTGAGGTAGACTTCATTGTGAAAGTTGTTCAGTTTGATGGTCTGAGTTCATCGTTTCAGTATTTGCTAGGCTGTCACTTGCATCCTGTATAGGTAAGTACCTCATTAATCCTGCTTAATTACAGTTATCTAATGATTTTACTTTTACATTTTTTTGTTTTCAGATCATGGAGGAAACTACCGTTCCTTACTTTTATAATCAAGATCTCTTGAATAGATTTGATGTAGATTACCCTGAGCTAAGAAACAAACGCGATCATGGAAAAACAAAATTTAAGGAACAAAAGAAATCAAATAAGCGTGTTAACAAAAAGAAGTCAATTATTTCACCTACATCCTTTGTAATTTGCAAGAAACCGGACAGACCTCTGCGGTTAATAAAAATATTAGTCTATGATGTGAGCGAAATTGATTGTGTTAGAGAAGATAGTGCAATACTTAATGCGCAATATGTTGTCACCGAAAGAATGGACGATATTATGGATCAGACAGAGAGTGTTATTAATAAGATTTCTAAAAAGTTGACAAATTACACTTTGTAAAATAATTAATATTTAAATGATCAGATTTATGGACACTGTAAAATTGTTTCTGTTAAGTTTAATAAACAGTAAAATGAAAATGAACTTTCAAATTATTTACAAATTCCTTCTTCCTCCAAATTCTAAAGTGAAACAATTATAGTTAATTGAAGTCTGAGTATGAGTCGAATTACTAATAAGCTAATAAAGTTAAGTATACATATATATCTTTATCATAATATTTTATTATCTGTCAGCACAGCTAGCATGCCAAAGCGCTTAAACGAGAAAAATGTCATGCGCGCTCTTTCCGGCATACGTAAAATAATAAGGATGGAGGCACATCTCGATTTTTATCGTTTTCTCGGGGCTGGCATGCGACGCCTACTGGTTTTACCTCACCATATTTTAGTGTGATAGACATTATGTCTATGTAGGGAAGTAGGGTACTATAAATAAAAAATGATATGAAGTAGAAAAAAATTTATTATTAGCACGCTATAAAAGTGCTAGCTGAGACATTTAGGCTAGCGTAACTTATACAATAGGTAAGTAAGAAATTAATATTATATCATTTTGAAGTTAAACATAAAATAATGTTGTCTGCTATACATATAAATTTAGTATTATAATCAGTTTTATTCATTGAAATATAATTCACACAATCTTTTTACAATACCACCTAACAGTCGATGAGTAATCAACCTATCTATTTCTTCATTATTATACTTAATATTATAGCCCGCTCGCAACTGACTAGTCACCGCCTGAGACATGGGATGGCGTGAAGCTCCGAATTGATGACGCGACGATCGCTTGCATGCGTTTATTCTACGTCCCACCTCCCTTGCCTCAGGCGGAGATTAGGTTTTGTGCGCAAGGTATTAGAAACTATCAATTTAGGATAATGTCTACACTCGTACTGTTACTGTTGATAATAAACTACAAAAATTTAAGATTTTAAGATACATTCGCTACCCCACGCCTTGGTAGATATTTTATCTTGAGAAATTGAACGTTTGTCATCATTCGCTGAGAGTGCAACTTTGATAACACTTCTAGTAAATATTTCATGTTTGATTGATTTAAATAAAATATTTTTTTTGCGAATGACATCTTTATTAATAAGAACTTTCTCGTAATCTGATAAACTCAATTCTCGCACAATGTTTGCTTTAACACCCTTTGCCTTTTTTATTGTTTTTTCTTTGGTTTTAATGCAATATAACTTTGACCTTAAACCAACAAAGTCCGTTATAATTTTCCCTCCCATCTCATCCTTAAACAAACCAGGTATCTTTTTGTTTTTAAGTGGTAAATTAAATTTATTATTTTCGCTATAATTGCTTGTATCAAAGTAAGGTAAGAATTTGTTTTTCATGTCTCGATAAAAATCATCTGTGGTAATATTATAGATGAAACTATCTGTGTCAGTATAACATAGCTGAACTCGATCTCCATAGAAGGGTTTCACTACATTATAGTGAAAATCGTACATGTGAGCCTTGGATAATTCCAATACCGAAAAGCCTATGTAAATTGGCTTATCTAAGATGACTCTATCTGGTTTCATTTGTATTGCAACCAAACTATCATTAAAAATTGATACACTATGGAAGTAAGGACTAGCTATGAGTTTATCGGCACTAGTTTCTTTTTTGGTTATATTTTTTGTATCATTCCATTGGTTTATCAATTGTACGTTAACCCTTCGCTCATTGTTTTCCAGAGTTTTACCAAAAACGCTGTTATTCAACAGTTTAAAAAAATCTTGTTCGAACTCAGACTGTGCTTTTTGCCGTAGCTCTGTGTTAAACTCTATGTATTGTCTCAAATAAGCACTTTGTTTGAATGTGATAGCCCTGTGAATTTTACGCAATACTAACCCATGCTCTAGACATTTTTTCAAATGAACGTAATGGATCACGTAGTTGTATTTATTGTACAAGTTTGGTACAAGCTTTACATTCTTCCCACCAGGTGGTATACATTTCTCTGGACAAAACGGGAAATCGTTATGATCACAATGTACGTTTTCAGGATATAGCAGATCAACCTCGAGTATGAAACCGTAATCAGCGTCATCTCGTATATCCGAAACGCATAAACCATCAATTTCGTTCTGCTCTAAAAATCTAAAATTAGAGAGGGGTAATGTTTGACACATACTATACCCATACAAATTATTACAATCTAAATAAACTATGAATGAATTTGGTTGGGAAGAGTCATAGTCATCTAGATATTTATGATTTGCTTTTGCGTATCGATGAGAGCACATACATACACCGCCTCTGATTCCATTTTGTAGCATTCGAATGATAGACAAATCATCAATAAGTTCTAGTTGTACACCGGTTTTGAGCAACATCGCATCGAAAGATAAGCTTGGTGCAGTGATATAAAATGCAGGATCGAGCTGGTAATGACGTTTACACGTTTGCCGAAAATTTTCAAATATATCCGTTAACAGAAGAACGTCAGTTTTCAGATATAAGTCCGTGTATTCCCCTAAACTTTTTATTTTAAATTGGTACCATACCGATTGCGCATGCTTATAATCTTCGCATGATATGTTTTCACCCGTCAGTGAGTTGTAAAATTTACTTTGCGGCGGTAAAGAGTTTTCTTCATAACATTTCCAGTCAGTCATATAATCATAGGGATATATACCTTTTCTTGTTAGTAAACTAAACTCGTCTTTATTTGGAAAGAAATAGTGGAGACTAGTAAATTCATCTTTCTTCATTGTTTTCGCTAACTTTCCTAAACTTGTTCCTAAAAATTTAAATGAATCTACGAATCTTAACTGAATATACTCTTCGTTTGTAACTTGAATAAATTTAGTGAATGAAATATAGTTTTCTTTAGACTTTGGTATGATTTTGATCATGCCGGGAGTTACTCCCAATTCTTTGATAAACAGGTGACAGTCATATCCTGCAAGATTGTGAAAAAAAATTGGAATAAATTTAGGAAGCCGATACTGTAAATTACAGTACTGATGGACAGCACCGCGATATCGTCCTGTGATATGACAATGATCTTTTACTCTATCATTCCATAAAAAATTATGACAAATATGACAACGAGTAGATGACTCGAAATCTTTAGCATCCTGTTTACTGAATATAATAGGGATAATAGTACCTAGAACTTCATGAATTTCCGCGACATCTCTATGCAGTGAGCTAACAAACTTTGGCACACAATCTTTACCGCGATAACTAACAAACCGATTATAACGTTCATCAACTGAACAAACGACTTGATAAGCAAACGCAACGGGCACATGACGCTGTAAGTCTGTTGTACTTGCATTATTTGGATCAGGTTCACAGCCCTGAAAAGGTTGTAGCATAGTTTCAAAGTCAGCGTAAATAACGAAAGGAACATTTTGTTTTCGTTCATAATTTTTAAACTGTATAACTGACCCTTTATCAGGCAGCACAGTAACGACGCCTCCACAAATGTGTTCATCAAGTTTAGCAGCTGATGTAAAAAATTGTAAACAAGTATCACAATAGTATAACTTGCCGTGATGTTTTGTTATTTGTCGTCTAACAAGACGCGGCAGATCTTTGATTAAACAATAATGCGATGATTCACCATTTTCAAGAAGCAACAAATGAATACGTTTTTTATAGCTACTTGACTCCGATTTGTACAATGGTCCAGTTATAATCTTTTTGTCTTTCAGACCATAAACATAAATGCTTAAAGCAGGATTATTTTTCTCGAAAATTGAAATGTCCCTAAAGCTGACTGGAAACGACATATCTTTAATTTGCAACATATCCCGGAAATTTGCATATGATAAAGGTCTTACGGAGTGTTTTGTGGTAGGATATAGGGCCGCCATCACGCAATATAAGAAACAGTATTCGTCATTATTCTGAATATTCAGGCATGCCTTTTTGTTTTTGATAAATTTAGGTAAGTCTATATAATTTGATCCTCGTAATGGTTGACATTTATTTATGTTCAGTTCTAAGTGTAAATTGTTCAAAAATGTCCACCCACTGTCCCTCTCTTGAAATTCTTCAATCTTTTTTATCAAATTACTTTTGACATCTAAAAATAATGAATCGAAGTCATAATTTAAATGAAGTGTAAAATTTTTTGTTCCAAAAGACTTCACTTCCTGGGTATCATTTTTGAACATCAAAAACATAGAAAAAAGTTCAATATTAACTTTAACACATATATGACTTTTAAGTGATCGATCTAAAAGTGACTTGATTTTGAAACTAGTTCTGACAAAAAACGTATTTATAGAATTTACTTCCTCTTCAGTCACTGCTAAAATCCTATAGCTCGCGATACGACCCCGGAAAGCGGATTTTATTATCTGTACGTTATCGTAAACAGATGCAGCGGCATTATTTTTGTGTACGTTACTTCGTAAATGACCTGTCCATTTGTTTCTTACAACTAAAATACCGCAGCTTGAACAAAAAGGCATGTTAGAATAATTTAACTCTTGTAGTTTTTTATCAACAGTACGTATTAACTATAATTAACGCTAAGTATTTATAGATACGGTTTAACTGTACCTACCTACTATTTTTTATCAAAATTCAACAAATCAAAAAATGATGTGACTAGTTATTAAAATTATTATAAAAAGAAGGTGGAATGTCCTCAAACAGCTCATGAGCCGATCTCACAAGATTTTGGACATTTTGCCACTGCGGACAGTCGTCATTCGTAAAGAACTTCACCCTTACGAGAGCCTTCTTCCAACGTTCCTCTGGCTTAGAACCTTCGGCGTCGGTAGTATTATATACTTTAAGATCAATATAGTATTCACCACTTTGTTCGGTCACCCGTCGTTGGTTGCCTGTTGCTACCCGGTTTACGAAGCAGGACTCCAGAGTCCCGTTCCGCTTTGTTGGCTTTGAAGATGACGGTTGCGGTTGATCCTTGGTCAACCCAAACACGTCGAGCGCTGCTGGGGCTGTCTTCTTGCGCGCACTGTAAAAGCAAACAAATAGCTATAACATAACATTTTGTTTATTAAGAAAAATCAATCAAAAAAAATTTATGGTGTAGGTGCGAGTTAAAAATCAAATTACCTAGCTAAATTAGTCGATGACGTTTTTCGCTTCCCCACGCTGCTACTACTCAACGACGTAGATTTCTTAGAGGTCTTCTTTTTCGTTTTATCAACCTTTTCTCTCTCCTCTTCACTTACAATTTCATACTCGGAGTCAGACCTGAAAGTTAATAAAACTATTAAGCAAAAATTAATAAATTATCTACCTTCAGATCTCGAACGTTAAACTGTACCTAATGTGTTTAAAATATAAGTACTATAATTGCAACTAGGCATATCAAAATAAGTTTCAACTAGGATTCGAACCCATGTTGTAGGTATTAAATCATAACCATAATGTTAATGATTGCATGATTAAATAATTGTTCTCATACCTACTTACATTTTTTCTTGAAGAAACTGAATTTATTAAAAATCACTCACGATAATTTATACTGCGACTACTGTTGAGCAAAATCAAAATAAGTATGTTACAAATTATGGATTGCAATAATTAGGTAAGCTTTTTTACTCTTAAGTCTCCATCTAAAAACGTAATGTAAAGGTTCTAATCAATGTAATTTGAACCTTAAATTCAAGTAAATACTATGTAACATTCTACGAGTCACTTTTATCACATAATACATTCTGATTTATTACGATAAAAATGCTTACTTAGGTTTTCTTCGGTTTCACAGTATGAATCAACATTCGAAAAAAATACAGTGTGTCATTTTGATAAATATTGAAGAAAGATAATATCTATTTTGTAGGTAGGTAAGAAGCTTAACGTGTTATGTAGCTAATTAAATATCTTTGTCATCACTATAAATTATATCTAGGTATATAATATTATTAATTAAGATATAAACATATTTAATTTTATCACGCATATATTTCAGACAATAACTGCCTACCTATTATACCTACCTACCTACCTACTTATTATACTTACTTATTTATTATTTAATAATAAAATGATAACGAAATTCGTTAAATAAAACCATACTGAATAAAACTAAGTAGGTATATAAACACACCTAAACTTACGTAAGTTCACTACTAAATACGAACTAGTACACAACTTAGTTGATAAAATAACAAGAAGAATTTTTGGTTACATTATCTTATTACAGACTTGAGTTAATCCCTTTAGTATTGTGATGTAATCAACTTAATAATAATATCCTTCTTATATTATCGTATATTTCAGTGGATACCTAACAAAATATTAAAATTAACACCTTGTATAATCGCAATGACGACATCCTTAGTATCATATTACGGTAATCAAATACTAACCGGGGAATTCAGTTTTTATTTAATGCCGCGTCTTTAATCCAGCTGTATGAGGTACATCGACTCTTTTATAAAGGTATTGTTACTGGTTCTGTTTACTAAAGACGTTAGTGTACAGCGGCCTAGCGAAAACTCGCGCATTAAAATAACGATTTCTAAATCGCGCTATTAAAGTTTTCAACGATGTTAGTATATATACCAGAGTGAAACAGTTTCCTCTGGGCTGGTTGAGACCATGTGGTGTTAGTTAAGCTTGGCCGACTTGACTACACTCCATAACTTCAAACATGCCTGTGATATGAAATATCAATTAGTATCGATCTGGCCAATCTGAAACTTGATAAAGTAATATCTCTATGAACTGAAATCCTACCTGAGAACTGACACTGTAATGTCGAACCTCAAATGGATACCAAAAACCCTGAAATCCTACCTGAGAACTGACACTGTAATGTCGAACCTCAAATGGATACTAAAAAAACCCTTAGGGGTTTCCTCTAATGTGCGATGAGCAATTAAGGTACCTTGCACAACTTCCGACACTAGCCGACGAGACCGAGCAAGGTACCTGAAAGCTCAAAGCACGAGGTTTTTGCTTCTTTTGATTAAAATAATGTTTTCTGTTCGACAAATAGACAGATAAAACGAGTTCCTGTTCTTGTTAAATAAACGATTTAACATCCTAGATGACAGTGCGTTCAAGGAGTGATCTTACCATGGCTCTCATCTGATCGCGTTATAACGACACAGGTTGAATTTAAATTAGAATGTCTGAGTAAATGATTGAACGAAAAATATCTTTGTAATATTGGGCACTCTAGGTCAACGAGTGACTGAAGGCGAACAGGGTGAGCCTGAAGGAAACGAAGTGGCCTAGAGTGCCCAATATTACACTACTAAAGTTGTTCAGTTTGATGGTCTGAAGCACCTCCTTTACTATTACTAGGCTGATGATGATGTGGCTGTAAGCGTTAATATCATTTTTATTTATAGATTTACCAACAGATATTACAATAATACATACTAATATAAGGTCTAACAAAATTAGCCGAAACTATTTTAAGGGGATGATCAGACCATCAAACTGAACAACTTTCTCTATGGGAGCAATATTGAAATCGCGAAAAAAAAATCTGCTGTCCCATACATTTAGGTCGAGTAGGTTTGTATGGAACAGCTGTTTTTTTTTCGTGATTTCGGTATTGGTCCCAATAGAGAAAGTTGTTCAGTTTGATGGTCTGATCATCCCCTTAAAATAGTTTCACCTAATTTTATTAGACCTTATATATCATAGATAAAATGGCTTAATGTCTCATTACACAACCAATTACAGGTAAATATCACATGCCGTGTGGTGTCGGATAAGAATAACACCATCCCATTTTCTCCCGTGGGTGTCGTAAAAGGCGACTAAGGGATCTACTGAAGGATGGGCAGCAGTATCGTCTGAGTACACACATTGATTCGATCCAACTGCGATCGCTAAGCCGCCTGCCAAGTGTGGCGATTATGGCAAATCCCCCCATTTTGGGAGAGGCTTATGTCCAGCAGTGGACGTTTATGATGACCCCGCATACTAAGTATCATCAAGTAACGTCATGAAGTAAAAAACATAATAAGAAAACTTAAACTAGTTACAAAATGCCAAAAAGCTTTGGAGTTAAGGTGGTTGCAGAGGGGTCAATTTTATACAAAACTTTGACGCACAATACGCGTAGACGGTATTAACATAAGTAACTTTGTATACATGGAAAAATAGTTTAGAAAATCTTGATGCCGCGTCACAAATAACATTCGCAATTTATAATATAATTACGAAGGTATAAAGCTTTTAAAACTTTGTATGAAAAAATTCAAAGCTTTATATCTTCGTAATTATTTTATAAATTGCAAAAGTTATTTGTGACGCGGCATCTAGATTTTCTAAACTATTTTTCTATATAAGGTCTAACAAAATTAGGTGAAACTATTTTAAGGGGATGATCAGACCATCAAACTGAACAACTTTCTCTATGGGACCAATATCGAAATCGCGAATAAAAAATCAGCTGTTCCATACAAACCTACTCGACCTAAATGTATGGGACAGCAGATTTTTTTTTCGCGATTTCTATATTGGTCCCATAGAGAAAGTTGTTCAGTTTGATGGTCTGATCATCCCCTTTAAATAGTTTCACCTAATTTTGTTAGACCTTATATAATACAAAGTTACTAATATTAATACCGTTTACGCGTATTGTGCGTCAAAGTTTTATATAAAATTGACCCCTCTGCAACCAAAACTACCACCTTAAGTACCAGCTTACTGCAGCCAAACATTATCTAGATTAATGTTTCATTTTTATTTTAATGTGTACCTACTGTTTACATTGGCATCATCATCATCACATGTCAGGAAGTACTTTAACTTAATGGAAGTTAGGTATCGTACGAATTCTCTTCCGTTATTATCCTTTTAAAGCTTAAATCTCGTTAAGCATCCGTCATATTCTGGGAAGCTTCAAGGATGTACTGGTAGAGATAGAAGTGTTTCGATTTTTTCAATAATACTCGAATCTCAGGCCAGTCCGGAAGATGACGTTGACTAGTAAAAAGTTAGATATTCTTTTAAGATCAACAGCAATTTTTCTACCTGGACAATAGGTTAAAACAGAACCTTGTTTACAATTTCTCCAAAAATTGGTTGATGGTGTTTGTAAAAAATGTCATGTCTATCCCAAACTGTAACAATGGATGAATGTTTTTAAAAAAGGTAGAAATCTTACGAATTATTTGATAAAATATTATTAAATTTTATTACGACCCAGTAGCGAGAAATCTTGCCTTTTAGTCATTTTACGGTTTGAGACGGGACTAATTAATCATTGTTTTTTTTTCGGTATAGTATTTAAGAGCCAATTTGAGCATAGAAATGTACAAAAATTAAAAAAAATATCACGTCAGCAACAGCCCCAAATTTAAAATAAAAAAAAATAATAATAAATAAAAATAAATATAATATTAATTTAAAATTAAGCATTTATCTCGTTCTAAAAAACTGATGGTAATTTTTTTATGCACGTTTTTTGGCTTTACCATTATCAAACATGGTGTTAATTTTTTTGTCTACTTAGAAGGCTTTGAAAAATACATTAGTATTTTCTATTACATATCTCATTTTTTGAATTTCTATCCCTATTTTATTGCTCAAAAATATTTTATATTGTTAAATTTAATTAAAATGAGTGAGAGTATTCTGGGAGATACAATTTTGATTTCTATGTTGCGTAGCGATTTTTTTTTAATATCTTTTCAGATAGTCTTTTCATCACTAAATGGTGGTCGTTACAGTTTAAAAGTCCAATTCTTAATTACTCCCCACCCCTCCTAACAAAACTTCGTAAACTGGGCTAGGCTATTTCATGCAGAAGAAGAAGGAACTAAACCAACTTGTACCAATGAATTTGATATAATAAAGATGTGTGTTTTTATGTACGCACGTAAGAAGTTATACTTACTTTTTTGGTGTGAATAAAGAAACGATTATCAAAAAAGCCATTGACTTAGACTCTACTAACTTCATGGCATGTCACATCGTCGCGCCCAATTTCTGACACATGCGATGCAGAAAATATACTCTGTTTCTTCTCAAGCGCCAAAAGAAGTATTATACCATCAAAACTTGTAAGAAAATCCGCGTGCTTCAATTTGGAAGTGTACACACTAGTAATGTGTTCACTGTTATCACCATAGAGATCTGGAGAGATGCCAACACACGCGCTTAGTACGAAACCTAGTGTCGCATCACCACGATAGAAAGTATTTTGTTAGCTTGAATGTGCTTATTATCCATTGCGGTATCAGAACTCAATGTTCGAATATTCTTTAATACAACGCAAGCATTGTAAACTATTAACACATAATATCTCGACTGGCTTTCGGACTCATAATACATTGAATCATTACTGTCCCGAGCAATGTGATCCGTTTTTGCGCATATTGCTGCGACACTGGCCCCGCACCCTTTTCACATCTCCCTTTAGTTTTTGTGATCTGTGGTTGTCACACTGTACAGAGTTTGTTGACTAAAAGTGAATAATGAATATTTCGAATATGGAATATTTCAGTCCATGGGGACATAAACGTGAGCTATTTGAAAAATTTAAGAAATATATTTTTGAAAAAAGAAACCCGGATAATCCAAAACATTTTTCCACACAACATTACCCGCCCTTCGCAGTAACGCGTGAAAATGACAAGGCATTTTACGCGTTCATAAAATATAACTCGGGAGGCGTCTGATGAATCCTCGGCTTAATTTGAGTTATACACTGATGTGAAGGGATAAAAAACAAAGTGAAAATAAATTTGATTGTTTTCCTTTGGTTTTGTTACTAACTCCGTTGATAGAGGTGGATTTTACCGTTTTCTTTCAAGAATATAAGTTTCTAATTTCTTTCAGGCATCCTCAAGATGATGCTAAAAAAGAGAAAGGTGTACAGGAGGGCGGATCCATGCAACGAACAAAACAGGCGCTCACCTAGTCGTTCACTCAAGGCCTCATAAAAAGGCTGAAAGTCACCCAAAGAGCAATGGAGAGGGCTATGCTTGGAGTTTCCCTGCGAGATCGAACCAGAATTGAAGAGATCCGCAGAAGAACCAGAGTAACTGACATAGCCCAAAGAGTTGCTAAATTGAAGTGGCAGTGGGCGGGGCATATTGCTCGCAGAACCGATGGCCGATGGGGCCGAAAAGTTCATGAGTGGCGACCGCGTACCGGAAAGCGCAGCGTGGGTAAGCACACGGTGGACCGACGACCTTGTGAAGGCGGCGGGAACCCGTTGGATGAGGGCAGCGCAGGACCGGTCGTTATGGCGATCCTTGGGGGAGGCCTATGTCCAGCAGTGGACGTCCATCGGCTGAGATGATGATGATGACCTAGACGATTAATAGATACATCAGGCCCTGCACCCGCACTTTCGATTTTCGATATATCGAGACCGTTTCGGTCCGAACTTCATTGTAATAGAGTTGACATTTGAACGAAGACGTTCACGCAATTGCGAAGTTCTAATGTCCGGGTAGAGGCCCTAGACAAAGTAACATTTCAATTGGCGTAGACGCTAGTAGATGTGACAGAATGTATGGATTTGACATTGGCGATCGAAACATTTTGACGCTTGCTTTCGACATACGTCAAATCCATACATTTTTTATGTTTTCTACTGTTAACTCTAATCAAAATTACTTTGTCTAGGGGCCCTGGCGTTAGACCGATATCCGAGATCGCCGAAATGCGCGGTTATGTGCGCGTGCGTACGCCCTGGCCCTGTACCCGGACTTTCGATGTTCGATATATCGCCACTGTTTCGGTCCAAACTTCATTGTAATAGAGTTAACATTGGAACGAAAACGTTCACGCAATTGCGAGGTTCGAATTCGCTTGTTTGTATGAAGCCCCTTCTGTACCTGTCTCTTTTGTGATAATGCCCTCACCACACCCAGACACATCTCTGTCACCTCACACGAAAGAGCTCGCACTGACAAAGCACGTTGGTTCCATAGTGAAAATGGTTCATTTTGATGTTCTAAACTAAACCCTTTGCGCATAATTTCTCTATGACTAAACCACACACCTACATTTATTATAAGGGTATTTTGTTCCACTCTGCACTTAGGCCACAGATTAACCACAATAGATACCGCATGATGAATATTTTGTACAGGCCCGAAGTCACCATTTTTGGCGGTAGGTGCGGGTATCGGACGAAACAATGCAACATGATTGGCCATTTCAAGGTCGCACTACTTTGAGCTCGCTCACTCTCGTTCACAGATCACAAAAAATAAAGGGAGATGTGAAAAGGGGGCGGAGCCAGTGTCGCAGCAATATGCGCAAAAACGGAACACATTGCTCGCGACAGTAAGGATTCAATATATTACGAGGCTGAAAGCCAGACGAGATGTTATGTGTAAATAGTTTACAATGCTTGCGTAGTACTAAAGATTATTCGAACGTTGAGTTCTAATACCGCAATGGATAATGAGCACATTCAAGCTAACAAAATACTTTCTATCGCGTGGTACTGGTGGTGATGCGACACTAGGTTTCGTACTCAGCGCGTTGGTTGGCATCTCTCTAGATCTCTATGCTCTCGTTGCTTATATCAGTGCAAAATCATAGATGTGTGGCGAGCGTTGGCGGCCTTGTATGCGGTATCTATTAGGAGTAATATGTGAGTTAGACCATTTAAATATGGACGAGTTACGCTTGTAATTATACTAACTAACATTTCTGTCACATTTTGCGGGGGATGAGCTAGCATGAAATACGCAACTTTGGATTTTATTCCATTACTTTAGAGTCTAAATTTCAGTGTCAAAAATCTTGACAAATAGTCTCGTGTGAACTCCAAACAAGACTAGTTGTTCCGCAATTATAAATGCTTTGTCGTTTAGTGATAAAGTATAAAATTTGTATGCACATGGACATGATCATTTGATCTTATACCTTGGCAGAGGGGAATGCAAACGTAAGGCAGGTCCCTATTTAAATGGTCTAAGACTCTGTAGAATAACCTACCGCCGTCTCGATAGAAGAAGAATGAAACACAAATTATCTCAAATATTAATTTACATTTGCAAGTAAGTAATTGAAACTATTGAACAGAAGATAGTAAATAAATAAATAAATATCTAGGACATTGTCACACAAATTATCTAGTCACATATAAAGTACCTGGACTTGTATTATGATGACTAAACAACGATATAGAATACATATATAGATACAAACATCCATGACTCGGGAACAAATATTCATATTCATTATATATATATTTGACCCTTACGGGATTCGAACCCGCGACCCCCGGCACAGCAGGCAGGTTCACTACAGACTGTGCTACCGGGCCGTCAATAATAGTGAATAAGTTTTAATTAAATAAACAATACTATTGTTTTGATTAATGAAACGAGATGCTTCTTTGCTTGGGTTGATGACTTATTTTACATTACAGTTTTTATATAATACGAGCGTTAACCCGCGACTTTGTCCGCACAAATTAGATACCAGATTTTAAGTCAGATCATAAGCTATCCAACAAAAAAAGGTTCATCAAAATCGGTTCAGTAGTTTTTGCGTGATACTCGTTCAAACAAACAAACAAACCCGCAAACAAACACACAAACAAACAGACAGACAAAAAATGCAAAAGTTGGTGAAATGGAATCAGGGACACCTAAAAACCATATCGTAACTTTTTTTTTGTTAATATCTTCAATGTACAGACAAACTTCCTGTTACAGTTTTATAATAGTACGAGCGTTAACCCGCGACTTCGTCCGCACAAATTATATACAAGATTTTAAGTCAGATCATAAGCTATCAAACAAAAAAAGTTTCATCAAAATCGGTTCAGTAGTTTTTGCGTGATACTCGTTCAAACAAACAAACAAAGAAACACACAAACAAACAGACAGACAAAAAATCCAAAAATTGGTGAAATGGAATCAGGGACACCTAAAAACCATATCGTAACTTTTTTTTTGTTAATATCTTCAATGTACAGACAAACGTTCTGCTACAGTTTTATAATAGTTTAGATAGATTTCGTACTAGCGCTCCTAGTGGTTACGTTGAGAACTAATTCTGTCATACGAAATTGGCGTCGCAACTACACTAGTAACGTACAGTGAAACTCATGGTAGGCCTACTAGAACCTTGAAAAAAAAAGGTCGATTTCTTTTGTATTACGAGACTAAACTAATAACCGTGCTTCGATTACGATTATTAAGAATTACCAAAATGTCTAGTTTTGACATTTTAACGCTAAGTAATGTAGATGTGTGTTCTTAGAGTTTCAATTGTCGCATCTTTTCTTAACGAAACACTTTCCGACTCGGTTGTAGAGCCAACTAAATTACACCAAAAAAATTAAGCAAAAAAATCTGCTGTTCCATACTAAACTGCAATACCTACACGACTCAAATGTATGAGACAGCAGATTTTTTTTTGTTCTGACAGGTTTGCTCCCATGGTAAAAGTTGTTCAGTTTAACGGTTTAAATGTTAATAATACTTTTCCTTATACCATGTATAAAGGGTGGAAAAAAAAGGCCGTGGTTGGAGGGAAAGTACCCTTAATATTTTTTATGATGGCAAATTTTAAAAGATTTTTTGAAAAATCGTCTGCTTGAGCTGGGAATCGAACCGGTGAAACGTCAAAAAAAACATCCTGTATTTTATGATACCAACTGAAAGAGTCATTCATTAGGATCAATTTCTTATAAGCAACATAGTATCTTAAATTAAAGAAAGACCAAGAAAAAATAATTTTTTTATTGTTAAACTTACTATTAAAGAAAATTCTTTACTTAACTTATAAATTGCTCAAAATGAGACCCATTTTCACGTATGCACAGACATATTCTTCGAATAAATTCGCTACGTGTCGCCTTTTGTATTGAATTATGGTGAATATTTGAAATAATATTTTGTACTTCCGTTTTTAATTCCTCTACTGACCTGTAGTAGAGAATTCAGTCGTAGAATACATACTTTAAAGTATTTTCTTTAGATAGTGAGTAAGTTTAACAATGAAAAAATCATTTTGTCTTGGTCTTTCTTTAATTTAAGATACTATGTTGCTTAAAAGAAATTGATCCTTATGAATGACTCTTTTGGTTGGTATCATAAAATACAGAATGTTTTTTTTTCACATTTCACCGGTTCGATTCCCGGCTCAAGCAGATGATTTTTTTAAAATCTTTAAATGCAGTTTTAATTATATTTGAATGTTTCCTTTCAGTAAAATTTGCCATCATAAATATTAAGGGTACTTTCCCTCCAACCACGGCCTTTTTTTTCCACCCTGTAGAAACGGTCACCCATCCAGAGACTGACCAGACCTGATGTTGTTTTTCTTAAACTATTGTTTCCAATTCACTAAGACAACGAGCACCTCAAAAATATAGAGGCCAATGAAAAAGTCTAAACAAAAGAGACCGCACTTACAATAACTTTAGTTTACTTAGTAACTTGTTAAATTGCCGGCGATTAATTAATTCGCTTTGTGTTAAAGTTTGAAGGTTTGATAGTAATAAAGCTTTGAAGTTTTCTTGTCATTTGAATCGATTTTATGTTATGAAACTTATTATTGTTCGTTTTGGTTTTTAGTTGACGAGTGTCAGCAGAAGAAATAAACTTTATTGTGTTTACGTTACCATAATCCATGCTTATCTATCTATACTATTATAAAACTGTAACAGGAAGTTTGTCTGTACATTGAAGATATTAACAAAAAAAAAGTTACGATATGGTTTTTAGGTGTCCCTGATTCCATTTCACCGATTTTTTTATTTTTTGTCTGTCTGTTTGTTTGTTTGTTTGTTTGTTTGTTTGAACGAGTATCACGCAAAAACTACTGAACCGATTTTGATGAAACTTTTTTTGTTTGATAGCTTATGATCTGACTTAAAATTTGGTATATAATTTGTGCGGACGAAGTCGCGTGTTAAAGCTCGTACTATTATAAAACTGTAACAGGAAGTTTGTCTGTACATTGAAGATATTAACAAAAAAAAATTACGATATGGTTTTTAGGTGTCCCTGATTCCATTTCACCAATTTTTTGATTTTTTTGTCTGCCTGTTTGTTTGTGTGTTTGTTTGTTTGAACGAGTATCACGCAAAAACTACTGAACCGATTTTGATGAAACTTTTTTTGTTTGATAGCTTATGATCTGACTTAAAATCTGGTATATAATTTGTGCGGACGAAGTCGCGGGTTAACGCTCGTATTATTATAAATGCAAAATTCTCTCTGTCTTCCGTTATGTTTTCACGGCTAAACCGCTGCTTTCATGTTGATGAAATTGTACAGGGTGTAAAATTAATAGCGTTGCATTTCAAAAGGGGTGCTTTAGACTGTCAAACTATGCATCTTTCTCTATGGAAGCAAAACCGAAATAGCAAAAAAAAACTGGTGTTCCGAAGAAAACTTTAATCGCTGCTCGACCCAAATGTATGTGACAGCAGATTTTTTTTCGTGATTAAGTCAAAAAGCGTAGTTTGATTTTTTATTCCTATTCCCGAACATGAATTACTTTCATGACTTAGCCCAGTCATTTTACGGAGTTTTGTTAGGAGAGGTGGAAAGTAATTATTAATTTTACTTTTAAACTGGAACCGGGACCATTTAGTGACAAAAATACTATCTGAAAACATGTTAAAAAAAATTCACTACGCAACATAGAAATCAAAATTGTGAGTCCCAGAAGGCTTTTAAATTAATAATATTAATGCCAATGCAGTCATTTGAATTAGATTTAACAATACATTATTTTTGGTGGTTTTTATAAGAAAATACGAATGTATTTTTCAAAACCTTCTGAGTAGACAAAAATATTTACACCATGTTTGAAGTATGTATGTTGTAAAATGATAATGCCTTAAATATGCGTAAAAATAAAATTACCGTCAGCTTTTTTATAACGAGATAATAGCTAACTTTTACATTTGGAACTGTTGCTGACGGAATTTTTTTTTATTTGGTTCAAATCTAAGCTCAAATTGGTTCTTAAATACTATACTGAAAAAAATATTAATTATTAATTAGTCCCGGCTGAAACCGTAAAATGACTGGGCTAACTGAACAACAGTGACTGCTCAGAGAAAATCATGCCAAGCCATGAGTGAGCGCTAAACACAAACAGCGTACTCTAACCCTTTCCTTACTATAATCCTGATGAAACTGAAATAAGCAATATCCCTTCCTACCCGACTCCTCAAAAAATAAACCAAGGTTAAAAATTGTTCTTAACTTAAAACAGCAGCGAGTAACTTGCAATTACTACAGTACTTGTGGAACCATAAATCGAGGTTTGCGACATTCATTATAATAAATAAATATCTTGGACATTGTCACACAAATTATCTAGTCACATTTAAAGTACCTGGACTTGTATTATGATGACTAGACAACGATACAGAATACATATATATAAGGTCTAACAAAATTAGCTGAAACTATTTTAAGGGGATGATCAGACCATCAAACTGAACAACTTTCTCTAAGGGACCAATATTGAAATCGCGAAAAAAAAACCTGCCGTCCCATACATTTAGGTCGAGTAGGTTTGTATGGAACAGCTGATTTTTTTTTCGCGATTTCAATATTGGTCCCATAGAGAAAGTTGTTCAGTTTGATGGTCTGATCATCCCCTTAAAATAGTTTCACCTTATTTTGTTAGACCTTATATAGATACAAACATCCATGACTCGGACATCGATATTATTCGAAGCTGGACAATTTACTCATCAGATTTGAAAATAACCAGGATTTAAACGAATATACACGAACTTTTTCGTATTAACTCATCAGCTCTAATCACATCACACTTACAAATTATATGATAACAAATTCGCAAATTTATATTCTTGTCTACTACGCATGCGTTGTACACAACAAGGGGTGGGGGCTAGATAGACTTTGAACTCAATAGGGGGTGGTCGCTTGCACCCTCACCAAAAGATCGCGGTAAAAAATACAGTGTAGTGTTTGAAAAAAAAGATGAAGTGAATTTTTCGAACGAGTGTAGTGAAAAGTTTTGCTGAATATTTTTTTGAGTGACAGTGTGTGGGATGTGTGAAAAATAATTTTAGGTAAGTTACTATCTTTTTAATTTTAACTGGAAGATATTTTTGGTTAAGGAATTCGTTAGGAAAATGTTTAGATACTTCATTTTTTTCAGGAATATTTACGATCTTTTTGAAAATGTTTGTACTTTTTCAGACTGTTACATAATATACAGGGTCCAACTTAATACATCTTCTTTCACTATTTCCTCTACTCTAAGGTTGTCTGGAAGAAATCGCTTTTTAGCGATAAGACCGTCTGTTTTTGTGCCTTTTGTATTTTCTGATTGTTTGCTCTCTGTATACTGTTTTTTGGTGTCAAATAAAGTATAATTAATTGATTGATTGATTTTTTAAGACGACGATCGAATCAAGCTGAACCACTTTCTGTACAGGACCAACATAGAAATCGCGAAAACAAGAACCAGCTATCCACATTTGGGTCGAGTAGAATTGAAGTTTTGTATGGCAGAGCAGATTTTTTTTTTGCTATTTTGGCATTCAAACTCTCAAAGCTTAAACTCAAATTTTGGATTCAAAATAATATCATATAGATAGCTTTCTAACGAAATTTTTTGACACTACCACCGCGTCGGAAGGTGTTCCGTTGTACAAAAGTTGCGGCCAGACCTCTACAATACATTGGTTCCATATTCATTAAAGTTTTACAGTTTGTTGGTCTGATCATCTACCTAAATATTCGTCAATATATTTAGAACGTTGTGTAACTGTTTAGGTTCCCGTAAACATGTAATAGATCTTCAATTATCAATATAATAGAATAACGGATAGAAAAACAAATCAAACGGAAAAAAAACACCAAGGCTACTTAAGAGGGTTGCAGAGGGGTCAATTTTATACAAAACTTTGACGCACAATACGCGTAGACCGTATTAATATAAGTAACTTTGTATATATGGAAAAATAGTTTGGAAAATCTAGATGCCGCGTAACAAATAACATTTGCAATTTATAAAATAATTACGAAGATATAAAGCTTTGAAATTTTTTATACAAAATTGTAAAAGGTTACCTTAAGGTGGTTTCAGTCCATGCATAAGTTTGACGCACAATACGCGTAGACGGCATTAATAAAAGTAATATTTTATATATGGAAAAAATAGTTTAGAAAATCTAGTTGCCGCGTCACAAATAACATTTGCAATTTATTATATAATTACTAAAATTTTATATGAAAATTTCAAAGCTTTATATCATCGTAGTTATCTTATAAATGTTATTTATGACGCGGCATCTAGATTTTCTAAACTATTTTTCAATATATATAAAAAGTTACTTATATTAATACCGTCTACGCGTATTGTGCGTCAAAGAATTGTATAAAATTGACTCCTCTGCAACCACCTTAAAGGTAAAAAATTTCCTCTAAAGCCCCTACTCGGGGCAGAGTGCCTAGGAGGCTGCTAGCATTGCCTCTTTGGATCGCAAGGCTGATCCTTTGCGCAAAATAGCTGCCAGCCCTCCTTTCTACTGTAGCCTCAAATAGGCGCTTTGAGAGGCATTTGAGGAAGTTAAGTATTGAGGTATTTAGAAGGAACCCATGTCATTTATACGTTAAATAAATAGCCTTCTAGTAAAATGGGTATGACATACGGATGGACAGAATCAAAATTATTATGGATTCCGCTTTTTGAAAGTTGGCTATCTTTAAAATAAAAATAATGTCGGTTAAATTCGTTAAATTAATGCAAGCCCTTGACAATTTTGTTTAAAGCTCCATGTACGCTTTGGTGAATCCTTATTAGGGATAATGAACCTAATTATAAAATGTATGTGAATACAAACCTGGTTTATAACTAATTTGTAATTTCATTTTCAACGAGCTTTTAACTCGCGAGCCCGCGACTTTTGATATCGTCAGCGTGGATTACTCCTTTAGGGGTCGATTTTCCAAAAATCCTTTCTTAGTGCACCCTAGATCTTCTATAGAATATACGTTTCTCATGTTTCTATCTTCAGTGGTTTATGCTGTTCGTTGTCTGTCATTCTGTCACTATAAATATGTGGAGCTACATAACTATAAGTTACAACAATTGGTAATAAAATAGATAACTATTCAAGCTCAAGCTTAATATATATATTTTTTTTATTTATAATTAATGGACTCTTGCTTGTACGTTAGCACTGCATTTCCACCAGTGTCAAGTTTTTATCGGAGAATCTATCCCAATCTCAGGGATTGTTTTTGATCAAGAACAAGAAGAGATTGAGGATTGCGGAGCCTCGTGGCAGGCAAAAACGCGACGCGCGAAATCCACGCGAGACGAGTTCTCGGGTCAGAACCTGCAACGTGACTCTTAATATAATTTATTCAATATAGGAGCTTAGATGTCACTTACTAAACGTAAAATCTTTTTTGAAGCTGCCACCACGTTGTCGGAACGTTTTGTGCTGTAGAGAAGATGCGGCCAAAAACTATTATTTTTAACCTGTTGAATTTCGTTGAGTTTCATTTTTATAATATTAAACGGTTATTTAGAAAATGGTAAAAATCTAATTTCGTTACTAATTAAGCCATACAAAAACCTGCTAAATAATTTAGTGCGTTCAATGCTAATTTTACCACGAACGTTCTTCGAAAAGGACAAGCGCGTAGCAACCTCAACCGTCGGCAAGACGTTATGATAATATGTTATATTGCATCCTCACCGCACGTATGTAACAGCGATTGCTATTTTTATTCAATCTTTATTTTTTTGATTCACTTGCAGTTATTACATTCATACAATCATTACGATACTTAACTACGTCTTAAGGTGGTTTCAGTCCATACAAAAGTTTGACGCACAATACGCGTGGACGGAATTAATAAAAGAAATATTTTATATATGGAAAAATAGTTAAGAAAATCTAGTTGCCGCGTCACAAATAACATTTGCAATTTATAATATAATTACTAAGATATAAAGCTTTTAAAATTTTGTATGAAAAATTTCAAAGCTTTATATCTTCGTAATTGTTTTATTAATTGCAAATGTTATTTGTGACGCGGCATCTAGATTTTCTAAACTATTATTCCATATATACAAAGTAACTTATATTAGTACCGTCTACGCGTATTGTGCGTCAAAGTTTTGTATAAAATGGACCCCTCTGCAACCACCTTAAGCAGACACATAATATTACAAGCTGCCTGCTTATTTGTTAAATTGTTGACCATTTTTAAAATTCTTTGCAGAACAAGGGTTGCAGCCTGATTATTACATATTGCAAACAAAATTTTAGTATGCTGTCCAAATTATTTAACGGCAAATTTTTGTTGCTAACCAAATTTAATAACGGCAAACCTTTTCCTTATTATTACTTATATTTTAGAAAATTAAAGCCGTGCCGTGGTGGTCCAGTGGCGAGTAACCTTGCCTGCCGTGCAGGAGGCGATGTTCGATCCCCGTGCAGGCCGACTCATACCAATGAGTTTTTCGGAATTTATTTACGATTTATAACACCACTGGCTTTTCGGTGAGGAAACCTGCATGCTTCAATTTCGATGCATGTATTGTACCCACTGTCCATTTACAAGTGGCAACGTGCTCACTCCCCGTCACACTGGGCAGAGTTTCGGTACTATAGTGAAACGTGGATGTTCTGAGGTTTCAGAATATCTGACTATAGTCGTGAGCATATACTATGCTATGCTAAAAAGTAAAAAAAAAAAGAAATGTGAAACTGACAAATAACAATTGCAGTGACAACGTATAGTCACGTATAGTGGAGACAATACAATGAGCATACTTCCTTGCTATAGAGACCGTGGTCTTATCCAAACAGAAGTTGTATGAAATATCTAGTGAGATGAAATAAGGGCCACGAGGCCATGATGATCATGATGGTATTCGTGATCACGAATGTAATGTACTATACAATATAAGTTGTAAGAAATAAAGCTATATAAAAAATCGACCTCCGTGGTCTAATGATTAAGAGCATTGGGCTCTTGACACGGAGGTCGTGGGTTCGATTCTCACGGAGAACACCTAGTAATATGTCGCTTTGTGCGTTTTTCCAAAATCGGTTAGGACATTGTAGGCTGAATCACCTGATTGTCTGAAAAGAAAGATGGTTCCATGCTTCAGATGGTACTTTAAGCCGTTGGTCCCGTCTGCTATCTCTGGTGGTAGTAGTCGTTACATAAAAAGCTTCGGATGGCACGTTAAGCCGTTGGTCTCGGCTATGATCTCTGGTGGTAGTAGTTGTTACATAAAAACCACGTCAGAGGCCGTAAGGCGGTCTTAAAAACTCTAACACCAGGGTTTGCTGCCCACACGATAAGAAGAATAAATATCAATAAAATAACATAAAATTAAAGCATTTCTAAGGTTGAAATACTATTTATAATTAAAATAGAACATGATACATCTTTAAGTACCTTTTAAAGCTTCCTACGCTATCCTTTACAGCATCTAATGAGAAAACATGGTACATTATTGCTTCACAAAAATAATTAGTTATTTACACTTTGTATTTTATTACAAGAAGAGTGTTACGTAGGTATCTGAATAATGTAGTGCTGTAGTAGGAGAGGAAGATCGATTAAAAGTCAGATGGATTGTGTGAAAGAAGTGAGAGAGTAAAAGGAAATGTGCGATATTGTGGAGTTTTAAAAATCAGAGTATGTATTATGCTTATGTTTATTATTTTTTATTTGTTTCTGTTGCCATTGTTAAACTTTCATCATCACAGTCTATATACATCCCACTAGAGGGCACAGGCCTTCCCCTTAGGGAGGGTGTATGGGCTTGGTAGACTTCAAATAATGCATTTGCGGAATTCCTTCTTCAGCGTATGCAGGTTTCCTCACGATGTTTTCTTTCACCGTTTGAGAGAAGTCGGTATTAAGTATTTAAGTTTGAAAAACTTATTGGTATGTACCTTACATGGCATGTCATCCTTGAAGATTGATTTTCCATAGCTCTCCGCAACGCGCCACCGATGCTCTATTGTTAAACTTTAACTTCTTCTTCTTGTCGTGTGGGCAGAGCCCCTAGTATAAGAGTTTTTTCAGACCACCTTACGGCCTCTGACTTAATTTTTATGTACCGACTACTACCACCAGTGATAGTAGGTGGGACCAATGGCTTAACGTGCCATCCGAAGCACAGAATCATTTTTCTTTTCAGACAACTTCTTTAATTGATAAAATTGTATAAGTAAGTTTAGCAAATCTGGTCATGGAGTGCCGAGGATAGAGTTTTGTGCATCGCCTTGGGTGAGGCTACTTTTCTCCACCCTTCTCGATTTCCGAAGACACTCAACATTATCTACCAATAAAGCGGTTTCCCATCCAAACACGCATCGTTAAAAGAATGATATAAACCGCAGCTGTTCTGAACGCCTTTCATTTTCCATTAGAACGATTTTATTTTTTAAAAGCTTATCTGGGTATATTTTCGGAGGTAAAAGTGTTTTCGTGTCAAAGCTTGTGAAGGTTAAATTGAATGGTAGTAGCGCATCAATAAATATGATATTATTTTAGTTATCGTTCTTAGGGAACCGTACCCAAAGGGTGCCAATGAGACCGTATCACTAAGCTCACGCTGTCCGTCCGTCCGTTCGTCCTAAATCTAAAGGGCAGTATCCTTTGATTAAATTATAAAACCGGCTTCAAAAGAACTAAAAAGTTAAAAAATAATATTGCAGCCGACGACTTTTTCGTTCGCATCATAAGAACATTAATTTGTTTTATCGAAGTCACTGTCAAGCCGGTACGATTCGCGACAGGGCTTGCATTAGTTTTTTGGCTTAGCTTGACACCGACTTCGATAAAAAAGATATCAGCTGCAATATTATTTTTTAACTTTTTAGTTTTTTGTTTAAATTTTTTTAAAAGTTTTAAAAGGTTTTAATTCTTTTTGTTTAAATTATGTTCATTTCACAATTTTCAGTGGTGAATTCATTAGTTCGACTCAGATATCAGTTATACTCGCAAAGGGTACATCGATACGAAGCGAATTTGTCAATCGCCGATGATTTGCTTTCAACTTTTGAGGAGTTCTATTGTGTAGCTCCGGGATGCCATCATCGTATCCTGGTTTCCTTATCATGGTACCACCCTTGGGATATCTCCGTTCCAACAAAAAAAGAATAAAAAAAATAGGTTCATAAGCGATGGAGTTATCCGCGAACAAACATAAAAAATATATATAGTATATACGGTCGAATTGAGAAACTTCCTCCTTTTTTGAAGTCGGTTAAAAATAGCGAAGATAGGTACTAGACTAGAATATAGATAGCACATGGATTGACTCTATAGTTAAAGTTGTTCAGTTTGATGGGCTGAAGAACCCCCTTAAGTATTACTAGTGTTTTGTTACACCTGAATAACCGAGTCATGGATGTTTGTATCTATAATATTCTACAGGGTGACTGGTAATTCGACCTATTCCTTGAAAGGGGTTATACTAGAGTTCATTTGCAACAATTTTTCCCCAGTTAACTGGGGGTCGAAAATCGCTTGTTTTCGAGTTCTCTCATTTTTAAGAATTTTTTGAATATTTCCGTTTTTCGACCTAAAAATGACAATTGTGAAAAAAATACTCCACTCTCTGCACTCTGTAAGCATTTTTCTAGTAGCTGATGAATGAGCGACTACTTTAAACTAAAATACATGTGAAAAATACCCAAAACCACCGAAATAAAAGGTTATAAACCGCAAGACAACAATTTTTTATTTGGATTTTGTTTCAATCCAAAGAGGATTACTCAAAAAAAATTTAAGACACTTGGCGTACAAATTGCGGAAATAACTTCCTCAATTCCTAAGCTTTCCAAAAAGATGCAAAAGTTGTGTACTTTAGTTCAAGTTTGGAAAATAAACCTTATTAAACACGCAGATGTGAATTTTATTCAAAAAGTTATTGGTTTGGTGAAAATAAAAAAAAGAGTAAAATAATAATGTTTAGTACCTAATCATATGAAATTACAAATTTTGTTTTAAAGTTTTACATTTAAAAATCACAAGTCTTGCTCAAATTGTCTTCCTCCGTTACGTATGCAAGCACGAAGCCTGCGACGTACTTCGCTTACTGTCACTCGAGTTGAAAGCGTGTCTTTAATTTGTTGGGCAGCTGCCAAAATCCTCTCTCTTAATTCTTCTTGAGAAGAGATAGGTGTACGATACACCAATGTCTTCATATGACCCCAAATGTAGAAGTCGCATGGGGTTAGATCGGGACTCCTAGCCGGCCAAGGGATCGGGCCGCCTCGACCAATCCATCTCAGTGGATAGTTCTCATCCATCCACTGTCGCACGCCCCGGTAATAGTGGGCTGGGCAGCCATCATGTTGATACACCAAAGCTGTTCTTGTGGTAAGCGGCACATCCTCCAGCAGCGGACGTAACTCTTCTCTTAAAAAGTTTTCATAGGCGATGCCGGTTAGGCGTGCCGGCAGAAAGAATGGCCCGATTAAATTATTGTGCACGATTCCCATCCACACATTAAGTGAGAATCTGTGCTGGTGAGCTCCTTCGTTAGATTTTCTCGGATTCTGACCTTTAGGGGCCCAAAAATGCAGATTATGATAGTTTGTAATACCATCACGGTTGAAGTTCGATTCATCTGTCCACAAGATTGTTTTTAGATACTCAGGGTCTTCAATGTCTGCATTTATTAGAAATCTGCAGAAATCCATCCTTCTGACAGGATCTCCCTCCTCGATAGCTTGTACTGGCGTGTAATGGAATGGATACTGCCGTGCTGTGTGCTGAGTGAACCAGACTTTCCACTGAGACATACCAAGCTGCCTAGCCACAATTCTTGTTGAAGTAGTGCCGTCTGCTTGAAAACACTGCAAAATTTGCTCCTCTTCGATTGGATCACTAACGCTAGGTCTACCAGCGTCGGTTTGGCGACGTCGAACCGATCCCGTTTCTCGAATGCGCCGATATGTCGTACCAAACACGCTGACATCAGGTAAACGGCGGGTAGGAAAACGTCTTTGATAGTCTCTTCGAGCAGCAGCAGCGTCACCATCACAAAACCCGTAACAATACATGATATCCGCGTATTCTTCATTTTGGTAAGCAGCCATTTGAAAAGGAAGCTGTTTTAGCGCAGAATTTAAGTTAGTTAACAACGACACGTCCGAACTCCAAGATGGTTGAAACTAACTGATTACTTAATGAATTGAGCGAATGAGTGGGCCTCGATTGTGAACCTTAGTACAAACATTCCCGAATACTTACAAAAGAGAAACAATGTAAGCAATAAAATGAAAGAGACAAAAGCAAATCGGCATCTTGTAAGGTTCGCTTCTAGGAAATCCGCTACCTGCTCTGCCATTGTTAACAATTTTTTTCAAACTCTTGTCAAAGTAGACAACATTTGCACCTTTTTGGAAAGTTTAGGAATTGAGGAAGTTATTTCCGTAATTTGTACGCCAAGTGTGATACATTTTTTTTAAGTAATCCTCTTTGGATTGAAACGAAATCCAAATAAAAAAATTTTGTCGTGCGGTTTATAACCTTTTAATTCAGTGGTTTCGGGTATTTTACACATGTATTTTAGTTTAATGTAGTCTCTCATTCATCAGCTATTAGAAAAATGCTTACTTAGTGCAGAGAGTGGAGTATTTTTTTCACAATTGTCAGTTTTAGGTGGAAAAATGGATTTTTTCAAAAAAATCTTAAAAATGAGATAACTCGAAAACAAGCGATTTTCGACCCCCAGTTAACTGGGGCAAAATTGTTGCAAATGAACTCTAGTATAACCCCTTTCAAGGAATAGGTCGAATTACCAGTCACCCTGTATATCGTTATCTAGTCATCATTATACAACTTCGGGTTAGATTCTGTAACTAGATAATCTGTGTGACAATTTCCAATATACAAAGGGTATATCAGACCATCAAACTGAACAACTTTCACTATGGATTGTACCATACATTTGAGTCGGTTAGGTCGAGCAGTTTTGTGTGAAACAGCTGATTTTTTGTTCGCATTTTCTGAGGTAGGCTCCATAGTGAAAGTTGTTCAGTTTGATGGTCTGACTTCACCATTTCAGTTTGCGGAAGTGTACAACCCGAATTCCTTTAAAGTACGAGTGAATAGGCTTCTTCTGGGTGAGCTCGCTACATCTTCGACCCCATCTTCGTCCTGAGGACTAGATTGAGGTCAAGAGCAAATCCAAACGTAATAAAAAAAAATACAATACGGGGTGTAAGCCCTGTATTCATTATTTAAAAGGTAATTGGAAGTTGCAGCATAAACTTCTAACCACCCCGAACGGGAATATGGTCATGAGTTCATGTAGATGTAACAATTTTCTATACTTTAGTTTAAAAAATGGAAGAAAATTACCCGCTGTAGTGGTTTGTTTCAGCAATCTGTGACCGTTTTTCCTGTAACAATATGGAAACTAAAATTGCACCGTTCCACTTTATTACAGCAATTTTGTGTTTTTAGAGCTTTTGTTAGCATTTATAAAACAAAAATAAAACATAAAATTTGTTTTTGGTTCACTTTGATTCTTTCTTTCTTATCGTGTGGTCAGAGCCCTGGTGTCTGAGATTTTTCAGACCACCTTACGGCCTTTGACGTGGTTTTTATGTTTTGACTATTTATTATAAGAACTAGCCTTGCGGTAGCATTTCCCCTCTGCCACTGTCAATCAATCATGTGCATTTACATTAAATTTTATACCTTATCACTAAACGAGACAGCCTATAATTGCGAAACAAAAATTTCGAATTTAGAACGTTTGGGGTTCACGCGAGACTACTTTTCATGATTTTTAACGTTCAAAATTAGAATCTAATGTTATGGGAATAAAATCCAAAGTTGCGGATTTCATGTTACCTCGCCCTCCGCAAAAAGTGGCAGAAATGTTTGTTAGTACAATCACACGCGTAACTAGTCCCTATTATAAGTAGTCAAAACTTTTATGTAACGACTAATACAACCATAGATAAAAGCCGGGACCTACGGCTTAACGTGCCATCCGAAGCCCGAAATCATTTTTCTTTTCAGACAATCATGTGATTCAGGCTGCAATGTCCTAACCAACTGGGGAAAAACGCACAAAGTGACATTTCACTAGGTGTCCTCCATGGGAATCGAACACACGACCTCCGTGTCGAGAGCCAATGCTCCTAACCAGTAGACAACGGAGGCAGTGAGGCAAGGAGGCTTTGATTCTTAGATTAATTGAACAATATAAAAAAAAAACAAGAATGTCACATTGCAGTCATTCTTGATTTTAAATTTATCGGATCACTGCAGATTTGTTTTTATAATGTTTGTAGTTATTATCTTTAAAACGCGATTTTAATCCAAAATGTTTCGACAAATTGAAATGTTGTTTAATTGTTTAGAAATAAAAAAAAAATACGATTGAGGGCACCACGATAGGCTCAGTACCCTCTTAAGTCTTAAAATGGTAACATTATTTTCGTGAGATTAGTTATTTGTCACATATCTCTGACTACCCCCTTGAAGAAAAAAGATCGTTAGCATAATTTACGGTTATCATGTAACTTTCTAGAAAAATTCTAGATATTTATCGGCGTTGCGAAATTAACAAAGTTTGGGAACCAGTGGTCTAGGCTATTACATCCTTTAACAGGACAATAAAGCTATTTTCTTTCCCCGTTTCTTTATTACTATAATTTGTTCCATAAAGGAAGGCCTAAAACCAAACGATTTTCATACTTATTTCTAAAGCATAAGGGTTATGTAAGGAGCTTCTTGTTATGAATTAAACTAGCACTTCCAGCTATTAAGAATGATTAATGTTTTGTCACTGTCTAACTAAAGTCATGAACATAAATGACCTTTGACTACTTATATAGGGACTAGTTACGCGTGTAATTCTACTAACAAACATTTCTGCCAATTTTTGCGGGGGGCGAGGTAAAATGAAATCCGCAACTTTGGATTTTATTCCCCATAACTTTAGATTCTAATTTTGAACTTTAAAAATCATGAAAAGTAGTCTCGCGTGAACCCCAAACGTTCTAAGTTCGAAATTATTGTTTCGCAATTATAGACTGTCTCGTTTAGTGATAAGGTATACAATTGAATGTAAATGCACATGATTAATTGATCTTATACCGTGGCAGGGGGGAAATGCTACCGCAAGGCTAGTCCTTATAATAAATAGTCAATGTAAATGACACAAAATACGAAAGCGTTGGGTACTTATAAAAAGGGTTCCGTAGATACGTTACAGAATATAAAGATAGGAAATAACAATTTCTAACAAATTTCACTGTGGCAGATAATTCGCCGCCCACTGTGCATACAGGCGTATCTCATAAAAAGTTTAAAATGCGTAAAAAATACACAAATGTTTGCCTTTTTCTGATTTATGTCGCCACAAAGAGGCGTATCTCTAAATATTTAGTTTTTTAAATAATCATGAAACTTATCTCAATAAGCTGTGAAAAGAGTCGTGACTGACTGGCTAACATTGAGTAACGCCTGTCAGCGACTGAAATGTTTATAATTTTTGGCGGCACTAACAGCTCTATATCAAACACTGTGTACTCCAAAAGGAAAATACAGATGGCTGAAGACTAAAGCTGAAGGACAAAGATGCAGAGGTACGTCAAGTCTTCTTTTTCTTATCGTGAATTCGTTTTTCATAGGAAATGGCCGGGGCGTAACTATCACTATTTTTATTTATTTTTAAATTGGAATTCGACAAAGAGGCGTATCTGAAATCAAAGAATTAAAAACACTTTGGAAATTTTAAATACTGTAAAATATTATTAAACCACCAATGATAAGCAACAATTATCAGCACGTTTTATTTGTTTCGATGGCTTTTAAAACATTTACTAATCGGGCAAACAAAATGGTTTTTTTTTTTGGCTCTACTGAAAAGTGTTTGAAAATGAGATACGCCTGTATGTTCCGTGGGCGGCGAATTGTCGCAATCATAAATATACTTTAAAGGTTTAAAAAATAGAATACTTATACTACACACATACGAGTAGCATAGCATATGCTCACGACTATATAAGGTCTAAAAAAATTAACTGAAACTATTTTAAGGGGATAATCAGACCATCAAACTGAACAACTTTCTGTATGGGACCAATATCAAAATCGCGAAAAAAAATCTGCTGTCCCATACAAAACTGCAAACATAAGTTGACTCAAATGTATGGGACAGCTAATTTTTTTTTCGCGATTTCGCTATTGGCCTCATAGAGAAAGTGGTTCACTTTGATGGTCGGATAGACCCTTAAAATAGTTTCAGCTAATTTTGTTAGACGTTATATACCCCGATGGGGTTAGGCAGAGATATTCTGAAACCTCAGAACATCCACGATTCACTTTTAGTACCGAAACTGTGTCCACTGTGACGGGGAGTGAGCCCGTCGCCACTTGTAATAGACAGTAGGGACAACACATGCTTTGAAATTGAAGCATGCAGGTTTCCTCGCGATGTTTCCCTTCACCAAGTGATGTTACAAATCATACATAAATTCAGAAAAACTCATTGGTACGAGTCGGCCTGAACGGGGATCGAACCATCGCCTCCTGCACGGCAAGGTTACTCGCCACTGGACCACCACGGTTTTATTACACACATAAACGCTCTAAAGACGAGCAAAATCTAAAAAAAGAATGAAGAAAAAATATAAAACTGGCCAAGAGCGTGTCGAACACGTCCATTATACAAGGTCAAATTGATATCATTAGCATCCTTTTAAACTAAGAGTCTACCAAACTGAACAACTTTTACTATGGGAGCAAACCGATCGGAGCAAAAAAAAATCTGCTGTTGCATATAATGAGGTCTAACAAAACTAACTGAAACTATTTTAAGGGGATGATCCGACCATTAAACTGTACAACTTCCTCTATATGTCCCATACAAAACTGCAAACATAACTCGACTCAAATATATGGGACAGCTGATTTTTTTTTCGCGATTTCGATATTGGTCCTATAGAAAAAGATGTTCAGTTTTATGGTCGGATCATCCCCTTAAAACCTCATATATGCAACAGCAGATTTTTTTTTTGCTCCGATCCGTTTGCTGCCATATTAAAGGTTGTTCAGTTTGATGGATAGACTCTTAGTTTAAAAGGATGCTATATCAATTTCACCCTGGAGATCTATTGTAAATTGACTGTTTAACTATCTTTGCTTTGTCTTTGGTTAATAAAAGTAAACATCACATAATCTAAACTATTATAAAACTGTAGCAGAAAGTTTGTCTGTACATTGAAGATATTAACAAAAAAAAAGTTTCGATATGGTTTTTAGATGTCCCTGATTCCATTTCACCAATTTTTGGATTTTTTGTCTGTCTGTTTGTGTGTTTGTTTGGGTGTTTGTTTGGGTGTTTGTTTGTGTGTTTGTTTGGGTGTTTGTTTGGGTGTTTGTTTGTGTGTTTGTTTCTTTGAACGAGTATCACGCAAAAACTACAGAACCGATTTTGATGATAGCTTATTATCTGACTTAAAATCGGGTATATAATTTGTGCGGACAAAGTCGCGGGTTAACGCTCGTAACTAACTAAAACTAAACATTAGCTGGTATACAATTTTTTCTGGACTGGTATACAATCAGTATCGCTACAGAATAAGATATAATTTACATTGAATATATATTTACTAATAGAGCTATATTCTTGAAATACGGAACGAATGAAAAATGTTAAAGTCATTTCCCGTAAAAACTAGAGTGAAATAATGTCTTTGAAAGTCGATAGTTAACAAGCGCTCTATTTCAGTGCTTTAAATATACGTGATGAAAAATCCGGGACCAGTTTTTTACTATTCAGTACAAATTTGTCTTTATGCTACGTGCAGCCAAAAGGGTATTCCTGGAACTGCGCGAGCGCGCTGCATACAAATTAAGTTTGATCCTATTTTCAATATTATCGAATAAACGTCTCAGCGGTTTTTCAGATTAATTATGGTTTAAAATTAAATTGAATAATTCTTTATTTCGGATAGTTAGTCCATAAACCAGTACTAATAGCATCCTGAGCGTGTGGGCCGAGCGGTGGGACTCCCCCATGGTGCAGAGGTGGTACTGCATGCCGGCTCATCCCCCTTTGTACAGTAATGTAATTTTATGTAATTTTGTAATTTACTTAATTTTATTAATTAATGAATTTATTTGTGAACTAACATAGATATAAGACAATTGTTACTAACACAATATGGATGAATAATCTGAAATAATTTTTAATTTTTAATTTAGTTTAATTTAATAAAAGTGTTAGTAACAGAGAAACTTACCCTATTGTTAGTAAAACCTATTGTTAGTAAGTGGTTTAGAAGATAAGATTAAATTAAAGTTTCTGTGGAAATCTTTGAGCCAATGTATTATTGAAACTGTGTATTTTATGGTTGAAGAGATCCGCAGAAGAACCAGAGTAACTGATATGCCAACTGCCTCCGTGGTCTAATGGTTAAGAGCATTGGCTCTCGACACGGAGGTCGTGGGTTCGATTCCCACGGGGAACACCTAGTGAAATGTCACTTTGTGCGTTTTTCCCCAGTTGGTTAGGACATTGCAGGCTGAATCACCTGATTGTCTGAAAAGAAAAATGATTCCGGGCTTCGGATGGCACGTTAAGCCGTTGGTCCCGGCTACTATCTCTAGTGGTAGTAGTCGTTACATAAAAACCACGTCAGAGGCCGTATAACGGAAAAAACTCTGACACCAGGGCTCTGCCCACTCGATAAGAAGAACTGATATAGCCCAAAGAATTGCTACTCTAAAGTGGCAGTGGTCGGGGCATATTGCTCGCAGAACCGATGGCCGATGGGGCCGAAAAGTTCTCGAGTGGCGACCGCGTACCGGAAAGCGCAGCGTGGGTAGGCCCCTCACACGGTGGACCGACGACCTGGTGAAGGCGGCGGGAACCCGTTGGATGAGGGCAGCGCAGGACCAGTCGTTATGGCGATCCTTGGGGGAGGCCTATGTCCAGCAGTGGACGTCTATCGGCTGAGATCATGATGATGATGATGATGACATACGCATCAGAATTATCTTCTATGCAGGTTGCCTCACGATGTTTTCCTACACCGTTTGAGAGCAGTCTGTATAAATACGGTTACGGAACCCTGAAATCTTATCATAGTGTGAACGCTCCGTAGCTCCATTATTAAGGAAAACTATTTCTTTGGCCCGAACGTATTTCTTGTCAGATATGCAAATTTCCTTATGATGTTTTTCTTTGCTAAAGAAAACTTTTTCGGGGAAAAACAATGGGTAGGAAAAATAATGAACATGTCGTTGTGTATGGGAAAAATGGTTGTGTTTTAAATTAAATATAATATTCTTAATCGTATTTACAAAAGTTTATATACAAGGTAATTATAGTGGGTGGCTAGAGTGGAGGTGAAATGAAGACGAGAAGTGATTGGTACTAAATTATACTAAAAACTAAACTATATTAAACTATACTAAACTATACTAAACTAAATACTAAACTATATTAATTATACTAAATTATATTAATTATTACTTCAGAACTGTCTCTGTTGCGGGTTTGCTGGAAGAGGTCTCTTTAGAGATAAGCTCGCCCTTTGTACATGTCTACTTTAATTGTTTTTTCTGTTTTGTTATGTGTACAATAAAGTGTTAAATAAATAATAAATAAATAAATATATTTACATTTTAAAAATAAAAGTCTTAATCTTGGAATTTAGATGCGTCCGAAGTTAGGTACGCTGGGCCGAAAAGTGACACTATATAATATTAAAATTAGAATGAGGTCGGCGGTCACGTTGTGTGACATGCCTCGCGAACTTCCACAGCGGCTGCAAGTCCATTGAGCTGACGGTGTAGGTATTGGTAGGAGCCATACATAACAAGGTGTTACAAAAATACAAATAGACATGTATAGGGTGTTAAACTATCAAACTGAACAACTTTGACTATGGGACCAACATCGAAATCGCGAAACAAAAATCGGATGTTCCATTAGTATGGAACATCCGATTTTTGTTTCGATTTTTGATTTAGCTCAAGTAGATGACTACATCTACTCGAGCTATATGTATAGGACAACTGATATTTTTTTTCGCGTTTTCGATGTTGGTCCCATAGTGAAAGTTGTTCAGTTTGATGGTCTAAAAGTTTGAAATTTTTATTTTTACTTTTATAACACCCTGTATATGCATAATTAAGTATAGTATGCTCAAGACTTTATTCCCCGAGGGGGTAGTCAGAGATATTCTGAAAAGTCAGAACATCTCCGTTTCACTAGTACCTGTATGGCTCGAAATTTCCTCATGATGTTTTCTTTTACCAAAAAGCCAGTTGTGTAACAAATCGTACATAAAAACCTCAACGGTACAATTTGGCCTGGATGTGGGTCGATCGAACGATTTCCTCCTGCACAGCAAGCGTTGTCTTTCTTTTCGTGTCAATGGTTCTTCAGTGATGTTTTTATATTTTAGTAGCCAGGCGTTCGGCAAGCCTGACAGCGTAAGGAGTAGCTGTATTTAAATCCTCTCTCGTGCAGGTGTTCGGGCACAGCGGACATTCCAGCAGATGACCCATCGACTGTATAGGTTCGCCACAATCATACTGTCAGACCAGGATCCCTATACCCCCAGTTACACAGATTTAGTCTGCAACGGCCGACCTGAGTGCGAAGCCGATTTAAGGATTTCCACACTTGCCATTGCAGATTGTGTCCGGGCGGTAGTTGTTCCTGTGGGGAAATGAACTCAACTGGTGGGGGTACCCTTTCTTTCCACAGATTGCATCTTGTAGCAGACGGATCACGGTACAACCGTCGTGTAGCGTTGGAAGCTCCTGCGGCTCTTGAGGCGGGCTTTTGGGCTTTGGTGGCTATATAGAGACCAAGCGTGGTTCCTCGCCACTGAACCACCACGGCACAAAATGTCTAATGTTAAAAATCAAAACATTACTGAGACAAACATTTACATCTTATAATAAGGTTATTTCGTCCGGACATCCAGTGGATGGAACAAGTCTTAAATGAGATAAATGCTAAGGCGGTGTACTAGTTGATACATAACATTTATAAATATATGCATAAATATATACTTGGATCTTTACTTCCTCACTCAGTTTTTATAGTACGTGAGTAAATAACTCACAGAGAGATAACTTCGGGTTGAACCTTATCTGGCAGCAAGGAATCGCATTTTTTCACTCTCAATTTTTTAAGCTGTTCGAGAACGTCATTTGCTAGAGTAAGAAAGATAGCGGGAATCCGACAACACGCGGCAGCACCGGCGGCAGTGCTGCGACCGTTCTACCGTGCAATAGAGGGTAAAAAGATTCTATTCCGAGCAGCCAGATGAGGCTTCTTAGACACAAACGTGCTAGTGGACAATCTATGGCAGACGTTCGGTGAGCACGTCACCTTATCTTTTTGTGCGCTCCTGTAGACCTCGCATGCCACCCCCGAGAAAACGATAAAAATCGAGATTTGCCTCCATCTCTATTATTTTACGTATGCCAGAAAGAGCGCGCATGACGTTTTTCTCGTCTATATTCCCCCCCCCCCCGGCCCCCCGGAGACAATGCTTTTAGGAGCGAAGCTTTTTCTCTGTGGCCTATTTACTCATGTGCCTATAAGTAGCCAGAGGCTATGTGTTTATCTGCTTACATTCATAAATATTTCACAAACTCATCTTAACAAAGAACTTTGCATTTTAAATATATTAACAGCAAACGTTACTGTCAATTAGCAAGGAAAGGACTTGGATGAAGTGTCGGAATTACTTCCCCCGAGGAAATGAAAAGGAATGGGGAGTTCCCGAAATTAATTCACGTTGGTATCTTTTGAGGAGTGCTGTAACGAATAAAAAATTTCGTGTTCGCCGAATAATAACCTTTTACAGAATATACGTATTCAAAGATTGTCCGGAAGATATTCGTAATAAAATATTATATTGTAAATCCCAATGAATTTCTAGCATCGAGAAGAGACCTAAAAAGAAATGTTTTCTCTTTGAAATAAGTTCAAAAACTAAGACCTATTAAAAACTATTGAAAAATAAAAGTATGAAACAAGAAAGTATTCTTAATTGAAATTGTTATGTACAAACTATAGGTACCTATTCAATATTATTATCGTTAAGAAAATAAACAACTGACACGTAATATATTTGAATATATTTAATAAACATTCATAGTAATGTTCAGAGGATAGGCAGTGGTCATAAGCCACGTACCTAAAAAAAAATACATTCTAACAGTAGTAAGCGATCATAAGCTTTAAGGAAAAGTGGCATCACTATGAATATTTATTAAATACATTTAAATATAATTAGGTGTAAATTGTTTGTTTAATAGACGATAAAATATTTAATAGTTTGTTCATAACAATTTCAGATGAGAATATTAAAAAAAAAAAAATCTTGTTTCATACTTTTTAGAAAGTGATTTTTCAATAGTCGGGTTTTAGTTTTTACTCATTGAAATTGACTTACGTGTTTTTATGTCATGTTTTTAAGTTGGGATGTAAGTAACGCATTTAAATTTAAATCGTATAATATGATTTAACTATTCATTTTTGTATTCACTGAATAGTAGAATTATTATCCGTATTTGTCAATTCATTACATCACTACGCCCGCGGAGTCCGTTTTGGAACGAAACTTGCTTACTTATTTTGGTGGAGAGGGGAGGCGTGCAAATTGTTTTTAGCTGTTCCTTAGCTTTCGTCCGGCAGGAATTGAGTTAGAAAATTAATAAGTGCAATTAAATAAAAATTAGTTTATTTTTCTTTTCCCGTATTTTCCGGCATATAATAGAATTACAATTTCTTTCCGGTGATTGATGAAATGTCTGCAGGTTAATGTTTTTTTTTTGCCTTGACTTTGTAGGGGGAACATCTGTTTATTGAATCATTAGCGAAATGGCTAACTAACTTTACTTAGAAAAATATTCCTACCATTTTTCATTTATGTTTTCATAGGATATACGACCGGGGTCCGTGAGATCAACTTTTGATTAGGTATGAATCAAGCAAAACTACTCGAGCCAAATGTATGGGACAGCTGATTTTATTTTCGCGATTTAGATTTTATTTTTTATTTTTTATTAATGATGGGTTTGCTCTTGACCTCAATCCATTCCTCAGAACGAAGATGGGGTCGAAGATATAGCGAGCTTACCCAGAAGATGCCTATTTACTCGTACTTTAAAGGAATTCGGGTTGTAGGCGCTCGGAAATACTGACGCAGGCAAGGCATTCCGCTCCTTGGCTGTGCGCACTATAAAAAATTCTGAAAGGCGCTTATGTTGGTCCCATAGAGAAAGTTGTTCAGTTTGATTGTCTGAAAATCCCCTTAAAAAAGTGTCAACATATTAAGAAGGACCCTGTGTAACAAAACACCCTAACTAGTTATACAAAACTTTGACGCACAATACGCGTAGACGGAATTAATAAAAGTAATATTTTATAAATGGAAAAATAGTTTAGAAAATCTAGTTGCCGCGTCACAAATAACATTTGCAATTTATAATATTATTACGAAGATATAAAGCTTTTAAAATTTTGTATGAAAAATTTCAATATCTTCGTAATTATTTTATAAATTGCAAATGTTATTTGTTACGCGGCATCTAGATTTTCTAAACTATTTTTCCATATATACAAAGTTACTTATATTAATACCGTCTACGCATATTGTGCGTCAAAGTTTTGTATAAAATTGACCCCTCTGCAACGCGGGGGTGCTTCAGAACATCAAACTGATCAACTTGGACTATGGAGCCTACTATGAAGTAAAAAAAAATTTGCTGTCTCATACATTTGAGTCGAGTCGGTACTAAAGTTTTATTTATTTATTTATTTATTTTAACACTTTATTGTACACACGGAAATATAAATGAAAACAGCATAATAGACAATTACAAAGGGCGAGCTTTGTATGAAACTACTGTTTTTTTAGTGGGATTCTTTTTACCATGACAAACGTACCTTATGTAGTATTATGATTGGTGATGAAAAATTGGAACAGGTGAATGAGTTTGTGTACTTAGGATGCATGTTTACCAGAGACGGTAAGTGTCAGAGTGATATTGAGAGAAGAGTGAAAGCAGGAAATAGGGTAAATGGAGCTCTGAATTTATTTGTGAAAAGCCAACACGTGTCCAAAAAGGCACGGATGGCAGTTCATAATGGAGTGTTAGTCCCGACATTGATGTATGGAAGTGAATCTTGGGTATGGCAGAAGACGCATGAAAGTAGGATTAACGCAGTGGAAATGCGCTCACTGAGAAGTATTTGTGGTGTGACTGTGATGGACAAATTGAAAAATAGTTTTATTAGAGAACGTTGTGGTTTGAAAGAGGATGTAGTGACAAAAATAGAGAAAGATATGTTGAGATGGTTTGGTCATGTGGAAAGAATGGATGAGAACAGATTGACGAGGGCAATCTATAAGGCAAGCGTAAGTGGAAATGTTGGAAGGGGACGGCATAGACGTACATAAACGAACCAAATTGGCGACGTGCTTAAAAAGGGCCAGGTCAGATCTACCCGTAACCGACGAGCATGCTTGAAAGGACTTATGAATGTGGAGGAAGCTAGAAGGTATGTCAGGATCGTAGCAGGTGGCGTACCGTTGTCTCTGCCTACCCCAGTGGGAGACAGGCGTGAGAATATGTATGTATGTATGTATGTCTTTTTACCGACGGACGGAAGCGCTGTTCTACAGTTGTTATAGGTTGAGTTTGTTTATTTTTTCATTATCACAGTGTAAATAAAATGTTTTTTTTTTCAAAGAAACTCAAGAAACTGAGTATTTTCTTTCTTAATGGAGTGTTTTCGTTTTAATTATGCAAGAGACGAAATAAACAAAGAACAAAGCTTGTTTATTTAATTTATTTGACAAACTACACGGAGAAAAATATGTACATATAAAATAATATACGAGTATATTAGTCTTTACTGGAAAATAGATTTGTTGTTATAAATCTATTTCTGGTCTATCTATTTAAGGCGGTTGCAGAGGGGTCAATTTTATACAAAACTTTGACGCACAATACGCGTACACGGTATTGATATAAGTAACTTTGTATATATGGAAAAATATTTTAGAAAATCTAGATGCCGCGTAACAAATAACATTTGCAATTTATAAAATAATTACGAAGATATAAAGCTTTGAAATTTTTCATACAAAATTTTTAAAGCTTTATATCTTCATAATAATATTATAAATTGCAAATGTTATTTGTTACGCGGCAACTAGATTTTCTAAACTATTTTTCCATATATAAAATATTACTTATATTAATTCCGTCTACGCGTATTGTGCGTCAAACTTTTGTATGGACTGAAACCACCTTAACTGAAATCATCTAATACTTATTACAATACACACTTGCTTTCAGTTTGTTCTATACTCAAGTTAGCCTGTCTTATTTAATTGTGAATATTTTGTATCAAGAGTTAACACTGAATTCAACCAATTAATTTTGGTATGCAAATAGAATATAGTGTAGAGATAGGAAAAAATTAATTCTATAACAAAAACTAAAAAAGTCATAATTGATTTGATTTTCGATAATACTTAAATATTATCACATACAGTACTTCGACGTAACAATAGTGATCTCGTGTTAGGCGCGGTTTATATAGAAGTGACGTGGCGTGGGCATGTGGCGGGTGACGTGGCGCGGACATTTGTCACGTCGCTTTTGCGTCGCTTCATAAATTATACTGAAGTGGCGGAGACGCGTGGCGTAGATTTCTTTTAGTATGAAAGAGTATCTATTACTATATACAGTATGGATACTCCCTGCCTCCCACTAACCTTTTACCTCACCCCATTAATACTTAAATAAAAAAATATTTGCTTATTCTATGGTGTCGATTTAAATTTTATAACATTATTACTAACACATTTTATAGCTAACACTTTTTTAGAGCCTTTTTCATAAATAAATGTTCAAACATACAAAACAGTTCAAAATAAATCAATAACAAGGACAGTCTATTTTTGAATCCATATCTCAGGTATTTATATAATTTTTCACACATATTTTTTATTTTTAGTACATAATACGATAAGCTAAAAATCAAAATCTATTAACATTGTCCATTCTAGCGTGTCAATTGTAATGTCAGTGTAGGCTACAGGTAACTGCCGAGGTAATCATAGGACAATAGAGGGTTGAGGTAAAAAGTTGGTGAATTTCCATACTGTATGTAGTATATACATACGACTGACGTGACGCACGTCACATCGCCGCCACTCGGGGGCGGTGGCGCGTCACCTAGTGGCGGATGTCCCCTGGAGGCGCGGGCGCGATTCTCCTTTGCGACAAAAACAACGCTATGCTACGTACTATAAGGTTTATATTGCCGCACCCCGCCCGCACCACGTCCGTGTCACGTCTCTTCTGTTCAAACAGCACCTAGAGTGAAATAAAAATGACACCGCAAAACAAAAAACACCGGGATTACACCACAAAAATGACCAAACAATTTATCAAAAGAGAAAAATATCTTTATTCCTATTTCCATTACGCAGGCAGTCCCAAATATTTCAGCGTGAAACGCCCTCTGCCGGGCCACAGATGTTACGAGCGAGATGAATAAAATGATATTATTTTTCCGATCCAATATTAGGTTAACTCGCTGGAGATGTATGTATGTTACTTAAAGGATGAGTCTAGAAACATGATGGATAGTTTGTCTATCTATCTATGCAGTAAACTCGTTTAGTATTGGATGCCATTTGCGACATTAATGGGAAAATAAATACTGAAGCAGGCACTTCACTCTCGCGAAAACTTCTCGGCGAGAACTTCCAAGGAAAATTTCTACGGCTCAAGACGCTGTGAGAACAATGAAGGGCATAATACTAAAACAGGCCCTTCACTCTCGCGAGAACTTCTCGGCGAGAACTTCCAATGGAAATTTCTACGGCTCAAGACGCTGCGAGAACAATGAACGGCATCCAAACTATCGTTCTTGACTGTTCTCGGCGAGTATATAGTGCCCTCATTACATAATACACGAATGACATGGCTCGCGAACTTAAAAGAATAGAATAGAATAGAAATCATTTATTTGCCAAAAGAGTGGACAGACATCGTCGAAGAGATGTTTTGTTTGGCGAGAGATAGACAGGGATATGCAGAGCCGACTGCCAACCTCCAGTATTGGAGAAGAACCCGAAGAAAAAGAAGAAACCCAGGGTCCAACTTTCCTGCTCGTTGCAACATGCTCCCCATACTTTTTGCCTCAGGCCAGTGTATCATTGGTTATACACGAATAGTACTTGACATCGTGGGCCGGTGTATCTGAACGTATGCACCGTACCGTTCATTTTGTATTGGCGTTTTCAAGCTCTGGCCCTCACAAATCGTTTGGTGTTTTTGGGGTGAACATATCTCTAATATTCGCGAAGAAATCGGTCAGTGAAAAAAAAGACGTACATTTTTTTTTGCATATTTATTTATTCAAGAAAGAGATCAATTTTTATGAATTTTACTTATAACTAATTATAGTTTTTTTGCTTATTTATTTATTAATTAAGTACGATTTATTTTAGATGAAAAATTAAGTAAAAAAGTTAAAAAAGAAAAAAACATATTAGTAAAAAAAGATATCGAAAAATGGCACCATCGTTTCATTTTGAGATTACTTTTCAATAAACATAGTTGGCATGGTTTTGGTGTTATATTTTTATTTATTTATTATATTGCTTATTTTTTATTATTTATGTGATTCGTTGAAACAGGGTCTACAATAATAGTGTTTGCAAACATTATCAAACATAATCTGAAAAAAAAAATGTAAAAAATGTACAAGGGGGGCTAAAAAATCAAAATTTGGAAGTAAAAAAAAGGTGTATCATGAGGGATACACTGGCTTGTGAGAAAAAAATCCAGCCGAATTTTACTCCAAGGCCAGTGTATCCTGAGTTATACACCACAAAAAAAGAGGGGATAAAGCCTTTAGAGGGGGGAAATATCAAGTACACGTAGTAAATATATACCTAAAGAAGCAAAAAAAAAAAAAATGTGTTCCTCACATTTTTTACCTCGGTGGTCCCTTGGCGCTGAACGTGTTAAGAGGATGATCAGACCATCAAATTTTCGCGATTTCAATGTTGGTACCATAGAGAAAGTTATTCAGTTCAATGGTCTGATCATCCCCTTAAAAACCGTCAGCATATTAAGAAGGACCCTGTATCATTTCCACCGAAATTAAAAAAAAAAAAAAGTTTTCTTTACTACGGCGTTCATTTATATTATTTTATTACTAGGATTAACCCGCGACTTTGACCGAACAAATTATGTACCAGATTTTAAGTCAGATCATTAGCTATCAAACAAAAAAGTTTTATCTAAATCGGTTCGATCAAACAAACAAACAAACAAACAGACCAACAAAAAATCCAAAAATTGGTGATATGGAATCAGGGACACCTAAAAACAATATCGTAACTTTTTTTTGTTAATATCTTCAATGTACAGACACACTTTCTGTTACAGTTTTATAATAGTTTAGATAAATGTTTCCGACCTGGGTTTTAATATTAGTAATGTCGTTTACCTTACAACAATTTTAAAACGGCAATCGGTAATCTTTGTACCCGACTACGCGAGGAAGGTTATTGTGTTTACTGGTAATTAAATAGACCGGGTCTATCAGTTTTGACTCTAACGTCTAATCTAGGTAGAATTACAAGCCCCTGTAGCCATAAACCGTGGTTAAAGACTCAGTTAAATGATGCAATAATAGCGAGCAAAAGCGTGAAGTAAGCAGAAGTACATGAATTGTAGCAAAGGATGCGAGAGAAGCGAAATGGAAAAATAAGTCTAAAATTACATGGAAAATTGAGTGAGAAATTTTGGTTATCGTTTAAAGATAATCATCATTATCATCATATCAGCCGACAGACGTCCACTGCTGGACATAAGCCTCCCCCAAAATGGGGGGATTTGCCATAATCGCCACGCTTCGCAGGTAGGTTGGCAATCGCAGTTGGATTGAATGTGTGTACTCAGAGGATGCTGCTGCCCATCCTCCGGTAGATCCCTTAGTCGCCTTTTACGACACCCACGGGAGGAAATGGGATGGTGCTATTCTTAGCCGACACCACACGGAAAGATAATGTGGAAATAGAATGTGCTATATTTAGAGCAAACGCTGACACCCCATTTCAACCCCGATTTTTTATTTTTTTCTTAGTGCATCCCTAAATTCTCTGTGGAATATAATATTTTATTTTCATGTTTCTGTCTTCAGCTATTTAGGTTGTGCGTTTTCTATCAGTCAGTCAGTCACGGAAATTTTTTATACAGTTTCTAGAATTAAATGGGACAAATACTTAAAGCGGTGCTTCAGACCATCAAAATGAACAACATTTACTATGGGACCAACACTGAAATCCCGAAAAAAATTCCGCTATCCCATAGCTCAGTCATTTTACGGTTTGAGCCGGGACTAATTAATAATTGATATTTTTTTCGATGTAATAATGAAAAACCAATTTGAGCCTAGAAATGTAACAAAATTAAAAAAAAATCAAGTCAGCAACAGTTCCAATTTTTAAATTTAGCTATTATGGTAAATTTTTTTTGCACATACTTAAGGCTTTACAATTATAAATACTTCAAAAATAAAATATTTTTATCTACTTAGAAGCTTTTGAAAAGAACATTCGTATTTTCTAATAAATACCTCATTTTTTAAATTTCAATGCCTATTTTTTTGCTCAACAATAATTTCTATTGTTAAATCTAAGTCAAATAAGTGCATTGGTCTTAATATTATTAATATAAAAGCCTTCTGGGACACACAGTTTCGATTTCTATGTTGCGTAGCGATTTTTTTTAAAATATGTTTTATGTTAGTCTTTTTGTCACTTTATGGTGCTGGTTACAGTTTTAAAGTCCAATTAATAATTACTTCCTACCCTGCCTAACAAAACTCCGTAAAATGACTGGGCTACCATAAAAAACTGGGCACACATAACTCGACCGAAAAGCATGGGATATCCGATTTTTTTTTCGTGATTTCGATATTGGTCTCATATAGAAAGTTGTTCAGTTTGATAGTTTGAAGCATCCCTTTAAGCAAGTGTCCCATAAAATTTTACCTACCCTGTATTATATAAAATAGGTACCGTTGTATGTCTTATTAACTGTATGAAAATGGACCATTTTGTTTAAAAATAAATTATTGTATTTATTTTATAGCAAACATTCTTAGAAGGTTGAATTAGGCCTATACCTAGTATTACTCTCTGGAAAATTGTTGTTTTTGTTTTAGCTTTTGTTACTTTTGCTAAAATGTTACGGTCGTAAGGTTGTGTGTTATTTTTATTACTTATTTTTTATGTAAATCAGCATTTTTGTTTGTTTGCACCTTTACATTTAAATAGTGGACCGTGTACAAGATTATACTATAAGTTCGAAATCCAACCAGGGATTTATAGCTGAGATCATATACATATTACGTGAAATCGCTTCTTAGCGATAAGACCGCCTTATTTTGTGCCTCTTGTATTTTATTTCTGTATTTTAATGTTTATGTTTTGGTGTAAAATAAAGTATATTTGATTGATTGAGTAATTAAACTGTACTGTCCCTAATGAAGTCGTTCCATACTACAACAACATTGTTGGCGTATTATTCACCATCACCAAGGCTCCCCGATCCTGTCGGCATATAACGCGCCTATAAACATGCGTTAAACTGATGACCCCGATATTTATGCAGTGCAGTTTTCCATAGTTATTACTCCTTAAGCTACGTGAGAGACGTGCGAGACGTGACTATGGAAAACTGCACTGCTTGCATAAATATCCCTTACATCTATTAAGAAAGAAAATTACAAGTAGAATATCTCTAGAATCCCACTAAGATTAACAGTATTAAAAACCAATAGGATTGGTAATCCATGGTTGAGATCATCCAATTAATCTAACCGTAATCTAATCTAATCTAAATCGTAACCTAGCAAAGTAAAGAAAAGGTACTAGGGAAATAAAAATAATCTTTCTGCTTCAGTAATATTTGATCGTAGATAATAAATTGCCTCTATTGGAAATATCGAGAAGGGTGTGAATGTACAGTCACATTCAGATATATCGTAGCATACAAGGTGTTCAAATATTTCTGAGCAGCGTTAATTTTCAATAAATTCTTTACAGTAAATGTTACCAATTATATCTAAACATGTCAGTAGACTCGACCGGGGATTCAAGGGCTGGTGCTTTCCTTGCTCAACGGATCAGTTTAGTCGTTCAGTGAGGAAACGTTGCCAGCATCTTGGCTACCCTCCCGCGCGGTCCAAACCTGCACCATATTTTAGGTTAAGTTAGTTTTATTTTCTCAATATTTTTATTTATTTTTAATGTACCTACTTACCTTCCTTTATTGGTTTTTAATAAAATTATTTCCAATATGTCAGTCATAAATATCTGAACAGAAAAATGAAACTTGAAAATTTGTTTCAATAATTTCTTTACAACGTTATTTAAAATTGAAGTGTATAGCAACGGATTAAGGTCTTTTTTCCTAAACTGCTCAGATGTTTATGATCACCTCATGGTGAATTTACCCATAAGAATAATTAATACTCTATAGAAACGAAACTCGTGCGCCAGACGCGTTCAAGGCACATTGATAATCTACCGTCTCGCCTCTGCTGAGCAGAGAAGTCTATCGGGGCTTACTCGTGCACGTTCCGTACGATTTTAATTAATCTTTATTCTCAATGACTTCTTATTTCAATTTTTGGGTGTATAATATGACTGATATCTGAGTCGAACTAATATACTTATTTTACCAATGAAAATCTTGAAATAATCAGAAATTTCAAAACCTCCTTCTTTAGTTGAATTCGTTTTTTTTATTAATTTATTTTATTGAATAAAGAGGTTAATAATTTGTAACACATATTTAAATACATCATAGATAACTTACCTATAATAACGAAGTAAATAACAGTCTACGAAATTAGTTATTTTATGGAACAGCCCTAGCGGCCTCCGTGGGCGATAGCGGGGCGTTGCGGGCCGAGGGGGGAAGTAGGTGTTTATAACGTGGCGTTTAGAGCACGCACAAAAGAGATTCCGTTCTATAGTGTATTAGTTATTCTATGACTCACCTAACCGCAGTTAGCTACGTGGATTATATTTTGATTATATTAGATGTTCTAGGCGTTCCGATATTTTTGATTAACTATGAGTACTGGTCTCTCACTGAGTCTCAAAAGTCCAAACTCAAGGTTTGCCAGAGGGCAATGGAGCGTAGTATACTGGGTGTTAAAAGAACGGATCATGTCAGAAACACTACACTGCGCTCCAAAACACGAATAGCCGATGTTGGAGAAAAATCCGCCAGATTAAAGTGGCATTGGGCCGGCCATATCTGTCGAATGCACGAGGAAAGGTGGGCAAGAATAGTAACGCCCTGGATCCCAGAAAACGGTCGTCGGCGTCCAGGTCGTCCTAGGAAGAGGTGGCGGGACGATCTGGATGCTTTCGATGTCGCGTGGCCAGAGCATGCCCAGGACAGAGATGGTTGGAGGATGAAAGGGGAGGCCTTTGCCCAGCAGTGGGATGAAGAGGGCTAGTAACAAAAAAAACTATGAGTAAGGAAATTATAGAAAATTAGAACTGCTTAGAAATATTTTCTGGCCACCTTGATTGTTTGCTATGATACATCTGATGGCGACTATAGGCTTATAAAACATTCAAACTGTATTAGCTTAGGACTAGTTCCGTGGGTATTGTACTAGACGACTAAGGGGTACGATTTGTTTTGTGTGTGTCAGATTATAGGGAGAGCTAGGGGCTATAATATTCATGGCATATTGTCAGGATTAGGTTCATAAACTATTCGACCAATTTATCATATAATTTAATATAATTAAAGCACATCAAGGCTAAATATATTCTGATAGTGTTCCTACATCGAATCGAACCTATCATATTATGTGTATGTGTATGTTGTGTATGTTGGACCAGATGCCCCATAAGAAAAGGAAAGGTTATCATGATACCATCGTAATCCCATCTGCCGTCCCCAGTTCAGGACACTGGTCTACAATGTGGATGAGGAAAGTATATGTACAGAAATGATTTCAAATGAAAGGCCAGAATAAGAATAGTCGAATATTATTTAATTCTTTGACTATCCTTAATATATCTTTGAATATATTTTATATCTTTGATTCTACATTACTTCTGGTTCACTAGTGTCCTCCTATCTAAACCATAGGGCATATGGAGAAGAACCAGACAAAGAAACTCCATATAGGACAACCAAAACACATTATAGAAAATCACACATAAAAATTAGGTATTATAAATTTACCATAATTATACGGTAGCAAACACAAGTTACTTAAACTGAACAAATAATAAATATGGCGTAACACTTACACTTGGGCAGCGTGACCACCTCTGTGATCTTTGGTAGAATTCCTTACTTTATGACAAACCACCTCTTTTATAGACTTACCACCACACTTCACGATGGTTCGGAATGGCGGCAAATCCATCCAGGAAATGAAGTTTGTTTACAATATTATAATACGTACTTAATCATTTCTAAATTATAATTATTACTTCACAAATTATACTATGATTTTAGGATGATTATAACTGTATAATTAATATCACAATTACAACAAGATTCACCATAATAAGTTACTAAACACTGTGAACAATGGTTTGGTTTTTAATAGATGTTGCCAGTCTAAAATAGAAATGTAGATGACTCGTATGACATAAATAATTTAGATTCAAACTCATGATACGACTCAAGACTCGACTCATAACTCATTCACCTTAATGAGACTTCTATTTCTAAGTATTCTGAACAAGGTTTGTTTACACACAGTTTTAATATTCTAACACGGCCATACTGACAAATACTTCGTTCTCGAAGTATATAATTAAAGAAAGGAAATTGTATTAGTACAATGATCATATTGATTCTCATAAAAAATTATTATTAACCAAATTACAAACTGATAAAATAATTGTAAACCAAAGCATAACAAAACAGCAATACCAAAAATTACTAAAACTTTATATCTAAAACATTTAGAGAAATAAGCAACAATAATTAGCCAAATTACTGATTCTATAACAATGTTTCGTATGTTACGATAAACAATAAACAGAAATTCAAATTATTAAAACTTAAAGTCTGTCATTGCCCAGTTGGTCATAAACGGAGGTTTTATCATTAAAAAAAGTCCGCTTTACACCAAGGGGGCACTAGTCAGTTAAGTCACCTAGTCAGTTCATGATCAAATCATAATATAGCTAATTATCTACCACTTAGCATTGTTATTGTTATAATAGCATTTGTAATTTACTGTCATCTTAAAGCTATGTATTTCATTTTAGCATTGCTACAGCCACACATCTTACATTATGGTGACAAGTAACAACGGTCAATTTGGGCATCTCAGAACATTGGGACATCTCACACCATTGGGTCAACTCACGTCATTTGGGTCAACTCAAACCATTTGGGTCAACTCACACCATTTGGGTCAACTCACACCATTTGGGTCAACTCACAACTTTGTGTCAACTCAGACCATTGGGTCAACTCAGACCATTGGATCAACTTGGACCATTGGGTCAACTCAGACCATTTTAACTACCGACTGCTTGAAAAACATGAAACAGTGGAACAAAATAAGTAGGTATCACTTTTAAACTAATTTGACTACTAGTCATGATCAAAACAGAAAGCTGGATTAAAATACACTCGAATCTTTTCAATTTACAAAATTTCAAGATTGAATTACGTAATAGTGATAATCGAAAAACATAAGATGTAATAAAATTACAAAAAACCGCTCGGCCATACTGATTTATAATTTAGCTTTACTACCCACTAAACTTTTTTTTTACAAACAAAAATCTTATTCGGCTTTTGCCGTTACCTCGCAAAATTTTCAAATCTTCATCTTGGATTCTTGTAGTTTTCAATGGTTTCTGGATGGTTCTTTGCGGGTGGTCTCCAGACGACCAGGGTCATCATCGTGATGCATTTTCCTTTTGCAGCTGGAGCAGCGGTCCTCATGATCATACCATGAAAAACAAAAAGTATGTGAGCATGGAAGTCATGGACAAGATCCTAGACCGGATCCCACTTCTGATGTCAGATTATAGGGAGAGCTAGGGGCTATAATATTCATGGCATATTGTCAGGATTAGGTTCATAAACTATTCGACCAATTTATCATATAATTTAATATAATTAAAGCACATCAAGGCTAAATATATTCTGATAGTGTTCCTACATCGAATCGAACCTATCATATTATGTGTATGTGTATGTTGTGTATGTTGGACCAGATGCCCCATAAGAAAAGGAAAGGTTATCATGATACCATCGTAATCCCATCTGCCGTCCCCAGTTCAGGACACTGGTCTACAATGTGGATGAGGAAAGTATATGTACAGAAATGATTTCAAATGAAAGGCCAGAATAAGAATAGTCGAATATTATTTAATTCTTTGACTATCCTTAATATATCTTTGAATATATTTTATATCTTTGATTCTACATTACTTCTGGTTCACTAGTGTCCTCCTATCTAAACCATAGGGCATATGGAGAAGAACCAGACAAAGAAACTCCATATAGGACAACCAAAACACATTATAGAAAATCACACATAAAAATTAGGTATTATAAATTTACCATAATTATACGGTAGCAAACACAAGTTACTTAAACTGAACAAATAATAAATATGGCGTAACACTTACACTTGGGCAGCGTGACCACCTCTGTGATCTTTGGTAGAATTCCTTACTTTATGACAAACCACCTCTTTTATAGACTTACCACCACACTTCACGATGGTTCGGAATGGCGGCAAATCCATCCAGGAAATGAAGTTTGTTTACAATATTATAATACGTACTTAATCATTTCTAAATTATAATTATTACTTCACAAATTATACTATGATTTTAGGATGATTATAACTGTATAATTAATATCACAATTACAACAAGATTCACCATAATAAGTTACTAAACACTGTGAACAATGGTTTGGTTTTTAATAGATGTTGCCAGTCTAAAATAGAAATGTAGATGACTCGTATGACATAAATAATTTAGATTCAAACTCATGATACGACTCAAGACTCGACTCATAACTCATTCACCTTAATGAGACTTCTATTTCTAAGTATTCTGAACAAGGTTTGTTTACACACAGTTTTAATATTCTAACACGGCCATACTGACAAATACTTCGTTCTCGAAGTATATAATTAAAGAAAGGAAATTGTATTAGTACAATGATCATATTGATTCTCATAAAAAATTATTATTAACCAAATTACAAACTGATAAAATAATTGTAAACCAAAGCATAACAAAACAGCAATACCAAAAATTACTAAAACTTTATATCTAAAACATTTAGAGAAATAAGCAACAATAATTAGCCAAATTACTGATTCTATAACAATGTTTCGTATGTTACGATAAACAATAAACAGAAATTCAAATTATTAAAACTTAAAGTCTGTCATTGCCCAGTTGGTCATAAACGGAGGTTTTATCATTAAAAAAAGTCCGCTTTACACCAAGGGGGCACTAGTCAGTTAAGTCACCTAGTCAGTTCATGATCAAATCATAATATAGCTAATTATCTACCACTTAGCATTGTTATTGTTATAATAGCATTTGTAATTTACTGTCATCTTAAAGCTATGTATTTCATTTTAGCATTGCTACAGCCACACATCTTACATTATGGTGACAAGTAACAACGGTCAATTTGGGCATCTCAGAACATTGGGACATCTCACACCATTGGGTCAACTCACGTCATTTGGGTCAACTCAAACCATTTGGGTCAACTCACACCATTTGGGTCAACTCACACCATTTGGGTCAACTCACAACTTTGTGTCAACTCAGACCATTGGGTCAACTCAGACCATTGGATCAACTTGGACCATTGGGTCAACTCAGACCATTTTAACTACCGACTGCTTGAAAAACATGAAACAGTGGAACAAAATAAGTAGGTATCACTTTTAAACTAATTTGACTACTAGTCATGATCAAAACAGAAAGCTGGATTAAAATACACTCGAATCTTTTCAATTTACAAAATTTCAAGATTGAATTACGTAATAGTGATAATCGAAAAACATAAGATGTAATAAAATTACAAAAAACCGCTCGGCCATACTGATTTATAATTTAGCTTTACTACCCACTAAACTTTTTTTTTACAAACAAAAATCTTATTCGGCTTTTGCCGTTACCTCGCAAAATTTTCAAATCTTCATCTTGGATTCTTGTAGTTTTCAATGGTTTCTGGATGGTTCTTTGCGGGTGGTCTCCAGACGACCAGGGTCATCATCGTGATGCATTTTCCTTTTGCAGCTGGAGCAGCGGTCCTCATGATCATACCATGAAAAACAAAAAGTATGTGAGCATGGAAGTCATGGACAAGATCCTAGACCGGATCCCACTTCTGATGTCAGATTATAGGGAGAGCTAGGGGCTATAATATTCATGGCATATTGTCAGGATTAGGTTCATAAACTATTCGACCAATTTATCATATAATTTAATATAATTAAAGCACATCAAGGCTAAATATATTCTGATAGTGTTCCTACATCGAATCGAACCTATCATATTATGTGTATGTGTATGTTGTGTATGTTGGACCAGATGCCCCATAAGAAAAGGAAAGGTTATCATGATACCATCGTAATCCCATCTGCCGTCCCCAGTTCAGGACACTGGTCTACAATGTGGATGAGGAAAGTATATGTACAGAAATGATTTCAAATGAAAGGCCAGAATAAGAATAGTCGAATATTATTTAATTCTTTGACTATCCTTAATATATCTTTGAATATATTTTATATCTTTGATTCTACATTACTTCTGGTTCACTAGTGTCCTCCTATCTAAACCATAGGGCATATGGAGAAGAACCAGACAAAGAAACTCCATATAGGACAACCAAAACACATTATAGAAAATCACACATAAAAATTAGGTATTATAAATTTACCATAATTATACGGTAGCAAACACAAGTTACTTAAACTGAACAAATAATAAATATGGCGTAACACTTACACTTGGGCAGCGTGACCACCTCTGTGATCTTTGGTAGAATTCCTTACTTTATGACAAACCACCTCTTTTATAGACTTACCACCACACTTCACGATGGTTCGGAATGGCGGCAAATCCATCCAGGAAATGAAGTTTGTTTACAATATTATAATACGTACTTAATCATTTCTAAATTATAATTATTACTTCACAAATTATACTATGATTTTAGGATGATTATAACTGTATAATTAATATCACAATTACAACAAGATTCACCATAATAAGTTACTAAACACTGTGAACAATGGTTTGGTTTTTAATAGATGTTGCCAGTCTAAAATAGAAATGTAGATGACTCGTATGACATAAATAATTTAGATTCAAACTCATGATACGACTCAAGACTCGACTCATAACTCATTCACCTTAATGAGACTTCTATTTCTAAGTATTCTGAACAAGGTTTGTTTACACACAGTTTTAATATTCTAACATGTGCATCACCAATTTAAATGACAACTCTACATGATTTGATAATAATTTTGCTAAAATTGAACCTTTCTAGATCCATTTAAAATTGTGGTAGTAGTAAAGACTTTGACCACCTTGAAAAGTAAAACAATCGTGATATTATGTCATATTAGGTATCCTACTTAATTATTATAGTATATTTAAAACATTATTTTGACGAAACTACATCCTACGCAAACTAAATACCACCACACAGTAAACTTATTTGTCGGTTTTTTATCGGATATACTTCGGTGAGTGTGCCCAGGAGCTACATGACCTGATTCCACCATTCCCCTTCCACCAACGTACGACAAGACGTAGTGCGAGTCTGCATCCATACGTAGTCGATATTCCAACAATCCGCAAAAAAAGGTTCGCATCCTCTTTTATAGGTAAGGTTTGGAACTCACTGCCTGTGTCTGTGTTTCCAAGCAAATACAATCTGGATATTTTCAAAAGAAGATTTAATAGGCTTTTTCTGGGTGAGCGCGCTACATCCTCGGCTTCGTCTACACTTCCCATCAGGTGAGATGAAGCCAAGCGCAAACCCATTATGAATAAATAAAAAAATAAAAAAAAATAAAAAAAATTGTAGGTATTCTAAGCGCAAGCCCGATTCACACTTGACCGATTTTTATTATTTGTTGTTTTACTTTAGAGCATACTAATAACTAATATAAACTATAGTTCATAGTGTTATATCACACCAAGTTTGACGCTTGCAACGAAAAAAAAAACAGAAAATGTTAAAATTTCTTGTATCCATTAGGACCATTAATTTTTAAAGTTATTTTTTAAATAAAAATAAATAAATAAATAAAATGCACTTTATTGCCACACAAAAATACAAAAAAGGTACAGCAACAATAAACAGTTTCATCAAACAGAAAAATTAAAATAACAAAAGATTATGACATGGCTGTACCGTACGATTTTCCTTTCCTTTTTTATTATTCGTTAGCAAATCCAACTCAATAAGCAATGATACGGTTCAAAAAATACAGACCTTTTGCTGCCATTCGGATACGGAACTCTAAAAATATTATTTTAAAGAAATCGCCAAACGCAAACTAAAAAAAAAAAGATCAAAATAAACAAAATATTGGCATGTAACAAACAGTCCCAGTCTATCTTTTTGCCCCAAAAGTTGCTTAATGCAATCGCCAAGTTACACCAACCTTCCCCAAGGGGCACACCAAGACATACAAAAGTGGAAATTGTCGGGGGAACGCCGTTGACGAAGAGAAATAGAATTTCTTTCTACAATTCTAAGGTTCTTCTGTACATTATTTGATGCCTTTTCATTTCTTTTTGACGCGGTAAAGTGGGATTGTTTTTTCAGTTTTCTAGTACGAGCGTTTTTTTTTAATCTTTTTTTTTAATTCAAAATGAAAATGAAAATAATTTATTTAAATAAAGGGACCTATAAAAAATAGTTACATACAATTCTTAAGGTAATTTTAACAAATAATACACTTGGGATGAATGCAGAAAGAATTTATGTGTACTGACTTCATTTATCAGGGGTTCCCATCGTAGGCAAGCGAAAGTTTGCGTGTTTCTAGGGAAACCAGTTTATACTTAGTCAATAGGTGACAATTTACTCCTTGAATAACTTCAGGTTTTAACTTTAATAACACAAACATTTTTTTTTTTAATTCTTTTGTTTTTTTTTTTTTGGAGCTTTTAACCCTGAGGTTACGTCAGCCCCATCGTGCCTTAACCCTTAAGACTCTACAAAATGAAATAAAAATCTAACACTACCTAACGAATATACAAACAAACACACATATTAAACACTAGTACTATAAATAAAAAGGAGTGTTCTAATATCAATCAAAACCATTTTTCTTCTTGTGGTGCCATCTCCTAAAATTAGTGATTTGGAATCAGGGACCATATCCTAAAAACCATATCGTTACTTTTTTTTTGTTAATATCTTTAATTTACAGACACACTTCTGTTACAGTTTTATAATAGTACGAGCGTTAACCCGTGACTTTGTCCGCACAAATTATATACCAGATTTTAAGTTAGATCATAAGCGAAAAAACAAAAAAGTTTCATCTGAATCGGTTCAGTAGTTTTTGCGTGATGCTCGTTCAAACAAACAAACAAACACACAAACAAAAAGACAGACAAAAAATCCAAAAATTGGTGAAATGGAATCAGGGACACCTAAAAACCATATCGTATACCATACTTTTTTTTGTTAATATCTTCAATGTACAGACAAACTGCCTGTTACAGTTTTATAATAGTATATAGATAGATATAGATAAATACATTATTATGTGTTAAATTTTAAAGTAAATAACTCTTTAGAGTAAAGCATCCTATTGATCTTTTTTTCCCTTTTTTTAATACAAGAAAAGTTATTTTAAAAGTATACATTATTCTGAATAAAGACATGTTTCACAATTTTGCAGCTTATCTGACAGATCGTTTGAAATATTTTGTATGAAAGATTGTGAGAGATGTGTTTATGATTAGTCTTAAAAATTTGTATTTCAGAAGGATGTAGGGAAGTCGTGGACAAAATCTAGAGCACGTTTCACCACTTCTTAGTATGTTTTTGTTAGCTTATCTGAGAGATCGTTTGACATTTATCTCTCATACAAAATACGACAAACGATCTGTCACATAAACTAACAAGAACTTACTAAGAGGTGGTGAAACAGGTCCTAAGTCTAAAAGACAATTTCCAGAAAGAAAACCGTTTTTGTGATAAAATTTGACGGCCCGGTAGCACAGCCGGTAGTGAACCTGCCTGCTGTGCCGAGGGTCGCGGGTTCGAATCCCGTAAGGGACAAATATTTGTATGATAAATATGAATATTTGTACCCGAGTCATGGATGTTTGTATCTATATATGTATTCTACATCGTTGTCTAGTCATCATAATACAAGTCCAGGTACTTTAAATGTGACTAGATAATTTGTGTGACAATGTCCAAGATATAAAAAAAAAAAAAGAAAGCACGAGCATATGAATAGACAATAATAGTACCCTATAGAAATGAAACTCCCGCGTTAAATGTAAAAGATTCGCCTGCAAAATGTCAAGATACGCCAACCTCATCTTGGTTTAACCACAGTTCCGCTTCTATAGTGTACTATTATTATCTACGAGCGTTAACCCGCGACTTCGTCCGCACAAATTATATACCAGATTTTAGGTCAGATCATAAGCTATCAAACAAAAAAGTTACATCAAAATCGGTTCAGTAGTTTTTGCGTGATACTCGTTCAAAGAAAACAAACAAACACACAAACAAACACCCAAACAAACACCCAAACAAACAGACAGACAAAAAATCTAAAAATTGGTGAAATGGAATCAGGGACACCTAAAAACTATATCGTAACTTTTTTTTTGTTAATATCTTCAATGTACTGACAAACTTCCTGTGGGCCTAGCATGCCACCCCCGAGAAAACGATAAAAATCGAGATGCGCCTCCATCTTTATTATTTTACGTAGGCCAGAAAGAGCGCGCATGACCTTTTTCTCGTTTAAACGCTTTGTCGTGGGTAGCATGCTAGCCCTGCTGTTACAGTTTTATAATGGTATAGATTCATATGGCACAAGCTGGTTTTCAAATACTCTCACTCAGTCTATTATGTTCGTTAGGTACATATCTAAACTATTATAAAACTGTAACACGAAATTTGTCTGTACATTGAAGATATTAACAAAAAAAAAGTTACGATATGGTTTTTAGATATCCCTGATTCCATATCACAAATTTTTGGAATTTTTGTCTGTCTGTTTGTTTGTGTGCTTGTTTGTTTGAACGAGCATCACGCAAAAACTACTTAACCGATTTTGATGAAACTTTTTTTGTTTGATAGCTTATTATCTGATTTAAAATCTGGTATATAATTTGTGCGGACAAAGTAGCGGGTTAACGCTCGTTTCATTCTAAAAGAATAATTATTCTATTATCATAAGCAAACGTTATTCGTTATGTTTTTGTTTATACTGTATCTGTAGTTCTGCACACTAAAAAAACATCAGTTTAATATTAACGAATACGTACAAAAAAAAATGATTAAATGGTACCACAATATACCTTTCTAAGCACATCTGTTAAAAGGAAAATTAAAGAAAAATATACGATAGACCTGGGTAAAACTCTTTGAAACAATTACGAACCACATTAACCACAGGGTTGCCAGAATTTGTCTTTTTTAACCCAAAAAAAAAAGGCAAAAACGTGAAATTGTTTCACATTCGTACCTTTGATGTGATGAGAATGAAACATGAGTTAAGGGTGGAGGGGTAAGCGTTACCGCAAAATGTTACCCCGCTTGAAAAATACGTTTCAATTAATTTAGTCAAACGTGCCGCTTGGGTTAATTTTATTTGGCGTTTTTTTTAAATTGTAATAGTTTTTTAGTCTATGCAAAAAGCTTTGGGCTTGTATTAATAAACTTATCTTAAGTACTTACTATCAAGATACCAAAGAAACCTATTATCATATTTTCAGAAGCACAATGAAATATACTTTATTTAACGGCGGTGAATTATTTTTTCATCACCTTTTTTTCTTGTTTTTTTTTTTCAGAACTGATAGTGAAAATGCGGTTATTCTGAAAAACCACCCACCCCTAAGAAGACACTCTGAACGCAAACAAACTTTTTTTATGGGATCAACGTCAAAATCGCGAAAATAAAAAGAATTTATTATTATTATGTTTTTTTTATTTCAAATGGGTTTGCTCTTGACCTCAATCCAGTCCTCACGACAAAGATGGGGTCGAAGATGTAGCGAGCTTACCCAGAAAATGTAAGGGCTTGGTCAATGACCAATAGCTACTGCGACCGAATAGATCTATTTTAGCTGTCACCCTAGACCTAAAAGTCATTTCCTAGGCCCGCGGACTTCATGAACCTTGTTATGCTTTTGGAGGGGAGGTCCCTAATGTCAGTAGGTGTTATTACGTACCCACCTAGATGGTGACTAGCGCTGTGAATGAGCACTTCGCACTCGCAGAAGAGGTGAATGGGCGTTTCCTCTGCTTCACAGCAGAATCTACAAGTGGGTGAATCTACGAGCCCCATTCTGTGTAGATGTTTGTTTAACTTGCAGTATCCTGTTAAGGCTCGCACCAAGAGCCTTAAGTCGCTGCGGTTTGAATTGATGGCATCCGAGGTATCTCTGTTTGAGAAGCCGGTCACAAGTTCTTTTGCATGCCTCAGTCCTGGTGTATCCGACCAGAGCTAACGGATTTGGTTCACGGCCCATTCCTTTAGCACACGTCTAGAGGTGTTGCGAGTGATGCCGCAGTAAGGCTCGGGGCCTATGGCGTCCTCCTCCGCTCCTGTTCGTGCCAGCTCATCAGCAGCCTCATTTCCATCAACCTCATGACCAGGCACCCAGCCTAGGGTGACAGAGTTTGTCGATCCTAGCCGGTTAAGTGCTTGGACAGTCCAGTTTTAGTTTTGACTCTATTTCGTCAGATCAAAATAAAAAGAATCTGTCCAATCCAAAATTTACATCCACCTAAATATAATGGGACAGCTGATTTTTGTTTTGATTTCGATATTGATTCCTTAGAGAAAGTTCTTTAGTTTGATGGTCTAATCGTCCTCTTAAAAAATCGTCAGCATATTAAGTTGGTTGTTTACAAGCATTTAAATTAAAATAAAATAAAGACTGCACTCTTATCAGCGAAAGCCAAAACCTACTCATTCGAATAAAACGCACAAACCTCACAAAAACAAAGATTGCCGACCTCGTTTCACAACTGAACGGGCGCCAACAAAATTTGTCACTCCATTCATCATCTCGTAAATGACCGATCGGCTAACATGCAATTTTTCGGTCAACCCGACCAAACGATCAATATGGCTGAACTTTGACCGCGTTGCGAGCGAAGATTGATATTGCGAATTCATGAATCAATCTAACTTTTTTCTGTAACTCGTTTCGGGAATATGACATAGTTAAAAGTTGTTTCGAGTAATAAGGCCACCCCTTTACCTAGTTGGTCTAAGAATTATGAGACAATTTCAAACTAGAATAAGACTTCCATTGTCTACGTAAAAAAAACCAAACCTTTTTTTCGAATTGATTATTTAAGGTGGTTGCAGAGGGGTCAATTTTATACAAAACTTTGACGTACAATACGCGTAGACAGTATTAATATAAGTTACTTTGTATATATGGAAAAATAGTTTAGAAAATCTAGATGTCGCGTCACAAATAACATTTGCAATTTATTAAATAATTACGAAGATATTAAGCATTGAAATTTTTATACAAAATTTTAAAAGCAAATAAAATTTTTACATCTTCGTAATTATATTATAAATTACAAATGTTATTTGTGACGCGGCAACTAGATTTTCTAAACTATTTTTCCATGTATAAAATATTACTTTTATTAATTCCGTCTATGCGCGTATTGTGCGTCAAACTTTTGTATGGACTGAAACCACCTTAATGTGCATGGTTGGTTTTTTTTAAGAATGATATTTTTACCTTTTATATTACGCAGGGTGCAAACTTAAATGCATTAGACACTTAAAAACTTAAACACTTGGTTTAGACCATCAAACTGAACAACTTTTACTATGGGACCAAAAACAAAGTCACAAAAAAAGAAATAGAATAAGTTTTTTCCATAGAAAATGGAGAGCGTCGGTGGCGCGTTGCGGAGAGCTATGAAAACTCAATCTTGAGGTCCAGGTTCGAATACGCACGTATAACATGCCATGTACCAATGAGTTTTTCTAACTTCCGGATTTAATACCGACTGCTCTCAAACGGTGAAGGCAAACATCGTGAGGAAACCTGCATACACTGAAGAAGAAATTCCGATGCGTATGTGAAGTCTACCAATCAGCATTGGGCATGCGTGGTGGACTAACGCCCATACACCCTTCTTGAAGGTAGGCCTGTGCCCTGCAGTGGGACGTATAAAGGCTGTGATGATGATAGAAAATGTCAACATGTATTCGACCCATGTATGGAGCAGCAGATTTTTTTTTCGCGATTTCCCATTTGATTGATTTTTGTTGGTCCCATAGTAAAATTTGATAGTTTGAAGCATCCCTTAGAATATGTTATGTTCTTACCTAACGTATTTAAGTTAACAACCTGTATATTATTATACCTAATTTAAGATTAGACATTAATTTTTTCCAGGGAGGGCAGTAAGAGATACCTATTCTAAAATCATTTTAGCGCGGCTAGCATGCCACCCACGACAAAGCGTTGAAACGAGAAAAAAGTCATGCGTACTCTTTCTGGCTATACGGAAAATAATAAGGATGGAGGCACATCTCGATTTTTATCGTTTTCTCAGGGGTGGCATGCGAGGCCTACAGAACATTAATATTTCACTGGCAGTGCATGGAATACACGTCTCAAAATTGAAGCATTTTCTCTGAATTTGAAATGTTGCAATATCTAAGCAAAGTTGAGTATCGCAACTAGCTACCATCCAAGCGAGCTCATTCATGTTGAACCTCATTTGTTATTCTCTTTGGTTACTTACCGTATCACCTGATTTCTGACGCGTTCTCTCAGTGAAACTCCGAGCATAGCTCTCTATAGCTTACTGAGTTGAATTTGAAAACAAAGAGCATCTATACGTGTTGCTTGAAGATCATGCTCTTGGGCTTGCTCTTATCTAATTATTTGGCGTCGACGTATGTCATCCTCTTCCATTCATCTCTCTGCCGTTATTTCAGCTCTCGCTAGTTCCTTACAACATAATTATGCTCTTTCCCATAATCCATCCATCGTTCCTACCATAGCATCTAAATTCATACTTAATACTTGTCTCTCCGTATCACATGCCCGCCCATAGTATGATAGTCAATTATCCCACAATTTTTCTTTTATAGGTGCTTACATAAAAACCACGTCAGAGGCCGTAAGGCGGTCTGAAAAAACTCTGACACCAGGGCTCTGCCCACACGATAAGATGAAGAATAGGTGCCAAATTAAACTTCCCCTAACTCATTCTTTTGATTGCAAAAACTGTCTTGGCTTGTCTTAATGTTGTGTATGTTATTAGTATGTCATATAATAAAATTAATAAAGTTTTGTTTAATCAATTGAACTCAATATTGTACCTTATATTCTAAACCTTTCTTAACCTTTTATTTAATTTGTATACTTAACTTCATTTTCCTATAATTGTTGATGAATACCAAAGCTGTGTATATCTTTAAGTCATGTATTCATAAGACCTGTTGCTCGTATATTTGTTAAACCTTTAAATCAAATTTGTGAATGTCTCGTTGGTGTACCTAATACACTATTAAACTATTCTTAATTCATTCTACTTTCGGTACTACTAGTGAAACGTGGATGTTCTGAGGTTTCAGAATATCTCTGACTACCCCCTCGGGGAATAATTAGTCGTGAGCATATGCTATGCTATGCTAATTCTTTCTATTCTAGTTACACCGCACATACTCATATAATGGCTCAGATACAGGTCATATAATGGTCTTATAGATTTGAAGATGTTGCATACAAATTGAGTCAAGTACGAAAAGGGGTGAAATGTCTACATTTCACATCTCAAACTGATTAAAATCTCTGTACAGAAACAAGCCGAATCTTGACACGACATGAATATTGTATTTAATAGATTATAAAAGGGCCCACAACAATCGCCTCGGGGTCTGTATATATTATTTAGGGTGCCCTAAATGGGGACTGAAGGAGGTCTTTGTGTAAACTGCTTTAGGATTAATTATATTAATCCTGAAATATTAGACCCTTTGAGGCTTTTAGGTTCCTATGTACCTATTTAGTTTGATGGTACTCCTATATCTATGTAAACATCTATAACATCTATACTATTGTAAAACTGTAACAGGAAGTTTGTCTGTACATTGAAGTTATTAACAAAAAAAAAGTTACGATATGGTTTTTTGGTGTCCCTGATTCCATTTCACCAATTTTTGGAGTTTTTGTCTGTCTGTTTGTTTGTGTGTTTGTTTGTTTGAAAGAGTATCACGCAAAAACTACTGAACCGATTTTGATGAAACTTTTTTTGTTTGATAGCTTATGATCTGACTTAAAATCTGGTATATAATTTGTGCGGACGAAGTCGCGGGTTATTATATAAATTGGTCGTACATTATTTTAATGATAATCGTAGGACAGAGTACTATAATGTTGTACTAGTACCTAAATTGTTTAGTGTCCTTCTTATAATGAATAGTGACAGTATTCTAAGGCCGGATTCGACCAAACTTTGATTTATAGAAGAGTAACTATACAAGGAACAATTAAGTGTGTGTTTTTAGCCCAGTCATTTTACGGAGTTTTGTTAGGCGGGGTAAGGAGTAATTACTAATTGAACTTTTAAACTGTAATTGGAACCATTAAGGTACAAAAGGACTATCTTAAAGCATATTAAAAAAAAATTCGCTAGGCAACATAGAAATCAAAATTGTGTGTCCCAGAAGGATTTTAAATTATTAATATTAATACCAATGCACTCATTTGACTTAGATTTAGCAATATACATTTTTTTGAGCAATGAAATAGGCAATGCAATTTAAAAAATGAGGTATTTATTAGAAAATACGAATGTATTTTTCAAAACCTTCAAAGTAGACAAAAATATTCACACCATGTTTGTAGTATGTATAATGGTAAAGCCTTAAATATGTGCAATAAAAAATTTACCATCAGGTTTTTTAGAACGAGATAATAGCAAAATTTTAAAATTGGAACTGTTGCTGACGTGATTGTTTTTTTAATATTGGTACATTTCTAGGCTCAAATTGGCTCTTCAATATTATACCGAAAAAAAATATCAATTACTAATTATTCCGGGCTCAAACCGTAAAATGACTGAGGTATTTTGATAAATTGAGCCTTGCTACAACTGCACGCTTAAAATTTAGTTGTTGTATGTATTTGCAATATTTTGTCCGTACTTCCTCCGGCCTTTCTTCTAGCTTTATGTCACAGACAATAAAATTTTGAAATCCCAATTTCCGTCGTGTCAATGACACGTCTCTCAATTTCACCGCCATTTTGACGTCCAATCCAGCATCATATTTCCACTTATTTCATTACAAAAAGCCACTTCTATATTTCAAACATTTTGTGAACCCAAATAAATACACTTCAAACGAATTGTATTTGGAAAATAATGAAATGTTGCGTTTGAAAATGTTAGATTTTTCGTAGTTTTTCTTCTTTGTGTTTTCGTGTTTCCGTGTTCCTGGAAAGAGACAAGTGTTTTTTATCATTGGTAAACGAAAATTGATAACATGATTGAGTGGATGCTTGAAATACAATATATTTTTTTACATGCACGAAATAAGTTCAGTATTCGGTGACATAATAAATAAGTTGTTAATCTAATCTAAACTATTATAAAACTGTAACAGGAAGTTTGTCTGTACATTGAAGATATTAACAAAAAAAAAGTTACGATATGGTTTTTAGATATCCCTGATTCCATATCACCAATTTTTGGATTTTTTGTCTGTCTGTTTGAACGAGCATCACGCAAAAACTACTGAACCGATTTTGATGAAACTTTTTTTGTTTGATAGCTTATGATCTGACTTAAAATCTGGTCTATAATTTGTGCGTACAAAGTCGCGGGTTAACGCTCGTAAAGATATAATCGAACTATTCATTCATGAATACGTTGTATTTTTAATCCGTTTTTAGGGTTCCATAGTCAAACAAGGAACCCTTAGGCGCGGTTTATATAGAAGAGACGAGGCGCGGGCGTGGCGCGGGCGGGATGCGGCAATATAAACCATAAAGTACGTAGCATAGCGTCGTTTGGAGAATTACGTCCGCGGCTCCAGGTGACGTCGCCTGGTGGCGCGGCGCGGGCGCAATTTTCCTTTACGACAAAAACGTCGCTATGCTACGTACTATAAGGTTTATATTGGTGTTACTTTGACTATCCACCACCGCCACACGTCTTTTATATAAACAGCACCTTACACTTCCATCCATTATTTCTGCTTGTATGCCTGTCTGTATGCGCCACCTCAATTACTCCTTCATTTTTGAACCTATTGAATCGAAATTTGACCTGATGACAGAGAAAAAGTAACTCATAAAACAGAAATAAAATACCTAGACAAAGCGTTTTCTAGACAAAGCGTGGCTAGAGGTAGATCACTGCGTAGCCCAATTTCTTACTGGACATGGTAACTTTAAGGGAAAGCTATTTTATTTTAAATTGGTTGCGTCACCTTTATGTGAATGTTCTGTTGACAGTAACGAGTTCGAACAGACCGCTCATCATATTCTTTGGGAGTGTGAGCTCTGGTACGCCGAGCGCCAGACCATGCTTGACTCAATAAAATCGTTTTCTGGTGTCCCTTACTACATGGATCTTGTTGCGACTAGGGATAACTTCCGTGCGTTCAGATGTTTTTGCCATACTTATTACTGGAAGCAAAATAGGTCATAGTTTCAGTACAATGTTAGGTTCCTATTGTTTTATTTTGTATTTTTGGTGCTTTTGCGGTCGTGTCTTCAACACTGCCATAAATGATCTCTTGAATTGGCTCTCTAATAGCCATGTTTTTTCCTTCTTATTGCTGTCTCCCGTTTGCAATGGAGGGAAGTCGGATATTTCGTTTTCCTACTCCTCCTATCTTCTTTGATTAATTCATTGCGGGTTCCAAGACAGATTAGAGTCATCCCCCGGGCTCGCTGGACTTCATTGTCCAGTGTTATGAATGGTCGCCGCTGTTGATCCTGGCTTACAGGAGTTACAGCGGTGGGAATGTGTGGTGGGCCTATGCCCGATTAAAAAATAAAATACCTATGGTAATTAAGAAGAAACTGTTTGTTTTATTTAAAAAAAACTACTGTACTGTTGTTGTTATCTATTCTGTACACAAACGAATACGATTTCGCGTAAATTTTTTAGAACATTGTGTATACACTACACCACAAGTTTTTAATTACTAACTTAACTTTAAGGGCGTATTCACACAATGGAACTAAACCTAAGGAACATGGGTCGAAAAATGAAAAGAAAAGTTTGTTGGACCTTCCATAGAAAATTTTCTCATTTTTCGACTCATGTTCCTTAGGAAAAGTTGTTTAGTTTCTTTTTCTGAAAAAGTTATGTTTTTAATTAAAAACTAGTGTATAAAAAAGACAAAATGTATGTCTACGGCAACACCGGCACTTCCTCTTTCTCTTTGGCTCTGGTCGTGGTGTGTGCGACACGTAAAAGTTTTCAACCTTTATTAAAGTGCAACTTAAATACCAGTAAAGTAAAACATTGTACCGTGAGTAACTAAAGTGCGCCAATAAACAGTGTTTGTGTAATTTTGGTGTTTCTCTTCATCCAGCACAACCAGCTAACCTAAAATGCCTACTACTATATGCCGACGCAAATTTGTGAAGGGTCCTGCACGGGTTTGTCGACGCGACGGACCATTTACGGGCCAGATCAGTGTGGGCTTACCCAGCCCTTCACAACTAGTGGTGTATAAATTCAAATGATTTCTAGACTGTTAGGTTAACTTTTTGATGATATTTTACGACTTTTCCATTGGAACACAGTTTAGATTCTTGTTCTAAAACATTGATACTCGAATGGACGGTCCAATTAAGATTGTTTTCGCTCCACCCTTTGAACAATGCTGTCATAAGAGGTCATTATATTCGACAATAGCACTGCTATTCCACGCCATTATTCTTGTCCGAGGAAATGACAAGCATTGTTTGGTTCGTGTTAAATAATTATAGTTGAAAGAGGTTTGATTCAGTTCTGGGGTGCAATTTACTAAGAACATCGACGAGCTCACAAATGTAACATCCTTCTTGCATCCTTAAGATCGTCGAAAGTTTTATATGAGTTTGACACATGACATACCCATAGCGAATACCGAATTTTCAGCTCGCCGATGTTTTAACGACGAATTTAAGGTTGTGACGATGTTTGCGCTTAGAGAATTGCATTGCTGCCTTTGAAGAGGCCATGCCGTTGCTAGGAATTGACCGCAGCGTTTCTTAGGCTTACAATGAACCCGATCTGATTATGATGTTACGTCAAATTACAGTTCATCTGAAACGAAATAACGACCATTTATTCAAAACCTAGGTTTCCATTGAGCAAAAGACAAGTCAATGGTTTATTCTATTCTGTTTTTATTTAATGGCGTCCGATGCGTTATCACAATTGTGCCAATGTCCCGTTATGTGGAGAGTACACGTAGGAAAATGATTAGTAGCATTTCTGCCAATGTCAAGTAGTTTATTATAATCTCAAGTTAATGTTTTATAGTTAAAACACAAAAGAGTTTACAAAATGGCGGAGCCACGTGCAAGCCTAACAGATGCCAATACGCACGCGTCTGACCTCCCCCAGACTTGCAGCGCGACTCCGTCTATGGTTTATTTCACCAAATGTTATTATTATTTAGATGTAATGCGGAGAGAAGAGTGTCATGTTACGAGACGAGTGTTAAGTATGAATGTGGATGGCTGTAGTAGGAGAGGGAGGCCGAAGAAAAGATGGATGGATTGTGTGAAGGATGATATGTGTAAAAAAGGAGTGAGTGTTGAAACGACGGCTAAGAGAGATGAATGGAAGAGGATGACATATTGCGCCGACCCCAAATAATGGGAAATGGGCAAGACAATGATGATGATTATCTAAACATAAAAATAGGATGTCGTTTGATCGGAATAGCATTAAATCAAAACTCTTTTGGTCGAACATACGATGGAGCTTGCGTTTAAAAAAACGTACTTCGATGATTTATTATATAAGATGAAAAGTTCATTAGACCCCTATTTGTTTAGATGAAAGCTAGTAGATAATTATTAGAGATAAAGTCACAAATGGACACGTTCCAGAAATCGTCCGACCGCCTCACAAAAATAAACTCTCACATGGCTTTATGCATCATTAAGTTTTGCCTCTTCGTGCCTCAGTTCACATACGTCCTACGGTGCTGCCATCTATGGAAATTTCCAAGTCTTTTAACAGCCGTAGACGACAGTATCAGATACCTGCTAACAAGCGTGCTGAACTGTAGATTTTCTGCTGAGGCTTGGGCCCAGGCATCTCTCCCGGTTCGTTTTGGGGGTATTGGCATAAGAGGGGTTTCTGCTGTTGCTTTGCCGGCTTTCTTAGCTTCCGCTCACGGTTGCAGTAAGCTCTTTCAGGAGATTATCAGCCCCTCTTTGGGTAGTGCTGCTGGTGTAGCTCATCTTACGGGCGCTTTGTCCCGGTGGAGGGATCTGTGAGGTAATGACCCGCCTACCCTGCTAGACTCACAGAAGCGGTGGGATGAGCCTCTGTGCAAGAAAGGGCAGCAGAACCTTCAGGTACTATTTTAGTTTAATCAGTTGTTGTTCGTTATTTCGTGTATAGAAGTTGTGAAATAAATGAGTTATCTACATAGTTGGATAAAAATTTTAAAAAGTAGAGTCTTCTTGTCGTCATAGATGAATTACGTAATGCCCTTGACTGATCCTCTTCTCTTTTTGAATATTACATTATTAAAGTTGCCTAAAAAGGTAGTTTGTTCTTATACGAAATAATATAATTATGTATGAAATACTATTATGTGTATTATTTTGTTCAATAAGACCTAGAAATAATATACTAAACTACTACTACTACCTTTTAACGAAGCATATTGCAGATACAGACATTTTGCAAATCTAGTTAAACTTCAATAAAATTTGTTTTATACAACGAGTTAATGAATTAACGCACGAGTGACGGCTACATTCTTGCGCCATTCGGTGTAGAGACCCTGGGGCCGTGGGGGCCGGATGCCCGACAGCTCTTCAAAGAGTTGTCGTCGCGCTTGATTGAGGTGTCCGGTGACCGAAGGGCTGGCGCGTACCTCGGGCAACGAATATCCATTGCCATCCAACGAGGTAACGCAGCCAGCGTCCTGGGCACCCTCCCGCAGGACGGTGGCCTCGAGCACGTCTTCTGTTTAGTGTAAGTCAAACGGAAGTCGTGCTCGATATAGTGGCTCATTTTTTCTTCGCCTAGTTTATTTGGTTTTATTTTTAATTATAGCCATATTAACGCAAAACTAAAAAGTAGTTTGTTTAGAATCGAGAGCAGAATCGAATTATCATTGTTTCAACATAGGTAATTTTTTTCAAAATATTAAATAATTTGTTTGTAAAATTTAAAATTTACTGAACCCGATGTCAACTCACCGAACGGGTACTCTCATCCTACTAACTACCAAAACAAGCTTCTTAAAATGTATCCATGAGTACGATATCGCTTTCATTCATTGCTGAAATGATATTACCCTCGAAATGAACAAATCATTTTACCCTCGAAACTAAAAACGCGAATAACTTTAAATTTTAACTATCAAAGTAATGAAATTTCAATCTAATTATTTTGTGTTCATGAGGTTTTGCGTTAATTCATTAACACGTTGTATACTAAATTGTTGACATAAACACATTTAGTTCGAAATTGAAATACAGAAGGCAACAGTATTGCGTTTTAGATCGTTAGACGAGGAAATACGATAAATTAGAGCATTAGAATCGATACTAACTCGATACTGCTTCTATTGTTAAATATCGATTGTCGACTTCTCTCAAAGCTTTTATTCCAATAACAAAATACAAGATAGCCCAGTCATTTTACGGTTTGAGCCGGGACTAATAAGTAATTGATTTTTTTTTTCGGTATAGTATTTAAGCGCCTATTTGAGCTTAGAAATGTACCAAAATTAAAAAGTCCGTCAGTAACAGTTCCAAATTTAAAATTTAGCTGTTATCTCGTTATAAAAAACCTGATGGGAATTTTTTTCACATATTTAAGGCATTACCATTATACATACTTCAAACATGGTGTTAATATTTTTGTCTACTTAGAAGGTTTTGAAAAATACATTAGTATTAAAAATCTCCGTTTTTTCACTAAATTTCAATGCTAAATTTTATTGCTTAAAAAGAATTTATATTGTTAAATATAATTCAAATGAGTGCATTGGTATTAATAGTATTAATTTAAAAAAGAAATTTTGATTTCTATGTTGTGTAGCGATTTTTTTTTAAATATGTTTTCATCTAGTCTTTTTGTCACTACATAGTGCCGCTTACAGTTTAAAAATCCAATTAATAATTACTTCCCACCTCTTCTGACAAAACTCCGTAAAATGACTGGGCTAAAATAACTGGCCAAAAGGTTCGATTATAAATCGAATTTCTATCTCTTCCAGAAAAATAAAAATAAAAATTTTGACTAAAAAATTTTATCGTTTTTCTACCCATGTGCCTTAGGGAAAGTTGTTTAGTTTCATTGTCTGAACACACCCTTAAACTTAGTTAGTAATTTAATACTGGTTGTGCATAACAATGTGGTCTAACTGACAGACAATGCATTTTTAACCGTTGAAGATGGAAACATGACATCTGAAGTACATAATGTTACATCCAGTTGGCTGGCACAGAGAAAAACAATTCTGAAAGGGGTGTAACTGGGTCTTGAAGTTTTCCGAACTCCACACCGACTCGCAAGCACGTATCTATTCCAAATAACTGTAATACTGTAAATACTGTAATCTGTTTTATGTGCCTAATAAATAAATCCGAATATTTGTATGGAACAGTGATTACAACTACAGGTTGTAATATAACACCATGGTAATACTTTAAGGCGGTTGCAGAGGGGTCAATTTTATACAAAACTTTGACGCACAATACACGTAGAAGGTATTAATATAAGTAACTTTGTATATATGGAAAAATAGTTTAGAAAATCTAGTTGCCGCGTAACAAATAACATTTGCAAATTATACTATAATTACGAAGATATAAAGCTTTTAAAATTTTGTATGAAAAATTTCAAAGCTTTATACCTTCGTAATTATTTTATAAATTGCAAATGTTATTTGTTACGCGGCAAAATTTTGTATGAAAAAATTCAAAGCTTTATATCTTCGTAATTATTTTATTAATTGCAAATGTTATTTGTTACGCGTCAAATAGAATTTCTAAACTATTTTTCCATATATAAAATATTACTTTTATTAATTCCGTCATCGTAATGTAAAAAGACTAGCTGTCCCATATACTTGAGTTAATTCAGTACTGCAGTTTTGTATGAAACAGCAGATTTTTATTTCGCTATTTCGATGTTGGTTACATAGTGAAAGTTGTTCAGTTTGACGATCTGAAGCACCCCTTTAAGTATTACTAGAGTGTTTTGTTACACCTATATAATTTTTGCATCGTTTTTCAATGAAAATTCCTTCCGAACCCAAAATTTTGGATACGTGCTTGATGACGCAGGCAAAAGCTAGTAGTTAATAAGATTCGCAATTTAATTTTGTTTAAAAGAGAAACAAAAATTACCATAAGAGACAACAAAATTAATTAATTATGAACCAAGAAACAAAACAAATATTAAATTTCCATTGGATAAACAAAACTTAAAACTTTCGAGTTTCAAGTTTGAAAATCCGTTTAAAAATTTTCGCGCTAAAACACAAACAGGATTATTGGAACATACGCTTCGGAAGATTATTCTCTTTGAGTTTTATGATCTGTGAAAGTAGCATGAGTTTTCAGAGTATAAACACCTATTCTCTGTCTACGATAAACACAGTATAAGCACATCCCGGACACTGCATACAAAAAATTTAAATTGACAAGATGACGGCAGCACATGCGAAACCAAAGAAATTAAACCTAAGTCTTCTTCTTAGGTAACTGCCGGTTAACTGGAGGGCGATGTGAGGTAAAGCGTTGGTGGGAGGCAGGGAGTGTCCGTATTGTATGTAGTAATAGATATTTTATTTATACTGTCGCATAAGTATAAGGTCTAACAAAATTATCTGAAACTATTTTAAGGGGATAGTAGATTAGAAGGGGAGGACACTGCAAGTTAAACAAACACCTACACAGAATGGGGCTGTAGACTCACCCACATGCAGATTTTGCTGTGAAGCAGAGGAAACGCCCATACATCTCCTCTGCGAATGCGAAGTGCTCAATCACAGCAGGAGTCGCCATCTAGGTGGATACATAATAACACCTACTGACATTAGGGACCTCCCCTCCAAAAGCATAACACGGTTCATGAAGTCCGTGGGCCTAGGAAATGACCTTTAGGTCTAGGGTGACAGCTACAATAGATCTATCTAGGTCACAGTAGCTATTTGGTCATTGACCAAGCCCTTATAACCAAATAATAATAAAGGGGATGATCAGACCATCAAACTGAACAACTTTCTTTGTGGGACCAATATCGAATTCGCGAAAATAAAAATCAGCTGTCAATACATTCGAGTCGAGTTATGTAATCATGGCATACCATGCTTACATTGAATCGGTTCTAAGGTATGGACTTGTATTTTGGGGCAATAGGGTAGAAATGGGACGAGTATTTCTGTCTCAAAAAAAATGCATACGGGCCATCATTGGTGTTGCACAGGCTGTGTCTTGTAGACCGCTATTTCAAACACTCGGAATACTCCCACTCCCTTGCCTGTACAATCTAGAAATGGCAAAATTAAAAAAAAAATATCAGCATAGCTTTTATAAACAAACGAGGGATGTGGTTCGAATGAATACACGGTACCCGGACAGACTAATGCTTGACGAAATCGCGAAAACAACAAGATATCAAAAAAATTGTTATTTTATGGGATAGCAAATATTTAACAAAATACCAAAATCAATTAGAGACCTACCATTCAATAGATTTAAGAGTTTCCTACATAAGTGGCTTCTTGAACGCATGTTCTACTCCGTCAAAGAATTCTTGGACCAGGATTATATAGATATGGATATGACATTACTTGTTACTTAGTTAAAATAAATGTAATAAATATAATGTAATTTATAAAAAGATTAGTGTCCTAATATGTAATGATGTAGTATGACTGTAGCTACTTAGATGTGTATACATACCTTTATAGTGTCAAATACATTTGCTTGTTGTTTAGATACAACTGAGCAGAAGAAAGTTGTGTAGTATTAAGACCTTCTAATGTACCTGTCTCAATGCAAATAAACTTTTCTATTCTATTCTATGTTTGCAGTTTTGTATGGGACGGCTGATTTATTTTTTTCGATTTCGATATTGGTCCCATAGAGAAAGTTGTTCAGTTTGATCATCCCCTTAAAATAGTTATAGCTAGTTTTGTTAGACCTTATATAAGTTCTAACAAAATTAGGTGAAACAATTTTAAGGGGATGATCAGACCATCTAACTGAACAACTTTCTTTAGTGGACCGATATTGAAATCGCGAAAAAAAAATCATGCGTATCTTGATGTGTCGCCATGTGTATACGGCCCGCTAAGGCTGTACTTTGGGGTGCAACAATATTAGAGCACCTTTGCGGGCTGCGTACACACCACTGCTTGAAGTTTCACTACACTTCAAGCTATATAAAACCAAAATAATAAAGGTCGAGTAGCGTATAACGTCGCCCGGCCAGCAGCGTCTGTGTGCGTGTGTCGATTCGAGCGCTTGATGAAGTTGATTTACTGTGTATTTCTTTTCTGTGGTTCAGTGGTCACAACAAGTCAATCGAGCGCGGTGTGCGGGGGACGGGGCACCGGCATTGAAATCGCTATGTCGGTACCGCGCGCATGCAAGTCGGTACACCGGGACGCGGTCCCTCTGACCCTTATTACATAATTATACAGGGTTCAACTTAATATGCTGACAGTTTTTTGGGAAGATTATTAGACCATCATACTAAACAACTTTCTCCATGGGACCAGCACCAAAATCGCGAGAAAAACTGTTGTCCATACATTTGGCTCTAGTAGGTTTGCTGTTTTGTATGTAACAGCAGACTTTTTTCTTGTTTGCTGAGGTTGGGTTCAAAGAGAAATTTGTTCAGTCTGATGTAAGAATTCACCAATTCAGTATTTGCCAGCCTGTCCCTTACAACTTAAAGAATATAAAAGAGAAATATTCTAAAAACAATAGAAAACCAGAGAGAACACAATAATTGGAAACCACATTTCTTTAAAACTATAAAAAAATAAGAGTAAAAATAAAAGTAAGATTTATAAAATAAACAAATAAAATAAAAAGAAAAATGGAAATAAAAATTAAATAAGAAGTAAAAAAAATGAAAAAAAGAGAAATAAAAATAAAATAAAATTAGTAATTTTTTCCTGACAAATCGTAGAGGATTCCCGAGATTCTGGCTTGCGACATGCGGGGTCCATTGTATCATTTGTACTGAATTTCTCTTTTGCTAATCAATATATTTATATTTGTAGGCAGAGAATGACCTACACAGAGTGATCTAGCTCAAGTGAAGGAAAAGGTTGATGTCATGTCGTATCAAGAATTCAAGACACTAGCGGAAAAGAAACTGGATTGGCGAAAACTCCATCAACCAACAAGAGCGTTGCTCTTAAATAAAATGATGAAGATGTCCCTTACACCCTGTATTCAATAGGAGATAGCTCTATCTGCATAGAATTTTAATCTATGCATCTTTAATTACGCCTAGTCAGGTCATAACGAGGAAGACAATTTGAATAGCATCGTCGTCTATTCAGAATTCTAAGTCGATCTAACTAGGTCGCATTTATTGTGTGAGGAGAATGACAAATTAGGTCCGTTTCAACATAAATAAGCTCGCTAGGGCGGCAGCTAGTTGCGCTACTCAACTATGCAGTTAGGAATTACAATATGCAAATTATTGAAGGAACTTTAATAACCTGGATATTAAAAGGCTTTCGAGGCGCTCCTTGCATAGTAGAGCTTCGCTGAATCGATCTTCAAAGTCAAGCTGGCTGCATATTTTTAAATAGGAGAATTTTTTAGTCATCTCTAGTGCATTTGTTTTTTGGAAGGCACGTAAATATCTCGACCCCAGATATTGTCATTATAAAAGGCTGTACAGCAGTATCAGGTTTATGTCTCACCGATGTACCTGCGCAGTTGACAAATTTTAAAAGCGCGCGAAATTATATTGACCAATCAGGATGTGACACCTTGCCGCTATTGGCTTATTGCTTTTGCGCCCTTTTCGCTGCTGAAGCATCCATAAGTCTGCTATTCGAGTTTGAGCGAGATAGAGAATACCCGATTTTGCAATGCTCTTCGCAAACGAAGATTGACGAGCGGAATTATTTTCCTAGTCGTACTGTTCCTATTTGGTTGAGCCAAGTCAAAGGTCTGGTTAGGCAGCTGAATAATAGTCTTACCACAGATTATTTAATAGTCTAACACTCAGTTGCAGACACACTCATCAGAGTTAATCCTCCATTAAATCTCTTGCTAGCTTTTACTACGTCAAAATGACAAAAAGTGACAGCAAGAGATTTTATGGAAGATTAACTCTAATTAGCGTTTCTGCAACTGAGTGTTACCCCTGAATCGATAAAATTTTTGATACGCACACAATACGCCTCAGAATTGCAACATTTAAGCTTTCTTACCACGTTTTTCTTCACTGAAAAGCCAGTAGTGTTACAAATCGTAAAGTAGGTCCTAACAATAAATTGGTACAATTGGGTGGAAATTAAGCTATCCAATTGCTTCTATTTTCATTGATTGAATTCGTTGCGAGTTACAAGCCGAGTACCTTACTCGCTTGTTGAACTTAATTGTCTTAGCCTTTTGAGTGGTCACAGTTCTTGAACCATGTTTACAGGAGCAATAGTGGTAGAATCACAGATCACAAAAACTAAAGAGAGATGTGAAAAGGGGCGGGGCCAGTGTCATAGCAATATGCGCAAAAACGGAACACATTGCTCGCGACAGTAATGAGACTGAAAGCCAGTCGAGATATTATGTGTAAATATTTTACAATGCTTGCGTAGTACTAAAGATTATTCAAACGTTGAGTTCTGATACCGCAATGGATAATGAGCACATTCAAGCTAACAAAATACTTTCTATCGCGTGGTACTGGTGGTAATGCGACACTAGGTTTCGCACTCAGCGCGTTGGTTGGCATCTCTCTAGATCTCTATGGGTAAAATTGTATATTGGGCCAGAGCTATGTCATCATCATCATCAGCCTATAAAGGGTGTAACAAAACACCCCAGTAACCTTCAAGGGACCATCAAACTAAAAAGGAGCCAAATTCCTAACTCTTTGAGGGAATTAAACCATCGACAATTCAGAATTAAACTACACAATATTTTATTAGCTAAAAGTTACTATAGTATAGAAGAATATTTATTAGAAAAATTAATGAAAAACCTGTACTTAGATATATAAGGTCTAACAAAACTAGCTGAAACTATTTTAAGAAGATGATCAGACCATCAAACTGAACCACTTTCTCTATGGGACCAATATCGAAATCGCGAAAAAAAATCAGCTGTTCCATACAAACGTATTCGACCTAAATGTATGGGACAGCAGATTTGTTTCACCTTAGGTGAAACTATTTTAAGGGGATGATCAGACCATCAAGCTGAACAACTTTCTCTATGGGACCAATATCGAAATCGCGAAAAAAAAATCTGCTGTCCCATACATTTAGGTCGAGTACATTTGTATGAAACAGCAGATTTTTTTTCGCGATTTCGATATTGGTCCCATAGAGAAAGTTGTTCAGTTTGATGGTCTGATCATCTTCTTAAAATAGTTTCAGCTAGTTTTGTTAGACCTTATATATCTAAGTACAGGTTTTTCATTAATTTTTCTAATAAATATTCTTCTATACTATAGTAACTTTTAGCTAATAAAATATTGTGTAGTTTAATTCTGAATTGTCGATGGTTTGTTCAGTTTGATGGTCTGATCATTCCCTTAAAATAGTTTCAGCTAGTTTTGTTAGACCTTATATAAGATTATAAAATTGTAAATGTAAACTTTAATTTAACTGTAACTTTTTTGACATTTCCTAATTTGATAGCTAATTATTTAATTGTATTGACTTAATTAGACTTTTGAGATTATTATATATTTTTTTGTATTAATTTAGTAATTTAAATTCATTTTAATTGACTGTACCTTTAGTTTTGAATTATTATTTCCATTGTATTGTATGCTGAGATCAGCAAGATCCATACTATATTTTTATTATATTACGAGCGTTAACCCGCGACTTCGTCCGCACAAATTATATACCAGATTTTAAGTCAGATCATAAGCTATCAAACAAAAAAAGTTTCATCAAAATCGGTTCAGTAGTTTTTGCGTGATACTCGTTCAAACAAACACACAAACAAACAGACAGACAAAAAATCCAAAAATTTGTGAAATGGAATCAGGGACACCTAAAAACCATATCGAAACATTTTTTTTGTTATTATCTTCAATGTACAGACAAACTTCCTGTTACAGTTTTATAATAGTATAGATACACCTTTTTAACACCTGTGATTGTGCAATAAATATATTTGATTGATTGATTGAAATTCGAAATCACAAAAAAAAACAGTTGTCCCTTACATTTGCATCGAATAAGTACTGAAGATTTGTATAAAACAGCAGATTTTTTTTTCGCGGTTTCTAAGTCGGCTCCGTAGTGAAAGTTGTTCAGTTTGATGGTCTGAAGCATCCCTCTGAGTATTACTAGGGTGTTACATCCTGTATACATCCCACTACAGGGCACAGTCCTACCCTCAGGGAGATTGTATGGGCGTTAGTCTACCACGCATGCTCAATGCGGATTGGCAGACTTCTCATACGCATAAGCAATTAAGCATGTCTTCCTCAGCGTATACAGGTTTCTTCAAGATGTTTTCCTTCACCATTTCAGAGCAGTTGGTATCACGTACATAAGTTACAAAAACTCATACGAGCTCTTGGATGTGATAATTTATAAAGCTTTTAAATTAAACCCTCAAAGTAAAACCTCCACGCTCCAAACACCAGCTTCAACTCTGAAACGTTTCCTATTCACATCAGAAAATGTGCGAGCACTTGGTTGCTAACATTTCTCTAGAATTCAAAACAAACGGGAATACGTAACAGGTGTTCATGCGGACTTCTAATTGCTTCTGGGACGTGCGTCGTGAGACAGGCGCGTGTAAGACACGTACATACAAACAGATTTTTCGTTATATAACTTTTTTGTTTGAAGTTTTAAGCTGCTTACAGCTGAAATGGAAATTTAAATTGAGTTAAGACGCCCGTAACGACTTTTTGCAGAGGTAAAGTATTTCGTTTTGTGACTGCCAGTAGCTATGCCATAATTAAATGGAAGACGGCCATTTTCCATCTGTATCGATGATGCTGTTGATAAAATGAGCGTCGATGTGCGCGTTGCGAAGAGGTATGGACACTAAATTATGAGGGTCTAGGTTCGAATACCAATGAGTTTTTCTTACTTATGTACGTAATAAAGACTGCTCTCAAATGGTGAAAGGAAACATCGTGAGGAAACCTGCATACGCTGAAAAAGAAATGTTGATGCTTATTCTTCTTTTTATCGTGTAGGCAGCAACTAGCAAGCCCTGGTGTCGAGTATTTCAGACCGCCTATTACGGCCTCTGACGTGGTTTTTATATAACGAAAAGTGCCATCCGAAGCACAGAATCATCTTTCTTTTCAGACAATCAGGTGATTCAACCTGCAATGTCCTAACCACCTGGGGAAAAACGCACAAAGTGACATATCAATAGGTGTCCTCCGTGGGAATCGAACCCAAGACCTCCGTGTCAAGAGCCCAAGTAAAGTGAGGACTACCAAATCGCATTGTACACGCGTAGAATACTAACTCATATACCTTCCCTGAGGGTAGGCCTGTGCCCTGCAGTAAGAGGCTGATGATGTCGACTGATTGTCCGTAGCAGATTTTTATGCCTTTTTTTGCAAATGGATGTTGAAGGTTAAAGTTATCATGGACGGACAGACTTAGCAACGAGCTGGTCCTGCAGAGGATGAACAAGAGAATAGAAATCCTGAAAACTATAAGAACTAGGAAACTAAAGTACCACGGTCACATATGAGAATGCCAAATTCTCCTGATTGTTCTCCAGGGGAAAATTTTTGGAAGACCAATGTCTGGTAGAAGAAGGACTTCCTAGCTTAAAAACCTATGTGAATGGTTCGATATGAACCCCACCTCACTGTTCAGGGCTGCAGTCTCCAGGGTCAGAGACGGCACCACAAGAAGAAGGATAATAAATAAATAATTAAATAATGCTCACAGGCACATACATTGTAATGATCCCAAGCAAGCACTAATAGGCTGTTTATTATGGAAACCATACAACAACGGCACAAACATATAAACATCCATGACCGAACCAAAGATGATCCTTGATCAGGATGTGCCAAAACTCTGTCCATTGTGTGAAATTTGTCTGCCTGTCTCCACTTTTAATGGACAGTTGTTACAATGACACGCCTCCAAATTGAAGTATATTTGGTTTGTTACGGCAAACAGGGATGTCTATAATATCTTTATTTTTACTCACTGGAAACCTAAATAACTGACACAAGCATATTGAGGATATTAATAGAACGGACTCTAGGACTACGGAAGTGGAACCCGAAGAACTTAAGATGTAGCACAAAATAAATACTTATTTCCGTTAGAATAGGACCTATCTATTTCTGTCAAGCAAACAGAATCGTTGGGTAAGGGTCGGGTCTTAGTGTCAGCGAAGAGAAATTCATCATCATCATCAGAAACGTGCCTACTACTACTTAAATTAAAGCCAAACCTGGATGCGTTACAAATTTAAGGAAGCAAATATTTTTTAAATAATCTTAACACGTACCTACGCGCAACACTGCAGCATGTAGCCTGGGCCTCTACCCGCACATTCGAACTTTACAATTGCGTGAACGTTTTCGTTCCAATGTAGTGCGGACCGATACAGTGGCGATATATCGAACATCGAAAGTCCGGGTACAGGGCCTGAGCAGTCAGTTAGATTTTTTTTATTTATTTTGACAGTGTGTAAACTTTAATGCGTTACATGTTTAAGGGGGTGCTTTAGACCATCAAACTGATCAACTTTTAATACAGAGCAAACATTAAATCTAGAAATTTCTCTCCATTTTGCAAACGAGAATCATCCGACTCGTACCGTGCCGAAGTAAATCTCGCACCAACGCGCTAGACCCGTATATATTGTTGGGTTGATAACTCCAAAAGCACCAATTTATTAGCAAAAGACCGAGACTAACCAAAGGGTTTAATAATACTATTGCCTCGGTTCCAGTAGAAGTTTTTCAAATATATTGTAATGCCAGAAGATTTATCGCTTCTGACCTTCTGAAACTCTTCACGCCCTCATAACGCCCACGTCCTAACCAAACGTCGGTCATGTAAATATATTTCCATTTAAGGGCCAACACAGATTACCGCGACCGACGCGACGTCGTCGCATCGTAAAGCTCGACCAAAAAAATAATAAAAAACCTCGGCATGTTGCGGAAAATCATTGGAACGGTTCATTAAAGGTTGAAGTCGATTGCAGCACCCCCAAACCAGGATTTTTATATTTCTGGTCAGGCTTTATAATGCACGATGACAATATTGCGTTATGGAAAACACAAATGCGTCGTTAAAATCTGATATATCGAGCAGCTTCTGGGATTTTAAGACCAAATAGTGGCTCTCTATGTTGGGTTTTGTTTTTGTGTTTTGATAGGTTTCAACAAGATAATCTTCCAGAGTTCAAACCCCATCATTTTTCTTTTCTTTTCATTGTCCCATTTACTAAATTACAAAAGACTAAATTGTGTCTCAAATGTAACCTTAAAGACTTTACAACATAATTATGACATTGAATTAATCAATTCCGTGTCTTCCGTGTCTTGCCCACTTTGTATGGAAGTGCAGTTGTGAAAAGTGACGGTGACTATAACACGTTCCACTCTGAGCTATACCTTCAACAGATAATTGCGATAAATAATTGAAATGTCTTTCGACCAAGAAAGGAGGCACGGTTCTTACGATATTATTATGTTTGGGGGATTCCGCAAACGGCAATCTACTAAGAACCAGGAGGATTGGATTAAGGTCAAGAGCAAACCCATTTTTAATTTAAAAAAAAACCTTTTTTCACGACGCGCGACGGCGACCCATTGTCGCATCGTATCACGACGTCGTGTCGTGGTGATGTGTGTACGCCCTAAGGCTCCGCAGTCTCTAATAAAGTTTTATGTGTTTATGCGTGAATGTAAGCCTGTCTACTTTATGCTTGTATTGGTCTTTTTGTGACGTCAAAGCAATAAAATTATGAATGCGATCCCTCCAAAGGCTTGTTTTGCTGTATCACTTTATTGTTTTACTAGACGTAGTTGGGGTGATGTAATGGATTGGTATTCGTTGATGATGTAAGAGAAGTTATTTCTTTATGGTAAGTTTGAGAAGTATGGAACATTATGTCCAGTAGTAGGTAGGATGAGATACAATCTCGCAGACCTTGACGCTAAACAGCAAGTTAGGAAGACCCTGTCAAAGTGAAATTTGGATAAGGGTACACTGTGGGCTGTGCACACGTGAAATTTAGGTGGTATATTTTGATTACGTTACAGTAATACAAGAGAGCCGATGGCATGTTGCGGAGACGTATGGCCACTCAATCATGAGGGTCCGGGTTCGAATCTGCAAATGAAATGAAATGAAGTGTTTTATTTGCATAAATACAGTTTCAATAGGTTGTTCAGCATTATTGCAGGTAAGTCTCTGTATTTGATCTGTCGTACAGATGTGCAAATTATGTTATAGCTCGTGAATTTACCCTTATATTAGGTCTAACAAAATTAGCTGAAACTATTTTAAGGGGATGATCAGACCATCAAACTGAACAACTTTCTCTATGGGACCAATATTCAAATCGCGAAATAAAAATCAGCTGCTCCATACATTTAGGTCGAGTAGGTTTGTATGGAACGGCTGATTTTTTTTTCGCGATTTCGATATTGGTCCCATAGAGAAAGTTGTTCAGTTTGATGGTCTGATCATCCCCTTAGTAGTTTCACCTAATTTTGTTAGACCTTATACAATATTAAAATAATCAAGCATATTTATAATTATTATCATTAGAAACCTTTACGATTTATAGCACCTTAATTATTAGAGTCTAATGTCATGATCGATATATTTTTTTACATTGTAGAAACACATTTTATTTAGCACGGACGACATGCCATGTACCAAAGACTTTTTTCTAACTTATGTACGTAATATCGACTGCTCTCAAACGGTGAAGGAAAATTTTGTAAGGAAACCTGAAATACTCTGAAGAAGAAATTCTACCAATCCGCATCTACCATTAACGCGAGCCCTTGAGAGTTGGTAACTAAGAGTTTCTGATCTCCCCGAAACAAAATAGACCGTATTTTGCGCTTATATGTTAATGTTGTTTAATAAAATAGATCAAAGCAGCACGTTGTACCGCATCATAGATTAAATAATAACTCTGTAGGCATGCCATAAAAAGCAAATAAGCCGGCGGGGTATTATACGTTTTTTTGTGATATAAAATTATACGAAGACCGAAGAATTTTTTATTACGCACTTTGTCGTAGTGTAGACTGTAATATCTGTGGAATGAAAAGCTATTCTGATGTTTTATTTAGAGTGTTTTTTTTTTCTGTGAAAACGTTGCGTTTTATGACGTTGGAGGAAAGTGTAATGAATCTAGACGGGTGTAGATATACATGTTTATCTATATTTTACTATCTACACATTATGTCATGTATGGTGAAGGCTATAAAAAATTTTAAAATTGAGAGACAAACCTGTTGTTGGCTAGATCCACAATCTCATGTAAAAATCTTAACAAATCGTTGAGGCAGGATAGCTCAGTCGGTAGTGAACCTGCCTGGTGGGTTGAGGGTCTTGGGTTCAAATCCCGTAATTGATTTGATTGCTAAGCAAGCTTGCATGCATCTGAGCTGCTAGAGCTTAAATAAAACCGGCCAAGTGCGAGTCATGCTACTCGCGCACCGAGGGTTCCGTACCACACCACCACACAACATATTAACTTACAAAAAAGCGAACTTCGTACCGCCTCAGAATCAGTTTTACCCGACACACACTTAGCTGTTTTTTTTATTTATAAACCTTCTCTGGCATGTGCACAATAACTCACCAAAGTGTCATCGCAATCGGTCCAGCCGTTCTCGAGTGATGTCGTGACCAAGGGAAATAGGGATCGTCTTTCAAACTTCGTCGGACCAAACTACAGTGCCGTGCCGTGCCGTGCCGCGCCGTGCCGACTCGACTCAAATGTATGCAACAGTAAATTTTTTTTAATACCGATTGGTTTGCTCCCATAGTAAAAGTTGTTCAGTTTGATGAGTAGACTCTTAGATTAAAAGGATGCTAATGATATCAATTTCACCCTGTATATATAATTATAAAGTCTAATAAAATTAGCTGAAACTATTGTATGTTCAGACCATCAAACTGAACAACTTTCTCTATTGGACCAATGTACGGAACCAAAAAAAAAACCGTACAAAACGGTTCTAGGCATTTACCGTGAAACGTGAAAAGAATTATACAAAAATATAATGTATAACAAACCATCTGCGCCAATTTAATCATCTTTGACCAGATGCCAAACCGATTCTCCTAAAAAATTGCTACTGACAAAAAGGGCTTACAAAAGAGAATGGGAGACAATAATAGCTTTTACTTGAAGAAAAAAAATCAATCATCGGAAAGAATTGTGACGAGCGATTCGTCAGAGGAGAATGCTATGGATTGGGGGTTAAATAGAGATAACATAAAGAAAGTGTTTGTACATATATCTCTACTGTTATTAAACTGTAGGTAAAGAAATGTGTCGTGTGACATTGAAGATAATTAAAAAAAAAGTTACGATAATGATGTTTTTTTAGGTGTCCACTTTTTGAGTCTGTTTATTTGTTTCTTTGTTCGCGCATCACATGTGTTTGACAGCTTATGAATAGACTTAAAATTTTGTATATCAACGGGAACCCTTGCAGACGAAGTCGCGAGTAAATTCTAGTGTTTAGTTAAAAATTTTGTTCATTATTGTATGTATATGCCATGTACTGATGAGATGAGTTTTACTAACTTAAACAAACGGTGAAGAAAAACATAGTAAGGAAGTCTATCAATCCGCATTGTGCACGCGTGGTGGACTAACGCCTATACACCCTCCTTGAGGGTATGCCTGTGCCCTGCAGTGACGTAGTATACATAATGAAAACTTAAATTCCATTCCTACGTACTTTTCGGGTAACTTCAAGCTATCAAACTGAATAACTTTTATAGTGGGACCAACATTGAAATCGCGTAAAAAATCACCACAATAAGTTCCCTTCGGTACAGTACACCGAAAATCACCCTGTGTATCACCCCATATCACATTGAATTTCTAAATTCTTAATTGGAAAAAAATATTTTTTTCATAACTGATGCAAGTTGACCACACCAAATGAGAATACGATCATGAGCTTATGTATATTTTATACACACTAAAACCTGAAACGTACTTATAACTGAATCAATCATCATCATCATCATCAACCTACATAGCCTACACACATCATACGGCGTGACTCCACAACGCGTGTCCAGTGCGGATTGGTAGACTTCACATACGCATCAGAATTTCTTCTTCAGCGTATGCAGGTTTCCTCACGATGTTTTCCTTCACAGTTTACTAATCTAGTAATCACTCCGAAAATATTGCCGTATTCTTACGTAACAGATATATCATTCATTGTACACTACACAAACAAAATGTTGACGTATATCCCTGAAAACAGTAAATAGGGTTAACAACCCCTACTTTCTCCCTTCCCCTACGTTATTAAGCGGAGACTCTTTCCATATCGCATATCAGCGAATTTCGTGAGAGCTGTAAAAGTTTTGTCAATAGTTTCTGCTTCCGATATTTTATGGCGCGTCTGCGATTTATAGTCTTTAAGTATACGAGTTTTTTTTGGCAGCCTGTCTTAGCATTAGAGAAAATGTCACAGCATTTACTCAATACTTAATTTCTTTATCATAATCACCAGCCATCCACTGCTAATCATAAGCATACCCTGACACTATACTTTTTTTTTTCGAATTGACCAATTCAGCATTACTCAAGGAGCATCTACTGCTTATTACTGCGGACTATGGGGGGACCACACCAGTGACGGCAAAGCGCCCGGCTAGGTCTACCGAACCAATGCACGAGCTTAAGCAACCTGCCCAAGGGGCACCCCTAAGGGGTAAGGACCTCGGCAATGGGCGTTGCTGGGACTACGCGGACTACGATTGGGTAGTGGGGATCGGTGATGACACTATACTCGAACTTGAGATTTTTGATATACCGTAACCGTTTCTGTCTGGACTTCATTGGAATAGAGTTGACATTGGAACAAAAAGGTTCACGCGATTGCGAAAATCAAATCTCGTGGTAGACTTCTTTGACACTTCTTATAAACTGACTCACACCGACAAGAAGAGTGAGTTTAAGTGAGAGAAGGAATACACAACTGCTTACTTTCAATAACCTCCCATAACACAGATAGAGGGTGAGGTATTGGTGGGAAGCAGGGTGTTAGCTTAAAAAAAAGACTCTTATATTGACTAAATTATGTTGACTTTGACATATACCTCGCACGCATCCATGACTCGCATCTCGAGCACAAATCTCTGGCTCGCATGGTCTGAAAAAACGCTCTGCTAAGCACTTTGAGCAGCGCTGTGTGGAGGCTCAGAAAATGAAGCAATTCTATTGGTGGACTACACAATTTCGGTAGAAGAGCAAGCCTTAATATCTTTCCTCGTCTTTTGTCATCCAGTCACGTTCCACTGCTTCGCTAGAGGTTTGAGAGAGTGAGCGAGAATACCGTTGGTATTTCGTATGCGAGGTCTTACCATTTAAACCGCATTGTGTACGCGCGGTGGACAATCACTTATACCTTTCACATGAGAGTAAGTATGTGGCGATCAGGGTTGGGGTCAGATGCAGTGGCTATAACCGGCAGCTACATCGTTTGGGCGTCAAAGATGTTTGAGACGCCTGAAGGAATTAGTCACCTCTGCATCTGACCCCACCTCTGATCCTATCGGTCTTCTGTTTCATCAGACATAAGAGGGAAAAGACGAGAGAGTGCATGTATGTTTAGCACTTCCATTTAGGTATGCACTTAAAAATATCCTGCGTACCTGCTACTTTTCTAAAAAGATTAGTAGTCGCCGCAGTCAAAATCGACCAAAGGAATCCATCATCAAGTATGTGGCCTCATAGGGACGCCAATATTACTGTTATAGCTATAACCAGAAGTTGTAAATATAAAAACACATTCGTCTCTATAATATTCGTAAGGATGTACTCGTATAAATGAGTGAGGGTCGTCAGAGCTTGGCTTTGTTCCAATTTAAATCTCTCTGCCAAGCCTCGTCTCTAACGATTGAAGTGATTATGAGTTAAGTGTCGACTGAAGTAGTTCATACGCTCATAAATTTTAAGCTGAGTTGAAGAGATACTTGGGTTTTCATTATTTAACAGAGATATCATTTATGATTACGCTTTTTAACTGCGAGCTTAGTAAGGGTCAGATTCGAATGTTATTCTTAGATTGTGAGGTCACAAAATAATTCGATCAAGCGATATTGCGAGCGAAAGGGTCGGAAGTGGTTATCAGAGGATAATCATACCATACTCAAAATAATGAATTTCCCAAAAAAAAAAATAAGGGCGTAGTACTCTCAACGAACGGATGCGCATGAAGAGATGTCATTGTCGTTTTGAGGCGAATGGTGTGCCAGAATCATAGCGTATTACGGTATTTAGCTTCTACTTACCGGCATGGAACAAAGGCGTGAACATATTGCGTGTATGAATACAAATGCATGTTGCTAAGACATAGGCACAGTATAAGAAAGAGTATATATTACTACATACAATACGGACACTCCCTTCTTCCCAACAACTTTTTACCTCACCCCTCTATCGCCCTCCAGTTACCCGGCAGTTACCTAAGAAGTAATTGAACCTTAAGTAAGAAGACTTAAGGTTCAATTACTTTGGTTTCGCATGTGTTGACGCCATCTTGTCAATTTCAATCTTTTGTACGCAGTGTATCTATTAATTACATTATATTTGAACATATTTCATACCGTTTTATGTTATACATTTTTCAAAGCAAATTCTATTCTATTGTTTAAGTTTGTATTGTTTAGTATTCGTATTTTTTAATAAATACCTCATTTTTTAAATTTCAATGCGTATTTTATTGCTCAAAAATAATTGATATTGTTAAATCTAAGTCAAATTATTGCATTGGCATTGCATTAATATTATTAATTTAAAAGCCTTTTGGGACACACAATTTTGATTTCTATGTTGCGTAACGATTTTTTTTTAAATATGTTTTAAGATAGTCTTTTTGTTACTAAATGGTGCCGGTTACAGTATAAAAGTCCAATTAATAATTACTCCCTACCCTGCCTAACAAAACTCCGTAAAATGATTGGGCTATGGATGAGGAAGGCCGAAGACAGAGTTCTGTGGCGCGCCTTGGGAGAGGCCTATCAGCAGTGGACGATGATAGTCTGATGATGATGATGATGAGAAAGTAATACATTTTTTTTTAAACGAAGTAACGGATCCGAATATTATACTTCTCCGTTTGTAAACACGGCATTTTCTACAATTAATAAAGAAAACAGGGATAAGTAGAAAACAACAAACAAAGGAATTGATAAATGTGCGGAAAAAACATTTTCAAATCAAAAGGAAAAAAAACTCGAAAAAGAAACGAGAATCTCACGTGTTTTTCTTTTCAAAGAGAAAGGCTGAGACGTTCGATGCTGATACTCACTGACATTTTGACAGGGTAAGCACTGAGAATTTGGGATCATCGAGTCGTTTTATTGGATTTCCTTTACGAGTCCTTCTGGATAACAAATTGAAAAAAATGTCATCACTGTTCTTACCTTGTCTTTTTTTTTCTATTATTTTATTAACGTACGTTAATAAACGACGTACGATGTAGTGTGAAACGCGTACAGTAGTACCAGGTTTATAAGTCTCACCGATGTACCTGCGCAGTTGACAAATTTTAAAAGCGCGCAAAATTATATTGACCAATCACTTTGCCGCTATTGGCTTATTGCTTTCACGCCCTTTTCGCTGCCGAAGCATCCATAGTCTGCTATTCGAGTTGGAGCGAGATAGAGAATACAGATTTTGCACTGCTCTGCGCAAACGAAGATTTGACGAGCGGAATTATTTTCCTGGTCGTACTATACGTAGTTGATATTTCAATGATCCACACAAATACGTCCGTATCTTCTTTTAAAATACTGATAACTGCTAAGTTTTGATTTGAAACTCTCCCTGCGTCTGTATTTCCAAGCAAATACAAACAGGAATTTTCTAAACTCTAGATGAGTGCGTTACAAATCCTCGGCTACATCAATACTTTCTATCAGGTAAGCCGAAGCCAATGGCAAACCTTCATTAAGTGCATATTTAAAGATATTCTACATACCTGACTGCTTTTATAAATACCTAAGCAGTAAAGCCAGTTATGAGAAATCATTATCATAATTTGTACTGCAGTTCTTTTATGAATATTTCGATTTCAGATAGGAAAAAATTGTTCGGGTTTTCGCGGAACTACAGTGAACTATAGTACATTATGGTACAAGTGTGTAATGTTGGTGATTACCGCTGAAGCGCCATTGAGACCCGAGCCGTAGGCGAGGGTCTTAAGAGAGCCGAGGACGGTAATCATCAATACATACGTGTATCATACGACGTTTTTCAACACACTTGTGAAGAAAATAATAATAAAAAATCATTTTATTTAGTAAATAAAAAGTTTATTTAGATAATTTATTTGTACTATTGAATATGATCTTTTTTGTATCGAAACTTTTTTAAGATCAAAGCAACTCAAGAACTCAACCAAGAAGTTTAGATACCTACTATAAAAAACCTATAACTCACTTGTGAATAATAGTAATGAAAAAGTCACAGTATGATTATAGGTGTCATTATGTGCCTAATTGCGGTGAAATAAGGGCCATTTTATGAGCAAGTGTGTTGAAAAAATATTAATAATTGTCGCTAATGGCGAAGAAAAGAATTTAAAATTTAAAGGAAAATTTATCAAGTATTTACTTAGATCATAAAACTAGGGACCAGCCTCGCGTTAGCATTTCCCATCGCCAAGTAACATGATGAATTGATCATGTCCATTTTCATACAATTTAATAACTTATCACTAAAAAGCAGTCTAAGTCATGATCATGGAATAAACCTCATTCCTTAGTTGTCTAATATGCTTTATGAGAGAAAAAAAGGGTAAAGTAATTTAAGCTAGAAACACGGCCATAAAATATTATAACAATAAGGTCTAAAGCCTGACTTAATATGAAATTTTGCAAAAAGGGAAAGATAATGAAAAAGGCGATCTCTGAGGACATTGTGATCGTATCGATCTCCGATCCGGGACAAGAATGCTGCAAACATAATAAAGGAGACTCGGCCAAAACTTAGCCTCGGCGTTATGTCTGATATATACAGGAGTGAGCCAAGGAAATAATGGTTCAAGGACAGTGAGAATAAGAATAAAAATAATTAAAAATATAAAATATCTTTGACATTGTCAAACAAATTATCCAGTCACATTTATAGTACCTGGACTTGCATTATGATTACTAGACAACGATACAGGATACAAATATGGATACAAATATCCATGACTCGTGTACAAATATTCATATTCATCATATAAATATTTGTCCCTTACGGGTTTCGAAACCGCGACCCTCGGCACAGCATTCAGTTTCACTACAGACTGTGCTACCGGGTCGTCAATGATAGTAGAATAGGTCTAGGATAGTAGTCTCTTTTGAATGGTGTGTGAGTTTTAGGCTTGGAATGAACCAGTCACTTTAAGTCTAATAAAAGACTAAGAAATAGTAGGGTTAGGGTGATACGGGATGAAAAATGAAATGCGCTACATACTATACAGACTAACAAACGGAACAACTTTTTTTGCAATTTCGATGTCGAAGCCATTTTGAAAGTTGTTAAGTTTGACGGTCTGAAATACCCTTTGATATGTAATGCAATTAATTTTACATTTTGTGCAGAACACTTTTATTTTTTTAAGATGTGTCCGCTATTATGTTGCTCACTTTGTAATATAAGCGTGCCTCTAATTAAGGTGCTCTTATAATATTTGCTTAACGTAGATAATGATTATCTTCAGTTTTATAAGTGAAAGGCAACCACTTGATATTAAATTATCATTCATACTTGAAAAAATACTACACGCTTGAAAGAAGGTTGTATCAAAACTTATAATAACCACGAAAATAATCACGATTTTCGTCAATATTACGATCCAAAGCAGCACAGACCTCATAAGAATTAGAGAAAGCGAGCTATACTCCACCACGCCGGCTTTGAAGAGCTATTTCAGAATTTCACACTTTCAAAATCATGATCGAATGATGCATATTAATTTGGACATTTTCTACTGCTGACTTTAACGTGTGTCTTTCTAAAATCACACTCCAGTGCTGATTGGTGGAGATTGTTTCCGACTTGCATTTTACATAATAATATGTTATTTGCTTCTTTTATATTACCCAAAATTACAACCATAAACGGGGTGAGTTTTCAACTTTCCACAACATCAATTTGTAACTTGAGTTAAAAGTTTTAAGCAGAACAGCAAATTGCATAAGTGCTTGCATTATTCCCAACTATTTCTGTGTGCTAGCATATAAATTATGCATTTAAAATGCATACGCAAGCTAACGAAAGCGTTCGCTTTGCCGCATAAAAACGTGCACATTTAAAACGTTGACACAGATGCTAGCATGCATGAAGTTTATATCTTTGCTTAAAAATCAACACTCTCTTTTGATGACTGTTGTATGAGCGGTATTTACATTTCATACAAATATTTCATGTCATTTTAAATTACATCACAGAATAAACAGCAGTACTTGCACTAATTTCATGTGAGTAAATACTTCACAAAGAACATATTTTGCTAAAGAGCGAGTAAAATTATCACGTTACGCGCTCGCCCCTAGATTGTCCACTGGCCTTAGCGTAGCGCGATTGTATGAAACTTTGTATTTGTAGTACATACTATTGTGTAGCTAACACAATATTAATGAATAATTTGATTTTTTATCCTTATCACTTGCAAGGCATTTCCAATTAGAGTAGTCAATTTTAAAGGACACCATGTGACGCTTAGCACAGTCCTTCAGTCTCATCATTATGCTTAAAATTTAACAAACGACGTGGATATTACCGCCTTGCTTTTCTAGTGCTAATAATAGTCGAATCTGAATGGACGTTGACACCACATGCTTCTAAATTCAAGCATGTACGTAGGTTTCCTCACGATGTTTTCATTTAAGAAGAAGTTTAATGGTATTACAAATAATTGACAAAGACAAATTGATAAATGCCTGATTCGGGCAGGGATCAAACCGCCGCCTCGATTCATAGAAGACTCCAATAAACCACCACTGCTTTTTACGTTCATTTATATTTATTTCATTGCTGACGCTTTATTGCATATATATGTCCAAGTCGGTAATAAGGCGGGAGAGGGGCCCATTTCTGCTCTTAGATTTATATCAGCTTCCCTTTTTTGGAAACCAATATGCTATTTGTTACCCTTATTATGTAGGCCTTTTGGTTTCATTTCGCGTCCGAATTTATTGATATAATGTATTAGTTGCTGGACTTTCTGTTTGGAAGGAAAAATTTTTAATGCGTGAAAATGCTGTCGTTGCGATCTGATGAGAAGGGTTTTAGGTTTTGTACATCAATAAGCATATATAAAAAATGTATATACAGAGTGTAACAAAACACCCTAGTATTACTAAAGGGTGTGGTTTAGACCATCAAACTGAACAACTTTCACTATGGAGCCAACATCGAGAAAAAAAACAGCTGTCCCATACAAAACTGCAGTGCCGAATCGACTTTTGTATGGGAGAGCAGATTTTTTTAATAGTTTCTTCTCGAAGTTGCTCCATAGTGAAAGTTGGTTAGTTTGATGGTCTAAAAAACCCCTTAAGTATTACTCAGGTGTTTTGTTTCACCTTGTATGGGGCATAATATGTTAACACTTCCGTGTTTATAGCTATGACCGAAATGTCAAAAACCGAAGTAAAAATATTTTAATTACTCTTAAAATACTAAAAGTGGAAATACCAATAAACATTTGAAAGAGTGTTAACTGGACCTACAAAACTATGGTATTAGATTTACAATTGCTGGTCCCGATTAGAAATTATAACTATTACTTCGATTGCACTTTTAGAAATTCATCTAAAGAAAAAACTACGCATTTTTGACTAGCTAGAGTTCTTGTCTTGGGCTATAAAATGGCTATAAATGACTCAAATATATTTTGACTCAACTCGACAATGTCACTTTTTTGGCTTCAAAATCTACTGTGTGGGTCGCAGTATTACATTCTTGCAATAGCCCAGTCAAAAATAACAAATTCTAACAAGTGACGATTACACAAAAAATGTTCAAAGCATAGAGAAAAACGTGTCTCCTGTCAACTCCTGTCAAGAGTACGTGTTTTTTCTATGGTTCAAAGCATAGTTTTTTTCTATTTAACTTAGAATAAAAATAAGTGACATTTTATTACAGGCATTCTCGTTATTGGAAACTCAAATACTTTGAAAGGGAAGCGCAAATAAACCGTGAAAGGGTTCGATGGTTTCCGGTATTTGCATAAAGTTTAGGAAAAACGTATTGGCGAAAGCTTTTATTGGTGAAAAGGTTGACCACTTCAGGCAGTTTGTTGATATGGTGACAAAAACTATGGCCAAAATAATGTCATTATCATCATAACCTTTTGTCTACCCTCTGCAGTGTATAAGCATCCGCCCCATTATATCACTCTTCTCTCTGTTCTGTGCCAGTCGCATATGGATACGACTGGCATAGAACAGAGAGAAGAGTATGAGATGCGAAGTATGGACTTTTCAGATTAATGGAAGCAAGTTGAAGTATCAATGGCAAAATGTAGCAAAATGTTAATCAGTTTTGTGCGTTTGTAACGCAGTTGAAGAATCGGGTTTAAACTGAGATTTGATATATCTTTACTACATTGTTTGTAATTACGGGCGATATACTATGTGCCGTGACCGTGTGGTGTCGGCTAAGAATAGCACCATCCCATTTCCTCCCGTGAGTGTCGTAAAAAGCGACTAAGGGATCTACTGAAGAATGGGCAGCAGCATCCTCTGAGTACACACATTAATTCGATCAAACTGCGATCGCCAACCCGCCTGCCAAGCGTGGCGATTATAGCAAATCCCCCCATTTTGGGGGAGGCTTATTTCCAGCAGTGGACGTTTCATGGCTGATATGATGATGATACTATGTGCCAATGAGTGTTTCTAGCTTATGTACGTAAAAATACTGACTGCTTTCAAACGGTAAAGGAAAATAAGGAAACCTGCATACGCTGAAGAAGAAATTTTGATGCGTACGTGAAGTCTACCAATCCGCATTGGGACCGCGTGGTGGACTAACGCCCTACCGGACTAAACTGGACTAATGCTGATGATGATTTTTTGTTAATTTATTTATATATATGTGTATAATCCAAAATAAAGCGGCCAGTTTATTTAACGCAGCCTTTACTTAAATATCTGACAGCAAGATTCAAGAATTGGAAACGTTTTATAAGGTCAGCCTAAAAATTCGGCCCACATAATTTTTTGAAGTCGGTTAAAAAAAGAGTAGAGTAAGTAATATTGTGCGTGGTGTGTGATGATCAGATTAAGTCCGCCCGTTTATTTTTATAGCAGGGTTATTTGACTGGACGCAATTTACTTATTTTGGGTAAATACTTGTTTGTTACGGTCGAAACGTTGTGATATTTCGTAGATAGTTACTATCTTTTTTACAGCAGTTTCTGACTATTCTTGTGAATATTTAGTCAATAAAATCTAATTAAATTCGACGCATTTTTGCATGCATTATACGCAGTTGATTATAAACATAGTTTGTCATAAATACGCCTTTCGTCTTGTGACGGTCTATACGGCCTACGTTTCTTTTGCAGTTCGTCACTTACGTATAATTCGTCACTTTTGCAGCATGCCACTTAGGCAGTTCGTCTCTTTTCTAATTCACGTATAGCCCAGTCATTTTAGGGTTTGAGCCGGGACTTATTAATAATTGATTTTTTTTCAGTATAATATTGAAGAACCAATTTGAGTCTCGAAATGTGCCAAAATTTAAAAAAAATCACTTCAGCAACAGTTCCAACTTTAAAATTTAGCTATTACCTCGTTCTAAAAAACCTGATTTTTTTGCACATATTTAATGATTTACCATTATACATACTTCAAACATGGTGTAAATTGTCTACTTAGAAAGTTTTGAAAAATACATTCGTATTTTCTAATAAATACCTCATTTTTTAAATTCCAATGATTATTTTATTGCTCGAAAATAATTTATATTGTTAAGTCAAATGAGTGCATTGGTATTAATATTATTAATTTAAAAGCCTTCTGGGACACACAATTTTGATTTCTATGTTGCGTAGCGAATTTTTTAAAATATGTTTTAAGATGGTCTTTTTGTCACTAAATTGTGCTGGTTACAGTTAAAAAGTACAATTAATAATTACTCCCTATCCCGCCTAAGAAAACTCCGTAAAACGACTGGGCTAAATATGGATTGATGTCAATGAAGAAATTCTGATACGTATATGAAGTCTACCAATCCACATTAAGCACGCAGCACGCGTGGTTGACAAACGCCCATACACAGTTACAGTTTAAAAGTCCAATTAATAATAACTCCCTACCCCGCCTAACAAAACTCCGTAAAATGACTGGGCTAGTCGACTCGAAAAGCATGGATATTTAACTTAGAGTACTCTTAATATAGTATATTCAGATGTAGATAAGTTTATCTAGGAATATTGTAAATGTCATCATCATCTCAGCCGATGGACTTTCACTGCTGGACATAGGCCTCCCCCAAGGATCGTCATAACGACCGGTCCTGCCCTCCCCTTACCCAACGGGTTGCCGCTGCCTTCACCAGGTCGTCGGTCCATCTTGCGCCACCAAGCTGCGCTTTCCGGTACGCGGGTTCCGGCCATCGATTCTGCAAGCATTGTAAATGTAGCATAAAATAATTTAGAATATGCTTGGTCAAAACAATGAAATAAAAACTCAGTCAAATAACCCGCCCCTGGTCGATCCCGGCGCAAAGGAGCCCATTATGCTAGCAGCGTTGCCACGTTGAATTGCTTTGGCTAGCTTTTGCACAAGAAACGATCCGGAACGGGGGGTCACAATTTCGCTCCCTCAGTCGACGGCCGACCTCCGCAACGAAGGTCTTAGCCTCAGCAGCCCAAACCCCGTGGTCTCAACGGCGACAGGTACGAAAAGATAATCGGCCACCAGGGCCGAGTACGTGTCCCACTTCCTAACGGCAGCCAGCTCCGCGGCTGCTCCAGGCGTCCGCGACGTGCGACTCAGGTAGCTGGCGGCGAAAGTCCCATAAAAGGCACTTGCCAATTTAGAATATCTAAATTTTACAAGTGTGCCCAAACTCTGTCCAGAATAGTATTGTGTCGCCATACTTGGTTTCAGTCCATACAAAACGTTTGACGCACAACACGCGTAAACGGAATTAATAAAAGTAAAATTTTTAAATATGGAAAAATAGTTTAGATAATTACGAAGATATAAAGCTTTTAAAATTTTGTATGAAAAGATTTAAAACCTTTATATCTTGCAAATTTTATAAATTGCAAATGTTATTTGTTTCGCGGCATCTAGATTTTCTAAACTATTTTTCCATATATACAAAGTTACTTATATTAATAACGTCTACGCGTATTGTGCGTCATAGTTTTGTATAAAATTGACCCCTCTGCAACCGCCTTAATGATAGCATCACTGAAAATACACTTTCCTTTCGTCGTTTTATTCACATAAAAGCCAGTGGTGTTACAAATCTTACATAAATTACATATATCGCAATAAGTAAATGAAAATTTATGTGGCAAAGCCTCTCCCTTACCCTTTCAATGTCTTACGTAATAAAAGAACCTATGATAATATTTTACACAATTACTCCACAAAAAGGCTTCAACAAAAAAGGAGCAGCACCATAAAAGCCTAATAAAAAAGTCTAAATCTTTACAAAACATTCGGTTCCAAAAATGTAATATCTCATTCCTTTTTCGAGGAAACAATTCTTCGTAAACGAACAGAAAATAGGTTGCAATAAAACGGATCATCAGTTGAATTACGTGGCAAAATTCCTTCCCATTTTGTGCTTAGTAACACCAGAGTAACACATCAGAAAGGCTTTGTTATTTGTTTAAAGCTATAACGATATTATGCTCAAGGTTTACAACATGAACGCTCAACTTTTATATACTGGGTATAGCCCAGTCATTTTACGGAATTTTGTAAGGAGAAGTCATTATTATCTTATTTAAGAGCTACGCTCTAGTCAGTGGAGTTTTCGCCAATCCTGTCTCCTTTCCGCCAGTCTCTTGAGTTCTTGATACGATACGACATCAACCTTTTCCTTCACTTGGGCCAGATAACTCTTTCTAGGTCTTCCTCTGCCTCTCTTCCCCTCTATCTTCCCTTCCAGTATGGTTTTAAAGAAATAAGGAGAAGTGGAAAGTAATAACTAATTGGACTTTTAAACTGTAACCGGCATCATTTAGTGACAAAAAGACGATCTGAAAACATATAAAAAAAATTGTTACGCAGCATAGAAATAAATTAATAAAATTAATACCAATGCACTTATTTGATTTAGATTTAACAATATACATTATTTTTGAGCAAAAAATAGGCATTGAAATTTAAAAAATGAGGTTTTTATTAGAAAATACGAATGTATTTTTCAAAAATTTTGAAGTAGACAAAAATATTTACACCATTATTTTTGAAGTATGTATAATGGCCTTAAATATGAGCAAAAAAATTACTATCAGGTTTTTATAACGAGATAATAGCTAAAATTTAAATTTGGAACTGTTGCTGACCGGATTTTTTTTTTGTTTTGGTACATTTCTGAGCTCAAATTGGCTCTTAGATACTATACCGAAAAAAATATCAATTACTAATTAGTCCCGGCTCAAACCGTAAAATGACTGGGCTAGTAGAGCATAATGATCCACTCTGCCGAAAATAATGCTTTGTGTTATCGGTGCCAAATAGTTTACAATGGAAACTTTGTTACTGTCACTTTATACAGGGTGTAAAATTAAATGCATGTAACGCATTAAACATGGTGCAGACCATTAATCTGAACATCTTTTACTATATACTGTCTAACAAAATTAGCGGAAACTATTTTAAGGAAATGATCAGACCATTAAACTGAACAAATTTCTCTATGAGACCAGTATCGAAATCAACATTCTATAAGTGTTATTAATTGTTTATTCGAAAGATCCATAAAATAGTAACATTAAATAAAATTATAAATAAAGAGACTTAAAACTAAACTAACCTAGGATGTGGTGCAGGTTCGGTCCTTGTGGGAGGGTACCCAGAACGCTGGCCGCATTTCCCCGCTGAATGGCTATGCTGATCCGTTGAGCGAGGAAAGTGCCAGCTCTTGGGTCCCCTGTCGAGTCTATCAGGCGCTTTGACAGGTCTTTAAAAAGCGCCTGCGCATTAGGTTCCCACGGCCCAAGAGTTTCGACACCAAAACCCATAAAATGGTATTGGGGGCCGATATCCTGGTACCAGTTGACCAAATTGTCAGAGTTGTTCATGTTGTTCGTGTTGTTCAAATGTCCAAGTTATACGATATTTTTTCCAATCCCGGGACATGAGAACGATCCTGGGATTATTTCATAAAATAAATGAATTAACTTTAATTAAAATATTAATTAATTAATATAGTTGATTGACTTGTCCACATTATTCTGGTGAAAAATCAAGTGTAGGTCAATATGCATCCAAATATCCGATCAACGTTTGATATTGAAATTCTATTTTTCCTGCAAACTGGAAATTTCCACTTGGTTGAAAATATTACTAAATTAATGTTAACTTTGTTCTCTACTAAGAACACTTAATTATAAAACCAACTATTTCCCAGGTAATTACTACGCCATAGTACTCGTAGCAAAACTCGTGGCAACTAGAATGGCTACGAGTTAATTTTTAACAATCCATTAAAAATTATAAAGGAAAAAAATGTACTTAATTAGTTTTTATTTCCATTGTCAGTTCGTTTCATGACGAAAGTAATACTACGTTTCATAACTAGTGTTGCGACAGACTCGAGTCTTTGGGTTTTACTTATTAGGACTGAGAGCGTAAACGACTAGACAGCTTTCTACGAAGACAAAAAAAAGATAAAGAAATAACACCAGTTAGTTGGTTAGGACATTGCAGGCTGAATTGTTATTATTATTATATCAGCCGTCGCTGTCCCATTGTTGGGCAAAGGCCTCCCTCCGATCTCTCCATGCGTCCCGGTTTTGCGCTTCGTTAGGCCAGTTCTCTAGCAAGCTATCTATTTCGTCTCGTCACCTTTTTCTTGGTCTGCCTCGACGCCGATTTCCTTTTGCTGGGGACCAGTTGGTAGTGGTTTTGGCCCACAGGTCGTCTGGCATGCGGCAGACATGTCCAGCCCAATCCCACTTTAGATTGGCAGCGGTGGTGGCGACGTCTGTCACTTGGGTTCTGGAGCGAATGATCTCATTTCTGACCCTGTCGATCAGTTTCAAGCCAAGGATGCTGCGCTCCATAGCCCTTTGACAAACCTTGAGGCTTGATCTCTGATCTTTTGTCAAAGACCACGTTTGGGCACTTGGGCACCATAGGTGAGAACTGGAAGAATGCACATGTCCATGAGCTTGCGTTTGAGTGGCAATGGAAGATTTCCTTTCATGTGTTCTTTCATGGACCAAAAGCTCGTCCAGGCATTTTCGGTGCGTCTTGCAACTTCTTTTTCTTGTCTAGCCTGGAAAGAGACAATTTGGCCCAAGTAAATATATTCACAAACATATTCCATTCGCCTGATTGTGTGAAAAGAAAAATGATTCCATTCTTCGGATGGCACGTTAAACCGTTGGTCCCGGCTACTATCTCTGGTGGTAGTAGTCGTTACATAAAAACCACGTTATAGGCCGTAAAGCGGTCTGAAAAAATTTTGACACCAGGGCTCTGCCCACTCGATAAGAAGAAGACCAGTTAATGGTACTACGTCCCTGAAAGACGTAAGAGATGTCAAAATTAAGTCTTAAATAATTATAGCTATGTCTCTTCGTTAAGTTTCGTCAAAAGTACAGCAAAGGAAAGAATATGGTAATAAAAATTGATGGGTATCATATTTTACCTCACCCTCTTTTGTAAGACTCCAGGCGATATTTTTCTATGACAGTATATTATTCCTCTCTCACTTGCACTCATTCAGTATCGCACTTGCTTACCTCTTCTTGTCAGTTTTTTCTATTTGTATAAAGAGACAACGACGTGTCCATGGTGTGTCAGATGCTAATTAAGGTGGCTTGAAAACAATCTGATAGGAATTGTCCAATAGGAAACAATCCAGCACTGAGCTCTTGTAGTGGAGTATGACACACTTCCCCACACCTTTATCCGTATCGAGCTTTTGAACCGCGACTTAATCTTAAATAAATAATAAATCAATAATGCTCACAGGCACATACATTGTAATGATCCCATATTAAGCCTTAGGCTTTTTGTTATGGAAACCATACACAACAACGGCCTACACATATAACATCCATGACCGAACTGGGATTCGAACCCAAGACCCTGGCTTGGCAGTCCGGCGTGGTAACCATTACACCAACTGAGTCGTCTAGCCTTAGTCGCGACTTTTGATTTTCGAAAAATCATTTCTTAGTGAACCCCTTGTAACTGAACTTGTAGTTCAACTCTTAATGAATTAAAAAAAATTTCATGAAATTTTATGTTTCTACCTTCAGCGATTTAGGCTGTGCGTTGACAGTTATTCAGTCAGTCAGGCACAGAACTCTTATATGAGTATAGATAGTAGCCTTGTCTTTAATTAGGATCCTGCAAGCTATTAATTTTAGTCATGTCCTTGTGTAAGAAACGAAAACTCTTTTTTTTTCTTTTGCCGTTGCGTTAGCACTGCATTTTCACCAGTGTTAAGTAGTTGTTGGAGTATCTTATCTTTACCAATCTCAGGGATTGATTTTGATCATGAACAAGAAGAGATTGTGGAGCCTCGTGGCAGGCAAAAACACAACGCGCGAACACAACGCGAGACAAGTGCTCGTGTCAGAACCTGCAACGTGACTTCTACCTTTGACTACTTAAAATTATAGGGACTAGTTACGCGTTTAATTCTACTAACAAACATTTCTGCCACTTTTTGCGGGGGGTGAGGTAATATGAAATCCGCAACTTTGGATTTTATTCCCATAACTTTACATTCTAATTTTGAACGTTAAAAATCATGAAAAGTAGTCTCGCGTGAACCCCAAACGTTCTAAGTTCGAAATTATTGTTTCGCAATTATAGGCTGTCTCGTATAGTGATAAGGTATAAAATTGAATGTAATTGCACATAATTAATTGATCTTATACCGTGGCAGAGAGAAATGCTACCGCAAGGCTAGTGTCCTTATAATAAAAAATCAAAGACTCCTACTTATTTTATGTTCTCTGGAAAACATGACTTGCATTCTAGGACTAGAGTCTTTTAGAGGTTCAACTTGTTAAAAGGACAATTGATTGAATCAATGATGATGATGATTGATGATTTGTTGATTCAATTCTACGTTTTGAGCTTTGTAAACGACTTTAGTAACGACTTTTTAAATTATTAATTAATGAATAAAATGCATTGATTTATACCAAATGTGCGTTTGGTGAAAAACAAGCAAAAAAAATTTAAAAAACTCTAACCCGACTACGGATAAATCGGTCCAAATCGGGGTTTCCAAGGTAAAATCGACTCCTTCTATTGTTGGAGTCGGTTAAAATGTAGAATATGTTACCCGGGCCATAAAAACAAATTAGTTTACACCTTATTCATCAAAATAGTTAAGGTGCTACGAAGGAACATATGTAAATACAAACATACATACATAAAAACTTTTAAAGCCAGGTATCCCTAGTGCAAGTGTCTCTTTCTAACAAACAGACGTTTGCAATTAGCCATCCTGCTTCAATTGAAAGAAGAACGCAAAAAATTATTTTTCACCAAAAAAGTATTTTTCATCAATATTTCTTTCTTACAATCTCTGCTATATAATGATCTTTAAAATGATGGTATATTTATCAGAAATGGAGTATGGTGATTCTTGTAAAACTGGTTATAAAACTGAAATCGAACTTACTTTGGTCCTCTTTTCTATTGAGAAAGTTTTATTTAATCATTTTTTCAATGGTTAGATTCACTGCAAAAAGAACGTATCTACACGGTTATTTCAACTATATAATATTAAATATAATAATTTGGTTATCAAAAACCGGTTCGAAAACAGACAAAATAGGTTCCACCCCCCCTTAAAATTTCAGTTTGACTGAAATAAAACTTAAAAAGGAAGGGTTAAGCTTCCTTATGGCTTCGCCGTAGTCAGGTAAAAAGGATACTATCGGTATGGTAGTGGTATAAATAAAGCAGTCTTATCGCTAAAATGGTTTTCTTTTCAAATAGCATTAGGATAGAGAAAATTAAGCACAAAAAAAACGGTCGGTGCTTTATAAAATAAAATAGTAATAATAAAATTAGGGAAAAACCAAGACTCAAAGACTGGAGTTTTTCTCAACGCTATTTATAACTCAGGAACTGTAGAACGGGTCACTAATGACCGCGCTTCTGGTTTTTACTGTCTTTGCGGTTCTTTGAGACCGCAAAATGTGGCGGACTACTAAAGAGCTCTTTAAATTTGCAATTAAATACGAACTTATACGTGTTTGTACTTGCTGAAATAATTGCGGTACACTTTTACAGGACATGAATTAGTGTGCGGTCATTTCATACAAAATGAGAAAATGTCTTTGACTACTTATATGTGGACCAGTTACGCGTGTAGTTCTACAAACAAACATTTCTGCCACTTTTTTCGGGGGGCGAGGTAACATGAAATCCGCAACTTTGGATTTTATTCCCAATAACTTTAGATTCTAAATCTCTTCTCGTTTGGTTGTTTTTCTTTGAATGTTAAAAATCATGAAAAGTAGCCAGAGGGGGTGAGGTCAGAAATTGGTCGGAGGCAGAGAGTGTCTGTACTGTATGTAGCTATAAATACTGTTTCTTATACTGTTCCTAGGGTCCTACCTATAAAAGGCTATATCTTTTGAACAATGCATAAACTTAATCTTTAAACATCAAAACCAATAAAGTATCTGATAACTAAGTAGCCAAGCGTGTTCTAATTTATTTCTCCTCACGTTCTATCAAACATGATATTTGATCTTAAAACAATAAGCTTAAAGTCTAAAATACTCTAAATCCCCGATCTCTAATTAGCAAATGCGACTCGTTTAGGTATTAAAAACTTTATTACAATGGAGTACAGATCAAAGTCCCTCGACCCCAAGTCTTATGCTCTTTGGTTCAGAATAAAGATCTTTGTTAAATTTAGTTCAAGTAATTAATCCTTAGACTTGACCGTTATCTGTAAAAATATCCGATTACCATCTGGAAGAAAGAAAAAATAAAGAATCGGTCAAGTACTTAGATGTTGGTTTCATAATTTATGGTTCCGTAGCCTTAGTTTCAGAAATAAATAAAAAGTTGGCAAACTCTTTTAATATGGAATCACACGCAGACACACACACAGACACACATTCTATAACAATCAATTCATCCTTCATCATAAGCCTATACAGAGTGTTACAAAAGTAAAAATAAATTTTTAAAACTTTTATGGGGGTTATTGAGAACATCAAACTGAACAACTTTCACTAAAGGATCACTATCGAAATCGCGAAAAAAAATCAGCTATCCCATACATTTAGCTCGAGTAGATCTGTAGTTTAGTATGGAACATCGCAAACGCACCGCATCATGGCAAATCTCCACATTTTGGGGGAGTCCTATGTCCAGCAGTGGAGGTCTACCGGCTGATATGATGATGGTGAACATCCGATTTTTTTTCTCGATTTCGATATTGGTCCCGTAGTGAAAGTTGTTCAGTTTGATGGTCTGAACCACCCCATTAAGGCGGTTGCAGAGGGGTCAATTTTATACAAAATTTTGACGCACTATACGCGTAGACGGTATTAATATAAGTAACTTTGTATATATGGAAAAATAGTTTAGAAAATCTAGATGCCGCGTAACAAATAACATTTGCAATTTATTAAATAATTACGAAGATATAAAGCTTTTAAAATTTTGTATGAAAAATTTCAAAGCTTTATATCTTCGTAATTATATTATAAATTGCAAATGTTATTTTTTACGCGGTAACTAGATTTTCTGTATTGTGCGTCAAACTTTTGTATGGACTGAAACCACCTTAAATGTTTATTTGTATTTTTGGAACACCTTGTATACGTCCCACTGCAGGGCACAGGCACTGACCCAAAGGGAGGATCTATGGGCGTAAGTCCACCACACGTGCTCAATGCGGATTGGTAGACTTCACATACGCATCAAAATTTCTTCTTCAGCGTATGCAGGTTTCCTCACGATGTTTCCCTTGACCGCTGCTTGAGAGCAGTCGGTATTACGTACATGAGTTTTTAAAACTCATCGGTACATGGCATGTCGTCCTTTTGGTTACGCGAAGCTATTAATGGGTTCGAACCCGAACGGACCACAAGCCATGTAGGTACCAGTTCATTAAAGTAATGTACCTTAATACCTACTGCTCACCAACAGTGAAGGAAAACATCGCTAGATAAGAAATTCTGATCTGTATCTTAAAAATAACTATTATAAAACTATAACAGAAGTGTGTCTGTACATTGAAGATATTAATAGTGTCACGGATGCTGTGAAATGACGCAGCTATAGAAGGGCATTTAAAAATTCGGCCGGTTTGTCAACAAGCTTCGTAGCTCGGCGGTCGACGCATGGACTCCCGTGCCGGGGGTCGATGGTTCAAGACTCGTCGAAAATAATTCTAGATTTTATTGTTGTTGGAAATGTTCTAGAAAAGTAAGAGGGAGTAAGAATATTTGGAAGGAGACAGAAAATGAGCGTGTTTAGAAATATTCTAGAAAACAGAGAGAGAAGGAATATTTGAAAAGAACCAAAGAACCAAAAACAATAGGAATGTTCTAGAACGAAGAGAGAGAAGAAATATTTGTAAAGAAACAATAAAAGGGGGCGTGTTTAGGAAAATTCGAGAAGGAAGGCGGGATTAAGAAATATCCGGAAGGGAACAAAGGAATAAAGAAAAGACTAACGAAATTCGGGCATCTAGAAGATTCTAAGGGGAACACACACACACACACTCCGACACTCGGTGTCGGACGCTCGGCGGAGTAACAACTCTGTTTCGAACGTTCGTCGGTCTAACTCCTGGGGATGCTCCTTGGTGGAGCGAAACACGTGTAGAGTAGAAATTATTTGGTGGGCAGGTTGTGTTGCATAACGTAATACAACTTTGTCTACTAGGTACTTGGAAGCGGAGGTCTTGATACAATCGTGTCATCTACATATTAGTCATGGATTTCCGCAAAGTAACGCCTGATTCAATTAATTGAAGATATTAACAAAAAAAAAGTTACGATATGGTTTTTAGGTGTCCCTGATGCCATATCACAAATTTTTGGATTGTTGGCCTGTCTGTTTGTTTGATCGAGCATCACAAAAAACTACTGAACCGATTTAGATGAAAGTTTGTTTGTTCGTTAGCTTATGATCTGACTTAAAATCTGGTATATAATTTGTGCAGACGAAGTTGCGGGTTAACTCTAGTATGTAATAAAATTAAGTTTTTAATATTTCGCTACATAGCCCTAAAAAATAAAATCAGGTCAAGGGCGAGACGGACTTTAGCGCCGAGGGTTCCGGACCACTTCTAAATTTCAATAAAACGCGTTTGGGAGTGTAAAATAAATACTTAGGGATTGCGTCGCGGAAGTTAATGTAACGGAGATAGGCCGAAATCTTCCATGAAATGTAATTTTATTTCTGAATGCTGAATCGAAGAAAGAAACGTTCTTTTAATCTCGCACTTTGGTTATTTGGTTTTCTTTATAAATAAAAAGGAACATTTTTCTTTACGTGGAACCTAGAAATATATTAAAATTACATATCTAAGATTTGCAAGGTTGCACTTTCTTAACAATAAATTTATCAATTTCAAAATTAAGATTATGTAATGATTAAGTCGAATTTACACATGTAATAAAATAGTTCCAAGACTGAAAATAACTGCCAGATCGACAACGCACGTCTTAATCACTAACGATAAAACCATGACATTTGAAATATACATGGTGTTACAAAACTACAAATGAACATTTAAGAGGGTGGTTAAGACTATCAAACTGAAAAACTTTCACGATCGCGAAATCGCGAAAAAAAAATCTGATGTTTCATCATCATCATCATCATCATATTAGCCGATAACGTCCACAGCTGGACATAGGCCACCCCCAAAATGGGGAGATTTGCCATAATCACAAGATGCGATGCGTTTGCGATGTACCATACCTTAAACTACAGATCTACTCGAGCTAAATGTATGGGACAAGAGATTTTTTTTTCGCGATTTCGGTATTGTCCCACAGTGAAAGTTTTAAATGATTATTTTTACTTTTGTAACACTCTGTATACAGGGTGAAATTGATATCATTAGCATCCTTTTAAACTAAGAGTCTACCCATCAAACTGAACTACTTTTACTATGGGAACAAACCGATCTGAGTAAATAAAAAATCTGCGGATCCATGCTAAACTGCAATCTCGACGAGCAAGTCGCGACTCAAATGTATGCAAAAGTAGATTTTTTTTGCTCCGATCGGTTTGCTTCCATAGTAGTTCAATTCGATGGGTAGACTCTTAGTATAAAGGATGCTAATGATATCAATTTCACCTTGTATATTCCACATTACGATGGACGGAAGATGTAGGAGTGTAACCTAAGGGATATCGCATACAGAAGGAGTCGAGGCGGCTTCCAAACGAGACGCGGGCGCGCCTTGGCGGCTTTGTCTTAAGGTCGATAATTGTATACCAAGAATCCGAGCGGTGCGCAGCTCAGATTGGTATGATATTCAATTACCGACCGTATGTCAAGGTCTTAGAGGCGCGCGCCCGCGCATCGACGCCACCTCGACTCTTGTATGCGATACCCCTAAGAAAGGATTATTCTATATCGTAATTTGAAGCGGACGAAATCGTACGCTAAATTGACAACTTTCCACAAAAACACTACTTAAATACTAAACTGTCTCTTAGTCGCCTCATCAGACAGCCACGGAAAGAAATGGATTCTGTTCTAAACCACACTATACACTAACGAAATTGACAATACGTAAGAAATCTCGTGCTCTTGGTACAATGCCGCAAGCATCTCCGCAAGATGGTACATTTCAAACATTCTTCCAGTAAAACTGGAATGAATTTCCACAATTCACTTTGTTCAAACGTCCGCGCGACATGTCACTCGTGCACTTAGGCGTATTCTCTGGAATAAATCTCTTGAAATATTTCTGGGGTGAAATTGTTTTTGGTTTGGTTATTGTTTTATACCTATGTCAGTATAAGAGAGAGTATCTATTACTAATGGGCTTAGACGAATAATTTTTCGCTCACGCTGGTAGACGGAATGTCAGTGTAACCGGGTATGAGATAGCGATAGTCATTAAATCCTATAAAAAAAAAAATGAGCTCCTGACCGATTTCGGCTACGGCGACTGCTTCAGCTCCGATTTTGGCGCTCATGTGCTCGAATGTGACTCACGAAGCTTATTTTGTGAGTAAAGGTCCTCGCACATTGCGGACACGAGAGTACACCATTAATATATGTGTAATTGATCGCCGCAGGTGGTCGGGCTTCCAATTCGTTGCGCTTTGAGTCAAGGTCAGAGCGGCGTTGAGCTTCAAAGTCAAATACATTCGATTTGACTAAGGCTCTCCATTCTGGCCGCTTGATAGCCAGCTGCTCTCACTGATCAGATGCAATGTTGCATTTTTTCAAGTGACGCTTCAGCACATCTTTGTACCTGTGGCGCCATGCTTACGCTTGCCCTCCTCAAGTTCCGAATAGAAGATGCGCTTCGCTACTCGCTACTCGCTCCTCTACCATACGTGACACGTGACCGCACCACCGAAGCTGACGCCGCATAAGGTATGACTCAATGCCACCTACATTGGCTCTAAGCAGCACTTCAGTGTTCCTCACGCGATCGGACCATTGGATTTTCATGATCTTACGTAAGACAATTTATATGAAGTGACATTTTGGAGTCATGTGGCCGTAGTACAAAAAAGTGGTTACGGCGATAAGGACAGCAATAAGGAAGCGATCTCCTTTTTAACTAGAGCGAATTTGCTATGTGCATCTCTTATTGAGTGAGTATGACAAAACACGTGCTTCCTTCTAGTACCTTCTCTTTCTACGCTAATGAGGAACTTGCACAGTTTTATATTTCTAATGTATCATAAAGATTACGTAAATATACCAAAAACAAAAATGGCAAAATATGCACAAATCAATTATTTATTGCAAATCAAAAGTTGACTTTTTAAATCCCGCGCCAAATCGTTCAAAGCCATGACGTGACGTCACTCCTCACGTCCTTATACATGACGCGTGCAGCTCATCACAAACGCGTAAGCGAAAAACTTTTCGTCTATGTCACAAACGGCTGCTATAATATATTGATGTACTCTTCTCTTCTAACTAATTACTAATAGAAAACCTGGCTGTTAGGTTAAATTTCTTTGACCTGGCTCCTGGCTTAAGGAGTGACGTCACGTGTTTGAAATTACATTCCGATCCACGTAACTTCTAATTGAGATATTTCGTAAAAAATAAAATCTTTAGAATAAATCTTTCAGTAATGTTCTATTCACAACTATTGTACAAACAAACAACAAATATGAAAATACTTAAACTAGCTTAATCTAAAAATCTGGTATTTCATACAAAACTGCAGTACCTACCTACTCGGCTCAAATTTATGGGACAGCAGATTTTTTTTATAATTGTAGTTATTAATAAGCTATTGAAACGTGTACAAACAAACAGTAAAATATGAAAATTCTTAAACAAGCTTAATCTAAAAAAAAAAAACTATATTGGCTCGATGGTAATGAAAGTTGATGTAACCTTGTATGAGATAAGTGTAGGAATTTTAAGTGTTTTACGTTTTATTTGTGTCTGTTATTCTATATGATATCAACTTAAGAGGATAGGCGGGCTCTCGAAGAAATTTGGAGAATATGTGACTTTTCCGACTGTATTCGTCCGATCCGCCTGTATTCATCCGACTAGAGTGCGATAGAGACAACTGCAGATCGGACAGATTTTAAAAAAATTTATTAAAAAAAGTGAACGTAATCAGCATTTTGTATTCCCCTGTTTCCTCCTCCAAAAATAACCCGATCTTAATAATTCTTTCAAGAATAATGAGACTGACTTTGGCTTTTTCTGTAGTATGTTTTGCTTTTTTTGTTTATATGCGTCAAATTTGTATGCTGGATGTCTGAAAACGGGTGGTAAAATTGGTCTTTTTTGAAGGTTCCTAGTTCTTACAATAATTATGCAATATTTTATGCAAATAAGCAAAACGTAGGGACATAGCAGAGATAATATAGATTGTTTGGTAAAAATTATTGCTCTATTGAGGAAACAGGGAAATACATTTGTATAGTCACGGATACTGTGGAATGACGCAGCTATAGAAAGGCATTCAAAAATTCGGCCGGTTTGTCAACAAGCTTCGTAGCTCAGGGGTCGAGGCATGGACTCCCATGCCGGGGGTGGATGGTTCGAGACACGTCGAAAATAATTCTAGATTTTATTGTTGTTGGAAATGTTCTAGAAAAGTAAGAGGGAGTAAGAATATTTGGAAAGAGACAAAAAAAGGAGCGTGTTTAGGAAAATTTGAAAAGTTATCCGGAAGGGAACAAAGGAATAAAGAAGAGACTAACGAAATTCGGCGATCTAGAAAATTCTAAGGGGTATACAAGGCCGCGAGTTTGCGGACGCGGGTCAGTATTGATTTAACAGTGAAAAGTGCGAAACAAAAAGGAAGAAAAGTAAAAGTGGAAAAGTACTAGTGAAAAGTAAAGTGCAAAGTAAAGTGGAACAGTGAGTAGACAAGTGTCAGTGTAGTGCAGTGTAGTGTGTGTCGCATGTTGTGACGTCATAGTGTCGCGTGTCGTGACGTCATAGCGTGTCGCGCGTCGTGACGTAGTGAACAGTGAAAGTGGTGAGAGGGGAAACCCCTGCGAGGAGGACTGTTAAAAGGGGAACCTCTGCGAGGTGGTCCGTGTGTAAGTGTGTAACCCAATAAACTCTGTAAATAAATTGGACTTAGCGTTTCACTCCAATCCCGAAACCCGTCGCTCGTAACAGTATGAACAAGAAGGTACTGGTCTATCCTCTTAATAAAATAGGATTTATTAGCGTGACCCATTTGTGCATTGAACCATAAAAATTAAAGGGTAATAGCACTCGACTAAATTAGTAATTTAGCGATCTAACAAGGAAGTTTAACGTTTTTGGCGGAATGATTAATGTCTGTTTTATAATCGACTTCGAAACAAGTGGTTTTGTGTTTGCGGTAATGTTTTGAGAGTTGTGATTAATTGGAGATGTTCATCAGTTTTGTTTTGTAGTTTGCTTTAAGAGACTAATTTATACTTAAATTCGTGACCGTAATCCCTTTCGGGGTGGTTAGAAAGAACAAGGGGCGGAATGGGCCCAGCACTGTAGCACTTTTTTATCTACTTTAAATTAAAGGCCTGAATAAGGCCAACATTTTATTATCGGCTGCATAACTGTAACGCGTTAAATAAAAAAGTTACAGCCGTTTAAAAATCAATTAATTACCCATATTAATGCTTATATTTATGACCTAATAATGCCCATACAGTAGAAGAAAGAGTATGGTACTCTAGGAGCCAGCTAGCTAGTGGATGTTGCCTGGTGGATGGTGGGTGTTGGGCGTTGGATGTTTGGTTGTGGGTCTTGGGCGGTTTATGTTTGGTTTTGGCAAGCTCCCATAGTACCATACTCTACTGTTTGGGCATTTTTGTATATAGGTAATTGATTGAATTTTTAAACGGCTGTAACTTTTTTATTTAACACGTTACAGTTATGCTGCCAAATAATAAAATGTTAGTATTATTCAGGTCTTTAATTTAAAGTAGGTAAGAAAGTGCTACAGTACTGGGCCCAGGGTCCATACAAAACTGCCCATTGTTCTTTACTAAAATCTCAAATCACGTCATCAATGTAATAGGTACAACAAATTATCTCTTGAATTGTCTTTTAATAAGCATGTTTTTCTTTCGTCTTTTGTAGCAACGAGAAGAAACTAAAGATTTTTTCCCTACTGCTCGGCTCCTATATTCAATTGACGAATTTTAAATACACATTTCCGGTTTTTACAACATTTTGGAATACGATTTTTGAAAATCAAACGATCAAAATCATCATCGAATGATGCATAATATGCATAGTGAATTTTAACGTGCTGCTGATTTAAACATGTGTGTGACTTTCAAAAATCGCACTCCTGGTTTGGTCTCAAAATCAAATATATTATTAAATGTTTGTAACTCTCAAACCTCTCTATCATAATCATTACTTAATAATCAAGTCATTTCATTACGAATACAAAAAATGTCATCTCCCTTTGATTTCAGAACAAAAACCTTTCATATTCATTATAATTAACCGGCGAATCGCAGAGATAGCCATGTTAAAAACAATTGTTTTGCAGCACTGACTACGTAATTAATCTTCGTCTTGTTAAGGCAGGACACACTGAGTACTGTTTGTGAAATAAGGCATTTTCCAAAGACCCTGGAAGGATGGCGACCTCAGAGGAAGGATCTCTTAGGTATAATCTATTTGATGGCGACAGTCGTGCCAATTCAGCTGTCCGATAAAATTTTGTATTATGCATAGAGATCTAGAGATATGCCAACCAACGCGCTGAGTTCGAAACCTAGTGTCGTATCACCACCAGTACCACGCGATGGAAAGTATTTTGTTAGCTTGAATGTGCTCATTATCCATTGCGGTATCAGAACTCAACTTCTAAATAATCTTTAGTACTACGCCAGCATTGTAAACTATTTACAGATAATATCTCGACTGGCTTTCAGCCTCATAATATATTGAATGCTTACTGTCGCGAGCAATGTTTTCCGTTTTTGCGCATATTGCTGCGACGCTGGCCCCACCCCCTTTTCACATCTCCCTTTAGTTTTTGTGATCTGTGGGTATATGCATAGTCTTTGTCATGGACGCGACGACAAAAAGAGAATGCTATCTACCTAACACCGCTGGCTTTCCAGTGAAGGAAAACATCGTTAAAAACCTACATGCTTCAGTTTCGAGGCGTGTATTTTTCAGGCACTATGTTGGCACTACTTTTCACACTGAAACAACAAAAGAGTTTAGCGATCGAAAAAATATCTATCGTATTTTATCGATTCTTATCCGATTTAAAAAAATCGAAAGTTTCCGTGTTTTTTTGATTCCCCAATTTTATGGACCAATTTGTTAATTCGTTAATAGGATTATGAAGGATATAATTAAAATTAAATTAAATAATTCTTTATTTCGGACAATTAGTTCATATTCCAAAGTGTTAGTAACAGAGAAACTTACCCTATTGTTAGTAAAACAGTTCTTTTTTTTTAAAACATGGGTCTTTAACCAATATTGGGAACAGTTGCACCAACATAATGTGAAAGACGTTTTGATACTTTGAATTAATCGATCTTTTTGTGCAGTTAATGCTCATTTTACGTATAACAAACTAACATTTTCGGTGCCTTTTCCCAGAATTAAATCAAGCAATTCATGTGGAAATAAAATTATAAATAAAAATTTTCTTTAAGAATAAACCTAACAAAATTATCTTAACAACGAGTTATTGTTCCCGTAAGTTCAAAATGACCCAAACATTTCGTTGCTATCTGGAATGGAGTACAGTTTAACGTTAGTAATATACAACGTAGACCTAGAAAAGAGTTTGTACAGAATCGAGAGCAGAATCGAATTATCATGGTTTCAACAAAGGTAATTTTTTTTCAAAAGATTTAATAATTTGTTTGTAAAATTAAAAATTTACTGAACCCGATGTCAACTCACCGCATGGGCACACTCACCCTACTTACTACCAAAACAAGATTATTAAAATGTATCCATGAGTACGTTAGCACTTTCATTCATTGCTGAAATGATAACAAATCATTTTTGCCTCAAAACTTAAAATGCTACTTTAAATTTTAACTATCAAAATAATGAAATTATTGTATCAATCTAATTATATTTTGTTATAAATCAGTTGGGGTGTATGCGGTTTTGCGCTTATTCATTAACACGTTGTATATTCTTTAGTATAGTTTGTTTCCAGTATACCGACTGGAAACAAACTATGCTAAAGTAATAATAAATATGGAAAAAATACTAACTTGTAACAGTAATACTACCATCTACTTGTAAGTAATTAAAGCGAAATCGTTAAACGGAAATTAGTTTCGTTTGTTATAATTGACTGTTTGAAGTTTGAAACTAAAGTAATTAATGTTTTGTTCGGTAGTTTAATAGCATGTAAACTATCCAATGCCATTTCCACTTAAGAAGCGATTTCTTCTAGAGAACCTTAGGGTAGAGGAAACGGTGAACGAAGAAAGGTATGCGGTGTCAATCCCACTCGACCAAAATAAGATATGGGACATCTGATATTTTTTGTGTGATTTCGATATTGGTCTCATATAAAAAGATAATTCAGTTGGATTAGGGTTGTATGTGTTAACTATTGTGTAAACTACTATATCAGATTTAAAAAATATTTCTTTAAAAATGTTATATATTTTCCTTACAAAATAACAAAGCATTATTATTCCCGCATTGACAGCATTATCTTAAATCCAATCCTTTTTCTCGCCCGCTGACATCTGTCAACATTGACAGCTGCGACCCGCTTTATCTCCGAGCTCAGTGTGTCACCACCCTTACTCTGCAAATGGAATTGTACTAGGACAATGACGTGAAAAGGACTGGCGCTTTTCAATTGTTTTTTCTGAAAACGTTTTTTTTTGCAAATCTAATTCGTGGAAATTGGGTGGAAACCGAGTTTATTTCGAAAAATGAACTTTTCTGAGAAAACCGTCGCGCGTTGGTTATTCTGTATGTTGAATGTTAAGGGCTATGTCGAAAAATAATTGTAGCGAAATGGGTGTGTGATAGCTTATATGACAGCCTGATGCGAGAGAAAGAGATGGGGTGGCGCGCGCGCCTGAAACAACGCAAGCCTAAAACAAACTTTATTTAATTGTGACTGTACTATATATGTAAGTTCAATTCTGCTCTTATCAAAATTTGTTAACCCGTTTCGTGTCGACCTGCCGCGCAAAAAAGTGCCCCAAATGCCTGGGAATATTACGTCATTTGTTTTATTTTCGACTACCTTTAGAAAATAATTATTTGTGGAGGTTATGTTTGACCCTATGGTATAAAAAAAATATCAATGGAAAGCTCACAATATTTGCCACAGTGATATTATGTTATATGAGAGCTAAATTACGTACCTGATATTCAAATAGAATTATCAATTTTTTTTATTCAAATCAAATTTTGATTTCGAGTTTTTTCCGACATGACCTCGAACGAAATTTACAATCACATTAACTTTTTTCACTGTTTGCACTTCACAGATCACACTAACTACACGATAATATAATAAGCTCTTATTTTATCACTTTATAGTAACAATACTTTGTTTCTAAACACTAGAATTACGCCACAATAACTAAATAACAAAACAAAAACCGGCCGCCATTGCCGCACGTCGGCACTGCCCGCGAACCACATTTTTATTTTTTATTGCGTTTCATTTTTCCCAAACCACACTCCAAAAAATTAAGTGACATCCCAACAGTACACTTAGTCTATAAAAAATATAAAACGTGAAGTAGAACGAAACGCGCCTGCACAACCGCCCAACCAATGGCGGCACTATGCTTAAGGGTCCGACGTAGGACCCACAGACTCTCTACGTATGAAGATGTTTGGGTCCGACGTCGGACCCACAGACATGGGACGGGTATATCAATCTCTTTTTTTTTTAATTAAGTCTCGTGTTTCTATTAGTCACCGTTTAGCAGTTCCAAGCGTTTATAAATAAAAACGGAGGCTACTTTGGCTTGTTTTTCTATCGAGAAAATGTGTCTTAATCGTGTTTTGGCTCTTGTCAAAATTACAATTATATGTTCAATTTACACATATCCGCTAATCATACTCCTACTGTCAGTACTTCATGATATATGACGCTTTGAAGAATCCTATTTTTTCACATAGCCTCTTAAACGATGAATAAACTTCGGTTTGAGTTATTAATTTGTTGCTAGCGGTTCTCCAGCCCGGTTCGCCAGTTTATTATTATTTTCTTGCGAGAGTGAAGTGCCTGCTTATGAACCAATTTGAAAACTGATAAACATTTTTAGTCCACGACCATACCTTTACCTAAGTCTAAAAAAAAATATATATAAAAACGGTACTGGTATGTGCTACCAGATACTCTTTCTTATAAGTCTTTCTAGTTTAAGATCCCATGTTGCGACCAGGTCTCTCCATCTATTCCGGGGTAGACCCTGACGGCGACTTCCATTCTCCGGGATCCAAGGTGTTAAGACTTTGGCCCATCTTTCCAGGTGCAATCGACAGACATGGTCGGCCCAATCCCATTTCAACTTGGCGGTTTTCTCACCAACATCGGCTAATTACATTTTCTGGCGTATTGTGGTATTGTCATATATGTGACGTTCTGTCCGTTTGATTCCCAATAATGCTGCGCTCCATCGCCATCTAGCAAACCTTGAGTTTGGACTTCGGGGATTCTGTTAAAGACCGTGTTTGAGGACCTTAGGTTAGGATACGCAGGATACACATGTCGACGAGTCTGCGATTGAGTGATAAAGGTATCTTCTTCAGTATTTAAAATAATATTTTTCTATTTGTTGCAGGTCCTTTATCCCTGGCAGCGATGTCGGTGGAGGGGCAGCGGTGCTTGTGCATCGTCATGTTTCTGGTGCACACCGCCAGGGGCGCTGGTGAAGGTACCATCTATATTTTTATTTTATAACGAGCGTTAACCCGCGACTTTGTCCGCACAAATTATATACCAGATTTTAAGTCAGTTAATAAGCTATCAAACAAAAAAAGTTTCATCAAAATCGGTTCAGTAGTTTTTGCGTGATGCTCGTTCAAACAAACAAACACACAAACAAACACCCAAACAAACACACAAACAAACACACAAACAAACAGACCGACAAAAAATCCAAAAATTGGTGAAATGGAATCAGGGACACCTAAAAACCATGTCGTAACTTTTTTTTTGTTAATATCTTAAATGTACAGACAAATTTCCTGTTACAGTTTTATTTTATAATAGTATAGATAGATAATAGAATAGATTTTGTTCTCGACATCGTCCGCATTAGCTTCCGTCATCGTAGAGAGATACATTTTAATAAGTCTTTTAAGTTTTTAATACTTTAGGCTTATATTATCCCAAAACAAGTTAGTTGCATAAACTGTTTTATTTTTACCATATTTTTACGTCATAGTCAAATATACAGATTGTCACTGTACCGTAAAGATAAAGGCCTAGCGACTCACCCAATCTCCGCACGTAAATCGGGAAGCAGCATTGCGATCTTCACATGCACATCATCCACTTGTTTGTTAGGTCTCTTCCTATCCCCCGGGGGTTGTAATTGTCTAATATTTCGGGGCTTTCACTTAGTCTTTTAACCTTTTTTTATTTTTTTCGCGGAGCACGTATCGATTCGTTTCGATCGGTGAAAACGGAAGTGGTAGTTTCTTTTTAACGCCGGTGGGTGGCGCTAGTGTCGCAGCTCCGAGGAAGGGGGCTAGCTTCAAGCTTAGATCATAAGCAAATTACTAGGCCAAATACGATACTTATTAAAAACAATGCAAATTAATACCTCAAAATAGTGTTGTCTCATGGTCTCAAAATATCTATTTCCAATTTAGAAAATGGTTTTAGCTCAACCAATGCAACTCTGTTTCAGTACGAAACAGTCACAAAATAAGTAATAAACAAAAAACTGCTGTTTCATACAAAACTGTAGCTGATTTCTTTTTTTTTGTTTAACGATGTTGTGTCGTTTGATAGTCTAAAGTCTTAACCACTCCTTTTAATATATAGGGTGTTTTGTTACGCCTTGTATATATATTAGAATTTTATTAAACTGAGATAGAGCAATTTAACCCGAAATTAGTGCCTGTCTCCCTTTTGTATCCAATTAAAATAATTTATTTAAAGATGTCGTACGTCGTTAAAGGATAACTTGAGAAACTCCTTAGTTCAATTATTAACACTCACCTCTGAAAATGTTCCGTCAACTTAAAACTTAATTTGACAGATGAAAATGAGAAATGAAATTTAAGTTAAGAATAAATTGTTCGTTAATTATTACTTGTCACGAGTTCCTTAACTTCCTTTATTAAGAGGAAACGGAAGTGATTGTTTCAGGATGTCATTATCGTTCATTCTTGTCAAAAATTCGTGAGCATACTTTTGAAAATTAATGATTTGTTAAAATAAGGTGATTAAGGGCCTATGTCGAAAAATAATTGAAGCGAAATGGGAGTGTGATAGCCGCCCCATCTCTTTCTCTCGCATCAGGCAGTAATATATACTGCCTGATGCGAGAGAAAGAGATGGGGCGAAACGACGCAGGCGTAAAACAAACTTTATTTAATTGTGGTTGCACTATTTATGTAAGTTCAATTCTGCTCTAATTAAACTTTATAAAATATCAATCTCTTTTTTTTAAATCAAGTCTCGTGTTTCTATTATTCACCGTTTAGCAGTTCCAAGCGTTTATTGATAAAGACGAATGCTACTTTGGCTTGTTTTTCTATCGAAAAAATGTGTCTTAATCGTTGTTTGATCGGTGTTTTAATTATGTGATCAATTTACACATATCCGCTAATCATACTCCTACTGTTAGTACTTCATGGTATATGACGCTTTGAAGAATCCTTTTTTTCACATATCCTCTTAATAATTACTTACGATCTAATTATATATATATGCCCACGACTATATTCCCCGAGGGGGTAGTCAGAGACGTTCTGAAACCTCAGAACATCCACGTTTCACTAGTAACGAAACTCTATCCAGTGTGACGGGGAGTGAGCCCGTCGCCACTTGTAATGGACAGTGGGTACAATACATGCCTCGAAATTGAAGCATGCAGGTTTCCTCACGATGTTTTCCTTCACCGAAAAGCCAGTGGTGTTACAAATCGTACATAAATTCCGAAAAACTCATTGGTACGAGTCGGCCTGATCTAATTATACAGTATACAAAATGCATCCTCTGCTGAGATGATGACCATGTACTTAATTTATCAATGTTTCGAAGAGATCAGTCACATTTCTCCAAAGTCAAGGTCAACATAATTTATAGGCTTCTACTTTTTAGGCTTCTATACCCAAAGGCTGAACACAGGACCCTATTAATAAGCTTACGCTGTCCATCCGTCCGTCCGTCTGTTCTACCTATTTAGGGCTGTAACTTTTGAACCATTAGAGCTAGTCGCTAAAAAAAATTAAAATGTAAAAAAAAAATAATTAAGGGGAGTCCTTATACAAGGAACTAGTTTTAATCAACGTTTTTCTTCTCGCTCTATGGTAAAAACTGTAATACATACAAGCGTCAAACTTAGTGTGATTATAGAGCATACTCTACAGTATAACAACAAATAATAAAAACCGGCCAAGTGTGAGTCGGTCTCGAGATAAAGGCCACGGAGTAAAAAAAATGTTTTAGTTAAAAATTAGTTAATATGTTGTGGTGGTGTGGTACTGAACTCACGGCTTCGGTGCACGAGTAGCCCGACTCGCACTTGACCGATTTTATTTTAGAACTACCATCGCGTCGGAACTGTTATCGCTGTACAGAAGATGCGGCCAGAAACTTTACAACATAACACGACTTAATAACTAAACATTCAAACAATTCTTAAGCTATGGTTATGTATACAATAACACAATACAGGGTGTATCATAAAATAGGACAGTTACTTAAAGGGATGCTTAAGACCATCAAACTGAACAACTTTCTCTATTTATCTCTATATCTCTAATTTAAAAAAAATCGGCTGTCCCATACATTTCAGTCGAGTTATGTTTGCAGTTTTGTATGGGACAGCGGATTTTTTTCGCTATTCCGTGTAGGTCCTATAGTAAAAGTTGTTCAGTTTGATGGTCTAAAGTACTCTGAAGTCTGACTGTCCCAGTTTGTATTACACCCTGTATAGTCTATTTAATAAAATAATTGATTCTACCTATACTACAAGTTAGTGACACTCAGACCCAAGCATTTTGATCATTTAAATATTTATCCAGTTTATAATATGCTCAGTATCTCCAACTATCAAAAACTAAAACTTGTAGTTATTGCGAGTCTCAAAACAACCCCAAAGATTGTAAAGTAGTCACTTATGTCCATATTCTTATAAGCGACTTTAAGTCCCATTTTATATTACACCCTGTATAGTCTATTTAATAAAATAATTGATTCTATCAGTACTACAAGTTAGTGACACTCAGACCATCATCCAGTTTATGATATATACAGTATCTCCAACTATCAAATCTAAAACTTGAATAGTTATTGCTAGTTTCAAAATAACCCAGGTTGTAAAATAATCACTCATGTCCATATTCTTACTATATGTGACATGTTTGGACAAAGTACAATAATTTTAATTTATTTCAAAATTCTAAAATAATACAATCTTTTGCTCAGCTATCGATACTGTTTCACCCGTAAAATGGCCGTTCGGGGAAATGTCCGTTCTAGGAAATGGTCGTACAAGGAATTCGGGCGATGGACGTTCAGGGAAAAGGACGTAACCGACCTGATCCGTCAAAATGTTTAAAGGTACTTTTTTGAACACCCTAATTATGTTAATGTATGCAAACTGCAATTGAAAATTATTAACACTGGAATAATTTTCAATTAAGTACACTTAATAATTTTGCTTTTAGTGAAACAATGCACGAGCTTTTAAACTTTTCAATTAAAATTCAAAATGCACTTTAAACCTGAAACTAAACATAAAATTCCATAACTATAAAATAAACAACGAGAATTCGTTAAACCAACGGAAATCCGAAAAAAGTCAACGGAAAAGTTTACTATGTTTAAAACCGCAATTTTATTTCGAAATACTACATTTTAGTTGCACGTGCGAAACGCGCATTTTGTACTTTTTGTTTCAAACCAACTAACTTTTGTGTTTTGTTTACTTTTATGGAGCGAGTTTCCAACTTTTTTGTGGTAGTTAGTATCTCGCTTCATGGAATTAAATAGACTGCGTATCTCGCCTTATCACATATAGTGACCATAGACGAAAAATGTTTAAAATTAATTAAGATGGATGAAGAATTATGAGGATTGATGGATGCCTAGTAGCCCAGTCATTTTACGGTTTGAGCCGAATACTTAATAATTTTTTTTTCAGTGTAGTATTTAAGAGCCAATTTGAGCTTAGAAATGTACCAAAATTAAAAAAAACCCGTCAGCAACAATTTAAAATTTAGCTATTATCTCGTTGACGAAGCTTGTTGCAGATATTCAGGATGTATTTATTGACGAAACCTGTTGTTGATGTGAGTGATGTATTATATATACCTTTGGCGAAGCCTGTCGTGGATACGCACTTTGTATTGGACTAAATATTTTATTTATTAAACGACCAACGTAATGTTTGTATTACATTATAATTATGTAGCATGGACATTTTAGCCTACTGCTCTCTAAAATATTTTTTTAATACAGTTGCTCAAAAAGTGGCGTATTGCAGGGACGTATAGCGTTCGGGTTACATACTCGTGCTTTTTTTTACCTTTCCCGAACTCGTGCGTTCTCTTTCTCAACTGTCAAAATAATGTCCATTAAAAAGAAAAACCAACCATGAAGTTTTTACTAAAAAAATTCATAGAAGTTTTTATGATTCATGCAAATACGTATATTTCTAAAAAGAAGCTACTAATTTGTTTCAATATCAGATTTAGCGATAAGACCGCCTTATTTGTACCATATTCAGTTTATGTTTCCTATTGTGCATTGTATTTTCTTTTGGTGTAAATAAAGTATATTTCATTCATTCATTCGTTCATTTAATGATTTGATTGAATGAGTTTGGTTAGGTTTCATTTCATTTCATCTCATTAAATTTCATTTTCATTTCATATCAATAAAAAACTTCTACTGAAGACTTGGCTTTATGGGCATAGTTCCCTTTGCCTACCAGAATGGTGAAGGAAAAAAAACTCTGCTTATATTCTACGGTTGGCTCCATTTTTCAGAAATTTTCTTTGCGAGTTTAGTTGTTTGTTGCACAAAATGAGTAATTTCGACCCTAGTTTTTTTGAATTAACACCACCGGAACTCAGTATAATTGCACAAAATGCTTCGGAGAACATTTTACCGGAAAAGTCAAAAAGTCGCTACATATCTACATACGACGAATTTATTGCGTGGAGAGAAGAGAAAAAAGCAAATAGTTTTTCAGAAAATGTTATGTTGGCATACTTCTCCGAACTCTCAGCAAAATTAAAACCTTCTACGTTATGGTCGAGGTTTTCGATGATAAAAAGTATGCTGAAAATAAGGAACAACGTGGATATAAGTGAATACCTAAAATTAAATGCTTTCTTAAAACGACAATCAGACGGTTTTACAAAAAACAACAAACTAGAAACTGGGGAAAAAATCCATTACACACTCCATTAATTTAAGGTCCAGTCCGTCTCCTTCACATGTTGCAGAGAACGTTCGTCCATCTACCTTCGTTGATAATGATAATTCATCAGATCCAACTCCATCAACTAGCAAACGCTATTGTATGACAAATATACATGAACAATCATACGAAATTAATAATAGTTTGTCTCAAACAGTAAATATGCAACCTAAAACTTCCCCAGTTAGTATAAAAAACTGTACCAATTTCAATGTATATGTGAATTATAACTTTTATATGAAATAAATGTTAAGTTAGTTGAGTTTATTGTGTTTTTATTATTTTATTAAATTGCTTCATTTTTTCGCAACGGTATTAAAAATAGTCGTTCAGTACACGTGCGGAACCGTCATTGCAACTTGTTCCGACTGTCAACCCTCGCCTTCGGCTGCGCCTCGGCTCGGGTAGACATTTGTCGGAACTCTTTGCAATGACAGCCTTTCCACACTTGTAATGAAATATACTATTTTTTACGTAGCCTGTTCAATGTCCCACTGCTAGGCAAAGGCCTTCTCTTTTACTCTCCAATCCTCTCTATTGTGTGCAACTTCTGGCTAACTCTCCAAGAAGGCATCCATTTTGTCTCTCCACCTTTTTCTGGGTCAGGTACTTTTGGTATAAAATAAATTCTAATTGATTGATTGATTGATCAGAAACTAACACAATGACACTAGAAGCCCAATACAGGTAGTGTATTCGGCATCCGTCATGTCAGGTTAACTGCCTCCGTAGTCTAATGGTTAAGAGCATTGGCTCTCGAAATGGAGGTCGTGGGTTCGGTTCCCACGGGGGACACCTATTGAAATGTCACTTTGCGCGTTTTTCCCCAGTTGGTTAGGACATTGCAGGCTAAATCACCTGATTGTCTGAAAAGAAAAATGATTCCATGCTTCGGATGGCACGTTAAGCCGTTGGTCCCGGCTACTATCTCTGGTGGTAGTAGTCGTTACATAAAAACCACGTCAGAGACCGTAAGGTGGTCTGAAAAAGCTCTGATACCAGGGCTCTGCCCACACGATAAGAAGAAGATGTCCGTTAAAAGGTCTGGTGTGGTTGCTAAATGAATATCCAAGAATATGCAGGTTTATTGTAATATTGCACAGTACAAAAAAGTAAAAAGGTCGGACCTTTGACCGGCTATAACTCCTAAACCGACTCGAGTTTATGCAAGCAGACCTGGTCCATTCCCATCACAGAGATGCTCTACACCCTATGAATACTGAATCAGCCTTGCTGCTGATGGTAACAAAAAACACGTCTATCTCTTATACTGTTTTGTGTAGAAACATTCTTCCCTCCAACTTTCCTACAGACCGTAGTATAACTTTTTTTGCAGCCGTTAGAACCTCGCATCGCGAGCTTTAATAGACTGTACTGAATTATTTGTTTTCGCAAACGGTTGAGATTTATCGTGTACCTTTTACTTTATGTAATAAAAGTTGGTTTATGATGTCCGATTCTTTAGATTGTAAACATTGAATAGAAATGTAGTAAAAGAACAGTTTATGACTAGGTACAATCTGGATCATAATCTGATCTTTTGGGCCTTGGCAGGCTTGCAAAGTCTGTACCACGTAGACTATCGCTGGTCCTTTGTGAACGCCCGTTTTAAAGTTCCTTACCAATCCCCACTGCGGCCAGAAATCGCAGTAGATTTTTGATCGCGACAGTTTGTATCTCATCTGGTGGTGATTCTAATTCTAACATACCAAATCAAGGTCTATGTTTTATTTATTAAATAGAAAAGTCATGCCTTACAGAACAAGGACGACAAGACCGAAATGTCATAGTTCGTTGACTTTTTAAAAGTTATCTCAAGTCTGAATCCAGAACATATTATGTCTGTGTGCTCATTTATCTAACTACTAATCAGCTGTCCATACACTCGGGTCGAGTAGCCATAATGCAGAATTTTTTTAAGGCTATGATCGGACCTTCAAATTGAACAAATTTATCTATGGGAATAAGAGTAACATTGAAACCCCAAAAAATAGAAATTCCGTAGAAAACAGCAATCTACCTTGAACCAACTGCTGGTTTTTTCGCTATTTCGTCCCATAGAAAAAGGTGTTCAGTTTGTTGGTCTGATCATCTCCTTCAAAAACCGACAGCATATGAAGAGACCCTCTAGTGGGAAAGATAGTATGATATGATAGAAGGACCAATTAAAAAGAAATTTATTGATATTTTAACACTCTAAAAGCCTTTTAAAAATCCTTTCATGGTTAATTACTGTTAACTGCGTAACGGGAAGCTCTCTCCAGTTATTATCACATATTGCCCACACATTTCACATTTTCCAATATTCTCTGCATGCTCCTCGCATTGATTGGTTGATTGGACGTTTGATATGACACGACAGATTCTTAAAACTGTCATAAATAGTCTACTATCGATATCTCTATCTATTTTCATCATTATCATCTTAGTAGATGAACGTCACCTGCTGGACATAGGCCAAGGATCGTCACAACGACCGGTCCTGCGCTGCCCTCATCCAACGCGTTCCCTACACCAGGTCGTCGGTCCCCTTGTGGAGGGCCTCCCCACGCTGCGCTTTCCGGTACGCAGTCACCACTCGAGAACTCTTCGGCTCCACCGGCTATCGGTTTACGAAGTAACTAGTAATCTGCGCATTGGTTCTGCGAGAATTATGCCCCGCCCTGCCCATTGCCACTTTATTTTATGATGGCTAGTCTGGTTCTTGTGCGAATCCCTTTATTTCTGATTCAATCTTGGAGGGAGACTTCGAGCATAGCCTCCATTGCTCTTTGGGTGACTTTCAGCATTTTTATGTGGTTTTTATTATAATATGACTGTGATAGATTGTAATAATGTTTAATGTACACTTACCATTTTTAGAGTTCCGTACCCAAAAAGTGAAAACGGGACCCTATTCATAAGCCTACGTTGTCCGTCTGTCCGTGTGTCCGTCCATCCATCCATAACAAAAAGTAAAAAAATTAAGGGTCCTCACACAAGAGACTAGTTTTATCAACGTTTTTTTTTCTTGCTCTATCGCAAAAACTGTAATTCATACAAGCGTCAAACTTGGTGCAATTATAGAGCAAACTCTACAGTATAACAATAAATAATGAAAACCGGCCAAGTGTGAGTCGGTCTCGCGCTAAAGGTCCCGGAGAAAACAAAACTTTTTTGTAAGTTAATACGTTGTGTGGTATGAACCATCCCAGTAGCCTGACTCGCACTTGACCGGTTTTTTAATTAAGTTAAAATACTCTGAATCAACAAAGTTACAGTTGCACAAACAAATTACTTACAAAGTAAAAAATCACGAAGCCCATTACAAGGTACGAATGTGACGGGAAGCGCTTCTGCTTTTAGTCCAAATAAAAACAAATGTCCAGCCCATCCAATTTCGTTCGCACTCGTTTTATATGTTGTGTGGTATAAGTGATAAGTTAAGATACGTTATTAAAACATAGTTGTGGCTTGCGTTATAATTGAAACACACTTTCTAGCTAACGGTAAAACTGCCGCCGACTGCTACCATTTTGAGCTTACTCTGCTCTGCTAAGAAAAAATTAAGATTTCGTGCCTCACACGACTATCGACCACATTGGAAATGAATCTACGGTATTCAAAAAAATATTGTCTCATTAAGGTTAGGCTACAGGGCAAACCCTTAACCCGATCGTCTTTGTTTTAGACTCAAATTGTTGCTGACTAAATTGTCCAGAGGAATTTTGCTCAAATTTTTGATATCATTCCTCGTTTCCAAAATATCGAGCGCCAAAATAAAAATAAAAATTGTCACTATTTCGGCCATAACTTTTTCGTTTGAAATTTTCTCGAATAACTCTTTTGGCACCTTACAGCTCTCGTAAATACGCGTCTTTTAAGCCTGAATATCATATCTTCACAACTCTCCTAGATATAAGGGGATCGCACTTTTTCGTGAAATCAGTCTATACGGGAGCGAACGAAAATACATTTCCAATGTCAAATGGGATAGGAAATCCTGTATTATGAATATAATATAATATAATATATTCATAATATAATATAACATAATAAATATCTGTTTATGCTTTTTTTTAGTAGTAGTGCTAAAGTCGTTAGCAAAAACTGTAACAGCGCAATTTTAAAATACGCTTTTCATTGTTTTTCTGCCATGTGTCTTATTATTTTAAGGTTTCTTTTACAATATTTATTTATTTATTTAGGCTCACCTACAGATTACATATTATAACACTCACATGTACATCTTAAGTTAGGTATAGTTCTAATACATAGTTTATTTAGTACAATAGTTTATTTTATCCCAAAGATCTCTCTCTTTATTCTCCATGCATCCCTGTCTTGAGCCAGCTCTATCCACCCTTAGTCGAAGGCATCCAGGTTGTCTCTTCATCTCTTTCAGGATAGACCTGTTATTATTTAAGTTGATATTTTTTTAATAAATCGCTTACATCATATAACTTGAAACCAAAACCAGGAAACAACGTTGTGGTAACATGGTGTCAAATTAATTCTTTGAATCCAATCCTGTTTTGTGTAAGAGCAAATTATTTTAGTTCTGGAAACAGCTTTTGTCTCTTGAATGTTGACTTTTCAATTCAGTAATTATATTGTTGATATGCTGGGACCTAGAAGCTAGGACAAATGGTGGCAATAGCTAGTCAACATCAACAGTCACCTCACACGAACGATATGATATAAAAAATCAAATATCTTATCTTAATATTCATTTCGTTACGACATCACTCGAGAACGGCTGGACCGATTGCAATGAAACTTTGATGAGTTGTTGTGCATATGCCAAGGAAGGGTTATAAATAAAAAAACAGCCAAGTGTGTGTCGGGTAAAACGGATTCTAAGACGGTACGAAGTTCGCCGGGTCAGCTATATAGTCATATTTTCAATCGTGTGTTATTACTATAGGTGACGTTGTTTTACTCGTATGCATACAATACTTGTTTATTCCCGTTATTCTTAAGCTACATTTCTGGCTTTGAGTATACTTTATAAAATGTATTTATTTATTTATTTTTATTTGCTTACAGGAAGATTTACAGACAAATAGTATCAATAGTTAAAGATATAAGTTTACATAATTATGCTATTAACAAATCTTCGTCGCCACGTAATACATGCACTTTAAGGGATAATGGTTATGATATTTACAAAAACGGTTACAATTTGGCGTTAAGGTGTCTTCGACTCTAAATTACTTATTTTTTGTCTGTCTGTTTGATACTGGATCGATTTTTTTAATAAATCATTTTGTAGTTTAAATCATATTATTGGACTTAGAAACTGGTATATAATTGTATGTCGCTACTATGCATGACTATTATCCATATTACCATGGTGAGTTTCCACTGAAGCGTAGCCAAGAATCAACCAATAAAATATCTTGATTCTAATAAGCGAGTGGAAACGCACTCCTATGCGGATGGAGTTGCGGACAAGCTTCTGCTGCTTCGTGTCATACACTTCGGCTGCGATCAAATATAGGGTAGATGGGCATCGTTGAGCGTCACATGATTGGCGCGGTCAATTAGCAACTGAGAGCGAAACAAGGCGCCCTGCTTGATTACGCCTTGTTTTGAAGGCTCCATTTTCGAGCGGCGTTTGTTTATCTCCCTATATTTGATCGAAGCACTTCGGCTCCTTTCAACGAAATTACTCCCTCAGATTGCAGGAAAGTGAGAGAAAAGATGTTACAAATCAAAAATCGCTTCTATCTTATAACTTGTAACAAAAACCTGGCAACACCGTTGTTGTCGGAACACGGTGAATGTCAAATTAATTCTTTGAATCCAATCCTGTTTTCCGTGTACATTATTTTGTTCTGAAAACGGCTTCTAGCTTTTGAATTTCAGCTTTTACATTTAGTTAGTGGATGCTGTCGAAACTTTTAGTATCAAATTTAGCAATTAGGTTCAATAATAATTTTACGTTCATTGAATTTTGCATATGAATGTGTTATTAAAATTAGTTTCGAAATAACGCTTTTATTACGCTAAAATAGACATTAATTTTAGATTAAATAATAACCATGTAAGGGAGATTTTCAATATTTATATTAATTCCTTCATTGGATATATTGGATTATAATAGGTTTATTTTGTATACTTACTTTTTGTTTTTACTAATAACTGCTCATTTTTGATAATTTTTTCTGGAAACACCGCCTACATTTCTTCTTTTCACCGTTTCCTCTACCCTAAGGTTGTCTGGAAGAAATCGCTTCTTAGCGATAAGACCGCCTTATTTTGTACCTCTTGTATTTTACTGTTTATGTTTTGGTGTAAAATAAAGTATATTTGATTGATTGATTGATTGATATATCGATATTGTGCTCATATTGTGGACAAAGCTACATTATAACCTAATAATATATTATATATTGGTTGACTTAATTGATATGTTATTCCATCCTAAACTCTATAATATTACAAGTTAAGAAGACAGTACTTACCAAGCGCCCGAGCGTGCTGTATACAAACGAAGTTAGATCCTATTTTCTACTAACTAAAGTCAATGAAATTTATACAGGTGTTACGAAAATACAAATAAACATTTAGGGGGTTGGTTAAGACCATCAAATTGGACAACTTTCACTATATCGAAATCGCGAAAAAAAATCGGATGTTCCATCATCATCATCATCATATCAGCCGATAGACGTCCACGGCTGGAGATCGGCTTCCCCCAAAATGGGGAGATTTGCCATAATCGCCATGATGCGATGCGTTTGCGATGTTCCATACTAAACTACAGATCTACTCGAGCTAAATGTATGGGACAAAAGATTTGTTTATTTCGCGATTTCGATATTGGTCCCATAGTGAAAGTTGTTCAATTTGATGGTTAAATGTTTATTTTTACACCCTTTATATACGATCTAGATATCTCGAAAGGGATTACTCACGACAGTAATCCCTTTCAGGGTATCTAGATCATGTATATCGTACGTGAACGTTCCGCTCATCATGACTCCACCAGTCTCGACTAGATCTCTGATAAAGTCGTTTGCCTACACCCTCAACTTAATTACTTTATGTAATTTTTCTACTTCATTAAAAATTCAGAGCATATATACCTTGATATAGTTATATAAGTTTAGCTACCCAAACATTCTCATTATTTAAATTTGAAGAAAACAAACATGGCTGATGCGAGAAAAATTCAAAAAAGCTCGTAATTACTTCTGGAACATTCCCCTGGCTTTAATATAAGTACACCCACACGTAATAAAGCTTACGTTAATTACATTAAACGCTGAAAACGGTATTTGAGCTTCAATTAATTAGCTCAAGGTAAACATTGGTCGGGTTTACTGAATAGGAGGCGATTTTAAAGAGATTTTCCATCACCCAGGGCGAGGCTAAAGATACAAATTCTACTAGTCTTTAGGACTAGAAGGGACTGGAGCAAGAAGCACACGACCAAAAGAGGTAGCTTACTGGACTAGTACAGGATGATGATGTCATATAAGTTTTTTGTCATATATATAATAGGCCCTAAAATTTACAATAAACTCCCCAACGATATCAAACAGTGCAAAGAAAATTGTACCTTTGAACGTAAATTAAAAACATGGCTTATAGATCGTGCTTTCTATGACATTGATGAATTTTATAACTTTTTACCTAATGTTATTAGAATGTAACCGGACTGTAATAAAAATAATATAATTATAAGTAGTTAAGGAGTGCATTTGACATGTAAAAATATCTTTATGAAATAAATGATTATGATTGGTAATCGTATTGAAAGATGTAACGTTTTCAGTAAAAAAAAATCTGTCTCAAAAATGTTGCTGTCAGATGTAAAGGATTTTTTCCCTATTCCCTAATTTCAGGGAAAAAAAATTAATGCATTAATTAGATTTTGATGGTAATCAGGAAGCCGGAATATGTATTTAAATCCATGATGGTGAATAGACTATTAAATAATCTGGTGAGTCACGTTGCAGGTTCTGACCCGAGCACTTGTCTCACGTGGTTTATGCGCGTCGCGTTTTTGCTTGCCGCGAGGCTCCGCAATCCTCAATCTCTTCTTGTTCTTGACCAATAACAACCCCGGAGATTGGGATAGATTCTCCCAAAACTACAAAACAAAAGTCCGAAAATTATTTAAAAAAAAAATGCTTTTAATAGTGTAAAAGACGTGTGATACTTTAAATCGATCGACTTTTTATGAAGTTGATTTTCATTTATGTACAACAGACTAACATTTTCGTTGTTATTTCGTATGTATTGGTAATGATAATGAACAGTTTATCTACTGGCAACACCAAAAATATCAAAATTAAAACTTGGCCCAAAGGTCCAGCCATAAACTCTTAAAAAAAAGATATTTATATTTTTTGGGTTGGGTTAACAAGCAAACCAAGACTAAAATACAGATTATTTAATAGAACTAAACGTTATTCTTCCGAGAACTAAACCTTCAAATTGACAGGTTTATTTGTCTTTACTAATGCTTCTTTTCTCGCCAAGTGATGGAAAAATGCCTTTCAACTTTACATAATGAAAAAGCGTTTTACTTAATTATAAATAGAGGATCTTTAAAGGTTTCCAGTAGAGTTTATTTTGTGGAGATTTTTCTGGGAATAATGTGCGAGGAGCAAAAAATTATCTAGTTTTATTAGGATTCACAGTTAAAAAGATTCATTCGCAATTTTATCTATGAAGATGTAAAAGAATTTTATGATATTTTATAAATAGAAATAAGGTTAATAATTATTATGTTGACGGTTTGCAGGGAGTGTGCACTGAAATGACGGCTAAAAGAGATGAATGGAGGAAGACAAAGTTTGCGCTGACGAGAATTGCGCCGACCCCAAATAATGATAAAGATGAATAGGATAAGGGTAGGAAGGTGATGATTATGTTGACGGTTTCTTAAGATAAAAATTAGATTATAAAACAGAATAACTTTCTCTATGGGACAAGCAACAAAATCAAATTAAAGATTGAAAAATTAAGTCTCGGACGGGACTTGAACCCGCACTCTTACAAACCGGGGATTTGCGAAATTAATTTGATTCGAAATAGCACAACATGCCTGTAACATGTTGAAAATCAATAATACTTGACAACATAAAAATATTAAAAAAAAACTTTTATCCCATACATTTGGACGCTAGAGTGGTTCAGTTTGATGGTCTGACACATAAACTCACAACCATAATCCCTTTCGGGGTGGTCAGAACAGAAGCATAACCAACAACTAAATTTTCAAGCGTTCAGTTGCAGCAAGGCTCACTTTTAGCATATTTAAGGCTTCACGATGGAATCAAGAGTCCAGTGATCACAGATCCATACATATCATCCTCTGGGTCGATACATCTTGTCATGCATTCCCTTTGATTTCAGCTGCTTTTAACCTGGCATTTTCAATGTCGTCCCTGAACTGGGCTAGGTACGTGCTTCTAGGTCTGCTCTACCAATTTTTCCTTCCACACACGTCTTATATAGGGTGTACAATTAAATGGGGCACTTAAAGAGATGCTTCAGACAATCAAACTAAACAACTTTCTCTATGGGACCAATATCGAAATCACGAAAAATAAAATCTGCTGTCCAATACATTTCAGTCGAGTTATATTTGCAATTTTGTATGGGACAGCGGTTTTTTTTTTCGCGACTTCTGTGTTGGTCCCATAGTCAAAATTATTCAGTTTGATGTTCTGAATCACCCCGTTTCGTGAGACGACTTTCATTCATCCTTTCGATATATCCAAACCATCGAAGCATTCCCTTCTATACTTTAACCACTACATCTTCATTCAAACCACAACGTTCCCTAATCACAGTATTTCTCAATCTACCCCTTATAGTCACGCTGCATTTATTCTGCTTTCATCCCTCCCTCTGCTCCCTACAACTGCAACATTTTACATGCGGTTGCAAAATGATTCAATTACTGTCGACGATGCCGCAAACGAAACGGTCCCAGCCTCTTTCAAATAAGTTTATGGTTTTAACTGAGTTTGTTTAGTACTCGCTGTTTGTCGCTCCATACAAACGTAGTTAAGGTCTATTTTAAATATTAACCAATTTAATTTAATAAAATATTTTAAGATCTAGAGGTATCTAGATCATGTTAACACGTTCGCGGACAGTGACCGGCTATAGCAGTGATAACAATAAAAGTTCTATTGTATCTCGTTCAGTGTCCGCGAAAGAGTTAAAAAATATTAACACTACTTATAACACGAGTTTTTCAGTCATGCATCTTTTTGTTGGCTCTAAAACTAATTTTATCTCAAAATTACTAAAATTGTATACATAAGCAAACAAGAAATTTCCTCCTATGTAGTGTTACATTATATTTTGTGTGCACATTATATTTTCATTCCGTGTTATGTATGTTGATTATATAATTACACATTTCATTACTAAATCAAGTAATTTTAGTGTTTAGATTACTATAATAACAAAATATTATAATTATGTTAACATAAGGAAACCTGTAATTGGCTATACTACTTACACAAATTGTTAATTTTGTATTACCCACTGTAACGTTGTTGGTTTCGACAATAAATAAAATTAAATCAAAATTAAATAAATATCTGTGTCTACGGTTTGTCAAATTTTGGTTAAAATGTAGAGTTTCAAACTTACAGTGGCTCAAAGATTCCAATACAAATCTTAAATGAATTAGATGTAGAGATTAGTGCCTAGGTCGTATTTAAAAAAAAACTTTAATTGGTTAGTATTATAAATAGACTCAGACCAGGAGTGCGATTTTTGAATCTCATTCGCTGAATTCAGCAGTTCAAAATGTCAAAATAACTATGGAGATATGCATCTTTCTACTGCTGATTTGACATTCAAAAATCATACTCCAAAAGTGCGATTTTTGAAAGTCAAATCAGCAGTAGAAAGGTGCTTATCTACATTATCTACATTAGTACATTTTCAACCGCTGAGTTCAACCTGTGAGATTAAAAATAGCACTCCAGTTTGTGACAATAAATGATTTCTGATTCTGAACGAAACTTCGTCTGTATGCAGCGCACTTGGTCGCGTGAGCAGTTATAACTTACAATATCTTCTTAATGGAAATTTGCACGGAAAACTGCCTCCGTGACCTGGTCTAATGGTAAAAAGCATTAGGCTCTCGATATGGAGGTCGTGGGATCGATTCCCACGGGGGACTCCTACTGATATGTGACTTTGTGCGTTTCTCCCCAGTTGGTAAGGACATTGCAGGCTGAATCACCTGATTATCTGAAAAGAAAAATAAGTCCGTGCTTCGGAAGGCACGTTAAGACGTTGGTCTCGGCTACTATCTCTGGTTGTAGTAGTCGTTACATAAAAACCACGTTAGAGGCCGGTCTAAAAAAACTCTGACACCAGGGCACTGCCCACACGATAAGAAGAAGAAGTATAAGTATAGTGTGCCTAACTTGGCAAAGCTGAATACTAAAGCGAGGCTCGTCCCTAGTTATAATAGTCTGAGTAAGAAATTTATATGTACCTACATAAGAGATCGTGTACAACCTTATCAAACACGCAGATATCCTTTTTGAAGTCAATAGAATGGACCTTTTTCCGTGTCGCTAAACATTCGTATTTGTTCCGTATGACTTCAAAACATCACCTCTGTAGGGAGATAGGAAAATGTCGTATCGCGGTATTTCTAAATACCTACATACATATACTCAAGCTCACTGTCCATAGTGGGGAGAGCAGAGCTTCAGGTTTACACCAAAGAGTAGACCGAAGCTACTTTTAATAAAATTGGTTTGAGCTGGCAAGTATGATGGAGTATGATCCACTACCTCTCAACGTTTTGGGGCGTTTTTCAAATAAATGTCCGTGACTAAATTGAAGTCATTTTTTTTATGTTTTACATATGCTTAATGTTTTCTTTTTCTTATCATGGGGGCAGCAAGCCCTGGTGTCAGTGTTTTTCAGACCGCCTTACGGCCTCTGGCGTGGTTTTTGATTTAACGACGAATGTATGATTTATTCGGATAAATACATAGTTTAGATCTACCAAAAATATTATAATTATTCAAAGGTATATAGAAAATTGTCAATATTTTGTAAGGCATGATTGCTTATTTTATAGGACAAGGTAATTTTGCTGTTTTTTTGTTGTTGTTGAAAAACGCCCATTTACTTCTCGAGAGTTTAATTGTTACTGAAAAAGATTATTTTTAGCCGCGATCTTATCTTTTATACGAATATAACCGATTTTACCCGACAGCCGAATCCTATTCAAAGTGCTCATGGACTAGGTAGAGTTGTCATACGCGAGTGACGGAGCACTTAATTTATAAAATCCAGAACAGCACTAACCATACAGCTTTTTCATCTCTATATTTCTTCAGCAGGCCCGCCACCATCGCCGCTGCCGTCACCATCAACTCTCAAGCCGGACCAGAATGAACTCACCGTGACATTCTCACCACTGGACGACATTTATATCAATGCTCCTGAGAAACATTTCGGGACGGAGAACAACACTATAGTGACGTCACAGACTGGATCGACGGCTCTCCTGCCGTGCATCATCAGAAATATTGGAGATGGAATTGTAAGTATTCTTTTCTTAGTCCAGATCATCCCGCTACTGGGCAAAGGCCTTCCCTTCAACTCTCCAAACACCCCATGTTCTAGGCAACCTATGGCCAATTGTCATTCTTTTTCTTCTTATCGTGTGCAAGCCCGGGTGGCAGAGTTTTTTCAGACCACCATACGGGCTCTGACGACTACTACCACCAGAGATAGTAGCCAGGAGCAACGGCTTACCGTGCCATCTGAAGCACGGAATCATCATTATTTTCAGACAATCAGGTGATTCAGCCTGCAAACCAACTGAGGAAAAGCGCATAAAGTGACATATCACTGGGTGACCCCCGTCATTGAAAGCATCCAGATCGACCCGCCTCTTCCTAGGTCAACATGGACGCCCAAGACCGTTTTCTGGGATCCAGGGCTTTATAATTCTTGCTTACTTCTCCTGGTGCATTCCACATACATGGCCGGCCCAATTCTATTCCAATTTGGCGGTTTTGTAAGTTGTATTTATTATTAACTTAAAATGCTACTTAAATTTAAATTTGGACGATATTTAGATTTGGACGAATTGATACTGGGACGAAATGAGATCTGAGTTGATGTAAATAATCAAGTTAAAAATTTAATTAAGACTGTATGTTATTTCGACGAATACCACCATCTTGAACTAGTTTACTTAGTTCATCACCATCTCAGCCTATAGACGTCCACTGCTGGACATTGGCCTCCCCCAAGGATCGCCACAATGACAGTTACTACGCTGCCCTCATGTAACGGGTTCCCGCCGCATTCAACAGGTCGTCAGTCCACTTTGTGGGGGGCATACCCACGCTGCGTTTTCAGGCACGGTGCCGCCACTCGAGAACTCTTCAGCTCTATCGGCCATCAGTTCTGCGACGAATGTGCCCCGCCCATTGCTACTTCAGTTTAGCAATTCTTTGGGCTAACTCAGTGACTCTAGTTCTTATACGGTTTTCATCATTGCTGATTCAACCTCGCAGTGAAACTCCGAGCATTGCCCTTTGCCCTTTGCACTCCCTTTGCCCTTTGGATGAACTTCAGCCTTTTTTAGTTAATTACTTAATCATAAGTACTTATTAAATTTACATTACATTATTTAAAACGGATCAGGTCGGTAACATCCTTTTCCCTGAACCTACATCACCCGAATTCCCAGTACGACCATTTCCCCGAATAATGGTTTCAGTCTTTTCTATAGTAGTGACTAGCTATCCTTTCACGCACTTAAACACTACATAAGAAACTTTATTCCTTAGTTGACTCGTCAGACAACCACGGTAAGAAATAGGATGGTCTGTTCTAAGTCCCACACTGATGTTTCTAAAATATTACTAGGTATTACTTATGACAATAAAAAGCTCTGACATCTACCAAAATGAGTAGAGTAAAAATAATATTTTTTAAAGTAATATTTTATTTTTATTTTAAAACTCCATAGCTACACGAAAATAAATCCTTATTCCAACTCGCTTAGCATGTCAGGATAAGCTTTAAACGCAGCAAGCATACCATTTTGTCACATTTAATTTGCACACGTCCCAAGAGAAAGTATATTTCAAACATTTGGAATATTACCTTCGCTTCCCGGAAACCTGAACATTTTGGTCACGTTCCTGTACAATATTTTACTTTTTACAATATATGTAGCTCAAATTGTCACCTACGTAGATTTTCTCAATGTGTTTTGTAAGTAAATAGCCCAGTCATTTTACGGTTTGAGCCGGGACTAATATGTAATTGACATTTTTTTTTTTCGGTATAATATTGAAGAGCCAATTTGAGCCTAGAAATGTACCAAAATTAAAAAAAAATCACGTCAGCAACAGTTCCAATTTTAAAATTTTGCTATTATCTCGTTCTAAAAAACCTTGATGGAAAAATTTTTTTTGCACACATTATACATACTACAAACATGATGTAAATATTTTTGTCTGCTTAGAAGGGTTTGATAAATGCATTCGTATTTTCTAATAAATACCTCATTTTTTAAATTTCATTGCCTATTTTATTGCTCAAAAATAATTTATATTTTTTAAATCTAAGTCAAATGAGTGCATTGGTATTAATATTAATAATTTAAAATCCTTCTGGGACACATAATTTTGATTTCTATGTTGCGTAGCGAATTTTTTTTTAATATTCTATAAGATAGTCCTTTTGTCACTTAATTCTTCCGGTTACAGTTTAAAAGTCCAATTAGTAATTTTTCTGTTTTTTTTCCTGGTTAAATTACATACTTTAAATTACATAAAACTGTATTTTACGGAGTTTTGTTAGGCAGGGTAGGTTACTCCCTACCCTGCCTAACAAAACTCCGCAAAATGACTGGGCTATCATATCAATTCTTATAAAATTCCAAATTACTACTGTGAGGGTACGCGGTTTTTCTTAGAGAATATCAGTATTCCGAAATTGTATTTGTCCCATACGTCCATTGAACTTATCAGTGGATATATTCCACTGTGGCCGCAAATCTTTTCTGACTTTCAGAGTCATTTTTTCCCGCAAGTGACAAAATACAGTATTGCTCAGAGAGAAGCTACTGCTTTTTACTGCGGACTATGAGAGGATCACATCAGTGACGGCGAAGCGCCCTGGTAGATCAACTGAACCAATAATGTTGATCCTGGCTTACAGGAGTTACAGCGGTGGGAATGTCCCATTGACAATTACTACCCCTCCTATTATTTGGTTATGAGGGCTTGGTCAGTGACCAAATAGCTACTGCGATCTGGATAGATCTATTGTAGCTGTACGACCCCTCCTAACAAAACTCCGTAAAATGACTGGGCTATGGTCACTACATAAAAACGACCATTTATATGAAGTGTTAGGGGTGTGCTTGTGTATAGCCTGCTTCATAATTAAATCGCCCTCGTTTATGAGTTGAGGCCTTTGCAGTATAATAGCTTAAAATGTAGATCATTCTAACCTATATATCAAAAGGCAAAATAATTTCTCAACTAAACGTATTTAAAACCCTATTACCACGCTAACTAGACTTCAAACGGTTTGGCAGCGTTAACCTAATTTTGACAGAATTTGCCGTATTATTTAGATTCTATTTAAAACTAGCAAAGGCTCTCAAATTAAGTCTGTTTTAATTATATTAATTTCTTACGTTTACTTAGTTTAAGTAAATACCTTGGTAGTTTCAATTCAAATTTAGCAGATGAATTTAGACTTGACATTTAGTATGCTGTTTAGTAAAATTCTTAGTCCATTGAAAAAAATCTTTTTTTTTTCTGTCATAAATTATGGCATCCAACGTCATCTTCCCTCTTCTTTTATATAAATATCCATTAGATCGTTTCAAAGGTTACTCCTTTCTTACACTTTGACCTTGCCGGATACTGCCTTGTGTCCTTGGCCTAGTGTTGCCGAACGATAGTGGTCTATCGATAATCTATCGATAGCAGGCCGATAATATCGGTATCCGATGTTATCTCGGATCGTAACAATACTTAATACTATCTACAGGGTAAAGTTGACATCATTAGCATCGCATCATGGCGATTGACGGCCCGGTAGCCGAGGGTCGCGGGTTCGAATCCCGTAAGGGACAAATATTTGTATGATGAATATGATTATTTGTACCCGAGTCATGGATGTTTGTATCTATATATGTATTCTATGTCGTTGTCTAGTCATCATAATACAAGTCTAGGTACTTTAAATGTGACTAGATAATTTGTGTGACAATGTCCAAGATATTTATTATTATGGCAAATCTCCCCATTTTGGGGGAGGCCTATGTCCAGCAGTGGACGTCATTCGGCTGATATGATGATGATGATGGAACATCTGTTTTTTTTTGGCGTTTTCGATATTGGTCCCATAGTGAAAGTTGTTCAGTTTGATGGTCTTAACCACCCCCTTAAATGTTTATTTGTATTTTTGTAAAATCCTGTATACTCCAACACTTAGGCCCATAGCTGATTGGTAGAGGGAAGTTAAGTATTATAGTCAACTTGTTGTTCGAAATTTTTCAAACTGCCTCTGGAACTAGGTTAAGTACCTATAAAATTTCAGAAACTTGAAAAGTATTGTAATCTTTTCTTGGCTTCCACGCCAGGAGCTGGCTAATCCTGGATTTTTGTCATTAAACTCAATTAAGCTTTGAAAATGGGTTCCGAAAGATTGTAGCCAGCCAGCTTTTATGCTCCCATAATTCCGAACTAAAATCTCACACCACTCTTAAACACAAACTTGGACCATAGCACCCTTTTACACCACCGAAAACTTGGCACCTAAATCTCCGCATATTTCCTTCCAAACAAAAAAACTCTGTGCTAATACGCACTTATCGTAAACCAGTAATAACCTAGTTCACTCATGGGTCGTTGCCAAGTTCAGACAGTTAATAGTCCCTGTTGTTTACGTATAGATAACTGTTGTCTGAGAATGTTACTCTAAAGCAGTCACACTCCGAGTCAGAAGCCTGTTGAGGCTAGGAATTATTACGCAATTGTGTCCCTGGCTCTGGTAATTTTGCCTTCCACCCAACAAATCTTGATAGTCTATATTCCACGCACAATACTTAATAACCGCCTAAGTCCCATTTCTATCTTTGGAAAAATCTTCGTAGATTCTATGTCAGATATAATGTCCTCGCTGACCAAGATCTCTGCCCCCATTTTTTTTGTCGTCTATAGACGCCACTTTCACCCCAGGCCGCTTTTCATCGATCCCCACTACCTAATCAGCCGCGAAGTCCCAGCAACACCCTAAATCCGAGGTCCTTGACGCTTCTAGATGCCCAGGCCGGTTGCTTAAGTTCTTTCATTGGTTCAGATGACCTTCATGGGAGCTTCGTCGTGACTGATGTGATCTCTCACACCCCACAGTAGTGAGCAATAGGTGCTACCTGAACAATCCTATATTTTCCAGTTCGAAAAGAATGTCTTGAAGAAAATAGACAGCGTTGGCGATCAATCCACCAACTAGAGAGTAGTTCTTAGATTATACGTTAATGATGACATCTTGTACAATGGGATGTTTATGTTCATGATTACCTGACCTGAATATCCCAGACGTTCAATTATTCTCCCAGCTTTGTTCTTCCCTGTCGCCTTGTCATTGAGTTGGACTGGCTATTGTGTTGAAAAGATTTGCCAACCAGCGTTGGGGGTTTGCTGATTGCCCAGATAGCGCGTGCCGTATCTGGAGGTATTTTAGGGGGTTTAGTTCGTCACTTGGGAAGGCTCTCTTTGAGCATCCAGATACTCATCATGCATAACCCACAGTGTGCACAAACGTTACACTATTACAACTACGGGTCATATCACAAAAGCGTTGGCGTTAACGGAATGATATCGTCGCTATAACACCGTGATATCGCCACGTTATCGCAGCGACATTGCTACGTTATCACCGCGATATTTCTGAGATCAATTAGTGTCGTGTCACGACACCGTTGTTGCTGTGCAGTTGCAAAAGGTATCGCTTATGTAACAAGTAGTAGGACTCCAAGGGCTATATCGTCCCCATATCGCTGTGATTCCACTACGAAATCACCGCGATTCCTTCACGAGACGTCACCTTGATTCCGCAGCGTTTTCACCCCATCATTGCGGTGCAGTTGTGATATGCTTAAAAATCGCTTGTGTGATAGGTCCTTAAAAGTTATGTTACAAGCTTTGGCAACAATACAATGTTTGCAAGATATTATCTTTAATTGTAATGTATTGGCAACTCGTGTATCTACAACATAAGCGGTCATTTGGATACGATAGCTTATCAATAAAATCGAATGACCTATTGTTTGGCATAGTATAGTGGTGATTAACTACAATTTGTATTCTGAATGGAGATTTGTATAAGGAACTCACAGACAATCGTGTAAGCTTACTTTTACATAGACATCCATCATCCATCCATCCATCACAGCCCTTCATCATTCCATCTTCGGACATAGGCCTCCTTATTTTTTCATGACGTTTTCTATCGCTCATCCCAATGAGTTTTTATAACCATAGAGTCATCATGTCATACAATAACAAAGCCTTAACATGGCACATGTCTCTAATGTTACCTTTGTATGTATCAGTTATGCCCAACTGTCATACATTGCCGCTGACATTCAGTTCCTTTCAAATCTTTCAAATGTATTCTGGGTTTAACAACTGGGCATAATTTAGTGGTTCCGTTAATAGCGCACTGATGCAAAGTCCTCCTTTGTATAGAATGTCATTGCCTCACTCTCTGCATCCAGTTGGGACCGGCGTGTCTCCTAATATCATTGACCCATCTTTCTGGTGGATGGCCTCTACCCTGCGTGGTTTCTCTGAGTCTCCACTCCAGTGTTCTTCTGGTCCAATGCTCAGTATCCATACGTGCAACGTGGCCTGCCTATCTCCACTTCCAGCATTCTATAGTGGCTACCACATCATTGCGCTTACGGTCTAGCAGCGTGATGCTGAGCATTACTCTCTCCATTGCTTGTTGTTTGACTCTTAGATTTTCGGCGGACTTTTCCGCCAGTCTACTGGGAGGATACATTGGTTTTACACTCTCGTCTTGAGGTATTGTGGTATATGTTTGGAGCCCGGTATATGTTTATTTGCCCCATATGCGGACCAGTCTTCAGTTATCCTGCGATCGCATAGACATACATACACATAAAGAAACACAGTTGTGACAGTCATATCCACAGAACAGAGAACCCGGCTTCGCCTTAATGGAAATAACATGTAGATACAGCATCAGCTCATACATTTCGTTCAGCAAAATGTTAAAAGTCAATTTTATGAAGATTTACTTTTAAGACTTATGAAAATACTAGCTGTTGCCCGCGACTCCGTCTGAGTGGATTTAAAAAAAGTATTATATAAGGTCCCTCTTAATATGCTGACACATTTTTAAGGGGATGATCAGACCTTCAAACTGAACAACTTTCTCTATGGTACCAACATCGAAATCGCAAAAACAAAAAAATCTGCTGTTCCATACAAAACTGCAAACCTACTCGAGCCTATGGGACAGCTGATTTTTTTTTTTCGAGATTTCGATGTTGGTGTCATAGAAAAATTCGTTCAGTTTGATGGTCTGATTATCCTCTTAAAAAACTGTCAGCATATTAAGTTGGACACTGCATGTGTTAATCCAGAACATATTCTATCTGTGAGCTAAACTTCATCCAAATATGTTCAGCACAAACATCCAGACATCCGGTTATCTAAACTTTCACATTTGTCATACATATTATTTGGCAGGCTTTGTTTAGATGTTTTTATATTTTTTCTCGTACACCCTGTATATTTTTCATATTCAGTTTTTTGGTCACTATAACCGAAATAAAAATATACCTCTTTTTCTCTGTGAAGCGGTAAAGAGAATGACCATTTATGTCCTAAAATAGGAAACGAAAATAACATTTGTTCCAACGCGTACAAGTCGTTCAAAGGTCACGTTTGACCTACGTTAGAATTGTGGATTGCTTTGTTTCCTTTCACATAAAGGCCTTTGTGGTCCAATTTAGAACCAACACGGCAGAGTTTCCGAATCTAACTGCCAAATGGCCGTAAAGTGGGCAAAAACAGTAATTTGAACCAAACGCTAAGTAGTATAAGCTCAGTTAGTGAAACCGACTAGATGTTTAGGATAATTAACGTAACGCAAAATAAGGATGGGATAGGATGAGTCAGTACAACTGATTCTATGATTTGTATCACAGTCAAATTTTGCTCGAGATTTATGAGGTTTCTCATTTCTTATTTCAGTTACTTATTTTAAAGTTATCGTATTTCAGTTCTTTTAAAATAATTCAGTGCTTCGGATGGCACGTTAAGCCGTTGGTTCCGGCTACTCTGGTACGACGACTCTGGTAGTAGTAGTCGTTACATAAAAACCACGACAGAGGCCTAAACAAGGGTGCTTCAGACACGGAGGTCGTGGATTCGATTCCCAAGGGGGACACCTAGTGAAATGTCACTTTGTGCGTTTTTCTCCAGTTGGTTAGGATATTGCAGGGTGAATCACCCGATTGTCTGAAAAGAGAAATGATTCCGTGCTTCGGATGGCACGTTAAGCCGTTGGTCCTCTGGTGGTAGCAGTTAAATCTTTGGTAGTAGCAGTCGTTACATAAAAACCAAGTCAGAGGCCGTAAGGCGGTCTGAAAAAACACTGACACCAGGGCTCTGCCCACACGATAAGAAGAAGTTATTTTGAAATTTTCTCATTTCAGTTATTTTAAAGATTGAAACCCACGGCGACTAAAAGATTAAGCGTACGGCCGGTTGCCTCGAAGAAAAATTCTATTTATTTCAGGCCACACCTTCATTTCTCAAATAAAGAAATTTTTTAAATTTTTTTTTTATTTTTTACACCTATAATTGTTGCAAAATCTTGTGGCATGGCGAAATACCAATTAGTTTTAGATGTCTTTTAGATTATTGTCTCAACATTCAACAGGATTTCAGGATTCTCTGACTACTCTTTTAGGGAAAAGTCGAAATTAAGTATTTATTATTTTAATAAGAACATTAAGTACGATTACCATGATATATTATTGGTTAATTTAAATCAAATTTGATTTACTACATTGCGAATTCGAGTCCCGTCCGATACAAAAATTTTCATTACGTGCTATAATTATATCCATAATAACTAATTCTGTTGTTTTATGTGAAAACGCGTAATGTGTATAAACGCGTAAACTACAAGGTGAAATTGATATCAGTAGCATCCTTTTAAACTAAGAATCAACCGATCAAACTGAACATCTTTTACTATGGGAGCAAAAAAAATCTGCTGTTGCATACATTTGAGTAGAGTAGGCAGCGGCGGCGGGTGAAGTTTATTACGAAACAGCTGATTTGTTTTTGCTCCGATCGGTTTGCTCTCATAGTAAAAGTTGTTCAGTTTGATGGGTACTTTTAACGGGCATAGGCCCACCACACATTCCCACCGCTGTAACTCCTGTAAGCCAGGATCAACAGCGGCGACCATTCACAACACTGGACAATGAAGTCCAGCGAGCCCGGGGGATGACTCTAATCTGTCTTGGAACCCGCAATGAATTAATCAAAGAAGATAGGAGGAGTAGGAAAACGAAATATCCGACTTCCCTCCATTGCAAACGGGAGACAGCAATAAGAAGGAAAAAACATGGCTATTAGAGAGCCAATTCAAGAGATCATTTATGGCAGTGTTGAAGACACGACCGCAAAAGCACCAAAAATACAAAATAAAACAATAGGAACCTAACATTGTATTGAAACTATGACCTATTTTGCTTCCAGTAATAAGTATTCCTTCCGTGCGTTCAGATGTTTTTGCCATACAGTTTGATGGGTAGACTCTTAGTTTAAAAGGATGGTAATGATATCAATTTCACCCTGTATATTTCATCAAGGCTACCCTTAAATCTTCTCCTATCAAGTCGATGGCTTTTCATCCAAATTTTTCCAGCCAAGTATTTTGCTACACGGGCAGCACTACCGACAGCGTCCATAAGTTCATCGATGCAATTCACTAAGCGCAAACATAAAAATAAAAAAAATAAAAAAAAATGTTTATTTCACTCACTTAGCCTAACATACATTTTATGATGCTCAAAATGTTAGATATTTTTGAAGAATGCTGTGACACTACCTACGGGAACTCTGACTCTCAAACAAAGAAAATCTGATCTATAAGAGTCAGCGCTACTAACTTGAATTCGTCGCTGAAACATCGCCATCGGCGAGCTGACAATTCGGTATTCACTATGTTTATGTCATGTGTCAAATTATTTAAAAACTTTGATAATCTGAAGAATCAAAATTTAATGTTTTTTAAGTGACTGTTTGTTTCTTCAATCAATCATTTTTTTCTTAGCCTATTTCATCCCACTGCTGGGCAAAGGCCTCCCCTGTTATCCTCCATGTCACCCTGTCAGAACTGGCTCAGCCAGTTCCATCCACTCTTCGTCGAATGTATCCAGGTCGTCTCTCCATCTCTTTCGGGGTCGACCCTGACGGCGACGCCCATTCTCCGGGATCCAAGGTGTTAAGACTTTGGCCCATCTTTCCGGGTGCAATCGACAGACATGGCCGGCCCAATGCCATTTCAACTTTCAAATCAATGAATAAAATAAAAAATAAGAATGCAAGAAGAATTTTACATTTATGAGTTCATCGATGTTTTTGCCAACAATGTGACGCTTAGTGAATGAGGGATTTTCCGAATGCCATTAAAAAAGAAAAAGTAGTTCCTAAAGACTCGATAGATGGCGGTGACGAGACAGGGGTGAGCGACCTTGCAGATAATAAAATACAAATAAAATAGTAAGAATTTGTGTTTTCAAGTGAACAGCTAAATATGAACATATATTGCGTCTGACTCAGTGACATGCATTTATGTTCACTTTTTAGCCTAAAATTTTCGTCTTCGGACCCCTCTCTGGTCAACGCCATCTATCGCCGGTTTGTTGAACTACGTTTGATTAGCTGTCAGAAAACTCCTCATTGCACTCCTGTTTGCGTGCGTGTACCCTCAAATGAATTGACTCATTAGAAGCAACTCACTTCATCCCATCATTAACAAACATTTAATGCCCATTAGTTTTAGTGAAGCTATGTAAGTCTTACTTAACTATACTAACGTACCTTCAAATGAGGAGGTCACGGAAATCAATCTATCTTCACACTTACCACCTTGCCATAAGAGTTGTTTCATGAGATTTCTTTCATTGAACTATTTCAGGCGTAAACTGAGGAAAAGCTCGTAATTAATTTGCCAAGCGCGAGTCGTTGTATTTAATGTGACGTGAAAACGTTTCCTTTATTTCTTGTTTCAACGCGTTTATGAGACGGTTTGTGAATTTAATTGCTTGTTTATGTTTGTATGTTTTTTTCTTCCTTTGTGTTGAAATATTTATGTTATTGTGGTTATACAGGGTGTTAGGGTAAACAGTGGGGTGTTTGTATCCATGATACTGATCAACTTACCTTAAGAAATCAATAGGAAATTCGTAAAAAATCTACTTTTCTTTCAAACGTTCAATTAGCTTATTGCATTTAGTATGGAAAGTGCGATTTTTTTCGAGAATTTCCTATTGGTTTCTTAAGGAAAGTTCATAAGTTCCGTATCATGGGTGCAATCACCCCTTAAAGTAATGCGACTGTTTACCCTAACACCGTGTAAGGATAGGGTGTAAAATTTTATGCGTCACGTACTTTAAAGAGTGCTTCAGATCATCAAACTGATCAAATTTCCCTATGGGACAAGCATTGAAATCGCGATAAAAATTCAGTTTCATGAATTTGGGTCGAGTCGTGATTGAAGTTTTCTATGGAACAGCAGATTTTTTTTGCGACTTCGATATAGGTTGGTTTGTTTCGTTGTAAAAGATGTTCAGTTTGATGGTCTGGAGTGTAATTGGGGAGTTGACTGCATCAAATATTTTTTTGGTTTTATTTTCTCAGGAAAAAAATACGTTTGAAATTAATGATAAACTGACATTTTCAGTTTTTCTGTAGCTTGAATATTATTTTTAATAAAAGGGTAAACTATATAAGGTCTAACAAAATTAGGTGAAACTATTTTAAGGGGATGATCAGACCATCAAACTGAACAACTTTCTCTATGGGACCAATATTGAAATCGCGAAAAAAAAATCTGCTGTTCCATACATTTAGGTCGAGTTCATTTGTATGGAACAGCAGATATTTTTTTTCGCGATTTCGATATTGGTCCCATAGAGAAAGTTGTCCAGTTTGATGGTCTGATCATCCCCTTAAAATAGTTTCACCTAATTTTGTTTGACCTTATATAAAGTATTGAAATGACGTCGAAAACAATGACGTCACTATTCATGATTTAGTACAATGGGCTCCTTTGCGCCGGGATCGACCAGGGTCGGGTTATTTGACTGAGCTTGTATTTGATTGTTTTGACGAGGCATGTTGCTGATTTATGTCAGTTTTTGTATCTTTGTCTTTGTTTTTGACGACGCTTGTGCTGACCGATTTACTGTTTTATTTAATTCCAATCAGTTAAAAATATGATCAATAAACGCTTCATTTAGTACAACTTTTCATATAAAGCTCGTGTTTTGACGTTTGATAAAGAGTTGCTGATTTGACCAGGGACCGAAACTGGTATCAATAATCTAGCGGTCCGGGTACACAGAGATATGTTTAAATAAAAAAATTTTTCTTTATAAATATAGTAAGTATTCAATTTTAAGTAAGTACCTCGTTAGTCGTTACTAAATACAAATTAAATCAATTATAACAACAAACTTAAACATAAACGTGAACGTAAAGTTAAACCATTGGGATGGGATGAGCGATGGGAAGAGGCCCGACGGAATAACGCTCGTTCCATGGAAATTGGGGAGGTCGCTGGTCTGGGACGCTACCTGTGTAGATACACTGGCACCGTCTCACGTCCATGCGACCTCATCCAATGCGGGTGCGGCGGCGGCTACCGCTGAAAACCTCAAACGGCGCTTATATGTAAACCTCGGCGAGGCTTACATATTTGCACCGTTTGGGGTCGAGACATTGGGTCCGTGGGGGCCAGAGGCGCGCCGATTATTTAAAGAATTATCGGCGCGCCTAATCGAGGTCTCCGGTGACCAGAGGGCTGGCAGCTACCTCGGTCAGCGCATCAGCCTGGCCATACAAAGAGGTAACGCTGCCAGCCTCCTGGGCACCTTGCCGCCAAGCGTCGGAAATTTCGAGGACATTTTTTATTTGTAAGTAGTATTAGTTTTGTTTTTTTTTTTTGTTTATTCTTTAGGTTAATGGTTATGTAAATAGTGCTTTAATATAAATAAACCATTTGGGTTCAACAAAATGTAAATAATCATCTCCTTTATTATTTTGATGCTGTAGGAACACTGAAAAGAGTGCGCGCGTCGCTCGTCGGGTGCTCCAAAATTTGCGTCACCCGTTACAACAACGAAGTTTTTCAATCAATTTTGTACTTTTGATTAGTAGAAATTAAAGTTCATTTTTCAGTGTTATTAAACTCTGACACCTGTCTAGCTAGCATGCCACCCCCAAGAAAAGGACAAAAATCGAGAAGTGCCTCCATCTTTATTATTTTACGTAGGCCAAAAAGAGCGCGCATGACGTTTTTCTCGTTTTAAACGCTTTGTCGTGGGTGGCATGCTAGCTAGGCAGGGCGCTGCCCACACGATAAGAAGAAGAGTGTAATTAAAAACAACGCGCGCTTTTGGCCGCTCCGTCTATACTGACCCTTACCCGCACTCACTCGCATTCTCTTGAAGGTCATATTTAGGTTACCGGGATTAAAATCGGTTGTTACCTAAAGGTACAGGTGTTACATAAAGGTAACATTGAAATAAAGGTAACCGAAAATTTTCGGTCCCTGGAATTGACTGTTAGGAAACTCGCGGATAAAGTGTGACTAAGGGTAGGCCTGTGCCCTGTAGTGGTACGTATACAGGGTGTAAGGGACAGGGTCTATACAAACTACAAATATTTACGCTCTCAATATATAGTCTACGACATATTTGTAGAAAAAACAAAAAGTCTATTTTTATGTTAACACCTTTATAAAAGAACACCTTTACAAGCAAGTTCACCTCTAAAACAGTTTGTAATTAAGTAAGTAAATATTTAAGTTTACTTATAGTTTACTGAATAAACTACACTTTCCTTTCTCTCGGTTTTAGGAATTAGTTTAATTTTGCCTGTGGGTTTTTAGAAAATTTGGATTTCAAAAAAATGATCACGACAGTAGGTAATATTACTGCATTAAATAAAACATGATTTTTGTCTTATCAGTAAAAATAGACCTAGGTCACAGTATAAGAAAGAGTACTACACCCAGGTCATATATACAGGATGTCCCGTAAACCGACGTCAACCCGGTGGATGCTGATAGGTTAGTTCATGCCTAACCAGAATATACCAAAATTAAAAAAAAAAATTAAAAATCTGTCAATTAATCAATCAATCTGTCAACATTTTACTTTAGGTTAAGGTTCTTAGTTTTCGAGATAAGGTCAGTTTTATGAAATTCGTGAAACTCTTTACCTTAGTCACTATTCTGAGTGCCACGGCTACAAATGTTCTATGCAGTATCTGTGTTAAAACTGTCAATATCTCGAAAACTATGACACTTTTACTAAAGTCAAATTTTGATATTCTGCTTAGTCATTTTTTTTTATTCATTTTAGGAAAACTTACGGACTAATTACAGGATAGTAGGGTATCAACATTTTTATAAAACAACATTGCCAACTAAAAGTTTCCACAGATAAATTTCATTCGTTTTACACACGTTTGTGTGTAAAAAAAAAATACAAATTTGAATCAATAAAGTAATAAAAAGTTACATTACAAAAAGCTCCAAGTTTGCTGGTACTTCAAACCATCCACAAAAGAAAAGGAATTATACAATGTGTTAATGAATTAACGCAAAACTAGAAAGTAGTTTGTTTAGGATCGAGCGCAGAATCGAATTATCATGGTTTCAGCATGGGTAATTTTTCAAAATATTAAATAATTTATGTGTAAAATTTTAAATTTTAAGAACCCGATCTCAACCCACCACACGGGCACACTTACCCTACTTCCTACCAAAACAAGATTCTTAAAATGTATCCATAACCACGTTAGTGCTGAAATGATAACAAATCGCTTTTGTCTCAAAACTTAAAATGCGAATAACTTTAAATTTTAAGAATCAAAATAATTAAATTATAGTCCCAATCTAATTATCTTGTTATAAATCAGTTGGGGTGTATGAGGTTTTGCGCTTAATCATCAACTCGTTGTATTAACTAAAAACTAAAAGTAAAGAGGTGCCGAGTGAGCCGCTAACTCATTAACCTAGGTAGATATTTTTCAGTAAGCACTCGTTTAACTGAGGTCGTGCTTGTGCAAAACAAATCAAAGTCAAGATCAACCGAGACACTATTAAAACTATTAGCGCTACGCAGTAAGAATGCATTTTGTCTGTAGTTAGTTTTAGCAAGGGGAACGTGTAACAAGGGACGCTGCCTAAGGCCTAACTGGTTGGTACGAAGATGTATTTTAGAGACTAGATCGGGGCTGTCAATGGATCCATTAAAAATATTTATCAAGTAGCAAATATCGCTAATATTACGTCGATGTTCAAGGGGAAGAAAGTGGTAGCGCTTGCAGCGATGTTGATAGTCGACTGACCATTGCCGTGCTTTATAATCTAGAAAACGTAGGAATCTTTTCTGAATACCTTCGATACGTGCCTTATAGACCTCATATCGTGGGTTCCTTACCTGAGATGCATATTCCAAGTGACTGCGTACGAAGGCGCAATAAAGTATTTTGAGTGAATTCAAATTTGTAAAACTCACCGTAGACCTGATAATAAACCCTAAAGCCTTAGAAGCTTTGCTTACATCGTCATGACCTAACCTATCAACATCCGTCGGGTTGACGTCGGTTTATATGTATTCGATGAAAATAGCTGTCACAGTTTCGTTTTGCGACTGCCTTTTGGCTAACTTGTTTAATTTACTAGTAATTTTCAATGTTGAATCTACACTCTAGAGAAATATGAAATATTAAAAAAAAAATCCTAATTTTTTTCTCTTTTAAGAAATTACGACCGCCTAGGCGGCGTGAAATTGAAAATATAGAGGGTGAAATTGACATCATTAGCATCTTTTTTTAAACTAAGAGTCTAAAATAAAAAAGTGAAGAGTGAGTGAGTGTGTGTGAGTTTTAAATAAAGTGACTGTAAAGTTCATGAATCCAAAAAAAAAATGAAATTCTTTTCTTAAAATAATCGCGGACAAACATACCTAACATACATACTTGATACCTTTTTATTTATAGTACTTGTGTTTAACACATTCGCGGACAGTGAACGAGACACAATAGAACTCTTATTGTTATCACTGCTATAGCCGGTCACTGTCCGCGAATGTGTTAATATGTGTGTGTGTGTTTGTATATTCGTTAGGTAGTGTTAGGTTTTTATTTCATTGTAAAATTGTTTCGTTTTGTAGAGTCTTAAGGGTTAAGGCACGATGGGGCCAAAAAAACAAAAGAATTAAAAAAAAACAAAAAACTCAAACTGCGAACCTCTTTTTTTAAGTCGGTTAATGATGCCTTCTATTCGCAAAAAAATATAAATTAACCAACCAAAAACTTGACATTCTATACCGAATACAGCTTCTAGTTTTCGCAAAAATTAATGGGTCCAAATTCGCCATTGTTCTCTAAACAAAAGTACCATTACAGAGTACTATAATTAGGTACTACGAAAAATTTTGATTATTCTAAAGTTACTTAACCCATTACACTTTTAACTCGCAGTTAGGTATCTCAGCTAATTAGTCGTGTCGGTACGAGATCCTATTGTAAGATAACCGGCTTAATCTTCTACCTCATTAAGTTTAATGTTCGTTATTAACAACAACGTAGCCGTTATTACAACGTTGTTTGAAAAAGAACTTAACGGCTTTGATAATAAAAATGTGATATATCAATAAATAAATAATATATAATTCTTTATTATAAAATAAATTAATAAATAATTCTTCAGAACAATAATAATAATAAAGCAAATAAAATAAATAAATAATAAATTCTTTATTGTGTTGGGAATTCGGGTATTTCGGACAGTTAGTCCATAAAAGTGTTAGTTAAAGAGAAACTTACCCTATTGTTAGTAAAACAGCTCATTTTTGAAATATGGGACCTTACCTAACATTGGGAAGGTCTAGAGGCTGGTGTGCGGCCGCACCCACCGTTTCATTATGGGGCGGCTATACCAACTTTCAACAACAACCACAACGATATATGCCTATAACATACAGAAAAACCAAGTCTCCGGTTTGCAATGGAGGGAAGTCGGATATTTCATTTTCCTACTCCTCCTATCTTCTTTGATTAATTCATTGCGGGTTCCAAGACAGATTAGAGTCATCCCCCGGGCTCGCTGGACTTCATTGTCCAGTGTTGTGAATGGTCGCCGCTGTTGATCCTGGCTTACAGGAGTCACATCGGTGGGAATGTGTGGTGTTCAAATTTTTTATAAAATACAGAAGGGCAGCAGGATGTCAGTGTAGGCTGAGGGTATAGACGTACTTTTGGTTATCTTCAGCTGCAAGGCTGATTCAGTATTCATAGGCTGAACATAACTCCAGTCGACTGGAGTTCCCTCCATTCCCATTCCCATTCTTCACACTATGAATACTGAATCAGCCTTGTAGTAGTTTCTCTGCGAGATCGATCTCGCTCTCACACACACTCTCACTAACACTCGAGTGTTTTGTGTTGGTTGCCGGGTGGTCAGTTGGTTGGTTCTGGTTATATATAACCAGAAGAAATGCTAAACTAAAGTGAGTTGCAGAACAGATGGCCAAAAGTAGACTGACGATCTCGTGAAGGTAGCGGGCACCCGTTGGATGAGGGCAGAACGGGACCGGTCTTTGTGGCGATCCTTGGGGGAGGCCTATGTCCAACACTGGACGTTTATCAGCTGAGATATGATAAAGATCAAAATTCGCAAACCCCAAAGCAATATCTTTACTTACCAACTTATTGTACAGTAGTCATTTGTTGTCAAACCTACACCTTTTTTTCAACATATCCACAGGGCTACTTGACCTTTGATTAATAGTAGGAAAGAATCTGTCATCTGCTACCTAAAAGGGTCCTGTCAACCTCCATCATAAAGTAACCAAATAGGAGAAACGTCACATTATTCGGATCTCTACCTTTGTAGTTGATTCCACACAAGAATATTTCAGGAATATTCCTTTTGATTTCATCGCTTGAGTTGATTTATATGACTTCATATAATGGCATGGACTTCGAGAATTGGTAGAGAGTAATTTTGAGTCAGATAAATTGACTTTATTGAGTTTTGAATGGTACAATCAGAAAACTTTTTCGTGCTGAATTGGCTGAATTATGAAGCAATTTTTGAAATACTTTTATAAAAAGAAACGATTGTCTACTAAAGCTATTTGATCATTCATCAACACCATTGACTTTTGTATAAAAATGTTTATTGGACATACAGGGGTGTACCTAAATTAAAATGTGTTACATATTAAACAAGGTGCTTCAGACCATCGAACTGAACAACATGCATTATGGAGCCAACATCGAAATGTGTGTGTGCACTGAGAGATCACCTCGCGAATTCGTGAATAAAGTACTGCAGGTTTTAGTAGTAGTTGTAAAACAATTGTAGAACTGCGTCCTGGAATTTGTAAAGCGGTAATTAAAAAGATACAGCCTAAAATGTGGGATCTCTCAATCCTCACAAAGGACCTTCTACACCTGGGAAATTATTGAGTTTAAACCAAGTTTTTGTTTACAGACATTTAGTAGTACTTTGTTTAAAATGAATCTACCATATAACATGATACACAGCATCGTTTACAAACAATTAGAAAGCCTTTTCACTGAGCTCTCAATCCACACACATGAAATTTGTAATGATATCATTTTATCTAATAAATATATTTAATTTATTAAATAAACCAATATTATTTGCGTTTAACTTTTAGTAAAAACTGTAAGGAATTTTGTAAAAGAAAGAATAGGTACATAACAAATATGTCATCATTCTATGTAATTGGTATTTATTTATGATCTCTCAATCCACACGTTTCAAAATAACAAATAAGTTGTAAAACAATGAAAATAACACCTACAATAATGCAATGTCGCAAATATTTTTTTTCAAAGTGTGCTTTCAAAGTGTGTCGATGTGGCTACTATCCTTTCGCCCACTTGACATGTCCTCAATTATTTTACTCATCTAATGTTCCATTGTTCCAGGTGTCATGGATAAGACGAAAAGACTATCATCTCCTCACAGTAGGCTTGACCACATACAGTTCTGATCAGAGGTTTCAAGCCATACATCTACAGCATTCTGAGGTAAGCAAACATAATGATGAATAAAATTCTGATTACTGATAATGATTAAATGAATGTAAAAAAAAATAAATAATTGTACGAATTGGGTGAGTGTAAGGATGTGAATTATTGGTGAGTGAGTTATTGATTTCATGAATGAACGGATTTATAAGACAACGAGCGTAAACCCGCGACTTTGTCCGCACAAATTATATACCAGATTTTAAGTCAGATAATAAGATATCAAACAAAAAAAGTTTCATCAAAATCGGTTCACTAGTTTTTACGTGATGCCCATTCAAACAAACAAACAAACAAACAGACAGACAAAAAATCCAAAAATTGGTTATGTGGAATCTAAAACCATATCGTAACTTTTTTTTTGTTAATATCTTCAATGTACAGACAAACTTCCTGTTACAGTTCTATAATAGTTTAGATGAGTGATTAGTGTCCGCCATGTTGAATTTATGACACTAATGAGGAGTTTTCTGACAGCTAGTCAAACGTAGTTCAACATACCGGCGATAGATGGAGTCGACCAGAGAGGGATCCGAAGACGAAAATTTTAGGCTAGGTAAACAAAAATGCATGTCACTGAGTTAGACGCATCCGTTGACGAAATATAAATGTTCATATTTTGCTGCTTACCTAGAAACATAAATTCTTACAATTTTATTTGTATTTTATTATCTGCAAGGTCGCTCACCCACGTCTCGTCAACGCCATCTATAGAGCCATTAAGAACTACTTTTTCTTTTTTAATGGCATTTGGAAAATCCCTCATTATCATTTTATCTAAATTGCTTGAATTGAAACGCTAATGCCGTAGATATGGAAAATACAAAAAAAATCGCATTAAAACTCTTCTTTTGTCTTAGGTCCGCCACACACAGACGTAATTGCGATCCGGAATCCTGATTCAGGATTCAGTGTTGTCAACTAAGTAATGGTTACAAAAAAATACTAGAGTGCTGTTTAAAAAATGCCTAAAATATAAATGTATGAAACGTCAAATGAATGACAATAATTGCATTTTTAGGTAAACAAAACAAACAATTTCTATACATGATAATTACAATCATGTGATGAGGTCATGACGTTACAAATGTTACGATGATGGTTTGTAAATTGTATTCCAATATTTATGCAACTATATCAAAAGACTTTCGATAGTTTTGACATTAGATATAATTTGCATACAAAATGGCATGAATCATTATACACAAGCGGTTTTTGAGTGAAGGCGATTTCGCAACTATGCCGCAACGACGTCGCAACTGCACCCTCACGATACGGTATCGTTCCATCAACGCCTACGCTCAAAAATCACTTTAAAATATGCCACCTAAGACATCAAAAAATCACTAATTCTAGTGAAAAAGTCTCTGAAAGCGGCAACACTCCATACGGAATCTAATTCCGAATCAGGTTTATTCCGAATGCATGTGGCGGACCTTAGTTGGCTAAAAAACATGTTCTAGTAACTAAACTCACATGAGTAAATACACCACAGAGAGAAAACTTCGAACAATCCTACGTCTTGTGATCAATTTGTGCGCTCCTGGCCCCACGGAGACAAAGCACAAAACGATCACGTGACGCGCTCGTACAATGTCTACCATACATTATCCACAAGCGTGATTGTGTTGAAGTTTTCCCTCTGTGGGGTGCTTACTCATGTGCTACGGTTGTGTGAAAGCCACTGGGTAGTAGTAAAACTTTATCGCTGTTTTATGCCGGGAATACGCAAGATGAAATTGTCACACGAACACATTTTATTCACTTCAAAAGTACCTACCTATGTTTGCTCTGGGGTGCACTTGATTTTAAGATGAAGATTCGTTTATATACTTTTTGTAACTGGAAAAGGCAATGGATATTGAAACTTTATATTTTCGTGAATGAAGGAATGAACGAAATTATAGGTACCTACTTTATTCACACAAAACACAGAAAGTAATCAGTGAAATAATCAACTGATATTGGTACAAACAAAGCAGGCTTATCGCTAAAAATATATTACTTCCAGACGACCTTAGGGTTAAGAAACTAAAGATACAACATTAGCATCGAAATCTTTTGAAACGTCGATTTAAAAGTTCTTAGATTATACAGGGTAAATTTTATAACAAAAGCAGGCTTATCGCTAAGAATGTATTACTTCCAGACGACCTTAGGGTAAAGAAACTAAAGATAAACACATTAACATCGAAATCTTTTGAAACGTCAAAATCTGTATAAACGATTATACAGGGTAAATTTTACAACTTCAGCATGTATTCTACTCATCAAACTGAACAACTTTCACTATGGAGCCAACGTCGAAATCGCGAAAAAAAATCTGCTGTCCCATACATTTGAGTCGAATAGGTTGTATGCGTATATTGTAGTTTTGTATGCGACAGCAGATTTTTTTTCTTTCGCGATTTCGAAGTTGGCTCCATACTGAAAGTTGTTCAGTTTGATGAGTAGAATACATGCTGAAGTTATCCGCAGTGATATAAAATTTACCCTGTATAACGATTTAAAAGTTTCTATTAATAAATGAATGATTGACCGAATGAAACTTTGCAACATTAAACGTACATACTACTTTATCTTCTCACCGATCCCCACTACCCAATCGTAGCCCGCGTAGTCCCAGCAACGCCCATTGCCGAGGTCCGTACCCCTTAGGGGTGCCCCTTGGGTAGGTTGCTTAAGCTCATGCATTGGTTCGGTAGATCTACCAGGGCGCTTCGCCGTCACTGGTGTGGTCCCCTCATAGTCCGCAGTAATAAGCAGTCGATGCTCCCTGAGCAATGCTGTATATATCAATTCGAAAAAAACGACTTTATCTTAATTAATCTTTGCAATTGCAAGGCTCACTTTAATTTAAGTATATTTAAGGTGGTTGCAGAGGGGTCAATTTTATACAAAACTTTGACGCACAATACGCGTAGACGGTATTAATATAAGTAACTTTGTATATATGGAAAAATAGTTTAGAAAATCTAGATGCCGCGAAACAAATAACATTTGCAATTTATAAAATAATTACGAAGATATTATATATATTTGAAATTTTTCATACACTATTTGAAACGCTTTATATCTTCGTAATTATATTATAAATTGCAAACACAGATCACAAAAACTAAAGATTGCAAATGTTATTTTATTTGTGACGCGGCAGCTAGATTTTATAAACTATTTTTCCATATATAAAATATAACTTTTATTAATTTCGTCTACGCGTATTGTGTGTCAAACTTTTGTATGGACTGAAACCACCTTTAAGGTTTCATGGCGGCGGTGATTCGAACCCGGACCCTCATGAGTTCATACTTTTATACACGCTACCGACGCTCTAGCGATTGCAACCATCGTTACGATTCTTATTCTTTCATGTCAGTTTGAGCCATGTCTCAATAATTGGTATATGACAATAATTGGTCATATTAAAGTGTACCGATTAGCCAGCCAGAATGGTCGTATCGAGGCTGAGCGTCACGGCTAAAGATGTCAACTTTCGTCCCGCTGCGTTGAACGAAGTTGCCGCTTTCCTCCTCCGTCGAGGAGAAAAATATTATATTAACCTCGGGCACTAAATGAGAAAGCCTCATCATGTCTTACAATAACAAAGCTTAAACATGGCACATGTCTCTAAAGTCACCTTTGTATGCATCAGTTATGTCCAGCTATCATACATTGCCGCTGACATTCCAAGTCCTTTCAAATCTTTTAAATATATTCGGTTATAAAGCAGTTATGTAAAAAAACCATGCTATGTTACCTTAGTACAAACTATGTGGAACACTGATTTTCTACAGACAGCTTCCGCCATCTATCGGTTATGTTTCGAAGCACTATGTGTTGAACCAGGGTTCATATCGGAGCGACAGCGCGCTACAGCGGTGACGCTGCGCTGTAGTAGTGAGAGATTACGCCCAATTCAATCACTGTCTTGTTGGTCTAGCGGGCTAGACAACCGGCTCACAATCCGGGTAACATCGTTCGATCCTCGTGCCGGACTATCGTCTTCTTAATTTTTTTTTTCATTATGTTGCTCGCCCTGGTGCTAATAAGCGACAACGCTAATAATTAGGGCGGCTTACCTATCTATATCCAATATACATAGTAATCTATGAAAAAAACTGGGCATAACTCAGTGGTCCCGTTAATAGCGCACTGATGCGAAGTCCTCCTTGTATGTTGTATAATGTCATTGGTTGACAATTACATGAGATCTGAGACCTTTCTTACTTTCCTCCCTCATCGGTGTGTAATCTACTATTTTGTTACAGGATTGGACCCTAAAAGTGAGATTCGTCCAGAAACGTGACGCCGGTATATACGAATGTCAAGTGTCGTCACATCCGCCCACTAGCATCTTTCTGCGCCTTGACGTTGTTGGTAAGTAAATAAGCGTACAAAATTCACAATACATATTTAAATACAGTGTGTAACAAAACACCAAAAAAGGTGTAAAAAAATTAGGGTGTAACATAATACTGTTTTAATATTTAAAGAGATGGTTTAGATTATACTGTAACATTATACAAACTCTGATACTGAACTGAACAACTTTTACTGTGGAGCCAAAACATAGACAAAATCTTCCATACAAAACTTCATACTCAAATTTTTTTTTACTTTGGCTCCATGGTGAATGATTTTCAGTTCGACAGTCTAAACCATAGAGAAATTACGCGCTCCTTTAGGGTCTAAACAAACCATCCCTTAGCGTGTTTTGTTACTCGATGTAGTAAGAAATTTGTTTTTCGAAAGATTTTTCTTTTCAAAAATAACGTGTGAATGACCGCCCGTCTGATTCACGAAATAGAATTTTCATTTTCAATTTCGTACAAAGTTTTCGCTTAAACGCAGGTAAATAAATAATGAGAACGAAAATGAGAAACAAAAAGTTCGCTAATTGAAAACTTTACTCTAATAACAGAAACTTATTTCTATTATTAGAGTAAGATTCTTAGCGATACATTTTTGAAGTTTTTCTGACTTTAATCTAGAAGTGACTTAAGGCAGGGTTTGTGAACCTTTTTATATCTACGTGTCAAAAATGGTCAAAAATTGTTTTAGTTATGGCGAACATATCAACAAGCAATAGAAATTTCTTGGGGAAAAATCAATCACTCAAATTAAACCTAAAAAAAAAGATAACTTTAAATTACTAAAAAATTTACAATGATAGCGGATTATCTTGAATAGAAATTTTTATTTTTTCTTAAGGTGGATATTCCCATTACTTTAAGGGGTGATTGTACCCATGATACTGAACAACTTTCCCTAAGAAACCTATATCAAATTCGCAAATTATTTTCGATTGATCTTCTCGAATTTTTATTGGCGAATTTCCTATAGATTTCTTTGGAAAGTTGTTCGTGGTACACACGGCGACACATCAAGCTATACAAAACCAATATAAGCTGGCCGCGCGACGTTATACGTTACGCAACCTAAGTGCGGCAGCTTATGTTGGTTTTGTGTTTGCTAGCTTGATGTGTCGCCGTGTGTACAATCACCCCTTAAAGTAGTGTGACTAAGTGTAGTAACCCTAACACCCTTAATAAGGTTAAATCTAATTAGTTGGTGAAACTTAACAAACGCATTTGGTATCTGTTACTGAGTACAATTTTGCGTGATAATATATTTTACGAGCGTTAACCCGCGACTTCGTCCGCACAAATTATATACCAGATTTTAAGTCAGTTCATAAGCTATCAAACAAAAAAAGTTTCATCAAAATCGGTTCAGTAGTTTTTGCGTTTTCAAACAAACAAACAAACACCCAAACAAACACAGAAACAAACAGACAGACAAAAAATCCAAAAATTGGTGAAATGGAATCAGGGACACCTAAAAACCATATCGTAACTTTTTTTTTGCTAATATCTTCAATGTACAGACTAACTTCCTGTTACAGTTTTATAATAGTATAGATTACTAGCTGTTGCCCATGACTTCGTACGCGTTGACATATTTTTAATAGTTACTCTGCTATTCGGGACGACGACAAAATACAACAAATCTAAAATCATGAAAATCGGTCCAGACGTTCTCGAGTTATAAGTGTTCGAACAAACTCGACTTTGTTTTATATTATTAGGTAGAGGTTTGTTGATTTAATATTTTTAATAACTTTCGGCACGGACGTCAGCGGCGGCGCTATTTTCATTAAAAGATTAACAATTTTGTTAATCATCAAAACCAATTATAAACATTGATAATGCATTCTGTTATCATTAACAAGTGCCCTGGTTCAGTTTCGCCAACTAATTTAATAATCTTATGTAGTCCTACTGTGTTCGGCTATGGCGCATAGCGACTTCGACAACAAAGTCTAGTTATTTAAGTACCTATGTTAAAAACAATGATGTTTTGTTCACTACGGTTTCCTTTTCGGAACGGAAGACTGTTTCACGATCCTCTTATAATCTTATAAATCGGTTTAAGGCCTCAAACTAAAAACCCTATCGTTTGTTGATTTTCCCTTACTATTCCGACGGAAACGGATCAAAGGTCCTATATAAACTATCATAATATATGGGTCATATATGGGTCGACGATTGTACGAAACCGATATTTGACCTTCTTTTTACTATTTTCTCTGTCACACTTGAACAGTAAAGCACTGCCATAATCACAGTAATCATACTGAATGGCTAGGGTGTGACCAAATTATAAAAAATCGGTCAATTGCAAGTCAGATTCGTGCACCGACGGTCCGGCACCACCATAAAATATTACCAAAACTGTTGTTTTCTCATGGATCCCTATAGCGATTTTTTGTTGTTATACCTTACTATAATATAATCACACCAAGTTTAAATAAATAAATAACGCTCACAGGCACATACATTGAAATTATCCCAAGTAAGCACTATAGGCTGTTTATTATGGAAACCATACAAGAACGGCACAAACATATAACATCCATGACAGAACCGGGATTCGAACCCAGGACCCTGGTTTGGCAGTCCGGCGTGGCAACCATTACACCAACCGGGTCGTCAAGTTTAACATGGTTCAGTTGCGATTTGTTAAGAGCGTCGGTGGCACGTTGAGGAGAGGTATGGATACTCAATTACGGGGGTCCGGGTTCAAATCCGCACGGACAACATGCCATGTACCAATGAGTTTTTCTAACTTATGTACGTAATACCGACTGCTCTCAAACGGTGAAGGAAAACATCGTGTGGAAACCTGCATACGCTGAAGAAGAAATTCTGATGTGTATGTGAAGTTTACCAATCCGCATTGGGCACGCGTGGTGGACTAATGCCCATACACCCTCCCTGAGGGTAGGCCTGTGCCCTGCAGTGGGACGTTTATAGGCTGATGATGATGAGTTGCGAACTATTTAATGCGATTGCTCTCCTGGATGCATGGAAGTAGCTAAGAAGTGGTGTGACACTGCATAAGAACCTTTTTCCCTAAAGAATACATTCAAATCTCTGCCTTGTTTAATAAAACGTTTGACCCCAGAATGTCAATAGGCAGTCGCCCCTTTATTCTAAACTTTCCTCTGCCCAAAACGCGTTTACCCTCATTTTAACCGGGGGTCAGAACATTTGCATATAAATATGTAATTAAAGAAAACCGCGCGTAAGTATGAAGACCAGTTTGAATAATGTATTTAGTGCGGTAAAGAGGATTAGAGGTTTTAGTAAAAAACTGGCTAAGTGTGAGTCGGGCTCGCGCACTGAGTGTTCCGTGCAAAGATACTTAAAATTGATAAATTCTCTGTCTCAGTTTTATTTGTTGTTTTACCTTGGAGCAATCACACCAAGTTTAAGCATGTATTTGTTAGCAAATCTAAAATAAAAGCCCATTTTTTGTAAAAAATTTCAACCGGCTATCTATTGCGGTTCAAAAGATACAGGCCTAAATAGGTAGGACAGACGGACGGCGTGTCTTATGAGTAGAATCCCGTTTTCACCCTTTGGGTACGGAATCTTAAAAAATGCATGTCACTGAGTCAGACGCCTCTGCCAAAAAAGTACCTGTTCATATATTTTTTTGCTTACTCAAAAAACTGTAATTTTAATTAAGTATTTTATTTGTATTTTATCAACACCAAGATCGTTCATCGAAGTCATTTATCGAAATATATGAAAATATTTTATAATGGCATTCGGAAAAAAAATCGATTGGATTTGACTTCAATCCTGTAACCACGGGAATGTTGTTCATGTTTTAATATGCTAAAAACATTCCATAAAACCTAATATTTAACCATTTTAACGGGTTCTTACCGCCATCATCATCATAGCAGCCGACAGACGTCCACTGCTGGACATAAGCCTCCCCCAAAATGGGGGATTTGCCATAATCGCCACGCTTGGCAGGCGGGTTGGCGATCGCAGTTGGATTGAATGTGTGTACTAAGAGGATGCTGCTGCCCATTCTCCGGTAGATCCCTTAGTCGCCTTTTACGACACCCACGGGAGGAAATGGGATGGTGCTATTCTTAGCCGACACCACACGGCAGCCGACACCACACGGCAGGGTTATAGTTTTGGTATATTTGATTTCCCGATATTTCGGCAGCGTTACAACTGCCATGATCACGGGATGACTGAGGAACTGCAGGTAGATATTTAAGAGCAGACAAATCTGTCTACCCTCACTCTTCGTCGTTTGCTCTGCACACCACTATCGGAACTCACTCGATTGTCATTATCACTTTTGTCACTTGGTCCAGCACGACAAAATACACTGACTGTATCACTCCGACGTTTGTTCGAACCCGAGTATGACGGTGAAGCACTAACACCTATAACCACTGGATTCCACGTACTTGACAATTTGAAGAGCTTAATATTTTGACATTTCCCTCGCTCTACATATACGAACTGGTAATTTATGTAAGACAGCACATAAACGAATATAAAAGAGTCAATAGAGCACGACTACAGGATAGGCTTTGTACTAGAACCTGGCTTGCTAAAACAGCACTGTACATGAAGGGTGTCCTCTACATGGCTCCAACTGTATATAATCATGTACCTAAATGTATAAGAGACATTGCATGCAATTTGACATTTAGAAAGACATTATGTCAATTTTTAATCGAAAATACATTCTACTCAGTTGACGAATTCTTGACATGGAAACCTAAATAATAGTTTTATTATATTGTATACCCATAATAATGATTTGTAAGTTTGTACGCCTAATAGGCTGATCACAGAGGTCTTCCTTAATTTATGTACCAACTTTTTGTAACCTGTGTTTCACAAATAAATGATTTTGTATTTGTATTTGTATTTGTAAATCATCCTCTCTGTTGAAATTTCGATGTTTCTTAATTTCAATCGCTTCTCTCACCATTCTTGGGTAGTAATAAATAATTAAAACGTGGTGAGAACCCGTTAAAGTGTTTATTTCTAGATTAAATAATAGCCGCGTAACTCTCAAAAACTGTATTAATATTGAAACAGTTTTAAACGTTAAAATTAATAACGTAATTGTTAAAGCCATCAAAGCGAAGACTGACACTTTTACCTACCTTACATTCACAATGGCCATCAGCCAAAGCGGTATAACCCAAAAATAATTAAAATTCTACTTTGAATTTTCACGTGGTAACGGAGAGCGTTTTTTATTAGTGATGTGAAGGTTACCTTTTGGGTACGGATATTTTAATATCATGTTCTTTAAAGACTCTTTAAGGTGGTTGCAGAGGGGTCAATTTTATACAAAACTTTAACGCCCAATACGCCTAGACGGTATTAATATAAGTAACTTTGTATAAATGGAAAAATAGTTTAGAAAATCTAGATGCCGCGTAACAAATAACATTTGCAATTTATAAAATAATTACTAAGATATAAAGCTTTGAAATTTTTCATACACAATTTGAAAAGCTTTATATCTTCGTAATTATATTATTCATTGCAAATGTTATTTGTGACGCGGCAACTAGATTTTCTAAACTTTTTTTCCATATATAAAATATTGCTTTTATTAATTCCGTCTATGCGTATTGTGCGTCAATCTTTTGTATGGACTGAAACCACCTTAAGGGTCAAAGCAAATGAGCCACCGGCCTCAGGCGAGTGGCGTGAATGTATGACAATGGGTGTGAAGTGTGGACTGCTTGTCTCTGGTCTGGCTACTGGTGGCTATGGCCGGTGGCTCATTTGCGTCGAGCCTAGAAGTTGTTTGTTAGCAGTAGGTATTTGATCAATCCCGTAATGTTATAGGGTCGTTGTAATGGAAATTATCTTTTCAGCTGATTAAAGTTTATACAGGCAAAATTAATTCGTATCGCGTTTCGTCTTTCTAGTTCTCTGTCAGACAATTGTCACATACTGTATGTTGGTTTGGGACGGAGCCTTCAAGAGCTCATTATTGGTCGTAGAGAGCGCACAGAGATCAGTTTTAAAGGTCATGCACAAAAAACCTTTCCGCTTTCCAACCGAGCAACTCTACAGGTTAAGTTCTGTGCTAACTGTTCGGCAGCTCTTCATATTTAGAGCTGCGGTGTCACTACACCGCGCCACCATCACATCTAGTGCTTACCCTGCACTGCTTGCCAAAAGAGTGTACTTCGTGCCTTTGCCCAAAATTAACAATACTTTTTAATGTCCAGGCGGAATGACGGCAGATGGACGATGGTAGTGACAGAGTGGCGACCGCGGGAAGGGGAACGGTCAGTGAGCAGACCAGCAGCCAGGTGGTCGGATGGCCAACAGTGGATGAGACTAGCGTGGGACCGTTCTGGTTGGCGTGAAAATGAAGAGGCCTATACCCAGCAGTGGGGTTTACCAGGCTGATGATGATATTTTGTCCAGAAAGCAGCCAGTTTATTTAGTCTTTTTTTATACAAGTGCTCTTATTATAAGCTTAATTTGGATCAAATTATATATCTTTCAAAAACCTCAAAATGATTACAACTCCACTTGATTAATATTTTTCACCCATCTCAAACGTTTCCGGTTTTAGTTCAAGCACGCAGATCTAATGATAATGAAAAAGGTATCCGTTATTAACAGTTACGGATATTGTATCCTTCGATCAAAGTTTGTAGCCGTGGCATCCCTAGTTTGTAATGACTTTATTCAGGAAAATGTAATTTTGCTCTCATTTGCCTTTGGCAAGGCTTTTGTTTTCTGAATTGTATTATCCTTATTACAAGAGTTTCTAAAGGTCATTTTTGTCAATAGAAGTGAAATGGAATTTTGGCGTAATATACCTAGTCGTTTTTCCTTTTAAAATGTTATTTAATTTTGGTAGAAATTGGATTTTTTTATGATAATAATTGTCAGCATAATTTTATGAGACAAGATAATTGTATGAATATTAATGTTAATATTTTCTTCAAACAAGCTTTTTAATACAACGCTTCAAAGCAAAAAGTGGAGAATAGTAATATAATTGATGACAGGTAGCTCACACGAAGTGAATTTTTTCGCGCGATTGTCACCATGCATCACCAGCATCGCGTAAGAGCAGAACTCTCTTCAATTTAACTACATACATAAGCACACGCTATTGTCCACATCTCCGGTTTGCAAAAAACACGGACGGCCACACGCTACGCTCTGACACACCTCTTTAGCCTTATTCACATTTATACAACTTTTCATGCACTTTGGTCGATTGAGGGTGCTACGCATTTGTCCTTTTCGGAAAAGATCCTAAATTTAACTACCTGTTTAATGCCTGCTCGTAGGCCACGAGTGTGCTATGCTCCTTTGACCGACTTCCTAGTCAAGCCAAGTCAACTAACCTGATCATCATTGTTACAGAGGCGCGTGCGGAGATCTCAGGACCTACTGAGAAGTACCTCAAGCCGGGGTCTACGCTGAGACTCCAGTGTTCAGTGGTGCAGACCACCGAAGCACCGGCTTTTGTCTTCTGGTGAGTACCATTCATTAATTAAATCATTTAGTTGATTCAAGCGAAAACTCATCAACATAGAAATAAATATTCAAACAAGAATTTTGCAAAAAATTAAAACCATACTTCAAAGTGAGGTGAAAGTAACACGACCGTTATACATGTCGCAGGCGTAAGCGAAAAATTTTTCGTCTATGTGTCGCAGAGTGTTATTTTGGAGGCCTCTGCCTCCGTGGTCTAATAGTTACGAGCATTGGCTCACGATTCCCACGGGGGACACCTAGTGAAATGTCACTTTATGCGTTTTTCCCCAGTTGGTTAGGACATTGCAGGCTGAATCGCCTGATTGTCTGAAAAGAAAAATGATTCCGTGCTTCGGATGGCTTTTGGTCCCGGCTACTATCTCTGGTGGTAGTCGTTACATAAATGTTAGAGGCCGTAAGGCGGTCTGAAATAACTCTGACACCAGGGCTCTGACCACACGATAAGAAAGAGTTTTGGAGGCGGTGTCATTTTTGTGGACTGGACTTGACACTAACACTCAGTTGCAGAAACGCTCATTATCGTTAATCCTCCATTATATCTCTAGCTACCTTTTACTAACAAGACAAGAAGTGACAACAAGAGATTTAATGGAACATTAACTTTAATGAGCGTTTCTGCAACTGAGCGTTTATCCTTTAGAACATATAAATGTACAGTCAGTTTGATCGTTCGATGTCAGTTTATACTTTTAAGAACTTGTCAGCATTATAATCACAATCAAATAGCGACCCGCCCCGGCTTAGTCAGGTTGGGATCTTTAAGTAAATATAATAATTATACACATAAATAGTTATACCCATAAAATCTTCTGAAAGAAATTCTCTGACTGAAAAATGTATCGCTATCCGTTGCGTTGTTTAGAAGAAGTAAGCGGAGAAACAGAAATAATGAGGACAGACGCGAATAACGACTTTATTTTATACTATTTAGATATAACCAAAGTAAACCGAAATAAACAAACAAAAACGCAGTACTAAGATAAGACAGTAGTAAGACTGCAATGCATTTCACTAAGAGCAAACATCGTCACAACCTTAAATTCGTCGTTGAAATATCGGCGAGGTGACAATTCGTATTCACTATTGTTATATCATAGAAAAACAATGTAAATCGTACCCCAAGAGGAGTGGCCTTACGCAAAATTTCCCATACTATCCCCTCTGCCAAAGTCTCACCCCCTCGACGGCCCCGACCTAGCCCCGATGGACTACTTAATTCGTTAGTTCTTTCTTAGTTCTTTTTACAGTTATTGTCAAAGCAACGGTCCCTGCCGGGAACGGGAAATATGTTCTACGGAAAAATAAACAATACCTACTCCTTATGTGTTTCTCTATGGGTTTCTATATTCATGTATCAAGGTCATATAAAAAACTTCGACGATCTGAAGGATGCAAGGATGTTACATTTGTGAGCTCGTCGATGTTTTTGACAGCGATATGACGCTTAGTGAATTGCACTCCTGTTGACGTGTACGTGGTTTAAAAATAAACCAAAGAGTACTTTTTTTATACCGGAAATAAAATCTTCTATTACGTTAACTACCCACACTCAGTTAAAAATATAGAGTGTTCTACATTTGTTGTAGAATCTACACTAATTTGTAAAAAATCGTTACTTAAAGCAACTTTAAAGGGGTTTGTGTAACTTTATATGGACCATTCGTGTCAAAATTTTTTGTTGGGTCCACGAATAATTTTATTATTGTTTTGTAACATTACCTCAAACAAACATGTTGTGTGAGAAATAAAATTTGCTCTGTGTTATACAGGGATTGATTGGCATAAAAAAAGTATTTGTGCAAATTGAAAATTTTCTTGCTAACACTACATTTTTTTAAATCTGTTAATGCAAGTCTAAATGTCTCAAAAAGTTAAGGCTAGTCTTCTAAGAACATTTTCCTGTATCTACAACTGTTAAGGTACCTACCGTACTATTCTGTCTAATATATTCTACCCTGTATATCTCAGCCCCGATATGACTTAGCTATATGTGTTCCATAGTATGTTGGTTTCCTTTAATATTCTCTTCTTTTTTTTTTGTTTGGTTTGCTCTTGACCTCAATCTAGTCCTCAGGACGAAGATGGGGTCGAAGATGTAGCAAGCTCACCCAGAAGAAGCCTATTCACTCGTACTTTAAAGGAATTCGGGATGTAAGCGCTCGGAAATACTAACGCAGGGCGTTCCACTCCTTGACTGTGCGCATTATAAAAGATTCAGAAAGGCGCTTGGTGCGGATATGTGGGATGTCAATCAAAAAGGGGTGACATCCCGCGGTGCGTCTGGAAGTCCGATGGTAGAAAGGGGAAGGCGGGATGAGCTCATGTAGCTCTTGGGCACATTCATCGAAGTACAATCTATAGAAGATCTTCCAAATGTCAGTACTTTTATCAGTGCCAGTGAAAGTAGAAAACGACGCCAACTTTACACATACAAAACGACACAACTTTACTTTGTTAAACAAAAAGATATGATCCCGCTATACACATATAAATAAAGAACGTATTCACATTTTAAGCCACTAATTCAGTACAAAAGCAACTCTGCGAATGTAAAAACAGTTTCATCACAAGACAAAAATACAAGTAAAAGTAATAATTATTCAATTTATGAAAAGCCCCTTTCTAGTTGCAAATGAATTGAACGTCTAGAGTCAGAGTCTAGACTCTAGACTCATTGGTTGGTATGAAATGATTACTCGCTCAAATACAGTCGTTCTTAGTCGTTTCTGTTAAGTTATTAAATACTTTGTCAGAAAAATTGAGTTAAGATCTTTATTCTAAAGAATCTTTGATGAAAATCTGAGAACGTTCTGAGAAAATATTGAAATATGAAATATCGTTATATCTATTTTCAAGTCGCTCTTGACATATTGGAGCTACGGTATTGGAAACGATTACACGCGTGGCTAGAGGGATCACGTGTGGATGGGTTTCGTTCGGCGCTCGGGCTAAGGTGGCCACGTGGCTCTGCCATTTTGTGGTGGTTTTGAGTGATTTTTTTGTGCAAAAACTTTCCTTAAGATCACTTTTGTATTTATTTCTTTACAATGTAAAACACTTTAGCTATTTTAAACTGGATATTGATATATAATTATATAATTATAATAGTAATGTATTGTAAGCTATATATTTTATATCTTATTACACCGCCATAGCAAGTTTTTTTACTTAAGAGTTCGTCCATCCCATGGTTGTCTGGAAGAAATCGCTTTTAGTGATAAGACCGCCATTTGTACCCTTACGTTCTTTATATTCGTTTTTGTTACTGTATATTTTGGTGTGCAAATAAAGAATATTTATGTTATGTTATGTTATGTTAGGTTATTAATTATTGGTTGAGATTTGGCTCGACCAACTCCCCTCTCTGCCCTAAACGCCTCACGTAATATTAAATAATGGACCTAAGAAGGTTGTATTGAATAGTAAAAGTCACATTATCTTCTTACGCGCTCTATCTGCGCTAAAAGAAGAGTAATGTTTTTCACGTAATTTATCAAACACCGCGTTATCGTAACATAATTAAAGACATTATCTCTTTTAAAACTTCCTCCATCCACTAGTTGACTGGAAGAAATCATTAGTGATAATACCCTTCTTCTTCGTGTATATTGTTGTTTTTTTGTGTTATCAAGTGCAAATAAAGAATATTTATTTTATCTTATCTTAATTATATGGTATTTATGACAAACATTTTTATGCTCAATACAATTTTTATTATCAAGCCCTTTTGAAAAATTTTAAACTCGAGTTAATTGAAGTGATTAAAGCTATTGTGATTCAGTGTGTAAATTTTGTTATAATTGCCAAAGTTTTTAACAAAGAAACAAAAATTTTAAAAGACCAAATTAAATTTTAACACTTGTCTGAACATAATCGCCCACAATCAATTTGATTGAAGTCATTAAACTTTTCAAAATTCGTAAAAATCATAGACAAATAACCGAACCTCATTAGGAGTAATCTATCGAACATTTTCAAGGTGTATAACAGGTCAAGTGAGAGTTGGATTGGCGTCAGGGTTCAATACAAAATTAATTTTGAAGAGGAAGACTTGATTATGTATATTTGTGAAGAGAAAATAAAGTCTTAATCTGTCTATCTTAATTACACAATACACATACATAAACTCACGAGCTTAATCCCTTTCGGGGTGGTCAGAAATATTACGAAAAACTACCAAATTTCTGTTTATACAGTCTAGGAAAAATACGGTTTGAGCGACAAATTATGAAAGACAAACTTAATTTTGCAGTGGAAAATATGATCTAACTGAAAATGTAAGTGTGTAATCGCAAAAAAAATGTTTTCAATGATAATATAACAACAAATAAACGATTTGCGGATTTATTCCCTAAGATAGATAACTCTTTTACTTCATTTGAACAATACAGGTAAAAACAGTGACAAAGGTATAGGTAACAATATGGAGTCCGTATTAGGAGTAGGTTAAGTAGTAAGGTACATTTGTGCTTTGAGACTTTGGTCCTTGCCAAACAGAATTCTAGGTCAACGGGACCCATAAGGTTTTGACTTTTTTAGGAGTGATCTTGCTAGTATCAAAATATGTGACATAAATGCCCGTACCTATCTTTTAATTGCCTTGCCTTGCCTTGCATTTTTACTCCTCTCAAAGACCGTAGACCTTAGTATATAATATTAAAATCAACTTGATACCTTTGAATGAATGAAATGAAATATACTTTATTTACACCAAAAGAAAATACAATGCAGAATAGGAAACATAAACTGAATATGGTACAAATAAGGCGGTCTTATCGCTAAAAAGCGATTTCTTCCAGACAACCTTTACCCGTTCCTGAGACAAAGGGTCTTGACAGACAGCGAAATGATCCTCCAGGCTAGATTCGTGTACTTTAAATGTGACTAGATAATTTGTGTGACAACGTCCAAGATATTTATTTATTTTTATTTATTTTATCCTATAATATAATTATAAGGGTTCTATTTTCTTCCATTTGAGGTACGGAACCTTATCTATAGGGTAAAATTGATATCCTTGGCATCCTTTTAAACTAAGAGTCTACCCATCAAACTGAACAACTTTTACTATGACAGCAAACAGATCGGAGCAAAAAAAAATTCAGCTGTTGCATACATTTGATTCGAGTAGGCAGCAGCGGCGGGTGCAGTTTAGTATAGAACAGCAGATTTTTTTGGATGCTAATGATATCAATTTCACCCTGTATATCCATAGTGCTTCTTTAGATCTTCACCAAATTAAAATGGGATATACACGACGCTAGCTCCATTTCTGAATTAAAAAAAAAATACCATCCACATCTTTTAGGAAATGCGAAAATTATCGCGTTACACAGATACAGAAAAAAAATACCTATTTTTTTTGGAAGTCGCTTTGTATTGGATACATATATGGATTGGTCGAGGCGGCCCGGTCCCTTGGCCGGCTAGGAGTCCCGATCTAACCCCATGCGACTTCTACATTTGGGGTCATATGAAGACATTGGTGTATCGTACACCTATCTCTTCTCAAGAAGAATTAAGAGAGAGGATTTTGGCAGCTGCCCAACAAATTAAAGACACGCTTTCAACTCGAGTGACAGTAAGCGAAGTACGTCGCAGGCTTCGTGCTTGCATACGTAACGGAGGAAGACAATTTGAGCAAGACTTGTGATTTTTAAATGTAAAACTTTAAAACAAAATTTGTAATTTCATATGATTAGGTACTAAACATTATTATTTTACTCTTTTTTTTATTTTCACCAAACCAATAACTTTTTGAATAAAATTCACATCTGCGTGTTTAATAAGGTTTATTTTCCAAACTTGAACTAAAGTACACAACTTTTGCATCTTTTTGGAAAGCTTAGGAATTGAGGAAGTTATTTCCGCAATTTGTACGCCAAGTGTCATAAATTTTTTTTGAGTAATCCTCTTTGGATTGAAACAAAATCCAAATAAAAAATTGTTGTCTTGCGGTTTATAACCTTTTATTTCGGTGGTTTTGGGTATTTTTCACATGTATTTTAGTTTAAAGTAGTCGCTCATTCATCAGCTACTAGAAAAATGCTTACAGAGTGCAGAGAGTGGAGTATTTTTTTCACAATTGTCATTTTTAGGTCGAAAAACGGAAATATTCAAAAAATTCTTAAAAATGAGAGAACTCGAAAACAAGCGATTTTCGACCCCCAGTTAACTGGGGAAAAATGGTTGCAAATGAACTCTAGTATAACCCCTTTCAAGGAATAGGTCGAATTACCAGTCACCCTGTAGATAACCGCGGCGGATCAGGTCGGTTCCGTCCTTTTCCCCATACGTCCATCGTACGAATTCCTTGTACGACCATTTCTTTGTACGACCGTTTCTTTGTACGATCATTTTCTTGTACGTCCTCTTAATAGGACGTTCATTTCCCGAACAACATCCATTTAGTTGTACGGACATCGAGTCACCTCACTCCACTGACAAATTTATTTATTTTTAAATTAATTCCACGGGGTGAATACTTAATTAAGGCTGAAGCATCAGACATTTTTGGCAGGTGAAAATTTATATTCCGGCGGTGAAAATGACCAGTATATGAATATTTTATGAGTTGAATTTAGTTTGAGTGACACCTTCGCACTTCAGTATCGGAATTTCTCATTTTTTGTTTATTATTAATGAAATTAAATTATGAATCTGTTTGTTTATGATTCAATTTTGTTTGTTTTTAAAAGGATGGCAAAAATGTTACTGCCCACGCGTTTTTCACAACGGGGTAAGCACTTAAACAGATATTTTAAAATTATTCATTAATTTTTATGGGGTCATGCCGCGTAATTCTTAAAAAGTATACAAAGGACGCAGAATAAATATCCTACAAGAAAACCAAACGTAAAATTAGGAAGCAATTACTTAAGAGCATCGTTTTTGTTGCGCGCTCCATACAAACGAAGTCTGGTTATATTTTCAATACTAACCAATTAAAGTCACTGAAAATTTTTAGACTCGATCTAGAAACCAATACAATAGACAACAATGAAAACGGGTCACCAACATACCTTAATATCACGGAAACTAAGAATGATAGCTTATTCAAATAAAAAGTGTTTCATAGACTATTTAATACTTTTATATTAATTGATAACATTTTTAGTTTTCATTTGTTTGACTTAATTAAAATACATAAATACAAATGCGTCAACTCTATCGCAGTCCAGAAATTTAAAATATACAATTATTATATATATAACATTTCCCCATATTTTAGTGTATGTGAGTGATAAAATTACCAAATTAATAATGAATGTTGAATACTAAGAATTAAATTTTCAAAAAATCATTTATTTAGGTTTAACCTTTTTATTGGCATTACTTTACATCAACCAGAAATTTTATTAATTAGTAGTAGCATTAGTATTAAATTGCCTATAAAATAATTTATTTGAATTAATAAAATAATATCATTCTTAGTTTCCAAGATATTAAGGTTTATGTTGTTGGTGACCCGTGGTGACCCGTTTTCATTGCTGTCGAGTGTATTTGTCAGATTTTCGTTAAAATATATAGTTTCAAAAACTTTGAGCCACGATAACTTTAAAACGTAAAGTAAAGTATCATTAACCTTTAAACCACAAACTCTACCCATCAAACTGAACAACTTTTACTATGGGAGCAAAATTGTCAGCGCAAAAAAAACTGCTGTTCCATACTAAACTGCAGCGCCTACTCGACTCAAATCTACAAGACAGTTGATTTTTTTTTGTTCTGACAGGTTTGCTTCAATAGTAAAAGTTGTTCGTCGTTTGATGGGTAGAGTATATGTCATTATTGATTTCTTAATTAAATTCATTCAATCATTACGTTTTTTTTTCAGGAATAACAATACCTATATATTTTGTATGGCTATTGGTAGCCCACAGAGATACTTTTACTATTGTTACATCATATTTTTACCCGTGTGTCACAATAAAAAATTTTGTATTTGTATTTATTTGTATTTTTGTGATGTAATGGTAAATTATACTTTTCCTTACACCCTGTATACTACAGTTTTGTATGAAAAGGCAGATTTTTTTAGATTTTTTTACGACTGTTTCCTCGTGAAAGTTGTTTAGTTTGATAGTCAAAACCACCCCTTTAAAATATCACCAGGGTTTTTTGCTACACCCCTGTTTAAAAAGGGCGTTCACAAAGGACCAGCGATGGTCTACGTGGCACAGGCTTAGCAAGCCTGTGAAAGCCCAAAACTCCCCTAAATAATAATAATACACCCCTATACCTAAAAATTTTGGAAAAAACTAAACTAATGCATTTTGCTCAGAGGAAACCTAGTATAGCGGATCTAAATATTAATTACCAAGGCATTAGAATAGATGAGGTAGACTTTTCAAAATTCTTAGGAATAAACATTGACAGGGCACTTACTTGGAAAAAACATGTAGAAGTATTATGCTCACAAGTATCTCAATCTTCGTACGCCCTCTATAAACTTAGTCAAATCGTAAATACAGATACTGTCCTAACAGCGTACCATGCTTAAGTAGTGTCGAAGATGAGATAAGGAATAATATTTTAGGGTAATTCAACAAATAAAGAAACTATTTTTAAATGCCTAAAGAAGTGCATTAGGGCGATATTTGGTCTAAAACCAATAGATAGCTGTAAGCCTCTTTTCAAAAAGTATAGAATTTTGACATTGCCATCATTATACATATCAGAGATAGGATCTTTCGTCAAAAGTAATCCTAAAAAATTCCAACAATAGGGTGACGTGAATAATAGAAATCTACGTTATAAAAACAGAATCTGTTCACGCCCAGCTCGCACTACTTTGATGACTAAGAGCGTATACTGTATGGCGCCAAAGATTTATAATAAAATACCCGATCAGATCAAACAGCTAAACTTGAACCTATTTAAGATAAAACTAAATAAATTATTGACTGATAAATGCTACTACACTGTAAATGAATTCTTGAATTTCTTGACACATTTTGATTTTCGTATTAATCCAATTTTTTCTTTTTTAAATATATTTCATTATTTCATATTTTACTAATTATTAACATTGTTTCTTGAATCATTAACTTAATTACTGTATTGTGACATAATTTTTGACTGCTGAATAAGTATTATTTGTAAATTAATATTTAATTTTTATATGTAATTTTTTTTGTACGCCGGAAGGCAAGGCATGAAGGACTTTTTTTTAAAACCTACTGACATCTGCTTGTACTTTATACTCATGTTCTAAAAATAAATGATCTTTATTTTCATCTTTATCTATACCCTGTAGGTAAATTATGATCTTCCGTAATATATATTTTTTTCCAATCAAAATTGTTTCATTTGCTCACTGTGTTGGTCTAGCTAACAATGAAACACCGCCGTCCAAAGTAAAGTAAAAACAGGTTTACGAATATAAAAATCCCATTTGGACAGCCAACAAGTTTTAGATTGGTTCTCTGATAAATTTACTACCCGAACAATCTCTTTCAGATTCAAATTTTTCGGGTGACTACTTCAAAGAAAACTATTCGAGTTCTTTTTTAAGTTTTCAAATTGTTTGTGTTTTGTAGCGAACTGATGTACTTTCATTGTTTTTCTTGTTTATTTTTGATGATTTTTGGTATTCATGTTTTGTCTGTTACGAATATTAGTTTGTGAAATTGAAAAATTCTTTTGTCTTTTTTCGGGGCGTTTTTAGATTAGATTTTTTAACAACCCTGTAACTATAATCGTTACGTTATAGTCACTTTTAGGGTAGTTAGAAATTTTGCTACAACTCTCAACTTTTCTTCTTCTTTTTTTCTTTTCATTTTAAGACTGTTGTTGCAGCAATGTTCACTTTCACATACTTAAAGGGGTGCTTCAGACCATCAAACTGAACAACTTTTACTATGGGACCAACACTGAAATCGCAAAAAAGAATCCGCTGTCCCATACAAAACTGCATATATAACTCGACTAAAATTTATGGAACAGCAGATTTTTTTTTCGCGATTTCGGTATTGATCCTATAGAGAAAGTTGTTCAGTTTGTATGGTCTGAAGCACCCCTTTAAGTAAGTGTCCCATTTAATTTTACACCCTGTATAAGGATGGTTACAGGGATGAATTCAAAATGACGTGTCAAATGGTGATAGGTCAATTTTAACGATGCCTTAGCACACTTAAAGGTAATGGTCGTGAATTTATATCATCACTACACTGAAAAAAATGTCTTCCAAACTGTTTTGTAGCACATAAACAATAGTTTGGTTTTAAATACCATAACTTTTTGCTATTTATTTAGAAACGTTTGGTTATGTGCTACAGTGCTTTTTCAGTGTATCATTCATCATCAGTCTATATACGTCCCACTGCAGGGCACAGGACTACCCTCAGGGAGGGTGTACGGGCATTATTCCACCACGCGTGCCCAATGCGAATTGGTAGACTTTACATATGCATCAGAATGTCTTGTGCAGCGTATGTTTGGTTTGCCTGTATGAAATGCCCGGTAAATTTTGTAACGAATTTAAATTTACTTCCTGTATAATTACGGTAAAAGCTTTCTTTCGCCAGAAAAACAAAAGGAACAATTTATTTTTAACTTTAAAACTAAACTTTTTAACGCCATTCCGTTTTCTTTTGTTTCAAAAACTGGAGCGAACAAACTGAAAATGGTTGCAAAAGGAAACATGGACAGGAATTGAGTACCGTTGTAACAAAAGTTTAGCAAAATATATTTTTCTCATACATTCGTCTAGTCTAAGATCTCGTTAAAAGTTTTCTACTCTTTTATGTTTAGGCAAATGATACATATCTCAATGGTTTCATTGCTGAAGGATTTTTTTAATTAGATTTCCGTTTGTAAGTTTGTCGTAACCTTTTTGCAGCCGGATTCAAAAATGTTGCTCCCGTTCATTATTCTGTAGCAGAGTAGGTACCATATTAAAACGATGGTATTTAATGCTTTTTAAATTAAAATAAGAGTATTTATCGTTTTTTTGGGAGTTATGCATCAGTTACATAGTAACATAATTATTTATTGTGTCTATTTGTTTATGCATAAGCAATAAATTGTATATGTACCAAATTGAAGTTAATCAATCAATCAATTATACTTTATTTAAAACAATACATAAAAAAATATTATCTTCGTTCTGGCGCAGTTGGGAAAACATAGGGTTAAATGTCCTGTACGTTTTTTTGGTAGTGTGAATGGGGACGATTTACTCTATTCTTTTAGATTGATTTTAATGACTCTTGAATCGAGAACGAAATCTGGTATCTTTTAAGTACACAGTTCAGCAAAATAGCATTCTGGAGATGATAGCAGGCAGGTTTCACTGCCCCATCATCGCACACTGCGTGCAAGTGATGATATAGTGCCTACAACTATGTACCTCACTGTTTTATGTTGTATTTTATTTTATGTTTTGTGTGTACCAACTAACATAGTTCTTAAGTCAAACCCTGTTACTAACACATGGATCAATTTGTTGTCTGAATTTAAATAAATATTATTATTATAAATAACTGGGCTAACTTCGGCTTTCAAAGGGTAGGGAGAGGCTAAAGGGTGGCAAGCTTATTTTTGTAGCATCATTGAACTATGACATTTTCACTGAAACAAGTATAATTGTCTAAACACACGAGAGTAGATAACTTGTACCAGGATCTTAGTCTATAAATGGCGTAGCAAGTCGTAGCCATATCGTCGTAGCGCCGCGTAGCAACGTAGCGTAGGTAGATAGGTACTATTCTGGCACTTGTGAAACTAATATTTTAAAGTTTTATCTTTGGGACTGAGTTGTAACAGTATTTTCCAGTTTTGCTCTAGAGAAATATTCTACTGAATTTACATATTATACTTTCACGACCTTTTACCATTTGGGAGCGATTAGTAAATGTTTTAAATACTTACAACGCTGTGGTAAAGACACTATACGTGAAATATAGTACGTATAATTGCGAACAGGCATCTTCTGGGTCCTGAGATCTTTGTCCTGAGGACTGGATTGAGGTCAAGAGCAAACCCATTAGAAAAAAAAATACGTATAAGAATATTATTTTAGGTTTTCTGTTTACAATAACCATTTGCTCAGTCGGTCATGAAGCCTACATTCTAAACTAAAGGTCGTGGTGTCTAATCCCATAAGGGTTTATATTTTTGTATGTTAAAATATTAATTAGTGTACTTTGTACTCTAGTCTTGGATGTTTGTGTTTTTGTGTTACAAAACACGCTACAGTTATATTTAAAGTGTGGTTTAGACTTTAGACCATCAAACTGAACCACTTTCATTATCGACCAAACGTCAATATAAACCGGTCAAGTGCGAGTCGTATTCGCACCCTCAGCACCTCGCACTCGAACTAAATGTATGGGACAAAAGATTTTTTTCGTGATTTTGATGTTGGCCCCATAGTGAAAGTTGTTGTGGCCCCATAGTGTTGTTGGTCTAAACCACCCCTTAAAAGTTTTCAATTTTTATTCTTACTTCTGTAACATTCTGTATAAAAAAATAAAATCAACTTATTGCCATTATAAACATTTTAATAATGCAACTGTCCTGTCCACCCTAACACCCTGTATAATTGTGTTGTAAGACCTTGTTTCTTGCCCAACATGATTGGCTTTCGATGCATAATGTCTTAAACCTTAATGCAGGTCAACGAGAAATACCCCATAGGTTTCTATAACCCCCGACCTTATGCCTATTTCTTAGCAATACAACAATAGGTATTTCCCATAGTTTGGAGTAGTGATGTATCGATTATTTTGCTAATCGATGAATCGATTATGATAATAATCGTAATCGATCATTAATCGATTTCACCCGATTTTTGAATTAGGATTAAAAAAATTCAAAATGTATTGAAAATATCATCATCTCATGTCTTCTCTCTAGGCATCCTGAATAAAAGTTTAAAATAAAAAAGATAGTTAAGTTGAATCAAATTAAAGATTGAAAAATCTGTCTCGGGCGGGACTTGAACCCGTACTTTTCCAAATCGGGGAACTGCGTTATCCAATTTCGCCACCGAGCCCACTACCCAGAGAACGAAATTTTCAATCTGTTGCGTCTTAAGGGGACGTGAGCGCCATCTACATCATCATCTATCATCATCATCTGGTTAGTTTGTAATAACTACCAGTAGATCAATAATATAAAAATCAATAATATTTGAAATAGTTAAGTTGGTTTGTTAATGACTGATTAGTTATACTTTAAGACAATTTTGCACTTTCATGATATTTTCTTGTAGATGATTGTGTTGTGACAGATAGATACCTACATAATTATTTATTACTGAATTGATACCTACTTAGATTATGGTATCGTCAAGCAGTGCCTCGTTTGCGTTTAAAAGTACATAATGAATAATGATACAACCAAATTAGTCAACTGACCAGTTTTGGAACGTAAAAAATATAAAAAAACCAAAACAAAAATGTTTCTGGAGATCCCCTATAAGGTTACACAGACAGCTTAAAGCTTTACAGCTTAAAATAAAACTAGAGACTGACAGTTTCCTAAAAATCCGATTTCAACCGATTCTGATTGCAACCGATTATCATTATAGTCGATTATTTATAATCGATTAGGCACATCACTAGTTTGGAGAAACAATTTAGGAAGTTAGGCCACTATGCGAAGGTGGACTAAGTTAATTGGGATTCCCTGACATGGATTATTGTGGTGAAACCGTTCCTAACAGAGGCTTAAGGGGATTGTTTGCCGTCCTCTACCATTTAGAGTTTATACTTAATATAAACTTAGAATGGCCGTGAAGCTTAGAAATAAATTGTTACACTGAAGAAAATATTATGTTGTGTTTATTAAGTTTTAGCAAACCCCTTTGTTCATGCATTTTGGAAGTCAAAGTCAAAATAATTTAATGCAATTTCGGAATTTAAAGCCCATTTATTAAAAGTCAAATCATTTTTTGAAGTTATTGTCGGAATCCAACTACGATCCCCAACCCGTCTGCCAAGCGTGGCGATTATGGCAAATCCCCCCGTTTTGGAGGAGGCCTATATCCAGCAGTGGACGTCTATCGGCTGATATGATGATATACAATATATTAATTTAAATCCTTCTCTATGTTAGTTATATAAATACATACTTTGTTTAGTCTAGTTATAGTTTTTGCTTTGAAACTGTTTTACAAATAAAAATAAAAATTAATTTAAATGATTAATACTATACAGTTTACTATAAGCTATAGTGACACTCAGATCTATGCATTTTGATCATATCTATTGACTTGCGATTGCAGAATGTTTTTTTTATTATTACCCATGGGATTGGGCCGGCCATGTCTGTCGATTGCACCCGGAAAGATGGGCCAAAGTCTTAATACCATGATATGGGTATTTTTTCTTTAGCCTATTTCATCCCACAGCTGATCAAAGGCCTCCCCTTTTATCCTCCATGCAACCCTGTCCTGAGCCAGTTCCATCCACTCTTCGTCGAATGTATTCAGGTCGTCTCTCCATCTCTTTCGGGGTCGACCCTGACAGCGACGCCCATTCTCCGGGATCCAAGGTGTTAAGACTTTGGCCCATCTTTCCGGGTGCAATCGACAGACATGGCCGGCCCAATTCCATGGGTAATAATAAAAATAAATATTCTGCGGTCGCAAGTCAATAGATATGGACTCTTCCACTCGTTCCTGTTTTGGGCAACTTCTGCCCATTGGTCGTAAATGTTCAATTTGTTTTAATAATCAACCTTCTAATATTATAAACGTGAAAGTTTGTAAGTATGGATGGATGTTTTTTACTCTTTCACGTAAAAACTACTGAATGGATTTTAATGAAAATTTACAATAATATAACTTATACATCTGAATAACACGTAGGCTACACTTTATAAAGATATTGTGTGAATTGTCCAGACGAAGCGCAGACGAAGTTGCGGTCACCAGCTAGTGTAGTTTACAATAGGCTTTTTTTTACAATGGACTTTTTTGATCTTATACGCTCTAATTTTCTTACATTTGAACCAACACAACTAAAAATCATTATATTTCATCGCAAAAGAGTCACAGATACGTAAAAACTCAAGAGCATCGTTAATATCAACTCCATGTCGACATGTAGTACATACTTACGTACATACAGTGGTATGTTACGAATAAAATCTCGTCATCTGAAGCACCATTGAGCGTCGAGTGTTTAGGCTGAAACATTTTTATACGAGAACCCAAAGAAAAAGCTGAAATTATAACGGAATTTTAACCCAAATTCTTCTTTTCAGCGTTAGAATTTGGGCTTCTGAGACGTAATGGCTCGGTATATAGCTTAATTGGACAAAACCACAACACCGGTTTGGCAGTTTGCTGATTCGAATCCCGTCCGAGACAAATTTTATTTTTTAGAACGAAGTAGTACTTACAAGGGGAAGAAAAGTGGGCCAAAGGCTAGCCACCTATCACCACTTCACAAGTAATTTCAACCTGAAATCTATGCGAAATCAATCTATGTTTAACGAACTAATGTAAAATATTTTGTTTTTGTCAATACAAGGTGTTACAAAAATACAAATAAACATAAGACAACATAGAATATATTTGTAGTTAAGTATGAAACATCAGATTATTTTTCTTCGTGATTTCGTTAATGGTCCCGTGAAAATTGTTCAATTTGATGGTGTAAACCGCCCCCTTAAAAGTTTTAAATGTTTATTTTTACTTTGGTAACACCTTGTATAATAAATACGCTCTGTTTGCGTGGTGTGCCACACAGATTTCAAATAATTACGAATTATCTGAAAAAATGAAGCAGTCAATCAAATAGCGCAGCGCCTCATTTTTGAGCCGCAAAATTTCTTACATGTAGGCTCCCACCAAATCAGTCTCTTAACCTAATATCTCCTTTTCCCAGGTACCACAACAGTAGAATGATAAACTACGACGTAGATCACGGCGTCAACGTGACCACAGACCCTGTGCAGAGACTGTCAGATCTCCTCATACCAGCAGCCAGTGTGTCCCACGCTGGGAACTACACTTGTGTCCCAAACAACGCTGTCCCAGCAAGCATATACGTCCATATATTTAATGGTAAGAGTTCTATAAACGCCTATTTATTTAACACATTTGCTGCCGTACCAGTGTGTCCCACGCTGAGAACAACACTTGTGTCCCAGCAAACATATACGTCCATATATTTAATGGTAAGAGTTCTATATACGTTCATTTATTTAACACATTTGCTGCTGTGCCAGTGTGTCCCACGCTGAGAACAACACTTGTGTCCCAGCAAACATATACCTCCATATATTTAATGCTTAGAGCTCTACAAGGTGTTACAAAAATACAAATAAACATTTAAAGGGGTGGTTAAGACCATAAAATTAAACAACTTTCACTATGGGACCAATATCGAAATCGCGAAAAAAACCATACTCGAGCTAAATGTATGGGATAGGTAGCAGATTTTTTTTTCGCGATTTCGATGTTGGTCCCATAGTGAAAGTTGTTCAGTTTGATGGTCTAAACCTTATAAGTTTGAAATTTTTATTTTTACTTCTGTAACACCCTGTATATACGTCCATATATTTACAACGTTGCGTTGACGTGAACCACATCAACGTGACCATAGACACTCCAACTATCAGTCAGTGTGTCCCACGCTGGAAACCACACTTTATATATATACAAGGTGGTGTGGTGTGCAGCAAGCATATGCGTCCATATATTTAATGGTAAGAGCTCTATACAACGTGTCAATGAATAAGCGCAAAACCTCATACACCCTAACTGATTTATAACAAAATAATTATATTGAAACAATAATGTCCACCACGCGGGCCCAGTGCGGATTGGTGGACGCAAGTAAGTGGTCATCAGACCACATTAATAGGCCTCTGTCCTTGCTTAATGAATAATTACACCGCCATCTGACGGAACTATCCGGGACCAACAGCTTAACGTGCCTTCCGAAGCACGGAGACGCTCGTGATGAAATAGCGCCTCTTTTATGTTTTATTTTCGATAACTTGGCCACTGAATGTTAAATACTGACTGTTTCATACCAGCAGAGGTTAGTTCAAAAAATGTTGGTTAATGATGATAAGTTACAAACATAAACCAATATTAACTTTACCATTACAATTAAGTGGTATTATAAACCGTCCCTTGACCAATTTAAAACTTTATACTTATCAATAACTCCGTTGAAATTCAAAGCAGAGGTTCATTAAAATAGAATTTGTTTCAATTACACTTTGATTCGTTCGTTTATAAAATGCCTTGAAACTTGATACCGCTTTAACAATCAGCTTACTAATGATCAATTCTATGCTAATTGAGGGATCAATAACCTTTCATTTAACAACAATATGTTTTTAATAATTGAGTTTCTGAATTGTTAAAATTAATTTTGTTATTATTACCGAGCCTCCGTTGCTCCCCTTAATCTTATGTTTTTAATTTTCTTACAAAATTTCCAAAAAATAAGTGTCACGTTTTACTCATTGCTAATTATCTATTTATGAGGTAATAACTGACTTTTTTTATATTGTTTGTCGTTACTATCTTTAAAACTGCAAAAATTTGCCACTTATACATATTATAAAGCTGTAACAGAAGTGTGTCTGTACATTGAAGATATTAACAAAAAATAAGTTACGATATGGTTTTTAGGTATCCCTGATTCCATATCACAAATTTTTGGATTTTTTGTCTGTCTGTTTGTTTGTGTGTTTGTTTGTTTGTTTGAACGAGTATCACGCAAAAACTACTGAACCGATTTTGATGAAACTTTTTTTTTTTGATAGCTTATGATCTGACTTAAAATCTGGTATATAATTTGTGCGGACGAAGTCGCGGGTTAACGCTCGTATAAAATAAAGTCATCTATAAAGTTTCGATAAATTGATACACAACAATGACCACAAATTTGTGACAATCTTGTTTTTTGGAAATGTTGTGTTGAATTGTTTTGAAATAACAAAATACGATTGAGGACAGCACTGGAGGCTCATCATCATCAGGCTATCATCGTCCACTGCTGAACATATAGGCTCTCCCAAGGCGCGCCTCAAAATTCTTCCCTCGGCCTGGCCGCAGGGCGTCCCATATTACACCTGCCATTTCGCGGTCTCTACGCCCATTGCCACTTCAGCTTGTAAATTTTCTGAGCTATGAAGTAACTCGACTCTCTGAAGTAATACTTCAGGCTAGGCTAGGCTTGGAGGCTCGGTACCATCTTAACTGATTAATTATTGTGGTCATATTTGTCGAAGAACTGACAACCGATGGGGTGTCAGAGTAGAGTAGAGTTTGAGAGTCGCATTGTAAATCTGTTATGGAGTGGACGCGTGTCCGTTTCCTCCTCCTCCTGCTGACTTGGAACGTAGTTTGACGCAGGATGGAATCAAATCGCCAACCTCTGTACGAAAGGCTGGTCTACTAGCCACTGTACCACTACGAGTTCTGACTTCATCAAGTTTTATTAAAATAATTCAGAGCAAACCCCCCCCCCCCCCTTCCCCCCTCCCCCCACTCACACCCTCTCACTTTGTTTCAATTGTACTAGTTCGTAACTAAATTATTGTTTATTGTTAAGGATTCCCAATCGTAGACCTCGCGTATCAGGCTTGCCTCGTTTTTGGTGTACCGTTTAATGTAATAGTTTTAAGCAAAAGTTAAAAATAAACATTTATCTTATCTTATCTTATCTTAAAAACGAAACCTACTAAAAATAAATCATAAAGATAATGAAAGTTTTATTCAATTTGTCTTGGCTGAAATAATAAATTTAATTCACAACTTTCAAAATTTCATGATTCAGTAATAAACGCCAAAGTGTCTAGAGCATTAATAATTAATTGTAACTTAAACTTGGATATATCAAAAAAAGGAAGACGATGCACTTGTCAGGTCTGATAATAATAAAATTATTCATCCATCAAAAGTTTAGATGTTAGGGAAGACGAAATCTTGGGAAATATCGGTATTTTATGTTTACATAAATATAGGATGATTAATCTAGTAGGTATAACAGGCAAGAACAGTAAAATGTTATGTGGAAAGGTTAAATGGAAACGTGCTAATCGGTGAAACATAATTTTATTGAATAATCACCTCGTGAATAACTAGTGTGAACTTGCGGAAAGACAACGGGGTGGTATTTGCCGTCGAATATTTTATTTGTTTTTATAGTACAAAAACATTAACAAACTATTTATTTTCACACCAAACATAATACGATCTTTAATAATGTACGAAACTACGAAAGCTGATATGAATATCATGCGATGACTGTATTTATTTCGGCTAACTCCTTTTTAACCGACTTCAAAAAAAGGAGGAGGTTTCTCAATTCGACCGTATGTATAAGGTCTAACAAAATTAGCTGAAACTATTTTAAGGGTAAGCTCATACCATCAAACTGAACAACTTTCTCTATGGAACCAATATCGTAATCGTGAAAAAAAAAATTGATGTCCCATACAAAACTTCAAACACAACTTGACTCAAATGTATGGGGAAGCAGATTTTTTTTGGAGATCTCGATATTGGTCCCGTAGAGAAAGTTGTTCAGTTTGATGGTCTGAGCATACCCTTGAAATAGTTTTAGCTAATTTTGTTAGAACTTTATTTTTTTTATGTATCTTCGCGGATAACTTCGTCGTTTATGAACCGATTTTGATGATTCTTTTTTTCTCGTTTACACAATATACTAGCGTGACGCATCTTCCTTATTTTGGCTTAGTTTAGTATCCTAAATTAATTTATTCCAGTAGTGTTGATCTTAAGTTTCATAACTACGTTTTAATTATTGAATTATTAATGACCCGTAGGACGTCTGGTTCAATTTATTTCTCATAGTTTATTCAGACGGTAAAAATGTATCCGGTCGTATTTAAATTCACTGGAATTCAATTCATGAAATTATTAATTGTACCCAATGTTTTAAAACTGTTTTCAAAGTGAATTTTAAATCAATTCAATTCAATTCATTTATTCAACAACTTACACTAAAAGTACAAACCACTACATTTAAGTTTTAGTCATTTGATAATTTAAATTACATTATTCAACAACCAACCAATCAACTCCTAAAGGGGTGAAATGAATTCACGCGGACGAAGTCACTTGCAAAATGTAGTATATTATGTAAAAAATATTTGATTCCAACTTAATATCCTGACTGTTTTTACCTAGACCAGATCAAGGACGTCATTAAAAAATGTCCGGTTAAAGGCAGCCGAAATCAACGTGAATTTATGACAAGATGTATGCAAGCAAGAGCGGTGTGTCAGAACCGCCTGAAATGGAGATTCTCTGCCCACCCCTCTGGGAAAAGGCGTGAGTTTATGTACGTGTGTATGTTTTTAAATTTTACAAAAAATTCCGAAATCGCAAAAAATAAATTGTCTATTGCCCACACAAAACTGCAATTTTATCAAACGTATTGGGACAACCGATTTTTTTTGCGCGATTTCTGCATTGGTCCCTTAGAGAAAGCTGTTCAGTTTGATGGTCTGATTATCCCCTTTACATACCATCAGTATATTAAGAAGGACCCTGTATGCACTGTTTAAGCAAATTTTACATTTATCGCAAGACTTGAAATATTTACGAGAAAGGTACAGAAAATTTTATATTTGTGATTGCAAGAGTCAATACTTGCTCAATCAGTGATCAAAACCGACTCAAAGTAACAGTTGATTTTATTTTCTTTAAAGAAATCCACTTTAAAGAGAAACGCTTTGTCAAATTGCACCAAACCACAGACGTTTTTAAAAAGTACGAACTTTGAATAGTATAGGACCTGGCAGAAATATTTACACACATTTCTGTTCAATAGAAATGGATGAGATTTATATCAAAGTGTGCATTTAGAATTATTTTATTAAGTTTAAATAATAATTCAATAATCTGTGCTGGAAACCCTTATTCTTTTAAAAGGGTACCGAACCTTATTGCTCCCTTCAGTTGTATTTTTTTTAATTTCTTAACAATTTATTCAAAATGTCAAAATCCAAGATTGTCACATTGTAGTCATTGTTAGTTTCAAAATCGTTGATGTTAGCTTAGCACCTTTTGATTTTTTTTTAAACTGATGTAACTATAAGATTTGACAAAAACCTACTATCTTCATTGATTTAATGTTTAAGGTTTGAGACAGAATAGGGTGGATTTGAGAAAAAGGTAGGCATTTGACCAGTATAATATTGAGATGTATACAAAATTTAATATAATACAATAATCTTCATTTGCACACCGAAAAAAAACAACAAGTTAATTGAAAATCATAAAAATAAACATATAAATAAAAAGTGAGTGTACAAAATTTAAGACTGTATCCTAATATAAAAGCAATAAATAAAATCCGAGGAACATTTAACTATTTGATTCAACGTTTATTGACGGTATAAAATGGATCAGCACGTTCCTCAAACGAGATAAACCGGGAATATAGAGAGTTCTAGAGTTTTATATTCGAACCTTTGAATGGTTTCGAGTGAATACAAAAATTTTATTGTAATTTAGAAAATAAATGTGTCTAGCACACCTTTTGAGAACTGTTCAGAGTAAATAAATGAATAGTATCAATGTACCATTAGGAACTCTGTACAAAATTTTGATAGTTACTAAATAAAAAAAACATTCAAAATATAATATTTCTTTTTTCATTTTGTTATTTTTTCTAGGCAGTATAATTTTGGCTTAGAATGAAATGGGCCACCCCAATTCCCATGGGTGTCGTACGAGGCGAATTATGGATTAAATGCTTCTTATGCAGTGTTTATGTGGGCAAAAGGCTAGCCATCTCTCACCACTTGACACGTCATTCCATCCTGAAACTAAAATTGCTAAATGTGAGCGTTGCTACAACTTCATCCTTAAACAGAAACAGGTAGTCTGTGGAGAGTTTATGTATGTACGCAACGGAGGATGATACGCAAGATGTGCTATAGGTTGTAGTGTGATGCATGTTTTCCAATGAAAAGCACGAATCGGATTATTTATTATTCTTTTATTTCCTTTATGATTATTGTCTTTTATTATTTTCACTGACTCTATATTTACCACCGTTTCACAAATAAACACTATGGAGAAGAAACGGCAAGAAACTCCAATATCCTCTAATACTTTTTTTTTACACCAGACCCCAAAGGGTCTACCGAGCCAAATGAATGAACTTAAGCAATCGACCTAGAGGCACCCAGAGGGGTATGGACCTCGGCATAGGACGTTGCTGGGGCTACGCGGCGGATTGGGTAGCGGGGATCGGTGAGAAGTGGCCTGGGATTGGTCTGTAGGCGCCAGAAGTGAAAGGAGTGGGCAGAGGTCACGGCTGGCCTCGCCGGAGGGGACGTTGATTACGTTGACGACGCTTTGATATCGTGTTATCAGTTGTCGTGTGTTGTGAGTTTGCGATTGTTAGTCGTGTCTGTTGGGCCGCCTGTACGGCAACCGTAATCTCATCGTCTGGATCGGTGTCCAGTGCCTCGCTTGACTCTGTTATTTATAGTTCACGATCGATGGCGGGGACAACTTCAACACGCTCGACAACTTCAGCGCATCTGCGCGCACTGCGTGCGTCGTTAGACCGTCCGTACTCATGACTATCTCCGACATTATGTATGAAATTTTTTTTAGTGATGCTGTCGATTGGTTGTGATATTATTTTATTAATGCATTATGCCGCTAACTTGACGTCCTGTGTATCAATTTTCTCTCGATATTGAGTCTCTTAAAAACATACTACTAAAATAAAAATACAGTTAACCCATCAACTACAGACGACAAAGTAAACAATTCTTAATATCACTCTTATGACTTACGTAATAAGAGTCAATTGTTAATGTAATGGCATAGTTTATATACAAGAGTTAGTGTGCAAGTAAATATTAACATTAACATAATTTTGTAGACACATTTTGAGAGGTTGTGAATATAATATCCATTTAAAGGTTTTAGTAGCCATGTTTTTTTGTTCTTTTCGTCCATTAAGGGGCATTAAGATCATGCTGTCTTATTTTTAGTTTCAATTTTCTTCAAGAATATTTTAAGTCAAAAACATAATATTTTTAATGCACGCTCCCCATGAGTTTTCGTAAGATTTGTAACATTTCAGATTTTTACAACTCATACTTTAATATTTCTAAGGAAAAAACAAGCACCTTTTTATTCATTTAAGAAAAATTTATAATACTAATTATATTAACATTACAACATGACATTAATAATTCAAAATACAAATTATACAGAGTGTAAATTTTTTTTTTTTTTTCACACTTAAGGGGATTCTTCAGACAATCAACTTTCACTATAGAACCAATATTGAAATCGTGAAAAAAAATCAGCTATTCTATACATTTTAGTCAAGCAGCCATTTACATTTTCGATAAAACAACCATTTTTTATTTGCGATATTATTATGGGTCCCATAACAAACGTTGTTCAGTGTGATGATCTGAAGCACCCCCCTTTGATATGTAACATATTTAATTTTCAAATATTATTGATTTTAAACATGTTACAGCCATGTTGTCACGTCCCCTTAAGACGATAAAGATTGAAAATTTCGTTCTCTGGGTAGTGTGCTCGGTGGCAAAATTGGATAACGTAGTTCCCCGGTTTGGAAGAGTGCGGGTTCAAGTCCCGCCCGAGACATATTTTTCAATCTTTAATTTTACACTGTGTATAAAAAGAGTATTCACTCTATTCACCAAGAAGAAATTCTGCCATTGCCAGTCTTTGGTTAGTGGACTAATTCAGTGGTATTACAAAATCAACTCCAAATAAATAACACAATCAAAAAAAAATTAAATAACTTACCTACATTTTCTTCCTTTTAAATTCTGTTAAAATATTCTCGATTCTCTCTTGACTCTTAACATTCAATATTTTTACAATGAAGCCAAAAATGTGCTAGCCAGAGTTAGTTCTGTTATTTTATTTTTTCCTTTAGCATTTCAATTGATATGCGGTTGGTGTATGGAAAGTCCATGCAACGATCGGCTGCGAAAAATGTAAACAAACATTTTCTGTTTGCATGAAAATTTGATGAACCATCGAAGAGTATTGGAAAAAATCAATAACCTTACTTTAACAATAATACAATTATCGACAGGGACTAACGTTCTTTTCGACACGCAAAGATATTTGTTGACCTTTTTGGTTTAAGTATGAATTATAATAATATAATAACTGTTGTGTTCATTAGTCCAAGCTACCCAAGCTTCGATTTATCGTTATTTTGTAAATTTTAAGTAATTTTTTCATCTTTAATTTGGTAAAATAGCTTTGCGAAATTATTTGAAATAGCCAAAAAGTAGAAATATAAAAACCTGCTCAGTAAATAATAATGATAAACCCAACTGGTTTCGAAGCTTAAACCGCATTTTAATACAAAACCAGATATTTTTAAATATTGCTTGTGATTTTAACCTAAATTATCACTTGCGTCTCGTCGGGAAATAGAATACCTAAGGATACCCCCAAGGAAATGCTTAAATTACCATTACACATTTGTTTACATTTCCCGCCACGTACAAAGAAACTCACTTTACATTGTATTATTTTAAAACATTTTTTCCCTGTGCAAGATGAAACAATTTTCCTTCTATTTACCCGAAAAGGTTATAAGAATTTCATATTCAAAGAATTTCAAATCATTTCAAATAAGGTCGCTTTGAATTCTTTCATTTACCAATAATGGAACGAATATGTTTTAGGTTATCTTGAAAATGTACTTAATTATTAAAGGGTCTTTCTTTACGATGCTGAAAGTTTTTTTTAGGTATTTTTAGGGTTCCGTACATGAAAAGAAAAAACAGGACCCTTATAGGATCACTTTGTTGTCCATCTGTCTGTCTGTCCATCTGTCAAGACCCTTTTTCTCAGGAACGGGTTGAGTTATCAACTTGAAATTAATACCAAATACGGTCCCCTCGAGGTGCCAAAAATTAAAGCTTCTAAGTCAACGCAATCAAAAGATACAGCTTTTAAATAGCCGTATCTATGAAATTTGAAATACGTCTATCTATCTATCTATAACGTCACGCCTCTTTCTCAGTGGGGTAGGCAGAGACCAGGGCGCGCCACTTACTACGATCCTTACATACTTTTTTTGCCTCATGCACATCCATACATCTCTTCATACATGCCTGTCGGTTTCGAGTACTCCGCACCTCCCCTTTTTGTAGGACGCAACTGATTTGATCAGCATACGTCCTACGAGGGCGCCCTCTGCCGACGCTTTCACATTAGCAACATATATCTCTTTCGTACATCTGCTATCACTCATCCTCTCCACATGACCAAACCAACGAAGCATACCTTTCTCTATTCTTGTCACTATATCTTCTTTTAATTTACATCTATCTCTTATTACACAATTTCTCACTCTATCTTTCAGCGTCACATACTTTGCAAGGAACGCATTTCAACAGCATTAATTTTACTTTCATGCTTCTTCTGCCATACCCAGCACTCACTGCCATTGTAAGTGTAGGCCATACATAGTGTGAAATACTTACTCTACAGAACACGAATATGAAAGGGTTTTTCGAAAATTTACCTTTATAGGGCTGTTTATATTTTCCGATATCCACTAGGACGAACTAAACGAAAACTAATGAACAAAAACTAGTAGCATATTACAAATAAGAAAATTTTTTGAGAGACTGAATTTTTTCCTTTATGGCAATAAAAGAGACGACGGGCTCTTACCTGGTTTACGCTCTGAACAGAGAGCCAAACGAGCGTAATTTTGTGAGTTGTTAGTCGCGTAATTTGAGTCCGTTTCATATAAAATCTGGAAATGCATTGTCTATGACCTCAGCCTTCGGGGTCACCAGTTTTGAGGTGATGATGTTGTGCTGCAGTGTGATAGAAAACAGATCTTATAATTTCACATATTTAATTAAATGTTCAGAGATACAATTGTTGACCTAGCACGTCGGTGGTGTGGGAACGACTGGCGAACGTTCCAGTCGCTCTTATGCACCGGTACAAAAATGTAAACAATGTTGTCCCTACATATGAAACGGACTCAAATTACGCGACTCACCACTCACAAAATTACGCTCGTTTGGCTTCACCCTTATGTTGATATCCATATGGTCATGTGGTAAGAATCATAAGGCTCTGGTTTCAAATCCGCATGGACTGCATGCCATGTACCAATGAGTTTTTCTAACTTATGGTAGTAATTTTAATACTCTGTGCTGTACTAGTATAAGTTATATCGACTGCTTTCAAACGGTGAAGGAAAAAAACGTGAGGAAACCTGCAGACGCTGAAAAAGAAATTCTGATACACGCTTGGGACTAATGACCATATACCCTTCAGGGTAGGCCTATGCCCAGCAGTGGGACGTATATAGGTTGATGATTATAATGTTAAAACTGAATTTAATAGATAGGTGATATATATATATATATATATATATATCACCTATCTATCTATATATATATATATATATATATATATATATATATATATATATATTTAAAAGGGTGCTTCGAACTATAAAACTAAACAAATTTGGAGCCAACGCTGAAAAAGAAATTCTGATACACGCTTGGGACTAATGACCATATACCCTTCAGGGTAGGCCTATGCCCAGCAGTGGGACGTATATAGGTTGATGATTATAATGTTAAAACTGAATTTAATAGATAGGTGATATATATATATATATATATATATATATATATATATATCACCTATCTATCTCTATATATATATATATATATATATTTAAAAGGGTGCTTCGAACTATAAAACTAAACAAATTTGGAGCCAACGTCGTAATCGCGAAAATAAATCTGCTTTTCCATACAAAACCTGTTCGACTCTGTATTTAGAATTTTTAAATTACACTCAAACAATATATTCAAGAGTATAATAGGCTATACCACGATTAGGTTTTCACTATAAAAAATATGTTGATGAATCAAAATAGAAAACAAAAGAAAACTTATTATCATCTCAGCCGATAAACGTCCACTGCTGGACATAGGCCTTCCTCAAAAATTGCCACAACGACCCGTCCTGGGCTGCCCTCATCCAACGGGTTCCCGCTGCCTTCACCAGGTCGTCGGTCCACGCTACACTTTCCGGTACACGGTAGCCACTCGAGAACTCTTCGGCCCCATCGGCCATCTCTGTTCTGGGAGCAATGTTCCCAGCCCATTGCCACTTTAGTTTAGCAATTTTTCAATGAAAACCAGTTCCGTTGGAATTAATTTTGAAATGTACTACTTACTTATTCTGTTATAATAATGAAAACGTTTATTTTAGTCGAATTGTACAAATATTTCATCAGTTCAGTGGCTTTTGAACTCTACTTATTTCTCTAAAAAGAGGAGTTTGTTTAGATTGACCACAAAGGTTGTACCGCTCATAGGTTGCGACAGAGCTATGAATATTTTATTGCATGTGCGTAAAGACTAAAATCCCACTGCAAGTTTTCTACACCAACATGTTTAGGCATACATACAGGAAATATCGTACTTTAAGGCTCCTAAAAAATAAGGCTTATTCTGCTATAAAGCCTGTTGCAACCCTTTTGTATCTACAACGTGTTAATGAATTAGCGCAAAACCTCTACACCCCAACTGATTAGAAAGATAAGAAAATAATTAGATTGAAACAATAATTTCATTATTTAATACTTAAAATTTTAAGTTATTCGCAGTATACCAAAAGAGCGAAGCACATATAAATAACATTTTTTTTTTAAACAAATTTCATTTCATTTCAGTATCTTTTTATAGCATTGACACCCATTCACACACATACACACAAACACAATTGTTTACACACATAAAACATTAATAAAACCTAAAACATACTCGACAAACAATTCGGTCATTAAGTAGAAGCACATTAGTCTTTTTATTTGTCAAAATCTTTCATATTTTTTACGTTTTGTCCTTTGTACCTTAAACAGTTTTTAAAAGGTGTTATCATGTAATTGGCGCTGTAAAATTTAAATGTTGCTGTATTAGAGATTAAGTAATTTGCTGTTTGATAACCAATAAAGATAAATAGATAGATTTTAAGTTTTGAAGCAGAAATGATTTTTTATCATTTCAGCAATGAATGAAAGCGCTAACGTACTCATGGATACATTTTAATAATCTTGTTTTGTAGTAAGTAGGATGAGTGTGCCTGTGCGGTAAGTTAACATCGGGTTAGTAAATTTTAAAATTTATAAACAAATTATTTAATATTAAGAAAAAAAATACCTATGTTGAAACCATGATAATTCGATTCTGTTCTCGATTCTAAATAAACTACTTTCTAGTTTTGCGTAAATTCATTTACACGTTGTATAGCCGATCGCAGAAAAGTTGTTTCCATTGTGCTATTTTGTTTACTATGTAAAATCCATCCCAGAAAATAGTTGACTTTGCATGTGAAGGAGTCATCGAAATCAGTCCAATAGTTTTCAAGTAAATCTTCCCCATTTATACGACCGAAAATAATGCGACAACCCTACGTTGCGACAGTCATCTTTTTTTTTTCGTGTAGCTGATACGTTTAGCTTTAATTTTGTATACAAGTTATTGTCATATCATATTTTAGCGCTACCATTTGTATCTACAAGCTATCTAGCTTTTTTGCGAGAAGACCGCCTCATTATCATTGCGGTGTTGCATTGATGCCGCGCAATGGGAAAAGCTTGCATCCCAACGCCAGGGTGGTCCCTTGTCAGTGACAAAGTTATTGACTTTGAGGCACTGAGCTTGATGCCAAGCGCGATGAATTGAAGGCTCGACCACCAGCAACCATCAATTATAATTATGAGAATGGTGTCCTAACGTTCTCTCATTGGGCACGTACATTCTCAAGAAAAATCGGCTATAGAGCGCACAAGCGCCAACAACGAAGGGATCAGAGGCAGCCGCAGTAGCCGAAATCGGCTAGGAGTAGCATCATCATCATCACCTTTATTTTATACAAATGTGTATTTCGTGCAATAAAGTATAATTGAAGACGCGCCTTATTTTGCACGATATCTAACAACATCTCGCGCATTTTTGTGCAACTTTAAGCGCCTAAAGTCCCCTTAAGACGCAACAGATTGAAAATTTCGTTCTCTGGGTAGTGGGCTCGGTGGCGAAATTGGATTACGTAGTTCCCCGGTTTGTAAAAGGGCGGGTTCTAGTCCCGCCCGAGACCAATTTTTCATCCTTTAATTTGATTTAGGCGCCTTGGATCAGAGATTGATCCGATAAACGATTATGAATTATGATTAGGCATATGCCCAGTAGTGGGTTGATGGGTACTGATTTGATTCAATGATGCCTCTTATTGTTGCTTTGTGTATGCGTGGCATAACTAACCAAGACATAATTATTTTAAAGTGAAGGAAAAGAAAGTATGTACCTTATGTCCAAGAATGTGAAGTGACCACCTAGTCTGTGGCAAGCCACTCTTAGAGAAGTTTGAACTTGGAATAGTTGAGAAACTATAAGGCTACTTATGTGTTGTGGTGCTTCGTAACCATTTATTTTGTGGTGTAGGAGCACACATCTTCATGCAAGTATGTAAGGCTAGATTACAATAAAGATATATAAGGTCTAACAAAATTAGGTGAAACTATTTTAAGGGGATGATCAGACCATCAAACTGAAAAACTTTCTCTATGGGACCAATATTGAAATCGCGAAAAAAAAATCTGCTGTCCCATAAATTTTGGTCGAGTATGGAACAGCAGATTTTTTTTTTCGCGATTTCAATATCGGTCCCATAGAGAAAGTTGTTCAGTTTGATGGTCTGATCATCCCCTTAAAATAGTTTCACCTAATTTTGTTAGACCTTATAGATATCATAATACACTTCCTTCATTTATTCATCTTCAGTCTATACAGGGTTACTAGTAATTTGATACATTACTTTAAAAATGTGATAGTAGAGATAGTAGGCTATCAATTTAGCTCTAGATTGCCTTTTGAGAACAGAAATTGCCCACGTGACGAAATGTATTTGTTCCAAATCGTTGCACAACTAACGAATGAGTTTGATCAAAGAAAACATACAAATAGTACTATATCTAAAATTATACACAAAAAAAATAGAAGGAATATCCCAAGGAAATGGAAATTATCCTTTTCTATTGTAGCATCTAAACTATTATAAAACTGTAACAGCAAGTTTGTCTGTACATTGAAGATATTAACAAAAAAAAGTTACGATATTGTTTTTAGGTATCCCTGATTCCATATCATCAATTTTTGAATTTTTTGTCTGTTTGTTTGTTTGAACGAGCATCACGCAAAAACTGCTGAATCGATTTTGATGAAACTTTTTTTGTTTGATAGCATATTATCTGACTTAAAATCTGGTATATAATTTGTGCGAACAAAGTTGCGGGTTAACGCTCGTTTCTTATAAAATTCAAATTTACCAGTTTTGAGGCGAAACGGGATTAGGCGTTTTCTTTATTGGGAATTTTTAGGATTATTTAGAAATTTGGGAATTATTTTAAAGCATATCATCAACATCATCAGTATACGTCCCACAGCAGGGCACAGGCCTACCCTCAACGAGGGTGTATGGATGGGTGTTAGTCCACCAAGTGTGCCCAATGCGCATTGGAAGACTAAACAAACGCATATGAATTTCAGTATTCAGTATTTTTATTGCAGTATCACAAATAATAAAGTACATATATACGAGTAACACAAGATCTTATTTAATGATTGTGACGCCCTGTTAGGTCATGGCTATATTATTGCAGAGGGCCTGACAATTTTATTACATTACGAGCGTTAACTCGCGACTTTGTCCGCACTAATTATATACCAGATTTTAAGTCAGATAATAAGCTATCAAACAAAAAAGTTTCATCAAAATCGGTTTAGTAGTTTTTGCGTGATGCTCGTTCAAACAAACAAACACCCAAACAAACACACAAACAAACAGACAGACAAAAAATCCAAAAATTGGTGAAATGGAATCAGGGACACCTAAAACCATATCGTAACTTTTTTTTTGTTAATATCTTCAATGTACAGACAAACTTTCTGCTACAGTTTTATAATAGTCTAGATATGACATGACATATGCGAAACTTATAAAAGTCTATTCTTTCTTTTCTCCCTAATCTTCAACAAGTCTAACCGTCTCTTTCTTTCGCAGGTGAAAATCCAGCCGCCATGCAATCCTCATCTCCGAGTTACATCAGTCGTCTCAATTTCCACGGATTTCTATTACCTACTTTAACTACTCTTAACCTAATTCTACGGTGACAATGATTCGACTAGTTACCCTAATTAGAACGTTAAATGTATAATGTACTCTATCTGTTTTAGATTAAGGTAAGATTTTGTGTGGGATTAAATTGTAACATTTCATTATAATGATTTTCATCTATATGGACCTATTTATCAGTTAAGGTAGTAGACTAAGAGGTAAGTGTACTTTTGGCAACCATCAGCAGCAAGGCTGATTCAGTGTTTATAGGGTGTAGAGCATCTCTGCGATAGGGATGAACTAGGTCTGCCTGCATAACTTCAGTCGGTTTAGGAGTTACAGACGTTTAAAGGTCAGTAAAAAATTAACGATCAGCTGAAAGGCTGATCGTATGATATTATTGTAGTGTGCACTGTAGCTATGTAAACAGTACAAAAACTGATATGAACTGCCAGTCGGTTTAGAAGATACAGCCGTTCAAAGGTCGGACCTTAAACCGGACCTTAAACCGACTGATGAACCATGTCAGTTTTAGTACTGTTCACATAGCTACAGTGCATCATACAATAATATCATGCGATCAGCCTTTCAGCTCATCGTTAATTTTTTACTGACCTTTAAACATTAGTAACTTCTAAACCGACTGGAGTTATGCAGACAGACCCAGTTCATCCCTATCGCAGAGATGCTCTACACCCTATAAATACTGAATCAGCCTTGCAGCTGATAGTTGCAAAAAGTACACTTATCTCTTAGTCTATAGGGGTCTCCAACTGTGTAGTGTTGCATACTTTTTTTTTTACGGACGCATCTTTTTTTTTAATAATCTCTAAAAACTATAAAAATTGCGTGTTACACTCTATAGAAAAATAATGTAAGTAATGCGTTAGCATTGTAGAGTAAGATGGATTTGAGGTCAGAACGTGTAATACCTATATTATTATATACGAGCGTTAACCCGCGACTTCGTCCGCACGAATTATATATACCAGATTTTAAGTCAGATCATAAGCTATCAAACAAAAAAAGTTTCATCGAAATCGGTTCAGTAGTTTTTGCGTGATACTCGTTCAAACAAACGAACAAACACACAAACAAACAGACAGACAAAAAATCCAAAAATTGGTGAAATGGAATCAGGGACACCTAAAAACCATATCGTAACTTTTTTTTTGTTAATATCTTCAATGTACAGACAAACTTCCTGTTACAGTTTTATAATAGTTTAGATATCTTTGATTTTATTTTAGTTTTCATTTATAGCACCTACTCCACATACCTATTCTTACTTAATATATTTTGTATCCCAAGGTTGTTTAGAAGAATTCGGTTTTTAGCGATAAGACCGCCTTATTTGTACTATAATTACTTGATTTTCCTGTATTGTTTTATGTTTTTGGTGAAAATAAAGTATATATCATTCTTTTATTCAAACAACAATAGGCAAAGGGATCGAACCTATACAGTCTTGTGAGGCGTGAGTAGTTTCACATTATTAGAGAATAATTCATTTGGGTCAGGTTTGGGTAAAGATTCTTTACCCTCTTTTCGTTTCAACATTTGCAAACGCGTTTCATTCCATTGCCATATTTCTCAAAAATATTATTCGAAATCTAGGAACGTTCTTTTAGGATTTGAAAATAAAATACGTTTGGTTTCCAAACAATTTTATTAAATGCCCTTGTTGCCCGGAGCTTTGAGAGTAATGCATCTTTTATTTGAGTAAAATGTTATGAAATATTCATCTTTCAAAGCTATTTTTATTATAATTTTGTGAAGAAACTTATAATAAAATAAAATGGTCGATTATGTTTTACAACGTTTTACTTAGCCTGTTCTTTTTCCCATCGCTGGGCCAAAGCATATCTCTCATGATCTGTTTCAGTTAATTGCTGCTTAGCGACTAAGTTTACGTCTCTTCAGGCATCATCATCATCAGGCTCTCACGTCCATGGCTGAACATAGGCCTTAGCTCATAGGCGGCTGCCTATACAGTGTATAACGAAAAAATGCGGACAAAGGTAGGTAGGTAAAGGTCTACAATACTTCGTTGATACCATTCATAGCCAACGTAGAGTCATCGTGTCAAATTATAATGTAGTGATGTGCTGTATTTGAATATCTACCGATGTCGATAATTATGGAAGATATAAAAGTATGCTGCCGATTGATGCCTTTACGGTGTATAACGATAAAATGCGGACATATTTAAAACTGCCTCCGTGGTCTAATGGTTAAGAGCATTGGCTCTCGACTAGGAGGTCGTGGGTTCGATTCCCACGGGGGGGCACCTAGTGATATGTCACTTTGTGCGTTTTTCCCCAGTTGGTTAGGACATTGCAGGCTGAATCACCTGATTGTCTGAAAAGGAAAATGATTTCGTGCTTCGGATGGCACGTTAAGCCGTTGGTCCCGGCTACTATCTCTGGCGGTAGTAGTCGTTACATAAAAACCACGTCAGAGGCCGTAAGGCGGTCTGAAAAAACTCTGACACCAGGGCTCTGCCCACACGATAAGAAAGAAAGATATTTAAAAAGGTGCTTCAGGCTATAAAACTAAACAACATAACCACACCTTTATGGTACATCCTGTATACAGTCATATGAGTATATGCCACATATAGTGATATGCCACAGAGAATTTTTTTTTATGACGTCTTATTGGGTATTTACAACTCTATGAAACCAACATCAAAGTCGCGAATAAAAACAGCTGTCCTATACATGTGGGTCGAATAAGTTTGCAGTTTTGTATGGAAAAGCAGATTTTTCCGCGATTTCAACATTGGTCCCATATAGAAAGTTGTTCAGTTTGATGGTCTGATCATCTTCTTAAAAATACGACAGGATATCAAGAAGGAAATTATAATGAAACAGTTGTGAAACTTAGCAGTTGAAACGGGAGAATCCCGTAGGCGGAGTACCTCACCATCAAATTCTAATTAGGTAAACGTATACCCAATTATTTTTTCAAGCTTGAAACACGTTATTTTTGTATCTACGTATTCTAAAAATAGAGAAAATGGGGGCAGCAAAAACTGTCAGTGCCACGGGCGACTGAAACCCACACTACGCCTTACGACTTATTTATAAAGGATGTTACAAAAATATAAATAAACATGTAAGGGGGTTGTTTAGACCATCAAAGTGAACAACATTCGCTTTGGGACCAACATTGAAATCGCGAAAAAAAAAAACTGTCCCATTCATTTAGCTCGAGTAGATTTGTAGTTTAGTATGGAACATCCGATTTTTTTCGCGATTTCGATATTCGTCCCAAAGTGTATGTTGTCCAGTTTGATGGTCCCTTAAATGTTTATTTGTATTTTTGTAACACCTTGTATACATTTTATCCCACACAAAACCATTAATGTAAAAAGTGATTTTAATATTTATATTAGTAATTAAATAAATTGATTGGCGAATGAATGAGTAATAAAAACTGTTATAAAAAGGAATGTTACTAATTATTAAGGGTTTTTGTAACAAAAATTATGAATACAATCATTTACATGAAATTACTAATTTGTTTTAGATATTTTTGTCGTAAGAAAAGTATTCGGTAATTATTGGCATAGGTATTGGTATCTTATCTATGATTATCAATTACACATTCGTTATGGAAGGAAATGAAAAAAATTATTAAATATATATATATATATTCATTCTCCTGCGATTATTACTATTACCACGTCTAAAAAGAAAATGTGACATTTAATTAAAAAAATGGTAAATAAATTATAAACCAGTAAACCAAACATATGTTTTACATTTGCACAACAATGAAAAATAGAACATAATTTTGATACATGAACCCCAAAAAATCTATGTAAAAATATCATCATTAAATTAAATTAAACAACAAAAATAAATAAATCATTCATTAGTTAACTTAAAGTCCATTAATTTTGTAATAACTTGTAATATAAAATGTAGTTATTGTATTGCATTTATTATTCTCAGAAACAATTAAGTTATTGTTAAAAATATATAATTGTTTAGCATGAAAATATTGTGTAAGACTTTTACGCAGATTATATTTATTTAAAAAAATATAATTATATTTTTTTTTTTAACGTACATTAATGCGTTATTAAATTCTTATTAAGCTCTGAATAACAATTTATCTTTGACTTTATTTGCGGGTGTATTCTCAATGTTTTTTTAACCGCATTATAATTATAAAAGTTAAGCAAAGGACAATGTACCTTACACAATCCTTTAATGAATCATATGTGATCGCATTTGAAATACGGATCATTTACAGTGCGTTAGGGTAAACAGTTGAATTACTTTAAGGGGTGATTGTACCCACCGTACTGAACAACTTTCCCAAAGAAACTTCGCGAAAAAAAAACTATTTTCCATATTTAATGCAAGTAGCTGATCGCACGTTTGTATGGAAAATCGCAATTTATTTTTGCAAATTGGCTATAGGTTTCTTAGGGAAAGTTGTTCAGTATCATGGGTACAATCACTCCTTAATGCAACTGTTTACCCTAACACCATAATGTATAATACAATAGGGTTAAATAGGGTTGAATGTCCAAAGTGTGGTTGAATTCGTCGTCGATACACGAAGATAATATAATAATATAAGATAAAGAAAGAAACAACTTCGACAAGGAGGCCGCTAGGCGCATCCAACTAGGATGGGCTGCTTTCGGGAAACTTCGCCATATATTTTCCTCGGCTCTACCACAATGCCTCAAAACGAAGGTGTTCGATCAGTGCGTCCTGCCAGTAATGACCTATGGTGCGGAAACATGGACCCTGACGATAGGACTAGTTCATAAATTCAAGGTCGCGCAGCGAGCTATGGAGAGAGCTATGCTCGGTGTTTCTCTGAGAGATCACATCAGAAATGAAGTGATACGTCAGAGAACGAAAGTGGTTGACATAGCTCAGAAAATTAGCAAGCTGAAGTGGCAATGGGCTGGTCATATCTGCCGAAGAACAGACAACCGGTGGGGTGTCAGGGTTCTGGAGTGGAGACCGCGAACTGGTAGACGTAGTGTGGGACGTCCTGTTGCCCGCTGGACAGACGACCTAAAAAAGGTAGCGGGGAGTGACTGGATGAGGAAGGCCGAGGACAGAGTTTTGTGGCGCACCTTGGGAGAGGCCTATGTTCAGCAGTGGACGATGATAGGCTGATGATGATGATGATGATGACACGAAGATAGGTTAACAATAATGTGCATTTTATATAGTTCGTTTATTGTTATATTTATTTATTTTATTTCTTTACTATACACTATCTTTATTATAAAGTATATGTATACGGTTAAATTTTAGTATTAGTACTGTGTGATACTTCTACAAGATAGTTTATACTTTTTAATATTCTTTTATGTATTTGATTATAAAAAAGAGCTGACATTTTGTTTTTTTTTTTTATTTATTTATCAAATACATAAACAAACATCTTATGAACTAAAAGCATTGATAAACCTGATATTAGGTTTGTCCCAATGCAGAAACATCAGTCATAATAACATCGATAGCAAAAGTAGGCAAACAGGTAGATAGGTACATAACTGCAGTACACTCGTACATCGCACCGGCCAGTTACAAGTTCTTATCGCGTACTTGCATCGAAAAAAACTGCATAGGCAGTTCTTTGTCAGTCGGTCGGCGCGTGATCAGATGGCAGATATACAGGTTGCTTCACATTCTACGTTAAGTAAGTCAGTACGTTAATTAAATGATTATGATTATGAATTAATGAATGAATCAATTAAATAATACTCTAATACTATATTGATTATTGACTGTGATTATTATCGATTATATTAATTTTAATAAAAATGTCTTTTTAAGAAAATTATTACCTTAACTAGTTTGTTTACATGTGAAAATGAAATACAGGGTGAAATTGATATAATTAGCGTCTTTTTAAACTAAGAGTCTGCCCATCAGACTGAACAACTTTTGCTATTGGAACAAACCAATCGGAGCACAAAAAAATCGGCTGTTGCAGGCATTGCAGTTTAGTATGGAACAGTAGATATTTTTGTTGCTCCGATCGGTTTGCCCCGATAGTAAAAGTTGTTCAGTTTGATGGGTAGACTCTTAGTTTAAAAGGATGCTAATGATATCAAATTCACCCTGTATAATGCAATCCAATAACTAAACTGTTTTTCAAACATTAATCGTAAATTAACTGATGAGTGAATGATTTTGTGTTACAAAATTTAAAAAATATCGGGCTATGCAGTATGTACAATAAAATTGTATTTACACTAAATATTATAAATTTCTAAAAATAATTATTTATTTACACTAAATTGATAATTAATGCACTATTTAGTTGTCAATGTCATTAGATTTTTATTCAGAGCTTAAGTTTTAATTTAATGACATTAACCCCGGTGTATCATATTTGATATTCTAACATGTCATATGTGGTCTCATAATTATGATACATTTAAAGCATTGGGTTTTACAGGGGTGGTTTCAGTCCATACAAAAGTTTGACGCACAATACGCGTAGACGGAATTAATAAAAGTAATATTTTATATATGGAAAAATAGTTTAGAAAATCTAGATGCCGCGTCACAAATAACATTTGCAATTTATAATATAAAAACTAAGATGTAAAGCTTTTAAAATTTTCTATGAAAAATTTCAAAGCTTTATATCTTCGTAATTATTTTATAAATGCTTCAATTTCGAGGCATGTATTGTACCCACTGTCCATTACAAGTGGCGACGGGCTCACTCCCCGTCACACTGGACAGAGTTTCGGTACTAGTGAAACGTGGATATTCTGAGGTTTCAGAATATCTCTGACTACCCCCTCGGGGAATATAGTCGTGAGCATATGCTATGCTTATTTTATAAATTGCAAATGTTATTTGTGACGCGGCATCTAGATTTTCTAAACTATTTTTCCATATATACAAAGTTACTTATATTAATACCGTCTACGCGTATTGTGCGTCAAAGTTTTGTATAAAATTGACCCCTCTGCAACCATCTTGAATTGTTATACAGTAAATGTTTTGTTAATTTTAAGAACTTTAATATAAAAATTGTTACTTTTCGTCCCTAAAGTGAATATTGTCACTATAAATAAAAAACCTTAGTGTAAATATTAAAATTAGATTAAATGTGATAAACACAATCATTGTAATGACACTAAAAACATTGTTAATATTTGTAAATATTTAATGTTAAGTCAAACCACATATGAATATAAATAATTGTTCATTTTTATTTGTTTTATTATTAAATACTTGTTACGTTTGTAGTATGTACGGATGTAGCACCGAGAACACAGAAGTGGAAGAGTTTAGGGGAGACTTTAGAATACCCTGCCAAAAAAACCCTTTTTTTTAAATAAAATACAAAAAGAAGTGGTACAAATCTGTTTAAGAAATGTTGCTACGTCGTAGCGGCTTGCTACGGTTCGTAGCACAAAGGTGTAGGCTATAAAATTTCTCAAATACCTTCTTATTTAACAGGGTCACAAACACACTAAGAGCCATAATATAAGATAAGCGATTTTTGAGCGTAAGCGATATAGCAATTGAACTGCATTTACCGCAACAGCACCGCCGCGACTGAATCACAGTTTTTTATACTGATTGTTCTCAAAAATATCGCGGCAATATCGCGATGATATCGCACCGCAACGCCTACGACGCTCAAAAATCGCTTCTGTGATATGGCTCTAAAGCAAAGTAGATAAGTCAGTGGTCAACCTGCTGTCAGAGTATTATCAAGCCACCCCTAGAGGACTCTGACATGATTTTACCCTCTTGAATCGAGTCGATGGCATATCATTCTAAATTTTTCCAGCCCTGTCAAGTAAATTGAGTCGAGTAGGTGCAGCAGTTTTTTAATGAAACAGCTGTTTTTTTTTTAATTTTCGATGTCATCTTAATCGAAATTGCTCTAAAGTTTAGATTAGAGCATCATATTAATATTTAGAGTCTAAACCTCCCCATAAAATATTACTAAGGTGTTTTGTTACACCTTGTATTTAAGCCCCGTAACACACCGGGTGTGTAACACATTCACCGTGAAATTAGGCCTACGTAAACGAACGCGTTGCGGTGATCTTGGGCCGGTGCGAGCATGCGATACCTACCTGAAACGAATGATATGTACCTAGTTGCGAAAAATTATAAAAGTTAAGGTAGATTCAAGAAAATTATATTATATTCTCATTGTAGTGTCAATTTCACACCAAACTCGATCTCTATTGCATAGGTAGGTAGCAGTAAAATTTAACCTGAGTAGGTAGGTAAATAGGTAATAACGAGAAAAAATAAGGAGCGTAATCAATCACCAAAATTAAAATACAAGGTAAATGCAAGTAGCAAACACAACAATAAATACAACACAACATGACGTGTAAAGTGGCGTTTCCCACTGAGCCAAGCGAGAGAGAGCAGCCTAGGAATTAATCAGTCAATGACTGCACTTCCCACCCGCTCGCGTCCCGTGCAGGACCCTGCGTTCGCGCCGACACGCACACATAGATGCGAGCGCTTTTACGACCTCACCACAGATCACAAAAACTAAAGGAAGATGTGAAAAGGGGGCGGGGCCAGTGTCGCAGCAATATGCGCAAAAACGGAACACATTGCTCGCGACGGTAAGGATTCAATATATTATGAGGCTGAAAGCCAGTCGAGATATTATGTGAAAATAATTTAGAATGCTTGCGTAGTACTAAAGATTATTCGAACGTTGAGTTCTGATACCGCAATGGAATATGAGCACATTCAAATTCACTGGTGGTAATGCGACACTAGGTTTCGTACTCAGCGCGTTGGTTGGCATCTCTCTAGATCTCTATGGACCACACAACATGCTTGAGTGTCTCTTTTTTCCACAGTGTTGGGAGAAGTAGAAGCTGATGATGATTCCAAGCCAGGTTACACAACTAGATCATACAAATATACCGTATAATAATATCAAACCTAATTAATTATGCAATTGTATAATTCACTCCAACATACCCCTAATTGTCCCCGTTCACACCTGTCGCGGCAGAATTAAATATGGCGGACACAGATGGGGCGACAACGGGAATTATCTCCCAACTATGAACAAATATCGTTGAGCTAGAGTTACTGGATGAGACAGCAACGATTTTATCTTTAACCAAACCGAAAGATGTAAGCGAAGAGAGGAGAGCGTCGGATGCGTCGGATGCTGTGGAGATGTATGAACACTCAAGGCCAGGCCACACAGAGGCGGTTTTGCGGGAAAGCGGGCCGAAGGCGGACCTGCGGGAAGCGAATATCTCCGCACCCGCGCGAATTTCTGTGTGGCAGGGTACATACAAACTCGAACATTACCACCACACCACACCATATACAACAAAACACACAGAAAACCGAGCGGGTCCGGAGATATTCGCTTCCCGCAGGTCCCCCAAAACCGCCTCTGTCAATGCCTGGCCTTCAATCATAAACAGTGATCGTAATAGGTAGTGCAATTTAGAGTAATGTTGCGAATATTTGTGTGATTAATATTAATATTCGATTCATTGGTACACAGGGCGCAAAATTTTATGCATTATATATGAAACAGGGTGCACGCCCCGTGTAGATACAAACACCCATGAATCGAATACAAATATTAATATTCATCACACAAATATTCGCAACATTACCCTAAATTGCACTATCTATTCCGATCACTGATCATAACGGTCTAGCCGAATCAGCATGGACGACATGCGATGCACCAATGAGTTTTTCTAACTTATGTACGTGAAGAAAAACATCGTGAGGAAACTTGCATATGCTGAAGAAGTAATTCAGTGTAGTCCACCAATCCATGTGGAACACGCGTGGTGGACTTATGCCTATACAAACTCCATGAGGTTAGGCCTGGGACGTGTATAGGCTGATGATGATGAATCAAAAGATCAGAAGTCAAGCCAAGTACTGTATTGTATTTGCTCAAGACCCAAATTGTCAAAGTCGCCACCACCGGTGCCAATCTAAAGTGGGATTAGGTTGCATATGTCTGCCATATGCTAAAATGACTATGGGCCAAAACCTCTACCTATTGGTCCCCAACAAAACGAACCGATATCGAGGCAGGCCTAAAAGAAAGCAGAACAAAGTCAATGGTTTCTTATAGAACTGGCCTATCTAAGCGCAAATCCGGGATGCATGGTTAATGCAATTAAAATTTTGTCAAATGCTATCGATTCCACCACGTAGTCTAGTCCAATATCGAACAGGTCATAGTCTCTTCCAGTCTGTACCCAAACTAATTCCACGTGAAAGGAATTTAGCAAATATCTACGTACAATATTACAGAGCGACTAAAATCTTCATCAGGGAGAAAGCTCTACGGGATATGAACCCGGAAGCGAATTCAGATGTAGGTCGGTAATCCTTTGATTGAAATTAGGGGAAAGATTTTCTTGAAAACATTGAGTATTAAGGAAACTTCGATTGTTGAAAGGAACTTTTTTGAGATAAAAAGTAGCTTTTGTTTAAATTAAGATGAAACGAAACGTCTGTTATTTTGTTGTGCAGTGGATATCAAATTTTAAATTTCAATTACTTTGTTCCATCTAAGAAAAGAAAGATATTATTATTCTGATTGCCTACTTACCTAACTGCTTTCTCGCTATATTATAATGTAGCTTAGACATTACTAATTCCGATCTTAAAGTAGATAAGTGCATGTTTCAAATGTATATTATTGTGATTTAAAATAGCCATAAAAATATTAACAACACAACTATTTTTTTTTGTGTTGACCCCTCTAGTTTCCTTGCCCTACATTCTACCCATTTTCACTTTCCTAGACGATGACAAGTCAACAAATATACGAAGAAAATTAAAACCATAATTATACGGAACAATCATCATCATCATATCAGCCGATAGACGTCCACTGCTGGACATAAGCCTCCCCCAAAATGAGGGGATTTGCCATAATCGCCACGCTTGGCAGGCGGGTTGGCGATCGCAGTTGGATTGAATATGTGTACTCAGGGGATGCTGCTGCCCATCCACCGGTAGATCCCTTAGTCGCCTTTTACGACACCCACGGGAGGAAATGGGATGATGCTATTCTTAGCCGACACCACACGGCAACAATACAAGTTCCCAATTATAGAAACACATACTTTTTTAAGTTAGATATTTTTGTAACACAGAATTTTCTTTTCATTTCCTAAAACATTTGCGTCCTCCAAAATAAGGCAAGCCATTCTAAACTTTATCACAAATCTCTTAAAGCTCAAAACACCTTGCTCCACTCGCATAATCTCCACTAAAAAGTAAATCTCCCACAAAATCCTTTTTAGCTGTGTTTACGTCACGAAAAAGATAACTTATTATAATAAGACATGATCTACAAGAAAGAAAAAAGATTAATAGGTCTCTGTCATCATAAAATGAGGTAGAAACATAATAACGGCGAGGAACGTAGCTAAACTGGTTATGGCTCTCTTTACGGTAATGCTGTTTGGGTGTATTAAAATTGAATAAAATGTGAAACAGGCGAAAAATAGATAACTTTTAGGTTCACAAAATCAGTTTGTTTTGAAAATTCTGAACTAGACAATATCAGCAGACTTTCTTTTAGGAAATTAAAAACAAGTTATCTGTATAATTAATCGATATCACTATCAGCTTGCCGTGTGGTGTCGGCTATGAATAGCACCATCCAATTTCCTCCCTTGGATATCGTAAAGGCGACTAAGGGATCTACTGAAGGATGGGCAGTAGCATCCTCTGAGTACACACATTGGTTCGATGGATGGGGGAGGCTTATGTCCAGCAGTGGACGTTTAATGGCTGATATGATGACTATCAGCTTATCATATTCCACAGCGGTGTGCTATTCTATAAAGCACACACTCGAAACGTCGGAAGTAAGATGTCTTTCCTTGCAAATCATATACGAAGAATTTTTCGCTTAGCAAATTGAAGGTTTAAAGTGACATGAAGTTTCGAGTTGACTTTCAAGTTTAGAGTTCGTGCTTTATAGAATAGCACAACAGAATATATACGTCTCACCTCACCTGCTCTCTGCTCCACACTGAATTTCGAAAAACTAATTTCTCTTGATATTCCCCGACACATTGGAGATGTAGAAAGACTCTAAACTGCCCAAATTCATCATCATCATCAGGCTATTATCGTCCACTGCTAAACATAGGCCTCTCTCAGGACGCGCAACAAAACTCTGTCCTCTGCCTTCCTCATCCAGTCGCTTCCCGCTACCTACTTTTAGGTCGTCTGTCCAGCGGACCACAGGGCGTTCCACACTACGCCTGCCAGTTCGCGGTCTCCTCTCTAGAACTCTAGACACCCCATCCGCAGTTCTCCGGCAGATATGACAAGCTAATTGCCGCTTCAGCTTGCAAATTTTCTGAGCTATGTCAACCACATTAGTTCTTTGACGTATCACTTCATTTCTGATGTGATTTCTCTGAGAAACACCGGTCATAGCTAGCTCGCTGAGCGACTTTGAATTGTTGAACTAGCCCTATTGTCAGGGTCCACGTTTCCGCACCATCGGTCATCACTGGTAGGACGCACTGATTGAACGCCTTCGGTTTTTGAGGCACCGGGAAAAAAATCAAAAATGAATAGCTTTGTTCGCGTCTCAACATAACAAAATGGGAGCAAACCGTGTCCTTCGTACAATGCATTGCATGAGAAAAGGGAAAACCTATTTCGTTTATTTTTTGTACGTTCTCAGTCCGAGGTTTTCTTTACCTTTGATCTTCCAGAGCTTTCTTATTAATGAAATGAAATGGAAGCAAATATACAAAAATTATCCTTTTGTGAGATAAATATTGTATTAAGCTGATTAACATTGACTATGAATTATATGTTGATTTCGATGATTGCTTAGTTACAGAAGCAATCAAGAACGCAGAATATATAATATTGAGAAGGCAGCAGTCTCCAAACGATAAGCATTTCAATTTTAGTAAGTACGAGCGTTAACCCGCGACTTCGTCCGCACAAATTATATACCAGATTTTAAGTCAGATCATAAGCTATCAAACAAAAAAAGTTTCATCAAAATCGGTTCACTAGTTTTTGCGTGATACTCGTTCAAACAAACATACAAACAAACAAACACACAAACAAACAAAAAACAAAAGACAGACAAAAAATCCAAAAATTGGTGAAATGGAATCAGGGACACCTAAAAACCATATCGTAACTTTTTTTTTGTTAATATCTTCAATGTACAGACAAACTTCCTGTTACAGTTTTATAATAGTATAGATAATAGATAATAACAACTACATTTCTAGCTTTTGATTTTTTCAAATGTTACTATAGGTTTATACAGGGTGATACCATAATTAGTGATGATACCATTAGCATCCTTTGATACCATAGTGATTGATACCATTAGCATCCTTTTAAACAAAGAGTCTACCCATCAAATTGAACAACTTATACTATGGGAGCAAACGGATCGGAGCAAAAAAAAATCAGCTGCTTCATCATCATCATCATATCATCCGATAGACGTCCACTGCTGGACATAGGCCTCCCCCAAAATGGGGGGATTTGCCATAATCGCCACGCTTGGCAGGCGGGTTGGCGATCGCAGTTGGATTGAATGTGTGTACTCAGAAGATGCTGCTGCCCATCCTCCGGTAGATCCCTTAGTCGCCTTTTACGACACCCACGGGAGGAAATGGGGTGGTGCTATTCTTAGCCGACACCACACGGACATCTGACAGCTGCTTCATACTAAACTGCAATGTCGACGCGCAAATGTATGCAGCAGCTGATTATTTTTTTGCTCCGATCGGTTTGCTCCCATAGTAAAAGTTGTTCAGTTCAATGGGTAGACTCTTAGTTTAAAAGGATGCTAATGATATCAATTTCACCCTGTAGAGGGTAGACAGCTGCATTACTTAAATGACAGATTTTTCTCATAATACTAAACTACTTTTCCAAAGGAAGAAAGGGATACAAGCTAAAAAAACATCTTTTTATACTTCGATGGGCTGATTGTATTCAGTAGGAATACCTATGTTAAATTTTACCTATGTAAATTCCCAAAAATTTTTTTGCTTGTTTCCCATAGGTTTCATAGAAAAAGTTGTTCAGTATCATGGGAACAATCACCCCTTAAAGTAATGAATCACAAAGGACCACCGATGGTCTACGTCTCCGTGGCACAGGCTTCGCAAGCCTGTCAAGGCCCAAAACCCCTCAAATAATAAAGTAGTGAAACTGTTTACTCTGACATCCTGTAGAAATGAGCATTTAATTATTTCCTTCATAATGTCAAAATCGTTATAACTGTAAGTAAAATCAAACTAAACAACTTTTAATATGGCACTAAATTTTAAATCGCGAAAAACTAAAAATTTTAAAAATAATATTGCAGCCGAATGACTTTTTCGTTCGCCGTCACTGTCAAGCCGGTACGATTCGCGACAGGGCTTGCATTAGCATTTTAGCTTGGCTTGACACCGACTTCTATAAAACAAATTAATGTTCTTATGATGCGAACCAAAAAGTCATAGGCTGCAATATTATTTTGAAAATTTTTAGTTTTTTTGAAGGCGGTTTAAATTTTTTGTTAATATTTTGTTTATTTCACAATTTTCAGTGGTGAATTTATTATTTCAATTTAATAGTAGTGCTTTAATTTAAATTAACAAACGCACGAGCCGTCACTACAATTTTCAAAGGCTCCCCTCGATTTCTCTGGGATGCCATCATCAGATCCTGGTTTCCTTATCACGATACCAGTCTTGGAATATTTTCTTTGCAACAAAAAAAGAATCATCAAAATCGGTTCATAAACGACGAAGTTATCCGCGAACAAACATTAAAAAAATATATATATACAGGGTGTAAGTGACAGCTTAGCAAATACTGAAACGGTGAACTCAGACCATCAAACTGAACAACTTTCACTATGGAGCCTACCTCAAGAGTCGCGATAAAAAATCAGCTCTCCCATACATTTAAGTCGGGTAGGTACAACAGTTTTGTATGGGACAGCAGATTTTTTTTTCGTGTCTCCTGATGTAGGCTCTATAGTGAAAGTTGTTCAGTTATATGGTCTGAGTTCACCGTTTCAGTATTTGTTAGGCTGTCACTTACACCCTGTATATATATTTAGGTAAACGGTCGAATTGAAAAACCTCCTCCTTTTTTGAAGTCGGTTAAAAAAGGAAATCATCTGTTTCATAGAAAATACAGACTGAATTTTCTAACAAAACCTTATGTTGAAACAAGCCACACAAGAATCAACCTAATTACGTAACAAAGAAGCCTTTAATTACCATGTCTTGGATTCCTACCTCTGAAAATATCTTAATATATCAACAAATTATTTTGAACCTCAACAATTACGTTCAATTACGATAGAATAGCTAATTTTATTTACGCTTACATTGTTAATGTAGTGTACTTACCAACATATTATTTATTCAGTCTATAAGTGGGGTTTGTAAGGTTGTTTTTACTTTGAGAGTACACTAGCACACAGAATAACGCGAAATTGATTCCTGTCATGCTTCGCTCGCCTACCACTTTCTAAGTGAGGGTGTAGGTGAACAGAACTCTAGTTCAAAGCTTTTGCACCACGTGTATTCTGCCGTAAATCATTAGCAAATTTAATTTAATTTAGGTATTCTAAAAAAACACCACAACACAAAAACACAGGACCGGTCGTTATGGCGATCCTTGGGGGAGGCCTATGTCCAGCAGTGGACGTCCATCGGCTGAGATGATGATGATGATGATTCTAAAAAAACCGGCTTATAGCATGTCGGACTCGCCAATGATAGGGTTAAGTAGTCGTTATATGAAAAGCTAATCCTTTATTTCGTTCAGCGCCATCTATCGACAGCCGAGACAGTTAATTTTTTCGCGATTTTCATGTTGAACCTGTAGAGAAAGTTGTTCAGTTTGATGGTCTGACCAACCCCTTAAAAAACGTTCAGCCTTTGACTACTTATATAGGGACTAGTTACGCGTGTAATTCTACTAACAAACATTTCTGCCACTTTCTGTGGGGGGCGAGGTAACATGAAATCTGCAACTTTGGATTTTGTTCCCCATAACTTTAGATTCTAATTTTGAACGTTAAAAATCATGAAAAGAAGTCTCGTGTGAACCCCAAACGTTCTAAGTTCGAAATTATTGTTTCGCAATTATAGGCTGTCTCGTTTAGTGATAAGGTATAAAATTGAATGTAAATGCACATGATTATTTGATCTTATACCGCGACAGAGGGGAACTGCTACCGCAAAGCTAGTCCTTATAATAAATAGTCAAAGCGTTCAGCATATTAAGAAGGACACTGTATAATTGTCGCTGTAATGACGTGAGCCGGTGCGGACGAAGCCGCGGGCAAAAACTAGTGACAAAAAAATGATAGTGCACAAAAAAGGCACCAGTTCACAAAGCAAGCAAAAACAATGGGCTATCTATGCAAAAATATTCAGAACTGCATTTAACACGGTTTCCATTTGCAATTCCCTCGCTCCTCAATACCGATTGGCAAGAAAGCTTTATCGATAGGTTGGCTGAATTTCAGGTGAACGTTAACAAGACCACAGTATGATAAAAACGGTGGTTTTACTCCTCACGAGTACACGTAAATGTTTAATGCTGTAAATTATTAATTCAACAATATTACACTGTAAGAGCCATTTTCACATAAGCGCTTTATAACCGACTTCAAAAAAGGAGGAGGATCTCGATTCGACTGTATTTTTTTTTCTTTTTGTTACCTCAGAACTTTCGACTGGGTGAACCGATTTCGATCATTTTTTTTTATTTGAAAACCTGTGCTTCTTGTGTAGTTCCATTCTAATTTGGTAAAGATCTAATGAAGCGCTTTGGAGATACAATAGAACTCTCACAATAGAACTAATCAAAAGTTGACAGAAAATCATCGGCGATTGAAACATTTGCTTCGTATCGATGTACTCTTCGCGTGTATAGCTGATATCTAAGTCGAACTAGTGAATTCGACACTGAAAATTTTAAAATAATAAACAAAATGTTAACAAAAAATTAAAACCGCCTTCAAGAAAACTACAAAATAATAGTGCAGCCGATGACTTCCTCGTTCGCATCATAAGAACATTAATTTGTTTTATAGAAGTCACTGTCAAGCCAGTACGACCCGCGACAGGGCTTGCATTCGTTTTTTGGCTTGACTTGACACCGACTTCTATAAAACAAATTAATGTTCTTATGATGCGAACGAGGAAGTCATCGGCTGCAATATTATTTTTTTATTTTGTAGTTTTCTTGAAGGCGGTTTACATTTTTTGTAAAAATTTTGTTTTGGCGCATTGGCGCTAACGAGATGATAATCGTTGCAATATAGCCGCGACACCACCGCGATTCCGACGCTATATATCTGAAATTAATCAGTAAATATCGGAACCGTGGCGATATTACGGCGGAATTACAGTAATAACATTTGTTTGATGGTTGATGCATTTGGTATACCCATATTTTGTGCGTGCTTTTTTTTCAAGATGGCAACAAACGATTATAGGATACCGGCTCATGAGTATGAGCTATGAACAAAAATCTTCGAACCATTGGCGTATCTAGGGTTTCCTATTGGAGCCTAGCCCCCTCTGGAAAAGTAGCACCGCGTAGGTTTCTGCTACTCGGAGCAGAGACTGAATTTATCACCCCTTCCCCTATAGGAACAGATAAACCTATAGCAAAATTAAGGAGCGCGCGAAGCGAGCCCGAAATTTTGCAACAGATCTACCCACTCAGTTGTGGTCAGAAAACATTTTATTTATCCACAATTAAAACATACTTAGAGCGAGCAGAGAGCACTTCTTGTCTGCATAATAAAAATAGATTGCAGCTTTCAGTTTCAGAACACACCAACATTAAAAACTATGGAGCATAAATTTTACTATAATTATCTTATGTGCTATACAGTTTCTAAAAGTGGAACTAGAAACTAAGCGGGCGTCACAAACTACATTAAAACTTTTCCCTTCCTAATTTTTCTTTTAGACAACTTTGTAGAAAAACACGGTGTTAAATTATTTACAATTTTACACTGTGAGAGGTGTTCATCCCATTCAAATGAGGTTGCTCCAGTGCTACTTGTGGACTTCAAAACAACTTTAAAGTGTATAAAATTCAATTTGAACCGAGGCCCCGGAGTGCAATTTTTTAAAAGTTGAGTGCTGTAACAAAAAGAACATACAAAAAGAAATAAAACAAGATACGAAAGTTGTTTAAATGGTGTTTGGAGGGTTTTAAAAGCCTGAAGGTTTTTACGCTTAATTTCTTGTGTCTTTATTGAGTTTAATAAACAAAGATTAGTGTTCTTTCTTATATTCGACGACCCGGTTGGTGAAGTAGTTACCACGCTGGACGACCAAACAAGAGGTCCTGGGTTTGAATCTCAATTCGGACATGGAAATTGTGAATTGTGGAATTGTGTGTTGGATGTTTTTTGTGCCTTTTGTATTTCCTGATTGTTTGCTCTCTGTATACTCTGTTTTTTTGGTGTCAAATAAAGTATAATTGATTGATTGATTGATTGAAATTATGCTTGTATCGTTGTTGTATGGTTTTCATAATAAATAGCCATGTCTGTAAGTGTTATTTATTTTAATTATTAAAGTGGCAATTGTAAGATTAAGTGGCTTGGCGAAAAGACGGCCGACGGAGTATGACGTTGGCTTATTTCAAATTTTAAAAAGTTGTTTGTTTTATGGTCTGATCATCCCCTTAAAATAGTTTCACCTAATTTTGTTAGACCTTATACAAAAGCAAAATAAGCTGGCCGCGCGTAGGACGAGTAACGTATGACGTTTCGCGACCAGCTTATATTTGTTTTGTCTAGCTTGATGTGTCGCAGCGTGTACATAAATAAGAAAAAACATATTATGCGTATATGTACATGGCATGTCGTTCCTGTGTATTCGTATCTGAACCCTCATGATTGATTGTCCATACCTCTTCGCAACGGGCCACAGACGCTCGCAAAATTAGAAAATATCTATTTAAGAGCCTCCCCTTTTCTCAGTAGGGTCAGTTGTAGACTTTGCTAATAAATTACCTTTTCGCAGAGCATTACGAAGTAAGAATTCCATGTAAAGGAAAATGAGGAAACTTTTCCGAAAGTCGATTTTGTGTCGAATACACGCCTGGAAAAGAAACTCTCTTTAGAAATTGGTTATTTCTTTGTATTTAACAACTTAGTTAATTAACGCTAAAAGTTAAATATGCTGAAAGCGCGCGGAGAGAAATATCTAGTAATATACACGGTGTAACAAAACACCTTTGTGATATTTAAAAGTGTGGTTTAGACCAAGGCGTTTGTGAGAGATGTGGAAAATGGCAACGATGTCCGCGCAGGGTCATATCTGGTGCAGAGGATTTCATTGGCCATCCAGCGATGGAACGTAGCTAGTGTGATGGGATCCTTTGTGCCGGGTACGATTAGTGTGTTTATTTATTATATTGCTGAAGAAGTTTGTTGTGAATTTTTGATTGCCCATCTTTTTGGTCGAGGCATTTTATAATATAACATCGTTCTCCATGGGGCCAGAATCAAAATCACGGAAAGAAAATAAGCTGTTCCATACAAAACTGTAGTCAAAATTCACAGTAATTATCATAGGTAGCACGACCTTCATAGTAAATAGACTGGCTTTCAATCTTCCTCACCGCTTATTATAATCCCAAATCAGCTTCATTCATCAGCTGCGGAATTCCATAAATAATTCAATCAATAGATTTCCTTGACGGAATACTAATGTGTCACAGTAGTGCACTGTGGGTCCGATGTCAAAGAGTTTCTGGACATAGCGTTTTTGTCACATTTTGAAATTTTTTCTAGTATACTAATTGAATTATGTTACTTACTAGGTAAATCGTTTGGACAGCATCGAACATACTTTAAAACATTCTGAAAAAGTCCTTGGTCCACCACGCTGGATTAGTTTTGTATGAACAGATAGCGGTCAAAAAATAAAAAAGAAATATGTTGTAATTACGTATACATGTCAAGAAAATTGTCTGTGAAGTAGTGCTCATACCCGGGCGACTGCGACGCGGGAAGCGGGAGCGTCTACAACGCGAAACTCGGCCTCCAAACCGGCGCGACTTTGACGCGGGACGCGAACTTTATTTGTTGATGAATAGTCATTGAAGCAACACTTCTTTAACTGTTGTTGTGGTAATGTCATTTTCGTTTTAACTTTAGAGTCTAACTAAATTGAACATCTTGAATACTTTGGTATTCTTTGGTAGTTTTTATTACTTTTTGTAAGTTTGTAGAACCTACCTAGTTATTTTTTTTAGTTTTTGGTAGTTTTTAAGTTTATGTTGTTTTTACTACCAATATTTACCAGAAATTACCAAAAACTACCAAAAGAACCAAAAATTTCTAAAATCTACTAAAAAGAACCGAAAACAACCAAAATCTACCCAAATCTAGGAAAAACTACCAAAAACAATCGAAATCTATAAAAAGAACCAAAAACTACGAACAAGAACTAAAATATAAATATATCGATATTTTTCTAGTAGCGTCCATAAATTTAAACGCACTGCGTATCGTGCATTGGAAAATGGGTCATAACTCTCGCTTTGATATTGATATTGTTTTACCTACTTATTAAATACTACTACCTTATAATTATAGTTATATAAGACTCTAAATTTGGGAAGAGGAGGAAGGGAAAATAATTCTGTATAATTTCCCACCCCATTCTGACGTGGAATAAGTTTGGCGCTGCTATCTTATTCATATAATTATGCTTTTTCTTTATATTTTCCTTTTTTCTTTGGAGTTTTTTCATTTTTGTTGTATTTTATCTAAACTCAGACCTGATTATGCCTATTGTATGCCGTGGTTGCTTTTAATTGAGGTGGCACACGCCTTTTGTCTATCTATGTATTTGTTATTAATATTGTGTTCACCTTGTCGGCGATCCTGAAGAAATAAAATAAAATAAAAATATGTACTAAAATTTAAAATTTGTATTTTATTTTGTTATGAGAGCGTAACATTGTACACATCTGACCACTACACACGCGCGTCTCGCTCCGCTGACGCTGCCTTCCCGCGTCGTGGTCGCGTCTCGGTTTTGGCGACTTGGCGGGACGCCATAAGATTACATGGGCAGCGACCACCGCGCGGTAGACGCTCCCGCTTCGCAGTCGCATTGGTCGTGCTTGTCTGAGCACTCCTTAATGGTGGAAGTACGCGATAAGAACCTGTAACTGGCTGGTGCGATGTACAAGTAGTTATGTACCTATCTACCTGTTTGCCTACTTTTGCTATCGATGTTATTATGACAGATGTTTCTGCATTGGGACAAACCTAATATCAGGTTTATCAATGCTTTTAGTTCATAAGATGTTTGTTAATGTATTTGATAAATAAATTGAATAAAAAAAAATAAAAATAAAAACAATAATAAAAATTACACATGAGAACCTTGTCTTGAGTTTTCTAATTTCAATTGTATTTTAAATTTCTGTGAACTAATGCAAATAAATATACTTTATAGACAAAAGCCCAGGCAGTGATTATTAAAATTGAATAACATTTAAAAGTCTCCTGGGCCAATCTCCGATAGGAGATGACACCACAAGAAGAAGGAGCAATTAAGAGTAAACTCGTAACTTGAAATACAAATTAGATATTATTCGAAATTGGCAGGTACGAACTATAATCTAGTTACTAAGGATATATTTAAAAAAATCTGTTTTCGGTAAGGTAACCGTAACGTAAGGTATAGTTTAACGTGGACATTTTGCAACGAAACGCTTTCGTCATCGGCTCGACGTAGGGAGACAAAAGCGACAGTTGACGTTCAGAGACTCAATGTTGGGAGACTCGACGTACGGAGACGATCGACGTAAAGGGAATGATTCTCATTTTTTAAAATTCAGTAAAATCTGAAGCAGTTTTACTTATAATATAAACAAGCATACACAAGAGCAAAACACTCCGTGATTTAAATCCTAAAAATCGTACATTTATGCCAAATACTTCTCACAATAGTATCCACTGTGCATTATAGAGTAACCGCAAATACCGATGGTGACCTATATTTCGTCCCGACTAATATAAGAGACTGAAATAATGAGAGAGAATTATTTACTGTTGCCCTAAAATATTTGTAATCCTGCTTCAGCTTTTCGTATATTGATTATTCCTTATTTTAGATGAACATGAGCAGTGGGGTTGTTAGTATTAATTACATAAGAATCAATCAGTGGCGACGAGCAATGATTAAGATAAGATAAGATAAATATTCTTTGATAAATTAATATCTTGGATATTATCACACAAAATTATCTGGCATCATTTAAAGACAACGATATAAATATAAATATAAAAGAAAAAAAAAAGAAAAAATTAATTAATAAATTCATTTAACTGTTTAAGGACATTAATTAGTACATTATTCATTTAAAAGTAACTTTATTAAACAAAATACATCACTCATATCCACAACTGGCTTCCGCAAAGAAAATACATCACTCAGATCCATAACTCGTTTCGTCAATAAATACATCCTGAATATCTGCAACAAGATTCGTCAACTTCCATATAAAAATATATATTTATATAAAAAAAGGGGGGACCTACAACCTATAAACCTCCTCCGAAGCCTCTCCCTGAGAGACGGTTCGAAGAAAGCTGGCAGCATTCTCCCTCTGTATCGCCAAGCTTATGCGCTGACGAAGGTAACTGCCAGCCCTCTTATCACCAGTGGTCTGCTGGTCTGGTAACTGTTTAATAAATATAAATATTCATCAAGTATCTAAGCGTCGTATTAGCCTCACAATTAACTTATTGCGTATTTTTATTATTCAAATAATGCAAGAGGATTGAAAAAATCTAAGCATTTAGTGCAATCAATCAATAATAAGAAATAATACCCAAGATTTAATTCACAGAACCGCCAAATTAAATAAACGCCTGCAAAAAATTTTACTGAATATTAATATCCTTTTTGTTACCATAAAAATTCAACGACGCGGAAATCGAAGAGGAAAACAAAACATACGACTGCGTGTGTATAAATTACGACCAAAGTAAATTATCTATTTGGATGCTGCGTTCTGTTTTTCCATCCGCTCGCCTCAGTTGATTTATATCTGAGGCTTAATCACTTCCTTGAGTGTTTATTGGTTGATTATGTATTGTTTACTTATATGTAGGAACACGCTTTTGTCCCAGTTTTCGCTCCTAACAATTTAGGAGAAATAAACTTACGCAGCTGTACTGTCTGCACGGTGTGTAGTTGTACCATGGGGTACTAAACAACTTTCCTAAAGAAACATGTAGGAAATTCGCAAAAGAAAAAAATTTGACTTTCCATACTAAATGCTATCAGCTGATCAAACGTTTGTATGAAAAGTCGAAAAAAAATTATGATTTTCCTGTAGGTTTCTTGGGAAAGTTGTTCAGTATCATGGGTACGATCACCCCTTAAGGGCCTATGTCGAAAAATAATTGAAGCGAAATGGGCGTGTGATAGCTTATATTACTGCCTGATGCGAGAGAAAGAGATGGGGCGGCACGCGCGCCTGAAACGACGCAAACGTAAAACAAACTTTATTTTAAATCAAGTCTCTGTTTCTATTATTCACTGGTTAGCAGTTCCAAGCGTTTATCAATAAAGACGGAGGCTACTTTGGCTTGTTTTTCTATCGTGAAAATGTGTCTTAATCGTGTGCTCTAATCAAAACATCAATTATATGTTCAATTTACAAATATCCGCTAATCATACTCCTACTGTTAGTACTTCATGATATATGACGCTTTGAATAATCCTATTTTTTCACATAGCCTCTTAATGTAATGCATCTGTTTACCCTAACACCCTGTATAGCATTTAAATAGGAGACCCATTTAGAACAGACTTAAAAAAATCGTCTGCACCAATGTTTTTTGTATTAACGTGTTAACTTAGGCATTTCTTGAACGGATTTCGATGATTCTTTTTATGTTCTAAAGGAGTTAACGCCGTATTGGTCCCATTTTAGTTTGGTGAAACTCTGAAGACGTGCTTTTGAATCTATCTATACTATAATAAAGCTGTAACAGAAGTGTGTCTGTACATTGAAGATATTAACAAAAAATAAGTTACGATATGGTTTTTAGGTATCCCTGATTCCATATCACCAATTTTTGGATTTTTTGTCTGTCAGTGTGTTTGTTTGTGTGTTGGTTTGGGTGTTTGTTTGAACGAGCATCACGCAAAAAGTACTGAACCGATTTTGATAAAACTTTTTTTGTTTGATAGCTTATTATCTGACTTAAAATCTGGTATATAATTTGTGCGGACGAAGTCGCGGGTTAACGCTCGTTACAGAATAAAACCCTTCAAAGATGGCTACGAGGCGATTGAAACTGAAAATCGAGAACCGTCTTCAAAACTAAACATAATTAATTATTACAGCCGATGTCTTCATTCGCATCTACGAACATTTTGTTTGATTTGAGTCGGTCCAACCAATAGCACAACAGACGTTCACTCAAGGCCTCATAAAAAGGCTGAAAGTCACCCAAAGAGCAATGGAGAGGGCTATGCTCGGAGTTTCCCTGCGAGATCGAATCAGAAATGAAGAGATCCGCAGAAGAACCAGAGTAACTGACATATCCCAAAGAGTTGCTAAATTGAAGTGGCAGTGGGCGGGGCCCATTGCTCGCAGAACCGATGGCCGATGGGGCCGAAAAGTTGTCGAGTTGCGACCGCGTACCGGAAAGCGCAGCGTGGGTAGGCCCCGCACACGGTGGACCGACGACCTTGTAAAGGCGGCGGGAACCCGTTGGATGAGGGCAGGACCGGTCGTTATGGCGATCCTTGGGGGAGGCCTATGTCCAGCAGTGGACGTCCATCGGCTGAGATGATGATGATGGATGATGATGAACCAATAGCATAATATTTCTTGCAATAGATGTCGCAAGATATATAGTAAGGATCGATTAATATTTATTTAATGTCATCATCATCAGCCTATTACGTCCCACTGTAGAACACAGGCCGCCCTCAGGGAGGGAGGTCCACGCATGCACAATGCGGATTGGTAGACTATACATACGCATCAGAATTTCTTCTTCAGCGTATGAAATGTTTGAGAGCAGTCGGTCGGTATCACGTAAAAACCAGCCAAGTGCATGTCAGGTCACGCGCAGTGTAGGGTGTCCGTAGTTTTTCGTCACAATATACGGACTTAGAAGGGGGCTTTTTGTTTTATACTACAGTTTATGAACCCTAAAAACTCTTTGGTACATGGCATGTCGTTTGTGCGGATTCGAACCCGAACCCTTATTATTTAGTGTCCATACTTCTCCGCAACGCGTCACCAAGACGCTCTCCATTTTATGGGCTAAACACCATTAATCAACGTTATTTTCATCCTGAACCTTAAATAGGCTAAAAGTGAACCTTGCTAGTAGCATTGTTTCTTTGTACTCCAAAAAGGAATAGGAATACCTGGACTTGTATTATGATGACTAGACAACGATATAGAATACATATGTATATATATAAACATCCATGACTCGGGTACAAATATTCATATTCATCTTCATCATATAAATATTTGTCCCTTACGAAATTCGAACTCGCGACCCTCGGCACAGCAGGCAGGGCTACAGACTGTGCTACCGGGCCGTCACAGACTATGCTACCGGGCCGTATACAGGATAAATTTTATATCACTGCGGATAACTTCAGCATGTATTCTACTCATCAAACTGAACAACTTTCACTATTGAGCCAACGTCAAAATCGCGAAAAAAAAGTCAGCTGTTCCATACAAAACTGCAGTACCTATTCGACTCAAATATTGGGACAGCAGATTTTTTTTTTCGCGATTTCGAAGTTGGCTCCATAGTGAAAGTTGTTCAGTTTGATGAGTAGAATACATGCTGAAGTTATCCGCAGTGATATAAAATTTACCCTGTATAGATAGATAGCTTGTATACATAGATAGGTACTCGTCCCCACGAAACTATCTCGTGCCATCCAAATCGAAACTGTGCTAAAACTACTTTAAAGTCCAACAATCGTTAATTCGGTAACCAGATCAAAGTTTCTGTTCACGTCAAGCATTTAGTGCCGAATCCTTCGAGATTACCAATAGCCATAGAGTAACGAGAATTGTGTAGATAAGACAGGTTTTTGTTTTCGTTGTGAAGGATTTATATTTGCCTATTCACTGTTAGGTCAACATCACTTTACGATTTTTGTATGAATAAATGTTTACTGAAATGCATGTTGCAAATAATGTTTGTCGTCCTACAGATAATATGCTATGTAGGCTAACAAAATCATTATACAATTCTGGGTGTAATCATACTCAAGATATCATGATTCTTCATGATGATTCATGTCTACAAATCGACTCATTGACTACTACAAATAAGATTCACATTATATATTAATCGCGCAAGACAAATAATCACAGAATTTTGATATAATATACAAGGACCAATTAAGAACCATTGGACCACGGCCGGTCACCGCGCTTCACGACTTCAAGATTTACACGTATTACTACCATTTATTATATTATGTGCTCAAGTGTATTGAGGGCATTTACATCTTTTGAATAAACACTCACTCCTCGTAAGATGGACATACACCATTATCAAAGTACCACTATGCACTCGGTGAGAGAAAAACAAACTCGGCCCTAAACTATTGATAAAACAAAAGAAGAATAAAGCGTCGCATCTCTTTTGTGAACAATATACTGTTTATTCTTTGCCGCTACTGGGACAATCTGTCCCATTAATTTGCCGGCCGGCACCTCTGACCGCTTGATTGATTTACTCTTTGACATTTAATTGCGTGCAATTCTGCTTAATTTGTTTAATTCAAAATTTCATTAACTAATTTCAGTTTGATTGATTAGAGTGTTTTGGACATATTTGATTATTATTTAATTACTGCCAGCGAATCGTACCTGCAGACCACTGGATTTTACTGCACCGACTAGTCTACCTAGACCTACTATATAATGCTTACACTGGTTATTGTTGCTGATAAGAATGGTACTTAGGATTAGGGCAAATGAAAATTTTAAAAAATTAGTTAGTTATGTTATAGTTAGTTAAATTTTTCATTGTTATATTAGATTAATGCGTGAATAAAATTAAGAGAATTATAATTATGGGCACTCAAAAACAAAAAAATATTTACTTAGTTATAAGTATATAAATTGTTAAATTAGATTAATGCATGAATAAAATTCAGACCATTATAATTATAACATACATACAGTTTTTGAGGGTTACGCGGTTATTATTTAATCTAGAAATAAACATTTTAACGGGTTCTTACCGCGTTTTGGTATATTTGAGTTCCCGAAATTACGCTCACCGAAGGATAGCTTTCCTCTTGAGTGCCCAGGCTTATATAAAGTAGACTGTAGCTGCGGTAGCTCATACATTGGGCAGACGAAGAGGAACATTTCGTGTCGTATGAAGGAGCACATTTAGGCGGTGAAAAACAATGACCCTCAAAAGTCCACCATCGCACAACATCTTCTCGAGGCGGGCTCTAACCATTGGATTCAGTTGCACAATCCACGGGTCCTCTCTACTGACCGCCATTACTACCCAAGAATTGTGAGGGAAGCGATTAAAATTAAGAAACATCGAAATTTCAACAAAGAGGATGGTTTCAAATTGTCAAGTACATGGAATCCAGTGGTTATAGGTGTTAGTGCTTCACCGTCATACCTGGGTTCGAACAAACGTCGGAGTGACACAGTCAGTGTATTTTGCCGGGCTGGACCAAGTGACAAAAGTGATAATGACAATCGAGTGAGTTCCGATAGTAGTGGGCAGAGCAAACGACGAAGAGTGAGGGTAGATAGATTTGTCTGCTCTTAAAAATCTACCTGCAGTTCCTCAGTCATCCCGTGATCATGGCAGTTGTAACACTGCCGAAATATCGGGAACTCAAATGTACCAAAACGCGGTAAGAACACGTTAAAATGTTTATTTCTAGATTATATAACATACATAGTTTTTAAACGTAATTTTTGACTCGCGCCGCTTCGGATGTTTTTCCGTTGTAGAGAAATGGCAAGAAACTCTGCAACTATATACCATAAGGTCGTCTCGCTAAAAAGCTATTTATCGGGTTCGAGTCCCGTAAGGGACAAATATTTATATGATGAATATGAATATTTGTACCCGAGTCATGGATGTTTCTATCTATATATGTATTCTATATCGTTGTCTAGTCATCATAATACAAGTCCAGGTACTTTAAATGTGACTAGATAATTTGTGTAACAATGTCCGAGATATTTATTTTTTTTTTTTTTTTATTCCAGACAACCCTAAGATGGAGGAATTTGCAAACGAAAATAATGTAGATAGGAAAAAAACAGAAAGATAATTAATGTTTAAATATATTTACTTAAAAAAAGGAACCCATTACTATTGTAATAATCAAACAAAATAAACAACCAATAGTTGTCTGAATGATGATTGATGATACACCTAATGTCAGTGTAGAATCCATTTAAAATGAATGACATAATAATTTCTGACGCGCCTCGGAGCTACACAATAGAACTCCTCAAAATTAGACAGAGCAATAATAATATATTTTTCAACACACTTGCTCATAAAATGGCTCTAATTTCACCACAATTAGGCACATAATGACACCTATTCAAACTGTGACTTTTTCATTACTATTATTCACAAGTGAGTTATAGGTTATTTTATTGGTTGAGTTGCTTTGTTCTTAAAGAAGTTTTGATACAAAAAAGATCGTGTTCAATAGTACAAATAAATTTATATACCTATTGCTTGCTCATTTCATGCAACTTCGTATTTAAATAGATAATTTCAACTTGTACGTTTTTAATAAATAAAACTTTCACTCAAATATAACTTTTGTTTTCTCTGTAATAAAGAAAACTTTGAATTCCCCATTTTGTACGTGGCTAAAACGCTATCCGCGAAAAGCCAAAAAAGAGAAACTTCATTCTTTTAGTCTATGGACGATCGCCATTGTTAGATGCACGCGCATAGGAAAACTGATAAATTTTTCCCGCCATTGCGAACATTTTTTCACAACTCGTTTTCAAATTATATTGTTGAAATTATAGTTATTTTTAATATTATTTTCTTCACAAGTGTGTTGAAAAACGTCGTATGATACACGTGTGTATTGATGATTACCGTCCTCGGCTCTCTTAAGACCCTCGCCTGTGGCTCGGGTCTCAATGGCGCCTCAGCAGTAATCACCAACATTACACACTTGTATCATAATGTACTATAATTCACTTGTTGTGACGTTTTAATAACAAATAATGACATGGAAGCAAAGTCAAGGTCTTTTGTACAGTTCGACTAACTCATTTATCACTATTATTTTTTTTAGTTTATGTTTTATATTTCAAATAAGTAGACATTTCATTCGTTTTTCTTTTTCGCGGTGGTCCAATATTGTTTATACTAAAATGACAAATCAATATTCTTAATGATATTTATTAATTGAGGTCACATGTAAACGAAATTAATAGTAACAAAATCTACTTCAGCAACATGCGTCGTCAAAATTGCTTACAAATACCCCTTCAGCAACATGCGTCGTCAAAACAAAACACTATTCAGCAACATGCCACGTCAAACACTTAATCGAAAAGGCCGCCCCTAGCCATTCCTGGCCCAAACGTGCCCATAATGCTGGCTGCGATTCCGCGTTGTATTGCTATTAATTAAAAAAAACATATTTAAGAGGGTACCGAACTCAGAGGAAGGATCTCTTTATTCTGTACCGAACCACCAGTGTAGGAATATCAGTTAGTAAACGTCCACTGCTGGACATAAGCCTCCCCAAAATGGGGGGATTTGCCATATACGCCACGCTTGGCAGGTGGGTTGGCGATCGCAGTTGGATCGAAAAAATATGTGTACTCAGAGGATGCTGCTGCCCATCTTTCAGTAGATCCTTTAGTCGCCTTTTACGACACCCACGGGAGGAAATGGGATGGTGCTATTCATAGCCGACACCACACGGTAGTGTGCTGTATTCAATTTTTTAATTTTTACAATAAGGTACAATTCCAAGAAACATAAATGTCATATGGTAGTTATGGCTGGTGCAATTATGGCTTATGCATCGATACATTACGGATTACTTTTATATTTCAGTAACTTTGTAAAACAAATCGATAAAGCGAACCTGATCGACAGATTACTCGTACGAATGGTGATTTTATCATTTTTATTACAGTTTGTTTCAACAACCTTTCGACAAAATAATGATTATAAAATAATAGTTATGACTTGTACATTCTGTTTATATAAATTAGACCGTCTCATTTAAAAATATCAGTACGGGTATAACCACTAGTGGCAACACATGAAGACGTGTTTTCAATATGTTAATCAAACTACTTGCATGTTCAGTGTACATTTTGTTTAATATTTACGATTATAATGAAGCTGCAAGAATTCTCACAGTAATACCAACACCGTCTATAAGTCATCAAGTTGTATTCCGTCCACTGACACAAGAACTTGCGAAACGAGGGCATGAAGTGGTTGTAGTGACATCGGATCCAGCATTTCCAAAAGGAGCAACACCAACTAATTTAACGGAAATCGATGTCCATGATGTAACGTACGCGGTTTGGAAGAATATGAAACACAAAATACTATATGGACGTCCAGAAAATATAGCTGATCAATTTAAAATATTTGTCCATGCCGGATCAGTTATTTTTGAGGCATTAACACAGCATCCTGATGTTCAAGACTTAATTAACAGTAAGAAGGATTATTTTGATTTGCTAATAATTGAGGCTAGTATAAGACCAGCCTTAGGTCTGACGCATATTTTTAAAGCTCCAGTAATTCATGCTAGTTCGTTAGGTGCTGTAGTTGGAAACTATGATATAATTGGAGCACCTAGTCACCCTCTTCTGTATCCATTGATCCACCATGTGAGAATATATAATTTGACATTTTGGGAAAAAGTGAAGGAAGCGTACAATGACTACATCGTAAGATCTGCGTATGGATCACATATTAAAACAGAAAACGAATTATTAAAGAGACTTTTTGGACCAGATATACCTTCTATAAGTGAATTAAGTAACAATGTTGATATGCTGTTCTTAAATATACATCCGATATGGGAGGGAAATCATCCTGTGCCACCAAGTGTTGTTTATATGTGGGGAGTTCATAAAAAACCGGAGAAAGAATTACCACAAGTAAGTAAACAAACGAATGTGGATGAAACGAAAGTGATGATTATAGACAGAGATGAATGTGTGACCGATTATTGTGAAATGGTTGAGGAGGGAAAAGTGCAACAAGTGAATAAGTTTATTTAAGAGGTCTGCTTACTAGAGACTGGATATTGTGAGGGTGATGTTAATAGGATAGTGACAGCGGGAAATAAATTAAACGGTGCCCTGCAAACCATTGTGGCTATCCAGTCTGTGTCTAAACAACTGTGTCACGACTTGCTATATGCTTTGGTGTGTTGGTGCTGGGTATGACAGAAGACGCATAAAACTATGATTAATGCAGTTGAATTGCGTTCTTTGCGAAGTATGTGTTGTGTTACTTTGAGACATAGGGTGAGAAATTGTGTGATTAGAGAAAGATGTAAATTAAACGAGGACGTTGCGACGAGAATTGAGAAAGGTATTCTTCGTTATAGTTTGGTCAATGTTAAGAGGATGGACAACAATAGATGTACTAAAAGAGATTTCTTGTGCGAATTTGAATCGGAGCGTGCCCTCGTAGAACTTACAGTGATTAAATCGGTAACGCTACGTCCTACAGAATGATGAGGTGCGGAGTACTCGAAACTGACGAAAATAAAAATATGAAATGGATGTCAAAGAGGCAAAATAGTCTCTGCCTTCCCCAATAGATAGAGAAGTTAAGTCAATTTTTAATAGAAAAGATATAGTAGTATCACGAAATCTTCAACATTGTTTTCCAGGACCTAAAAGCTTTCTTAGATTCCTCAGTAAATGGTGTTGTCTACATGAGTTTCGGTTCCAACGTAATGCCTTCGCAGTTACCACCAGAAAAGATACAGATATTCGTCAATGTGTTCTCGCAACTGCCCTACGACATTTTATGGAAGTGGGACAAGGATGAAATAGCTGGAATATCTAAGAATGTCAAAATTGGAAAATGGTTTCCACAATCTGACCTGCTAAGTAAGTTGTTTGTTAAAATTATCGTTATCTTAATCATCATAATCAGCCAAGTAAACCCCACTGCTGGGTAGAGGCCTCTTCATTTTACGCCAATCAGAACGGTCCCACGCTAGTTTTATCCTCTGTTTGCCGATTACTCTTCAAATGTCATCCGACCACCTGACCGTTCCCCCTCCCACGGCCGCCACTCTGTCACCGCTCTCGTCCATTTGCATTCATCATGCCATGACAATAATTATATTTCTCAAGGAAATACATAGTTAGAGATATTTGAAAAAAAAGTCTACCAATTTCCGTCTCCATCATCAGATCTGCTCCAAGTACTAATTATGTGGAACTACATAATTATGTGGGTAAAAGAAGATTGGCAAATTTGGACTCAGCCATTTTTTACGAAAACTAAAAGCTCTTCAGGACGGACGTCATAATGATTATAAACAGAAAAAATTAAGGCATTTTTAAAAAAAAAAGCTCCCACATCTCCAGAAGTCAAGATAAAAAAGCAGACATTACTAGTAAAATAGACAAATCATCCAGAAAGCAGTAGCAAAACGCAACCACGACAGCTATTTTCACTGGATTATTATCACTGAGTAATTTTTTGTTCATTATTTGGCTTGGTTGAACTGATGTTCGTGATTTCTTTTTCTTCCATTATCGTGAATTTGCATTAAAATAAACACAATGAATTCGTAGAAGATTGAGTGGACTATCTAATAAGAAAGATTATGAGTTTCATACACTTGCTACTAAAAATAACATAAGGAGAAATACGTTTCCCCCAACTTCTACAGGTTACAACCAATATACTTTTTTGTTAGTTTTGTTTCACTCTACGCGTATTACTAAGTTTCATTCATGTACGGGACCTCTAAGTCTAGTTCTCAAATTACATGGCGGTCCGCCAAATTTCTCTCAACTTATTTGGTTGACAGAAAGTGGACGAAAATTTCAATTACAAGATTTGAATGTTAATTAGTTAAATATCTATGTTACTAAAATTCACCGGCTCTCGTCATCGTAGCGACATAAAATATACCTCGTTTCGATGATGGGAGACGATGCGGATGAAGTCCCAGGCAAAAGTTAGTAGCATAAAATATTTCATAAAATGGAATTGAATCGACTAACAACCGTTTTCCCATTTCAGAACATCCTAAAATAAAACTATTTATCACACAAGGTGGACTTCAATCAACAGATGAAACAATAGCAGCCGGTGTACCAGTCATTTGTATACCAATGTTTGCAGATCAATGGTACAATGCGGAAAAATTTGTCCACCACAAAATTGGAGTTCATCTTGAATTGGAGGATATGAACGAGGAAAACTTAAGAAAGGCGATTGATACAGTTCTTGGAGAAAAAAGGTAAGAAATACGCTCTATTTTTTACTTTGAGCGCAAATACCTTCTAATGGGAGTTTTTGTTCCATTGGACAAGACCTATATTCAACGACACCTCAATCGATTTATTAAAAAAATTATCTTTTTTAACTTATTTCTGTTTTTGGGTTACTCTTATCTGTCCTCATGCCAAATTTAAGTTTTTGACAGACAGACAGGCGGACAGAATGAACGTAAGTATAAGGGTTCCTTGTTTGACTACGGAACCCTAAAAATGACAAAAAGATAAAAAATTTAGGTTCCTCTCTCATACAAGAAACTAGTTTTTGTCAACGTTTTTTCTTCTCGCTCTATCAGTAATACATACAAGCGTCAAACTTGGTGGGATTTTGGATCATAGTAATAACCCAACTAACAATTTGGTCGTATAGGTGTCGTATAGTCGAACATTAGACGCATAAAGCACCAGTATATGACGAAATTACAGTTATATAACTTTTATAAGTCAAAATAGTCGTATAAATACTAGCTACCTACTACTACCTAATACGACCTAATTGTTTGCTGGGAACTCTACAGTAAAATAAAATATAATAAAAACTGGCTAAGTGTGAGTCGGTCTCACGCTAAGGGTCGTGGAAAAAACTTTTTTTTTTAAAGTATATTGTGTGGTAGTCTCGCACTAGACCGATTTTTTTTATTAAAATAACGTATTGTTCTGATTTACAGTTACCGTGCAAATACAGTCAAGTTGCGAGAGTTGATGCACGATCAGCCTCAGCCACCTCTAGAGCGCGCAGTATGGTGGACCGAGCACGTGCTGAAACATGGAGGTGCGCGACATCTGCGCGCGCCCGCCGCCAACATGTCCTGGCGGGAGTTTCAGGAACTAGATCTTGTATTCAGTTTAGTAACAGGCTTTTTATTCTTAATGGCTGTGTGTGTTTATGTTGTTTATCGTTGTTATGTATGTTTTTTTGTTAGTAAGAAATTAAAGATTAGCTAGACTTTTGAAAACGTATATTTTTTAAGAATTTTAACATTTCTTGATTATTTTGTAAGAGGTGGTAATAAAAATGAGATGCCCTTTAAGTCCTTGTATTCTTATGACTTTTAAAGTTTATCTAAAGTAGGTAAAGGTAGTAGAATAGAATAGAAGAGAATAGAAAACATTATTTTCTATCAACTGAGATCACAAAATTGTTAGTAACACATTTAGCCTTTTGTTAGTTTATACTAGAGTTAACCCGCGACTTTGTCCGCACAAATTAAATACCAGATTTTAAGTCAGATAATAAACTATCAAACAAAAAACGTTTCTTCAAAATCGGTTCAGTAGTTATTGCGTGATGCTCGTTCAAACAAACAAACACACAAACAAACAGACACACAAAAAATCAAAAAATTTGTGATATGGAATCAGGGATACCTAAAAACCATATCGTAACTTTTTTTTTGTTAATATCTTCAATGTACAGACAAACTTCCTGTTACAGTTTTATAATAGTTTAGATACAGCGACATATTTGTTTTTAATTATAATTGTTTGTTTGTCAGCACGTGAACCATATAGTCGGGGAAATCTACGGATTTTTGTATGGAGTAGATTGCATTAATTGCACTTTAGGTGATAGTTTGAAATATTAGTAGATATATACCTGAAAAACATAAATTCTCAATAATCCCAGATTTTTTATTGTGTATTATGGAATAATTAAGACATTTACAAAACATTAAATTTAGGTATGAACAAAAAACGGAAAACTGGTGATTTTGTACAGGACGGCTTCGTTCAATAAGTTTTACTTATAACAATAATAACAATAAAAATCCCAGGTTAATATCGTAAATTTGAGTAGATATTTCAAATTTTGTAAGTATTTAAAAATTATAACCTCAAAACTTAATTATTTACTGTTTATTTGTACACAATAAACTTGTATGGGGTTAATTAACTGTCCCTTTTGCTGGTATGGTGGAAGAAATATCTTTTGAAATAAGCTTGCCCTTTGTAAAGTTATATCGATTTTAAGGAATTTCTCAGCGTCCTCAGCCTATATTACCACCAAATCTCGACAAAAATGTTATAAACTAACTAACTTATTAGTTCAAACACAATTTACTAAAGTGTATTTAATGCAATCTCAAACAGTATTTTTCCTAGACTAATACAGCAATGGTTCAGTAATGTGCTGTTTACTTTTTTACTTGTAAAAAGAATATTCCGTTTTATTATTTTATTACATTTCATTGCATTTAATTTAATAAGTTTACATTTATAGACCGTTATTAATCAACGTATCTGCAAAATACATAGGTACCTAAATACGGGTGAAGTCCAAAACCGCCTTTTTTAGTAAAGGAGGTTAGGAGGTTACAAGATAATAATGTCATAACTGCCTCCGTGGTCTAATGGTTAAGAGCATTGGCTCTCGACACGGAGGTTGTGGGTTCGATTCCCAAGGGGGACACCTAGTGAAATGTCATTTTGTGCGTTTTTCCCCAGTTAGTTAGGACATTGCAGGCTGAATCACCTGATTGTCTGAAAAGAGAAATGATCCCGTGCTTCGGATGGCACGTTAAGCCGTTGGTCCCGGCTACTATCTCTGCTGGTAGTAGTCGTTACATAAAAACCACGTCAGAGGCCGTAAGGCGGTCTGAAAAAACTCTGACGCCAGGGCTCTGCCCACACGATAAGAAGAAGAATGTCATGCATAATAATAACCTTTAACTTCAAACTGTTCAAACATAAACATTTCTTCTACAAAACAGAACTTCACTTGATTGTTCAAATACTGTCTGCATACCCTGTTTTTGCTCTGGAACCTATTTAATATACCCATCCCGTTATTTGATCTAGTTGTAATATGCAAGGTATTCCTACGGGAGACTTAATAGTTGCTCTGAGAGATTGTAGGTTATGTAAAGTAGTTGTTATGGCTCTTTGTTGATACAGGGTAGGATTAGGCAGTACTTTATCTCCTTTATAAAATTCGGTTTAAGCTCTCAATCAAAGCCGATCATCTTGAAAACACCTCGCAAAAATTAGCTTTACATTACAAAAATCTAGCAAAAACTGCTTCAAAATCGGTCCCCCATTTGGGAACTACAATGCCAGAATCATAGGCGTTTATACGTCGGGAATGAAATAGTTACACTGATTGTTATTTTGAATATGTAGGAATGTCAGTAACTACTTTTCAGAGGAGATAGGGTATTATTTCGGTTGGCAGAACTCATATGTACGTGAAACTAGCAAACTTTACTTGCCATGCTCCCTAGACAAAGTTCCAGGTGCCATTCTATCGCTATTACTTCAAGTGGAACATAGTTTTGTTATGTTTGCTCTTAGTTGGCATTCAATTAAAGATATCTACTAGTTTCGGTTTCATATTTAATATAGAAGAGTGGTGGGCGGAGATGTTATTTTAGACCCAGTCTGAGGCACCTTATACAGGGTCCATCTTAATATGCTAACACTTTTTTAAGGGATGATCAGACCATCAAACTGAACAACTTTATCTATGGGACCAACATCGAAATCACAAAATACAAAACTGCAAACCTACTTGAGCCAAATGTACATGTAGGGACAGCAGATTTTTTTTGCGATTTCGATGTTGCTCCCACAGAGATAGTTGTTCAGTTTGATGGTCTGATCAACCTTTTTGGTAGTGTCCAAACTGTGACTACGGTTAGCATGCCACGCACGATAATGCGACAAAACGAAAAAACCGCCAAGCGCGCTCAATTTGGCATGCGTAAAGAAAATTATGCACATCTTGAACAATGCGAAAACGGTTTAAGAATGGGAGAGTTACTAGTAAAGTGCCTCCTGTACGCTGATGATCAAGTGATACTTGCATCGTCAGCGGGAGAGTTACAAGACATGGTAACTCTCATGAATACAGCATTGAAGAGAAAAGGAACGAAAGTGAATGTGAATAAAACTAAAGTAATGGTAATGGGAGGGATGAATGTGTGACTGATTGTTGTATAATGATTGAGAATGAAAAAGTGCAACAAGTGAATGAATTTGTATATTTAGGATGCATATTTACTAGAGATGGGAAATGTGAGGGTGATGTGCATAGGCGAGTAACAGCGGGAAACAAAGTAAACGGTGCTCTACATTTCATTGTGGCTAGCCAATTAGTGTCCAAAAAGGCGCGACTTGCTATACACAATGGTGTGTTGGTGCCTACACTTATGTATGGCAGTGAGTGCTGGGTATGGCAGAAGAAGCATGCAAGTAAAATTAATGCTGTTGAAATGCGTTCCTTGCGAAGTATGTGTGGTGTGACGCTGAAAGATAGAGTGAGAAATTGTGTAAATAAGAGATAGATGTAAATTAAAAGAAGATGTAGTGACAAGAATAGAGAAAGGTATGCTTCGTTGGTTTGGTCATGTGGAGAGGATGAGTGATAGCAGATGTACGAAAGAGATATATGTTGCTACTGTGAGTGAAAGCGTCGGAAGAGGGCGCCCTCGTAGGACGTATGCTGATCAAATCAGTTGCGTCCTACAAAAAGGGGAGGTGCGGAGTACTCGAAACCGACGGGCATGTATAAAGAGATGTATGGATGTGCATGAGGCAAAAGAAGTATGTAAGGATCGTAGTAAGTGGCGCGCCCTGGTCTCTGCCTACCCCACTGGGAAAGAGGCGTGACGTTATAGATAGATGAACATCCACCTTTTTTTATGGCGGTATGCTAGGTCTACTGAATCTGACAAAACCACAACTGGCTAGAATAAAAATTGATTGAATCAAATGCGATCAAAAACTTAACTGCTGATAGTAAAGAATCGGATGAAATAAACCTTCGATCCGGGAATTCTGGTTATGAAGAGAAATAAACTTCAGCAATAGTTTGGACCGAACGCGGTTTTCTTATTTATTCTAGTTCAGTCGTTGACTACTTATATAGGGACTAGTTACGCGTGTAATTCTACTAACAAACATTTCTGCCACTTTTTGCGGGGGGCGAGGTAACACGATATCCGCAACATAGGATTTTATTCCCTATGACTTTAGATTCTAATTTTGAACGTTAAAAATTATGAAAAGAAGTTTCGTGTGAACCCTAAACGTTCTAAGTTCGAAATTATTGTTTCGCAATTATAGGCTGTCTCGTTTAGTGATTACATTCAATTTTATCTATCTATCTATCTATACTATTATAAAACTGTAACAGGAAGTTTATCTGTACATTGAAGATATTAACAAAAAAAAAGTTACGATATATGGTTTTTAGGTGTCCCTGATTCCATTTCACCAATTTTTGGATTTTTTGTCTGTCTGTTTGTTTGTGTGTTTGTTTGGGTGTTTGTTTGTTTGTTTGAACGAGTATCACGCAAAAACTACTGAACCGATTTTGATGAAACTTTTTTTGTTTGATAGCTTATGATCTGACTTAAAATCTAGTATATAATTTGTGCGGACGATGTCGCGGGTTAACGCTCGTACCTTATAAAATTGAATGTAAATGCACATGATTAATTAATCTTATACCGTGGCAGAGGGGAAAATCTACCGCAAGGCTAGTCCTTACAATAAATAGTCAAAGAGTTCAGTTGATTCCCTGGGTTCCTGATGTTATCTAAATTAAATTTTCTGATCAAATCTATTCGCTATTTTTGCAATGAACAGAATGCAGTCCCGCGCTGAATGATAATTTCAATTTGTGCAGTGAAAAATAAAGCAAAAAAAGGAAAGTGTAAAAATTTTACATTAATTGTGACATTTTATTAACATTAAATGTACATTACCTAATTAATATAGCTACATACATACATATTTTATACATACATACAATTATGTACAGATAGATGCATAGGACACCCTGTATAAGACACCTTGTTTTTCTTTAGGTTAATGGTTATGCATATAGTGCTTATGTTAATGTACATTTTTATTTATTTATTCAATAATAAGATTTATGAGTAGGCAAGTACCAATAAATGATAAAGTTATATTTTTTATGTATTTTAAATTGTACTGTGGCCTGATTCACACCCTGTATAATATACCTATACAGGTTGTCCCTGGAAGTATGGATCAAATAAAACAGAGGCAGTGCGGAGGTCATTTCCAAACTTTTAACCCTTAAACTTTTTTATGTATGAAGGTTCCATTCCCAATGGTTCTAAAGTTATAATTATAATAACTTTTTGATTTTTTCCATACAATGTAATTTATAAAAACTATCAAGGGTATCATTTTAGGACATCTTAGGAAGATTTGCCTTTACTGGAATATGTAGTACTGTTGTTCAGCTAGCACACACGGGTCAAATAACAGGTGCACTGTTTGATTTGATCCATACTTCAATGGACACCCTGTATTAATATCTTGGGCATTGAGTTCTTTTTTTTTTTGGTCATTAAAAATTTGTAGACTCCAGTCTCGGCCGACTACCTGTTTTTCAAATTATACACTGCCTAGTAACAAAAAGCGTCAAAAGTGTCAAATCTGTAAATTAAAATGGAAATTGAAACATGTCTACTCAACAGTTTTCATTTTCTTCCCTCTCGTAATTAAGGCGGTGCCGGTGCGACGTGGCTTCTCTGTATTAAAGACTAAAAACTATACATTTTTCAGCGAGGACTTCCTGGAAAATTTAGAGAAATGGAGCCGATATTTTAAATTGTGGGGGACGAGAGTTGTCTTTTTTGTAAACTTTTTGTCTTTTTCTTAAGGTTCTGCGATAGTTTGCGATCGATCTTTCGGTTTTAATCTGAAAGTTTGTCGGTTTCTAAAAGAATATGAAAGATTTCGTTTTTTTCACCTTGAAATCTTCAATATTATGCCAAAAGTGACCCTTCTACAATAGTAAAAAAATCTTTGTAGTTTAACTATGCAGAGAATGGCCACTCCCTGTCCCTTATTAAAATAAAATAAATAACGCTCACAGGCACATACTTTGTAATGATCCCAAGTAAGCCTCAGCCTTTTTGTTATGGGAACCATACATCAACGGCACAAACATATAACATCCATAACCGAACCGGGATTCGAAACCAGGGCCCTGGTTTGGCAATCCGGCGTAAAAAGCAATCAAGGCTCGGCAAGCAGCCCGGCGACCAGCTCGGCGCGAGCGGCGGGCCGAGCAAACTATTCACCAGTCAGCGCAAGCAATGCAATCATGGCGGACGTCAGACTTGTTGAGGTTTTTTATTTCTTTTTTGTCTCAATTCAAGTACATTAGTCCACATCAACCCACTGCTGGGCATATGCCTCCTTTTTACATCGGTACTCCTCAAGGTCTTGTGCCAATCTGATCCATTTCTGACCCGCAACGCATCGGTGGTCTGTCTCCCTACCTCTTTCCTTCTTTTGGCTACCATTCTGATATAGCCATGGTCCACCGGCCGTCTTCCTTTCTAGTCAAGTGTCGCGCCTATCTCCACTTTACTTTTGTTTCAAGAGATAGACGTACTTTTTGTTATTATCAGCTGCAAGGCTAGTTCAGTATTCATAAGGTGTAGAGCATCTCTGTGATGGGGATGAACCGGGTCTGCCTGCATAACTACTGTTAGTTTAGGAGTTACAGCCGTTTAAAGGTCAGTCACTTAAAATTAATAAATAAATATCTTGGACATTGTCACACAAATTATCTAGTCACATTTAAAGTACCTGGACTTGTATTATGATGACTAGACAACGATATAGAATACATATATAGATACAAACATCTATGACTCGGGTACAAATATTCATATTCATCATATAAATATTTATCTCTTACGGGATTCGAACCCGCGACCCTCGCCACAGCAGGCAGGTTCACTACATACTGTGCTACCGTGCCGTCAAAAATTAACGATCAACTGCAAGGCTGATCAAAAGGATATTATTCTAATATGCACTGTAGCAATGCGAACTGTACAAAAACTTACATGGTCTGTCTGTCGGTTTAGGAGATTCAAAATTCCGACCTTTGACCGGCTGTAGCTCCTAAACCGACTGACGAATGATCGGAGGATACCAACATATCGCTTGTCAATATTGCAACGATGGAGAGATCGAAACACTGCATAGTGCTCGACACTGTCGACCGTCTTTTCATAGTCGACAAAATAAAATAATTCTAACATTTGCAAGCCGACTCCATGTCTTCCGCTGTTCTTATTTGCGCGACTGACGAAGTTGTTAACAGTGCCGTGATCATTTCAGTCCTCGTTTCCTTTGTCTACGTTGCAACCATTCCTCTCTACTTCTGTCTTACGCCGTGTTTTAGTATACACTCGACATTATATGACTAAAATACTGTTAAACTCTAACTTAAAAATCGTTTGTGCAAAGTGAGTGTGTTAAATAAGACACATTATACAACGTGTTAATGAATTAACGCAAAACTAGAAAGTAGTTTGTTTAGAATCGATAACAGAATCGAATTATCATGGTTTCAACATAGGTCCATTTTTCAAAATATTAAATAATATTTTTTTTAATTTAAACTTTCCTGAATCCGATGTCAACCCACCGTACTAGCACACTCACCCTACTTACTACCAAAACAAGATTATTAAAATGTGTCCATAAGTACGTTAGCGCTTTCATTCAGTGCTGAAATGATAACAAATAATTTTTGCCTCAAAACTTAAAAAGCGAATAACTTTAAACTTTAACTATCAAAATAATGAAACTATTACATATTTCAATCTTATTATTTTGTTATTTATAACAAATTATAAGTTGGGGTGTATAAGGTTTTGCGCTAATTCATTAACACGTTGTATAATACCCTTCCTTCACGTCGCGTAGTCGGGTAATGACATGAATTATTAACTCTACCTATTGACGGGGTATCTGGTGAAATCTCGATTACAAGATTTGAATGTTAGTCATAATTTTATAATATTATAGTATTAAAAAAAATTGCTGAAACTACCCATATATTAAGGGGATGATCAGACTATCAAACTGAAGAACTTTCTCTACGGAATTGACGAAATCACGAACAAAAAATCTGCTGTTCTGTGTGACAATTGATTTCTATTGCGATTTCCATGTTACTGTTGATCCCTTAGAAAAGTTTGTTCAGTTTGAAAGTAGGTACACTTGAAATAGTTTCAGCTAATTTTGCCTTGACAGAAAATTATAATCTTATAAGTGGCATGACGAAACTTTTGTTGGTTGTTTCGGTTGGTTAAGGAGATTTTTGTAATAAATTCTTCACAAAAAGAGGGGGTGTACCTAAGTGTCGACGAGTAGACAAGAAAGCTGCATTACTTTGAAGGGTACAATCACCCTTTAACTCATGATAATGAACTCAACAGCTTTACCAAAGAAACCTATAGGAAATTAGCAAAGATGTAAGGAGTGTAGGGTGCTTGTGTGGTGCGAGGTGTGTGTGGCTTGCCAATTTAATCAGCTGATCGAACGTTTACGAGTACTTGTATGAAAAGTTTAAATTTTATTTTGATTTCCCTTATCTTGTCTACACAATGAACCCGCCGATACAGCCGACGTAGAATCAAATAGTTAAAAGAAAATTATTCAAAAAGGTTTACCCACTAAAAATAGCTAATGAACTCGACAGTGCGTGAGCACCAAAAATAAAACAGTAGTATTGGAATGTAGTACTAGAAACTCTTTCTTAAACTGTGGCTAAGGTGACTAAGTAGAAAAGGCACCAACATACCATAAGAATAACAAATACATGGATATACTTTGTTCTACATAAGGTCTAACAAAATTAGCTGATACTATTTTAAGGAGATTATCAAACCATCAAACTGAACAACTTTCTCTATGGGACCAATATCGAAATCGCGGTCCCATACATTTCGGTCGAGTTATGTTTGCAGTTTAGTATGGAACAACTGGTTTTTTTTCGCGTTTTCGATATTGGTCCCATAGAGAAAGTTGTTCAGTTTGATAGTCTGATCATCCCCTTAAAATAGTTTCAGCTAATTTTGTTAGACCTTATATACAAAATAATCGATATAGATATGAATAAAAATTTTCAAAAGAGGTTAAGGGAAATGTTATGAACTTATGATATTAGGTAATACTCAATAATCAAGTTTCTCAATCATAATGTAGAAGCACATTATGGACATTTTTATCGCGAAATGGATTTCAATTCAGTCCTTCAAAAAAAATTCACAGATTTCGTGCCTCACACGACTATCGACCACATTGGAAATGAATCTACGGAATTCCAAAATAAATTGTCTCAAAAAGGGCAACAGGGCAAACCCTTAACCCTATCGTCTTTGTGCTAGCCTCAAATTGTAGCTGACTAAATTGCCCATAGGAATTTTGCTAAAATTTTTGATATATCATACCTCGCTTTCAAAATATCGAGCGCCAAAATCAAAAATTCGAAAAAACATGATTTTTTTGTCACTATTTCGGCCATTCCTTTTTTGTTTTTGACTTTCTCGAATAAATCTTTTTGCACCTTATACCTCTTGTAAATACGCGTCTTATGAGCTTTTGTTGAATATCATATCTTCACAACTCTCCTAGATATAAGGGGATCGCACTTTTTCGTGACATCGGTAGGTCAAGTTTTGACAATGGAAATGTCTTTTCGTTCCAGTCCAATCCAAACAGTATATAACTTTACTATGGTTAAGACATCGTAAAGTTTACTAAGTATGGTTAAAGCACCCTTTAATAGTTTAATCTTACATGATATAGTACTAAAACGATCCTTTAGTAATTTATGTGCTATACATAACATACAATGTATGGAATGGAAGTGTTGTGGAGCTAGTAAAAGAATCTGAATTCTTAGGTCTCCACATTGATTCAAACCTAATCTTGAAGAGGCACGTGGAATATATAGAAGGCAAATTAAATAGCTTCTGTTATGCTCTTAGAAATCGGTCCCAACTGTCAACTCAGAAAGCAGCCCTTCAGGCATATTACGCGTTCTTCCAATCAAGGGTGATCTACGGTCTAGCTGTTTGGGGTGGATCTGTTGATATAAATAGAGTTTTCATATTGCAGAAGAGGTACGCCCATTGCCGAGGTCCGTACCCCTTAGGGGTGCCCCTTGGGCAGGTTGCTTAAGCTCATGCATTGGTTCGGTAGACCTACCAGGGCGCTTCGCCGTCACTGGTGTGGTCCCCCCATAGTCCGCAGTAATAAGCAGTCGATGCTCCCTGAGCAATGCTGTATTTGTCAATTCGAAAAAAAATAAAAAATAAAAAAAGAAGAGGTGTGTGCGCATATTGGGCGGGTTGCGACGACGAACAGATTCTTGTCGACCCGTCTTTAAAAAAATAAATCTTATGACCGTCACAGCTCCATATGTTTTTGAGCTATGTAAACTCGTACGTCGACACCCGGAAAATTTTCCACATGCGCCTAGATTCGCTAGTACTAGATTAAATGCTCTCCACAAGCCCAAACTACTTTTACCCTTTTGCCAAACTGCACTCTTCAAGCGAAGTACAAAAATAAATGCGGTCAAAGTTTACAACAAATTGCCACACGAAATGAAGACTCTTCCGGATGAGAAGTTCCTCAAGGACCTAAAAACCTTTTTAATAACGAAGTGTCCCTATGACCTAAACGAGTATTTGGAGTAGATACATTTGGCCTGCAAGGAGACAGTTTTCAATTTGACTAATAAATTCAATGTAAATTATGTAATAACATTTTTAAATTTTTATTATGTAGGTACCAAATGACACCCATTAAATTTTTTTTCTTTTTGTATTGTAATGTATACCAAAACTCCAATAGACATTGTATTAATTATTTTGTAGTAAATTCCTATTATGTAAAGTATTTATTATCAATATCAATATTGTACAATTGCCACACCCAAAATGGGTAAAATTACGTTGAGACTGTATATCAATGACATCTACCTATTGTAAACATGTAATTTATCGCAATAAATATAAAAAAATAAAACAATGTATAGGTAGGTTAGTGTAAGGTCCTAATGAAATAGTGCATTATAATTACCAGTATTTTGTTACACCTTGTAAAGTATTCATACCAAACCAATTAATTATCACGATTCCTTAATCGCACTATCAAAGTTTTATTTTTGTAACACCCTGTATTTATTCAAGATACTTTGAGTAAATACAGGGTGTTACAAAAATATCCCTAAAGAAAAAAAGGGTGTTAAAGGGTCCCTTGTAAAGACTCTATTGACAATGTATGACAACCGTAGTATAATATTATTATTTACCGTAAAATTTATTATCGATAATAAAATAGTCATCGCTGAAGCGCAGCGCAGCGCTTTTACGGACTGTCGGTAGTTCAAGAATAAGCGGCAGCCAGATACGTCGTAAGGTCACCGCGATGTCACTACCTTTCTTGTAAGTACTTATTTTAAAAGATAATTTTACTCTTAGTTATCATTATTTCTAAAGCTAACTTGAATATTAAGATATATTAGATTGTCAAAAAAGTTAAATTATTAGTAAAAAAATTAAAAATAAAGAATAATTTTGCTCCGTTCAGACGGGAAAAGACCGGACGGCCTGTCCCTCATACCCTGGTCCCGTGGAAAGTGTTTGGTTTGGGACGCCACCTGTGTCGACACTCTGGCACCCTCACATGTTCGTGCGTCTTTCTGCCGCGCAGGTGTAGCTGCTGCCTTAGCAGAATCAGAAAAAAAAGGATCTACCAGGGATTGGGTGACATCTATATTTTCCTGCCCTTCGCCGTGGAGACCCTAGGTTGCTGGGGTCCTGAGGGGAAAATGTTTCTTAAATGCCTCTCAAAGCGCCTATTCGAGGCTACAGGCGACAGGAGGGCTGGCAGCTATTTTGCGCAAAGGATCAGCCTTGCGATCCAAAGAGGCAACGCTGCCAGCCTCCTAGGCACTCTGTCCCGAGTAGGGGCTTTAGAGGACATTTTTTACCTTTAAGTAGGCTAGGTGTTTTTCTTTTTTCTGTTTGTTTTGTTTTTTCTTGTTCTATTAATATTAATTTTACCTAATTAAAATGATAATTTACATGTTTAAACAAATAAGTGTTCATATTTTTCATCATGTAAGATAATTTAAGCATCTTACAATTCGTTTTTTTCGACACAGAAAGCTTCTTCGTCTCTTACTGAAATGTAGGTACAAATGACATGTTTGAAATATCACACTAGAGTAGGGATTTTTTAATAATTGGCTTCGATGAGGGATTTTGTTGTTGTTGTTAATTATGTAACACCCTGTATAATAATAACTTAGACAAAGTCGCGGGCAATATCTAGTGGTAATTATAAAACGATTCTGTTACCAGGAATCCATAGTTTCCAATATTAGTTTAAACTAACTTGATTGAATATTGGAGGAAAGTAAAGATTGACTTGGTTGGAAAGTTTCGAGTTACGATTTAACTTTGGTCAAGGTTAGAATAATTGAAGGGGCGAAAAGTAAACACGTGTATACTTACGCTTATATTCCCCATGGGGGTAGACAGGATAGTACGTTATTCAAAATATCCACAGAGAGGGATATCCGGTTGTGCATATTCTGGCTGGCGACGTGGCGCCGCCATTTTGTATTATACTCGTAGTCTTACCACAAGGGCTCTAGCTAGTCGCTACGACGTTGGATCCGACAGAGCTCTGGATCTCATAATTAAGTGCTCATACCCGGGCGTCTGCGACGCGGGAAGCGGGAAGCAAAGCGGGAGCGTCTACGACGCGAAACTCGGCCTCCAAACCGGCGCGATTGTGACGCGGGACGCGAACTTCATTTGTTGATGAATAGTCATTGAATCAACACTTCTTTAAATATTGTTGTGGTAATGTCATTTTCTATTTAACATCAGAGTCTAACTAAATTAAACATCTAGAGTACTTTGGTACTCTTTGGTAGTTTTTATTACTTTTACTACCAAAAACGATCCAAATCTATCAAAAAAAACCAAAAACTACCAACAAGAACCAAAATATACCGAAATTTTAAATTTGTATTTTATTTTGTTACGAGAGCGTAACATTTTACACGTCCGACTTCTAGACGCGCGCTTCCCGCTCCGCTGACGCTGCCTTCCCGCGTCGTGGTCGCGTCTCGGCTTGGGTGACTTGGCGGGACGCCATAAAATTACATGGGCAGCGACTGTCGCGCGGTAGACACTCCCGCTTCGCAGTCGCTTTTGTCGTTCGGGTTTGAGCACTCCTATATGCGTATGAACAGACAACAATTTAAAAAACTGGCCAAGTACGAGTCGGACTACTCGCGCACCGAGGGTTCCTTCCTACTACCACACAATAATAAAATTATTTTTCCTGGATCCTTAGCGCAAGAGCAAGACGGACTCAAACTTGGCCAGATTTTATTATGGACGGATGGACAGTGCAGACTTATGAATAAAAACTAATTTAGAAAATTAAGAAACATAGCCCGTCCTTTTCTTCTCAATTCCCGCGCAAAACTCCTGTACCTACTTATTATACATATCTTATTCTTTTATTTAAATAAGATTGATGATGATGAACCCTATGGTTGTCTGGTAGAGATCACTTTTCAGCGATAAGAACGCATACCAATAACATAATTTACTGTATTCTTTCGTTTCGTGCAAATATTCATTATTATTTCATTCGCGTACTTTGTAAGACATCAAAATAAAAGTTTACTTTGAAATTTACAATGGCCTATACCGTTTTGAGTTAAACGACACCTTTCTCACATAAAAAACAACGTGACATTCACTCAGACAGTGTTAAACTCAAGATTTTCCCATTTTAGGGTACAACAAAAGTAATAAAAAACCCTTGTGGCCTGTCTACTGATACCGGACGATAAATACCAACCATAGACAGTATAAAACTATAGAAGTCACATTGTAGAAAAATTTATTGGTGTGAATTTTCAACTTGCTTCCAAAAAATGTTCGGAATAAGAAAGAAAGAAAATTTAAGAATATAGAACTATATCTTCAAATTTTTTAAGAAAATTTTCACTGTATTTCATTTTTATTTAATGGCGTTTCCTTAAAGATTTCGCCAGTATCAAGTGTTGAAGATATTATAATCTCAAGTTAACGTTTTATAGTTAAAACACAAAAGAGTTTACAAAATGGCGGAGCCACGTGCAAGCCTAACAGATGCCAAAACGCGCGCGCGTTCGCCTCCGTCAGACATGCAGCGCGACTCCAATTTTCCTTGTCGGTACATGTAACTATTTTATTTCATGGAATCAAAAAGTTGCTGTTACAATACAAAACTGCAGTACTTACTATCCTCAAAAACATGAAAAAGCTTTTTTTTCTCGTGATATCTATTTAGGCTTCATAGTGAAAGTTGTTCAGTTTTATGCTCTGAAACACCCCTTTAAAATCATTCTTAATTTGATGACAGTTTTGTAAGGGGATGATTATACCATCTACCTCAACAACTTTTTGCTATAAGACTAAAACCGAAACCGTGAAAAAATTCTGCTGTTCCATATAAAACTGCTAGCCTACTTTATTAATTTAGGTATTCATTAAATTGTTCATGAAAGTTTTTCTCAAAAATACAAGTTTTTTTCTCAAAACTCCATAAGGAGTTTCATAGCGTAAGCTCATAATGCCAGCATCGCAAAATGCCAACCGCTCGAAAACGCCTACTCTCAACACAAATGTATGCGCTTTTTTAGGGTTCCTTAGTCAAACAAGGAACCCTCATACTTTCTTTCATTCTGTTTGTTTGTTTGTATGCCCCAAATCGTCGCCCGTCAATAGATGGCGCTGAACGAAATTAAATCGGACTTTTGTTTGCTTCTTGAATATTTCTTAAGGTGGTTTCAGTCCATACAAACGTTTGACGCACAATACGCGTAGACGGAATTAATTAAAGTAATATTTTATATATGAAAAAATAGTTTAAAAAAATCTAGTTGCCGCGTTCCAAATAACATTTGTAATTTATAATATAATTACGAAGATATAAAGCTTTGAAATTTTTCATACAAAGTTCAGCGCCATCTATTGACGGGCGGCGACTTGGGGCATACAAAAAAACAGACAGACTAGAGAGAACATACTAGATTTTCTAAACTAATTTTCCATATATACAAAGTTACTTAAATTAATACCGTCTACGCGTATTGTGCGTCAAAGTTTTGTATAAAATTGACCCCTCTGCAACCACCTTAAGTTATTTAAGCTATGTCAGAAGGAGCGTTTTATGCAATGACTACGGAATATACCATATCTTGGGTGAGTCCGACACGATCTTGCCCGGTTTTTATTTTACACGTTTTCTATGTTAGTCCTATAGAGGAAGTTAAAAAAGAGAAAGACCTCATAGGAGTCATTTCTAAAAATACTCAATCCAAACACCTTTGAAATACACCGGAACAGTTTAGAAACCAAATCACGTACTGAAGACGTCCTTTGAAGACATTTAGGCGGAAAACGGACGTCGAATAGCAAACAGAGGAAACTAAAAGCCTTTTGTTCTGGATTTAATCTGGAGTGGGAAATACTCTCTACAGTTATGTACTTGTAGCAAAGCTTCTACCCACCCCAAAAGGGATTATGTTAGTCTATGTATTTACTAGCTCTTGACTTCATAGTACTTCGTAGTAGTTCTTTTACTGTTTATGTTTTGGTGTAAAATAAAGTATATTTGATTGACTGATTGATTGTTGTCTAACAATAGTGAAACTATTGATAGCCCTTTCATAATATCGTGAACTTAAAAAAAAAAAATTAAAAAGTAAAAAATAATTCGGTCACCTATTATTGTTGATGTACGCAAATGTATTTAAGATATTTTAAGTCAATTAAAAGGTAGGAGACCGCTATGAAATGACCATTGCCTCGCTGCTGCTTCCGGGGCAGTACTAATAGCATCCTGAGCGTATTGGCTGAGCGGTGGGACTCCCCCATGGTGCAGAGGTGGATGCTACTGCATGCCAGCTCATCCCCCTTTGTACAATAATGTAATGTTATGTAATATTGTAATTTATTTATTTAATTTTATTAATGAATGAATTTATTTGTGAACTAACATAGTTATAAGACAATTGTTACTAACACAATATGGATGAATAATCTGAAATAAATCATTTTTTAATTTAATTTAATAGATTTTTTTAAGAATCACTTGCGGCCCCCGACCATCTTTGTCCCCGACTGATTCAATGACCTAAAATATAGAAATAAAACATACATAATGCTTACATCAAAAATAATAGGTGATCGAATTCGAGCCATTTACAATCTGCGTTGTCGAGATTCACTACGAGATCTTTTTAAAGATATCAGTATCTTGACTTCCTACAGTCAATATATTTACGAAAAAATTGTATACGTTCGGAAAAATTTGTATCTCTTTCCCAAAAACAGTGACGTTCATAATTACAATACAAGAAATAAAAATAAATTAGTATTCCCACATTTTCGACTCAGTAAGGTGAACACATCTTTCATGATCCTTCTATGTAGACGCTGACTGTCGTTGAGGAAGCTGCAGGCCCAGCAAGCGGTGTGAAGACAGCTGCGATGGACCTGGTGCGGCTTCGGGTTGATAGCGTGTGACTGCTGCTTGTTTGACCTGGTCGAGGGGTGTGAAGGGTTGGTTGAAGTTTGTTGCTGCTGTGTATTGGTGCTGACATCTGTAGCAAGTCCCCACATAATGTATTTACCCATATACTCAACATATACCTATGTATTTGTAGTGCGAGAGACTGAGTGGATCCTTACAGCCGCTTTCGACTACTTTGTGACAAAATCAGTAAAATACTCAGGATATAAAAAGGATCAAACAGCAAAATTTGCAAAGCAAAAGCTAACTATACTCGTAAATAACACTACACCATTACCTATACGTACAATTCTCATTGCTATTCAGGGAGCACTCGATAAATTCACGCTTACAACGAATAGGTGGGCAGGAAGAAAAAAGGGAAAATGTTGGCGACACCATCTATTGTCTCTGTAAATCAAAATAACAGTGCCTGTTTGTAGTGCAAACACATAGGTACAATAGGTTAGGTTAGTTAAGGTAGATACACACCCGATTGTATAATTAACTAACACAGAAAGGGTCATCAGAAGAAATTACATTAAGGACTGTTCAAACCTCAAAACTTCATACTTTATTTATTATCAACTATACATGGAATTACCACTAATATCCTACCGAAACTAGTTTTTACAATCGAAACGAAACCGAAACTTCGTATCTTGGATAAGTTATATGTCAAGATTGACAGTCGAAGCTACAAAAGCGTAGAAAAATATTGTAACCAGTATTGGCCTCTAAACCCTATCCATATACACGCACACAGAAATAATTTGTATGGCGCCTCACGCACACAAAACTAAAAAAGGAGGCCCCTTTTGTTTTATACGGTAGAAGCATGAGGCTCTTTCTAGACATATATTTTTTCTAAGTTTACTATCTATAATATATTCTTCTGTAATTTTTTACAGTTCGATCGTAGTTTCGGTTGTAGTTTCGGCAGGTTTGCTGCCGAAACCGAAACTAAACCGAAACTCCAATTTTGCGCCGAAACTTGCCGAATCCGAAACCGAAAACGAAACTTTGATCGGACACTACGAGTAGGCTCCGACCACGTCATACAATACCAAAACTCAAAAATTGCATATATGTCTGTAATGTCACCTTAATATGCTTCAATTGTGCTTGGCTGTCATACATTGCCGCTTACATTCCAGTCCTGTCAAATGTCCTCGGTCACTAAGCAGTAATGTAAAACAATTACAGACAAATTATAGTTAAAATAGTTTGAGCGTGATTGTAGCTCCCACAGACAAACCGATTGGTTTTGTGGGATTCTTTGTCATTAAGTGTTCACTGTAACTTATGTAATAATAATAAATAAAAAAAAATTAAAAAATATTGAGCACACTTCTGCAGTAATGGACACTCAATTATGGGGTACGATTAGATCAGATTATTTTTTCGCGATTTAGATGTTGATCCCTTAAAGAAAGTTGTTCAGTTTGATGATTTGATCATCCCCTTAAAAAACCTTCAGCATTTTATTATGTTGGACCCTGTAGATACCCTCAGTGTGTAATGTGCCTAAGGAAGAAATTTTATACAACTTTCGGCCCGCTTTTCGGCTTAACCAAGGTCATAGGACGGATGTTTGTTTTCTTTAACCCGCTTTTTGGTGGGAAAGTAATATTTTTGAAGTCCACCCAAATTGGTTTAGCTTGTTGGAAGTATAGTGGTGATAAAAATGTCGAGTTTATCCGTTTAGCGTTTTTGTATTTGGAGCGTGAGGTAAGCTTGGGGTAAAATAAATTTTAATGGTTCACGAGATAGGCTAAATGGAGCGATACTGTGCCTAGCATGCCTCAAGAAAAAGACAAAATCGAGACATGCGTCTGTCTTTGTTACTTTGCTTATGTACCTCAATTCAATTCAATTCATTTATTTATCCAAAAGACATTACAAAATGGTATCTTTACATTAAATCTGCCAAACTGCATGACAGTTTGTTGGCAGATGTAAGCTCTCATTTTTTATAGTTTTAATTCTAGTACTAATGCCAACTAACATAATACTATACTAATTTATATATACATATTATTTATGCATTTATAGGTACCATATGTAATTTTAATTATTATACGTTTTACGTTTTGCTTATTTACTAATACTAGTCCAATGTGTTACAGTTTTCCAAAAGTATCTTATATAATTTTGATTTGAAAGTAAATTTTGTGATTTTATCTTGTCTAAGTTTAAGTTCTGAAGGAATCTCATTGTAAATTTTTGGTATAACCTATTTAAAAGCGAGCGCGCATGACAGTTTTGTCGCAATTTTTTGCAAATATGTACCCTTTAAAATTGACGTACGCTGACTAAACTGGTGACATTTAGAAAACACGTGGTGCATTCAAGAATTTTGAGGGTTTTTTTTATATTTTTTTTTTATTTTTATTTATTTTAAGTTTTCATTTTTACAAAAGGTACAAATTGCTTTAATTTTCGCCACACGAAAGAAAGTTGAAAGTTGATGAGGGTGTACGGGCCTTGAAGTTGTGAATCTATGCCAACACCAATGGATTACATAATGCGTAATTGAGTATTATGTAGGTTCATGTAAAAACGTCAACAAAACCGCGCTCAAAAACAAAATTATAATGGATCCTGAGTGAGAATCATCCTGAAATAACAAAGTGGAGTAAAATGTCCATATCAAGTTTGTTTGTTATTTAAATTATACAGTAACTAGCTTTTGACAGCGACATCAATGGCGTGGATTCCATTTGCACCTTTTTTGGGGTTGATTTTCGAAAAATCCTTTCTTAACCAGCCAACCGTTCATGGAGGTATTCAAATCGTAGGGATTCAAAAAGGGCGTTCACAATTATAGACCAGCGATGGTCGCAGTAAGTGGCACAGACGCAAGTCTATCATCATCATCATCTCAGCCGATGGACGTCCACTGCTGGAGATAGGCCTCCCCCATAACGACGACCGGTCCTGCGCTGCCCTCATCCAACGGCTTCCCGCCGCCTTCACCAGGTCTTCGGTCCACCGTGTGTGGGGCCTACCCACGCTGCGCTTTCCGGTACGCGGTCGCCACTCGAGAACTTTTCGGCCCCATCATCGTCCATCGGTTCTGCGAGCAATGTGCCCCGCCCACTGCCACTTCAGTTTAGCAATTTTTTGAGCTATGTCAGCTATTTTGGTTCGTCTGCATTCTTATGAAGACCACAAACTACCAATAAAATTCTAGGCTGTGTTGTCATAAGTCATTCAGGGAACTGTTTTACATAGTATGAGATGTGCACACGGCGACACATCAAGCTAAACAAAACCAAAAAAAGCTGGCCACGCTTAGTTCGAGTAACGCATAGCTTCGCGCGTCCAGGTTATGTTGGTTTTGTTTAGCTTGATGTGTCGCCGTGTGCACATGAAAAAACTTTTTATATAATTTTGAGCCAGACTAGAGGTCCTGTGGTAATCTGATCCAATGCAAACCCGTCACCCTCACAATTTCATCCAACTAACGTGTTGGTGTCTAATACACTTGAGATATCTTCTCAAGATTCTCTAGGGGGCCGCGATGGCTGCGAGGATTTAGTTTCGGGCAATGATCGCAAGGTTCGAGGCAATGGCCCATGACTGAAGTTCCAGTCATCAGTCATGGAAAGCGAAACCGATACTATCAGAGGAGGGTCGGACACAGTGGCTATAGCCGGCAGCCTCACGGATCAGAGATGTATACAGTGCTTGAAAAAATTTGTAGACTATATTCCCTGGGCGAATAGTCTGAAAGAATTTATACCTCCAATACCTACTGTACTATGGTACCATAAAAGCATATCAGAGAGACGAAAACTAGAGCGAAACCGAGTCTCGTCGCATTTTTACACTTACGTCTAAAATATACGTGACGACGTTAAACTAAATCAGGAGTCAGCTGATACAAACTTTATTCTTGAGTCAGAAAGTACGAATATGGCTTGATTTGTAGGACTTCGAATTTAATACGAACTATACGGTGACACTGACGAGAGCGAACGCAGGTAGGAGTCAGCACTTTGAGCAATTTACACAAATTTACAAAAACGTATGCCGCGGTGGTGTGATTTGGTTAGAGCTGTTATTACCGCATGAATGTATACCCCATAGAGATAAAGCTTCGAATAATCGCGCTAGTGGAAAATCTATTGGAGACATTGGGCGAGCACGTCACGTGATCATCTTGTGCGCTCCTGGCCCCACAGAGACTATGTTTTAGGAATCGCAAAATGCCAGAGCCATGATCAGCGCGTGCCCAATATGCCCCATATATTGTCCACATAGCGCGGTTGTTCAAAGCTTTGTCTCAGTAAGGTACCATACACTCATAGGGTTGTGGGGTCTTGAGAGATGTCAACACCCTCCATTTATGTTATAGCAATGAAGCCACAGATGGCGATACCGTCGAAAATATGCTCCATACAAAAACAACGTTCACCGTGAATACGTAACTCGTAACCCACTACAAATAAGGTACACAATCGAATGCAAGACATAAATCGTGGAAGAGAAATAATCACTGAGATTCGATATACATATACAAGGTCCAACTAAGAACTGTTGGTTGATGGACCACGACCGGTCCCTAGGCTTCACACCTAGCCTGGCGAAAGATCTTCCCTTTTCAATAGAGGAACATTCCAACCAGGTTCTCCGAATGGTTATAACAACAGTCAAATGGCTGTTTGGCTTTAGAATATAACCCACCAGGTAAGCGAGGCAACAGTGGTCTTCAGGTATCGTCAACATCTCTGTTTAGATATCGTCGCTATCATCATCAGTCTATAAACGTCCCACTGCAGGGCACAGGCCTACCCTTCAGGGAAGGTGTATGGGCATTAGTCCACCACGCGTGCCCAATGCGGGTTGGTAGACTTCACATACATAAATCAGAATTTCTTCTTCAGTGTATGCAGGTTTCCTCACGATGTTATCCTTCACCGTTTGAGAGCAGTCGGTATTACGTACATAAGTTAGATAAACTATCGGGAAGCTACGTAGTATCTTCACGTCCCAAATACCGCAGTGTCTTAAAACGAAAGTCTTCGACCAGTGATGACATATGGAACATAGACGTGGTCGTTCACTCAAGGCCTCATAAAAAGGCTGAAAGTCACCCAAAGGGCAATGGAGAGGGCTATGCTTGAAGTTTCCCTGCGAGATCGAATCAGAAATGAAGAGATCCGCAGAAGAACCAGAGTAACTAACATAACCCAAAGAATTGCTAATCTGAAATGGCAGTGGGCGGGGCCCATTGCTCGCAGAACCGATGGCCGATGAGGCCGAAAAGTTCTCGAGTGGCGACCGCGTACCGGAAAGCGCAGCGTGGGTAGGCCCCCACACGGTGAACCGACGACCTGGTGAAGGCGGCGGGAACCCGTTGGATGAGGGCAGCGCAGGACCGGTCGTTTTGGCGATCCTTGGGGGAGGCCTATGTCCAGCAGGGGACGTCCATCGGCTGAGATGATGATAATGACCTCTCCGCAACGCGCCACAGACGCTCTCGCTGCTATATCGCCGTGATATCGTTGCGATATCGCTGTGATATTGCTGCGACATCGCCGCGGTATTTCTCAGATCAATCAATAACGCGGTGGAATCATGGCGATGTTGCGGTGATTCAGTTGCAACGTCGTGGCGGTGCAGCTACAAAGTTGAGGCACACTAAAAGAAAGGGTAACTAGTATGATGATGTGCAGTTGCGAAAACGCCTTCACTTAAAAATCGCTTCTGTGAAAGAAACTGTAAACCCAACTCTATACAACCACAGCCTCCGGGGATCGTAAAGTCATTCACACATGAGGTAACACTTCGCGGTCGCTATCGCGCCGCGTGTGAACGTACCTTTTTATTGGCCCATGTATTTTAAAACCGCTGCTGGTATAGCGAATCTGCGGATGTTATAGCTTATTGCAGTCTATTTTGCTCTTAGTGTCGATTAGCTTTTGTTATGTTTGGTAGTTCTGTGTTTTGCGAGTTTTTGGGTTCCGTAGTCAACGAGGGATTGTTATAAAATCGTCGTGTTTGTACGTCTGAGAACTGAAGCTCAGTATACAAGGTGTGTCAAAACACTGTAGTAATATAATATTTAAAGGGGTGGACATTGAAAAACTTTCACTATGGAGACTGCGTCGAAAAAAATTTAAAACATTAGCTGTCCCATACATTTGAGTCGAGTAGAGCTATGCCAATTAATAATATATTTCCGTAGGACTGAGTAGTTTTATACCGATGTATGGTATGTATGGTATCGTTGCAATCAGTAGAGTTTCCTGAGTAGGAAAAATGACGCTGTCGCTTTCTCAATTGGTGGAGTGGGGAGTTATGACCTCATTAATTTTTTTGTATGCGATTAAAACATTTTTTTTCTGGAACCTTTAGTGTTAGGTATCAAATGAAAGGGCTTCATAAGCCGGTTCTAAAAATATATAAGGTCAGACCGTCAAACTGAACAACTTTCTCTATGAGACCAATATAAAAATCGCGAAAAAAAAAATTTGATGTCCCATACAAAACTGCAAACATAACTCGACTGACATGTATGGGACAGCAATTTTTTTTTTCGCGATTTTGATATTGGTCTTATAGAGAAAGTTGTTCAGTTTGACGGTCTGATCATCCCCTTAAAATAGTATCATCTAATTTTTTTAGACCTTATACTACACCGTTATCTTTCAGCCACTGGTTTTCAAAAAATCGAAAGAGTATTTTCAAAACATAATAAGTTTGGGCTCCTCCAGGTGCAGATTTGTGTGACACAACAGATTTTTATTTTTTCTCTATTTTTGCTCCATAGTGAAAATTATTCAGTTTCAAGCTATACAAAACCAACATAAGCTAGTCGCGTGACATTTTCCGTTACTCGACCTACGCGCGGCCAGCTTATTTTGGTTTTGTATAGCTTGATGTGTCGCCGTGTGTACAGTACGGACTAGGGCTGCCAATCTCGCTCTACCGAGGTCTCGCACGAAATTTCAAATCCCGCGGAATTTGTGGGATTTAAAATTGTTACATCCTTTTCCGAAAATTCTCGGCTCGGCAGCGTTGCGCGTGGTTGTCATTATTTCTTTTAATTTGATTTTTCGTTCTTCTCGACCTCGTTTCGTTTGTTTGTAAAGTTACTCTAAACTAAAGCATGCTATATTTTCTTTACTAGATACTTTTAACCACTTTTGTCATAAAATGCAGGATCCCGTTATACCGAGATCCCGCACCATAACAAATTTTTGATCTCGCTTATACCGAGATCCCGTGGGATTGGAATCTCTAGTAAGGACACTCCCTGCTCCCCACGAATTTTGACCTCACCCCCCCTTGTTTACCGTACTCTTTGCCTCACCCCCTTTTGGTGGTACTGGTACGGGAGGTAGACCACTCGCTCACTCGCACTCACTTAGCATCCCATGTGATTACCTCTTCTTGCGCGATGCGCGTGCGTCTCAGTGAGAGCAATGTTGTATGAATGGTTTAGTGTGACTGAAGTTTATATAGTTTCGAACCGATATCTGTCATTATTTCTGCAATGAATGCATTACTTAGAGTAGGGAAGTCACTAAATGTAAAGCAAGCAAGAGTGAAATAAAAATTTTTATATCTTCATTCCTTTCAATGGAGTATGAGGCTTCATTGATCCCTTTTGGATTTATAATTTACGGAACCCTACTCAATTTGTGTTTCGACGATCTGTGTTTGACTTCACTTTACCGGTTTTATTCGGTGTTTCACTGGACGTATTTCGTATAATGTAAAATTTTTTGCTTATTGTGGACTAGTCAGCGGTTTTTGTGTAGCTACATCCATTTTGCTACTTATTTTGCTCTCGGATTCGTCTGCAAGAATTCTGTTTGCGGTGGTAGAAATTTTCTTCCATATGCAAGGTATTTTATTTGAAAAGATGAATTTATCGGACCGACGATCTAGTAGTGAAGGCGGCGGGAATCCGTTGGATGAGGGCATTGTGGCGGTCCTTGGAGGAGGATTATATCCAGCAGTGAACGTCGATAAACGAACTAATGAGTTTAGGTCTTGATTTCTGAACTCTAAACCATAGTAAAAGAATCTCTAATACAGTCTAGGTACAACCAGTACAACTAAGAAATACTTACTTAAGGGAAAAATAATTGAAGCGAAATGGGCGTGTGATAGCTTATATTACTGCCTGATGCAAGAGAAAGAGATGGGGTCTGAATTAATTGTGATTATACTATTTATGTAAGTTCAATACTGCTCTTATTAAAATTTGTAAAATATCAATCTCTTTTTTTAAAATCAAGTCTCTTGTTTCTATTATTCACCGTTTAGCAGTTCAAAGCGTTTATAAATAAAAACGGAGGCTACTTTGGCTTGTTTTTTTATCGAGAAAATGTGTCTTAATCGTGTTTCGGCTCTTGTCAAAACTTCAATTATATGTTCAATTTACATATATCCGCTAATCATACTCCTACTGTTACTCCTCCTACTTCATGATATATGACGCTTTGAAGAATCCTATTTTTTTCACATAGCCTCCTAAATAAAATTTTATTTTACGCTTACGCTTTACTTAATTATATTACGCTTCCGCTTTATTAAAAGATACTCAAACCTAAATATTTGTTATTTTTTAATAAAAAACAACACTTGTTAAAAAGAGCGATTCTTTAAAAAATTCAAGAAAAGACTGTTTTTATCAGCGAGAAAGGTTGAAAGAATCAATTTCACATTTTATCAGAACATTTTTTCGTCTCAATTCAAGAAAGTTTTTTCGGGTCTGGCCTTTTTAAGTCATTTTTGATGTTCTCCTTCACGGACCAATCTTCTTACGAGCTTTGTTTAAACTGTGAAAGAAAATCGAGGTAAATTTTAACCTTCAACTGAAATGAAAATAAAAAAATATGTTTTACGTTTCTACGCGTTACTAAATGAATGTGACCATTGTCACCTACATTTAGTCTATAGATGATGTGTCTATTAGACAATATCTATGCCAGCTTTCTGGCTGTGCAACTCTTAATATTGTACTAACCCAGATGGGTGTCGTAAGAGACTAATTCCAGGCATCATCGAACATTTTAACAGGATATTACCGTTGGCGTATTTATCTTGGACGCTACAAAAGCTGTTCTAAGAATAAGTGAGAGTAAGTGCTTTAAATCTTTGTATAGAATGTAATATAATTATACGATTCTCGAGATTCTGGCTTGCCGCATTCGGGGTCTATTGTATCATGTGTACTGAATTTCTCTTTTGCTAATAAAGATATTTGTATTTGTATTTGTATAAAATAAATAAATATATTACTATGATTGACTCATTTCCAATTGATGTCATTAGCGAAAAGGAGAGACATGCTAGACTTGATCTTTTTATGTAAGGTTCTAAGAGGCCTTGTGGATTGTCCTCAGTTATTACGCAGATTTAATCTTAGGGTTCCTGCCAGATACCCGAGATACCTCGTATCAACACCACTTGCACCGCCGCCATTCCGAAGAACAGTCTTGGGCTTTGTTTCTGTCGTAGCACGTCTTTGTAGACTGTATAATAATAATTGCGATAAGTCGGCAGACATCTACTCTGACTCTCTCAATAGGTTCAGAAGGAACATAGTTTGAAGAAAGAAAGGGGAAAATAGGAGAAGGATAACGGAAGGGAGTTTGCTCATTGTATTGTCTCCACCACGTTATCACTGCAATTGTTATTTGTCACTTTCTCATTTCGTGTATTTTACTTTTTAATTTTCTAAAATATAATAATAAACAGTACCTAAGTTATTTGTCACCTGAGGTCAATGTTTCTCTTTCATTGGGTGAAACGTTCTGTTTTTTTTCCTTTTGTGACTGTAAATTACGCATGTTGTGTTCACTTTTAAGTGGTTATGCATTTAGCTTAAGACGTAGTTAAGTATCACAATGATTGTATGAGTGTAATAACTGTAAGTGAATCAAATAAATAAATAAATAAATGATTACAAAATATATTTTCTTTGCCTAAGGTACACTCAACTCTATTCTCATCCCTTTTAGATTAACTCGAGATAAGTTTCCCTATTAACGCGGTGTAGGGCTGACGTAACCTCAGGGTTTAAAAGCTACAAAAAAAAAAAAATTAAAAAACAAAAAAACGCGGTGTACTATAATCACTACCATAACTGTTAATATTATAATTATCTACATTTCTCTCCTTCGCATAATCATTGATCATTGACGTATCAAAAAGCCGCACCACACAAATCAAAGCCATACTTGAACAAAGAACTTTTTTTCCGCCTTTGCTCCCTTTGTAATATTCTTCACGAAAAATCTTTGAATATTGTAATATTGTTTCCGACATCAAAACGGTATTTCAAAGGTGTTTGATTCTAACATGGCAGTGAGGTTTTTCATTAAATTTTTACCTACTGATAATAATCAGTAAGATTTCATCAACGAATTCAAACAAAAAGCTTATGACCCTATTCCATTTCAGACTTTTGTTTGGTATAGGGCAGATTCTAAATTTAGTAGATTCTTGATTCTGGAGTCGACACATTCTCGATTTGACAGATTCTAGATTCGGCAGATTCCGGATTCGACAGATTCTGGATTTGACAAATTCTAAATTCAGCAGTACCTACCTAACTGGATTTAGCAGATTCTGGATTCGGTAGATTCTACATTCGACTGATCCTGGATTCGACACATTCTCGATTTGACAGATTCTGGATTCGGCAGATTCTGGATCTGACAGATTCTGGATTCGACAAATTCTATATTCAGCAGTAAAGGTATTTAGGTTATAGAGGACTCAGAAGCAAATCGTCAACATTATGATATAAATCTAGTATACAGGGTGAAATTGGCATCATTAGCATCCATTTGAACTAAGAGTCTACCCATAGAACTGGACAACTTTTACTATGGGAGCAAACCGATCGGAGCAAAAAAAAATCAGCTGTTGCGTCATACATTTATTTTGAGTCCCGAACTCGCGCGTCGAGATTGCAGTTAAGTATGAAACAGCAGATTTTTTTTTGCTCTGATAGGTTTGCTCGTATAGTAAAAGTTGTTCAGTTTGATGGGTAGACTCTTAGTTTAAAAAGATGCTAATGATAACAATTTCACCCTGTATAATTACCTACATTTGGGTCGAGTAGGTTTGCCTTGTTTGGAACAGCCAGGTTCGCTTCTTTTTCGCGATTTCGATGTTGGTCCCATAGAGAAAGTTGTTTAGTTTCTTTTTAGTTTGAAGGTCTGATCATTCCCTTAAAAACTATAAGCATATTAAGAAGGACCTTATATTGGTATATGAAAATGATCATGATGTCATTATAAGATAAGTATCTTATAATGACATCATGATGAAAAGTTTCAGCGCATATTAAATAATATAAAAGCATATTAAAGCTTTTAATTAGTGCGGTTCTGATTCAAATGAATCAGAACCGCACTAATTAAAAGCTTTTAAATAAAGCTCTATCGATCTCGTAAAAAAAGAAACTTCAGCACAAAAATAATTAGCCTTTCGCCACAAACGACTCTTTGTAAATGAACCGATAAGAAAGAATGGACCGGATATCTTATTTCAATCCAATTAAACCTTTTTATCCGTGTCTCTTAGGGTACTTGATTACTCGAGAATCTGTCCAGCTCAAAGGGTTCTTGTTATAAAAATAAAATTACCTATTTCTTATGTCTTTATATCTTTTTAGATAGAAAGTCATAAAACTCCTAAATATTAAGGTTAAATCTAATTAGTTGGCCAAACTAAACGAACGCATTAGGTATTTGTTATTTAAGAACAATTGCGTGATAATGACACGCCGCCCGGTCATATGATTACAGGTCAATGTCCGCCCGCGCCCCGCGCACTGTATCCTTACACATGATAATAATAATAATAGTGGTCACTTTTGGCGGTTTTAACGAGAATAGCTACAAGCATAAAACATAATAATCCGAATTTCGATAAATTTAAAGCCAATCAGGCAGGACTACAATGTGACATTCTTGTTTTTTGGAAATGTTGTTTAATAATGGTTTAGAAAAAAAAATACGATTGAAGGCAGCACAATAGGCTCGGTAGGCTCTTAGGGGTGTGACGAAGTATTCATCTTGGCAGACAGGTACTGGCTCCAGATGAGATACAAGAACTCCCTGTTAAAAACATACTGCGATACCTAACTACTGTAGGGATTAACAGGGAACTGTAGGAAGGGGCGTTCACAAAAGATCAGCGATGGTCGAAGTGGCACATACGCAAATCTGTTAAGGCCCCAATCACCCAATAATAATAATAGGGGTGTAAGGGTAAACAGTTGCATTACTTTAAGGGGTAATTTTAGTACCAAGCGTATTTGTCATACAGGGTGAAATTGATATCATTAGCATCCTTTTAAACTAAGAGTCTACCCATCAAACTGAACAACTTTTACTATCGGAGCAAACCGATCGGAGCAAATAAAAATCAGCTGTTCCATACTAAACTTCAACGCCTACTCGACTCAAATGTATGCAACAGCTGATTTTTTTACTCCGATCTGTTTGCTCCCATAGTAAAAGTTGTTCAGTTTGATGGGTAGACTCTTAGTTTAAAAGGATGCTAATGATATCAATTTCACCCTGTATATATGCCAAATACGCCACGTGAAGATGTGAAGTGCCACCATCAATAATTTTTCACCCCTCCAGGCGGAAAGCGTTAACTTTCGTCCCGCTGCCCTAAACGAAGTTGCTGCTTTTCGCATCCGTCGGGGTGAAAAATAGTGTACTAACCTCGGGCAGTAAATAAGAAAGCCTCAGATCACATGTTTGTTGACCTCGGGTTCGCCTCGACCAACAATTACATGATATCTGAGACATTTCTTACTTTCCTGCCCTCAGTGTGTAATCTACTATTGAAGGATTAGGCCGATTAGGCAGTGATGTTTTTGGCAAATGACACGTCATTCCATTCTCTGAAGCCTTAAAATAAAATTGAAACTTGATACCCTTTAGAACCTATCTGTGTCATGTTACATGTTCGTAGTTAATGCAAAGTTTCCACCCTGGAACGGATATTGAACTTGTGTTTATGTACACGAGTAGGTCGGTAGATAATAAAATTATGAAATAATAAAAACACATTTAACTGATCTTTACGAGCGGTCACAAAAAGTATTAACTTCGAGTGGTACATATAACTGGATATATGTGTATGTGATCTGGAGTAATGTGTGTGTACACACACTTTCATTGTTGTGAATGTGCTATCATTCCACCAAGACCTCCGCGTCCAACTTGACTCAGACAATTCGATAACTTGTTAATTTTACGAATAAAACCTATAAAAAGTACTTCATCATACTTGGCTGTAATGGTTTCGTTTCCTTTTCTTTTAAGCAAAGAAAATTGTAATCAGGCGGAGGACATTCGCCTTTTGGTGGCTTTTTCCGATTCAGATTGCATAGAATGTGCTGCCATCTATTAAATACTTCGCAGAACTATGAAAAAAAGATTTTATTGTCTATGTCAATGTCTAATTGACAAATTCACAAAATGGCTACCTATCTTGCGTAATGTGCGGGTTGTTTGTAGTTTTCGTTTAATTTTGTGCCGATTTAGTGATGTTTTGGACTTTCTGTTGTTCTCTTACCAATGTTTAGATTACAGGAATAGTAAGGATACTGGGATTGAACGAAATCTAGCATTCAAAACAATAATTTCCATCGGTATGAGTAGATATAAGTAGGTATGCATAGTCTATGTAGAATTATTGTCGGTGAAACATAGATGGCGCTAGCTAGCCTTCAATTTGACATAAGGTGGATGCATAATGTTGCCACGAGTGGGTTCTCTTTTCTAATATACTTATATTACTCTTTGATTGTAATTATCAAAGTGACATCTACGTTTTTGAGGGAACTCGTCAGCTACGTTTGAAGTCCACATATTTTATCGAATTTTTATTGTTTATAGTTTTGGTTCGCAAAATTGGAGTTGTTTTGCAAAGTGTCGTGCAAGTTGATGGTGTATGGATCGTAAACAGGAAAAGTGTTCCGTGATTTTAGCGCGGCAAAGCGGTTAGTTCACCTCTTTCCTGTGGACTTCTCTGCGTTTCCTGCGTCTTTCGATTGTCTCCAAAAACTCCAAGGAAGCGTCAAAACGTCGAACACCAACATTTTAATTGCTATAAAATGAGAAAACTTAACCTAAAGATATCGGATGTATGGGCTAGATCCCTTTGCCTTGAATTAAAATAAAAAAGTGACATCTGTCAGATTCATCTGAATCTGACAGATGTCACTTTTTTTGATGTCACATCTGTGTCAATCAAGTTTTTTTGAGATTCTGCAACTCGGAAATTCTCATATTTTTGTTTTATTTTAACACGTTTCTACAATGGAAATGAACGAAAACTTTTACAAATCAATCTGCAGAGTTTGTTTATCTCACGAAAATAGTGCCATGGTTCCTCTATTCGACAATTCTAGTGAAGAAAACAACCTAAGCTGTTACGGGAAAGCTGTCCTCACTTTCGCCAATATAAGCCTGAAAACTGACTTTCTACCGAACTCTATGTGCCAGAAATGTTTATATTTACTCAAACAAGCAATAATCTTTAAGCAAAAGTGCGAAAAAAGTGATATGGAACTCTCAAAATTGTTTTCAAAAAGTGAACTTTACAGACTAGAAATCGAAGAGAAATTGTCTCAATTTGTGTTATACAAGCATTATTTCCCTGATAGATGTGAAGGATACGATTCGGAAAACGAAGTAGAAGTGGCACCACAAATATTAAAACAGGATTACTGTGAAAACTCACAACCGGACGACATTTTCGACGATGATTTTGGCGATTTATTCGAATACATAAAAGAACCCACTCAGGAAGAGAAAGAAAACAGCAAGACTGAAGAAAACATAGATTTATTACTAGATAACATAGAAAAAGTCATAAAAATGTCACCGCAATCTCTTCGCAAATACAACAAAAACTACCACAAACCAACCCAGCGTATAAAAGTAAAAATCCATAGTAAAAAAAAGCTTATTCGTAAAGAAAGTAAACAACCAGAATACCTGAACAGACAGATGCGAGATATAACATGCAAAATTTGTAACAAAGTCCTCGCTAACATATCTACGTATCGCTGCCACATGCAAAGCCACAACGGCTACCGATACGTCTGTGAACACTGCGCAAAAGGATTTGCCATTCACGCTCAGTTACAATACCATCAAGCAGCAGTCCACGATATCGGACGTACCTACAATTGCAAACAGTGCGGTTTTAAAGCCGCTCGACGATGGGATTTAGTCCAACATGAACGAGCGCACTCCGGAGAACGGCCGTACGCTTGCGATAAATGCGGCTTGACGTTCCGAAGACGTTTCGTTTGGAAAAAACATGCAATATACCATATGGAAAAGACGATTCAATGCCCACAATGTCCGAAGAAGTTTCATCAAAGAGGCGAAATGCTGGCTCACGCGAACAACGTTCATGAACGAGTGTATATTTATGCGTGTAATGTATGTGAGGTTACATATGCAAAGCCATCATCGGTGAGACGGCATTTGGTTGAGAAGCACAGTGTAGCGAGGGAGATGCAAGGGAAAATTAGACGGATTAATTTGGGAAAGTCTTGCGTTAAGCCAGGCATACATTGAATTGGGACTAAATAACATACAATCATAAACCTATTTAACCCCCGACACAAAAAGAGGGGTGTTATAAGTTTGACGCCTATGTCGGTCTGTTGGTCTGTCGTTCTGTCTCTGATGGACCAATTTCGATGCGGTTTTTTTTTAATAGAAAGCTAATTTTTGCGAGAGTGTTCTTAGCGTTGTTCCATGAAAAACGGTTCAGCATTTTACAAGTAACTTTGAAAATTACGAATCAACATAATATAAAAAATTAAAGAAAGCCCCAACTCCAAAAACAAGCATTTAAAAAGTAAGAATTATTTTGGTCACCTATTATTATTTATTTTTGGTGTAAGCAAGTGTTGTTTTTTACTTTTTAACTCTCTTTAAAATATATTACATCTATTAAATATGTCGGATGGATGCGGAAAGCGAGGGATAGACGGGTGTGGAAGTCTCTGGAAGAGGCGGTCGGAAGACAAGTTGAAGAGATATTTGAGTTAGAAGATTAGGGAAAGAGGTGTTGTGTAGTGTACGTAATATAATAGAAATTAAGTTTAAATGATTTGTAAAGTAACAGAAAATAATACCTATGTTATGTATATTGTAAACCCTTCAACAATAAAGGCTTTTTTTTTTTTCTAGCCTATTTCATCCCACTGCTGGGCAAAGGCCTCCCCTTTAATCTTCCAACCATCTCTATTTTGGGCAAGCTCTGGCCACTTGTCGTCAAAAGCATCCAGATCCTCCCGCCACGACCCGGGCGCCGACGACCGTTTTCTGGGATCCAGGGCGTAACAATTTTTGCCCACCTCTCCTGGTGCATTCGACAGACATGGCCGGCCCATTCCCATTTTAGTTTAGCTGTTCTCCCCGACGTCGGCGATTTGTGTTTTGGAGCGCAGTGTAGTGTTCCTGACACGATCTAATATACTGCGCTCCATCGCTCTCTGACAAACCTTGAGTTTGGACTTTTGAGACTCTGTGAGAGACCAGGTTTGGGCACCGTAGGTTAGGATAGGCAGGATACACATGTCAATGAGTCTTCGTTTGAGGGATAGCGGGAGTTCACCCTTCATTAACTCCTGTAAAAAAAAAAAAAATATGTCGGGGACCATTATTTGGGGTCGGCGCAATGTGTCGTCCTCGTCCATTCATCTCTTTTAGCCGTCATTTCTGCGCACACTCCCTTTTTACACATGCCATCTTTCACACAATCCATCCATCTTTTCTTTGGTCGTCCTCTCTTCATGCAGCTTCATTGTCGAATAAAAAATCAATGATCATTTCATAGAGGTCCTCTAAGCATTAATTGACCTAAAACATATTAAAGAGAGTTAAAAAGTATAACATACATTTGCTTACATAGAAAATAATATGTGACCGAATTATTTTTCACTTTTTAAATGATTTTTCCTATAGGGGTTGGCAGAGACTATAATAGCTCCACTCATCAAACTTTTTGCAATGTTGTTTTACTGAAAAGATTGGACTATATTTAATTGGTTGACTGTACCTACACGATCTCCTAGTATATAAGGAATAACAAAATTAGCTGAAACTTTTTTAAGACTGAAACTGAACAACTTTCTCTATGGGATCAAACTCAAAATAGCGAAAAAAAAAACAGCTGTCCAATACAAAACTGCAAACTTAACTCGACTCAAATGTATGAGACAGCAGATTTTTTTTCGTTATTTCGATATTGGTCCCATTGAGAAAGTTGTTCAGGTTGATGGTCTGATCATCCCTTTAAAATAGTTTCAGCTAATTTTGTGACACCTTATATACATTTATATATCAGTTATTTTGTTTATGTGATACGAATTTATATTATTAATGAAATGATGTAGGTATTTAGTTAAATCATAGGTTAAATTAAAGAAATTGTGACATGGGAAAAAAATTTCATTACTATTAAACAAAATTAATTTTATTTGTTATCTGTTTTAATTAACCACGCCGCGCCGCCGCCGTACTGCCAAATCAGAGTGGATCTGGGTTCGAATCCCGGTTCGGCCAGGGATGTTATGTTTGTGCTGTTGTATGATTTCCATAGTAAAAAGCCTGGCATCTTACGTGCATGCAATGCATGCATCTACAGGGTGAAATTGATATCATTACATTAGCATCCATTTAGTCTACCCATCAAACTGAGCAACTTTCAAGCAAAAAAAAAAATCTGCTGTTCCATACTAAACTGCAATGCCTACTAGATTTATATGTATGCAACAGATCAATTTTACCCTGTACGTTTCCCCGAAGAGGGCAGCTTACGTTTGTGATCATAGCAATATATGTGCCAGAGGGCGTTATTTATTTATTTATAAACTCACGACCATTATCACTTCCGAGGTGGTCAGAAACATTGCTACAACTCTACAAGTGGCTACAAATACCAACTATCTTTCCAAGCGTACAGTTGTAGCAAAACTCACTTTTATCACTTTCGACGAAGTACGCCGTAGGTCGGGGACAAATGGGCCGCAGTGCTGAAGAACCCAAGTAACGAGCCGGTTCAATTGCATTTCGCCTGTGCATGACCTACAGCGTGAGTCACCCAAACCTTACGCCTGTGCGGGTGACCCACGACGCGAGCCGCATTGGGCTTTTTACGTTACGACTGCGCCGGACCCACGAGAGGCGTCAGTTTTAGCACTGCGCGAGGATCATGGTTTTGAGGTTAGCAGCGAAAGTGTTAAATGGGCTTCGAGATGGAATGACATGTGTCGAGAGGTATCTAGAGTTGTTCAGTTTGATGATGTACACATCCTCTATATCAAAATGTTTAGGATATTTTTATTTAGCACAACTATTTAGGTAATAGTCAGACATTTGGTTCATAAAAGTAAAAATTGAAACTAGAGCTCGACTATTCTCCTAAATCCGAATCAGTCGGAGTTACGCACAAACCATATTGTGCAAAGTAACCTGAGTAAAAGCTTTGGATCGAGCTAAGCAAACTCGAAGTTTTTAGCACCATGTCTTAGCCGTGGTCAGAACTCTTTTGGATTATGTGTAGGTACTATAATTAAAACAGAAACTTAGAGCGAGCGATGCGAGCTCGACTTTTCTCTGTTTTATGATTTGGTTATAGACCGTGCTCAATCAATCTATATTTTTCCCGAATTTGCCGCCCCTAGGAAAGTGCCGCGCGGGGCATTTGCCCCCTTACCCTCCCCCCCCCCTCGCTACGCTACTACGGTGGAGCCTGGAGAAAAGTTAGTTCAATCCTCCATCGAACTTTTAACATAAAAATTTAAAGACAACATTAAGAAAAAGAGCCCATTTTGAGATCAAAGGGAAGTTGACCTGCTCCCCGACAAACATTAGAAGCCAAGTACCTAGTTCCAGGGGTTTAAATTCTTTACTGTTAGGAAGTATCCAAAATCAAGCCATTTTCAACCTTAAAACACAGGCTTACAAGCGCTATCGGGAGACTATTGGGTCTTCAAGGAAGGTCCAAGTTACAAAGTCCTGCGTATCAAAAGATTTTGAGCCGTATTACGTTAGTAACAAGAGTGCTAACAGTGGTCTTTTTATGTTTTATGGACGTCAGGTAAGGGACATGGTCCCTTCGGGAGTTAACCCTCTACCAATCATTCTATCTGATGGATTTGCATGTCATAGGAGCAAGCGATTTAGCAATCGCTACTACCACAGAAAATTATACGAGAGGTTAGAAGTGTAAAATAGGCATGGAACGCGTGCCACACGGATATGCAATGATTTGCATAACATCGTAAGGCGCGCGGCGTGGTGCGAGCGAGAGGGCATAGGTAGTTGTAGCAGCGTGAGCGGGAAGACAAGTGGCGACAGTCGTCTCCGAAGCAAAAGCGCTACTTTGCTAACCCAAGAGGGGTTAGCAAAGTAAAGTAAGTATGCAAAGTAACGCTTTTGCTTCGGAGGATTAAAATGTTCTGTGGCTACTACGAACTTTTTCCTACGAGGCAATGGGGTTTTCCCAGCAATTTTCCAGGGTATCAGTGGATTATTCTTGATCTAAGGCCCAGTCTTCCGTCCAGTCTTCAGTCTTCCGTGTGGTGTCGGCTATGAATAGCACCATCCCATTTCCTCCCGTGGGTGTCGTAAAAGGCGACTAAGGGATCTACTGAAGGATGGGCAGCAGCATCCTCTGAGTACACACATTGATTCGATCCAACTGCGATCGCCAACCCGCCTGCCAAGCGTGGCGATTATGACAAATCCCCCCCATTTTGGGGGAGGCTTATGTCCAGCAGTGGACGTTTAATGGCTGATATGATGATGATGATGATTACGTAATCTCGTAATATGATGTCTCTTCGCATCACACAGTAACACAAATCAAATTAAAGATTGAAAAATTAATTCTCGTGGATGATGGATGGATTGGATGATGATAATGGATAGCTTTATTAGTAGAGGAAGGCCAAAGAAAAGCTGGTTGGATAAGGCCCAGTGTGACGGATAGTAAGCCAGTTGCCACTTTTAAAAAGATACATGACTCGAATTTGAAGCAAACTTCTAGGGATTGTAGGTTTTCTTGCGATGTTTCTAAAAGCCAGTACAGTAACAACTTTGTAAGGAAAGGTAGGCGATACCCTAACCACTAGATCACCACCATGGCTTATGATCATCACAGATTTCGGGCATGTAGGTGGTGGACGTATAAAGAGCATATGCTCACGACTATATTCCCCGAGGGGGTAGTCAGAGATATTCTGAAACCTCAGAACATCCACGTTTCACTAGTAGTACCGAAACTCTGTCCAGTGTGATGGGGAGTGAGTCCGTCGCTACTTGTCATGGACAGTAGGTACAACAATACATGCCTCGAAATTGAAGCAAGCAGGTTTCCTCACGATGTTTTCCTTCACCGAAAAAGCCAGTGGTGTTACAAATCGTACATAAATTCCGAAAAACTCATTGATACGAGTCGGCCTGGACGGGGATCGAACCATCGCCTCCTGCACGGCAGGCAAGGTTACTCGCCACTGGACCACTATATAGAAGCTGACAATAATGATAAATTAATTGTTGTCTGTAAATAACGGTAATCTTTGACCTCTACTATATAGGTAACTAGTCCCTTGGTACTCCTTTGTAAATTCTCATAGCCATTTTCGAATGACTACGAGTATGACCGTGACGTGACTGTTTATTTCTTACAAAAGAAGTGTGGTAGAAGTAGGAACCTACCTTGATAAACTCTGGGGGTCTACCCGGACATTCGAACTTCGCAATTGCGTGAACGTTTTCGGTCTAATGCCAACTCTATTACAATGAAGTTCGGACCGAAACGGTGGCAATATATCGAAAATTGAAAGTCCGGTTACAGGGCCCGGTCCTTCTTAATATGCTGACACTTTTTTTAAGGGAATGATCAGACCGTTAAACTGAACAACTTTCTATGTGGCACCAACATCGAAATCGCGAAGATCAAATCACCTGTCCACACAAAACTGTAAACCTACTTGAGCCAAATGTTTGGGACAGCAGATTTTTTTCGCGATTTCGATGTTGGTCCGGTTGTCCAGTTTGATGGTCTGATCATCCCCTTACAAAAATGTCGGAATATTAAGAAGGGCCCTGCATCGTCTCCTCCTGCATCTGCTGAACGATGGTAGGAGAAATCGATACAATCAGAGATGGTGTCGACCGGCAGCCACACGGTGTTTGACGGTGTTGTTATCGTGAGTCACCTCTTACGACACCCTTGGTTGGTGCTATTCAATGCCGAATAACTCTCTCCACTTTACACTTGCACCATACCCAAAGTACAGATGTCCGAAGTCAAGTCGAAATTATTTAAGGGGCATTTTGCAAAGGCAGATTTTTTTTGTTGATACTCCGGAACCAGTTAAAGTGATAAGTTCTTCGTCGAGGGATACTGAAGGGACATCTTTTCCAGGATATTCTTTTTTCTGAAAGTTTTTGTTAACCTTTATACTTCGTTCCAGGTAACAGTAGATGTTCTAGGGTAATTTGAGTCACAGAAATAAATAACTGCTGATTTGGAGTCAGGGATACCTAAAAACCATATCGTAATCTTTTTCTTATAAATATCTTCAAACTATAGATAGCATTGCTAATTGCTGCCATAGGTTCTATTGAAGTCCACTAGAAATGGTGTATGATAAATTATGCAAACGCGCTGAAAACACATGGACAAGGACAGAGCAAAAATCGTTACATAATCATACAAAGACTATAGGTTCTATAGAATATACATCATCATCATCTCAGCCGATGGACGTCCACTGCTGGACATAGGCCTCCCCCAAGGATCGCCATAACGATCGGTCCTGCGCTGCCCTCATCCAACGGGTTCCCGCCGCCTTCACCAGGTCGTTGGTCCACCGTGTGGGGGCCTACCCACGCTGCGCTTTACGGTACGCGGTCGCCACTCGAGAAATTTTCGGCCCCATCGGCCATCGGTTCTGCGAGCAATGTGCCCCGTCCACTGCCACTTTAGTTTAGCAACTCTTTGGGCTATGTCAGTTACTCTGGTTCTTCTGCAGATCTCTTCATTTCTGATTCGATCTCGTAGGGAAACTCCGAGCATAGCCCTCTCCATTGCCCTTTGGGTGACTTTCAGCCTTTTTATGAGGCCCTGTGTGAACGACCATGTATATACGAATATACATGGTCTTTCTTATATGCTGACACTTTTTTAATGGGATGATCAGACCATCAAACTGAATGACTATTTCTATGGGACCAAAATCGAACTCGCGAAAAAAAAATCAGCTGTCCCAAACATTTGGCTCGAGTAGGTTTGCAGTTTTGTATGGAACAGATGATTTTTATTTCGCGATTTCGATGTTGGTCCTATAGAGAAAGTTGTTCAGTTTGACGGTTTCAGTTTGAAATAGAAACCCATATACATTGTTCTTGGGCTATACTAAACCCTATCATTTATGACCATCACACTGATAGCTTTTTATCTCCAATAAAAATATTCGTTTATTTATAAGTATATTCTCGTCGATGACTCTCACTAAAAGACTCCGTTATGTAGAAACTGCTCCCTGAATCACAAAATATAATATTTGAATATACCTTTTCCTGTTCAACGACCGTTCTAACTTATAGTAATACATCAGGGGATGAACAATTTGCAGTGCGTTAACCCGAAAATAGGTTCAAACTTTGGATATTAGAAAACTTTTTGAATACAAACTGCGTAATGGTACCAGAAGATACATTTTGTAAAGGTTATGGAAATGTAATTCATCATCATCTTATTTAAGAGCAACGCTCTTGTCGGTGGAGTATTCGCCAATCCTGTCTCTTTTCCGCTAGTCTCTTGAGTTCTTGATACGACACGACATCAACCTTTTCCTTCACTTGGGCTAGATAACTCTGTCTAGGTCTTCCTCTGCCTCTCTTCCCCTCTATCTTCCCATCCAGTATGGTTTTAAAGAAATTGTCGTTTCGTATCAAGTCTTCGATCATTTCCCACCTCCGGTTTTCGATTGTTTTAAGAATGCTTCTCTTTTCTCTAACCTTTCTCTTCGGCGGAAGAATTCTCGAGTGGATACCGATGTGCAGCGTGGGAAGGCCCCCACAAGGTGGATTGACAACCTGGTGAAGGCGGCGGGAACCCGTTGAATGAGGGCAGCGCAGGACCGCGAGTTGTGGCGATCCTTGGGGGAGGCCTATGCCCATTTTAGTGTTAGCTCTATCTGACTGAGGTCCCTTTACAGGGTGTAAGTCTGGCGAATACTGAAACTGTGAATTCAGACCATCAAACTGAACAACTTTCACTATGGAGCCACCCACAGGAAATGTGAAAAAAAAACATTCACTTGAGTAGGTAAAGCTGTTTTGTGTGGAGCAGCAGATTTTTTTCGTGTTTCCTGAGGTTGGCTCGATAGAGAATGTTGTTCAGTTTGATGGTCTGTCACCGTTTCAGTATTTGCCAGACTATCCCTTAAATCTAGTAGAATATAGGGGCTTGTTTGGCTTCAATTATACGTACATTCAATTCAGCTTAAAAGACTTTAAGCTGAATTTAAATGAGAAGCCAAAATTGCTTTTAAATCAAGAAGTGACGTTAATGAGCCCTATAATAAGTTACAAATTATATGAAACTGCGCCGTAATGCATTTAAATTAGCATAAATGGATTCATTTGAATAATGTTGGAAGACTTAGCTCTCTTATAAACTATGTATTTGATAATATATCGCCGTTCAAATGAAAATAGACCTTAAGAATGGCGTAATTAAGTTGATATTCTGTAATTACTAATATGAAAACCTAAGACTTACAGATCACCATCATTGTCTTGCCCATTTCCCATAATAGCCATGTAAAATATGAAAAAATAGCATGACCATGAATATTAAAAATAAGGTTTAAACGGCGGTCATAATATTTATTTTTATTTCAAATGGATTCCTTAGTTTGCTACGGAACCCTAAAACCTTTTCTTTCAGGCTCGGTTTAATTTCAGAAAACAGTAAACCATGAGTAAACCAATTCCCATTCTTGAGCTAAGAATTTGATTCATGCGAGCATTGATTGACGTTTGAAAGCTTCGTCTCTCATCCAAGGAGTTTATACGTCAGTCAATCTGACACTTAAGATTGTCAATCTGACGTTTATTCGATTATAGAATATCTTCTGATTCAAGGGTCTTTTATTTGTGATGCCACTTGTGATGCATGATTTGTTTTTTTTAAATAACATAACCCTCCTTCTGGCACAGTCGGGTAAAAAAGGTATTTTATTCATCGAGACTTGAATGATCGAGATAGATTTAAAGTTGAGTAGAATTTATTTTTATTTTGAACTAGCTGTGCCGGCATGCCCCTTTTTTCCACATACTTGACCGTTTTTCCCCCTTAAACGAAATTCGAACCAATACATAAAAAAAAAACAAATCTGTCTGTATAAAGGACTGTATCTTTTAAGCTATAATAGCTAGACGGTTAAAATTTTCACGTAATATGCGTTATGTTATTACGGCAGATTTGCTAAAAATAATAATAAAAACAACAAAAAGTACAAAATGAGGGAATTAGAAGGGACGTAATACCCCATACAAGAACCGTGTCTTCATGCTATGTTATCTTAGTACAAACTAAGTGGAACGCAGATTTTCCATAGACAGCTTCCGCCATCTATCGGTTATGTTTCGAAGCACGTGCAGAACGCGCAAGTGTTGAACTAGGGTTCATATCGGAGTAACAGCGCACTACTCCTCACGCGCTGCGCTGTAGTAGTGAGAGATTTCGCCCATGTCAATCACTGTCTTACTTCTTGTTGGTGTAGCGGTCTAGACAACCAGCTTACAATCCGGGTAGCTAAGGTTCGATCCTCGTGTCGGCCGATCGTCTTTTTCAATATATTTCATAATGTGACTCCCCCTAATGCTAATAAGCGGCAACGCAATAAGGACGTTAAAATTAAATGCGAGTTACCTATCTATGTGTCTTTTTCCACATTTTTTGTTTTTGCTCTCTCGTAAAAATGTTATAGCATACTTACAAGCAATCTGGGTTATACCATACCTACTATAAAGTATAAGAACAAATATTGAACCCTGGCCAAGTGTGTGTCGGGCTAAGGATTCCGGAGAATACACACTTTTTTTGTAATATTGTATGATAAATGATAAATGAACTTTATTGTGTATGGACTCAGGTGTAGGTACAAACATTTGCAGGGGATTTGGCATTGATAAGTTTCACTGACGCCTACCTTTGCAGGCATTTACAAAAAGTCTACAATACAATTATACTCAATTAGTTAACTACTATTATACTATGTCATTTTGGATTACAAATTATTATCGAGAATCAATATAACTATAAAAGAAACAAAAAATTTTAATCACCATTACAACTAAAATTAGTATACTTAATTAATTAAATCAGGCGTTACTTTGCGGAAATCCATGACTAATATGTAGATGACATGATTGTATCAAGACCTCCGCTTCTAAGTACCTAGTAGACAAAGTTGTATTACACTGTACACTGTACTGTACTGTTGTCTGTGTGTGTTGTACTGTACTGTGTTGTCTGTTGTGTTACTGTTGTGTTAAACTGTATTATGTTGTATTACGTTATGCAATACAACCTGCCCACCAAATAATTTCTACTCTACACGTGTTTCGCTCCACCCAGGAGCATCCTCAGGAGTTAGACCGACGATCGTTCGAAACAGAGTTGTTACTCCGCCGAGCGTCCGACACCGAGTCGGACGCTCGGCGGAGTGGAAACACGTGTAAAGTAGAAATTATTTGGTGGGCAGGTTGTATTGCATAACGTAATATAACTTTGACTACCAGGTACTTAGAAGCGGAGATCTTGATACAATCTACATATTAGTATACTTAGTTAACTATAATTACATTGTACATTAAGTACAATAGTACGGAACCCCACCGTGCGCGAGTTCAACTCGCGCATGGCCGGTTTTTTGGAGAACATACTTTTGGAACAGTAGCTACAAAAAACTTATTATATAAGGTCTAACAAAATCAGCTGAAACTATTTTAAGGGGATGATCAGACCATCAAACTGAACAACTTTCTCTATGGGACCAATATTGAAATCACGAAAAAAAAATCTGCTGTCCGATACATTTAGGTCGAGTAGGTTTGTATGGAACAGCTGATTTTTTTTCGCGATTTCAATATTGGTCCCATAGAGAAAGTTGATCAGTTTGATGGTCCGATCATCCCTTTAAAATAGTTTCACCTAATTTTGTTAGACCTTATATAGTATGTAAATGCACATACTGCGTACCAATGAAAAGATAACAGTAATAGACCAAGAGCCTGCGACGATCAGACCTTCGTTAAATGTTTATCTGTGTATGTCCCTAACAGGTAAAAACGATCCCCAACCATGAAGTTTGGATCAGGGTGCCTTTGGCAGGTAATAGGTTAAAATTATCTGGCCAGAGGTTGGACGTATCAAAACTGCCGGGCTACGGGTGTGTTTAAGGGGGTCTGGAATTGTTACTACCGGGTCCTTCTTAATATGCTGACACTTTTTCAGAGAATGATCAGACCATCAAACTAAACAACTTTTTCTATGGGACTAACATCGAAATCGTTAAAAAAAATCTATTGTCCCATACATTTGGCTCGATTAGGTTTGCAGCACAGATTACCCTCAATAGATACCGCATGCTGAAAATTTTGTACAGGCCCGAAGTCACCATTTTTGGCGGTAGGTGCGGGTAGCGGGGCACGAAACAATGCAACATGATTGGCTATTTCAAGGTCGCACTACTTCGAGCTTGCTTACTCGCATTGATTGCGTCAGTGCAAAATCATAGATGTGTGGCGCGCGTCGGCGGCGCCGTATGTGGTCTATTGGGGGTAATATGTGGTTTGCCGTTTTATAAGGGAGAGCTGATTTTTTCTCGTGGTTTCGATGTTGGTGCCGTAGAAAAAGTTGTTCAATTTGACGGTCTGGTACATTCGTTAAAAAAGTGTCAGCATATTAAGAAGGCCCCTATATACTTACGTTAGACTATAAAAACAGAATTTTATACATATTACTGGGGTACCTAACTATTAGAAGATGTTTCCACAGTAGCACTGGTATACTTCCAACCCTTGGCCAGCCAATTTAACCTGCCACCTGCCAAAGCAACCGTGACTCAAACATCATAGTTGTCCATTCCTACCTGTGTCGGGAGCATGCGCTGAGAAACTTTCAGCTCTTATGAAATAACGAAGGTCTGATCGTCACGGCCTCTTTGACTATAATGAAGTGTATGTTTTGTTTCCCAGAGATTGAAATGGCGTAAAATCTGCTCCGTCCCAAAACGGTTTGTTTACCAATTCCACAGCTTACAACGTAATGTACTTTAGCCGTGTGTAAACAGTTAGGATGTGAGAGCTGTAATTAATCTCTTTATTTCATATTGTTTAACCTGTTTAACCTTTTACTTTTATCCTGTATAAAAGTAAAAGGTTAAACAGGTTAAATGTATAATTTTGAGGGTGCTTCAGACTATCAAACTGAACAACTTTCACATAGAAAATGTCAATAGCTACCTATTATTGTATGAATGTACAATTTTTGTAACTTATACTTCGATAGGTGGGTCATTATTTTATTCCGTGTGGTACCATAATCCGGTCCCCTTCAAAGGCGATTTTGTTAGTAAAATATCATCATCATCATATCAGCCGACAGACGTCCACTGCTGGACATAAGCCTCCCCCAAAATGGGGGGATTTGCCAAAATCGCCACGCTTGGCAGGCGGGTTGGCGATCGCAGTTGGATTGCATGTGTGTACTCGGAGGATGCTGCTGCCCATCCTTCAGTAGATCCCTTAGTAGTAAAATATGTAAATTCCAAAATAAAACTGTTATCGGTAGCTACCGAATAAGAAACAAGTCTTAGAAAAAACGTAGGAATTAAAGGAAAATACTATACTTTTTTGCTAATTACGGTAACTCAGTTGTTTGTAACAACGCAATATAATTTTGAGGGACGGTAACGCAGAGGTTATTTTGCTGAAAAAACATCAATAAATGTAAGAAGTAGCATTGCTGCAAATGTCTTTAAGGTTACTATAAACAATGATGAACAAAAATCGGCAGAAAACGGTAAAAAAAGACATAGAATTTATACAATTAAAGAAAATAAAATTTTATCCAAATTGTACCCTGAATAAAATAATGACCCAGGTACGTGTGGTAATACCGACTGCTCTTAAACGGTGAAGGGAAACATATTGTGACGAAACCTGCATACGGTGGAGAAGAAATTCCAATTCACATTGGGGACGCGGCGTGAACTAATACATATTCCTGTGTGCTGCAGTCAGCAGATTTAAATATTTTTGGTAATATTTGAGTAACGTTAGCCATAAAAATAAAAAACAATTATAATACAATTTTTTCGAAGAACATTTTTTTCTTAGGGTATTTTTCACCTAACTAACTTCGGAAGCAGATTCCAGCGTAAAATGGCTCCTTAAGAACCACTTTTTGTTTCTTATTTAGTAAGTTGAATAATCACTGAACTTTTTTAAATTCTTTTCAATCTATGGAGCAGCGCCAGAGTCGGATGCCATATTGACGGAGTCTGTATAAACAATATAAGCTACGCCGACGATATGGTGCTGCTGAGCCCGTCGATTAGTGGATTGAGGAGACTATTGTCTATTTGTGAGTCCTACGTTGTGAAACATGGGCTCAAATACAGTGCGAAAAAGAGTGAAGTTATGACCTTTAGATCTGGTTTAAAAAACTACGCAAATTCTCCACCAGTTTCACTCTGCGGCACAACCCTGCGTAAGGTTGCGCAATTCAAGTATTTGGGCCACTGGGTTACTGAGGACCTAAAAGATAATGTGGACATAGAGAGAGAACGCAGGTCGCTGTCTGTCCGATGTAATATGTTGGCCCGCAGATTTGCACATTGTACTGAGTCAGTAAAAGTCACGCTTTTTAAGGCGTACTGCCAGTCTTTTTATACGTGCAGTATGTGGGTCAACTATACGCAGAGTCCAGTACAACAACGCGTTCAGGGCACTGATGGGGCTGCCGCGGTGGTGTAGCGCTTCGGGCATGTTCGCGGAGGCGCGCACCGACGGATTCCACGCCATCATGAGGAAACGTTGCGCGTCCGTGCTGACCCGCCTGCGAGCCAGCACCAACAGTGTCCTGAGCGTGTTAGCGGAGCGTTGGGACTCCCCAATGCTGAAGCGTTGGACACAGCTGCATGCTGATAAAATGTTAAAAATGTAAATGTTAATGTGACTGTCTGTACCTATTAAGTATTCTGCACCTACTAACATTAGTTTTCTAAGTTTTTATTATGTATACTAACAAATTTTATGGACACCATGTCTGAAATAAACTGTTTATTATTATTATTATGGAATATCCGTTTAGTATTTTAAGATAATTTTGCTCCGTCTAACGTTTTAGGTCTGAGTTAGAGTCTAACTAGAATTTTCACTTTCGACCCTTTTTTCAGTAACTTGTATGGACTTCATGCTGCAGATTACTTTACTTATGAAATAGTGTTTTCAGAAGATCATGATCAAAGAAAAAAAATAAGGAAATTCTTACTATGAAAATCGTTATTACATTTTTAAGTCGCTCCGGTTGGAAATTCTCAAATACACATTTTAAAAAATCGTAACTTCTAAACTACGAAAAATCGCAGAGCGTGCATAAAGTATTTTCGGATACACAATAGGTGCGAGGAAACTAAAACAAATTTGGATATATCCGTTTGGACTATAGCTTGATGATGACATCATGAAAATTTTTGTGGACTAGAAAACTTGCATACAATATTAGTGTTAAATTTCCAAAAGCGTAAGTATATAATCCGATGTTTTTTGCCTCTTACTACATAAACATTGCACATTTTCTCAAAGTTTTGCTTTTCCCTTTAAAGAATAAACAAGAACTTCCCAACAAAAGTTTATCTTCAAAAGTGTGCCAGCAATTCTTTGTCCTCTAAAATTACTGCCATCGCGCGGCACCTTTGCAGAAGGCAGACCGAGTTTATGGCAAACATTTGACACTTTTCCGTTGAAAATATCTCTGTAGTCTGGTTCACTTAGTTTATGTTCCTGCGGTAAAGGCATGGTGCCTTCTTTATTATCTTTGGAATCTATATCTATTCATATAATAAAATTGTAAGCTTGGCGTGGATGTACACACGGCGTCACATCAAGCTATACAAAACCAACATAAGCTGGCCGCGTGACGTTATACATTACTCAACCTACGCGCGGCCAGCTTATTTTGGTTTTGTATAGCTTGATGTGTCGCAGTGTGTACATCTATTCTACAACTCTATACTAACAGAAGGGCATTCAAGCAATTACTAATATGGTAATTTCAAACCATCAAACTGAACAACTTTTAGTATTGAGCCAATCTCAAGAAACGCGAAAAAAAATCAACAGTTTCATGGAATAGCTTTTCAGCTTTTTTCGCGTTTTCTCAGGTTGTTTACATAGTGAAAGTTGTTCATTTTGATAGTTTCAATTTTGAGATTCAATATTTTGCAATCTTACACACCATAACATATAATAAAAATGTAAACTTGAGTCCATTTTTATAATGCATGCATGCAGCATGCATCACCTAAAAACCACACAACCGATTGGGATGGGGTTTTCACAAAAGCTTAGCATAGGGCTTCCTCGAACATGAATGTCAAACAAAAGTCTGCATACATGCTTGATTACCTATCAATAACTATAATAATGTTTAATTATAAAACGTTAAGTGGATGGGAGGCAAAGAGTCGTTACTAATTTTATTCATCGAAAAATGTCACTCGCTTCCTCTGATGGATTTATACGTTCTGACCTCAGATTAAAAACATGGGAGTCGCATGGAAAAATGGGTTCGCAAATAATCGTGTAGATCGTGTATCGTGTGTATCGTGTACTTAGTTACGACGTTGATACAACATGATTGATCTGTATAAAATCCACGATAAGCTTCGTCACAAGAAAGTGTATATAAAAAACCACAATAAGTTTTGTCAGCAAAATAACAAATGAATAACAAACTAAATGGCCCTTTTGTCGATAATCGTACCTGGCACAAAGGATCCCATCACACCAGCTGCGTTCCCGTGATGGATGGCCAAGGAAATCTTCTGCACCAGATAAAACTCTCAGCGGACATCATTGCCATTTTCCACCATCCTCTTGCCCAGATCTCTCACAAACCGAAATCAATCGATCTCGAACTTTCTCTCTCTCTCTGATCTGTATTGCAATTATTCTTTCGCAAGAACTAAGCTTCTGTGAAACAATAATTGCTGGAGTGGACTACATAGCCATAAGAAATTATAGTAGGAAAATTAATCTATCATAATATCCTATGACTTTAGTAATTGCTCTAAGGTTCTTTTGGTATTATATATAGGTATATATATAGTGAGTTCAATTTCTAGGTTCAGTGAGGATGTTGATATTAAAATAAAATGGAAATTATTATTTGTAAAAAAATATTGTTTTATTTTTTATATCATACTATCGTTAACCCACGATTTCGTCCGCACAAATTATAGTCAGATCATAAGCTATCAAACAAAAAAAGTTTCATCAAAATCGGTTCAGTAGTTTTTGCGTGATGCTCGTTCAAACAAACAAACAGACAGACAAAAACATCCAAAAATTGACGATATGGAATCAGGGTCACCTAAAAACCATATCGTAACTTTTTTTTTGTTAATAATATCTTCAATGTACAGACACACTTCTGTTACAGTTTTATAAGATTTGAAACGGATTCACATTATGACTGGATGCACACATTTAGAATTAAAACTCCGTAAAAAGAAATTTCAATTTCCATTTACCAGTACCTTCTATGTAAATCACGAACGTACAATTAAATATCAGTGAGTAGGTACCTAAGTATGGTATATGTATTGTCATAGTGTTCAATCTACGCCCTTATATCCATTTGCGAATAAACATAAAACATAAAAATTCCTTTATTGAAATTTTACAATATGTAAACCAACAATTGCGGCACTGGCTCCTCAACTAGTCAAATCTGAAGGTCCGGAACCAGTCTGAAGGTCTGAAGCCAGCAATAAAGATGTACCTTTGTATTTTCAGGAACTTCCAAAAAAAGATAACTAAACTGCGTTAATAAACAAATATAGAAAACTAAAAACAAAATAAAAATAGTGCTGCACCAAAAACATTTTTAAATTTCGTGTCAATCGCATTAGAGCCGGCGTAAATGCTTTTTGTTTAACAAAAACAGTTTTGATATGTTTCAGTATTTTTATTTGCATGTATTTTTGTTAGATTTTCAAATAAAAGCACTCATTGTAGTAAAATAATATAAAATAAATATAATAAAAATAAAATAAGAGCGTCGGTGGCGCGTTGCGGAGAGGTATGGAATTGGACACCCAATTATGGGCGCCCGGGTTCGAATCCGCACGGACAACATGCCATGAGTTTTTCTATTTTATGTACGTAATACCGACTGCTCTCAAACGAGGAACATCGTGAGGAAACCTGCATACACTGTAGAAGATATTCTGATGTGTATGTGAAGGCTACCAATCCGCATTGGGCACGCATGGTGGACACTTATACACCCTCCCTGAGGGTAGGCCTGTGTCCTGCAGTGGGACGTTTATAGGTTGATGATGATGATGATTATAATAAAATACGTAAGTTTATAGATATTTCTCGAAATATGTCAACAGTTTAACAGAAAACTTCTGAAAGGCTTATTTAAAATTAATTTGGACTTGTGTTTTAGTTTCCATAAAACCAATAAAATTCAATTTCATTTGTAAACATAATTTCTGAATAAAATTTACTTAGAAATAGTTGTTTCTGCGTATTCGTGGAAAAGATAATTAATCGTCAATTTGTTAAGTTTTAATCTTTCATTAACCATAAATTAATCTATCTAAACTATTATAAAACTGTAGCAGAACGTTTGTCTGTACATTGAAGATATTAACAAAAAAAAAGTTACGATATGGTTTTTAGGTGTCCCTGATTCCAAATCACAAAATTTTTGGATTTTTTGTCTGTCTGTTTGTTTGTGTGTTTGTTTGTTTGAACGAGCCCCACGCAAAAACTACTGAACCGATTTTGATGAAACTTTTTTTGTTTGATAGCTTATGATCTGACTTAAAATCTTGTATATAATTTGTGCGGACGAAGTTGCGGGTTAACGCTTATTTATTCATAAAAGCATTTAGATTAATCACAAAAAAGGAGTCGGCGCAAGCGTCGTCAAATATAAAGTTACAAAAAAATACAGATATAAATCAGCAACATGCTTCGTCAAAACAATGAAATACAAACAGTCAAATAATCATCAACATCGTCATTTCATTAATTAGTTTTTCCCGAGACTTTGTCCTCACTGTCTCTCGTCATCGTAGCGAGATTAAACCTTATTCCATTTTAAGGATTCCGTACCCAAAGGGGGAAAACGGGACCCTATTACTAAGCCTATGTCGTCTGTCGGTCCGTCCGTCCTACTTATTTAGGGCTGTAACTTTTGAACCGTAATAGCTGGACAGTTGAAATATTCATAGAATATGCGTTATTAAGGTGGTTTCAGTCCATACAAAAGTTTGACGCACAATACGCGTGAACGGAATTAATAAAAGTAATATTTTATATATGGAAAAATAGTTTAGAAAATCTAGTTGCCGCGTAACAAATAACATTTGCAATTAATAATATAATCACGAAGATATAAAGCTTTTAAAATTTTGTATGAAAAATTTCAAAGCAAGTATCATCAGTATCTTCGTAATTATTTTATAAATTGCAAATGTTATTTGTGACGCGGCATCTAGATTTTCTAAACTATTTTTCCATACCTATATACAAAGTTACTTATATTAATACCGTCTACGCGTATTGTGCGTCAAAGTTTTTTATAAAATTGACCCCTCTGCAACCGCCTTAAGGCGAATTTGCTAACAAATAATAAAAATGTGAAAAAGTTAAAAATTAAGGGGGATCCTCATGCAAGAAACTAGTCTTTATCAACGTTTATTCATCTCGCTCTATCGTAAAAACGCTTTGATTACTGATATAGGGACTAGTAATTTTTGTCAATTTTTGCGGGGGGCGAGGTAACATGAAAACCGCAACTTTGGATTTTATTCCCCATAACTTTAGATTCTAATTTTGAATGTTAAAAATCATGAAAAGTAGTCTCGTGTGAACCCCAAACGTCATAAGTTCGTAATTATTGTTTCGCAATTAATAGGCTGTCTCGTTTAGTGATAAGGTATGAAATTGAATGTAAATGCACATGATCAATTGTTCTTATACCGTGGCAGAGGGAAAATGCTACCGCAAGGTTAGTCCTTATAATAAACGAGCGTTAACGCGCGACTTCGTCCGCAGAAATTATATACCAGATTTTAAGTCAGATCATAAGCTATCAAACAAAAAAAGTTTCATCGAAAACGGTTCAGTAGTTTTTGCGTGATACTCGTACAAACAAACAAACAAACACACAAACAAACAGACAGACAAAAAATCCAAAAATTGGTGAAATGGAATCAGGGACACCTAAAAACCATATCGTAACTTTTTTTTTTGTTAATATCTTCAATGTACAGACAAACTTCCTGTTACAGTTTTATAATAGTATAGATTCAAAGTAAAAACGGTATAAACTGCTAAGCGTCCTAGCGTAATAAACTGTAAGAGCAACCTGTATAGTATAACAAAGAATTATTATTTATTATTTTTGTGACCTGCTCTGTACTGTATTTATGTGTTTGGTGTAAATAAAGTATTTTTCAATCATTCATTCATTCAAGAATATTAAAAACCGGCCAAATGTGAGACAGTCCCGCGCTACAGGTCCCGGAAAAACAAAAATTTATTCTAAGTTAAAAAAAAAAAAAACACTTCGCTCTTAAGACTGTTATCATAAAATACAAATTCGCCAAACTGCAGGACAGTTTGTTGTCGATATTAAATTAATTAAAATTTAAATAAAAATATTCTTTATTCATTTTCTTCCTAAAACTAAATATTTTTTTTTTTTTGAGATGACTTTTACAGCTCTGCTCAGGGAGCAACTACTGCTTTTTACTGCGGGCTATTGGAGGGACCACGAAGGTCACCGAGCCAATTGAATGAACTTAAGCAACCGACCTAGAGGCACCCAGAGGGGTACGGACCTTGGCCTAGGACGTTGCTGGGGCTACGCGGCGGATTGTGTAGCTGGGATAGGTGAGAAGCGGCCTGCGATTGGCCTGTAGCGTCTGTAGGCGCCAGAATTGAAAGGAGCGTGCAGAGGTCGCGGCTGTCCCCACCGGCGGGGACGTTGATTAGTGTGTCGACGTGTTGTTGTCGTGTGTTGTGAGTTTGCGATTGTTAGTCGTGTCTGTTGGGCCGCCTGTACGGCAACCGTGATCTCATCGTCTGGATCGACCAGTACGTTACGGGGTCGACGTCTACTAAATAGATACAAGGTAAAGACCTACTGGTAGATATTTATATAAAATACCTGTAACAGGACGCCTTGCTCCTCCATAACTAACAGTATTAGCAGATTGTGAAGAAACAATTATTAAGTAAAGATTTTAAAGATAAAAAATTTATAACAAATCAAAGATTTTTATGTCTAAGGGTGTGTTTGTATGTGTTGGGGTGTGTGCGTGTGTGTGTGTGTGTGTATGTGTGTGTGTGTGTGTGTGTGTGTGTGTGTGTGTGTGTGTGTGTGTGTGTGTGTGTGTGTGTGTGTGTGTGTGTGTGTGTGTGTGTGTGTGTGTGTGGGTGAGTGTGTGGTGGATATATTGTTTTATATATTACTATATTGTATATACTTGCAATTCTTTTAAGTAATTTTTATTTTTAGCTGATGAAATGTATTAATGCTTCTGTCTCGTGATAGTTCATTGTTTTAATCCAAGCACTGACATATTTTTTGCATTCTTATAATGTTTTATAGTAGATGTTTAGGTGTTTATTGGTTTTATTATAAATTATTAAAATAAATTAGTATCCCCACATTTTCGACTCTGTAAGGTCAACACATCTTTCATGGGGCACTGTATACGCTATTGTAATAAGATACCAGAGGATATTCTAAACTTGCCAGACAAAAAGTTTAAGTCCCATGTTAAACAAGTCCTCTGTAAAAAGGGCTACTATAAACTCGATGACTATTTGAATGACCAAAATGTCTGGTCTTGACAATGTTACTCTATGTAATGCAATATTGTATTTTAATTGTACTTTGTATATTTTGTTTTGTTTAAAAGATGTGTGTTGTAGAGTTTCTGGCCGCATCTTCTCTCAACGAAACACCTTCCGACGCGGTGGTAGACTCAAAAAATGACGTCAAAAAGCTATCTATGTGATATTATTTTGATTAAAAAAAATTTGTATTTGAATTTATATAAATAGGCTGTTTGTCTAATTGTTGTCTAGCAAACGATGTTTTACTAACATGTGTGGGTGCAACATCACGGTTTCTTCTATTTTGGATATTGGTATCAAACTTGAGGTTTTTATGTTTTCTTAGGACTGTGTGAAGAATATACAACCTCCTCACTGATAGTAAGTTACTGGTTGAGTACAGTGTCTCGGTGGAATATCGGTACGGTTTAATAGTACATTATGGTACAAGTGTGTAATGTTGGTGATTACCGCTGAGGCGCCATTGAGACCCGAGCCGTAGGCGAGAGTCTTAAGAGAGCCGAGGACGGTAATCATCAATACACACGTGTATCATACGACGTTTTTCAACACACTTGTGAAGAAAATAATAATAAAAAATCATTTTATTTAGTAAATAAAAAGTTTATTTAGAGAATTTATTTGTACTATTGAATATGATCTTTTTTGTATCGAAACTTTTTTAAGAACAAAGCAACTCAAGAACTTAACCAAGAAGTTTAGATACCTACTATAAAAAACCTATAACTCCCTTGTGAATAATAGTAATGAAAAAGTCACAGTTTGATTATAGGTGTCATTATGTGCCTAATTGCGGTGAAATAAGGGCCATTTTATGAGCAAGTGTGTTGAAAAGTACATTACTTTTAATAAGAATCTCTGTGCTCTTTCTACTTCGATAAATTTAATTTTTATCGCCCCTCACCAGATTGGAATACAATAGGATATGACAGACTGAGCCAAGGCAAGGTATATTTTATTAAGTAATTTTATTGGGGCTGCATGTCTGAGAATTTTGAAGATATATGTTAATTTTCTAACTCTGCTAGCAATTAGTTCAATTTGCGAATGCCAGGATAGCCGCTGGTCTATTATCACTCCCAGGTATTTAGTGGTGAGTACTTTATTGATTCCGGTACAGGTACATGATATATTTTGTGTTGATATGCTCTTAGTTATAATTATATATAAACAGTTTGTACATGCGAGCGCATGTAGAGCGCGTACGCGAGTAGCCCGACTCGCACTTGACCGGTGGTCCGTTGCACTGATGAAACAAAGGCTAATGATGATTAAGTCACGAAACACATCCTATGAACTGATTATCAAAAATCTACCCTATACACTTAACCCCTTAGCTCACAACTGTACGATTGTGGAAAAAAATGACTGTAAATTATTCAATTTTGGAGGGAAACCTGTGAAATTTCGAGCAAAAAAATCTTATCTACACACATGTGGCTGACGTGTTACAAATGAGGCGCGGCATCTAAGCCCGCATACTTAAGTACCTGCGTGACTAGTTATGGCGAGTCGATATCGATAAAAAATACATCGGGGTAAAAATATCGACTTTTGTATTGTATTGTTTAATTGTATAAACTTAAGACTGCTTTCACCGTTCAGTGGCCTTTTTACTATATTTATTATGATTTCTCAATAACGAAAACTCAACATGAAAAAATGCTACTTATTCCAACTCAGATACTTTACTAAAAGCCTATAAGCTACTTTATATTTATACAATACTTTTGTAGGTTATTTATAGAATAACCATACCAATTTGAAGAAAGAAAAAAAAAGCTAAGCATAGCCTATGCTCACGACTATATTCCCCGAGGGGGCAGTCAGAGACAAAAGAATAAAAAGGTACTTTTATTTTATATTTAATCCGGATATTATTAAAAGTGGAATGTTTAGAACCTATAAAAACAGCTTTTAAGGCTTTGTAGTAAAATGGAGTAGCACATTGTCATTTTAGGTTTTCATTTTTGAGAAATCTTTAATATTTTAATATTGTGATAAGAACTGGATGGTAAAATTCTGTTAGTACTTTAGATTAAATCAAATATCTCGTCCTTACAGACGCAGGAGATCGAAGATCGAAGATTTTGGGACATATCGGTAGAAGTGCAGCCTTGGAAAGCTCGAAAGCATAATTGGAAACAGCTCTGGATTAATAGGAAGTTGGTTCAAGTTCTTCCTATTTTTTTTTTATTCATAATGGGTTTGCGCTTGGCTTCAGCTCACCTGATGAAAAGTGTAAATGAAGCCGAGGATGTAGCGCGCTCGCTCATAAAAAGCCTATTAACTCTTCTTTTAAAAATATCCTGATTATATTTCCCATCTCTATATCCTCACCTGTCACAATCCGTATCGCACCACCGTCTTTTGTTTCCGAAAAGGGGATTAATCATCCGGTACACCGATAATATGCCGAAAGAGTTGTTCTTCCAATTTCCTTCTTTTCTCATGTTTGTTTTCTGATAAGAGGTTAACTGTGCCTCTGGTGAAAAAAATGTATAAGTTGAGTTGTATCCAATCGTTCTTTTTGACTAGAGGCAACAGGTTTGATGTACGATGCTTTTTTAAATTTTTGCTGCGAATAATAATTAATGTTGAATGAAAGAATTCTACGCGGACGAAATCGGCTAATTACCGTCGTCCCTGTCTGTAAAGGTCTTAACAACTACTCTAGGGATTTTGATACGGTTTTCACTAATAGATAGAGTAATTAACGTGGAACGATTGTGTTTTTTGTGGTACCCGTGCAAAGCCAGGGCGAGTCACTATCGTCATCATGCTTATACAGGGTCTAAAATTAAATGGGACACTAACTCAAAGGGATGCTTCAGACCATAAAACTGGACAACTTTTACTATGGGACCAACAGTGAAATCGCGAAAAAAAAAATCAGCAGTCCCATACAAAACTGCAAACATAACTAACTGCAAATAAAACTAACAAAAAAAAAATTAAATGGGACACTTACTTAAAGGGGTGCTTCAGACTACCAAACTGAACAACTTTCTCTATGGGGCCAATATCGAAATCAGCTGTTCCATACAAACGTACTCGACCTAAATATGTGGGACAGCAGATTTTTTTTTCGTGATTTCGATATTGGTCCCATAGAGAAAGTTGTTAAGTTTGATGGTCTGATCATCCCCTTAAAATAGTTTTACCTAATTTTGTTAGACCTTATATATTATACCTATAAGTTAGAAAAACTCATTGGTACATGGGGGTTTGGTAATTATCAGTAGCGAATAAATTCAAAATTATCTCGATTAAAAACAAAATTGAGACCAAACTAAAAAGCAATTTTAAAGCGAACTACATTATTTCAACCTATTTGGTTCCCAAACAAAAGTTAGTGCAATAAATGAGTTGTTAAAGTCGAGAGCTTACCCAAATAGAAATCCAATCGCTGGCGCTTCGGAGAGCAATAACTGTCAATGTACGGCGCGGAGAGAATTTTGCTGTTCAAATACCTACCGTTTTAAATAAGAATGTAGTTTTGTGAATTTAGTTTTATAAAATAGCTTGAACATACATTTTGGTAACTTACTGACTTTGCACTCTTATTCTTGGTCTAGTCATCATCATTCATGTGCCGAAAAAAGAGTCGAAAGTTAAAAGCTTTCTGTCCGTCGAATTTCAGTTTACCCGCGACATTGTCCGCACAAATTATATACCAGATTTTATATCAGATCATATTTAAGATATCAAAAAGTTTAATCAATATCGGATAAGTAGTTTTTGCGTCATGCGCTTTTACAAACAAACAAACAATCAAACAGACAAAAATTTTAAAAAAGGTTGATTTAGAGTCCAGGATACCTAAAAACCATATCGTTACCTTTTTCATGTAAATATCAATCAGATCTTTCGTGTCAGCATGAGGTATGATCGCATGACAATCACTCATCATGATCATATCTCACTCATGCTGAAGGGGAAAGTCAGCTAATCAGCCAATCAGATGAGTCAGTTATGAAGTTCCGCCCACACAAAGCTCGTGGATACAGCATTAAAATGAAACCTGCCGGTTCATTACAGCACAGAGTACTATAATTACATTACTGGCTGCCTCAAACAGACTCCGGTACAAATGCTGTATCTACTAGCGGCAGGGATTACGCCACCAGAAGTCCGCAGGGGCGTTGCGAGCTCAATTGAGAGAGCAAAATTCGAGGTTGATCTATGGCATCTTTGTACCTATGTTTAGATACTGGGCTCATATCTTGCCCTTCCTGCCCGCAAACTTGCACGCGAATGGAACTTATGGACGCAGCCGGTAGTGCCATCCGTGTGGCAAAATACTCGGCTGACAAAATATAAAAATAGGATGCCATCGACTCTGTAGAAGAAGAAAGTCATGAAGAATTAAATAATTATATGGACAGGGGTTGGGTTCCAAGCATTCCTTATTCCCTTATAGATCGCATCATTTTACGACGTTAGGAAAAAGTAACAGATCCGCGTATTTCCGGCGCCTCCTTTCCAAAATTATTACGGTAATCTAAAAAACCTCGGCTTGACTGAGCTTGGTTATAAATAAACTGTCAACTCCATAGCAATGGTAGTACAAAATCTGTTAACTTTAACACAACACGAGGGAATTTTGCAAACTTTACTGCTGCGTTTTCCATGTTAACAGCAATGTTAGACTTGGTAAGGTCTTCCAAATATGGGCGGGGCATATTTTTCGCAGAACCAATAGCCGATTAGACCGAAGAGTTGTCTAATAGCGACTGCGTACCGAAAAGCGTAGCGTAGCGTTGGTAGGCCTCACAGATTACCCCCAATAGATACCGCTACAGGTCCGCCGACGCTCGCCACACATTTATGATTTTGCACTGATACAAGCAACGCGGGTGAGCGAGCTCGAAGTAGTGCGACCTTGAAATGGCCAATCACGTTGCATCGTTTCGCGCCCCGCTACCTACCACCGCCAAAAATGGTGACTTCGGGCCTGTACAAAATTTTCATCATGCGGTATCTATTGGGGGTAATCTGTGGCAGGCCTACAAGGTGGACCGACGACCAAGTGAAGTTGGCGGGAACCCGTTGGATGAGTGCAGCACAGGACCGATTGTTGTAGCGATTCTTGGGGGAGGCCTACATCCAGCAGTGGACGTCTATTGACTTAGATGATGATGATTATGTTCTCGCCTGGTATATTAAAATAGTAAATACAGAAAATACGGTAAAGGCATCGGTTGACAAAAATTTGGATCTTGCGCGAGTTATCCTTAATAACTTTGCACGTCTCACAACATTATGCCAGTATTAACTTTCTCGTCCATAATACCGATCCGTATGTTTCCACATTTACTCCGCCGCTGGACATTAATTTGAGGAGCAATTAAAACTTCTTCCATCCATTGGGCGCTTTTTAACGTCGAAAAATATTTCGTTTCAGTAAAACTGGTAAACTCTCCAAATTACTGTGCAACTCACGAGTTTGTGTCAGGTGAATTTTCGTTTTTTAACCGACTGAAAAACAGAGGTTCTCAGTTCGAATTTTTAAGTAGTTTGAGACATCTGTAGGATTGGAGATTTTAAAGTTTGCCTTCGATTCTTCATCTACTATTTGTAAGAATTGAACAAATTTAATATTTATGGTAATCTGAATACAATGTCCGTCTGTCGGTCGCAGACAATTTTCTTCAAAACTATTTGTAGAAAATTTCAATTAGACCTCAAGGTACTCACAGATTCAAATATGGATTTTTTTCGGGTTATTTTGTTAACGCATCACGTGAAAATTCGTATGTCATCATCAGCCTGTACACGTCCCACTGCTGGACACATGCCTACCCTCAGGGAGGGTGCATAGGATATAAGTCCACCACGAGTGCCCAATTTTTGTTTTTAATATAAAAGATGGGTTTGCTCTTGACCTCTATCCAGTCTTTAGGACAAAGATGGTGGTTGAAGATGTAGCGAGCTTACCCAGAAGAAGCTTATTCGGGTTCGGAAATACTGACGCAGGCAGGGCATTCCACTCCTTGGCTGTGCGCATTATAAAAGATCAATGCCATGAGTTTTAAAAAGTCATTGATCAATGCGGATTCCTAGACTTCACATACGCATTAGAATTTCTTCTTCATTGTAGGTATTTCATAATTATGATATTTTCAGAAAAATGTTGAGCTTAAGTTATCAATCTATCTTATCTATCTACCATTACCATAGCTTACCATTTAGGCTTTTTTGTTTTTAGTATATTATTTGCAATGAGGCATTTTCCAACACTAGTAAAACGAAATCTGACATGTAGTGGTGAATAGCATCAAAAATGTTAGTTTGTTATACATAAATGAACACTGAGTCAAAGAGAATGTAATAATTCACTACAAAACTGGTCGTGACCGATGATCCAGAATGTATGAAACGTGTCCAACCGTTCAAAGAAATTTAATGGCGGCGGTGCACGTTTCATATAAAGGTTTTTTGTTAGAGAGTTGCGCAAGCCTGTATTGAGTCACGTTGCAGGTTCTGACCCGAGCACTCGTCTCGCATGGATGTCGCGCGTCGCGTTTTTGCCTGCCACGAGGCTCCGCAATCCTCAATCTTTTCTTGTTCTTGACCAAAAACAATCCCTGAGTTTGGGATAGATTCTCCCATAAACACTTGACACTGTCGGAAATGCAGTGCTAACGCACATGCAAGAGTCCATTAATTATAAATAAAAAAATAAAAAAAATGAACATTCTCTGTATAAAAGTAGACGAATTGAAAGTATCAAAAGTATTTCATATTAAAACCTCAGTTAAAACCATCATAATTAATTAATTGCTCCCTAAAATTAGGGAATCTAGAAAAGCACTAAACTTTTTCTTTCTTTAACAGCGAAGTTTTCACAATTGTAATGAAATCCTTTCAGTGTTTTTAAACATTTTTTTTTAATGAAACCTCCTCATTGAGCTCTTTATTTAAAGAACGAGCGTTAACCCGCGACTTCGTCCGCACAAATTAGAGTCAGATTTTAAGTCAGATCATAAGCTATCAAACAAAAAAAGTTTCATCAAAATCGGTTCAGTAGTTTTTGCGTGATGCTCGTTCAAACAAACAAACACACAAACAAACAAACAGACAAAAAATCCAAAAATTTGGTGATTTGGAATCAGGGATACCTAAAAACCGTATCGTTACTTTTTTTTTGTTAATATCTTCAATGTACAGACAAACATCCTGTTACAGTTTTATAATAGTTTAGATAATAAATGCATATTAACAGTGAACGGCCCGGTAGAACAGCCTGTAGTGAACCTGCCTGCTGTGCCGAGGATCGCGGGTTCAAATCCCGTAAGGGACAAATATATATGATGAAAATGAATATTTGTACCCGAGTCACGGAAGTTTGTCTTTATATATATACGAGCGTTAACCCGCGACTTCGTCCGCACAAATTATATACCAGATTTTAAGTCAGATCATAAGCTATCAAACAAAAAAAGTTTCATCAAAATCGGTTCAGTAGTTTTTGCGTGATACTCGTTCAAACAAACAAACACCCAAACAAACACCCAAACAAACAGACAGACAGACAAAAAATCCAAAAATTGGTGAAATGGAATCAGGGACACCTAAAAACCATATCGTAACTTTTTTTTTGTTAATATCTTCAATGTACAGACAAACTTCCTGTTACAGTTTTATAATAGTATAGATGTATTCCATATCGTTGTCTAGTCATCATAATCCAGGTCATAAAGTCCAGGTACTTTAAATGTGACTAGATAATTTGTGCGACAATGTCCAAGATATTTAAAGTTTTCTAAAATACGGCATCAGTTCTTATTTCAGTAAGGTTCGTAGTTACCTATTTCAGTATAGGTACACTTGAGCAAAACTATTATGAACAACAAACATTATCAAAGATTGTGTTTGTTTTACAACATCTTCCATTAATACTTGACATTGAAATAAAATAGCTTCTAGACTTTCAGGGTTTTGGTCCAATACATTTATCAAACAGTAGCGATCAGATTAAATCGAACACAAATGTACTAATCAATGCATAAATGAAGCTATGTAAGATACATCATATTATTAGTAATATAGCAACCTTAATTTCCACAAAATAGACTGCTTATTTATAAAAAACTGATATGCAAAATATACAACTGTTTTGGTTGGAGGTTTTTTTTAAATCCGATTTCATCGTCTCGTCTGCTTTTTACTGTGGACAATTATTGAGACCACCTTAGAGTCTACCAAGCCAGTGACAACTTAAGGTGGTTTCAGTCCATACAAACGCTTGACACACAATACTCGTGAACGGAATTAATAAAAGTAATATTTTATATATGAAAAAAAAGTTTAAAAAATCTAGTTGCCGCATCACAAACAACATTTGCAATTAATAATATAATTACGAAGATAAAAAGCTTTTAAAATTTTGTATGAAAAATTTCAAAGCATTACATCTTCGTAATTATTTTATAAATTGCAAATGTTATTTGTGACGCGGCATCTAGATTTTCCAAACTATTTTCCCATATATACAAAGTTACTTATATTAATACCGTCTACGCGTATTGTGCGTCAAAGTTTTGTATAAAATTGACCCCTCTGCAACCACCTTATGCAACCTGCCCAAGGGCACCTAGAATGGGTACGGACCGGACCTCGGCTTTGGGCGTTGCTGGGGCTACGTGGCGGATCGGTTAGCGGGGATCCGCGAGAGACTGGGTTTGTGCTGTTCGGACCAAGATTTCCACACGAAACTTTGTGTCGATACTGTTTGATTGAGGAATAGTAAATCTAGGAGAGTAAACAGCTTTCTAACCAATGTCAGGTTCATGATTGCTTCATTTTCTAATATTTTGCTAGTTATTAATAATACCTTATTTAGAAAATAACACTGTGCTTCAGTATTATAAAGCAGTGGACCTTTAGACTAAGATCAATTACAGAGATAATACGCACACAGATGGGGCACGTGAATTCCCAATTTAAAAAACAATTTTTTTTTAGCTTGGACATTGTAACGCAAATTATCTAGTCACTTTTAAATCTAGCCTGGACTTGTATTATAATGACTATTAGCCCAGTCATTTTACGGTTTGAGCCCAGACTAATTAGTAATTGATATTTTTTTTTCGGTATAGTATTTAAGGGCCAATTTGAGCTTAGAAATGGACCAAAATCAAAAAAATATCAAGTCAGCAACAGCCCCAAATTTTAATTTTAGCATTTATATCGTTCTAAAAAAACGAATGGTAAATTCATTTTTGCAATCTTTTAAGGCTTTACCATTATACATACTTCAAGCATGGTGTTAATATTTTATCTCCTTAGAAGGCTTTGAAAAATACATTAGTATTTTCTATTAAATATCTGATTTTTTAAATTTCAATGGCTATTTTACTGCTCAGAAATAATTTATATTGTTAAATCTAATTAAAATGAGTGCATTGGTATAAACATTATTCATTTAAAAGCCTTCTAGGAGATACAATTTTGATTTCTATGTTGCGTAGCGAATTTTTTTTTAAATAGGTTTTCAGATAGTCTTTCTGTCGCTAAATGGTGCCGGTTAAGTCCAATTCATAATTACTCCCCCTAACAAAACTCCGTAAAATGACTGGGCTATAAATACTATATACAGTGTCCTTCTTAACATACTGACACTTTTTTAAGGGGATGATCAGACTATCAAACTGAACAACTTTCTCTATGGCACAATTGTCGTTTTCTCTGGATTTATAGACAAATGATGTTCATTGCACCATTCCTATACATCATCCAAAGCTTTCTGCAGAAATCCAGACACTGTATCTGGAAATTTGCCGTTGATTAAAATGACAATGTCATCTGCATATCCCACTGTGTATAGTGACTTTTTATTGAGCTTTTCCAGGAGCGAGTTTACCACCAGACACCAGAGAGTCGGTGATAGCACCCCTCCTTGTGGACAACCCTTACTTGTCGTGACCTGCACCTCGTCTCCTAGGAGAGTAGACGCAATTTTTCTGCCCTTCAGCATGCAATCGATCCATCTGCACAGAGTCCGGTCGATACCGTGCTCGACTGCGGCTTTCCCAATTGACTCAAACGTAGTGCGATCGAATGCTCCCTCAATGTCTAGAAATGCACCGACACATATTTCTTTGTTTTCAATTGCAAATTCTGCTTTCGAGACTACATGGTGCAGCGCAGTTTCAGTGGATTTACCCACTTGATACGCGCACTGTAGTTCATGGAAGGGTTTCCTGTTCAGTGGTCCTTCCCTTAAGTATCTATCCACCATTTTCTCCAGTGTCTTAGCATTCCAGCAAGCATTAGTCCACCACGCGTGCTCAATGCGGATTGGTCGACTTCCCATACACATCAGAATTTCTTCTTAAGCGTATGCAGGTTTCCTCACGATGTTTTCCTTCACCGTTTGAGAGCAGTCGGTATTACGTACATATGTTAGGATTCGAACCCGGACCCCCATACCTCTCCGCAACGCACCACCGACGCTTCACCGACAATTTTAGTATCCGTTCAAATTCCCTATAATCCGGATGCTCTACATACCATCTTATTCCCATCCAAGAGACCTCAATTTGCCGTACAAGACTTACAAAAAATGATAAGATGAAAAAGGCGTAATTCTCAAAATTATCTTGTGTTCAAATCCCAAGAAATCTAAACTCGCTTGTCGGTATCATATCGTCTAACATAGTCCCCAAGGTCGCTGCCTACGCTTGGAAACTGGACAGGGTGTAAGATGTAGCGATTACGACATTTTCCTATAAGACCTTTTAGCAGTTGGTCCCACCGTTCAACCAGTCACGCGCAGTCTCTAAGCTTATGCATAACAACTTAAATTTATAAGCGGGCATAGGCCCACCACACATTCCCACCGCTGTAACTCCTGTCAGGATAAACAACAACGGTGTCCGTCACATGCTGATGCATAACAACTGCATTAAAAATATCAAATTGAAAGAATCAATTGGGAGCTGTCAAAAAGGTCACTAAGATTCGTTTATGTTTAAAATCAGATGTCTCTAACAGTTTTGGTTTGGAGGGAGGGGGGGGGGGGGGGGGGGGGTGTCGTATGTCGCCTGGAATCCTAGTGGTGGAGGCGGCGGGAAACCGTGCCTTGAGAGCAGCGCAGGACCGGTCGTTGTGGCGATCATAGATTAGTATGTATATTGGATATAGATAGGTAACTCGCCTTGAATTTTAGGACGTCCTAATTTGTTGCGTTACCGCTTATTAGCACTAGGGGGCGCCACATTGTGAAATAATTTAAAAAAGACGATCGGCTGACACGAGGATCGAACTTTAGCTACCCGGATCGTAAGCCGGTTGTCTAGACCGCTAAACCGACAAGACAGTGATTGATATGGGCGAAATCTCTCATTACTACAGCGCAGCGCGTGAGGTGTAATGCGCTGTTACTCCGATATGAACCCTAGTTCAACACATAGTGCTTCGAAACATAACCGATAGATGGCGGAAGCGGTCTATGGAAAATCAGCGTTCCACTTAGTTTGTACTAAAATAACATAGCATGGTGGCGATCTGCGGGGGAGGCTTAAGTATGTCCAGCAGAGTGGACGTCCATCGGCTGAGATGATGATGAAAGCATTTTAGTTTTACTAAATATATACCAAAACATGGGAATCAGACGACGAGATTAAAACCCGGATCGAAATAGCCCGCGCGTCGTTTACAAAAATGAAAAAGGTCCTAACCAATCGAAAACTGGATATACGACTCCGAGTAAGAATGCTCCAGTGTTACATCTGGCCGATAGTTCTATATTGTTGCGAGGCATGGACCATTAAGGAAGCTACTCGCCAGAAACTAGAGGCTATAGAAATGTGGTTCTACCGAAGAATGCTGCGAATTAGTTGGGTTCAACGAGTCACCAATGTGGAGGTTCTACGACGTGTCAGGAAGTATTTCAGAATATTTTGAGGAATGAGCGATACCAACTGCTCCAGACTATAATAATGGGCAAAGTGGAGGGCACAAGAAGCGTCGGTAGGCCACGAATGTCATGGCTCGCGAACCTTAAAGAGTGGACAGGCATCGCCAGCGTCGAAGAGCTGTTTCGTTTGGCGAGAGATAGACAGGGATATGCAGAGCTGACTGCCAACCTCCAGTAATGGAGAGGAACCCGAAGAAGAAAAAGAAGAAATATATACCTTTCGCTTCTAACTTACTTGCGACCCTTATCTTTCTAGCAAGATGATTTATAGCACCGGCCCTCCCATCTCGTCCAATTTACAGAAAACCCGGCCACCGTAATAAAATACCCTACAGCTTGTCCTACTTGCGAAGGCATGCCATTTAAACTATTTTCGAATTTATGACGTTAGCATAGTGTTGTTTTAAGAGACGACTTTGTTTGGGGTCTAGTATACAGAGTGGATACAAATTTCGACACCGTCCGACCGTATAATATAGAAATTAGTTCGGCTATATGAAACTAGTGGTTTTTACACGAAACTTTAACAGAATTAAGCTGATGGGACTTTAAAAATAGGAAATCGTTTCGATGATAGAAAAACGCCACAATTTTTAACCACGTGTCGAGAAGCACGTGAGTGATGATGAATTGTGTACCTTTGGTGTGCCTCAGGGAAGCACGTTGGGTCCGACGCTGTTTCTCATCTACATAGACCAACTCTGTAAAATTGATATGAAAGAAGCGGATCTACTGATGTTCGCGGATGACACGGTCTTGTTGTTCCGCGGTAAATCCTGGGATGTTGTTGCCCAGCTTGCGGAAAACGGGTTAAGTAAGGTCACAACTTGGCTAGAGGATAGTCTTTTATCACTTAATGCTTCTAAAACAAAATATCTGTGCTTTAGTAAAACCAGTGTGAATAGTCCTGATAATAATTTCAGGATATCCGCACATATTTTTCCTTGCAATCGCAAATCTAATATCCCCTCTGTACAGTGTAACTGTCCCATCTTGAGTAGATGCAGCAACCTAAGGTACCTGGGTGTCATAATCGACGACAAACTAACATGGGAGGCCCACATAGCTGCTATATCTACTAGAATTAGAAGGCTTATATATATTTTCAAGAACTTACGGTCTGTTGCTAATATAAAGTTACTTACCCAAACATACAAAGCCTTATGTGAATGCGTAATCAACTATTGTATATGCTCGTGGGGAGGTGCTGCTAAAACCTATCTAATCAAGGTGGAACGCGCCCAAAGGGCAGTCTTAAAGGTTCTATTGCGTCTCCCCTTCCGCCATCCTACCATTTCACTGTTTGAAAGGGTAAAGGTCCTGTCTGTGAGAAAATTATTTATCTTTCAGTGTATTAAGCGGTACCATAGATATGCGGTTCCATACTTGCCCAAGTTGTCCAAGCGGGTTGATAGTTGTCCGGTGCCTCGACTCTTTAGCTCTGTCGCTAGGAGACACTATGATTATCTGGCCCCCCGTTTGTACAATAAAATCAACCAAACTTTAAAAGTAAAATCTCTTAGCACCTATCATATTAAAAATAAAGCCCAGAGCTGGTTAGAGACATTTGACTACAATGGTGCAGAGAATTTACTATCTTTACACGGATAGCTGGTCCCCAATCCAATACCTAGGTCCCATTTTCTTTACTCTCTCTGTGGATATTTAAAACCGACCCTGGACAAGACACTGGTCGTAGGGGTAGACAGTACCCTTATTTTTAATTTTTTTTCCTTTATTACAATATTAACAAATCAAGAAAGAAAACAGAGCAAACAAACCCACACACACATCCCAAAAGCACACATTTAGTCACTCAATTTAACACTTATTCTGAGGAATTCATAATTATATTCATACCTACTAATAAATTACTGAGCGCTCCTAAATACATAATTTTATTATCTAATTGTAATTAATTCCAATCACATGTCTTAATTAAATACTTAATACAATAATATAGGGACCTACTTATTCTTTAAATTCAAATGATAATATTTACAAAACTTAATTAGTATAGTACCACTAATAACGTAATTTTATGTTCTAAGTTTATGTGGTTGCACCAGTGGCTGACCGCTCGCTATTGTATCGACATCGACGACCTGTGAGCGACCGATCTTTTTTCTAATACTGCACCCGCATACGGGTGAAACAGCCCATAATGGCTTGCAGCGCGGTGGCGGTATTTCTGTGGCGGGCGGTCATTTCGACTGTATTTTATGAATTTACCCTACATATTATCGATAGCTGTCTTTTTATGAATCTTAAATGATAATAATAAATGTTGTTCTTTTTATGAATCTTAAATGATAATAATAAATTAATAATGATATGTTTGATGATATGATACATTTGTTAACTATATATTTTGGAATGTTGCTACTATATTTAAGTACCTAAATACTAGCATATTAAGAATATTAATAAATCATGAACGTACCGAATTAATTAATTTAGTTGGTTTATACCTATTGCAACAGGGGAAGAAACTGTCTCCCAATACACGGTTTTCCGACTTTGGGAGTCAGGGACTCATTCGTTTGTATACAACTAAATTGTAATCAAATAAAGAATTTTTATTTTTTATTTATTTATTTATTTACGTCACATTTATATTGATAAGCTATAACCACAGACACAGAGTACTATAATTACCACCGTAACTACAGGGTGAAATTGATATCATTAACACCCTTTGAAACTAAGAGTCTACCCATCAAACTGAACAACTTTCACTATGGGAGCAAACCGATCGGAGCAAAACAAAAAGTCATCTGTTCCATACTAAACTGCAATGCCTACTCGACTCAAATGTATGCGACAGCTGATTATTTTTTTGCTCCAATCTGTTTGCTCCCATAGTGAAAGTTGTTTAGTTCGATGGGTAGACTCTTAGTTTATAAGGATGCTAATAATGATATCAATTTCACCCTGTATAACTAAATATATTAGACGGTGGTCTTTAGTGACTGGCGCCTGATTTCTCAACCAAGAAAACCTACATTTAAAAAGTGCTTAGTACTCCAACTTACTATAGGTACAATGCTAACTTACTCACTTACCAAGTAGGTAAGTGGGTAAGTTAGCTTACTTACTTTAATATGTTTTTATAGGTATAAATTGAAAGAAGAAAAAAAACTGCCACTTCTTTAGAACCTATAAAAGTATTGTATAAAAATAGCTTTTTAAGGCTGTTTTCAGTAAGTTGGAGTAGCACTTTTTCATTTTGATTTCTCATTGTTTGAAAAATCTTTGATATTGTTACGAGGGCGCAACTGAACATTAATAAAATCATTTAAAAAGAGCCTGGAGGTAAGCAGTTTCAACGAGCCACAAATGAAATAAATAAAGTGACTACATCAGCTACTTCCCTGTGAAACGAATTAGAAATTCTTGGAAAATGCCAGTGGAGGTGGAGAGTTGCACTTTATAAGGAATCCCTGGAAACAGCGTGTATATACAAACAGCTTGTCTGTTTGAGAGCAGTCGGTATTATGTGCATAAGCTGGAAAAACGCATAGTGGTACCTACATAGTAGGTATCTCGTCCGCGCGGATTGGAACCCGAACCCTCAATGTGCAATGTGCATACCTCTCCGCAATGCGTCACCGACGCTCTATTAAGGGGGTTTCAGTCCATAAAAAAGTTTGACGCACAATACGCGTAGACGGAATTAATTAAAGTAATATTTTATGTATGGAAAAATAGTTTAGAAAATGTAGATGCCGCGTCACAAATAACATTTGCAATTCATAATATAATTACGAAGATATAAAGCTTTTAAAATTTTGTATGAAAAATTGCAAAGCTTTATATCTTCGTAATTATTTAAACCGAAAAATGTGGTCATCTTCAGGTTCCTCTTCATTTGGATTGACACATTTACATAGCATGTTTTGTTTTCATATTAATTTATTTCATAAAAATAATGATAAATAACAATGTTACTGTTATACAAATTTAATTAAGTTTTGGCCTATTTATTTTACCACGAAAGCATCGAAATCCCACGCTAAGAATCAAATTTCAATTCCACTAAAGTAACTTACCTGAAGTATTATGACCTTTTTAGTTGGAATCTCTCACGCAAAATTACCCAAATGCCCTCTGAGAGGTCAATTGAGGGAAAATCTATTAAAATTCAAGACGTCACTTGAGCCAATTCACCTTGACTTAACTCTAAAAGCTGCGTTTAACGCGAACGAATAAGTTTATTCATTGGGTCCCCTTTAAACTTAAACTTTAATCTTGTGGTTAACAGGTATGTAATCTGCAATAAGAACAATTAATCAATCAAATTTAACCACAATAATCCCTGCTGGGATTCATTTTTATCAATCAAGTCGACGAGATAAAAATGTACACAATACAATACACAGAAAAAAAATGTATACTAACACTATATGGACATCGAACATTGCACATCTTGTCTGAAATAAATTATTTGAATTTGAATTTGAATACAAATGGATTCGCTTTGCAAGTCTGTTCCTGTTTGTTGGCGATCGCGTATCAGGGCTCCTAGACAAAGTAACTACTTTCGATTAGCGTTAACGAAAGTAAAACATACAAAATGTATGGGCTTGACTTATGGTGACGAAATCAAACGTCAAAAAGTTTCGATTGCCAATGTCAAATCCATACATTCTGCCATTACTACTAGCGTCTACGCTATTAGAAATGTTACAGTACGACCAGGAGACCGATTGCGCTAAGTTAAAACATCGAAGTTCTATTCTTATCCAATTTCAGTTCTAATCACATTGCAATCCAATTAATATTCAACTGTGCTGAATTCTACATCGCGCTAAACTCTATGTAACTGACAGCCCTTAACGTCTGAGCGATCTGTCAAAACGGCTCTAACGGCTGTCAAGAGCAGTACCGCGATTAGCCCAATACCAAGTGTGTCAAAAGTTATGGTTCGAACGTAGTCCAGTAACGGGTTAATCACCGAATATTTACCGCGATTGCAGGACAGGAAAATAATTCCGCTCGTCAATCTTCGTTTGCTTCGCTCCAACTCGAATAGCAGACTTATGGATGCTTTGGCAGCGAAAAAGGCGCGAAAGCAATAAGCCAATAGCGGCAAGGTGTCACATCCTGATTGGTCAATATAATTTCGCGCACTTTTAAAATTTGTCAACTGCGCAGGCACATCGGTGAGACTTATAATCCTGGTACTACTGTACCTACTATGTCTATAGGCCCAGGTACTATCTGGCTTTACCATATATATTTTTTTAATTTTTACTCACTGTTTCACACATTTGGGTCAAGTAGCGATTTCAGTGTCGATCCCACTATGAAAGTCGTTTAGTTTGGTGGTCTTTTAGCACCTAGCATACCGTTGAATATGTAGGTACCTAACCCTTTTAATGTTAAACCAAAACTGACACAAGAACCCATCACCTTTATTTTATTAATTAAAATTACATATTTTACCTTAAGGCTGCGCCGAGCCTATTGTGCTGCCCCAAATCGTATTTTTTTTATTTCTAAACAATTATAAACAAAATTTCCAAAAAACAAGAATGTCACATTGTAGTCCTAAGGGGCTTTCAATTTATCGAAAAATTACGGCTTATTATATTTAAATGCAAACGTCGTAAAAAAAATCCGCAGTGATACGATAAATTGAAAATCAGCAGTGACTACACTGTGACATTCTTGTTTTTTTTAAATATATAAAAAAATTGGCGAATGGGAGCAGCACAGTAGGCTCAGCGCAGCCTTAACGTAATCTATGCTTGAACTAGACTTGCCCTATAGAGAGGAAAATTTAATAACGCGCCGCCATTTTAATTTCGCTATCGGTCGGTAGGTAAACAATGTTTAAGGATCGCTACCGTTGTTTTTTAGGGTTCCGTACCCAAAGCACAGTATAATAAACAGTATCTAGTACTACTTACATGGGTACAACGTGGGTACGTTGCACTGCACGCTGCCTCCGTGGTCTAATGGTTAAGAGCATTGGCTCTCGACACGGTCATGGGTTCGATTCCCATGGGAGTGATATGTCACTTTGTGCGTTTTTCCCCAGCTGGTTAGGACATTGCAGGCTGAATCCCCTGATTGGCTGAAAAGAAAAATGATTCCTTGCTTCGGATGGTACGTTAAGCTGTTGGTCCCGGCTACTATCTCTGGTGGGTAGTAGTCGTTACATAAAAAAAAACCACGTCAGAGGCCGTAAGGCGGTCTGAAAAAACTCTGACACCAGGGCTCTGCCCACACGATAAGAAGACTGCACGCTGCACTATTGCAATCATAGAGAGATGCCAACCTTTTTTTTTTTTTTTTTTTTTTCGAATTGACCAATACAGTATTGCTCAGGGAGCATCGACTGCTTATTACTGCGGACTATGGGGGGACCACACCAGTGACGGCGAAGCGCCCTGGTAGGTCTACCGAACCAATGCATGAGCTTAAGCAACCTGCCCAAGGGGCACCCCTAAGGGGTACGGACCTCGGCAATGGGCGTTGCTGGGACTACGCGGGCTACGATTGGGTAGTGGGGATCGGTGAGAATCGGCCAGCGATGTGCCGGTAGCGTCAGTAGATGCCAACCAACGCGCTGAGTATGAAACCTAGTGTCGCATCACCACCAGTACCACGCGATAGAAAGTATTTTGTTAGCTTGAATGTGCTCATTATCCATTGCGGTATCAGAACTCAACGTTCGAATAATCTTTAGCACTACGCAAGCATTGTAAACTATTTACACATAATATCTCGACTGAAAGCCAGCCTCATAATATATTGAATCATTACTGTCGCGAGCAATGTGTTCCGTTTTTGCGCATATTGCGGCTACACTGACCCCGCCCCCTTTTCACATCTCCCTTTAGTTTTTGTGATCTGTGATTGCAATAATCTGCTCTCGCTTACCATGCGACTAGTATCTGTTCTGAATTTTGAGCTTATTTGTTTTGTTTACTGCATCAAAGAAAGAGTATCTTGTAGGTAGGAGTGGAGGTCCCTTGTCAGAGACAAAGTTATTGACTTTAAGGCACTCCGGCGTTCTGAGCTTGATGCCAAGCGCGATAAATTGAAGGCCCGACCACCAGCGACCATCAATTATAATTATGAGAATGGTGTTCTAACGTGCTCTCATTGCGCACGTACATTCTAAAAAAAATCGGCTATATAAGCCATATTAGGTCTCACGAGCGCCAACAATGAAAGGATCAGAGGCAGTCGCCGTAGCCGAAATCGGCTAGGATCATCATCATCATCTAGTAGGTACTACATACAGTACGGACACTTCCTGCTCCCCATCCATTTTAACCTCACCCCTTTGGCAGGAAGCGTGGTGGAAAAAGTAGGCAATGGCATTTTCCTATGTCGCTCGCACGTGACCGCCCGTTGCCTCTTCTTGTAAATATTTTCCCATTTATAAGAAATGACAGCCAATTATCCAAAGTGTGCCCAAACAGTGCCAACGGGACCCTATTACGAAGCCTATACGTTGTCCGTCCGTCCGTCTGTCGTCCAACCTAACTATTACGCCTGTATCTTTTCCCTACACCATAAGTAGACAGTTGAAATTTTCAGTTGAGCAATATGTGTGTTATTTTTATGGCGGATTTGCTAATAAATCGGTAAAAAAGAGCAAAACAAAAAAGGTTATGGTATCCCTTTATCGTAAAAAGGTCAATACATACAAGCTTGAAACTTCGAATTCGGATATTTGTTTTCCTACTCCTCCTATCTTCTTTGAATAAATTGATTGCAGGTTCCAAGACATGGTCTGGTGTACAGCTGTTGATCCTGGTTTACAGGAGTTACAGCGGTGGGAATGAAAAAAAAGCTACACTGCTAAAATTAAAACAACAAATAATAAAAACGTGTCAAGTGTGTGCCGGGCTCATCATAAGGATTTTTTTTTGTAAATGCTTTCGTACGGAACCTACGGTGCCAAAGTCCAACACGCACTTGACCGGTTTTTTATTTTAATATTTAACAAGCGCTTGTCGCGCGTAGCATTTTTTGTTTTGTATTGGAAACAACGTTTGCACAAGGACTATTACTTTGAAAATTAATATTTTCATGAAGTTATACAACAAATTTGTTATAAGATTGGTTGTCGTTAGTCATCAATAGCAGACCTCTGTCACTCAGCCGTATGTACCGAGATTAGCACCAACACTTTGGCGCATTATGCGCTAGCTTGGTTTCTGCCACTCGCTACTACGTCGCATTGCCAGGCACAGAAAAGGGCACTTAAAAAAAGTTTCATTCGCTATTCAGTTTCCTCCGAATGAAAAACAATACAACAAGCCGTTTAAGTGTATAAAAAACGGAGTTTTCACGTATCAACGCCAAGAAAGCATTTGCCGTTGATTAATGGAGCAGATAAGAGAGAGAAGTCCAAATGTAATGACAATTTTAAAGGGAGGAGTAAGAGATTTCATATTCGGATATATCCGTGTTTGGTTATAAAGGGTACAAGGGACAGCCGGGCAAATACTGAAGCGATGAATTCAGATCATAAAACTGAAAAACTTTCACTGGTCAACATTCGGCAAAACGATCAAAAAACACTTCATCATAATCATCATATGCTCACGACTGTATTCCCCGAGAGGGTAGACAGAGATATTCTGAAACCTCAGAAAATCCGCTTTTTTTACTAGTACCGAAACTCTGTCATGTCCCTGTCAAAGAAACACTTGTTTCTTACATTTGACTCGGGTAGGAACTAGAGAAGTAAATAAAGAGCTCCAATATTTAACATTATACATATTATTTTTGATCATCGGTCATTGAGATCATCGGTGGCGCGTTGCGAAGAGGTATGGACACCCAATTATGGGGGTCCGGGTTCGAATCCGCACGGACAACATGCCATGTACCAATGAGTTTTTCTAACTTATGTACGTAATACCGACTGCTCTCAAACGGTGAAGGAAAACATCGTGAGGAAACCTGCATACACTGAAGAAGAAATTCTGATGTGAATGTGAAGTCTACCAATCCACATTGGGCACGCGTGGTGGACTAATGCCCATACACCTTGAGGGCAGGCCTGTGCCCTGCAGTGGGACGTTTATAGGCTGATGATGATATGATGATATTATTTTTGGGTTAAAGCAGCAAAGTTGGACGGCAGTTTGATGAAAAATCTGACTTTTTCGTCAGATCCCGACTTCATGTTCGTATTTACTGATCTTAAACTTTTTCACGAACATAATTGTTATTTCATTTGAATACAATATGAACGCAAAAGAGAAATAAAAGGCGCCCGTAGGAGGCTGGCAGCGTTTGCCTCTTTGTATTGGCCGAGGTAGCAGCCAGCCCTCTGGTCACCCCAGACATCGAACTCTTTTTTTTAGGTCTAGAGTTATGTATAAAATTGTTTTGGTTTTTTAATTTTTAATCCATTATTTTTTACTTTAATATCATTATAAATCATCATCACTTTCCATCTACAGGGTAAAATTGATATCATTAGCATTCTTTTAAACTAAGAGTCTACCCATCAAACTGAACAACTTTCACTATGGGAGCAAACCGATCGGAGCAAAAAAATAATCAGCTGTCGCCTACATTTGAGCCGAGTAGACATTGCAGTTTAGTATGGAACAGCAGACTTTTTTTTTTGCTCCGATCGGTTTGCTCCCATAGTGAAAGTTATTCAGTTTGATGGGTAGACTCTTAGTTTCAAAGGATGCTAATGATATCAATTTCATCCTGTATAAAAGACAATTCAAGAAGCGTCTGACTTCTATGTGAACCCATAGTAAATAAGTACATAAGATGAGATAATTTCAGAAAAGATGTATCCATTTCTCATGAAACAGATAAAAATATCCGTTATAAATCATTGAGCATACATCTCTACTCTCGTCAAGTTCTCTAAAAGATTGACTCTCTTTGTTTAGACGTTTTTCTTTGACTTGAGTGAGTAATTGTTAGGAAATGGAATAACGTTTTATTAATATCCTGTAGATTGCAGAACGAATTTTGTACATTGTTTGATCCTTGTGTACCTACTTACGCTCATCTCATAGTAGGTATCCTCGTAACGTCCAGGCTTTTTTTGTCCTAATGCGCATATCATAACATTGACACATTTAAATCAAGTGCCTTTTAAAAGGTGGTTGGGCGTCTACTGCATGAAATTGGATTTCATCTTGGGCAAGTATCAAAATAGAGATGAAGACCTTTTAAAAAGCATCTGGGCATTACGAGGGTATAGAAGTTACTTGTGATTGTTTTAGTCGTGGTGGTATATTAGCAAAGTAGGCACAAAAGAAGAAGCCTTCCAAGAAGGGCACAATCGTTCGATCCACGATGTCACTATGAAATTCATTCATTCGTTCGTACCGTTGCCCCGAGGCCATAGGTAGGAGGAAATCCGCGAAATGCCTTAGCCAACTTATTGTCTCTGATCCAGAGCTCGGAGCTATTTATTTTATTATTAGCGTATTTATTGATAGGAAACTGTTTATCCATTGGAAACATCCACTTTGCAGACATGATGCAAACCATAGAAAAGCAGCACTTTGTACCGTCATTGTAACAGGGATTATAGATTTTTTTATATTGCAATGCCATCTACAGATTTGTGGGTTTACTAGTCTTTGAAAAAGCGTCATTTATACAAAAATTTCCTAAGATTTTACATGAGACTGTAAAATATTGTGCAATCTGCATCTATTGCATTTATTTTATTATAGAGCGTGGGTGGTTGCGGGGAGGTATGGACACCCAATTATAGGGGTTCGGGTTCGAATCCGCACCGACAAAATGCCATGTACCAATGAGTTTTTCTAATAGTACATAATTCCGAATTACCGACTGCTCTCAAACGATGAAGGAAAACATCGTGAGGAAACCTGCATACACTGAAGAAGAAATTCTGATTTGTATGTGAAGTCTACCACGCACGCGAGTAATAGTTCAAATATGTAAGAGACTGGGTTTTTTTTTTTTTTTATTACGTATGATTTTGCTCTTGACCTCAATCTAGTCCTAAGGACGAAGATGGGGTCGAGATGTAGCGAGCTCACCCAGAAGAAGCCCATTCACTATTTAAAAAAGTGTATTTATTTTATTTTTATTTATTTATTTTGCCTATTTTAAATATTAACACTGAACTACACTATTTTATATGCATTTAATTACGATAAAACAATACATAGGTGCTGACAGGTTGATTTGTAAACCGAAAGTAAGTCCGTAGGTGAAGCGACGACGCTGTTAGGTTGGCGTCGGCATATTCTTATCTGGTAGAGGGATGTTTCAATCCATAACACACGTGATGGACTAATGTCCATACACCCTCCCTGAGAGTAGGCCTGTGCCATGCAGTGGGACGTTTATAGGCTGATGATGATGATGATGATTTATTTACGGTCCAATCTTAAATACAGTTATTAACAACTATTTAGAATTATAATCAGATGAACGGTTATTTGAAAAAGTAAAATTCTATACTAATGTAATGAGTTACAGCGTTATACTCTTAATCAGAGGTACAAATGGGCCCGAGTAAGACCGGGACCACGTATTGGTGATGTTGTGCTTGTTAAGGAAGATGGTCTTCCCCCATTTCGTTGGTTGTTCGGTTTGATAGAAGAGAAGCACTCTGGTCCAGATAATATTACTAGAGTCGCTACTTTGAGATGTAAAGATTCCAAAATCAAGCGACCTGTGTCAAAATTATGTATAACGCTGTAACTCATTAAAAACATAGTATAGAATTTTACTTTGACGACCTTGTGAAGGCGGCGGGAACCCGTTGGATGAGGGCAGCGCAGGACCGGTCGTTATGGCGATCCTTGGGGGAGGCCTATGTCCAGCAGTGGACGTCCATCGGCTGAGATGATGATGATGATGATGATGAACGGTTATTTTATTAACCATTTGAATCCATGCAACGTGTTGGATACGCGGTTATGCGGTCTTAAAATAAAACCACATAGGTGAGAATCAGGTACCTGCAACTCGTAATGTGCATTGTGCAGTACGCAAAACCACAATTATTAACATAATAGTAGCACTAGCATCACAGATTTTCACTAGTGATTTGAAGGTGATTTTAATATACCTACCGGATGATTTTTTTGAGGGTTCCGTACCCAAAGGGTGAAAACGGGACCCTATTCCAGGCTCGCGCAACTCTTTAACAAAAAAACGTTATATGAAACGTGCACCGCCGTCGGTTGAACTAACGCCGACGGCTAAACTGATCCGTTGAATGCGGAAAGCGCCAGCCCTTGGATCGGTCGAGTCTACCAGGCGCTTTGCCAGATCTTTAAACTTTAGTTATTAAATGGAAAAAAATTGGAGGAAAACGGTAGACCTTCCACGGTCTTGTTGAAATGCCTGGGACCAGACTCGCGCAACTCTCTAACAAATAAATGTTATATATTATGAAACGTGCACCGCCGTCATTAAATTTTTTTGAACGGTTGCACACGTTTCATACATTCTGGATCATCGGTCACGACCAGTTTTTAGTATGAAAGTCCCGACTCTTATAACGTAGTGAGTTACATTCTCTTTGCCTTATTCATAAGCCTACGCGCTGTCCGTCCGTCTGTGTAACTTTTGAAAAGTAACAGCTAGACAGTTTAAATTTTCACAGAATGCGCGTGATTAAGGCGGATTTGCTAACAAATAATAACATTTTCCAGAAAAATTTAAGGTTTATGGGACATCAACAGCAACAATACATTAATAAAATTATAATATTGGCATGCGGTATTTTATCTAATGTACATGCCTATAATAGATGTACACAACATTCATCACGGTTGTACGGTACATACAAGAAACTTGCTTTTATCAATGTTTTTTTCTTTTCGCTCTATCTTAAAAACGGTAATACATACAAGCGTCAAACTTGGTGTATAACTTCAGCATGTACTCATCAAACTGAACAACTTTCAACAAAAAAAACATTTTAGTCGAATAGGTAGGTACTGCAGTTTTTTTTTCGCGATTTCAACGTTGGTTCCATAGTAAAAGTGGTTCATTTTGATGAGTAGAATACATGCTGAAGTTATCCGCAATGATATAAAATTTACCCTGAATAGCAAACTTTATAACCTTTAATATTCAGCCTTCAATTTCTAGGCATGTATTGTACCCACTGTCCATTACCCGGCTCTCTCACCGTCACTCTAGATTGAATTTCGATACTAATGAAACGTGCATGCTCTGAGGATTCAGAATATCTCTGACTACCCCCTCGGGGAATATAGTCGTAAGAATATGCTATGCTATGCTTTACATGACAGTATAACAAGTCCAAAATTGGAGTCACGTTACAGGTTTTGACCCGAGCACTTGTCTCGCATGGTTTTCGCGCGTCGCCTTTTTGCCTGCCACGAGGATCCGCAATCCTTAATCTCTTCTTTTTCTTGACCAGAAACAATCCCTGAGATTGGGATAGATTCTCCCATAAATTACTTGACACTGGCGGAAATGCAGTGTTACCGCACAAGCAAGAGTTCATTAATAATAAATTAATAAAAATTTTTTTATTCAACAAATGTGTGCGTTACATTATGTACACACCAGATTTCCATCGAACAGACAAATTGCCCGCGAGTGACCGTGGGCAAAATTGTATATCGCCCACAAAAACTTCGTGGTCTCCTGACTCCCACGGAAGAGGGTGGGTCTAGACTACGCCATGAACCACAAAGCAAATTAAGCCATAGCTCTATATTAAAACCAATTTCGACGGCCGTCCGAAAAACAAAAAGCATACATTATTTAAATAGAAGGCCTAATGAAAAGCGTTGTAACCATTAATTTTCCCTTTTGTCGGACGCGGATTAATAGACTTTGTCGTGTATCTTCAAGGGTGCGGCTAAAGGGACTGACCACGTTTTCTATCCGAATCGAGTTACACAATCAAAAGTTTGTTTCCAACAAAATTAACTTATTTTCTAATGACAAAACCGATAAATACAGGGTGTTAAATTAAATGCGTTACATATCAGGTGACGCTGGTGGTATAGTGGGTGTGATTAAGTCCATAAATTTTAACAACTTCCATTATGGAGTAGAGATCGAAATCACAAAAACAAAAACCAGCTGTTCTATAGAAAACTCTAATTGCCATAGACGCTGCTGGTAGTGCTATCCGTGTGGCAAAATACTGGGCTGGAAAAATATAAAATGACATGCCATCGAGTCGATAGAAGAAGAAGAAGATGGCCACTCGACCCAAATGTAAGGAAACGCATTTTAATGCGATTTTGATGTTGCCATGATAATTAATGTGGTTTAATTTGACGTTAGGAAGCACCCTGTTCAATATAGGGTCCTTCTTTATATACTGACACTTTTTTGGGGGTAATCAGACCATCAAACTGAACAACTTCCTCTATGGGAAAAAAATCAGCTGTTCCATACATTTGGCTCGAGTAGGTTTGCAGCTTTGTATGGAACTGAAGATTTTTTTTCGCTATTTCGATGTTGGTGCCATAGAGAAAGTTGTTCAGTTTGACGGTCTGATCATCCCCTTAAAAAAGTGTCGGCATATTAAGAAGGACCCTTTATGAAACTCAGCTGTTCTGTCCCACTCATTTGGCTCGAGTAGATTTGCAGTTTTGTATAGACCTGATGATATTTTATTCGCTATTTCGATGTTGGTGTTGTTCGAAGTTAATTTCAAATGGTTTCAGTTTGAACAGTTCAATAAGGATCAGTATTTTTTTCAGGGTTCCACATTTAAACAAAAAACATCAATTTTTTTGTCTTGTCTGTAGACATACTCAAACTCAAACAAAATTTTGGACGGCAGATTATTTTCAGACAATCAGGTGATTCAGCCTGCAATGTCCTAAACAACTGGAGGAAAACGCACAAAGTGAGATATCACTAGGTGTCCCCCGTGGAAATCAAACCCACGACCTCCGTGTCGAGAGCCCAATGCTCTTAACCATTAGACCACGGAGGCGAACCTAATAGTATTTCATGAAAGCAAATGAACAGAAAATAATTAATCCCCTGCCAGCTTTGTCAATACAAAGCACAACTCCAAGATATAGTTAAGATAAGATAGTTAAGATCTAATCATATAATCCGCATACAAGCTTCGTCAAACTATAACTAAGTAAATTAAAGGTTCTGCCCGGCGCGATGTTAATTTATACCCTGCCTGCACAACCCTGGCTCAAAGGAGTAAAAAATCTGAAAATATTCAACAATGTCTGCTCTTAACTTTCAATGATAACAGCACGAAATAGGATCAAATAGCTACATAGCCCAGTCATTTCACGGTTTAAGCCGGGACTAATTAATAATTGATATTTTTTTTCGGTATAATATTGAAGAGCCAATTTGAGCTTCGAAATGTACCAACATTTAAAAAAAATCACGTCGGCAACGCAACGGTTCCAATTTTTAAATTTTGCTATTATATCGTTCTAAAAAATCTGATTGTAAATTTTTATTAGCACTTATTTAAGGCTTTACCATTACACATTCTTGAAACATGGTGTAAATATTTTTGTCTACTTGGAAGGTTTTGAAAAATACATTCGAATTTTCTAATGAATACATCATTTTTAAATTTCAATGCCTATTTTAATGCTCAAAAACTATTTATATTGTTAAATCTAAGCCAAATGAATGCATTGGTATTAATCTTATTAATTTAAAAGCCTTCTAGGACACACAATTTTTATTTCTGTGTTAAGTAGCGATTAGCGATAGCTTTTTGTCACTAAATGGTGCCGGTTACAGTTTCAAAGTCCAATTAATAAATACTCCCTACCCCGCCTAACAAAACTCTGTAAAATGACTGTGCTAACACAGGAGATCGGAATATTTTTCAATTTATTCTATTTCTAATAGAACAGAGCACTAGATGCTCTGTCGCGTATGTTTTGGTCTTACACAAAAACCAGTGAACCGTTTTTGATAAACGATTGCCACTAGATTCCTAGAAGTCTCACGAATGATTGGCGAAAATGTTGTTTAACGTTAAAGGCTATTGAGTTCAGAATTGAAGATGACGCTTCTTGAAATTACTCATCTTTTGTAAAAACAAGAAGTACCTAGTATGGCATTTCCTTGAGGCGATATATGACAGCCAATCAGAAAATAAATCAGTCCAAAGTGTCATAACGCGTCTCTAGTAATAAGCCAATAAGATGGCAAAGACGACACAGCACGATACGAATATTAACCAATCATGTGTCGAGTCCTACATCGCACTAGACTTTGCATAAATACAAGCATCCCACTAAGAACAGAACAATTGGGCCGCGGTCCCAGGCAAAGAGAATGTAACTCACTACGTTATAAGAGTCGGGACTTCCATACTAAAAACTGGTCGTGACCGATGATCCAGATTTGTATGAAACGTGTGCAACCGTTCAAAGGAATTTAATGGCGGCGGTGCACGTTTCATAATATATAACATTTATTTGTTAGAGAGTTGCGCGAGTCTGGTCCCAGGCATTTCAACAAGACCGTGGAAGGTCTACCGTTTTCCTCCAATTTTTTTCCATTTAATAACTAAAGTTTAAAGATCTGGCAAAGCGCCGCACTCGACCGATCCAAGGGCTGGCGCTTTCCGCGTTCAACGGATCAGTTTAGCCGTTCAGCGAGGAAACGCTGCCAGCATCTTGGCGCATCTTCCCGCGCGGTCCAAACCTGCGCCATATTTTAGGTTAAGTTAGTTTTATTTTCTCAATATTTTTTTTTATTTTAATGTACATACTTACCTTCCTTTATTTGTCGTTGTGTAAGTTTTGTAAGAAATAACAACTGAAGGTAAGTAGGTACTTATAAGTCGGTGTCTTTCTTTCTTTATAGTAATTATTTAATAAGTATACAAATTCCTTACGACGCTGGTTAAAATCTACTAAAATACGAGCTCAGTTTTATCTCAAATTGCATTAGATAAATACGACTTACGAAATTAAGTCTAAACTTCAGTAAATTTCATACAAAAGGGTTACCCTTTTTTACTGGTTATTGTTACAACTTATTGTTTATGTCCAGAGTTTGTTCTGTTTTATGAAAGTGGAGGCTCGTTCCAGAAGTTTTAATAGGAATTTAAAGCTTAACCTCCCTTGGGACGAAGACAATTATGGAGGTCAAAGTAATAGATGGATGGAAATTGTTTCTTTTATGTTCTGTTGTGGATTCATAAGCATAATGTTGACGACAATATTATACGATGTTGCATAGGTTTAAACTAAAAAGTTCAGCAATTTTTTAAATGAATTATTATAATAATATATAATTTAAATAATAAGAAAAAGGTGTCTCTTATTAGGCAATTTTACGCTGAAATCGGCTTCCAAAGTTAGTTGAAAAAGGGACTGAGAAAAAAAAATTCTAAACAATGTGTTTACCAAATTGATTTATTTTATCGGATAACATCGTAAAATATCATCAATCTCCCGTCTCCCGGTAGTTTTAGGGTCTAGAGAACATACTTAACAACCAAATCAAATTAAAGATTGAAAAATTTGTCTCGGGCGCGACATGAACCCGCACTTTTCGGTCTTTGGGCTCGGTGGCGAAATTGGATAACGCAGTTCCCCGGTTTGGAAAAGTGCGGGTTCAAGTCCCGCCCGAGATAAATTTTTCAATCTTTAATTTGATTCGAAATAGCACAACATGGCTGTAACATGTAAAAAAATATTAACAAAAAAAAAGTTGCGATATGGTTTTTAAGGTATCCCTGATTCCATATCACCAATTTTTGGATTTTTGTCTGTCTGTTTGTTTGTGTGTTTGTTTGGGTGTTTGTTTGAACGAGTATCACGCAAAAACTACTGAACCGATTTTGATGAAACTTTTTTTGTTTGATAGCTTATGATCTGACTTAAAATCTGGTATATAATTTGTGCGGACGAAGTCGCAGGTTAACGCTCGTTAATATTTAAATATGTACTCAGTTACTCACACGTATCGTATCTAAATTAGCCTCAGCCAAGTTGCGTTAAGCACCAGCTTAATTCAGCTTCATTAATATGCCATTTGGTTGATCCTACGCACGATACAACCTTGGGAAGGCGTCATTAGGGTACTGGGTAGGGATGTGCCTAATCAGTCAATGAGCGTATTTCATTTCTTTTTAAAATTTAGTTCCTAAAAAAACTCAATAGATGGCATATTTATCGCTCCATAGAGACGTTCGCGAGATCATGTCAAGACTGTAAATGTCTTTTTTTAAAGGCCAAGGGATCGAGCCCATACAGCCATATTAGACGAAAAAAAAATCAAATTTTAGATTATTTCGATATTAGATTCGTAAATAATGAAAATAATATTCCGAAAAGATGCGTTGGCTAGAAAATTTTTCTATTCTATTTTTATTAAATGGCGTTTCCTTAAAGATTTCGCCAGTATCAAGTGTTGAAGATATTATTATAATTCAAGTTAACGTTCATTGTACGGTAATTGATATGGTGATCTCAAAGCCCTGTTTTTAAACAAAAACACACCCGAAACCGCCATAAAATGGCGGAGTCGCTATCTAAATCGCGAGCCGAACGAAAGTCGTCTACTCGTGAGACCTCTAGCCACGCGACTCCTAGAAAATTTTTATCCACTTTATTATTTTTAAGAAACACAATTTGAAGTATGTAAGGATCGTAGTAAGTGGCGCGCCCTGGTCTCTGCCTACCCCCACATTTTGAAATTTTAACATTTATTCGCACAGACCGTAGCGCCATCTATCGATACCCTAGAAAACAAAAAGAAAAACGCTCATTTAGATATTTGGGTACCTAACTACGAAAAGTCAGTATGTGAATCAGAAAAAGGGTCGATTTGAATATTCGAAACTAGGAAACGTACTTCAATTTCAAAGTGTGTATTGTTGTCCACTATGATGATGATGATGGATTCCTAGTCGATTTCGACCAATATCCAGACCAGGCATTTTCGAAATATCGCACTGTTTCAGTCCGCACTTCATTGTAATGGAGTTGAGTTGACATTGAAACAAAAACGTTCACGAAATTGCGAAATTTGAATGTGCGGGTAGAGGCCCAGGCCCTGTACCCGGACTTTCAATTTTCGATATATCGAGACCGTTGCGGTCCAAACTTCATTGTAATACATTTCACGTTGGATCGAAAACGTTCACGGAATTGCAAAGTTCGAATGTCCAGAACGCTCGGCGATCCAGTATATCCTTCCTAAGTTGTCGAGTTTCAAATCGTCCAATGTCCAGGATGTCAATCTCACAATATCCAATTACTTACCGGAAATGTTCAATATGTCCTGACCTGTATAGAGCTATTGTGTTTCTGTCTGTTTATTGTATAAGTTTCCGATTATAATATCGTTTACAAAATCGGTAAAGTTTTATGACTGAACTAGGTTATTGTTAAGGTGGTTTCAGTCCATACAAAAGTTTGACGCATAATACGCGTAAACGGAATTAATAAAAGTAATATTTTACGTATGGAAAAATAGTTTACACAAATAACATTTGCAATTTATAATATAATTACGAAGTTATAAAGCTTTTAACATTTTGTATGAAAAATTTCAAAGCTTTATATTGTCGTAATTATTTTATAAATTGCAAATGTTATTTGTGACGCGGCATCTAGATTTTATTAACTATTTTTCCATATATACAAAGTTACTTATATTAATCCCGTCTACGCGTATTGTGCGTCAAAGTTTTGTATAAAATTGACTCCTCTGCAACCACCTTAAGTAATAATCGTGGTGGTCCAGTGGCGAGTAACCTTGCCCATCGAGCAGGAGGCGATGGTTCGATCCCCGTCCAGGCCGACTCGTGCCAATGAGTTTTTCGGAATTTATGTACTATTTGTAACACCACTGGCTTTTTGGTGAAGGAAAACATCGTGAGGAAACCTGCATGCTTCAATTTCGAGGCATGTATTGTACCTACTGTCCATTACAAGTAGCGAAGGGCTCACTCCCCTTCACACTGGACAGAGTTTCGCTACTTCTTAGTGAAACGTGGATGTTCTGAGGTTTATAATATCTCTGACTGCCCCCTCGGGGAATATAGTCGTGAGCATATGCTATGCGTACCTGTCATCTTATGTACCTGAATTCTATGCACAATAAAGAATTATATTATATTATTATTATAAACTGTAAAAAAATATTATTTTTATTTGGTTATAAGGGCTTGGTCAATGACCAAATAGCTACTGCGACCTGGATAGATCTATTGTAGCTGTCACCCTAGACCTCAAGGTCCTTTTCGTAGGCCCACGGATTCCATGAACCGTATTATGCTTTTGGAGGGGAGGTGTTATTATGTATCCACCTAGATGGCGACTCCTGCTGTGAATGAGCACTTCGCATTCGCAGAGGAAGTGTATGGGCGTTTCCTCTGCTTCACAGCAGAATTTGCAAGAGGGTGAATCTACAAGCCCCTTTCTGAGTAGGTGTTTGTTTAACTTGCAGTGTCCTGTCAAGGCTCGTACTAAGAGCCTTAAGTCGCTGCGGTTTGAATTGAAGGCATCCGAGGTATATCTGTTTGAAAAGCCGGTCACAAGTTCTCGCATGCCTCGGTCAATGTAAAAAAATATCATATCTATTTGATACCGGTTGAATCGGTTAGTTACACAATCAGACACCAGAATGTAAGTTATTTGAGTTTAACTCGGCACATCACTAGCGCAGGGAGAAGATACGGGCGGAATGCACTAATCCCTTTAATGATTGGATGTGACCTTGAAAGTGGGTTGTGTGTTAGGTACCTAACTAGAAGGTTCTTGAATAGTTCTTGCCCTCGGCTTCTATTATTACTACTTAGTACAGGGTCCTTTACAAAGATATTGTTATTTTCACTGAAATATTCAGTATGAGTGATTAATGTGTGTGTGTGTGTGTGTGTTTGTATATTCGTAAGGAAGTGTTAGGTTTTTATTTCATTGTAAAATTGTTTCATTTTGTAGAGTCTTAAGGTTTAAGGCACGATATCTGACGTAACCTTAGGATTAAAGGAAAAGGAAAAGCTCCAAAAAAAAAACAATATAACAATAAAAAAAAGAGGATGAGAGCGTCGGTGGCGCGTTGCGAAGAGGTAGACACTCAGTTATGAGGATCCGGGTTCGAATGCACGAAATTATGTACACGAAAACCGGACTGCTCTCAAATGGCGGAAAATATCGTAAGGAAATCTGAATACACGGAAGAAGAAATTCGAATGTGATTTGTGAAGTTTACCAATTACCGCAATTACTGCATTATGCACGCGTCGTGGACTAACGCCCATGCACCCTCATTGAGGCCTGAACCACACCTTAGACACTTAGCTGTCATTTCAACAAATGGAAAAATTTAAAAGAGGAGGTAAGCATGTAGCGCAGTCAATTTACGGAGTTTTGTTAGGCGGGGTAGGGAGTAATTATTAATTGGACTTTTAAACTGTAACCGGCACCATTTAGTGACTTAAAAGACTATCTTAAAACATATTAAAAAAAATCGCTACGCAACATACAAATCAAAATTGTGTGTCCCAGAAGGCTTTTAAAGTAATAATATTAATACCTATGCACTCATTTGAATTAGATTTAACAATATAAATTATTTTTGAGTAATACAATAAAAATTTAAATTTAAAAAATGAGGTTATTATTAGAAAATACGAATGAATTTTTCAAAACCTTCTAAGTAGACAAAAATATTTACACCTAGTTCGAAGCATGTAAAATAGTAAAGCCTTAAAATATGTGGAAAAAAAATTACCATTAGGTTTTTTAGGACGAGATAATAGCAAAATTTTAAAATTGGAACTGTTGCAGACGTGATTTTTTTTATTTTGGTACATTTCTAAGCTGAAATTAGCTCTTCAATATTATACCGAAAAAATATAATTAGTCCCGGCTCAAACAGTAAAATGACTGGGCTAATGTGTGATAATGAGTGAGTCGAAACGAGAAAGGAATACGCGTTTGCTTAAAATTGGTAACTGCCGAGGTAATCAGAGGGCAATAGAGGGGGTGAGGTAAAAAGTTGGTGGGAGGCAGGAAGTGTCCGTACTGTGTGTAGTAATAGATACTCTTTCTTCTTTCTCGCAGTGGTACATATACAGGCTGATGATGATGATAAATTGCTCGCTTGAAAAGTACCTAGTTATTATATAGAAATGTTTCATCTCACTCCAAAAGGATTAATGTCGTGATTTCAAAATTATTCTACGAACAGTTTTAGTTATCTCCACATTTCATATGCAAAATGCTGAATTAAGTGATATTCAACTTCGATGTGAAAGCACCTAATGATTGGTCTACTTAAGAAGGCTTTCTAAACACCCTTATGCGTTTATTTTAAAGACGAATATAGCTTGGGGTAAAGGACGTCTTACGTGGCTTTAACGTTACGTACGATAGGGGATTTCTGCTAAATCTCAAACAGCTTACCGGTTGATTAGACAACCTTTGATTGGTTAGTTTAGTACATGGCCTTTTGAATAACGTTTTATACACAATTTATTTGAATAGAGGACGATAACTTTGAGGTTCATTTTCAGCTTATTCCTTTTTAATTGAGCTGACGGCTTTCAACATGTGAACTCTGAAATAAAAGGTCACATTAGCATATATTAAAACAAAAACCAAGCAATTTTTGCTCGGAGAAATTGGGTAGTCTTTTTTTTTATTTTTTTATTTATAATTAATGGACTCTTGCTTGTCCGTTAGCACTGCATTTCCGCCAGTGTCAAGTGTTTATGGGAGAATCTATCCCAATCTCAGGGATTGTTTTTGGTCAAGAACAAGAAGAGTTTGAGGATTGCGGAGCCTCGTGGCAGGCAAAAACGCGACGCGCGAAATCCACGCGAGACTCGGGTCAGAACCTGAAACGTGACTCTTGGGTAGTCTTATACTTCAATGAAAAAAAATAATAAATTTAACACGTTCCGGGGCAGTGAACGAGACACAATAGAACTTTTATTGTTATCACTGCTATAGCCGGTCACTGTCCCGGAACGTGTTAAACTAGATACCACAATCGAGCCGGGACTTGTATTATGGTTTATATATATACAGTTTTATAATACACTAGCATTAACCCGCGACTTCGTCCGCACAAATTATATACCAGATTTTAAGTCAGATCATTAGCTATCAAACAAAAAAGTTTCATCAAAATCGGTTTAGTAGTTTTTGTGTGATGTTCGTTCAAACAAACAAACACACGAACAAACAAACAGGCAGAAAAAGAATTCCAAAAATTGCTGATATGGAATCAGGGACACCTAAAAACCATATCGTAACTTTTTTCGACACACTTCTGTTACATTTTTATAATAGTACGAGCGTTAACCCGTGACTTTGTCCGCACAAATTATATACCAGATTTTAAGTCCGATAAAATTAGATTTAGATTTTTTAGTCAGCAACCAAACAAAAAAAATTTCATCAAAATCAGTTCAGTAGTTTTTGCGTGATGCTCGTTCGAACAAACAAACACACAAACAAACAAACAAACAGACAGACAAAAAACAAAAAATTGGTGATAACTCAGGGATACCTAAAAACCATATCGTAACTTTTTTTTGTTAATATCTTCAATGTACAGACAAACTTCCTTTTACAGTTTTATAATAGTTTAGATAGATAGATTATACTGGGTGAAAATTGATATCATCACATCAGCATCCTTTTAAACTAAGAGTCAACCCATCAAACTGAACAACTTACACTCAGTTGCAGAAACGCTCATTTAAGTTAATCATCCACTAAATCTCTTGCTGGCACTTTTTGTCTTGTTGTCGTAGTAAAAGCTAGTAAGAGATTTAATGGAGAATTAACTTTAAAGAGCGTTTCTGCAACTGAGTGTTAATCATTCAGATTGTGCTGACTGCTTGTTATGAGTAGACATTAAAGAATTATTTCCTCCTGGTTTTGCTTCAATTTAATTAATCATTCATCTATTTAATTACCAGATTGTTTCAATCACTCAAAGCGGACTATCCTCAGTAGCTCAGTCATTTTACGGTTTGAGCCGGGACTAATTAATAATTGATATTTTTTTCGGTATAATATTGAAGAGCGAATTTGTGCCTAGAAATGTATCAAAATTAAAAAAAATCACGAAAGCAACCAGTTCCAATTTTAAAATTTAGCTATTATCTCGTTCTAAAAAACCTGATGGTAAATTTTTTTTTTCACATATTTAAGGTTTTACCCTACTTCAAACATGGTGTAAATATTTTTGTCTACTTATAAGGTTTCGAAAAATACATTCGTATAGAAAATACGTAAATAGCTCGTTATTAAAATTTCAATGCCTATTTTATTGCTAAAAAATAATTTATATTGTTAAATCTAAGTCAAATGAGTGCATTGGTATTAATATTATCAATTTAAAAGCCTTCTGGGACACACAATTTAGATTTCTATGTTGGGTAGCGAATTTTTTTAAATATGTTTTAAGATAGTCTTTTTGTCACTAAATGATGCTGGTTACAGTTTAAAAGCCCAATTAATAATTACTCCCTACCCCGCCTTACAAAACTCCGTAAAATGACTGGGCTACAGAAAATTTTCATGATTTTATACCAGCGCTTTTCAAAAATTTTCTTAAGATTTGTTTAAAAATGGAATCTCAATTCATTAGTCAAATATTTTTATTCGAGTAGCTTCATTAACACACCATTTCAAGAGGCCGGAACCAAAAGCCCAAGCTTTGCTATCTTGAGGGTTATTTCAATAAGCGTGACAGTTTGCCCCAAAATACCTTTTGTCTACATTGTTTCGGGGGTCGGTTGTTACACCGATGCGTAATCCTAATAACGTGGTTTAAGGTTTTTATTTCATAAATTAATATTTATAGGTGATTTTGATACACTGAACTGTGCACCTAATGCACTTGACATTAAGTCGCATATAACCACTGATAACTTTCAAGTTGAAAGGTTGAAGGGGAAAATATATAAAACCATCATAAGACCTGTCGTCATGAATGGCTCCGAGTGTTGGGCCGTTAAAGTGACGGGTGAAAACCGACTGCATGCAGCAGAAATGCGAATGTTGAGATGGATGTGTGGTGTTATAAGAATGGACAAGATAAGGAATGAGTATATTAGAGGAAGTTTGAAAGTGGCTCCTGTGAATGAAAAGCTACGCGGTAATCGATTATCGTGGTATGGACATGTGATGAAAAGAGATGAGTTTCATATTACAAGACGAATGTTGAATATGAATGTGGATAGCTGCATGAAGAGAGGACGACCAAAGAAAATATGAATGGATTGTGTGAAAGATGACATGTGTAAAAAGGGAGTGTGCGCAGAAATGACGGCTAAAAGATATGAATGGAGGAAGACGATATATTGCGCCTACACCAAATAATGGTATAAGGGCAGGAAGAAGAATAAGAACTTTCAGTAGCGTTCTCAATTAGCTGCCACGATTATTGAATAGCTGTATTAACCGGTGTACTAACTCTTGATAAAATGGAACTGACATCAAGTCCAATCCTAAGACGAGCACCCCGCACATCACAGAATATCTACTAGATATCTATTCGATATTATGCAGACATTTTGTGCTGTTGGGGACCTGGGTTTTGTGAATTACAACTGACATCAAGTCCAATCCTAACGCGAGCACCTGGTGGGGGTTTGTGAACTTTAGTGATGATCGTATACTGTGTGAACACAGTTTTATCCTCTAAACAAATTGTGTTGGTTTTCCCTGGATAATTTTTCACCTGTAAATAATGATTACCTATAAAAATAAATAATAAATTTAATAATATTATTTTCATCATCAACTGTCTAGTCTTACTGCAGGTCACAGGCCTACTCTTAGAGAGCGTATGAGCATTAGTCCACCAGGCGCGCCCAATGCGGATTGGTAAACTTCGCATACGCATCAGAATTTCTTCTTCAGCGTATACAGGTTCCCTCACGATGTTTTTCTTTCAACAGGCAAGGAAAAGCAGTCGATATTACGTACATAAATAAATAAATAACACTCACAGGCACATACATTGTAATTATCCCAAGTAAGCCTTAGGCTTTTTGTTATGGGAACCATACAGCAACGGCACACAATAAAACATCTATGACCGAACTGGAATTCGAACCCAGGGTCCTGGTTTGGCAGTCTGGCGTGGCAACCATTAAAACCCACCAGGTCGTCATAAATAAGAAAAACTCATTGGTAAATGGTATGTTGTCTGTGCGGTTTTGAACCGAACTCAACAATAATATAGTCAAGAAAGATATTTAACAACATTTTACCCCTGAAAAATTAACTCACCCCAACTTGACGGTGTTACAAAAGCCTACTTTATAAACGGTTTCACTTCATTTACATCTGAATGTAAGGCTCGAATGTTCATTGTTTATTTTAGTGCGATATTTTATTAAACTACCAAACCCACGCCCCTAGGGGGTACAGATTCGTTTAGGTTCCGATCCCTCGGGCTGTGTGGGGGAAATATGAATGATATTGAATTACTTGTGAACTGTTTTGTTTTGGGATTTTTGTGTGAGGTATGTGATATGGAAGCTTATAATATTGAATATGGTCTAACACTATTGCCTTAGCGTCGGTTAGCGTATGAGCGTCGGTGCCGCGTTGCGGAGAGGTATGGACACCCAATTATGGGGGTCCGGGTTCGAATCCGCACGGACAACATGCTATGTACCAATGAGTTTTTCTAACTTATGTACGTAATACCGACTGCTTTCAAACGGTGAAGGAAACATCGTAAGGATCGTTGACCTGCAATACGCTAAAGAAGAAATTCTGATGCATATGTGAAGTATACCAATCCGCATTGGGCACGCGTGGTGGACTAATGCCCATACACCCTCCCTAAGGGTAGGCCTGTGCCCTGCAGTGAGACGATTATAGGCTGATGATGATGACTATTGCCTTATACCGTTATAATTAAACTTTGAGTGCGCTTGTGTGCAGTATTTTTATGGGTAAAGGATAGGTTAGGTTAGGATACGAAGAAGGTTAGAAGTACGAAGACGGCGACGCCGGGATGGCATACACTGCCCGATGCGTCACAACAACTCCGCAGGATAGGGGCGCCCAGGGTCGCGGATGGTCGTAGAAGGGGTTCAGACCTTCGATTTCCAAGCGACCTCTGGAAGGCAGCAGTAGTACGTCGTGGTCGCGTTCCGCTGCAGTGCAGAGAAATTGCGGGAGTGTTGACTCGGCATCAGTGCCGAGCCGGAAGAGCTTCGGCGAAGCACGAGGAGGGCCGTGGAAACACATAGCTCCCCCATAGCCTTTCGATATGCGCTGAGGGTTAAGGGGAAAAAATCCGACATAACCAGACTCCTCCCCTAAGGAGCCAGGAATCTATCTAAGATTTCCACACAAACAAAGTTAGGTTAGGTTAGGTGACACGTTTAGACGAATGTGACACGCCATCATTGTGAAACCTTAAATATGGTGAAGGTTAGTCTGATTTTATATCTTTCTAGTTTCAACATATACAGGGGAGTAAAGACGACAGAGTGACTTAAACCTTTAAAATATCATCATCATCATCATCTCATCACCTCAGCCGATAGACGTCCACTACTTGACATAGGCCTCCCCCAAGGAACGCCATAACGACTGGTCCTGCGCTTTAAAATATACTACGTACCTACTTCATACTTGACTGCTTTAGTAAACTACTAAAGTAACTGTAGTCAAAATCGGTTGTGAGAAATCACATCGCACCATGGCCTATTGTCGCTTGCCTCTTAATTAGTCAAACGATAAACAACTGTAAACCAGCTATTGTTAGTTCCCTAGAATTGGAATAAACCCCTTGAGTCCATTATGTATTGTTCATATTGTTCAATTTGTGCCCATGATGCTGATTTGACTTTGTAATTACGCTGCCTTTTGGTTTTCCGGTTTAGAAAAGACCATCGCATTTTGAACCGTATGATTTCTGACTATGAATAGAACAGACTATTTCTTGTGCCATACGAGACGGCTAAGGAATAAGATTTCTTATGCTGTGTTATTGGAAGACAAGGGGCTAGCCACCTTCACCACTTGATACGTCGTTGAATCCTGAAACTTCTGCTTTTTGTTCACCTTGCTACAACTGCACAATGGAAATGCTAGCTGGTAGTAGTAGCAAAGTTCCTGAAACTCGGTCCAGCTTGGCAGATAAGAGCAAATCACCACCCTTTAGGTATCTGGGCAAAGACTTCAAGCTAAAAAGTTCAGTTTTACGATCCCAGGACCTGAAAGTGTCTTTATAGGACATCCTACATTTTCAGCTCCATTCAGTTTACAGTCCCAAAATGAAGACTTCTTATTCTATAATAACTAGTTTTCCAAATAAAATTTTTGGTTTTTCGAGTTCTGCAAAGTTGGCACAAGTCTTTCGAAGCTGCAAACTTGGGTGTACACTACCCTAACATTATTTGGTTATAAGGGCTTGGTCGATGACTAAAAGCTACTGCGACCTGGATAGATCTATTGTAGCTGTCACCCTAGACCTAAAGGTCATTTCCTAGGCCCACGCACTTCATGAACCATGACGTGTTTTCTTTTGGAGGGAAGGTCCCTAATGTCAGTAGGTGTTATTATGTATCCACCTAGATGGCGACTTCTGCTGTGAATGAGCACTTCGCATTCGCAGAGGAGGTGTATGGGCGTTTCCTCTGCTTCACAGCAGAATCTGCAAGTGGGTGAATCTACAAGCCCCATTCTGTGTAGGTGTTTATGGTGTACACTACCCTAACTGGTCCTAACAACATATCAAAAAATGCAGAACTAAATCACGCTAATCACTCTTATTTTATGAACGATTTTACTGGCCAACAATATCTATACCGATTTTCGACTAAAGCAAGTGAGCAAAACCAAATAAGATTTTCTTATTCTTCAACATTATTTTCATCTCAGCATTTCATCCGAGTTCTTCCCTTATTTAACTTACCTGAGACGGAAAAAAACCGCGGTGATATCAGAAACTAAAGTACGTAAATGCTTACTTTCTCTAACGAAACTTTCTCGGATTCGCCGCAAGGAATTCATGACTGTCACATTTTATCTGTAGAGTATTTCCACCACAGAACTGGTAATAGTGTAGAAGTACCGCTCGCCACTTTTATTTATATACTTTTTTTTATGAGATTAACCAGAAAGCATTCGATCAGACGTGCACCCTCCTTGAATGTTTTTAAGTCGAAGGTCAAAGCTCATTTCCTCGAGCACTGACTACCTATCCTGAATGGTCACCTCTCTGGTTCATGTTTGTCTCTCTTTGATAAATAATTATTGTTTTAGTACTCTTTTATGTATGATATGTATTTGTAGGTATGAATATGTATTTGTTATAGGTATTTATATTATATATATATATTTTTATATTACAGTATGTTTGTATTTGTATAACATTATTTGTGTATGTTATCTATATTGTGTTATTATGATCTATACCGCCTACCAATCTTCTTTCACTATTTCCTCTACCCTAAGGTTGTCTGGAAGAAATCGCTTTTTAGCGATAAGACCGTCTGTTTTTGTGCCTCTTGTATTTCCTGATTGTTTGCTCTCTGTATACTCTGTTTTTTTTGGTGTCAAATAAAGTATAATTGATTGAAAGCATTAAAAGGGGATTTTTTTTTATTATGTAATTAGTGTGAAATTACCCCATTGTCTCGCATTTTCAATGGTTAAGGTGGTTGCTGAGGGGTCAATTTTATACAAAACTTTGACGCACAATACGCGTAGACGGTATTAATATAAGTAACTTTGTATATATGGAGAAATAGTTTAGAAAATCTAGATGCCGCGTCACAAATAACATTTGCAATGTATAAAATAATTACGAAGAGATAAAGCTTTAAAATTTTTCATACAAAATTTTAAAAGCATATGCATTATGTTATTTGCAAATATAAATTGCAAATGTTATTTGTGACGCGGCAACTATATTTTCTAAACAATTTTTCCACATATAAAATATTACTTTTATTAATACCGTCTACGCGTATTAAGCGTCAAACTTTTGTATGGACTGAAACCACCTTAATATCCGACCTTTCGAAAAAATTACCTGGCAACCCTAAACGTATCAGAATTTCTTGTTTTTAATCCTTTTCTTGCGATGTGTTTCTTCTTCGAGCAACCACTAATTTAACGTTCCTTCGTTCAACGTTTAACGTTCGTTCCTTTCTTATTTACAAAATTAAATGATTGCAACTATTTTATAATATGCATATACTAGATTTGCTGTATATCAACAACATTTCAGCCGCTGCATTCTCTAAGCTGCACACCGCATACAAATGTGTTGCACCAAGACTGTACCTGGTGTCTTTGACAGCTTAGCCCGGTGGGAAATTGCCTTTTAGTGTCTGTCCATATAGGTAGCATTTCGTATTTTGGTGTGAACGCCAAAAAATATAATAGTAATGTCACGTTGGCAATTATTGAGAGTGAGAGACTAATGAGATTGTCGGTTCGTCGCTTCTTAGTGATAAGAACGCCTTATTTTTTGCCTCTTGTTAGTATCTTTTCTCTGTATTTTAATGTTTTTTTTGTAAAATAAAGTATATTTATTTGAATCGAATTGTGTGGAATATTAAAAAGAGCCGAGAGTGGGACGCATATACAGGATTAAATTAATATCATTAGCATCCTTTTAAACTACCCATCAAACTGAACAACTTTTACTATAGAAGCAAACTGATCGGAGCAAATAAAAAATCTGCTGTTCCATACTAAACTGAACTGTTGACGCGCGAGTTCACGACTCAAATGTATGCAACAGCAGATTTTTTTTGCTCCGGTCGGTTTGCTACCATAGTGAAAGTTGTTCAGTTTGATGGGTAGACTCTTAGTTTAAAAGGATGCTAATGATATCAATTCTAATTAATGCCAAATCTAGTCCTTCTTAATTCTACTATTAGCACAAAAGTTCCGACATAATGCTAGAGAGAGAAAACGTTACTAATGGAGTCTCTTTCGACGGAAAAACTTATGAGAAAGCCTCTTTGTAAGAAAGAGCCAATCAGAGAAGTGCTTTTAACAAGATACCTTTAGGAATGTTGTCGCTCAATCAACACTTTATTGGTACAGACATTGACAGGCTAAATATTAATACTTATAAAGAATTTTATTATACCAATTAATTAGTCACTAATTATTAATTAAATAGAAATGAATATAGAAAAAATTACTGTATCTTTATTTTTGAGGGGAGGTTTTTTTTGGGAAGGAGTGTGCGATACTCCACCACGCGGGCCCAGTGCGGATTGGTGGAGGTAAGTTAGCGGTGAACTTGCTGTCAGAGAATTTTCATAATAATAGCCTTCTTAATAGACGGTCACCCTTCTGGTGAACCTGGTGTGCAATTCTCTAAGTTAACATCCTTCTTGCATCCTTCAGATCGTCGAAGATTTCATATTAAGTTTGACACAACGCATACCGAATTGACAGCCTGCCAATGTTTCATCCGATATTTGCGCTTAGAGATTTGCACTCCTGACGGTGCTTAACATTGGTGACCGTTTCCAGTAACAATAAAGTTTCACCACGTAAACGAGCGCCTCCAACGCAAATCAAATTATCCTCACCATCATTAGCCTATCAACGTCCAGTGGACGTTAACATAGGTTCTTCCAAGGCGCGCCACAAAGCCCAATCGTCGGCCTTCTTCATCCAGTCGCTCCCCGGTATCTTTTTAGGTCTTCTGTCTAGCGGACGAAGGCAGGGCATCCCACACTACGCCTGCAAGTTCGTGGTCTCCACTCTAGAACTCTGACATCCCATTGGTTGTCAGTTCTTCGGATATGACCAGCCCATTGCGTCTTAAGCTTCCTAATTTTCAGAGCTATGTCAACCACTATAGTTCTCTGACGTATCACCTCATGCCTGTGTGTGATCCCTCAGAGAAACACCGAGCATAGCTCTCTCTCTCGAATGCAAATAAAAATTGTTTTTGTCTGTATTTAATTAGTGATCTATAAATTGGTACAGCTGCTTAATACATTATCATTATCAGCCTCTACAAGGTAAAATTGATATCATTAGCATCCTTTTAAACTAAAAGTCTACCCATCATACTGAAAAACTTTTACTATGGGAGCAAACCGATCAGAGCAAATAAAAAATCAGCTATTCCATACTAAACTGCAATGTCGACGTGCGAGTTCGCGAATCAAATGTATGCAACAGCTGATTATTTTCTTGCTCCGATCGGTTTGCTGCCATAGTAAAAGTTGTTCAGTTCGATGGGTGGACTCTTAGTTTAAAAGGATGCTAATGATATCAATTTCACCCTGTATAGTAAAGTAAAGTAAAGTAAAATAAAGTAATCTTTATTTGCTATTGATTAGGGTACACAAAAATTACAGGTGGTCAGTACAGTAGAGAATCTCCTAAATCAGCTATTACCAATAGCACGCAAATATTATACATTCGACAAACATCTACATTCATAATTACAATAAAATTACAATTGATAACACATCAGTACAAATAATATATAATTTAAAATGTAATATTAAGTTAAATACAATAGTCTTATAAGTATACGAGCGACTTCGTCCGCACAAATTATATACCAGATTTTAAGTCAGATCATAAGCTATCAAACAAAAAAAGTTTCATCAAAATCGGTTCAGTAGTTTTTGCGTGATACTCGTTCAAACAAACAAACAAACACCCAAACAAACACACAAACAAACAGACAGACAAAAAATCCAAAAATTGGTGAAATGGAATCAGGGACACCTAAAAACCATATCGTAACTTTTTTTTGTTAATATCTTCAATGTACAGACAAACTTCCTGTTACATTTTTATAATAGTATAGATTATGTCACTCATGGTACTCGTTAAACTCCTTGACGGAATAAAACATGTTCTGGAGAAGCCAGTTGAATAGAACAGTCTTAAATTGATTGAGTGGCAGTTCCTTCATATGCTGCGGTAGTTTATTATAAATTGTTTTGCACATGCAGTAACAGTTTTTTAGGAAACGTGTGGTGTTTTGTACTTCATTAAGGACTAGGTCATTAGGGTACCTAGTGTTAGGACGGATATCTTCGTTGCGTAAGAAGAACTTCTGCTGGTATTGTTTGACAAACTTTGCCATCTCAAAAATATACAAACACGGAAGGGGGAGTATTCTTAGGTGCCTAAATATCGTTCCCACTAATTGGACACATGCCTACTTTATGGTGAAGGTGTGGACGTCTACTATGCGTACCCAATGTAGATTAGTGGACTTCATAGTCATGGAGGCCACGAACTGGGATAAGTATTGCGTTGGACGTGTTCCGACGCTGGACCGAAGACTTCATAAAAGTTGCGTGCAGCAACTGGATGAGGAAGATCTGATTATGGTTTGTGGTGCGCTTTTGGAGAAGCCTAAGTTCAGCAGTGGACACTGACAAGCTGATGATGATGATGACGACGACATACGCATGAAAAATAGTCTTAAGTTACATTAAGGGTACATTATATAACTTTACCCTCATCTTCAGATGTAAACATTGGAACAAAGTTCCACTCAACCTAATCTGATGAAGCTTGACAACAATTTGACCTACTTTAGGGATTTGTCTATCATTGGGACGAGGATTTGTTTCCTAAGCTTTTCTTTTGTTTTTCTTATATGAAGGTTTCAGAGATTATCGATATACAGTCGCCTTGTGGAACAATTTAATATGGGACTCTCTAAAAGCACATATTATCAGCTGTTGATTTGAGAAGATTAGACCATCAAACTTCAAACTTTCACAATGGAACCTTTTTTTACTAATTTCCCTTTGCAAATTAACAACTTTTCAACATTATTATTCTTTAAATATCCCACTGCAGGGCACAGGTCTACCCTCAGGAGGATGTATGGGCGTCAATCCACCTTGCGTGCCCAATGCGGATTGGAGACTTCACTCAGACTATACTTCACACACACAGAGAATAGCAATTCTGCATTCTGCAAGCATAAGCATAGCATAGCATATGGCATAGCATATGCTCACGACTATATTTCCCGAGGGGGTAGACAGAGATATTCTGAAACTTCTGAACATCCACGTTTCACTAGTAGTACCGAAACGTTGTCCAGTGTGACGGAGAGAGAGCCCGTCGCCACTTGTAATTGACAGTAGGTACAATACATGTCTCGACCATGCCACGGAGAATATAATTATTATGTGACCAAAATCTTTCTGAAGCACGGAGGCGCTCGAAGAATAATAATTTTGTACCCAACAAGCTACAATAAGCTAGGAATTCTCCACAACAGGCATTTATAACATGCTAACAGGTCCGCTTGCGTAAACAACCCGCTGACAATTAATGTGAAGTGTACAGACGCTGTTGACGTACTGGGTGCAGTGTTGCCAGCTCTAGTAATAAATCTTGAATTCTCCTGATTTTTTCTATAGACGAATTCGTCAGGCAATATAAATTCTACTGGACACAAATAGACTACGATCTTCATCTTGGTTGAAATTGTAAAAAGACATTGCCCAATCCCGTTTCGCCTACAAAACAAGTAAATTTGAATTTTAGAAGTAATCTTCTTTTCTCTTCTTAACGTGTGGGCAGAATCCTGGTGACAGAGTTTTACGGCCTCTGACGTGGTTTTTATGTAACTACTACCACTACAGATACTAGCCGAGACCAGCAGCTTAAGGTGCCATCCGAAGCACAGAATCATTTTTCTTTTCAGACAATCAGGTGATTCACCCTGCAATGTCCTAACCAACTGGGGAAAAACGCACAAAGCGACATTTCACTAGGTGTCCCCCGTGGGAATCGAACCCACAACCTCCGTGTCGAAACCCAATGCTCTTAACCATTAGACCACGGAGGTAGTTGAACGAGTTTCACGATTAGAAGTATTGGCACTGTAGAAAACGATAATTTCCATTTCCTTGGGAAGCACGATATTCCTCCTATTCTGTTTATCTAAACTATTATAAAACTGTAGCAGAACGTTTGTCTGTACATTGAAGATATTAACAAAAAAAAAGTTACGATATGGTTTTTAGGTGTCCCTGATTCCATTTCACCAATTTTTGGATTTTTTGTCTGTCTGTTTGTTTGTGTGTTTGTTTGTTTGTTTATTTGTTTGTTTGTTTGTTTGTTTGAACGAGTATCACGAATTACGTGAGGGCAGCAGCGGAGGATCTTTTAAAAAACACTACTAGATAAATGGTGCAAAAATAGAATCTTTATTACGATAATACAGAGTGCTCTTATCAACTACAATCGGTGTCCGACCCGTTCGATTGGTGAGTAAGGAAGGCGCGGGCGCCGAGTCCGCGATGGTTTTTATGAATCAATCACACACTATTGCACAACACTGCACTGATCGATGCACTAAGGGCTGCAGGGGGTACCGCGATCCATAACATCTCCACCCCTAGAAAAGCAACTATTTGCTAATGTTTAATGAAAATGTTGCTGGTCCATTTTCTTCATTTGGTATCTCCATGTCTCTAGTTTTCTCTTTGTCTTGAACATCTTTGTTTCGGCGACGACGTCGTATATAAAATGATATAAGTGCAGCTGCACCGAATAAAGCCAAAGTGTATAAAGGCATAGTTGTATGATAAAAACTGGTAGTTTGTATTTGGTCGACTTCTACGGGTTTCTCCATTGAAATCTGTCTTTCTATAGAGTTGAGGCTATTCAAATTGATGGAGTTTACTTTCAGAGTTGGTAGATTTTCTCTTGATTCAGTTATCTGTAGAGGTACGGACATGATCTTCAACGGCTGACCACGGAGCTTATTATTTATATTTATTATAGTGAATTCCGAAGTTTTCAGGAAGCAGTGCTGAGGAATGGTGACGACGTAGCTGCCATGAAGAACGATATGTTGCTCTTGTTCACAACTCATCTGTACCTTGGTGGGTTTGGGAAAAGAGACTGCATAATGTTGTTCGTCTAGTTCTAATAAGGCTTCTTTGTTGAGAGAGACCGTTGTCGGAGTACATGACGAATCTATCTCCTGTAATGTGATTAACCTTTGTATGCAGTCTTGCTCTTTGCGTATTTGATGGATTAACTTTTGATCGCAGACATACCAATCTCCGGATTTTGGGCATTCTGCCTCCATGTACACATATTCTTCAATATTAGTTGCTATGAAGGGATATGGAGGAATAAGGACTTGGTTATTTTTGTTAGGCAAAGGACAGAGTCGGTACAAACTATAAGATGATTTATAAACTATGGGAACTCTTAAAACTACAACTAAATTATCTCCTGATAAGTAGGAGCCTATTCTAATGTAATCATAATAATCTCTTACATTCAAATCTAAAATTTGTTCCTTGTTATACAATTTGCTTAAAGTAGATAACATTTCTTTTAAATGGTGCAGATTAATAATAGAATGGTGCACTTTACTTACTTTACTAAAGGCTAAAACATTTTCAATTCGAAACAGTTCATTCAGAAGATCATTGACGTTTTCATTGATCATTAAAAATAATTGCATAATATGACTGTAATGTAACAATAATTGTTTCTCGCTATTAGAACTATTAGTTAATTTTGACAAAGCAAACTGAAGTTTTTCTTGATTATTAACTAAGGTTAACAAAATTTGTTTCTGTGAACTCATCCATTGTTTACATAAGCTTACATGATCATTTAAACCTTTTGATAATTTGATTTCATTATTTTGTAACATTTTAATTGCATTATCATATTGAACAGCATCATTATGATCTAGATTTCCTGTTATGCTCTTTATAATCGAACCCAATGGATCTATTAAACCTCTCTTCAATCTACTAGGTTTAAAGGTATCAAGCTGAGCTGAAAGTTTATCTAATTTGGAATAAAGGTATTTAATTTGGTATTTAAAAATATTAAAAGTTCTGTTATCTAACAAATTTGAAGCATCCGTTAATTGGGACTTTATTTGTTCAACATTGATGTTAATATAATTTAAATCCGTGTATTGTAAAAATGTATGATAATGAGAGACAACTTTAGTTTGTCCCATTTTAAATGGCAAAATACCAGGACCATTATCTAGGTTCTCAAGTTGGATCGTGTTGTCGGCTAGGGCCAGGCTGTGTTGCGTCATTATCTGGACGATCAGGATTGGTAGTAGGGGGTTCATCTCGTCTCTGTAACAATTGAGTTTTACGGGGTCTTTTTAGTCGGGACTTAGCTACCGGACCGCGTTTTTTGGATGTGTATATATGAATAGGCAAATTAGAAACTACCGTATCATGAGTGTAACGTGGGGCTAGTTTATGTCTTTCTGCTACAGGGTTCCGTATAAAAATTTCTTGTTCTGGTTCCAGTACGGGTTCAGGTTCTCTATCACGGTTAACGTTCTCCATAATAGAGTTACGCTGAGCTTCGGAATAGTTATGAATCAATTCATAGACAATTTTCATTTTATCTCGATGGTCATTGGAATATTGTTGCATAAGTCGTTCGGATAAATTAAGATCAAGGGGATCTCTGGGGTCGTAATGGCCAGTTATGAGGTCTAGCGGTCTGCATCTAGTCAAACTATGAATGGTACTATTGTAAGCCAGTATGGCATAAGAAATCAAATCTTTTGAGTGTTCATTCGGGTACCGGATTTTCAAAATTCTTAAGTGTTCTAATAAAGTGTTATGAAACCGTTCTATCATACCGTTGTCGTTATGTGCGTGCGCCAAGGTAGTATGATGGTCGACGTTATGTAGTCGTAGAAACTCCGAAACAATTTGATTTGTGAATTCCGTTCCGCGATCTGTCACTAATCTCCGCGGGAGACCGTGATGAGTACTGAATAACAATAATGATTTTACAATATTCGGGGCTGTGCCATTAGGTAAGTGAAATGCTTGTGCAAATTTTGAGAATGAGTCAACGATTGTCAAATACTTTTCCCGCTCGGCAGTAAAGACATCAGCATGAACGATTTCGAAAGGTTTGGACGGTGGCGGTACTACTTGGAACTCGGGGCGCACCGGGTTACGATCGTACTTAGCTCGACCGCACACGGTGCATTCGTTGATGAATTTCGTAACAGATTCTCGAAGTTTCGGCCAGAAGTACTGATGGGACAGAGATAAATAAGTTTCAGATATCCCACGGTGGTTTGTTTTACCTTCGTGGTACTTGCGGATAATTTCTTGTTGGTTCAAATATCCCCCAACATTTTCGATTTCCGATTTCACTAGAAAGATGCGCATTGCTGAACTTCTGAAACTATTCTGAATGATAGGTACAATTGAGTACATTTTTTCTATTGGATTAACTAGGATGCCGGTACGTATTCTCGGGTCTACGTATTTCTTTACAGCTTCAACGACGTCGTGTTCTAACGTTTCCTCGTGGATATCTATACTAGTTTTGTGATGATTTTCAAACGGTTTAGTAAGTGTAGGTCTTGTGCGAGGCGGGTGGTTAATGATATTCAAAATTATTTGCCTAGAAAACTTGTTGAGAGGGTCGTCTGAGATAGGGATCTGTAAAATAGGGTTTTCAGCACTGGTGTGTCTACTTTCAGAGCCGTCAGCCTCTTCAGGGTTTTCGGGAGGATGTTCTGAAGCATTAGCAATGATAGAGCTAACCTCTTCGTTGTGAATCTCAACGCGAGATAGAGCATCGGCATTGCAGTTCTGCTTTCCCTTTTTATATATAACTGTGAAGTCATATTCGGATAATTTAAGACGCCACCTAGTCAAACGAGAATTTGATTCTTTGAGGTTCATCATCCACTGTAAAGGTTTATGATCCGTCACGACCTTAAACTTTCTACCAAACAAATACGGTCGAAAGTATTTGGTAGCCCATACGATTGCCAATAATTCCCTTTCAATTGTAGAGTAATTTATCTCACTGTCATTCAATGTTCGTGACGCATACGCCACGGGTTTGTCGCTACCTATTGTTCCTTGTGAGAGTACCGCGCCGATTGCAACATTCGATGCATCGGTTGTGACAACAAATTCTTTCGTGAAATCAGGGTACTGCAGTATCGGATCGTTTACCAAGAGTGTTTTGCAGTGTTCAAAACATTGAATGTACTCGGGTGTTAGAGTAATTTTGGCTCTTTTTTTAAGGCATGATGTCATTGGTTTTGTGATTCGTGCGAAATCAGGAATGAATCTCCGATAATATCCTAATAGGCCTAGGAAACTTTTTATTTCTTTTGTAGATTTCGGTATGGGATATTTTTGAATCGCCTGAATTTTGTCGGGGTTAGGCTTTATACCTTCGCGAGTTATGATATGGCCTAAGTACGGAGTTTCATGTTTTAAAAACTCCGACTTATCCATTTGGATTTTGAAGTTTGAGTCTCGCAAACGCTGAAAAACTCTTTTCAGGTTTTCCATGTGTTCTTGTAGGGATGTTGAATAGACTAAAATATCGTCTAAATAGACAATACAACAGTTAATACCTCTGAGTACATTATCCATTACACGCTGAAACGTTGCAGGACTGTTTTTCAGGCCCATAGGCATTCTCAGAAACTCAAAATGGCCTTGTTCGATGCTGAAAGCTGTTTTATGAATGTCTGAGGGATCCATTTCAATTTGGTAAAACCCACTAGCCAAATCGAGACATGAAAAATATTGACACTTGCCTAGCTTATCTAAGATGTCTGTGATATTTGGGATCGGATAGCGGTCGTCTAAAGTTTTGTCATTCAGTTTCCTGAAGTCTATTACAAGTCTCCATTTTACCTTTCCGGACGCATCTGCCTTTTTAGGCACTATCCAGATTGGTGCACTCCATGCGGAGACGGAGGGCCTAATTATGCCTTGGTCTAACATTTTTTTTATTTGAGTTTGAACTTCTTCGCGATGTATGTAAGGGTACCTGTAAGATTTTGTGTGGACGGGAATTTCGTCGGTTGTTTTAATACAGTGTTTAATTCGGTTTGTGAAAGTTAGATGTTCATTCTCAATATAAAAAATGTCGCTATACTCTCTGCAAATGAATTCTAAGTTAGTTTTTTCCTCAATATTTAAATGATCGGTTCTCAATTGTGATAAGACATAAGCGCTTCGCGATGGTAATGAGTCATAGGTGCTCTCGCAATTCATATTGAACACCTGCGCTTGGATGGGCTGAGTTAAAGTGAAAATGACGTCACAATTGTTCGGGTTGGTAATTTCTAAACAGCACCGGCTATTTTTTGCCGTAGAAATGCAATCAGTGATAATACAATTGCACATAGTTTGATTATCTATGATGATGTCACCTTCTTTTACATCGATAGGTACTCGGAGTAATTGCGAGCTATTGGCTGGAATTATCGTTTCATACAAGTTTACGTTTTGAGATTGAAACATGCGTATGGGGTTGATTGCATTCGGGGTTCTAAATTCTTTCGATCCGTAACTAATTTCTGCGTTCCATAGTCCTAACAAATCAGTACCTATAATGCCGTCAAAAACGTCGTGAAACTTGTAAACAAAAAGTTTAATCGGTCGGTTATCATTTAATTCGGGCAAAGATGGTATTGTAATGGAATAATTATTCTGGGTGGTCGCATGGATATTTGTCACTATAAATGGATCGTATTGTAGAGGTACATTAGGGTAAAATTTATGTACTGCTTCTGGGCTAATAAAAGATTGATTAGCGCCAGTATCAATCAATAGTTTTAGCGGGGGATTATGTGTCTGTATATAGGGTAGTTGTCTTTGATTCTGTAAATTAATTTCTATCTTGGTGAATGAGGTTTCAGGTCCTTGGGAAAATTTGGCTTTTCAGTTTCAGGTTCACGCTTTCCTGAAAGTTGGCCAGCTTGATCACTGTCACAGATTTCAGGGTAGGCGGTTTCAGGGTAGTCACAAGGTAAGTCATTTTCTTCGTAGGTCGGGTAGGAGTAGTTGTCATCGTAAGGATAGTAAGGGTAAGTATCATGATGATTCATTTCCCTACTTCTGAAGTAGTTTGACGGGGGAGGATTTCCATGAGTTCGCCAGTCTCTACGATTGGGAGGAAAGGGTATGTTTCGTGCCTGTGGGTGACTAATGCCGCTCATAGGTGTAGGTGGAGGTCTATTATATGAGGTTTGTTGTTGGTATTGGGGTTGAATTCTAAAGCCTGTTGACATGTTCGAGCGTGGTAAGGCTCGGAACACTTGTTGAGTTCTAGAAGGGCCAGCTTGGGCTTGGGTTCTTTGCTGAAAAGGTGCAGAAGGAAATCTCATTTGCCAATGATTTTCACGAGGGGATAAGTTTATGTTCTTATTAATAGAGAATTTTTCGGGAGGCGATTGAAACTTGTTAGACATATTCGATTTTTGTTGCATATACATAACATTCAGCTCTTCTTGTGCATATTCTAAAGCCTTTTCAAGAGATTCAGGTTTCATGCATCTGATCCTAGATCCTAAGGGTTCGTTTAGGCCTCTAAGGTATGTTTGTAGAGCCAATTTTTTATACAATTGTCTTTTCGCTTCAATGGTTGTTAGTACAACTTCATTTAACTGAACATAAGCTATTATAGTGCCCAATAAATTTTGACATTTTTCATAGAAAATATGAGGTGTATCTGATCCTTGAACAAGCATCGAAAGATCGGAATATAATGCAGTTTCGTCACGGTGATCCGAGAAATTGTTTCGAATTGAGTCTCGAATACCTTGCCATGTGTCCGGGGTACCGTTTGTGGCCAATAACCTGGCGGCGGGGCCAGTGATTTTATTCAGTATGCCATTAAGAACTGAGAGATTAATTAACTCATTTCCAGGTGTCGGATCAACATAGGTAGTAACAATTTGGTCACAAAGAGAAATAAATCGGACCAAAGTATTTACATTTCCGTCAAACTCGGGGACTATTCTTAATGCCTTATGTACAGTATCCATGTCAGCCATGTTTTCCTCTCTTACAATATCTAATTCTATATTTCGCCAAGCGTCTCGTTGCACAATGCGACGATACAAGCGACTTAACCTATCGGGGGTTGGTGCCCTAGATTGGGAAGTGCGTGGATGAAAAATCTTGATTGGATAGGAATAGCAACCAATAAAAATATGCACTCTCTCACCACCACAGGTACATCGATGTCTGGATGTAGATTGATCACTCACTGCTCCTCACTATAAGTTCGATAGTCGATGCACACGTTGAAACGCGATCAGGCGGAAATTTACTACGATAGTCTATTTACGCACTGACTCGACTATCCTGCCGACTGCGCCAATTACGTGAGGGCAGCAGCGGAGGATCTTTTAAAAAACACTACTAGATAAATGGTGCAAAAATAGAATCTTTATTACGATAATACAGAGTGCTCTTATCAACTACAATCGGTGTCCGACCCGTTCGATTGGTGAGTAAGGAAGGCGCGGGCGCCGAGTCCGCGATGGTTTTTATGAATCAATCACACACTATTGCACAACACTGCACTGATCGATGCACTAAGGGCTGCAGGGGGTACCGCGATCCATAACACACGCAAGAACTACTGAACCGATTTTGATGAAACTTTTTTTGTTTGATAGCTTATGATCTGACTTAAAATCTGGTATATAATTTATTTCGCTACGTTGACGGAAGCCGGAGATATAAACATATAACCGCAAGTGCAACCAATGTACGGTACCATTTCAATTTCAACTAAGTAACACTAATTAAAATTAAAAGACTTGTAATAAAGTAAGCTAATTCTGAAGACTGTTTGATTTATAAATAACGAAAATAACAATAAATTACAAAATAAATACCAACAATTATAAATTTTATCATTGTCCAGTGCTGATGACTGCACCGGTATAACATTGTTTTTCTTTTTGGCTATAAAATCTTTCAAACTCCATGGAGAAAACCTTTGCATAACAAAAAAAACCTTAGTACTGGCCACAAGAAAACAAGATTCGAATTACAAATTTCTTGACATTTTGTAGAATTACAGTGCAAACAAAGCAGGAGTAATTATTTAAAAAAAAAAACTGCATGCCAATTTCAAACAAAGAGAATATAATCATGATTTCAAATCAGCAGCCGAAAGATGTCTAAAACTCGATTTTTAATTCGGAATGTTTTTATTTACGGTGTAATCACACAGTTACGCAAGACAGGTAAGGAACTATTTTGAAATACCGTAAATTATTACTAAAATACAAACGAACAACTCTAACAAATTAATAAGGGTCGGTTTTTTATGCCGCCGATGCGATGTGCCGCCGTGCATTTTGCGCATTTTTCTACGGCGCTCCATACAAAACGAAGCTTAGTTTGAACATTTAGTAATTAAAGTAAAAAATGAATGGTTTTAAAACAATCTAGAAACCAATATCTGTGATTTCCTTTTAAATGTTTAGTTCTAAAGTTATCTTGACTCAAAGTTTGTAGTCCGTGCTGCGGTCCGTCCGTGTCGTGTGTCGTCCACCATTTGGGCTCTCTCTGAATAACCTGCCACAGCCCTACGGACTGTCGCTTGATATGAGCTTTACATAAATTAATGTAACATTCGGCAATAGCCGACTGCGTCCTTCCAGACGAAATTATTCGCTGGAATCCAGGCGCATACGTGCGCCTCAGTCGTTGTTTCAAATGCACGCAAATTGACAGCGAGTGCTGACCAGGCGACGTTGCAGTGGAATGCGGCCGTCACAGATTTCGCGCGCATCTGACCGGATTGCAAGATGTATATGGTCCTTTTTATATGCAGACAGTTTTTTAAGGGACATGATCAGACCATCATACTGAACAACTTTCTGTATGGGACCAAGGTCAAAATCACGAAAAAAAATCAACTGTTCCATACAAAACTGCAATCCTACTCTACAAAAATGTATGGGGCAGAAGATTTTTTTCGCGATATCGATGACAGTCCCATAGAGAAAGCTGTTTGATGGTCTGATCATCCTCTTAAAAAAGTGTCAGCATATTAAGTTAAATATATAAAAAATAAAGTAATATAATTATATATAATGCGCCCCGACGCGTTCCGTTCAGTGATAATCATACTTAAAAAATAATTTTGTATCTGCCAGTACACTTGATTGTTTTTAATAATGAAAAATGCCATCACGAAGAAGAACTAAGTAAAGAACTGAAAGTTTGTGACGATGTTTGTAAAGTTGTAATGTTGTATGTTTGTGACGCAATCACGCGTAAACGGCTGAATGGATTTTGATGAAATTTGGCACGCAGATAGAATGTGTTCTGGATTAAGATATAGGATACTTTTTATCCTAGCAATGGGTTCCTGTGGGATAAATTACATTGTTTTATCATGCTGAAACATGTACCACGTTTTTATTCTATGCTCACTAGCGCCAATTTGACGCTGACAGATGCATTTGTGTAGATTGCAGTGATAAAAATAGTATTTACTTTTTTCAACAGTTTTGACAACAGCTGTGTAGTATATTTGGTATATGGTTAGATTTTCGTGCATGAGGTGGAGGTTCGATTCTTGGTCGAGAATGTTTTTTTTTATTTTTTTTTAAATACATTCAACGACTATATCCATTTTTCACCGGATTAGACAGAAGCAGTTAGGCTTGATAATTATGTTAAGGGCCTGACCTTCAATCATAATAATATCCTGAGATCATATCAGATCTAATATTAGCGCAGGATGTTTTATTTTGGCTTTTTTCTAATTTTAATCCTACCACCAGGTATCTCACTAATATTAATATTATGTTTGTGGTTCTATCATCAACACGTCTCAGAAATTCGGTTTTACAGATTTGATTGTATAGGTACTGGGCGAATTGGAAAAATAATCTTCTTCTTATCGTGTCGACTTCAAATTCTGAACAAAGTCGCTAAATAGTAGCTTGCCAGAATCGGGCAACCGATACTGCACCGTCGCTAGCAGTCATGAGCTCCTCCTGCGTGCAGATGTTAGGGCACGCAGGGCACGATGTGAGATGGGCCATCGTTTGTGGAGTTCCACACAAGCAAGTCACATTTTGCGCATCCGAGTATCCCCACCTGACCATGTTGTCCTTACTGCGACCGACCTGGGTTCGAAGTCGGTTTAAAGACTTCCAGGTCGCCCAAGGCAAGTCATGTCTAGGCGTGAGGCTCTCAGACGGCGACACAAATGGAGTTGGGAGGGACACTTTTTGTCGCCATAGAGTACACCTTGCTTGCGCTGGGCCGGTATTCAGGGGGTCGACACACTTCATAAAGCTGCGTCGGCTTGGCAGCCCTTGCGGCGCAGGAATAAAGCCATGCATGGGATGTCGTGTGTCGTCCACCATTTGGGCTCTCTCTGAGGAACCTGCCACAGCCCTACTTACATCTGGGGGCGCTATGCCAGCCAGTGGGTAAAGCAACTGTACTGGAGTCGGTTTCAAGCAACCAGTTATAATCCGACACGTTTTGTTTAGTGCCGGTATCTACCAGCTTGGCGTGGGCAGATCGGCCCCACACTGGGCAAGCGTATTCTCCAGCGGAGAACGCGAGAAAAATAAATAAATAACGCTCACAGGCACAAACATTATTTTAATTATCCCAAGCAAGCATTATAGGCTTTTTATTGTGGAAACCATACAACAACGGCATAAACATATAACATCCAAGACCGAACCGGGACTCGAACCCAGGACTCTGGTTTGGCAGTTTGGCGTGGTAACCATTACACCAACCGGGTCGGCAAATACTAAAAATCCTCTTTCTTTTAACCTATTCTAAAATTTAATCGTAGTATTGTTTTCATCTTAATAGATGGCGTTGGGAGTTTTTTTAAAGCAAGTGTGCTACAATTATTAATTCAAAAACCTAGCTATAGCAGGAGCTTACAAATTTAGTTGATTATATTATCGTTGTAATACATCGTTGTAAGTATATTGATTGTTTGAGTCCAATCTGAGCCAATGCTACGGAATGATAACCTTATTTTACAGAAAGGACGAATTTTGTTGCAGTAAGTCTTGCCAAATTTTTGTTTTGTTTGATTTTCGGTCTCAATTATGATTTTTTGAGGGCTTGTGCAACTTAACTATAGAACATCATTCTACCACAACGTATAAAAAACGTATACCTACGTATTTAAAAGGTCCTTATAATATAACACCACAGGTCGGTAATGTAGCTACTTACATAATTGAAAATCTTTTTTAGCAAATTGACCATTAGCTTCCTAGAATATTATCGTTTTAGCTCTTGCCTTCACCATTTTACAGTAGCCCGCGTGGTAGAGTATCCTCTAACGTTTATACGTGAGTGGAGGTCTGTGACCCGCAGTGGGTCGTAAGATGATTATTATGCTGCTCGACATAAATAAAAAACTAATAAACGACGAACATTAGAAAAATTAAAGTGATGCATCCAGTGAATGACTTTTAAATCTGATACCTACAGAATTACTTGGGGTACTTTCTGATTTTGATTTAGCTTAAGTTCATGACTTTCTTATCTTATTATGGGAAATGGCAAGCCAGCAACACTTCGACCCAATGGTATCTTTTGTATTGAACCCTACATATTATTTTCTTCATCCTTGAAAAACTTGGAAAATGAGGGAGGCAATAGCGTTCAGGGTAAGAAACCTGTAATGAATAACCATCTCTCAGGAGTCACATACGTTTACCCACCAAGACATCGCAGTCACACAGTACAAATATTCCATGGTTTCCTCCTCCTCTCCAAACGCTCGGCAACCGGGATCTAGAGTGAGCTTTATCGTACCTGTTGCATAGTGCCCGGTGAGGGCTCCGACGATGGCACGAGCTTTGCTCCTGCTGTTGTTCAGTATGAACTGTGGGATTCGTGGTGTTATATTGCTGCTATACTCTGACACCAGGACTTTGCCCACACGATAATAAGAAGATTGCTGATGAATTTCCTGCAGTGTTGCAGACCCGAGAGGCCAGAGCATTCTAGCCTGTATCTTTTATCAGCCCATTCCTTAATCGCCATTCTAATGTTACATGCCAGGATTCCTAGACTTGGTTCGGACCATGACCTTCATGACCTTAGACGAGACATTAGACAAAATTACATGTCTACGCAGACGAAGTCGCGGGCAAAAGCTAGTATTATATAATAGTAAAGTATATATAAGGTCTAACAAAATTAGGTGAAACTATTTTAAGGGGATGATCAGACCATCAAACTGAACAACTTTCTCTATGGGACCGATATTGAAATCGCGAAAAAAAAAATCAGCTGTTCCATACAAACCTACTCGACCTAAATGTATGGGCCAGCAGATTTTTTCTCGCGATTTCAATATTGGTCCCATAGAGAAAGTTGTTCAGTTTGATGGTCTGATCATCCCCTTAAAATAGTTTCAGCTAATTTTGTTAGACCTTATATAATGTATAATGTTAAAGTATATAATATCTTGACATTGCACTGTCTTAAAACCAATGCTAGAACTGAACCATCTACATCTTAAGGGGGTTATTAGTAATGTTTCTGACCATTCCGTCAAGGAATAAGATTGTGAGTTTATAGAACTATGTAAGTAGCAACGGTATTTTAGGTCTCAAATCAGAAAAAAAATTATGAACACTATTAAAACCTATATAAGTAATTATCAACCAGATTTTTTGTCTATAGATTTTGGAATGTCCAGATCTTTCAAAAATGAACTCTGTTGAATAGAACTTGTACGTAGCTAGTAGATTAAAAGAAACGTATACACAAATGCACATATACAATTTTTTTATTAAGGCCGGATTCAACCAAACTATGATTTATAGAAGAGTAACTATACAAGGAACAATTTTACTCCTAGCGTTTACTCCAAAATAACTTCATTTGTCTTCTACCACACTAAACCCATACTAAAAGAACGAATGTATAAACCACCTAAAGAAAGAGGTCGTTGTATCCGTTTTTATTGCAATGTGAGGTTATACAGTTTTAATATGTTAGGTTTCTTTTTATTTTAATTTTTTTAATTATGTGACATTGGCATTCCATTAGTCTCGTTATAAGTTTTACACCGTCAAAATTGGCCGTGTATAATTTATTCTCAACTTATTCATAGATTAGGGTTGGTAAAACGCAAAATCAGTTTACTCTAAAGTAACCGGCGACTTAATCTAAGAATAAAATTTACTCGCGTAACTCATTACGTACTTTTTTTCTTTTCCATCAGCAAAGTTTGGGAAATTCGCATTTTACCTCTAGCAAAATTGGCGGCTTGCTGCTATATTAATGGATCTGTGTACATTACAGACAATTTAGTTGATTAATCTACCTTGAGGGTACGGGAGATTGGCTGCTGAAAATTGAGGTGGGGATAGAAAACGGTTTTAATAACATCAGATAATATTGTGTGGGAAAATAATTGAATGTCGAAAACCGGCTTCAGAACTTTAGATGAAAATAATAATGCTAAAATGTCTTTTACACTCGAGTCTATTATTTTTTTGGAGTGGGGGTCAACCCGGCACAATACGCAACTGACACTCAGTTGCAGAAACGCTCATTAGATCAAATCTCTTACTAGTACTTGCTTTTACTACGTCAACAAGACAAAGTGTCAGTTGCATAAACGCTCATTAAAGTTAATCCTTTATTAAATCTCTTGCTGTCACTTTTTGTCATGTTGAAGTATTAAAAGCTAGCAAGAGATTTAATGGAGGATTAACTCTAATGAGCGTTTTTGCAACTAAGTGTAAAAGTGACAGCAAGAGATTGAATGAAGGATTAACTTTAATGAGCGTTTCTGCAACTGAGGGTTAGTATCTATTTTTTATCTGGCTTTTAACCTCCTGCGTACATCTGTACTTCTCGTAGGACATAAAAAATAATAAAATCTATTGTTAGTGTTTTAGTCGCCAACCAAAACACCAAAAATAGATTTTATTATTTCTTATGTCCCACGAGAAGTACAAATGTATGCAGGAGGTTAATAAGATAAATGATTTTTTTTATTGTCTATAAATCTAAGTGCCACTTTTCTAGAAAATTTTTCACAAAACCATCTCAACATTCCTTTTTTCTAACTTTTCACCCTTTCAAACATCCACCTACACAGGAAAAACCGATGATATTTATACATATAAATACATAAATATGATTACGCCGTTGTTCCATGAGGGTAGACAGATTGGTAGGTAAGGTGGACTTTTCCGCCTGACCGCCTCAAGGCTCATTTTTGCTTGCATACTAAAAAATAAAAACTCCGTCTAACCATTGATGAATAGACCAATTAATTAATAGTTTCCAAACAATAATTATTGGGCGTAATTATGCGATTTTTTTTAAGTGGTCAGGCGGGAAAGTCCCCGATAGTACTTGACGGCTCGCTACTTTACACGATACTGTTTTGATACTTATATTTCTTTTATTCTTTTGTTTTTTTTAGCTTTTAACCCTGAGGTTACATCAGCCCCATCTAAATCAATTTTACAATGAAATAAAAACCTAACACTTCCCAAAGAATATACAAACACACACACACTCATATTAAACACTAGTACTATAAATAAAAAGGTTCACCATTTTAACCTCTCCCGACCTACTTGCACTTTTTCTTTGTTTTGCCCCATCTTATGGAGGTGCTACTGGGAATCTTCCACTAGGCTGTGTGTGAAGCCTGGGGACCGGCCGTGGTCCAACAGTTCTTAGTTGGACCTTGTATATGTACAGAATCTCTGTGATTATTTCTCTTGCACGATGTATGTCTTGGATTCGATTGTGAACCTTATTTGTAGTAGGTTACGAGATACCTATTCACGGTGAACGTTGTCTATGGAACATATTTCCGAGAGCGACGGTATCGCCATCTGTTGGCATCTTTGCTATAACTTGTGGGTGCTGACATATGTAGCAAGTCCCCACACATTTTTCAAATCAACAGTCCACAGTCACATCGCACTTTTCCGTATTACAAGAAAAATTCAACTTATTTTGAAACTAATGAGATCTAAAAGTGAGGGCCCTCAAGTTCAATTCCGCCTGCTTGTAAAACTTTTCTATTTGCGGGTCCATTGTGCGAGCATTGTGGCAGCGGAGGTTTATAACGAGGGACCTTGAGTTTACTGTAGAGATTTTGTTAGAGTTGCTCGCAGTTACATCAGGATTATTAGAAGAGCGTCGCGGAGAGGTCTATTTTACGGTTTGAGCCGGGACTAATTAATAATTGATATTTTTTTCGGTATAATATTGAAGAGCCAATTTGAGCCTGGAAATGTACCAAAATTAAAAAAAAATCACGTCAACAACAGTTCCGTCAGTTATCTCGTCCTAAAAAGCCGGATGGTAATTTTTTTTTTGCCCATATTTAAGGCTTTACCATTATAAATACTTGAAACAAGGTGTAAATATTTTTGTCTACTTAGAAGGTTTTGAAAAATACATTAGAATTTTCTAATAAATACCTAATTTTTTAAATTTCAATGCCTATTTTATTGCTCAAAAATAATGTATATTGTTAAATCTAAGTCAAATGAGTGCATTAGTATTAAAATTATTAATTTAAAAGCCTTCTGATACACACAATTTTCATTTCTATGTTGCGAAACGATTTTTTTAAATGTTTTAAGATAGTCTTTTTGTCATTAAATGGTGCCGGTCACAGTTTAAAAGTCCAATTAATAATTACTCCCTACCCCGCCTAACAAAACTCCGTTAAATGACTGGGCTATCTGTGAAAAGTAGTACGGTGGGGCGAGAGCTTGCTGTGCGTATTTACGCATTGTTTTCACCCTGGATCTTCAAACGAACAAAAAAGGCTCGCACTGACAAGAGGAGATAAGCAGGGGCTATACTGAGTAAGTGAGAGAGAAGAGAACTACACCACTTATGTCTTTGACGTTGTCTAGGACTTTGTCTGTGATTTCTCTTTGACTTTTGTCTTTTACTTTGGTAAATTCGCGGACAATTAAACCCAGAGAGGATAAGGTCGAATCTGGTGGGAGGCAGGAAGTCATCGTACTGTACCTACTATAATTCTTATACTGTGATGTAGGTGAAGGCCTTGATTTTGTTGTTGTGTGTGCGATGATGATTCTTTCTTTCTTATTGTGTGGGTAGAGCTTGAGCAGAGCCTTAGTGTCAGAGTTTTTTCAGACCGCCTTACGGCCTCTGACGTGGTTTTTATGTAACGACTACTACCACCAGAGATAGTAGCCGGGACCAAAGGCTTAACGTGCCATCCGAAGCACGGAATCATTTTCCTTTTCAGACAATCAGGTGATTCAGCCTGCAATGTCCTAACCAACTGGGGAAAAACGCACAAAGTGACACATCACTAGGTGCCCCCCGTGGGAATCGAACCCACGACCTCCGAGTCGAGAGCCAATGCTCTTAACCATTAGACCACGGAGGCGATGATGATGGTGTGCGTGTTTAGATTTTTTCCACTCTCTTTCACTCTGGTTGAAGAGCTGAGTGGAAGTATAAGAGAGGGAAATTTTTGACTCTAACGGGAATTACGTCAGCTTTGGATTTAAAGCGTGGTCAAATGTAAGAGGGAGGAGTGGACTATAAATATAAATTTTTTTTAGGGACAACACTAAAATCGAAAAAAAAAACATTAAAAAAAAATCAAAATTCCTGCTAAAAACATTTTTTTTTTAAATGTTATTTCGATTTTGGTGTTGTCCCTGAAAAATTTTCATTTTGATAGTCCACTCCTCCCTCTTACATTTGACCACGCTATATTCCCGTATTTGTATTGGTGGGGTCATTAACCCGTACTATTCTCACACAAAAGAATTTTAACAGCTTTGAAAAACTAGTCAACTAATGCGATTAGAAAAAAGAAATTAACATTTAGATGAAAAATTTCAGTTTCTTTGTGCATTAGGATTTAACTTTGGACGTTAGTTAGTTAGTTACAAAGTTTTGCGTATGCATGTGATTTTTCAAGACTTTATTTTGTAAAGAGTTGGAGCTATACCACAGTAGGCTAAAAGCCAAATTCAGCTACGGAGGGAGTATATATACAGACTAAAATTAAATGCGTTAAATATAATGGGATGCTCCAGGACCATCAAACTGAACAACATCGAAGTCGCAAAAAAATCGGGCGAAGGCAACACATCCCCCATGTAAATCAGCTCTTTAAGGCGGTTGCAGAGGGGTCAATTTTATACAAAACTTTGACGCACAATACGCGTAGACGGTATTTATATAAGTAACTTTGTATATATTATGGAAAAATAGTTTAGAAAATCTAGTTGCCGCGTAACGAATAACATTTGCAATTTATAAAAAAGCTTTATATCTTCGTAATTATATTATAAATTGCAAATGGTATTTGTTACGCGGCAACTAGATTTTCTAAACTATTTTTCCATAATAAAATATTACTTTTATTAATTCCGTCTACGCGTATTGTGCGTCAAACGTTTGTATGGACTGAAACCACCTTAAAGCTGATTTTTTATCATTATTTCAAATATTGGTCTCTTAGTAAAAGTTGTTCAATTTGATAGTCTGAAACACACTTAACACGTTCCGGGGCAGTGAACGAGACACAATAGAACTTTTATTGTTATCACGTCTATAGGCGGTCACTGTCCCGGAACGTGTTAATAAAGGTAATGATAGTACTCTGTGATATTTGTATATTATATTATAGGCTGATGATTTTTTTGGCGAGTCTTGAGACTACGTGCTGTTAGGACGATAAAAGACTGGATTTACAGTTAGAATGATATTTTCATAAAGTGTGTTTTATTTGTGACTCCCCGTGTGACGAAACCGTTAGTCTGGCGTACCCTAGGTAATTAATCCTCTGTGCCGTGGGCCGTCAGCCTTGATACGACCATTGCTGACTGGATAATATTTACACTAAAGCATTATGTATATAGCTCTTGGTAACACGAAAGAAGAAGATTTGTGAAGAGACCAGTTAGTAAACAAACATAAGTAATTAATATTTTTTTAGTTTTAGGATATTTTAGTTTTAGGGTATTTCAGTTCATTTGTACTGTTAGTGTAAGTTGTTAAATAAATTTTGTAATGTCCATTAAATGAATGAAATATACTATCAAATCAACAACGATTGGAAATTATGTTTCGGACGGGACTAGCTAATTTAGCTCTCTGACATAGTAGGTTCGGTAGCTTAATTGGACTATAGCAAAGCCCCAGTTTGGCAAATTCCGGGTTCACATCTCATCCGAGACTTAATTTTGCAATCTTTAATTTGATTTGAAATAACACAATCATCATCATCATCATCAGCCTATAAACGTCCCACTGCAGGGCACAAGCCTACCCTCAGGGAGGGTGTATGGGCATTCGTCAACCACGCGTGACCAATGCGGATTGTTAGACTTCACATACGCATCAGAATTTCTTTTTCAGTGTATGCAGGTTTCCTCAAGATATTTTCCTTCATCGTTTGAGAGCAGTTAGTATTACGTACATAAGTAAGAAAAACTCAGTGATATATGGCATGTTGTCCGTGCGGATTCAAACTCGGACATAATTGGGTGTCCATACCACTCCACAACACGCTTAGTCCAAGGCAACGCGCCACCGATGCTCTAACACAATGGCTCTAACATACTAATAATCTAGAATACAACGATTTTTGATATATACGACTAGATTCCGCCCTTCCTAAGATCAAGGGCTCCTAAAATGCGGCAACTAAAAACCGAGCTTCAAAAAATAATGTTGCAAACTAGTAAACTTTTACTCGAATTATATGAAAATTTATTATATACAGCCCAGTAGTTAAGTTACTTTTTTATTAGGGTTCCGTACCCAAATGGTCATAACGGGACCTATTCATAAGCATACGCTGTCCATCAGTCCGTCTGTCCTACCTATTTAGTCCTGTAACTTGTGAACTGTAATAGCTAGACAGTTGACATTTTCACAGAATGTGCGTTAATTATGGATTTGCTAACAAATAATAAAAACATCAGAAAGCTAAAAATTAAGGGGGGCGTGCGGGGTGGCGTGTTTCTATTCTACAATAAGAAATACGACAACAGTGATTATAATAAATCAATACGGATAAAGTAACGGATGATACGGATTGTATAATGAACTCGATTTTATCGACGATTTCAAACTTTCAAAAGACTTGTGTACCCTATTCTGTACGATTTCCGAAATCATGCGGTTGGCAACACTCGTTGCTAGGAGACGGGAAATTCTACGCCTCACAATCACAAGGTATAAAATTTTTTGCCGCATTTTATTAGTACGTCGGCGGTATCAAGTCGTATAGACAAAAAAAATCTTTGCTAGAATACTTGAAAATTAATTAAACGTAGTAAGTAGTTCGATTTTTAAAAATTTGGTCCTATCGCATTGTCAATTACCTTGACATTTTAGGTACAATATGATTCCCGTCCTGATACTGGTTTTACCATCGAGTGTGACAACAGAAGCCAAGTATAGAATAAACAAAGTAAAGTGTAACGTGGCATAACCAAGTGCAAAGTTTTCTGTCTTTGACACAACTACTTGAATGTTTTCCTGAGACAATCTCGGGTTTTACGAGAGATCCATTGTTCGCTAAACTAATAAAAGAGGAAAACTTTTTGTTTGTGGTCCTCGGGATCTAGGAGAGTGCATAAAGCTGAGTTCGTAATGAGATGCATCTTGGAGTGTGATTAGCATTCCGAATTTGATGTTTACAATCATCATCATCAGCCGCATCAACATGAAAACAGCCTCCCCGAGTTTCAATTCAATTTCATTTATTCATTAACAATTAACATTGTATTCGAATTTAAATAATTATACAGGGTGTATACTAAAATAAAAAAATAGCATAAAAAAATCAGTCAATCAATTTATCAATCTGTCAACATTTTACTTTAGGAAAAGGTTCTAAGTTTTCGAGATAAGTACAGTTTTATGAAATTCGTGACTAACGTAACTCTTTACCTTAGTCACTACTTTGAGTGCCCCAGCTACTAATGTTCTATGCAGTATCTGTGTTAAAACTTTCAATATCTCGAAAACTATGACATTTTTACTAGAGTCAAATTTTGATATTCTGCTTAGTCATGACCTAACCTATCAGCATCCGCCAGGTTGACGTCGGTTTAGGGGACACCCTGTATATATGTACATTGATTCTAATTCTATTGATAAGTATTATTTACATTTACAACACACAGAACATATAAACAATGTAATGTAAGTTTAACATTTTAAAGTTTAAAACACACAATACAATAATCTTCCGTAATCTTCAATAATTGTCCGTGTGGTGTCGGCTAAGAATAGCACCATCCCATTTCCTCCCGCGGGTGTCGTAAAAGGCGACTACTAAAGGATGGGCAGCAGCATCCTCTGAGTACACACATTGATTCGATCCAACTGCGATCGCCAACCCGCCTGCCAAGCGTGGCGATTATGGCAAATCCCCCCATTGTGGGGGAGGCTTATGTCCAGCAGTGGACGTTTAATGGCCGATATGATGATGATGATGATGAATACAATAATTTATCCATTAACCAAAAATAATCCTATTATAATAACAATTATAAAAAACTTCAATGTCAGACACATAATTATATTGCATGTTATATGACACAACGATAAACAAGTTATTTCTCTACAAGTCGTCAATTGTGTAGCAACACTTTTCCATAAGTAGTGCCTTCAGTTGTGTACTAATCAAGAGGCTATGTGAAAAAAATAGGATTCTTCAAAGCGTCATATATCATGAAGTACTAAAAGTAGGAGTATGATTAGCGGATATGTGTAAATTGAACATAATTATAATTGAAGTTTTGACAAGAGCCAAAACACGATTAAGACACATTTTATCGATAGAAAAAAAAGCCAAAGTAGCCTCCGTATTTATTTATAAACGTTTGGAACTGCTAAACGGTGAATAATAGAAATACGAGACTTGGTTTAAAAAAAAGAGATTGATATTTTACAAATTTTGATTAGAGCAGAATGGAACTTTCATAAATAGTACAATCACAATTAAATAAAGTGTGTTTTACGCTTGCGTCGTTTCAGTCGAGCGCGCCGCCCCATCTCTTTCTCTCGCATCAGGCAGTAATATAAGCTATCACACGCCCATTTCTCTTCAATTATTTTTCGACATAGGCCCTTAACACTTTATTGTACATACGTAAATATAAATGAAAACAGCATAAATAGACAATTACAAAGGATTCTCTATTCATCGTTGATTCTCTTTCTCGTCTCGATTATACTCCTCGTGGAGTAGTTACATATAAAACGCCTGAAACGACCCAAGCGTAAAACAAACTTTATTTAATAAGTTTTTTTTACGCTTGGGTCCTTTCAGGCGCGCGCGCCGCCCCATCTCTTTCTCTCGCATCAGGCAGTAATATAAGCTATCACACGCCCATTTCGCTTCAATTATTTTTCGACATAGGCCCTAAGACAGATTCAGATACGTCAAGCGCAACCTGGGCAATCAGCAAGCCTATAATGCTGGTTGGCATGGCACATCTCTTTACCACGATATTAAGTCAAACATTAGCCAATATATATTAAGTCGCATTGCTGAGCAAAGCCCCTTTAATCTTCCAACCATCATATGGTTAGAATCTCTATCCTGGGTAAGCTCTGGCCACTTGTCAAAAGCATCCAGATCATCCCGCCACCTCTTCTTAGGACTACCCCGGCGCCGACGACCATTTTCTGGGATCCAGGGCGTAACAATTTTTGCCCACCTCTCCTGGTGCATGTGTTTTGGAGCGCAGTTCCTGACACGATCTGTTCTTTTAACATCCTGTATACAGGGTTCCATAGAGAAAGTTGTTTGGTGGTCTGAAGCACCCCTTTAAGTAAGTGTCCCATTTAATTTTACACCCTGTATACAGGGGGTTAGGGTAAACAGTTGAACTACTTTAAGAGGTGATTGAACCCATGATACTAAACAACTTTCCCAAAGAAACCTATAGAAAATACCCAATTTTTTTCGACCTTTCATACAAACGTTCGATCAGCAGGTTGCATTTAGTGTGGAAAGTGCAATTTTTTTTTTTGCACCTTTCCTATAGCTTACTTAGGGCAAGTTATTCAGTATCATGGGTACAATCACCCCTTAAAGCAATGCAACTGTTTACCCTAACACCCTGTAGATCTAGTCAGCTCTCCCATTGCTCCGTTACGCCCCGTTTAAATCCTCGGTTTCAATTTCAATATCGAAAACCAGTGGTTCACAAATCCGTTCAGTAAACGGCTATAAGCTGCAAAGCCTACTTACAAGTTAGTGAGGCTGCAGCGAGCGCGATCTCATAAAGTACTAGAGCAAACACGGAACAAGAGATCTTGTACTATACCTACTATAGTTTGTGCTTTTATGCAGATCTTGGAATTATGGCCTATGTATAGATATCATTTAAGTTTCTTACATACGAGCAATAACCCGCGACTTTGTCCGCACAGATTATATACAAAATTTTAAGTCAGATCATTAGCTATCAAACAAAAAAAGTTGTATGAAAATCCGTTCAGTAGTTTTTGCGTGATGCTCGTTCAAGCTGTAGTATATTATATGTTTGTGAGTATAAGAAAAAGATGTACATTATATTAGTGGATTACTTTTCCAATTATGTTGAGGTCGGGGAACTAAAAAGTATGAGCTCAAAAAACGTGATCGACTTTATGAGAGAACAGTTTGCACGGCACGGTATACCGGCCGAGCTGGTGACCGATAACGGTCCGGCATATAAATCGCGAGAGTTTAATACATTTATGTGCCAATGGGAAGTACGACACATAACGTCGACTCCGCTGTACCCACAGTCTAACGGAAAGAGCGAAAGGACTGTACAGACGGTTAAAAATCTAATTAAAAAATGCGTAAATTCCGGTCAAGATATTGCAATAAGTTTATTAAATTTTCGATCAACACCAAGAAACGGTATAGACTCACCAGCACAAATATTAATGGGAAGACGTTTAAATACGAAGTTACCGATTAGTACAAAGTTACTGAGCGAAAAGGTTGATAATGAGCGAAATTATCAGTCTCTAATGGCCCATAAAGAAAAAGGTAAACATCATTATGATAAGTCAGCAAGGTCACTCGAGCAGCTGTCGCCAGGAGACCAGGCGACATTAGTTGATAATGTTGGTAGTAGGAAACCGGTCTCGATAGTGGATCGCGCGTCGGAATCGCGATCGTATATAGTCGAAGATGAGCATGGATGTCGATACCGGCGTAATCGAAGTCAGCTGATAGTACGTCAGGCTAGAGACTTACAGTATGATCTCGTAGCTAGGTCGTCACAACAAACAAACATTGATTCAGAGAAAAGCAGACAGCAGAGTGCGATTTGGAAGACTGCAGTACCGAAACGAAAGAAAAGCATCCTGACGCCGACGCCGCCGCGACCGACGTCGTCGCCGTGGGGCCGGAGCTCTGGTAGTAGTGTGAGTGAAAATACCAGTTCGTCGGCTACTCCAAGTCAGGTCTCTCCGGTATCATTGTCACCAATAGTCGATATGACAAGGTCTAAGGAAAGAACTGCACGAATGCTGTCAAACTTGTTTTTTGGGTCCAGTAAGGAATAAATCGGTACAAATCTTGTCGCCTAGGTACTTATCCCAGGTACTTATTTATTAACTTATTTATAAGGACTTTGTGCTAAAATACAAAACTAAACTAAATACTTAACAAACCTATATACATAGACTCACGACCGTGATCCCTTCGGGGTGGTCAGAGGCGTTGCTGTAACTACCAACTTGCCCTATAAGAATGTGTACACTTATAGTAAATTTACACTTGTAGAAAAAAAAAAAGATAACATTATATTACTAGTACATACTATTATGATGATCTGTATCTTTGATCTTACTATCACTTACCAATATCGGTTGGTTATGTAGTAGTGTTAAGATGCCTTGGTGAGTAGGATGAATAATATGTTTAAGCTAAGCCAGTTACCAAGTACTTTGTTTATTAATAGTGAGATTTTTGTTATAAAACCCTTTTAATGTCTGGAGGGAAGAGATGTAGTATATTATATGTATGTGGGTACTTAGAAATAAACCAGTGTTTAACCAACTAGCGTGAGTTTCACTACACAAGCAAACAAACAAATACACAAACAAACAAAAAACAAACAAACAGACAAAAAATCCAAAAATTGGTGATATGGAATCAGGGATATCTAAAAACCATATCGTAACTTTTTTTTGTTAATATCTTCAATGTACAGACAAACTTCCTGTTACAGTTTTATAGATTGTTTAGATTCTTTAGATTCTTTATTGTACACAAAAACATAATTATGAAAAAAAAAAAAATTACAACAAGTCGTGATGTACAAAGGCGAGCTTAACTCTAAAAGAGTTTTCTTCCAACAAACCGTTGAGTGAGAGGAAAACTAATATGTTTGGGTAAAATAAGTGTGCACACAAATAAAAATCTACTTAATTATGAGATAGTAAAAAGAAATAATATAAGATACACCTATACAAATAAATATAATATATAAATATACTTACATAAATAATAATATCAAATATAATAATATGAACCTACATATATTATATACATACATATAACTACTACGACTTTATTTAGATAGGTAATGCTCTCTAACTCTCCTCTTAAAGATGTCCAGCGAAGGACTAGCACAGATACTATGCGGCAATGAATTCCATAACCTGGCCGCATGAACTGAGAAAGAATTCCCATACAGACTAGAAGTGTGCAAGGGACACGCTAGAAGCAGCGATGTGATTGATCTGCAAGGCTTACCGCGTGGTACTAGGTAGTTAAACCGTTCACGAAGATATGAAGGGGAGCACGGATTATTTAAAATATTGTACAAAGTAGAAACAATATGTGCATCTCGCCTTAGACGGATAGGAAGCCACTTTAATTTTGTTCTAAAGTCTGATACGTGGTCAAATTTACGTAATCCGAAAATAAACCTAATGCACAAATTTTGTAGACGTTCAAGCTTATTTAGTAGTTCCTCAGTGGCGTCAAGATAACAGGTGTCAGCGTAATCAAGAAGAGGAAGAAGAAGTGACTGGGCCAGGGCCTTTTATAATAGTTTAGATTAAATTAGATACCTACATAAACTAACGACCGTATGGGAATTCAAGGTATTCACATTTTTTTTCGAAATTGTTACTGAGCAGTGCTGTAGTAATTACTACAGCACTGCTCAGGGAGCAGTTAATGTTTCATCATCATCATCATCTCAGCCGATGGACGTCCACTGCTGGACATAGGCCTCCCCCAAGGATCACCATAACGACGACCGGTCCTTCGCTGCCCTCATCCAACGGGTTCCCGCCGCCTTCACCAGGTCGTCGGTCCACCGTGTGGGGGATATATTTTCCGGAACCGACACGCGACCCCCCCCCCCCCCCCCCCGTAATAGACCTTCAAATCGACTCCAACAAACTTTATAAAAATCATATCGTCATCTCAGCCGATGGACGTAATAACATACACACATTTCAAGTACAAGTTCAATATACGTCGCATTTCTGGGCACAGGCCTACCGTCAAGGATGTTAAGAAGGACCCTATACATACATGGTGTTAGGGTAAACAGTTGCACTACTTTAAGAGGTGATTGAACCCATGATAACAACTTTCCCAAAGAAACCCTCCATATGATGTGGAGCTTCATTATAGGCCGGGGAGCAGGGAACCGACACGCGACCCCCCCCCCCCCCCCCCCCGTAATAGACCTTCAAATCGACTCCAACAAACTTTATAAAAATCATATCGTCATCTCAGCCGATTTGTAATTGTCTATTTATGCTGTTTTCATTTATATTTACGTATGTACAATAAAGTGTTAGGGGCCTATGTCGAAAAATAATTGAAGCGAAACGGGCGTGTGATAGCTTATATTACTGCCTGATGCGAGATAAAGAGACGGGGCGGCGCGCGCAACTGAAACGACGCAAGCGTAAAACACACTTTATTTAATTGTGATTGTACTATTTATGTAAGTTCAGTTTTGCTCTAATCAAAATTTGTAAAATATCAATCTCTTTTTTTTAAATCAAGTCTCGTGTTTCTATTGTTCACCGTTTAGCAGTTCCAAGCGTTTATAAATAAAAACGGAGGCTACTTTGACTTATTTTTCTATCGATAAAATGTGTCTTAATCGTGTTTTGGCTCTTGTCAAAACTTCAAAGTAGGCTAATAAGCTTTTTCTGGGTGAGCGCGCTACATCCTCGGCTTCGTCTACACTTCCCATCAGGTGAGATGAAGCCAAGCGCAAACCCATTATGAATAAAAAAAAAAAAAATTGTGATTGTACTATTTATGTAAGTTCAATTCTACTCTAATCAAAATTTGTAAAATATCAATCATTTTTTTTTAAAATCAAGTCTCGTGTTTCTATTATTCACCGTTTAGCAGTTCCAAGCGTTTATAAATAAAAACGGAGGCAACTTTGGCTCGTTCTTCTAGTGAGAAAAAGTGTCTTAAAGCCAGGATATCCCGAACCACCTGTTTTTGATAAAGCTGTAAACATAGTAATATTCGTTTTTATGATTCGCAATAAATATATGTTTTAGTTTAATATACTTTCTTGATTATTCAACGGTTCAAAACACGATACTTGTAACTTGCCTCGATAAAAAAAAATCACAAAGATAGGATGTTTTTGATTGTTTTTCTTGTTTTACTTGAAGATTATCAGGTTTTAAGTAACAATAATCACATGTTAAAATAGGTAATAACATATCAAAGAATATTTAACGATTACTTTTTTAAATAAATGTTTTAATATTTTTAAATATCAAATTATATAAAAGATCCTGTGATCCTGCTTTCAATTAAAGTGGGATGGCTAATTGCAAACGTATGCTTGTAAGAAAGAGACGCTTGCACTGGGATAACCTGCCCTTAATCTTGTTTTGGCTCTAATCAAAACTTCAATTATATGTTCAATTTACATATATCCGCAATTCATACTCCTACTGTAAGTACTTCATGATATATGACGCTTTGAAGAATCCTATTTTTTTCACATATCCTCTTACCATTTTAGCTTCAAATCATCATGAAAAGTAGTCTCGCGTGAACCCTAAACGTTTTAAGTTCTAAACTATTGTTTCGCAATTATAGGCTGTCTCGTTTAGTGATAAGGTATAAAATTAAATGTAAATGCACATGATTAATTGACCTTATACCGTGGCAGAGGGGAAATGCTACTGCAAGGCTAGGCCTTATAATAAATAGTCAAAGGCATAGCCCCACCACTTAGTAGCTACGCCACTGCACTATTTATTTATATTTATAACAATTTCCCAGCCATCTGCTCGTCAAACTAACCACTCAACTTCACAAACGGTCGATTTGTTCAGTGAATAAACTACTTTTCTAGCAAACTAAAGTAAGTACCTTAATAATACAGAGTAGAGTCAAACCCAAGACTCAGAGAGTTGAGAAACAAAATTAAAACTTATTCGTTCGGACTTACCTTCGAGTTCCTTCTGAAGTAAAGGTTTATTATACACGAGCGTTAACCGGCGACTTCGTCCGCACAAATTATATACTAGATTTTAAGTCAGATCATAAGCATCAAACAAAAAAAGTTTCATCAAAATCGGTTCAGTAGTTTTTGCGTGATACTCGTTCAAACAAACAAACAAACACACAAACAAACAGACAGACAAAAATCCAAAAATTGGTGAAATGGAATCAGGGACACCTAAAAACCATATCGTAACTTTTTTTTTGTTAATATCTTCAATGTACAGACAAACTTCCTGTTACAGTTTTATAATAGTATAGAAGATAGATATAAAAAAAAGGGAAGAAGAGGTTTTTATAAATTATTAATGGACTAAATAGGTACCTACTATATTTATAGACGACAAAGATTAAAAAAGGAAAGAATAAGAAAGAAAGAATTATTAATGTATCAGAATTACTTTTCAAAACAACGCTTTTGTATAAAACTAGTTGACATAAAACGTCTTTTAAAAAACAGAAAACCTTTATATTGAATCAGTCGCTGAATTTGTGACTAAACAAATTGAAATTATTAAAAATATTATTTCAACTTGGAAATAAATCTGTAAATTTTTGGGTTTGTTTGAAAAGTCTAAAAAATATTGTCAATTTGTTCGTCCTACATTTAAATGAGTTTAGACACACTCGTCGTTGGTTTCGGGCACGGGAGTGCGATTTTTTAAATTCACATGTTCAAATCAGCAGTAGAAAGATGCAAAGTCTCCTTAGTCATTTTGACATTTTCTACCGCTGATTTCAACCTGTAACTTTCAAAAATCGCAATACTGGCCCTTTTTAATTAAACTCCCGATTTGGTCTTATGCCAATAACAGTTAAGAAATAAAAGCGCATGACAATTAGCATCTTCAAGTAATCAATGAAGTGAGATGACTAGCCCAGTCATTTTACTGTTTGAGCCGGGACTAATTAATAATTGTTTTTTTTTTTTCGGTATGATATTGAAGAGCCAATTCGAGCCTAGAAATGTAGGTACCAGAATTAAAAAAAAATCACGTCAGCAACAGTTCCAATTTTAAAATTTAGCTATTATCTCGTTTAAAAAAAAACCTGGCAGTAATTTTTTTTCACTTATTTAATGCTTCACTATTATACATACTTCAAACATGGTGTACATATTTTTGTCTACTTAGAAGGTTTTGAAAAATACATTCGTATTTTCTCATAAAAACCTCGTTTTTTTTTAAATTTCAATGCCTATTTTATTGCTCAAAAATCATTTTTATTGTTAAATCTAATTCAAATGAGTGCATTGGTATTAATATTAGTAATTTAAAAGCCTCCTGGGACCCACAATTTTGATTTCTATGTTGCGTAACGAATTTTTTTTTTTTTTTATTTAGTCTTTTTGTCACTAAATAGTGCCGTTTACAGTTTAAAAGTACAATTAATAATTACTTCCCACCTCTCCTAACAAAACTCCGTAAAATGACTGGGCTAGACGTCGTCGGGCTTCCATGGGTCGATGGCTCGCTTCCAGTTGACAGCTTGTAATACAATGTGCCTGCTTGCTTCAATTGCTCTATTATCTAAATTGTATTAAACGCCTAAGTAGCGTTGTATTTCGTGAAACGTGTTGAGTTTAAATGCCATGAGTTTAGTCTTCTTATCATGTGGGCAGAGCCCTGGTGTCAGACCGCCTTGCGGCCTCTGACTTGGTTTTTATGTAACGACTACTACCACACGAGATTAATCTCTGGTGGCCGGGACCAACGGCTTAACGTGCCATCCGAAGCACGGAATCATTTTTCTTTTCAGACAATCAGGTGATTCAGCCTGCAATGTCCTAAGCAACTAGGGAAAAACACACAAAGTGACATACCACTAGGTGTCCCCCGTGGGAATCGAACCCACGACCTCCTTGTCGAGAGCCAATGCTCTTAACCATTAGACCACGGAGGCAGTTAATGAGTTTAGTGATAATGAATTATTAACTTTAACCGTTATCTGCACGAATAATGGAGGCCAGTGTTAAAAAAGAAGGTCTGTGTCCGATTCTTCTGCCTTCTCAGGCAATACACTATACACCGTGAAACTTTTGCTGTTTTGCTGATTTGACTTAAAGCAGTATTTTCACTTTAATTTCATTAAGGTATTATTGAAAGAGAACATTCAATTTATATTTCAATCTAATGCTAGAATCTTCCTTATTTGTATTTATCTTAGGGTTATAATAAGGTAATGCCAAATACCTTTTAAAGGGAAAACTACCTGCAATTTTTTTGTAAATCTTTTTCGATTCTTGAGACGCAATGAAATCCATTTATTGCAAGTTTGTTTTTTAAAGTTCCATACTTTATAACATAATATCTACTACTACGTCTAAAAATTTCGGCCAGGAGCGAGTTGGTAGGGCTCCGTATGGCTATAATTAGGTATAATTGAAATGAACAAAAAAAAAACGTTTGAATACCACTCAGAGATAGAATAAATACATATATCTTATTGATCACAGTTTACCAGCAAAGGTCGGTCTTAAAGTAAGTTTTTTTATAATAAGACTTTGTTTTGTTCGCCGACTTTCATTGCGAATTCAAATATTATCTAATACAAGTGGTGCCCGCGACTTCATACCCATACGCGCAGTTTACTGAAACAAGCATGGTCAGATGCAACCTTTAGATAGATTTTTGGATTGGATAGATGTTTAGTGAGACATTCCAAAAACGTTCTTCCAGCTTCTCCACATCATCATATAGTAATAAGTATAGTATAGTTCTACATACAGAACACTCATTTCCCGCCCCCCTCTGACTTCAGATACCCCACCTCATCTATCACTTTCTGGGGACACTTTAGGGAAGCCGAGTAAGGGAATGCAGTCAGGCCCGCGCATCCGAAGTTTTTGACTGCTTTTTCTTCTTCTTCTTTGCACTTTCCCGCTTTATGCAGAGTCGGCTCTTCTAATCATGCGGCGCCAGGACAGTCTGTCCTGAGGTCGGGTCCGGCAAGTTCTCCGCTAGTGTTAACTTGGTCATGCTGGTCCACCAGGTGGCAGAAGGGCGTCCTCTACCTCTTTTATGTTCAGGCAGTAGAGCCTTTTGGACCACATGTTCTTCGTCTCTTCGCATCACGTGGCCGTACCACCGGAGGCGGCTTTCGGTGAGTTTCTCAGGTATGGGGGCGACTTTGAAGGGCTGAGCCCTGATGGACTCTACCCTACCCTTACCTCAAATTCATCGATCAGCCCACTGGGACTTTTGACTCTGGTGCGAACGTTATCGTACATATCTTGGATTAAAGGTATGTAGATATCAGGCAGGTGTTGTGCTCTCAGTGCTTGCCATACCAGTGTCCGCGGAACCTTGCATAAAATATATTTTATTTGTATCCTCTCAGTAAAAATAAACGTTTAAAAATCACAGTTTCAGTAATTCTTTAGCTTAAAAAAAATGGGACTGTGGGGACTTGCTACATATGTCAGCACCCACAAGTTATAGCAAAGATGCCAACAGATGGCGATACCGTCGCTCTCGGAAATATGCTCCATACATAGACAACGTTCACCGTGAATACGTATCTCGTAACCTACTACAAATAAGGTTCACAATCGAATGCAAGACATCGCGCAAGAGAAATTATCACAGAGTTTCGATACATATACAAGGTCCAACTAAGAACTGTTGGACCACTGCCGGTCCCCAGGCTTCACACATAGCCTGGTGGAAGATCGTCCCTTTTTAATGGAGGAACATTCCCAAGTAGCACCTCCATAGGACCAAAGAGTTCTCGAGTAGCGACCTCGTACCGGCAAGCACGGCGTGCATAGCATAGTCTCCCGTGGGAATCGAACCCACAACTTCCGTGTCAAGATCCCAATGCTCTTAACCATTAGACCACGGAGGCAGTTATGTCCAGCAGTGGACGTCTATCGGCTGAGATGATACATAAAACAGACAGACACGCTCAATATTAATATTTGTATAGATTTGCCTTTTTGTTCTTCGGTCATCTTCAACCACAAAACAGTTCGTTCCTATCCCCAATCATATCACGTACAATACCATACGAAAGTCATCTGACATGTCTGTTAATAACTACATCAGAAGAAACAAAATAGCTTGGCTCTTGGGACTTCGTATAGTGGAAAAAACGTAATATTCTGAACGATGTATTGAATTTTGGTCACGTAAAATCTTTGTATTTTGTCCGATGCGTATCTCTTTTTTAGGGTACCGTTGGTGGAGAAAGTGACTCATAATAAAATAGACCACCAAAAAAATGTTATTTCACAATTTCTGTGAGGAAATACCTTTATTGGTGGTCGGTGGTGAAGCCGTGGTAGTCCAGTGGCAAGTAACCTTGCCTGCCGTGCAGAAGGCGATGGTTCGATTCCCGTCCAGGCCGACTCGTATCAATAAGTTTTTCGGAATTTATGTACGAATTGTAACACCACTGGCTTTTTCGGTGAAGGAAAACATCGCGGGGAAACCTGCATGCTTCAATTTCGAGGCATGTATTGTACCCACTGAACATTACAAGTAGCGACGGGCTCACTCCCTGTCACCCTGGACAGAGTTTCGGTACTACTAGTGAAACGTGGATGTTCTGAGGTTTCAGAATATCTCTGAGCATTTGCTTATGCTTATTCTAAATACCTTTATTGGTTTGATATTGATATCAACGCAAAGGGTACAAATCGATCGATATGAAACAATTAATTCAATTGCCGATGCTTTGCTGCAAACTTTTGGGTTAGTTACATTGTCTATCTCCGAAGCACTTCATCAGACCTTCGCCAAAATAAATGGCACCGATACACCGAAATCCAATGCTATTTCGTAACATACTTACATTAAAAAAGGACCTCTTCCTTTTTTTACCCGACTGCGCGACGCAAAGGAAGGGTAATCTGTTTATCAGCCTATGTATGTATGTATGTAAGTTTGTTCCTTTGTGGCACTCTAGAAACAAAACGCGTTGGCCGATTTTGATGATTCTTACGTCAACAGATTTGTCTTAATCTTGCGAGTGTCACTAAAGACATGACAATAATCAAAATGCAATATGGCGACAACCAGACGCCATAATCTGAAAAATAAAAAAATGAAAGTGGACGAACTATGTTAAATGGGGTATAATTGAATAGGTATTTGAAAATCATCTTTAGGTTTCTCTAATCATTTTTCATTTGGAATGACCATTTAGGATCTATAACGATTTAAATTTGAAAAAACTAAAAAGTGAAAAATAAAAAAATTCATTTAAAAAGTATAAAGTGAACTTTAAATAAAAACCGAAAAAAACAAGTCCAGTAGTCTAGCATTCTTTTAAATAATATTGAAGCGACTTTTACAGTCGGGACCCATTAAAAATTCTAGATCGGATCAAATTTTCCCAATAATGGATCGCGAGCTTTCCTCGACATGGAAAGTTAGAGCCGAGGCTGTCGCAAATACAAAAACCATACTAGAGGTGTTTTAAATACAAAAAAAAACAAGTAATAACCTAAAATTCCCTTGTATAACACATTGACTGTCCAAATAAAATAGCACAAAGGTACATAAAGGAAATATGTGTTCATTTACCTAACATATCAAAAGCACCCAATATTTGGGTTGGGTCCGGTATTAATTAAATGATCATAATTATAATGTCTTGAGCACAAACAGGATGGGAGGGAAGTTTCCGGACATTTACGGGTTTCGTCTTTTGATCTTTATATTACGAGTTACATTATTAACGTATTTTGTAACATTTTCGGGCTTAAAAAGGTAGGTAAGCTAGATTTGATGCTACCATGGATTAAAATTATACGTTGTACATCATGTAGTTTTATATAACTATAACAGCATGATATACAGGGTGTCTGGTAAGTAATGGTTAACCCTGTAACTACCGATAGAGGACCTCAAACCTGTTCAGAAAATTTACTTTCATGTCCAGTAAAAGTGTCACGGTTTTCTATATATTTGCTTGGATCAAAGTCCGGGTTCGAGGGGCTGTATCAGCAGTTACAGGGCTATCCATTACTTACCGGACATCCTGTATAACGAAATAGCTATAATTATTTTACCTGAAGCTGTTTCATTGAAGTTTTTTCACCAAATAAAAATTCAATGACGGTTTTTCGCCAGGAAAAGGACCAGATAACGATAGAGCCTAGTTTTATAGGTAATAGTTTATCAGAACTGATATAACACTACCCAAAACTTAACTTTCCCCAAGGAACCTATAATTATGAAATCAGCAAAAACAAATTAGGAATTGCCATTCAAAATGCAATCAGCGGAAAAATTGTTCAATATGAGTACAATCACCCTTTAAAGTAATGCAACCGCTCCAATTTTCAATATTTTTGTACGGAAACAAAACTCTGAAAGCAAACACACACTTGACCCATATTTATCAAGCTTAGCAACTCCGAGGGTCCATTAGACCCTAAACAAAATTAGCTACAACTATACAATGTAGTGCCTACCCAACTCATAACAAGTAAAATATATAAAAAAAAATATTAGAAAGAAAGATTGACAGCTTGTTTGTTTATTTTTTAATTATAAAATTTATCATTATCATCGTCTATGTGTGTGAGTGAGAGAGAGATAGAGAGCGTGCGCGCATGTGCGTTATGCGTGCGAGCGTGCGTGAGGGCGTGCGTGCGTGCGTACTTGAGTGCATGCGTGAAGACGTGCGTGAGGATACGTGCGTGCATTCGTGCGTATGTGTGTGTTTGCGAGTGTACACTACCCTTTTTTCCACGATTTCGATGTTAGTCCCATGAAAAAAGTTGTTTAGCTTGATGGTCTGAGGTCTGATCATTCTCTTAAAATATTATGCAGTATTTCAGAAGGAATAAATTGGAAGCGTACTTATGAAGAGCTAGATCAAATGTAGGATCAATGGAACATAGGCGTAATTGTTGGTATTTCAGAAGAACCTTAAATATCCGTGCAAACCCGGGCCGGATTGCTAGTATGGGAGGGATAAACCAATGATATACGTTTATAGAACAATCCTTCGATTTTAGTTTCGTGTTATTACGAAATAGGATTGTATTATGTAGTTTATGGGACACCTGACGAAATAAGGATTTGGGATGGGTTTATTTTCGGCTTGTGATCTGTGAACGTTTAGTTTTGTTTGTGTATTTCGGGTTTAGGATTTGAACATTTGTAAGAAAACCTAATTTTGTATTGAATCAAAGGAAATAGTGGAAATATTTTCTCCAGGGCTGTGCTTGTGTATTGTAATGTCTCATCATCGTCATCATCATCATCAGCCTATCATCGTCCACTGCTGGACATAGGCCTCTCCCAAGGCGCGCCACAAAACTTTGTCCTCGGCCTTCCTCATCCAGTCGCTCCCCGCTACGTTTTGTAGGTCGTCTGTCAAGCGGGCCGCAGGGCGTCCCATCTTTCTCCACCCATTTCACTTCAAAGAGTCAGTTTGAATTCGGAGTCTATTTATATAAAAACCTCCAAATCAGCTAGACAGCTCTGCCATTTCAAAAGACGGAGAGTAAGATCCAAATAAATAATATTTCTTTCTTTCTTTCTAAGAAAGTGTGCCACTTATCTATCTTTTTACCTTTTTTAACCCGACTGCGTGACGCAAAGGAGGATAATATGTTTTAAGATATTCTGAATTTGACATTATTAACTTTTGATAATGCAAAATCAATGGTTAGTTGGTAAATGGTTGTTAGGTTAGTTTGTTTTGTTGTATACAGGGTGAAATTAATATCATTAGCATACTTTTAAACTAAGAGTCTAACCATCAAACTGAACAACTTTAACAATGGGAGCAAAACGATCGGAGCAAAAAAAAATCTGCTGTTCCATACTAAACTGCAATGCCTACTCGACTCAAATGTATGCAACAGCTGGTTATTATTTGGTTATAAGGGCTTGGTCGATGACCAAAAAGCTACTGCGACCTGGATAGATCTATTGTAGCTGTCACCCTGGACCTAAAGGTCATTTTCTAGGCCCACGGACTTCATGAACCGTGTCATGCTTTTGGAGGGAAGGTCCCTAATGTCAGTAGGTGTTATTATGTATCCACCTAGATGGCGACTTCTGCTGTGAATGAGACTTCGCATTCGCAGAGGAGGTGTATGGGCGTTTCCTCTGCTTCACAGCAGAATCTGCAAGTGGGTGAATCTACAAGCCCCATTCTGTGTAGGTGTTTGTTTAACTTGCAGTGTCCTGTTAAGGCTCGTACTAAGAGCCTTAAGTCGTTGCGGTTTGAATTGATGGCATCCGAGGTATGTCTGTTTGAAAAGCCGGTCACAAGTTCTTTCGCATGCCTCAGTCCTGGTGTATCCGACCAGAGCCTGCGGCTTTGGTTCACAGCCCATTCCTTTAGCACACGTCTAGAGGTGTTGCGAGAGATGCCGCAATAAGGCTCGGGGCCTATGGCGTCCTCTTCCGCCCCTCTTCGTGCCAGCTCGTCAGCAGCCTCATTTCCATCAATACCGCAGTGTCCGGGCACCCAGCCTAGGGTGACAGAGGTTTCTTTTTTTGCTCCGATCGGTTTGCTGCCATAGTAAAAGTTGTTCAGTTCGATGGGTAGACTCTTAGTTTAAAAAGATGCTAATAGTATCAATTTCACCCTGTAGTATTAATTTTATTTATCGAGATGTCAATATTAATTATTATATGTAACTACTCCACGAGGAGTATAATCGAGACGAGAAAGAGAATCAACGATGAATAGAGAATCCTTTGTAATTGTCTATTTATGCTGTTTTCATTTATATTTACGTATGTACAATAAAGTGTTAGGGGCCTATGTCGAAAAATAATTGAAGCGAAACGGGCGTGTGATAGCTTATATTACTGCCTGATGCGAGAGAAAGAGATGGGGCGGCGCGCTCGACTGAAACGACGCAAGCGTAAAACACACTTTATTTAATTGTGATTGTACTATTTATGTAAGTTCAGTTCTGCTCTAATCAAAATTTGTAAAATATCAATCTCTTTTTTTAAATCAAGTCTCGTGTTTCTATTGTTCACCGTTTAGCAGTTCCAAGCGTTTATAAATAAAAACGGAGGCTACTTTGGCTTGTTTTTCTATCGAGAAAATGTGTCCTAATCGTGTTTCGGCTCTAATCAAAACTTCAAATATATGTTCAATTTACACATATCCGAAGTTCATACTCCTATTGTTAGTACTTCATGATATACGACGCTTTGAAGAATCCTATTTTTTTCACATATCCTCTTAAATGAACCAAGCAGTTTTTCTTCGCTGTTTCCAAATGTCTATCTCAGCGTCTGATTCATGGTCATCCTATTGTAGAGAGACCTATCTACAAGAATATTGCCGGTACAGTGCGGAACAAAATGCCGGGTCTTTTTCATATTCGTGCATCAATAAACTCACTCCGTTGTATGTAGGTACAGTCAAGATACAATACATCGTAATAACAAATGTACGAAAAGTCTAAAAACTACTTTTTTTTTATTACGTATGGGTTTGCTCTTGACCTAAATCTAGTCCTCAGGACGAAGATCGGGTCGAAGATGTAGCGAGTTCACCCAGAAGAAGCCTATTCACTCGCACTTTAAAGGAATTCGGGTTGTAAGCGCTCGGAAATACTGACGCAGGTAGGACGTTCCACTCCTTGGCTGTGGTATTATAAAAGACTAGCTTTTGCCCGCGACTTCGTCTGCGTAGACATGTAATTTTGTCTAATGTCTCGTCTAAGGTCATGAAGGTCATGGTCCGAACCAAGTCTAGGAATCCTGGCATGTAACATTAGAATGGCGATTAAGGAATGGGCTGATAAAAGACACAGGCTAGAATGCTCTGGCCTCTCGGGTCTTCAACACTGCAGGAAATTCATCAGCAATCTTCTTATTATCGTGTGGGCAAAGCCCTGGTGTCAGAGTATAACAGCAATATAACACCACGAATCCCACAGTTCATACTGAACAACAGCAGGAGCAAAGCTCGTGCCATCGTCGGAGCCCTCACCGGGCACTACGCAACAGGCACGATAAAGCTCACTCTTCAGAAAGGCGCTTGGTGCGGATATGTGGGATGTCAACCAAAAAGGGGTGATATCCCGCGGTGCGTCGACATGGTACGGTGCGGTAGTACATAGCGTAATGCTCATTCTATTTACGAGGGGGGATAGACAGGAATATTCTAGAATATTATAAATACTAGTAATTACCCGTGACTGAGTGAAATTGGAATACAGGGTGTTACAAAAGTAAAAATAAAGATTTAAAACTTTTTAGGGGGTTATTGAGACCATCAAACTGAACAACTTTCACTATGGGACCAACAACCAAACCAAAAGAAAAAAAATGTTTGTCCCATATATTTAGCTCGAATAGATCTTTAGTTTAGCATGGAACATTGCAAACGCATCACACCATGGCGATTATGGCAAATCTCCCCATTTTGGGGAAGCCTATGTCCAGCAGCAGCAGTCTATCGGCTGATATGATGATGATAATGGAACATCCAATTTTTTTTTCGTGATTTCGATATTGGTCCCATATTGAAATTTGTTCAGTTTGATGGTCTTAACCACCTCCTTAAATGTTTATTTGTATTTTTTTAACACCTTGTATAGAAAAATAGTTTCTTATTAGAATATAGAAAATATTCTTTCTTAGTGCACCCCTACAACCTCCGTAAAATCTACAGGGTGTAAGGAAAAGTATCATTAACCTTTACACCACTTACTCTACCCATCAAACTGAAAAACTTTTACTATGGAAGCAAACCAATAGAAGCAAAAAAAAATCTGCTGTTCCATACTAAACTCCAATACCTATTCGACTCAAATGTATGCAACAGCTGTTTTTTTTGCTTCGAATCTCCGATCGGTTTGCTCCCATAGTAAAAGTTGTTCAGTTTGATGGGTAGAGTATATGGCTTAAAGGTTAATGATACTTTTCCTTCATCATCTCAGCCGATGGAAGTCCACTGCTGGACATAGGCCCCCCAAGGATCGCCATAACGACCGGTCCTGCGCTGCTCTCATCCAACGGGTTTCCGCCGCCTTTACCAGGTCGTCGGTCCACCGTGTGGGGGGCCTACCCACGCTGCGCTTTCCGGTACGCGGTCGCCACTCGAGAACTTTTCAGCCCCATCGGCCATCGGTTCTGCGAGCAATGTGCCCCGCCCACTGCCACTTCAGTTTAGCAATTCTTTGGGCTATATCAGTTACTCCGGTTCTTCTGCGTACTCTTCATTTCTGATTCGATCTCGCAGGGAAACTCCGAGCACAGCCCTCTCCATTGCCGTTTAGGTGACTTTCAGCCCTTTTTGAGGCCTTGAGTGAACGACCATGTCTCTATTCCATTATGTCATCACTGGCAACACACACTGATCGGAGACTTTCGTTTTAAGACACTGCGGTATTTGGGACGTGAAGATACTACGTACTTTTCCTTACACCCTGTATATTCCACACGTTTCTATCTTCAGCGGTTTTAACTGTCCGTTGTCTGTCACTCACGGAATTGTAGTAAGTATAGGGTCCATCTATGCTGATGGTTTTTTAAGAGGATGATCATGATCAGACTATGAAACTGAACAGCTTTCTCTATGGTACAAATGGTGGTATCGTATTTACCATACCTAATACCCAGCTGACTGTACTTCCTATGTAGGCGTGTGCATCGCAACGTTTGTGCAATCAACTCTGCTGCCTTCTGTACTCAATTTGAAACGTATACGGAACTCTTGAATTTGAAAACTCTATTTTGTGCGGCATTGCGAAGTTTGTACCTATTACTAGCGCAGACGATCGACTGAAATAGGTCTAACAACAATTCATCTCTTTTAACTATTCAACATTTTTATTGATACAACTTGATATCATTATTATTATTTATTACGAGCGTTGACCCGCGACTTCGTCCGCACAAATTATATACCAGATTTTAAGTCAGATCATAAGCTATCAAACAAAAAAGTTTCATCAAAATCGGTTCAGTAGTTTTTGCGTGATACTCGTTCAAACAAACAAACAAACACCCAAACAAACACCCAAACAAACACACAAACAAACAGACAGACAAAAAATCCAAAAATTTGTGAAATGGAATCAGGGACACCTAAAAACCATATCGTAACTTTTTTTTTGTTAATATCTTCAATTTACAGACAAACTTCCTGTTACAGTTTTATAATAGTGTATAGATTATAACACTTTATTGTACGCACGGCGACACATCAAGCTATACAAAACCAACATAAGCTGGCCGCGCGACATTATACGTTACTCGACCTACGCGCGGCCAGGCCAGCTTATGTTGGTTTTGTATAGCTTGGTGTGTCGCCGTGTGTACACACGGACATTACACAAAGTTGAGAAAACATGTACAAAGGGCGAGCTTATCTCTGAAGATATTTCTTCCAGCAGCCCCGTAAAAGAGACAGTAAACAATTATAAGGCAAACTTATTGTGTACAAACAAACAGTATAAATAAATAAATATATTATGTAAATAAAATCCGGCTCTTATTTGCTATAACTATCCCAAGCTTAAGCCATGTCTTTTTAGGTCTCTGAGAAAAACGCGTGTGACAGACGGACGGATGGATGGACAGACACTGAGGTGATTCTATAAGTGTTCCATTTTGCCAATTTTGGTACGGAGCACTAAAAACGACGACAAGTCAAAATAGCTAGACCTCACATGGGTCAAACAGACTTCCCTTTTTTTGAAGTTAAGAGGCTTTGTGAAAAAAATAGGATTCTTCAAAGCGTCATATATCATGAAGTACTAACAGTAGGAGTATGATTTGCGGATATGTGTAAATTGAACATAATTATAATTGAAGTTTTGATTAGAGCCAAAACACGATTAAGACACATTTTTTCGATAGAAAAACAAGCGAAAGTCCGTCTTTATCGATAAACGCTTGGAACTGCTAAACGGTGAATAATAAAAACACGAGACTTGATTTAAAAAAAGAGATTGATATTTTATAAAATTTGATTAGAGCAGAATTGAACTAACATAAATAGTACAATCACAATTAAATAAAGTTTGTTTTACGCTTGTGTCGTTTCAGGCGCGCGCGCCGTCCCATCTCTTTCTATCACATCAGGCAGTAATATAAGCTATCACGCGCCCATTTCGCTTCAAATTCTTTTCGACATAGGCCCTTAAGTAAAAATATTATCGTAGACATCTAAACCCATTTTAAAGGATTTAAGTTTGCCCTTAAACACACCTTTTATGCTTTCGTAGGTCGTTCAAAATCATATAATTCAGTTACCTTGATCTAACATGATTTAAAACCTTTTGATCGCATCACCCTGTGATGCGTCAAGCTCTCTAGTTTAGACTAAGAATTAGGAACACTTTAGAAATGACCGACGTCGTGCCAAATTTACTTTATTACAAAGAAATCAATAAATTATAAAGTGATAATCACAGATCCACTGCTGGACATAGGCCTATGTCCAGCAGTGGACGTCCATCGGCTGAGATGATGATAATGAATCACAGATCACAAAAACTAAAGGGAGATGTGAAAAGGGGGCGGGGCCAGTGTCGCAGCAATATGCTCATTGCTCGCGACAGTAAGGATTCAATATATTATGAGGCTGAAAGCCAGTCGAGATATTATGTGTAAATAGTTTACAATGCTTGTGTAGTACTAAAGATTTTTCGAACGTTGAGTTCTGATACCGCAATGGATAGTGAGCACATACAAGCTAACAAAATACTTTCTATCGCGTGGTACTGGTGGTAATGCGACAGTTCGTTTCGTACTCAGCGCGTTTGTTTTTTTTCGACGATTTGGTGAACTGATTGAAGTTCCTACCCACATCTGGGTGAGCCGGTCTACCGGTATATTGGGCGCTACGGCCGTGACACAAAAGAGACAGGAACAGAAGGGTGGCTCTATACGAGCGAAACACGCTCACGCATACATGGACTCGAACGTCTAGCGATCTCGGATCAAGTCAGTCAAACGCCAGTATCAAACTCGCGCAACTCTGTAACTAATAAAAAAATGTTTTAATGAAACGTGCACTAATTCCATACTTTCTTTGAATCTTAGGGCACGTTTCGTACATTGTGGATATCGGTCACGACCAGTTTTTAGTAAGGAATTCCCGACTCCTAAAACATATCCAGTGAGTTTCATTCTCTTGGCCAGTATTATCTATCTATTCATTTTGTGTGCGTATATGGTGTTGTTTCGCTCGTTCCTCGGATCGTCTGCCGGCCTTTTGTACCTGTCTATTTTGTGACCGTGGCCACAAATCTATTCAACTGACATTCTGGCATCCCCAGACTAAAACCCTGTGTATTTTCTCGAGGAATAACTAAGTGTCCAAAGCTTCCACGCGCCTCTGGTTTCCAGGCCAGTTTCCATTCTCTTTGTTGTAGTACATCAATCTATGGTAACATTAACATATCTAGGGCAGTCTTTTATCGGTGGCAGTAGTGCGTTAATGACTTACTGCTTAGAAGCACGCGAGTCACGCCTACAAACTCATTAACCTTACCTAACCCATGCAAAAGTTTACTTGCGTTTTGTCATCGTATTGGAATTTGAGCAATTTTGTACGGTAGTTCAATTTCGAATAAAGAAGGACGCAAAAGCTTGAAGGAGACATTTGCTTGACAATGTGGTGAAACAGGTTAATAATATAAACTCAAGGGTAACTACTTAATTTATTTTTAAATTATTTATTTTATTTATTTATTTCCTTATAGCTAAATAACAGTTTTGTGACAAAGACAAATTGATAGTCAGATGCTGACAACAAGTTCCCACATATACCTTAAAATAGAGAAGAAAAAAGACTGATAAATAAAGCTAACATTAAAAATCAAAGGTACAAAACTAAATCATAATGGGCCATCAAAGAAGTCACGTGCTAGAATATTTTTAAAACTATTGGTGCTTTTACAAAACAAATCGATATCGAAGTCCACACAAATGTCGTTGAAGCCGCTGCTGGCGCTAAAGTTGGTTCTCGCGAACTGAACCTGTAGGGCGGCCGATGATGGAGACCCCTCTGGTAAGTGCGAAGGTTTACCTTGGCCAATAAATGGGCAGTCTATTGCTCCATTAGCGACATTTTTTAGGTAACAAATGTTCCCCAATATTACGCCGCTTTTCCAGAGGAAGAAAATGATAATGTTTATACCGCTGGGAGTAACCCAAGGTTCTACGATGCGCTTTGAAATCAAGAAACCGCATAAATTTCTATTGGATACGCTCAATACGCCCTTTGTAAATATCGTATAAAGGGTTCCAAACTGGACAGGCGTACTCAAGGTGGCTGCGGATGAAGGCACAATAAAGAATTTTTATAGTCTTCAGATTCCGAAAGGAAGCCGAAGTGCGCATAACGAAACCCAGCGCTTTTGAGGCATCTATAGCAGTTTTATTAAAAAACATGAGACCCAAAATTTATAGAACCAGTTATTATTTATCGCTTTGCCATTTCTACGAGTTACATTTTTCTAAGCTCTATGGTATTAGCAAAAGGGTAAACTGAGATCAAAGGCTGTGAAAGGAAACGGAATTTTTGAGATAAATTACGTATTTGCCAACTTTATTTCGTAGATTTTCTTCAAGTCTCGCAGAATTTCACGCCGGATTAAAGGAATTTAACGACATTTCTCGTAAAACCTGACTTTGACATAAAGAAATAATTAGTGCCATTGGAAACTCAATACACACATCAAGTAGTATCGATAAATAGTCATATAAAAGCGTAGAGGGAGAAGTAATCCGACTTCTAGGTCGGAACGTGTTTTGTCTTATTCACTCAATAAGAGACGCTCTAGTTAAAAAAGGAGATCGCTACCTTATTCAATCAATCAACCAATTATACTTTATTTGACACCAAAAAACAGAGTATACAGAGAGCAAACAATCAGGAAATACAAAAGGCACAAAAACACGCGGTCTTATTGCTGTCCTTAACCACTTTTTTGTACTATGGCCACGGCCATCTGACTCAAAAATGTCACTTCATATAAATTGTATAGGATTTTATTACTATCGCTATCTCATACCCGGTTACACTGATATTCCGTCTATCAGCGTAAGTGAAAAATTCTTCGTCTATGTATAAAAGTATCTGAATGTTTTCTACTTCGTGGTATCCTTCCTCATCGCAATAGGTACATTTTTTTGCCAATATTTCCATTTTACAGACACTCCTAGATAACAATTTTCATGAGAACGAAAAATCTGAAAAGAATTCTGCATTATTCCATAACACAATAGCTTGCAATAATTAGCCGTTATTTTCTCTAGACTTAGATTTTGACAGATCGATAGATAAATAGTTGATAAGTTTGATGATAGGTTATTTTGTTAGGCAGGTGTTGGTATCCCCAACATTAATTTTGTAGTAAATTTTGTATTAGCTAGCTGGCAACACTTCCTTTTGTACCGTTGGTTTGTGTGCGTGTCAATATAGTGTTTAAACCGAGTTTTGTGTTAATACTGAAGTTCCTGCCCACCCCACAACTATCACCTGCCTTACAGTCAGTCTACAATATCAAATAACATGTTTTCTTCTGCAGGGTAGGCTGTAAGTAGCATAAAACTAGAATAATTACTCGTAATTCTTACCCTTTTATACGGAACTTCAAATCAGGTTATGTATATGGAGAAAAATATCTAGTTAGACTTTACAAGAAAGTAGTTGTTCATACCTGTGGCTCCAGGGTGTGGGATGCCGTCGGTTGGTTGAGTTGAAATGCACTTGTAATCCAAAAGGTCGTTCTCTTGAAGTACCTGGGTTTCCTGCCAGCACGGCCGTGCTGATAAAGTCCGGAGTCTAGTAGATGTCGTGACGACGTACGATGCGTCCAATCTGAATGCTTCTTGTCATAATTTGATCCCGGAAAAGGAACTGTCAAACATGACGTTGACAGTTGAAGTTACGTTTTAGATGCGTTCTACAACGTGTTAATGAATTAACGCTAAACTAGAAAGTAGTTTGTTTAGAATCGAGAACAGAATCGAATTATCATGGTTTCAACATAGGTAATTTTTTTCAAAATAATAAATAATTTGTTTGTTAAATTTTAAATTTACTGAACCCGATGTCAAACCACCGCACGGGCACAGTCACCCTACTTACTACCAAAACAAGATTATTAAAATGTATCCATGAGTACGTTAGCGCTTTCATTCATTGCTAAAATGATAACAAATAATTTTTGCCTCAAAACTTAAAACTTAGTACTTACTTTATGTTTTAACTATCAAAATAATGAAATTATGGTTTCAATCTAATTATTTTGTTTTAAATCAGTAGGGGTGTATGAGGTTTTGCGCTTATTCATTAACACGTTGTATATTAGGTAAATACATTCGCAACAGTAGTTGCAAATCGAATTCTGATAGATTTTACTAAAATCGACTTTAGACAACAAAATAATTGTCTAGCATAGTTTGCTAATATAAATAGTGGTCACTCATATTACTACTTATATACTTTTATACGTGTATTTAAACCGTCTTTGATAGTGGTATATCGATGTCATATATAAGGTCTAACAAAATTAGCTGAAACTATTTTAAGGGTATGATAAGACCTTCAAACTGAACAACTTTCTCTATGGGACTGATATCGAAATCGCGAAAAAAAATTTGCCGTCCCATACATTTAGGTCGAGTACGTTTGTATAGAACGGCAGATTTTTTTTCGCGATTTCGATATTAGTCCCATAGAGAAAGTTGTTCAGTTTGATGGTCTGATCATCCCCTTAAAATAGTTTCACCTAATTTTGTTAGACCTTATATATTTCCAAAGGCATCGGATACTATTTAGTGCTACTGTTAATTGTCAGTTTCGAACGGACATGTAATATCGCTACTGCTTCTTTTGTATATTGAGATGGGAGTGTGTGGGAGTTAATTAACCTTATTTTGCTGTCTCGTTTCTTGTTTCTATATACGATCGACGCCTTTAAAAAGCAAATATTACAAAAAACGTAATCTTTAAATTTCAATGTGCGGATACATATTCATATTCATATTCATTTATTCAGTAACGAGTTTACAATGTCAATAGTTTAGAATTAAGGTCGTGGTAGGTGCATGTCAATTATAATATTAAATTACAATGTCTGTAGGTACTTAAATAGACTAATCATATAATGATTAAGTTAAGCTTATTTAAGTATAACATAAATGTTCGAACCGAGGTATACATAAGTATACCTGGTCTGTATCTAAAATAATTGCATAACAATAAAATATAAGAGAATTAAAATTTCAAAACAATAGTTTTATTATTACAGATATGGTTATCTTGACACATTCACCAGTCATCCGAAAGGAATTCATCTACAGAGTAGTAGGCTACCTACTGTTAAAGTTATATATAATAGTATTGACTAGATATCTCACACAATGTTCAAGCCTCCACTCACACACTCACATATTCACACACACCTACAATGCACACTCACACATACACACGCACATCTATTCTGGCAAAGAATATATAATATATAGGTTCTAACTCTGGCGTAAATAATTAAAGCAGGAATTCTCACTCTCACTATGACAAGCGTGACTCAACTACCTAGATGTTTTATTACTGGTATTGATAAGATAGATTAAATACTAACAACTATTGTTATCTAGTACCTGCCTGAGGAGGAATCTGGCTCCCAATGCACGGTTATCCAATATTGGGAGTCAGGGACCCAACCCTTTGATGTAAACTGTTGTTCTCAAATAAAGAATTTTTTTTTATCAAACGCCATCAACATACATTTTTGAAAATTCTTTGCAAAGGTACAATTATACGATATTATAGTTATACCTCGAATTGGCTAAAAACTCTTTTATATACAAAAACTGAGTAGCTACTCTTAGTTTTTTCATAGAAATATTTTCATGCCACTCAAAAGTATTGTTAGGTACCTATTTATATACAAACGTAAATGACTGTCTTACGTCAGCTAGTCACTCGAACCCAGCTCACACACTCGTTAGGCTAGCGCTGATACCACACAACCTACATAAACCACACACACTAATATACCACACACACACCCCACTACACATGCAACCATAAACTTAATATTACTGCCGTAAATAGACTAAAACAGTGTGCGAATGAGATTCCGACCTTACCGAAAAACCTTCGCGTGCGAATGAGATTATAATATAATAGCCGTAAAACCACTTTTAAACAATGAAGTCTCGGTTGGTATCCTGTCAAAAAATTATCGCTTATTATTTTATGATTTTCTTTATAATTCATTTTGTGTTTTATCAGACAAATATAAAAAAATCATTACAGTATCATATTCTGTGTTGGAATGCAGTGTAACTTGTACCAGCAAATCAAATACAAAGAAGTTTCAAAGGTAAATACCATTAGGACAGTACTACTTTCATAATACTTTTTTTCATATATATGTTATTCTTAAGAATTTATTTCTGGAGTCATTGCAAACTTTCTAGGCACTTCATTGGAATTTGGAATTAAAATGGAATTAAATTAATCATGTTGTAAGAGGGCCTGGTGATCTGTCAGATGGGTCTCGTTACCTAATACGGACACCAGTCTCACAAAGGTAACAAATGAGTACATACAACTCACAAAATTGTGTTTATTTTAATTAGAATAAGAACCTTTGTGTAGAGATAATAAACGATTATTTATTCAAAATTATTTTGTAATACATTCATTACATGCAGTAAACGTCCTATTTTCTAGATAATATATTATTGCCAATAATTATGTGTAAGATCAAAAAATATTGTATACGTGAAAAAGAAACCGTTTCGCATAGAGATTGATTTCCAAAATCTATTTCTAAAACTCACACACGTATCAATTTCGCACATATTGACATTTCGGTTTCGGTGAAGCGATCATGAGGAGATGGTTACTCTATAACGATAGTATATTAAGTTTATGCATACAACATAATCTTTTCCTAACACATACACAATAAAAATAATACAAACACTGCCTTATAATGTAACAAGAATGTAACTTATTAAGGTGGTTTCAGTCCATACAAAAGTTTGACGCACAATACGCATAGACGGAATTAATAAAAGTAATATTTTATATATGGAAAAATAGTTTAGAAAATCTAGTTGCCGCGTAACAAATAACATTTGCAATTTATAATATAATAACGAAGATATAAAGCTTTTAAAATTTTGTATGAAATATTTCAAAGCTTTATATCTTCGTTATTATTTTATAAATTGCAAATGTTTTTCTAAACTATTTTCCCATTTATCCAAAATTACTTATATTAATACCGTCTACGCGTATTGTGCGTCAAAGTTTTGTATAAAATTGACCCCTCTGCAACCGCCTTAATATTATTCTTTAGATATCTGCAATGTTTGTAAAAATTACTTCAACATAAATTGATGGCTCCAAGTCGAGCTCCGAGGGGTGAGAGCCTGGTGACCCCGTACCACAGATTTTAACAAACCAGCCATAGGCACCAGTCTTTCACACATCAGTTAGTGGAACACTATAATTTTATTTTGTACACTATGCCATAGCAATTCCTTGTTATAACTTGTTTAGTTTAAGTACCTACTAAATTGTTTTCTTGTGTAGAAGAAGAATAAATAAAGTTTATTATTATTAATTTTTTTTTTTTTGCCGTTTAGTGTCGGCTAAGAATAGCACCATCCCATTTCCTCCCGTGGGCGTCGTAAAAGGGACTAAGGGATCTACCGGAGGATGGGCAGCAGCATCCTCTGAGTACACACATTCAATCCAACTGCGATCGCCAACCCGCCTGCCAAGTGTGGCGATTATGGCAAATCCCCCCATTTTGGGGGAGGCTTATGTCCAGCAGTGGACGTCTGTCGGCTGATATGATGATGATGATTATTATTATTTTGAAAAGAAACCTGTGTTCAAAGGAAAGCCTAAATATTGGAAAAAAATTGTGCATCTACTTTATAAATTGAGGTCACTTTTATTTGCGACCCACACCATTGTATAAAAAATATTAAGATCTAAAATTGCTACGAAGTGAATTTTTTTAAAACAGTATTTAATGAGTTAATTAGATAATTGTTAAATTTGGTGCGAATTCTTATGATTTTCGAATTTGATTTCCTTGAATTAAAAGGCACGACAGTGACATAATGAAGGACAAGCCAGTCAAAAATGGATATACCTACTAAATTGACGTAGTTTAGTAGAAGTGAGGCGGCTCTGAAAGGGTCAAGCCGTTCGATCAAGGAAAACTTTCAAATTAGGTACTAAATGTTGAAACTAATAGAGCGTTTTGAAAAAGCCGTGGTGGTCCAGTGGCGAGTAACCTTGCCTGCCGTGCAGGAGGCGATGGTTCGATCCCCGTCCAGGCCGACTCGTACCAATGAGTTTTTCGGAATTTATGTACGATTTGTAACACCATTGGCTTTTCGGTGAAGGAAAACATCGTGAGGAAACCTGCATGCTTCAATTTCAAGGCATGTATTGTACCCACTGTCCATTACAAGTGGCGACGGGCTCACTCCCCGTCACACTGGACAGAATTTCGGTACTAGTGAAACGTGAATGTTCTGAGGTTTCAGAATATCTCTGACTACCCCCTCGGGGAATATAGTCGTGAGCATATGCTAAACTTATGCTGAATAGAGCGTTTCATCAGGAATATCCTCTTAAACTACAAATAAGCTCAAACGTGAAATGCAGAGCAGATTCTACTGTGCATCTAATCGCATGGTACGCGAGTGCAGTTTATCGCAAAAGTGCAGCTTGCTGGAACGTGGGTACCAGACTCGTATAGTGACGTTCATTCTTTATCGATAGATTTGCTGTGTGATTCTCGGCTTTTATTATTATGTATCTATTTAAATAATCCTATGGCTGTTCCTATTACACTATTACAAACCAAACACCAAAATATAGAGCGGCGGGTCGTCGATTCGGTGAAATTCGGTCTAGGTCTTAGACCACTTAATATTATGATAATCGATATCGTCGAAACCTGCTGTCTCATTTTAGCAAGATCCAAGTTTTCTGCCCTCATTCGTAAAGCAATACCATTATATTCCTGAAATTCCAGTGGAACATTTTTGCATCTAACTGCTAAAGAGTTGTGCAAGCCTAAAGGTGGCAAATGCATCTTTTAGGATCCTTAAATATGATCTTTCCATTGGAATATTATTAAATGTTTCGTAAACTAAATATAATCATCATCATCATTATCCCAGCCGATAGATGATCACATAGGCTTTCCCAAGGATCGAATAAAAACAAAAATATTTGTAAATACTACTTCCAGCAACTTCCTAACAAAGCCCGGATATCCGGTTTGACAATAATCATCGATATCGATGACGCACAAAGGCATATCACTAAAGAGCTCCCGTGCATAACAGTTTATTCGAGCACATGATCGGTGGCGGTCTGTTACTAGGGTTTACACCAGAGAGCTTCGTGTTGGATGGTCAAGCCGAATATCCTGGTTAGTTTCACCGGCTGTTGGTTTGAAGTGTCGATGAACTTTAGAGACTGGATTTGATCGTTAAACTGAACTGAACTCTCAATGTGGAACCAATGCAGAAAACTGTGAAATAAATCTGCTATCCCATAGATAACTCATATCGATTTGAAACTATGAATTTTCGAGCTGGCGCAATTCGAACCCCCGACTTTTCGAGCGGATGCTTATCGAGAATACGAATTTCGGACCCATGGGGTACAATATCAATGCCTCCTACACAAATATATACAGGATGTAAACTTAACTTCGTTACATACTTAAGAGGGAGCTTCAGACCATCAAACTGAACAACATTCACTGTGGATCAACACTGAAACCGAGAAAAAAACTCTTATGTTCCATAGACAGTGTCAATGGCGACTCTACCCAAATGTATGAAACTGCTGATATTTTTTTCGTGATTTCAATGTTGGTCCAATAGCAAAAGTTGTTCAGTTTGATGGTGTGAACTGAACGCATATTTTACATCCTGTATGCATGAGAAGAGGAGATCCCAGGAGATGCATAATTATATTTGTTCTCATGTAGGTACCTCAGGTAATTATTTGTTTATTGTTAAGGATTCCCAATCGTAGACCTCGCGTATCAGGCTTGCCTCGTTTTTGGTCTACCGTTTAATGTAATACTTTTAAGTAAAAGTTAAAAATAAACATTTATCTTATTTTAACTGATCTTATCAGTATGTCTGAATGATTTTTGTGCTAAATGATATTAAACGTTTTTATCTTCAAAAGGAATTTTATTTTTTCCATTCCCATTCTCAAGACACAAATCGTAGGCATCAGTAACAGACTGAAACCTTACACGCTGCTCGCTCGACCGGAAAACCGTCGGAAAAAAGGAAAATTTACACTTCCACCTACATAGATAAATTGAGAGCTCGAATTATGATTTTTTTATACGCGACTTCGACCGCACAAATTATACTAATATAGCAGATTTTAAGTCAAATCATAAGCTATCAAAGAAAAAATGTTTCATCAAAGTCGGTTCAGTAGTTTTTGCGTGATGCTGTTACAAACAAACAGACAAACAAAAATTCGAATAAAGGTTGATTTGGAGTCCGGAATACCTAAAAACCATATTATTATCGTTATATTTTTCTGGTAAATATCTTCAATGTTTAGTAACATAAAATAACATAAATATTCTTACTTCTCTCTCCCTCTCTCTCTCTCTTCTTCTTCTTCTTCTACTTCTTATCGTGTAGGCAGCAACTAGCAAGTCCTGGTGTCAGAGTTTTTTCAGACCGCCTTACGGCCTCTGACGTGGTTTTTATGTAACGACTACTACCACCAGAGATAGTAGCCGGGACCAACGGCTTAACGTGCCATCCGGCACGGAATCATTTTCTTATAATTATAATACAGTATACATTTCGGCCAGGACCACCGGATCTCGATCCAGTAGTTTTTGCGCAATGCTCGAATAAATTAATAGCCAAAAATGATTTGGAGTCAGGGACAACACCATTATAGTAATCTTGTTTTTGTAAACTTCAATGAACAGACACACTTCGTGTGTAAGTATATTGAAATCGCCTCGACACACGTTTCGACACTGACGATATCGACGGCACAGTCACAAGATTTCAAAGAAACTTTTAAATAAACAAATAACGTTTTATCCGAAACTATTTTCTACAAAAACCCAGTAAATTATACTTCGGTTCTATTCAAAGAGATCTAATAAAGATAATATTGGATTTCAGACAGTTTATCGAACACCTATAGTCAAGTTTCAGAAGGTGTTTTCAGAGGTTAACCTTTTGACCGCTGCCTGCCAAGTTACTGACCTTTCTGACGTCACATTTCACGAAAACAACCGGTGAGTGAGAATTTAAATTGTTCGGGAGATTTATTTTTGTGAAAAGTTTATTACCAATGGGGGATTTCTTTATTACTTGCCCATCTCTTGCTCAATCTTCATCATCATCAGCCTATAAACGTCCCACTGTAGTGTACAGGAGGGTGTATGGGCGTAAGTGCCACACGTGCTCAACGCGGATTGGTAGACTTTAAATTACGCATCAGAATTTCATCTTCAGCTTAAGCAGCTTTCCCTTTCCTCACTATTCTTTCTTCGCCATTTGAGAGCAGTCGGTATTAAGTAAGTAAAGGAAGTAAAGAAGAAGAAGTTAGAAAGACTCTTTGGTACATGGCATGTCTGTGGTCCGTGCAGATTCGAACCTGTACTTATGATTGATTGTCTATACCTTTTCGCAACGCACCACCGATGCTCTCACGTGACATGTCGACACTTCAAAGACATTTCAGAGGTGTTCTTTTCTTCTGCGAATATTTGTACGCACTTTTAAAAATGACTAACACTCTAAGGCCCGCTTGCGCCAAGTAGGGTTATCGTTATTAACTCGAAATTAGACGCTACTTTGGAATTAAATTATAATTATGTCTTGCACCATCCTGTTTTAGGGGCTAAACGTGTGTTATATTTAAACCGCCGATATGGCATGTTTAAGTCACTAAAGTACGTGCTAAATGTCAAAATTGAGGCAACAGCTGTTTTTACAGTTTTGTTGTGGGCTCCAACTCATTAACAAAAAAATGTTATATGAAACGTGCACCGACGCCAATTAATTACTTTGAACAGTTGCACACGTTTCATACATTCTGGATAATCGGTCACGACCAGTTCTTAGTATGGAACTCCCGACTTTTATAACGTAGTGTGTTACATTCTCTTTGATAACATGAATGAACGATGAACACGAAATGTCATTGCCAAAATAAAACAAATGAGACAGACAAATACAAAGAGATGCAGTGTGAAAGAGACGTGCATATATTATGTTCATTCATCATTCACTTTTCATATTTTGTCGGATTACATAAACTCTATGGTCATTTAGGATGTTGCTAGCGAAAAATAGAGAACTGTCAGGTTGGTTAAATATAAACTAGTTATCAATACAGCACAAGACAATCTTCGATAGCACTTTAGGTCGGTGCTACTAAAAACGGGGTTACGCAATTTAACCCAGCATTTGGCGCAAGTGGGCCTAAGCCTTCCAAAACACGAACCGACATATCAGTAGATAAAACTGCCTCCGTGGTCTAATGGTTAAAAGCATTGGCTCTCGACACGGAGGTCATGGTTCGATTCCCACGGGGGAAACCTTGTGAAATGTCACTTTGTGCGTTTTTCCCCAGTTGGTTAGGACATAGCAGGCTGAATCACCTGATTGTCTGAAAAGAAAAATGATTCCGTGCTTCGGATGGCACGTTGAGCCGTTGCTCCCGGCTACTATATCTGGTGGTAGCATAAACTTAATATTACTACCATAAGATAGTATATTAAGTTTATGGGTGGTAGTAGTCGTTACATAAGAACCACGTCAGAGGCCGTAAGGTGGTCTGAAAAAATTCTGTCACCAGGGCTCTGCCCATACGATAAGAAGTAGAAGAAGAAGACATGGTTTTTTAATTGTAACGAGTACTACCACCAGAGATAGTAGCCGGGACCAACGGCTTAACGTGCCATCCGAAGCACGGAGTCATCTTTCTTTTCAGGAAATCAGGTGATTCAGCCTGCAATGTCCTAACCAACTGGGAAAAAACGCACTAAGTAATATTTCAATAGGTGCCCCTGTGTGAATCGAACCCACGACCTCCGTGTCAAGAGCCCAATACTCTTAGCCATTAGACCATTAGGCAGTTACAGCTATGAATACTATTATCTTTATTGACAAAGTAGAAGTGAAGATGCGATATCACAGTAAATTCATAAGACCTAGAATATTATTCACTGTTGTTATATGTATTTATGTCACGTTCACACTTCACGAATATTCGGTTCCTTGGGTAGAATTACATTTGTTACGTGTGCGCTTATTTTGAGGAACGATATTATATTTTATTTTTATTTGATACGAGCGTTAACCCGCGACTTCGTCCGCACAAATTATATACCAGATTTTAAGTCAGATCATAAGCTATCAAACATAGAGGGTGCATTTGACAATACCTCTACTGAAATCATACTAAAATGTATGGATGATCGAAATGTCGACTCCACTACCAAAGAGTGGATTGAGGCAATGTTAACGACAAGAACAGTCAGGACCTCACTTCTAGGTAAAACCCTAGAGGTAAAGGTATCCAAAGGCTGTCCGCAGGGGGGAGTGCTCTCACCTCTGGCCTGGTCGGTGGTGGTGGACTGCCTCCTGTGGGACCTTAACAACGCCTACCTAGATACTCAAGGGTATGCTGATGACCTGGTAGTGATGATTGTGGGCCCATGTCCCAGCACTATATCCAGTCTCATGCAGACAGCACTACACAAGATAGAAAGGTGGTGCAAAAACTTCGGTCTTTCAGTAAATGCCGATAAAACGGTTATAGTACCCTTAACAAGAAGGCGAAAATTGGAGCGCCTTAGACCTCCAACACTCTTCAACAAATCTATACCGTTTTCCAAGGAGGTTAAATATCTAGGAGTAATTCTACACCAAAAACTCACTTGGAACCAACACCTGGACCACATTGTGCGAAAGGCAAAAATAGGACTAGGGACATGCTGTCGCTTAGCGGGCTCCAGATGGGGCCTGAAACCGAGTTCGGTTATGTGGATCTACACTGCGATGGTGAGGCCTATGGTATCCTACTGCGGTGTAGCCTGGCATAAGAAAACCGAACAAGCGAAGTGTGTAAACACCCTAAATAGCCTACAAGGATTAGTATGCAGAATAGCAACGGGGGCAATGAAATCTACACCCACGGCTGCTATGGAGGCAATATTAGGTTTGCCTCCACTACACATCCATGTGCAGAAAGAGGCAAAAATTGCAATGCTCCGAGCCTTGGAACGAGGAGATTCCAAATGGAAGTCCTCTGTTATGAGAGGGTTACATGAAACTCTCTTAACAATTCCGATCATGTGTATGCCGAAAGACACCATGAACAAAGAATATAACTTCAACAGGTTATACAAGGTAATCCTACCCCAAAGAGAGGACTGGAACGGGAATACCCCACAATCCTTCAGCGTTGGAGATGTCGTCTGGTTTACAGATGGCTCCAGGAAGGACAACCGTGCTGGAGCTGGAATATGTGGCGGCAATCCAAGAATTAAAAAGGCGATTCACCTTGGACAGCATGCCACAGTATTCCAGACTGAAATGTACGCTATCATAGATTGCGTACATGAGAATCTGAAAAGATGCCCAAAGGGGAAACATATTGTTATTTTATCAGATAGCCAGGCTGCTCTAAAAGCGCTAGGATCTGATGAAATAGAGTCAAAACTAACATTAGAATGTGCCCGAGCACTCAACCAGCTAGGACGGACAAACTCTGTCACCCTAGGCTGGGTGCCCGGACACTGCGGTATTGATGGAAATGAGGCTGCTGACGAGCTGGCACGAAGAGGGGCGGAAGAGGACGCCATAGGCCCCGAGCCTTATTGCGGCATCTCCCGCAACACCTCTAGACGTGTGCTAAAGGAATGGGCCGTGGACCAAAGCCGCAAGCTCTGGTCGGATACACCAGGACTGAGGCATGCGAAAGAACTTGTGACCGGCTTTTCAAACAGACATACCTCAGATGCCATCAATTCAAACCGCAACGACTTAAGGCTCTTAGTACGAGCCTTAACAGGACACTGCAAGTTAAACAAACACCTACACAGAATGGGGCTTGTAGACTCACCCACTTGCAGATTTTGCTGTGAAGCAGAGGAAACGCCCATACATCTCCTCTGCGAATGCGAAGTGCTCATTCACAGCAGGAGTCGCCATCTAGGTGGATACATAATAACACCTACTGACATCAGGGACCTCCCCTCCAAAAGCATAACACGGTTCATGAAGTCCGTGGGCCTAGGAAATGACCTTTAGGTCTAGGGTGACAGCTACAATAGATCTATCTAGGTCGCAGTAGCTATTTGGTCATTGACCAAGCCCTTATAACCAAATAATAATAATAAGCTATCAAACAAAAAAAGTTTCATCCAAATCGGTTCAGTAGTTTTTGCGTGATACTCGTTCAAACAAACACCCAAACAAACAGACAGACAAAAAATCCAAAAAATTGGTGAAATGGAATCAGGGACACAAAACCATATCGTAACTTTTTTTTTGTTAATATCTTCAATGTACAGACAAACTTCCTGTTACAGTTTTATAATAGTTTAGATATAGATTATTTGTAGAAGCCTCCGGTCGCGTTGCGTCTAATATGAATACTCAGTCGCGTTGCGGAGAGGTCTAATATGAATAATCATAAGGGGTTCTAATGCGAATCTTCACGGACGACATGCTACGGTACCAATGAGATTTTCTAAAAATTACGTACGTAACGTAACGTACGTATCGTACGTTCATGTACGTAATATCGACTGCAGCTCTCAAATTTTGAAGGAATATGAGGAAAACTGCAAACGCTCAAGAAACAATTTTGCGTATGTGAAGTCTATACCAATTAGCATTGTGCACGCATGGTGGACTAACGTACATACACCCTCTCTGAGGGTAGGCCTGTGCCCTGCAGTGAGACGTTTTAGGCTGTTGACCAATACAACGAGTGTTAGGGTAAACAGTTGCATTACTTTAAGGGGTGATCGTACCCATGATACTGAACAACTTTCCCTAAGAAATCTTGCCTTACCTTCCCTACACAATTATCATTACTTATTGAAATAAAAAATGCAAATAAATAAATAAATAGGATATTGAGTAGGTATCCGAACCAGAAGAGTCGAGACAGAATAATGCCTTGAGACTTTGGATCTTAATCGGTCACATCCACGTCTTACGATCGATCGATCTTTTCTCGTTCCTTAAAATACCCTCCGTCTCTTAAACCATGAGATAACAAAAATCTCTCCCTCTAATACCAAAGATAATTAAGTGTGGTACCTACAGTATTGGATTATTGCTCATTTCTCTCGATTGCGTTGCGTCATCTATATATACTATTATAAAACTGTAACAGGAAGTTTGTCTGTACATTGAAGATATTAACAAAAAAAAAGTTTCGATATGGTTTTTAGGTGTCCCTGATTCCATTTCACCAATTTTTGGATTTTTTGTCTATCTATTTGTTTGGTTTGTGTTTGTTTGGGAGTCCGTGTATACTCAGGTAACCGGTATGTGGGTAGCTGGCCTAAATACCCGCACCCTGTCCCCCCCTATTCGGGTGTGTGTGGACGGTGACCATTATACAATGCTGTGCGAAAGTCTGCGCATATTTATCATGTCATCTAACCAGTAACTATCTATTTGTTTGTGTGTTTGTTTGTGTGTTTGTTTGTTTGAACGAGTATGACGCAAAAACTACTGAACCGATTTTGATGAAACTTTTTTTGTTTGATAGCTTATGATCTGACTTAAAATCTGGTATTTAATTTGTGCGGACGAAGTCGCGGGTTAACGCTCGTGTGGTTATAAATTTTTCGTTGGTTACATAAATGATTATTGTCTACAAGTAGTAGCCCAGTCATTTTACGGAGTTTTGTTAGGCGGGGTAGGGAGTAATTACTAATTGGACTTTTAAACTTTAACGGGAACCATTAAGTGACAAAAGGACTATTTTAAAGCATATTAAAAAAAATTTCTAAACAACATAGAAATCAAAATTATGTATCCCAGAAGGATTTCAAATTATTAATATTAATACCAATGCACTCACTTGACTTAGATTTAACAATATAAATTGTTTTTGAGGAATAAAATAGGAAATGAAATGTAAAAAATGAGGTATTTATTAGAAAATACGAACGTATTTTTCAAAACCTTCTAAGTAGTCAAAAATATTCACACCATGTTTCTAGTATGTATAATGGTAAAGCCTTAAATATGTGAAAAAAAAATTAACATTAGGTTTTTTCGAACGAGATAATAGCTAAATTTTAAAATTGTAACTGTTGCTAACGTGATTTTTCAAAATTTTGGTACATTTCTAAGCTTAAATTGGCTCTTCAATATTATACCGAAAAAAAAATCAATGATTAATTAGTCCCGGCTCAAACCGTAAAATAACTGAATCCCGCAAAAATGAAAGAACCGATTTCGATGCTGTTTTCTTCCTCCACCAATGGCCCCAATAAAAACTGCGTAATTATCTCACGATTGAAGGAAGTCGCGTGCAAAATCGAGTAATAAATAACTAGTTGCTTCCTTCCACAATATCGTATGTAATATAAACAATAGTGTATTTCTAGAAACTAATATAATTGCGATATTACAGTCCCGTTACAGGGAAATTTCATTTGCCAAAGGATATGCGATGAAAAATGCTTTGTCCCCACTTACTGACATTCCTTGCATGGCTATGAGTACCGTATTCATAGTGCAGACGAGGCGAGGATGTGCGAGGATAAACTGCCAATATTTCGCGCGCTTGATAGCGTTAAAAGGAAATTAAAGCTATTCTATCGGTTGATTTTTCCTCGCTCACTACCTCGCACAGCTCTTAAAAGACACTACATTATTTTTTAGAAGGAAAATAGAGGAGAAGAGACACAGAAAAAGAGCTAGGCAGAGTTATCTAGCACGTGTGAAAGAAATGGTTGATGTGTAGCGTATCATTTATCGAAACATTACAGGCTATTATGTTTTAAGCAAATTTTTATTCATTTTATTGGATTAGAGAAACTTACAGCAACAACAAATAACAATTACACTTAGATTACAAACCGCCAAAAGTGACCATTTGCTGCTGTTTTTAAGATAGTAACAAAGATAAAAAAAAACAAATCCGTAATGTCCCAAAAATGGAAAATCAACAATAACTACAATGTGTCATTCTTGTTTTTTGGATAATGTTGTATAATTGTTGGCAGCACTGGAGACTCGAAACACTCTTACAAAAAAAAAAAAAAATTAAAAAATATTTATTTCAGATTATTCATCCATATTGTGTTAGTAACAATTGTCTTATAACTAAGTTTGTTGTTCTTAAGGTGCTTACTTTTTTCTCATGAGTACCACGGCTTTTTCTTATCTTTTCATTCATTCATACATTTCCCAAAGCCCTGACTATAGATACAGGATGTAGCTCACGGTAACAGGGGCGCGGCATCTAATAACTGCACGACTCTGCTTCGCTCCACATAAACACACCCTGTTCACATATTATTAACATACTGAAACAATTGCATAGTTCACTATGTTGTTACGTAACCTTTTGTGTATAGTAGGTAGCCTTAGATATATGGTCTTTGTTACTGGTAGTAGTTTCTAGTTCTATTCAATTCAATATGGTTTATTCCCTTATATGGTTCAATATACGTACATTCTCCTTCTATGGATGTGTTTTTAAATCGAAAGTCAAAGCACACTTTCTGGACCTCTGTTCCTTATTTTTCCTTTCCCCCTTCTATTTTTCTATCTATATTAATCCGGTACGTGTAGGTATGTCTATGTTTTGTTGTAGCATGTATGATATATATTATTAATTAAATATATATACTTATTATTTATCTATGTACTTTATCTACGCACTTCTTTTTCATCTATAATTTTGTATCTATAACACCGACCCGTTCTTTGTTATATTTCCTCTACCCTAAGGTTGTCTGGAAGAAATCGCTTTTTAGCGATAAGACCGCCTTATTTGTACCATATTCATTTTATGTTTCCTATTGTGCATTGTAAGTAATGAAGTAATGATTTTTAAATCCGGGAACGGACCTATAAGTACCGTACCGCTTAAACTCTGTTGTAGCCAGCTTGCAGTAGTCGATAAATTTAAATATTTAGGTCACATTCTAACGAGTAACCTCAAAGATGACGATGACCTGGAAAGGCAGCGGCGTGCCCTAGTCATCAGAAGCAACATGTTGGCGAGGCGGTTTACACACTGCTCCACTCAAGTAAAGGTGACCCTATTCAAGGCGTACTGCCAGGCTTTCTACACCAGCCAGCTGTTGAGTAGACGAGAGGTACCTTCAGTACCCTTCGTGTACAGTACAACAACTCCCTAAGAGCTATGCTCGGTCTACCATGGCGGTGTAGTGCGTCTGGCATGTTCGCTGAGAATGGGGTCATTGACATTAACGTGTTATTAAAAAGGATAAGATCCTCTTTTCATAAACGGCTGTACTCCTCGACAAACCCAATTGTACAAGTTGTGTACATATATCAGTTTGAGATAGGCTATGCTACTTATGTACCATAGCGGGTCTCAAATTGATGTAACCATTATATACATTGATTGTATAGAACGAACATAGAACTATGTTAATATTTTTATAATATTAATCCAATGTACCTATGATATTATTATAATAATTAACGATTTGCTTTGCAATGATTTATATGGGTTTTTCTGTGCCTGAAATAAACAATTTTTATTTATTTTATTTATTTATTGTATTTTGTTTTGGTGTAAAAAAAGTATATTTCATTCATTCATTCATATACAGGGTGTTAGGGTAAACAGTTGCATTACTTTAATTGGTGATTGTTTTCATGAAACTGACTGTACAACTTTCCTAAAGCAACTTAAGGTAAATGCAAAAAAAACAATATTTTTATACGCATAATTAGCTGAAACTATTTTAAGGGAATGATCAGACCATGAAACTGAACAACTTTCTCTATTGGACCAATATCGAAATCGCGAAAAAAAAAATCAGCTGTCTCATACATTTTGAGTCGAGATATTTGATTAGATTGCAGTTTTGTAAGGGACAGCTGATTTTTTTTCCTGATTTCGACATTATTCCTATAGAGAAAGTTGTGCAGTTTGATGGTCTGATCATCCCCTTGATCAATCCCTTTAGTTTCAGCTAATTTTATTAGACCTTATCAGAATAGTACCGCTCTGTTCGATATGTAACGCATTTATTCAAAGTCGGATAGCAGCGAAACGGGCGCGAAAACAATTAGCCAATAGCGGCAAGGGATTGAAGGTGGCACATCCTGATTAGTCAATATGATTTTGCGTGCTAATAAAATTTGTCAACTGCGCAGATAGGTACATCGGTAAGACTTATAAACCTGGTACTTTGTATACACGGCAACAGATCAACCTACCCATAGTTGAACTGCGATGAACTCTACCGTAGAGTTCATCTATGGGTAGGTTGGACCGCCTGTTTTTGTGCCTTTTGTATTTCCTGATTGTTTGCTCTCTGTATACTATGTTTTATGGTGTCAAATAAAGTAAAACTGATTGATTGATTCATACTCTAGCCATTTTACGGAGTTTTGGTTGGTGGGGTAGGGAGTGCTTATTAATTGGACTTTTAAACTGTAACCGGAACCATTTAGTTACAAAAAGACTATCTTAAAACATATTAAAATAAAAGTAGCTACGCAACATAGAAATCAAAATTGTGTTTCCCAGAATGCTTTTTAATTCATAATATTAATACCAATGCACTCATTTGACTTAGATTTAACAATATAAATTATTTTTTAGCAATTTCGTAGCATCGAATTTAAAAAAAATGAGGTATTTATTAGAAAATACGAATGGATTTTTCAAAACCTTCTAAGTAGCCAAAAATATTTTTACCATGTTTGAAGTATGTAATAATGGTAAAGTCTTAAATATGTAAAAAAAAATTCCATCAGGTTTTTTAGATCGAGATAATAGCTAAATTTTAAAATTCTAACTGTTTGTTGTGTTTGTATTTGTTTTTTTTAAAATTGGTACATTTCTAGGCTTAAATTGGCTCTTCAATATTATACCGAAAAAAAAAAATTATTAATTAGTCCCGGCTTAAACCGTAAAATGACTGGGCTATGATTGGTCTGTCACCGTGTACCTGTTATAAAACGTATAAATAAAAAGTCCGGGTAAACTCCGTCTGAAAGGTATTTTCAGTCAAAAGGAACCGAAATCGAAAACAGGCTAAGACATTTATTATTAATACTAGATACGATAGGAGAAATAATTAAGTGGAGAGTGAAGAAGTTTTTCAATACCCAAGAGGGCACCAGTTCGGTATCCATTTAATCAACTAGATATAGTAACTATTCGAAACTTTCTGCGTAAATATTTGATGTTGGGGAGTAACTAAATAATGGGATTAATGATATAGATACCAGTATTTCTATGTAATATTCTGTATTCGAGGAAAATTTCTTTGTAGTTAACATAAGATGTTTAATATAGTTATAGTTTTTAGGGTTCCTTACCTAAAGGGTACTAAGGGTAAAAGGGTTTAGTAACTTCAAATTGCGCACCCACGACAGGCTTCATCATAGGTATATAAGGTCTATCAAAATTAGGTGAAACTATTTTAAGGGTATGCTCAGACCATCAAACTGAACAATTTTCTCTATGGGACCAATATCGAAATCTCGAAAAAAAAATCTGCTGCCCCATACATTTGAGTCACGTTGTGTTTGCAGTTTTGTATGGGACATCAAATTTTTTTTTCGCGATTTCGATATTGGTTCCATAGAGAAAGTTGTTCAGTTTGATGGCCTGAGCATACCCTTAAAATAGTTTCAGCTAATTTTGTTAGACCTTATATAGGGTCTTCCTTAATATGCTGACACTTTTTAAGGGGATCCTCAGACCGTTAAACTGAACAACTTTCTCCATGGCACCAACATCGAAATCGCGAAAAAAAAATCAACAGTTCCATACAAAACTGCAAACCTACTAGCCAAAAATGTATAGGACAGCTTTTTTTTTTCGCGATTTCTATGCCGGTCCCAGAGAAAGTAATTCAGTTTGATGGTCTGATCATCCTCTTAAAAAAGTGTCGGCATATTAAGCAGCACCCTGTATACATGACTCACATCCACAACAGGCTTTGTCAAAGAAAATACATCACTCAGATACACAACTCGTTAAGTCAATAAATACATCCTGAATATCTGCCAGAAGCTTCGTCAACTTCTATTTAAAAATGTAAAAAAGGGGGGAACTACAACCTATAAACCTTCTCCAAAGCGTCTCCCTGAGGGACGGTTCGAAGAACGCTGGCAGCATTCCTCCTCCGTATCGCCAAGCTTATGCGCTGACGAAGGTAACTGCCAGCCCTCTTATCACCAGTGGTCTCTATAAGGCGCGCTGAAATCTCTTTAACAAGCTGTTTTGCATTGGGTCCCCATGGTCCCAGGGTCTCCACTCCCAAAGGAACAAACATATACCCCTCTCCAATTACAACATATTTCCGGCGCTTCGATGACTCTGCCGATGCCGCAGCAACACCCGCGCCCAACGATGTCCGACCAATATGTGACGCCGCCAATGTGTCCACACAAGTCGCGTTCCAAACCAAAGACCTTCCCAACTTCCAAGGCCCTACAGTCATGCCATCAGGACGCTTCCCATCGGTACGTATAATGCCTGAAAGATAGTAACTTTGTTGCCAAATTGTGTACATGAGCCTTGCTAGGGCACGGCTACATAAGTATTTCAGTCATCTTACACCTACATAACAAAATTAAATTTCTATTTAATTAAAGGAATAAAATAGTAAAAGCACAAATAAAACTTACCCTAAACTTAAACCATTCTAAACATTCTAAACTACAAATTTAACTAATCCTACTTAGTCGAAAAGCCCGCCCCAGGTCATACCTGGCCCGAAGGTGCCCATAATGCTGGCCGCATTTCCGCGTTGAATCGCTAATGATATGCGTTGGGCTAGGTATGACCCGGCACGAGGACCGTTACCCGCATCCCGTAAACGTTTGCCCAGGTCCCTCATAAAAGTTTTTGATTCATGACCCCACGGGCCCGCCGTCTCCACAGCGAAGGGCACGAATAAGTAGCTCTGCTCCAAAGTTGTGTAACATTAATAATATTAATAATATTTCAATTAAAATTTCTTAGCCTACGCATTAATTATTTTTATGCCTACGCGGTCTGTCCGTCCGTCTATCCTAACTTTAAAGGATTGGATTGTATATAACCGTAATAGATTGCCGACAGAATAATGAGTTATAAAAGCAGACATTCTAAGAAAGAAAAAAGAAGGGATAGGTACAGTCAAGAGCACATCAAGCTTTACACTTGCAGTTCGATTGTAACGCTTATGGCGCACTAAATAAGAACGGTACAAAGTGTCAAGCTTGACGTGCTCTTGACTGTACCTACTTTTTAATTTTTCATATGGAAGCAATAAACAATTTGTATTTGTACTAGAAACTCCCCTCATTCAGTGTTTTTCATTCAAATGTACCGTAAAAACGGTAATAATGGAAGAAATTTCTATACAAATAGCGCAAAAATTTCGCAGACCAACTGAATTTATTCCCCAAAAATGGAGTGGCAAAATAATGCGAGATTTTCAATTTTCAAATCAACTCGCCACCTTGCCACTTTACAAAATTACTTTCCAAAAATCTTTTACCTAGGCTACTTTTAGTGCAGAATCTGATAGTAAAATACGTTACCTCATATTTTATCTCGGATTCGATTTAAAAGTAGCGATAATGTTTTGCATCCGAGGCGCTGCGTGTACTGCAATTTCTCATTTCAATCTAATTTTTATAAAATATGTGTTTTCCACTTTGAAGGTTCGCGCCACGGCATGGCACGGCAAATACAATTTTTCTACGTAGGTAACTACACAGGGTGCAACAAAACAGCCAAGTAATATTTATAGGAGAATAGTTGTCCAGTTTAGACTATCAAACTGGACAACTTTCACTATGGCGACAATGTCGAAAAAATCGGATGTCCCAAACATTCGAGTCGAGTCGGTGCGGACAGTTTTTTTTCTTTGCTTTATTACAATGATGTTAATAAGAGGCTATGTGAAAAAATATGATTCTTCAAAGCGTCATATATCGTGAATTACTTACAGTAGGAGTATTATCAGCGGATATGTGTAAATTGAACATATAATTGAAGTTTTGATTAGAGCCAAAACACGATTAAGACACATTTTCTCGATAGAAAAACAAGCCAAAGTAGCCTCCGTCTTTATCTATAAATGCTTGGAACTGCTAAACGGTGAATAATAGAAACACGAAACTTGATTTAAAAAAAAAGAGATTGATATTTTACAAATTTTGATTACAGCAGAATTGAACTTACATAAATAGTACACACGGCGACATATCAAGCTACACAAAACCCACATAAGCTGGCCGCGCGATATTATACGTTACTCGACCAACGCGCGGCCAGCTTATGTTGGTTTTGTATAGCTTGATGTGTCACCGTCACAATTAAATAAAGTTTGTTTTACGCTTGCGTCGTTTCAGGCGCTCGCGCCGCCCCATCTCTTTCTCTCGCTTCAGGCAGTAATATAAGCTATCACACGCCCATTTCGCTTCAATTATTTTTCAACATAGGCCCTTATTACTCTCTCCTAATTTTCCATATCCTACAAACAGGGTTCATAATGAACTGTTAGCTTTCAATTACCAAAGTAGTATAAATCTGTAATAATTAAGTTCCCAAACTGTATTTTCTAGTGTTTTAAGTTTAATATGGAATAAAAAAATTTATTATTATTATTTTATTTATTTATTTTAATTGTAACACCTTTGCAACATTATGATGTGCAGTAAATAAATATATAATTTATTTGGATCTAATACTTTAAATATTAAACAAACACACATTCCTACAACATACAATAGAAGTGAAAAAGTGTAAAAATGAAAACCATAAAAAGTATAAAAATGGGGTCTCAGGGATAAAAAAGGTCGTCGGGCGCACCCCGCAAGACATGGTGCCAAGCATGCTGACAGCGTTCCCCCTTTGAATGGTCAAGCTAAGTCGTTGACCAAGGAAGCTGCCAGCTCTATTGTAACCGTTCGTCTCGCGGAGACGCATCGACAAATCTTAAATTAATTTTTTGCAGAATAAAATGAAATTGAAATTTCGCGTTTTCAATGTTGGCCCTGTAGTAACATTTGTTCAGTTTGGTGGTCCAAACCACCTCTTTAAAATGTTATTTAAAGATTTTCTTTCATCCTGTTAAATAGGAGAAAGGGCAGGGGAAAAGCGCCATTCTGTTGCGGTACATATTTATGAAGGCAAGCCAGTGGACTGGTAAATCTTATATCGAGTATTTACAAGTCTACACAATATCCTCAGAGAAAACGGACAATACGTTTACTTACGTCATTCCGATAGCTCCATATCGAAATATTGCTCGCATTAATTTATTTCAATTATACAACGTGCTAATGAATAAGCGTAAAACCTCATACACCCCAACTGATGTATAACAAAATAATTAGATTGAAACAATAATTTCATTATTTTGATAGTTAAAATTTAAATTTATTCGCATTTTAAGTTTTGAGGCAAAAATGATTTGTTATCATTTCAGCAATGAATGAAAGCGCTAACGTACTCATGGATAAACATTTTAAGAATCTTGTTTTGGTAGTAAGTAGGATGATTGTGCCCGTGCGGTGCGTTGACATCGGGTTCAGTAAATTTTAAATTTTAGAATCTAAATTTTAGAAAAAAATTACCAATGTTGAAACAATGATTATTCGATTCTGCTCTTGATTCTAAACAAACTACTTTCTATGATGGTGTAGATTTAAGCATAATTACATATTTATAATCATGAATTTAAGCTGGATACGACATTATTTTCTACTGCCACATCACAAACTGACGCCACTATGAGTTGTCCACGACCATTTTTACAAGTAATGTCCTTAAGGCGGTTGCAGAGGGGTAAATCTATACTATTATAAAACTGTAACAGGAAGTTTGTCTGTACATTGAAGATATTAAAAAAAAGTTACGATATGGTTTTTAGGTCTCCCTGATTCCATTTCACCAATTTTTTGATTTTTTGTCTGTCTGTTTGTTTGTGTGTTTGTTTGTTTGAACAAGTATAACGCAAAAACTACTGAACCGATTTTGATGAAACTTTTTTGTTTTTTAGCTTATGATCTGACTTAAAATCTGGTATACAATTTGTGCGGACGAAGTCGCGGGTTAACACTCGTTTTATATAAAACTTTGACGCACAATACGCGTAGACGGTATTAATATAAGTAACTTTGTATATATGGAAAAATAGTTTAGAAAATCTGGATGCCGCGTAACAAATAACATTTGCAAATTATTAAATAATTACGAAGATATAAAGCTTTGAACTTTTTCATACAACATTTTAAAAGCTTCATTATCTTCTTAATTATATTAAAAATTGAGAATGTTATTTGTTACGCGGCATCTAAATTTTTTAAACTATTTTTCCATATATAAAATATTACTTTTATTAATTCCGTCTACGCGTATTATGCGTCAAACTTTTGTATGGACTGAAACCACCTTAACCCATAAAACTTAACTGAGAAATTTTTAGAAAAATGTTACGATGATCATCTAGAGTCGCGTGGCTAGAGGTCTCTCGAGTAGACGTCTTGCGTTCGGCTCGCGATTTAGGTAGCCACGCGGCTCTGCCATTTTATGGCGGTTTCGGGTGTGTGTTTTTGTATAAAAACAGGGCGTTGAGATCGCCATATCAATTACCGTACAATGAACGCTAACTTGAATTATAATAATATATTCAACACTTGATACTGGCGAAATCTTTAAGGAAACACCATTTAATAAAAATAGAATATAATAGAATAGATGATCATCTATCTAAACTATTATAAAACTGTAACAGGAAGTTTGTCTGTACATTGAAGATATTAACAAAAAAAGTTACGATATGGTTTTTAGATATCCCTGATTCAATATCACCAATTTTTGGATTTTTTGTCTGTCTGTTTGTTTATTTTTTTGTGTGTTTGTTTTAAGGAGTATCACGCAAAAACTACTGAACCGATTTTGATGACAATTTTTTGTTTGATAGCTTATTATCTGATTCAAAATCTGGTATATAATTTGTGTGGACAAAGTCGCGGGTTAACGCTCGTTTAAAATGAAATTAAATCATTTAAGTAAATCTTGCATAGTGTATGTACACCTAGCGACACATCAAGCTATACAAAACCAACATAAGCTGGCCGCGCTTAGGTCGAGTAACGCCCCAACAGACACGACTAACAATCGCAAATTCACAACACACGACAACAACACGCCGACACAGTAATCGACGTCCCCGCCGGCGGAGACAGCCGCGACCAATGCACACTCCCTTCAATTCAGGCGCCTACAGACGCTATAGGCCAATCCCAGGCCGCTTCTCACCTATCCCAGCTACACAATCCGCCGCGTAGCCCCAGCAACGTCCTTGGCCGAGGTCCGTACCCCCCTGGGTGCCCCTAGGTCGGTTGCTTAAGTTCATTCAATTGGCTCGGTGACCTTTCGTGGTCCCCCCAATAGCCCGCAGTAAAAAGCAGTAGTTGCTCCCGGAGCAAAGCTGTAATAGTCACTTTAACAAAAACAAAAAAAAAAAATCGAGTAACGTATAACGTCGCGTAGCTTGTTGTGTCGCCGTGCGTACCTGTAAGATACTAATTCAGAATAATGTTATGTTTTTTTTGTATGTATAATACCCTAGTTGCTACACTGCAAATTTTGTACACCTGATGGGCAAAATGTATCAGAACTTTTAAATAATATTGATACCAACTGTAATGCACTACATTTTGTCAAATAAATGAATCTGAATCTGACTTCCAGTTCTTATACTAGAGTAAAACGAAAACCATCTTAAAATTCCACCTTCGTACACATAAGCAGACAAAATAAAAGTATTTGTTGAAATATTGTCGACTACACATTATGTCCAACTCGTGATGTCTGGCGCATACCGAGTGTAAGAATAAACATAATAAATATGTACTGCTTTCAACACTTGAATAAATATCCCTACAGAACGAAATAGACTAAGAGATAAGTGTACTTTTTGCAACCATCAGCTGCAAGGCTGATTCAGTATGAATGAAGTGTAGAGCATCTCTGTGATGGGGATGGACCAGGTCTGCCTGCATAACTCCAGTCGGTTTAGAAGTTACTGATGTTGAAAAGTCCGTAAAAATTAACGATCAGCTGCAAGGCTGATCGTATGATATTATTGTAGTATGCACTATAGCTATGTGAACAGTACTGACAAGGTTCATCAGTTGGTTTAGGAGATACAGCCATTCAAAGGTCCGACCTTCGAACGGCTGTATCTCCTAAACCGACTAGCAGTTCATGTCAGTTTTTATACTGTTCACATAGCTACAGTGCATACAACAATAATATCATACGATCAGCCTTGCAGCTGATCGTTAATTTTTTACTGACCTTTAAACGTCTGTAACTCCTGAAGTTATGCAGGCAGAAAAATTAAAAAAAAAGTATGTAACTCATTTAAGTCAACTCCATCTAAGGACAAACATAGAACCTACCTTTGTGCAGTCTGTTAAAAAGGCATTAAAATTCAAAGTACTTTCTTATAGAATAAGATTAGCTAACTTTCCTGAAACTTTTCCAAGGCGTCCCATCTTAATACGCTTATCTAGGTGCCCATATGAAAGTTTTGAAAAGAGAACGCTTTCAGCGCAATCTTGTCCCTGTAAGCCTCCACCGGAAGCTGAACATCGGCCACGTCACATCCGGTGATTAACGACCTAACCCAATTTCCTTTAAACTGGGAAGAAAATATTGGTGTGCGGGGCAAGTATAAAGTGTAACACGATCGAATAAGCTTAATCGCTTGCGTTTATAAAAAATAAACTCATGATCATGAAAATCATGATAGGTACATAATAACCATATATCTAGGAGCTTGTTTTGGCTGTATTTTCTCCTATAATACTTTCCTTTTGAAAATATTGTTGAAATGAGTATCTATCTATATATCTAAACTATTATAAAACTGTAACAGGAAGTTTGTCTGTACGTTGAAGATATTAACAAAAAAAAAGTTACGATATGGTTTTGAGGTATCCCTGATTCCATATCACCAATTATATAACAAACAAACAAAAATATATAAAAAAATATTTTTGTTTGTTTGTTTGTGTGTTTGAACGAGCATCACGCAAAAACTACTGAACTGATTTTGGTGAAATTTTTTTTGTTTGATAGCTTATTATCTGACTTAAAATCTGATATATTATATAATATATGCGTGTAAGTTGTAGCGGGGCCCATTTGTCGCATGCCGCCCTGACGACAGGACGTGGAGTCATGGGGGTAGGTAGCCAGCACAATCGGGTGTGGACCATCATGTTTATGGATCATATAATCGTCGTCTCTTATAACTTGAGCCAAACCATTTTATTGGTGTGGAAATGTCTCTCCTATAATGTGATTTATAGAGCGCAGAACAACTGGTAGCGATGAGTTGACGTAAAATATTGGAATCCTGGTCCGGACCTGTTTGTGGGTCGAAGCCAATCTCAGCTGGTGCCAGTTTGTGTTTTTATTGCGAGCTATTGCAAGCCTAGTCTTTGTTATGATATGACGAATGCACTGATACTGATATGCCCATCATATTTTAACACTTCACACGTAATCTCCACTTTTCCAGTAAATCCATGTATAAATTGACAAAATCACTCACCGTTTTCTCTAGGAATCCATTTTTTCACTCACAGCACAACAGAGCGGTTTTTTATGCAAATGCAAAATGGCGGTCGCTCGCACTCGTTCCGAGTATTTTTTTTTTATTTAGGCGGAAGTTGCGTTCCGTTTCCTACAGACTTGTACTCAAAAACACCCAAGGATACCAATAAATCTAATAAATATATAAAAAGTATGGTGAAACGAAACGCCATGTCATAAATCGCCAGCCAATAGGAGCGAGCCGATAGCGGACCCCCATTGGTCCGCGCGACGCGCTAGACCAACAAAATTGCCGCCACCCCATTGGACCCATGAAACAGTTATGGGGTTAACACACACATATAGGTTGTAACTGAAGGATGATCAGACCATCAAACTGAATCGTGAAAAAAACGTACATACATACTTATTATACTTATTATACTTTGTATAATATTTTGTTTAGTTTAAAAAATGTGTGTTGTAGAGTTTCTGGCCGCAAATTCTCTCAACGGAACACCTTCCGACGCGGTGGATGAGTCAAAAAAATGACGTCAAAAAGCTATATATGTGATATCATTTTGAATAAAAAAAAATTTTTTTTTTTTGAACACGTACATATAATAATAATGTTTCATACAAAACTACAATGCTACTCGACCCGATATTATGTATGGGACAGTTGATTTTTTTTCTCGCGATTTCGATATTGGACCCATAGATAAATTTGTTCAGTTTGATGGTCTGATCATTCTCTTATAAATCCGCCGATATTAAGTTGGTCACTGTCATAGAGAAACACGTAACTCGTCCCTGCATATATACAGGATACATTTTTAGTCAGTGCGAAAAGTTTAGCCATACATTCTACTGAACACTATGGATGCAATTCGAAATTGCAGAGAAAAAATCGACTGTTCAATACAAAATTACAGTACATACTCGACTCAAATGTTGACGACAGCTGATTTTATTTCGCGGCTCCAGATTTAAAGTTGTAGTCCAGGATATACACCAACGGGAAAGTTGTGCTGAGGTCCTACGCTGTAGGTCCTACGTAAAACCTATATACCTACCTGATACTGTTATATAAGGTCTAACAAAATTAGCTGAAACTATTTTAAGGGGATGATCAGACCGTCAAACTGAATAACTTTCTTTATGGGACCAATATAGAAACCACGAAAAAAAATCTGCTGTCCCATACAAAACTGGAAACATAGCTCGACTCTAATGTATGGGACAGCAGATTTTTTTTTCGTGATTTCTATATTGGTCCCATAGAGAAAGTTGTTCAGTTTGATGGTCTGATCATCCCCTTAAAATAGTTTCACCTAATTTTGTTAGACCTTATATAAGGTCTAAAAAAAAATTAGCTGAAACTATTTTAAGGGTATGCTCAGACCATCAAACTGAACATCTTTCTCTATGGGACCAATATCGAAATGGCGAAAAAAAAATTTGCTGTCCCATTTGAGTCAAGTTATGTTCACAGTTTTGTATGGGACAGCAAATTTTGTTTTGCGATTTCTGTATTGGTCCCATAGAGAATGTTGTTCAGTTTGATGTTCTGAGCGTACCCTTAAAATAGTTTCAGCTAATTTTGTTAGACCTTATAGAGAAAACCACTAAGTAGGTAAGTACCTAATATTATAAACATTTAAAAGTAAATTACTGCTTCTGCTCTAAATCACAGAATTAAATACAAGTCCAAATTACAGTAAAAAATCAATTTAAAAATGTAATAAATCCAACCAACATGTTTAAAGAATCGCATTTCATTTAATAAATAACAATTGAGGATTAAATTTCTCAACTGCTGTATTAAATTAACTTTTTCATTTCGTTAAAATGTTACTCCTAAATGATAGATGAAACTAAAAAGGAAGATGCGTAAAGCATAATGTTAACGAATATAATTAAATCAGTTCTAAAGCTCGAAGTTTGAAGCGCCCACAAAATGGCTAAGCGCACTTCAAATTCTTATGTAATTTATTATTTAAGTCGTGTCAATTCGTGTATCTGGTAAATAAATAAGTAAAAAAATAAATACTAATATATACTAATATCTATCTATCTATCTATAACGTCACGCCTCTTTCCCAGTGGGGTAGGCAGAGACCAGGGCGCGCCACTTACTACGATCCTTACATACTTCTTTTGCCTCATGCACATCCATACATCTCTTCATACATGCCCGTCGGTTTCGAGTACTCCGCACCTCCCCTTTTTGTAGGACGCAACTGATTTGATCGGCTATACTAATATATAATATAATATTAATAGTCCATATAAAAGAGAGCTAGTAACTCAATCACGAGGCGACAAACGGTTCCATTCCTGGCTTGTACCAATAACTTCAACGGAATTAATGTATAATACAATTTTATTTGTCATTATCATTTTAGCTTCGTGGTGAGACCTGAAAATCCGAGAATGAAAAGAAAATACGATAAGTTTGGAGGTATGTGCAAAGATATGGGCGAGCTTGGGGCGAACACAACGGTCACAGTGTTATTTCCTATATAACATTTTTTTTATTAGCCTATTTCATCCCACTGCTGGGCAAATGCCTCTCCCCTGCTCTTCCACTCGTTCCTGTTGTGGGCAACCTCTAGCCATTGGTCGTCAAATTTGTCCAGGTCATCACGCGCCACATCTTCCTCGGTCGACCTGGACGCCGCCGACCATTTTCGGGGATCCAGGGCATGATGATTTTTGCCCATCTTTCGGGATGCATCCGACAGACATGACCGGCCCACTCCCATTTAAGTTTGGCGCTTTTCTCTCCGACGTCGGCTATTTGAGTTTTGGAGCGCAACGTGGTGTTTCTGACCCGGTCGGTTCGTTTAACACCTAGAATGCTGCGCTGCATCGCTCTCTGGCAAACCTTAAGCTTGAACTTTTGGGCCTCAGTGAGTGACCACGTTCGAGCTCCGTAAGTTAGGATGGGCAGGATACACATGTCGATGAGTCTACGTTTTAGCGAGAGCGGGAGTTCTCCCTTCGTCAGCTTTTTCATGTACCAGAAGCTCTTCCAAGCGTTGTCGATTGTTATATTACATTACAATTTTATTAACTACGGCAGTCTCGATACGACCATTGGTGACTGTCTTATCGTTCCACTACATGAGTGATTGTCATAAGATATGGCTCATGCTGACACGAAAAAAGAAAAAATTACACAGTCTAGTACCATCCGTTCACTGGTAAAGGTATAGCACGTGCCCGGCATGGTGAGCGCCTCTTTCTCTTTTCGTTTGATCTAAGGTTCTAAGCAAATGTTTAACGTTTTAAGTCATTCCCAATCGTTCGTAATTTACTTTCAATGTATCGCGTTAGTGAAAAATAAAACGGTTTTCTTTTCTTTTTTTAGGGTTCCATAAACAAATGGTATCAAACGGTACTGTGTCTGTGACTTCTACAATGGTAAATTCCACTCTAAAATTATTTCACTAACATTTATTATTCAGAATGTTGTGAAACCATTGGTTTTTTTACCGTTTAGGTATAACAAAACACCCTATTAATATTCTTCTTCTTATCGTGTGGGCAGCAAGCCCTGGAGTCAGAGTTTTTTCAGACCGCCTTACTGCCTCTGACATGATTTCTATGTAACGACTACTACCACCAGAGATAGAAGCCGGGACTAACGGCTTAACGTGCCATCCGAAGCACGGAATTATCTTTCTTTTCAGACAATCAGGTGATTCAGCCTGCAATGTCCTAACCAACTGGGGAAAAACGCACAAAGTGACATATCACTAGGTGTCCCCTGTGGGAATCGAACCCACGACCTCCGTGTCGAAAGCCAATGCTCTTAACCATTAGAGCGGAGGATACCACGGAGGCAGTTAATATTTAAAAGGGTTTTTTAGTTTACACCACCAAACTGAACAACTTTCACTATCCCAACTTCAAAATCGTGAATAAAATCAGCTGTTTCATACAAAACTGCAATACCTTTTTGATGGTCTAAACCACCTCTTTTTATATTACTAAGGTATTTTATTCACTACCAAATAAAAAAATTAAAAATGTATTGCCTTTCTTTTTTACAGTTTACAATCATTGTGCACTTACATAGGTACATAAACAAACAAACAGAAAAAAAGTATTTACACAAAATAAAGAAAATGTATTGAGATCAGGTGTACGTCAGCTGTGCTGTTCCGAAACCGTGGGCTCGGCCAGCGCTGTTTTCCAGACACATTCAAAATAATCTAGAAATAAACATTTTAAAGGGTTCTTACTGTGTTTTGGTATATTTTAGTTCCCGAGGTTTATATCTAGATTAAATAATAACCGCGTAACTCTCAAAAACTGTATTACATTCAAAATAAGGTAAACATCACTACAGAACCCTGTAATAAGTTTCCAACTCGCTCTCGACTTGTTTTTCAATTGGTTTCTTTTCTAATGAACAAGCTGTCTATCACAGGGACGTTTACCTCACTTGAAATAAATTGTTTTCGAGGGCCACACTCGCATTTCAAAAGACCTCATTTTCTCTTTATTTTGACATTTTGTAACCACTTGTTATTTTATTTTTGTTTCTAATTTTTGGTTTGTTTGCGCAAATTTCATCCTGAAACGATTAGTGTTGGGAGTCCCACAGTTGGACATAGCTCAGCCGACTGCTTACTTAATGCAAAGTGTAAAAAAACACTCAAATAATACCTATTTAAATAGGTGATTTAAAACTTTATACTGAACATATGTAACCAACTGTATATTAAACTGATCAACTTTCACTATGGATCCAACATCGAAAAAAAAATTAAAAATATCTGCTGTACCTTCTTGACCCAAATTTATCGCACAGATGATTTTTTATATATTTTTTTCGTCACGATATTGATGAATCCTATTTAAAGTCCGTAAGTTTTCATAAAATTAAAAAAAAAATTTTTTAATTTCAATGGTCTGAACCATCATACCTTTAAAAAAACTAAAAAGCTAAAAAATAAAAATGCAGCCGATGACTTTTTCGTTCGCATCATAAGCACATTAATTTGTTTGATCGAAGTCGCTGTCAAGCCGGTACAATTCGCGACAGGGCTTGCATTAGTTTTTTGGCTTGGCTTGACACCGACTTCTAGAAACAAATTTATGTTCTTATGATGCGAACGAAAAAGTCATAGGCTGCAATATTATTTTCTAGCTTTTTCGTTTTTTTGAAGGCGGTTTTAATTTTTTGTTAAAACTTTGTTTATTTCACAATTTTCAGTGGTGAATCCATTAGTTCAATTAAATAGTAGTGCTTTAAAGTAACAAACGCGGTACGCGGTACAACGATTTTCAAAGGTTCCCCTCGATTTCTTTGGGATGCCATCATCAGATCCTGGTTTCCTTATCATGGTACTACTCTTGGAATATCTTCTTTCCAACAAAAAAAGAATCATCGAAATCGGTTCATAAACGAGGAAGTTATCCGCGAACATACATAAAAAAAAAATATATATATATATAAGGTCTAACAAAATTAGGTGAAACTATTTTAAGGGGATGATCAGACCATCAAACTAAACAACTTTCTCTATGGGACCAATATTGAAATCGCGAAAAAAAATCAGCTGTCCCATACATTTAGGTCGAGTAGGTTTGTATGGAACAGCTGATTTTTTTTCGCGATTTCAATGTCGGTCCCATAGAGAAAGTTGTTCAGTTTGATTGTCTGATCATCCCCTTAAAATAGTTTCACCTAATTTTGTTAGACCTTATATACGGTCGAATTGAGAAACCTTCTTTTTGAAGTCGGTTAAAAATATAACTAGATTGTTTTGTTACACCTTGTATAAATCAGTATAGTGACTGATAACGCCAAGCCCAGTTTGACTGAAGCATATATCCCTTTAAATTTCACCCCAAATACTTTAAGTAAGTATAAATAATGGAACTACATGGTATGAACATAAAGGCAGAGTTAGCTTTTTTCGTCATTTATTTTTCATTCAGTAGGTACACTATAGAAATAGCAAGCTACAGGAAGTGGTACGAATTTATGCCTCTAAACGCCAGCCGGAAACGCCCGTCCCGTGTTATTTAAGACTATGCAGTGTTTAGAATGTTTAGAAAGTGCATGTGCAAAAATTAGAAATTTTTCAATTAATTTGGGTTCACGAAGAGAGCTTCTCCTTTGTGACATCCTGAACTCCTGATATTATTATATACCTGATGCACCTTGGACAGTCAGCAAGCTAATGATAGCGAGCAAATCTCTTAAAAACTTAAAACTCAAACGTCAAACTTAATAAGACGAACGAGACGAACATTGCATATTAGTACTTCATAAAGAAAATCCGTCTATGCTCACATGTCATCACCGCTCGGTCGTGCGCCATGTAAATATATATTTAAGCACGGGCAGGCCTGACTCACTCCTCAATTTAGGCAATAAATGTACCTACGCAGTCGGGCCCCGACGTTGAGGCCTAATTCAGTTGTATCGCACTGACCTACCTTGATACTTGTTTATTTAATTAGTATCCTATACATCGTCGGATGTATAAAGTAAATATCATAATATTCATAATCGGAAACTTCCGAAACTTGCTAAAAAATACTGCATCGCAATCGATTGGTTGGCCCGAATTTTATGTATTGTTCATTGTTTCATTTTAATGACTTCGATGAATCAAAATGTGCTTAATTAAGTGTAGCATAGGTATTGTTCTTTTCCACGACTCTTTCATCTAAATCAGGCCGTGCCAGAGGCGGCGAAGATGTGCCGCCCTCCGGCAACGACTCCCGGCCCCCGATCGTAGTCGCGTCGGTCGTAGCTACCACGATTTCTTCCTCGTTTGAGCTCAACATTTGTTCGTTCGGAATCGGAACGCACTACTGACATCCTTTGCACCAGAGTCCACGTGTGCGTGACATTCACGTACTGAGATTCATTGTATGCGTGTCAGTCGTGCTTGGAACGAGCGCTCTTAGATATTGAGTCTTCTGTTGTACTCTTATATAAGGTCTAACAAAATTAGCTGAAACTATTTTAAGGGGATGATCAGACCATCAAACTGAACAACTTTCTCTATGGGACCAATATCGAAATCGCGAAATAAAATCAGCTGTTCCATACAAACATACTCGACCTAAATGTATGGGACAGCTGATTTTTTTTTCGCGATTTCACTATTGGTCCCATAGAGAAAGTTGTTCAGTTTGATGGTCTGATCATCCCCTTAAAATAGTTTCACCTAATTTTTTTAGACCTTATATATTCCGTGGCACGGAGTGAGTGAGCGGTATCTGAAGTTAGTGAGGGGAAGGGGGTGTATATTCTGTAGGTACATATTATAGTTGCATGATGTGTAGGTAGGTAATTGGCAGGTAGTTGTGCACGGCGCCTCTCGCCGACCATTTTATCCAGTGAAAAGGTGTCTACTCACCAAAACCCCGACATGTCGGCGACATAGATACGGTTATGTTCAGTGTGCAGACACCAGAATATACCGTTGTACAATTTGCGTTGCACGTTGCTAAGACTACCAGTAATAGTACTTACCTAATATTGAAATATACTATTAGCAGCTAAGTATATTACAACAATAGGTAGGTAAGTACAATATGAATGTGCTAAGATGGAAACTCTAAACGTACATGAATCTACAAAACACATGATTCCAACGGAACTACGTTTTAGCCCGCACAGGACTGTGTCTCGGTCCAACTATTAATTAAAACATACTAGGAAACGTACCGCTCACTCGTTCTATCATTCGTTCTTGTTCATTAAGTTCTCGGCCCGGTCGGTTATTCTGTGGTTTGCCTAAGTTTTGTGGTAATTTCTTTAGGATGTCTGATTAATTATTGATAATTGAAAAAAAACCGGAGGGGAAAATGATCGGACACTAGATACGAAACGACAATTTCTTTAAAACCTTACTGCAAGGGAAGAGACGCAGAAGAAGTCCTAGACAGAGTTATCTAGCCCAAGTGAAGGAAAAGGTTGATGTCGTGCCGTATCAAGAACTCAAGAGACTAGCGGAAAAGAGACAGGATTAGCGAATACTCCACCGACAAAGAGCGTAGCTCTTAAATAAGATGATGATGATGAATTAATAATTAATTATATTAGAGACATAAACACGCATAATAATTCCTTATTTTTAACCGATTTCGAAAACACAGGTTATAGCGTTAAGCGAGTAGGTAGTTTTAGCACTGCAATGACGTGTAAATCGGGGTCTCAAACATGTTAAATTTAACATAATCAGAAAAATATTTTACCCCCAAACAGGCAAACGCGGGTGACAGGCACGTATCCCGTGGGGGGGGGGGGGGGAGATGGGTTTATCCCCCCCCCCCCCTAAATCCGAATATTTGTATGGAAAATTGATTGCAGCACTTAGGAGGTTACTTTTTCATTGTTTTTCTAGATTTCATGGCGCAGGAGACCCGGCTTAAGGTTAGGCTTGTTAAAAGTTTGCCTAATGTCCACAAGAGCCTTGAAAAGGAGACATTTTATAAGTTCCTACACCCAACCCCGTACACAAAACCCGCCTAAAGTTGTTGTCGGGGTTCGGCAATCATTGATGGCAACCTAAGGTCCGCCACATACATCCGGAATAAATTCGTATCTGATTCGGAATTAGATTCCGTATGGAATGTTGCCGCTTTCAGAGACTTTTTCACTAGATCTAGTGATTTTTTGATGTCTTAGGTGGCATATTTTAAAGTGATTTTTGAGCGTAGGCGTTGATGGAACGATACCGTATCGTGACGGTACAGTTGCGACGTCGTTGCGAAATCGCCTACGCTCAAAAACCGTTTGTGTGATAATGGCTCATGCTATTTTGTATTCAGATTATGTCAAATGTTAAAACTATCGATAGTCTTTTGATATAGTTGCATTAATATTGGAATACAATTTACAAACCATCATCGTAACATTCGTAACGTCATGACCTCATGACATGTTAGTAATTATCATGTATCGAAATTGTTTGTTTCGTATTAATAAATACATAAAAATACAATTGTCATTAATTTGGCATTTTATTACTTTTGATTTTAGAAATTTTTTAAACAGCACTATAAGTAATTTTTGCAACCATAGTTGACAACACTGAATCCTGAATCAGGATTCCGGATCGCAATTCCGTCTGTGTGTGGCGGACCTTACTAAACGGAAAAGCGATTTCAATGTTAGTTCTAAAACAAAGGATGGTCTAAAGCATCAAGAATAACTATTCTTAAGCCTGAATAATAAAATAACACTAGAATAAAAATATTTGGATTTATGGAACTTTCGAACTAAAACAAACATTATTGAGTAAGATTTTCCAAGAATGTCCCGTAACTAGCTGCAGAATAAAGTTCTGAGAAGAAAATCTGAACAGAAAATGTTGGAAATCTCTTGTAAAGTTGCACAGGATTGCATCTTATTGTAACACAAAATGAATGAACCATCGAGTTTTGTAACGGAACAAATTCTTTATTTACACGAGAAGCAGTTTGCTTCTCTATTTTCTGATAAACCACGACGATTCGTTTATTATCTATTTATATAAAACAGTGAATGATTAATAGACAACGCACAGCCTGAACCACTGAAGATATAAACTTGAAAGAACTTGGTCTCTATTATGGGACGCAACCTGCGTGAGCACGTTTGCACCATCCCACCCGGGGTGGGCTATTGGACTAGACAGTTGTCAGGTTTTGTTGCTTTGTTTGTTCTTTTACTAGTAGTTAGTCTTAGGATACTGTGTACATTTCTTCTTATTCTTATTTTTATATTGTAAATAATAAATTACGTTGTGATTCATTTATTTTAGGCCCACAAAAGGTAACGTTTATTGATGGTATTACATTATGAGAAAAACATCAAGATGAGTTCCATAACTATACTCCAACTATACGCTAACATTTTTTTGTTAGCCTATTTAACATACTAAGAGAAAGGATCTATTTTGGAAAATATGTTGTACAAAGGATGTGTGTAGGAGTGCACCAAGAAAGAATTTTTTGGAAATTCTGATGCATATGTGAAGTCAAAAAATCCGCATTGGGCACGCGTGGTAGACTAAGACCCATACGCCCTCTTTCAGTGTATTTAAACCTGTGCCCTGCAGTGGGACGTTTATAGGCTGATGATGATGATTAAAACACAATTATTTCTATTTAAAATCGATTTATCATCAGTTTTTTCCGCAAACCTCTGCTTTCAGTTCGCGTCGTTCAAAATACACCATCAAAAACCATTTCTGGTATTCTTTACGAACCATATTTTACCACGGCTTTTTGTCGCCAAAGAATTTATGGGCAAAATAAAAATAGTTGTATTTATTTAATTCGAAACGCGAATTTATTTCAAAACGTCACATAATTGTTAAGCTTAGTGCAGACGAAAGACAATTAGTACGCGGAAAAAAACGTAAAGTTCCCACACATTGTATTGTTTTACATGAACTAAATCTCTAGCTACTTTCAAAAAGTCCTATTGTACACAGCAAGTACATTCAACATGTACTCATGTAATCCCGCCGGGTGGAGGAGTATGGCGCTCTCCCTCATTTAAGAGAGAAGATCTGTGCCCTGCAGTCGCTCGTTGGTCGTTTATACAGGGTGTTAGTGACAGCCTAGCAAATACTGAAACGGTGAACTCAGACCAAACTGAACAACTTTCACTAAAGAGCGTACCTCAGGAAACGCGAAAAACATCAACTGTCCCATACATTTTAGTTGGGTAGGTACAGCAGTTTTGTGTGGGACAGCTGATTTTTTTCGCGTTTCTTGAGGTAGGCTCCATAGTGAAAGTTGTTCAGTTTGATGGTCTGAGTTCACCCTTTCAGTATTTGCTAGGCTGTCACCTACACCCTGTATGGTGGTGTTGATGATACACGTAGATTGAGTAGGTATTTAAACTTTATTTCTATTACACAAACCGTGGAAAAGGTTTTTCTGTTTCTCTTTTTTAATTTGTATTAGATGGAATCCAATTTTTGTAAAGTTCCCGGCGAATTGTCTATCGTCTGCACTAAGCTTAAATGTAAAAAATTCGGGAAAAATCTGAACGCGGAATGAGATCGACGATTTTCGTCTCCCCAATCGTCGGGAAATTCGGGAATAACTAAAAAGGTCCGAAGAGTTATACCTCCGATAACCTTTGCACGGCGCGTCGCAGATAAACTTGGGAATCGGACTATTTGATCGGTTGCCGAACGATAACGGAAAATTTATGCGTTTTTGTAAATAAACGCTTTTAGATTCCGGCTTTTAGGGTTGTCGATGCTTTTCAAAAACCGGATCTGAGTTGCATTATTTACTTCTAAATGGAATAGCTATTTTAGGTGTTCTGTTTTTGTAGAAATTACAAACCTGTTGGTTTGTATCGAAAGCATGAGTTCATTTGAAACAGAAATATATTTATTTGCCAAAATACTTTGTTATAATTTAAGGGTGTTACAAATTACTTACTAATTACAATCATAGAAAGCAAAGCAAAGCAATTTATTGTTTTCATCTTTATATTTTCAAATTGAAAATACAACTAGCGTTGAACATAAACCACTCCGCTATTACTCACCCCTCTTTCTGAAATTCTTAAACTGAGTGAATAAATTTAATATTATTATAAGTAGACAAAGGAGAAATTTAAACTTTCCTTTAAAAGTTACAGCAATCTACCCGTTGGATAATAATCTCCCTACATCCTCTACAAGCATTCCTGTTTTACACTTCGATAGAAAGCCATCAAATACCATGTCACATTTTTCGAGATCTGCTTCGACGACGAATACATTTTTCTGGGGACCTGTTTAAATTACCACACAAAAAATTACATACTTACTATTTTAAACATTATTTGGTGTACATTATTATTAATTAATTTTTACTATATTATATTAATCCTACTTCCTATCCTACTAACATTATAAACGCGAAAGTTTGTAAGTATGGATGGATGTTTGTTACTCTTTCACGTAAAAACTACTGAATGGATTTTAATGAAACTTTACAATAATAGCTTATACATCAGACGAAGCGCAGACGAAGTCGCGGGCACCAGCTATTTAAAATAAAAATAAATCATCTCTTGTGAGAATTTCGAAACTTTAATAGTACTGTTAATTTTGAAAATTCTACTATAATTTTTCCGGCGTTACATAACTTCCATTAACTTTTGTTCAAGCATCCGGTTTTCCGGATTTAGTTGAGACGCAGTAAAACCATCTCGTTCGTAAATTAAAAGTAACAATGCTGCGGTTTAGCGCTCGTGCAAACCCGACGCAGATAAATCAAGCACGGATTTAACGAAATAGGATAAGGCTTTGTTTTTTTTAAACTTAATACTTTTCTTGGTGGAGATTGCTTTCTTAAGTTTAACCACAAAGCCTGCAGCTCAACGACTTAATGACATGCCATGGACTCCAAGAGAGACCTCAAAGGCAATTTTCAGTACGGAACGTGACGTTTAATAAATTATATTTTATTTTTTGTTTTATTATTCTTAGGAAGATTTACAGCATTGATTACATAGTTAGCACATGTTACTTATAGCCTGTAGCATCCCACTGCAGGGCAAATGCCTCCTCTCACGAATAATAATCATACTTATACTCCACCATGAGGGCCCAGTGCGGATTGGTGGAGTCAAGTCAGTGGTCAACTTGCTGTCAGAGAATTTTCAAGCCGTCTATTAAGTATCTATATTAATTATGTAATAGTCTATTTTTTAAGTTTGACTTAATTTGCGATAAATGTTAAAGCGCTATAGAAAACAATGCAGGTTACTATAAGAATGAGAAGTAAATGTTTTTAGAATGAGAAGTGAATATATTTTGCTTAATTTCTTATAACATTTTGAGCCTTTTTCACCACAAACATATTACATACCTACTTATTATCATATTTTATATGCAAAAGGTTGTTACTTTATTATTGCAAGATTTTCAACAAGTAATTTTGAAACTTTTTACTGTAACTTTGTCTGGAACAAAACAGAACTATGTTTATCGAAAAAAAGATACATGAAAAATATACCAATATTTCTGTCAGATAAGCTATTAAGAATTTATCCAGAAGTAGTGAAACAGGCTCTTATTGTATTAAAATTAAGTTCAGAACAAACACTGTCATTCATCATCATCATCATCATCTCGGCCGATGGACGTCCACTGCTGGAAATAGGCCTCCCCCAAGGATCGCCATAACGACCGGTCCTGCGCTGCCCTCATCCAACGGGTTCCCGCCGCCTTCACAAGGTCGTCGGTCCACCGTGTGCGGGCCTACCCACGCTGCGCTTTCCGGTACTCGGTCGCCACTCGAGAACTTTTCGGCCCCATCGGCCATCGGTTCTGCGAGCAATATGCCCCGCCCACTGCCACTTCAATTTAGCAACTCTTTGGGCTATGTCAGTTACTCTGGTTCTTCTGCGGATCTCTTCATTTCTGATTCGATCTCGCAGGGAAACTCCGAGAATAGCCCTCTCCATTGCTCTTTGGGTGACTTTCAGCCTTTTTATGAGGCCTTGAGTGAACGACCACGTCTCTGTTCCATATTTGTCATCACTGGCAACACACACTGATCGAAGACTTTCGTTTTAAGACACTGCGGTATTTGGGACGTGAAGATACTACGTAGCTTCCCGAACGCTGCCCAACCGAGTTGGATTCGACGGTTGATCTCTTTCTCGAAGTTGGACCTACCTAACTGACTAGTTTGTCCCAGGTAAACATAATCGTCAACAACTTCGAGCGCAGAGTTTCCGATCATTACAGGAGTAGGTACACTGTCATAAGTATCGATTAAATATATTATTTATTCTTTATTTGTAAAAACATCTTTCAACCAACATAAATCAAACAAAATTTAAAAATACGTTTACTTCAAAGATTGTAAAATATTTTTCGTTTCTGTTATTTCCGGACATCCGGAAATAAATTGGGAAAAGGCAGCGGCAGCCCTGTTAACGTGGGTATTGAACTGGAATTGTGTTCGGTTACTTAATATTGGTTAATATCCGAACTAGTACTTTACTGGTCTATTTATATGTCAAGTAAAATCTTTCACATGCTATTAAATTAACATAGTATACAGGGTGTTAGGGTTAAACATTACAAGGGATTATTATTTGTGGTTGGGCTATTGCAAGCAAGGGTCGTTATGTAACACGGAGACCAGCGCTGGTCCTTTTACAAGGGATTACAGTTGCATTATAAGGGATGATTGATCATGATACTTTCTGTAATATATGAAATTCGATTTTCTTTTCTAGTTTTCATACTAAATGCTAAAATAAACATAATAAATGAGTTCCACAGTTGCTGACATCGAGGAGGAGCCCAAAAGAAGGTGGAACGACGATTTGAATACCTTTCTGAACGGTTGGCCCGATTTCGCGATTCATAGGGAGGGAGGATTTCAGGAAAAGAGGGGAGGCCTGTGCCCAGCAGTGGGAATCAAAATAGGCTAAAAAAAGGACTAAATACAATCAGCCGATCAAACGTTAGAATTTTTTCAAACTACCGACTTTCATCTTTTTTTTTCGCGATTTCTATATTGGTCCCATCGAGAAAATGGTTTGGACTAAAAAATATAGAAATGGACTATCAAACATAGTCTGATCACCCCTTAAAAACCGTCAACTTGTTAAGTAGGACCTTGAATAGTAATCTAATAAATAAAATAAACGAATATAATAAAAATTAAATGAAGTTGCCTACGCGCAGGTGGAATCCATCTTGCGAGCGCATCGCTTACGATGCGCTAAAGTTTTAGTGTTTTATTTATTTATTTATTAAACAATTAAACAGCTTCACAGAGGAACTCCAATACGCCATGCAAGTAAGTATACCTAGAACGATTAAGTATACAAATCATACAAGAATATAACATTCCAACTCCTCCAACTTAATCTTACGATATAAAAACATTGTCAGAAAAGGTCAGGCATTCTCGTAAACAATCAGACCAGCGGTGAGCAAAAATGTCAAACTGTGGTGTGATGGTGAGACCCCTGAGGGCGAGCACGAGCGGAGAGTGCTGGAGTGCGATTTTTGAAACGCATTCGCTGAGCTCAGGCTCAGCCATTGAAAATGTCAAAATTACTATGGAGATATGTTTTACAGTGGGTCAAATGGGCCGGAATAAATAAATCCACGTTGTATCTTCAATCCACCAGGAATGCATATTTCTGTATTTAATTGGGCAGAGTACGTCCTACTTTAACAATTGATCAAGAATGGCTCCCCAAACCTATTGTTTATTATGTTTATTATTTATTATGTTATATGTGTATTATTTATTATGTTTATAATTATTGTGAATACTATTGATTATTAAATAAACTCGTTAATCAGTTATATGTGGTTATATATATAAGTTATTGTTGTATAGCCTTCATGCCGGATGTGATAGCCGGTGGTAACATAATTTTCTACTGCTGATTTGACTTTCAAAAATCTCACTCCTGGAGTATGATTTTTGAATGTCAAATCAGCAGTAGAAAGATGCGTATCTCCATTCATTTTCAACTGCTGAGTCCAACGTATGAGATTCAAAAATCGCACTCCTAGGCCTCTACCCGGACATTCGAACTTCGCAATTGCGTGAACGTTTTTGATTCAATGTGTTCTCTATTACAAAGAAGTTCGGACCGAAACGGTCTCGATACCGAAAATCGTGAATCCGGGTACAGGGCCTGGTGTGCCGTATTATCTCTATACCTACGGTTGCAAAATTACGTAATTTTTCCGAAAAGGCCCGTAAAATACGGATAAAATACAGTCACTTTCGTAAAATTACCGGTGACCTTGGGCAGTATTATTATTATGGATTGCAAGTTTTCCAAATTGACAAATCATTTTAAGATACCTACTTTAAAAGCTAAAACGCAAATATTTAGGTACCTACCATACATTTCACTATTATTTTTATGACCTACCTAGTAAAGTCATACAAAAAAATGATACTCCGTGAAGTGTTAATATGATGATAACTCACCACACCGGTCAAAATGCAAAAGAACGTATTTTGCTGAAAATTACGTAAACTATTCGTATTTTACCGAAAATTACGTAAAATACTGAATTTTGCGGTGCCCGGGCGGTGGCGGCACGCGTTGATTCGGTGAAGGCACGCACCTTTATCACTCAAGGACACCCAACTAACCGGGCGAAACGGAAAAATACCAATTTTACCTAAAATTACGTAAAATATTGAATTTTACCGTCGTAATTACGTAATTACGTCGTAATTAGTCAACCATTTATAAGACTATTCGGTCCTATAAAAGGTATATTACGGTAATTTTTGTTACTCTCCGTCGTGTACTGGTGTTTTATACGTCTGGTTATATAATAATGTCATATAGACGTTCTGTCGACCTATTTAATAAGACAGTTATATAGTGGTGTTCACGGCGACGTCTATACGTAAAATATTGAATTTTACCGTATTTTACCCTCGTAATTTTACGGGTTTACATCGCTACCAGTATCGCGTAGAATACGTTCATAACACAAGGCACATCTGTGCAATCTGTAGAAACAGAAAGAATAAACAGTAGGTAATATCTACTTACTTATTCACATAAGTACCTTAAACTCGGGCATTGATCTCAACTTAGTTAACAAATCCTTGTTTCAAACAAGCCCAGCTTAACTCTTAAATAAGTTATGAACTAAAGTAAAAATAGTCTGATTCCTATTCTACGCTTTTATTATAAAGCTTCCAACGTGAATACAATTTATCAGACGTAGAGGGCTTTAGGCGAATTGCTGGTAAAGTTTTGTTTAAGTCAAAAGAGTTTAAGTCATATTATAAGGTCTAACAAAATTAGCTGAAACTATTTTAAGGGGATGATCAGACCATCAAATTGAACTACTTTCTCTATGGGACCAAAATCGAAATCGCGAAAAAAAAATCTGCTGTCCCATACATTTAGGTCGAGTAGGTTTGTATGGAACAGCTGATTTTTTTTCGCGATTTCGATATTAGTCCCATAGAGAAAGTTGTTCAGTTTGACGGTCTGATCATCCCCTTAAAATAGTTTCACCTAATTTTGTTAGACCTTATATAGTAGGTGAGCCACTCGGGGTTTTCATACGATTTCGTTCAAGTCATTTTATTTTAATTGATTGAATCAAGCGTTACTTTACGGAAATCTATGAATAATAGGTAGATGACACGATTGTATCAAGACCTCCGCTTCTAAGTACCTAGTAGACAAAGTTGTATTACGTTATACAATACATCCTACTCTACTAATTTCTACTCTACACGTGTTTCGCTCCACCAAGGAGCATCCTCAGGAGTTAGACCGACGATCGTTCGAAACAGAGTTGTTACTCCGCCGTGCATCCGACACCGTGACCTGTGCGCACCGTCCGTCTCCTATTTATACCCGTTTGTCAGTGCCCCCCACCTATCGGTTGGTGAAAGTGTGTAATGGCCGTTTGTTGTGACTGAACTCGGGCGTTTGTTTGATTGGAAAATTCTTAGTAACGGTGACGAAGATACATTTATTCATTTTATTTTATTTTATTATATTTGGAGAGCTTACAGCTATAAAATAAATAGTTCACAAATTTAATGATCTATAGGTCAAAAACAAGCCAATTACAAGTGATCTCGGATAAGGTTGGTTTTTGTATTGAATTTTTCGTTGCTTCTAGTGGTTACGTTGAGAACTAATTCTGTCATACAAAATTGGCGCCCCAACTACAGAAGTAACGAAAAGTGAAAACTCATGGTAGGCCCTGGTGTCAATGGGCTCAGTATGACCTCCTGATTACGAATATATGAGATGAAAAGCGCTCAGACTGTGGGGGTAGAAACAGTGACGTCATAAAGATGGCCATAAAAAGAAAAACAATTTTTTTCTTGAGAAGAAGAGAGAAGATGGTTAGAATTAGAAGATTAATAAAAAGAATGCATTTGACTAGCAGAGGAGGATAGACCTACAAAAAAATCTTTCATTTGATTTAAAGTCATGAAATTCGGTTCGAGTGTTGGCTAATGTTCTATGGCTAATAAAACACGCAGATTGTCCCTTTCACTTACTAAGTTGTAATCTCAAATCGGATTCCACTTATTTTCTGTTTCTGTATTTGTTGTAAGTAAATACAAGAGCAGAGAATGCCTTTTCACAGAGGTATGTGTTTGAGAAAAGAAGTAATTGTTTCAGTGCTTCTTCTGATCTGATATTTCCTTATAAACTTTTTCGCCAGGGGTCCGTGGACCACAGCTTAAGATGCACTGCTTTAGAGAATCCAGAACTTCTCTAAAGTCATGACCATAATTATGTTTTATATTTGGAACCGCTACCCGCTTATCAATTACTCCAAACAAAGAGTGCGACAGAAAGGTGAAAAAGACTTATAATATGTAGAACACTCGTAGGTATACGAGTTTGTAAGTAGTATAACATTTATGTTGCTTCTTCCTCTGCTATATAAATTTATGTTCAATATCACAAAGCATATTTTAAGCTTTCTGTCCTTGTTTCTCCTTTATAAGTTCGCTGGAACAGTCCAGCGAAAGGGATATTGTTTATGCAATTTTTGTCAATCAATCAGGACAAAAAAAAAATATATATATCTTGGACATTGTCACACAAATTATCTAGTCACATTTAAAGTACCTGGACTTGTATTATGATGACTAGGCAACGATAAACTATTATCATATAAATATTTGTCCCTTACGGGATTCCAACCCGCGATCCTCGACACAGCAGGCAGGTTCACTACAGACTGTGCTACCGGGCCGTAAAAATAAAAAAAATAATCAAAACTTTCTAATTATTAAATTAACCTACACGAACCCACTGCTGGGCATAGGCCTCCTTTTTACTGCGCCTTTTCTTATGGTCCTGTGCTGTCTCGATCCCTCGACCCGCAACCCTTACAAGTCATCTGACCAACACATCGTTGGTCTGCTCACTAACCTCCTTGATCACCATTCCCATACTGCTTTGGTCCACCGCCGTCTTCCCTTCCAGCTAAGTGTCCCATCCCATCTCCAAATTTTGTATAGGCGTAATTTTTTTGAGAATTTGACGGCAATATGAAAAGATAAAGCACAAAAATGGAAAATAATGCTGTAAGTACATTAGCCCACAAAAATGTAAACAAAAAATTAAAACTGCGACACCTTGACACCGACTTCTATAAAACAAATTAATGTTCTTATGATGCGAACGAAAAAGTCATCGGCTGCAATATTGTTATTTAACATTTTAGTTTTTTTTAAGGCGGTTTAAATTTTTTGTTAAAATTTTGTTTATTTCACAATTTTCTCTGAGATGCCATCATCAGATCCTGGTTTCCTTATCATGGTACCACATTTGAAATATCTTCTTTCCAACAAAAAAAGAATCATCAAAATCGGTTCATAAACGACGAAGTTATCCGCAAACACACAAAAAAAAATATATATATACAGTGGAATTGAGATACCTCCTCCTTTTTTGAAGTCGGTTAAAAATACGCCAAAATAAACCACTCTCGTCACGTCTCTAATTCCGAATAGAAATGAGGATTGTCTATTTTAAGTCATAAATCATTCAGTTATTTATATTATTTAAAAAGCTTTTACAATGATTCACCAGAACCTTATGCCAGAACACAGCTCGATCTGCTAGAAGAAATCTCTTTAGAGAAAAGCTCGCTCTTTATTAATGTTATCAGTAATTGCATTTGTACCATAAAGTGTTAAATAATAACACAACAAAACAGCTAGTGCGACAGAGGTGGGAAAATACTGGACATGGACGATCTGAGGAAAACATGACGATTCCACACGAAAAGAAGAAGATTACACTACAAAACAGCAAATAATACCCGCAATCTTCCGAACCAACTCCAACATTTAAAAAAGAAAAACGCTATCTTAAAATCTAGAATGTCTTCAGAACCCTCCCATTACACCGTATCGTAACAAATCCCGCTGAGAGACAAAATACATCTCGTTCCGCTACATTACATCACCTGTTAAAGCTTCAATAACTCAGGTCGCGTAAAACGCTCTTAAAGCCACGCGGCTGCTTATTACACCGTTGCGTAATAGTAGACGAATTTAACTAACGAACAGGTTTGCGAAAAGTCACACGTTAAAATCAGCAGTAGAAAGATCCATTATCTCCATAGTAATTTTGTCCGTTCAGGTCCATAATGTCCCTTTCCCAAAATGTGTTCAGAATGGTTCCAGAATGCCCTTTTCCCAAAATGTCAATTCCCCAAAATGTTCCTTTCCCAAAATGTCCCTTCCTCAAAAAGTCCCTTCTCTAAAATGTCCCTATCCCAAAATGTCCCTTCCTCAAAATGACCCTTGACCTTGAAGACTCATGAACAATGACCAATTATGGTCTCTTGGCATGTTAATGAAACACCAGAAATCACGTCGTCAAAATAGTATTAATTTGTTTATTATGAAATTGAAAAAAGTAAGAAAACAATAAATCATAGGATACTAGATAAATTATGTGTGTGTGTGTGTGTGTGTGATGTGGTGTGATATGTGTGTGGGTGTGATGTGTGTGTTATGTTGTGTGTGTATGTGTATGTTGTAAATGAAATAAAAAATGAGACATTTGTCTATTATGAAATTGAACAAAGTAAGAAAACAATAAATCATAGGATATCAGATTGGGTAACTTATTTGCTTATTTAAATGTAAATGATGTGAATGTGTGTGTGTGTGTGTGTGTGTGTGTGTGATGTGTGTGTTATGTTGTGGGGGTGTGTGTGTATGTGTATGTTGCAAATAAAATAAAAAATGAGACATTTGTTTATTATGAAAATATATTGAAAAAAGTAAGAAAACAATAAATCATAGGATACCAGATTGGGTAACTTATTTAAATGTAAATTATGTGAATGTGTGTGTGTGTGTGTGTGTGTGTGTGTGTGTGTGTGTGTGATGTGTGTGTGTGTGTGTGTGTGTGATGTGTTCGCGTGTGATGTGTGTGTTATGTTGTGAGGGTGTGTGTGTGTATGTGTATGTTGTAAATAAAATAAAAAAGGTGACATTTAATAAATGTTTCACTATTAAACAATTATTTTTAACTTGAATTATTAATTGAATAAGCTCAGTCTCAATTATTTTACTTTTGTCAAAAATTGAACCACTGTAATTTTTTGTTCTTGCAATCTTTTTAAATAACTGTCATATTTTCAGTCAAACTGAATATCTCTGAGCCTTCTTTTTTGTTTTATCTTCTTAAAGTAAATTATGTGAATGTGTGTGTGTGTGTGTGTGTGTGTGTGTGTGTGTGTGATGTGTGTGTGTGTGTGTGTGTGATGTGTTCGCGTGTGATGTGTGTGTTATGTTGTGAGGGTGTGTGTGTGTATGTGTATGTTGTAAATAAAATAAAAAAGGTGACATTTAATAAATGTTTCACTATTAAACAATTATTTTTAACTTGAATTATTAATTGAATAAGCTCAGTCTCAATTATTTTACTTTTGTCAAAAATTGAACCACTGTAATTTTTTGTTCTTGCAATCTTTTTAAATAACTGTCATATTTTCAGTCAAACTGAATATCTCTGAGCCTTCTTTTTTGTTTTATCTTCTTAAATAGCGAATCAATGATACGGCCATCCCAATACTTTGCCTCTTTTTTAAATTTATATATAAAATAATACAAGTTGGGGTTTTTTGTTATACGGGCATTAATTCTGCGATCGCATCCCTCTAAGGCATTCGTAGTTCTGTTGCGTTGTCCGGCACAGCTCGATAATTCCGGAGCATGTCTCGGATACCAAGTGGATTTGAAATATTTGCGAAAACGCCTCATTTCAGGCGAGCTGTCTCCCGAATCTATAATTTGGCGCCATGCTTCTGGTATGAGATTAGCTGGCACTAAAGGAATCATTGCGCTCATTCTTGTCACATTGCGGCCTTCTCTTGTTGCATTCAGTTTAATTTTTTTTGAAAATTTCTAAATTGCATCGTTGAAATGATGGTAACAACCTGTGATTTGAGCTTCTGGGAAAACAGTTGACACTGCGTTAATAATAGCGAGCTCATAATCCGATTTGAATGTTTTTATTTCGATCTTTAACTTCTCTTTTATTAGGGTTAATAGACGCACATATGTTTCCTCCTTTTTACTTGGTAAAAGAGCGTATATAACAGGTATAATATTGGTTACATTTTCATCGGATTCCAAATCCAAATGTAAAACAAACATCTGGTAAAAGGGCTTTGGAGCCGATTTAAACGTCCCATCCGCGTAGTATGAGCCAGGTCTTTTTATTATTTTCTTCGAAGCGTTTGTAGCAAAAACTATTATCTTCTCCGTACTACCATCATCACATATTATAAAATCTTTTGCCAATGCCTGTGGTATTTGGATCGTCTCAGTATTATCATCATCATCATCATCTCAGCCGATGGACGTCCACTGCTGGACATAGGCCTCCCCCAAGGATCGCCATAACGACCGGTCCTGCGCTGCCCTCATCCAACGGGATCCCGCCGCCTTCACAAGGTCGTCGGTCCACCGTGTGCGGGGCCTACCCACGCTACGCTTTCCGGTACGCGGTCGCCACTCGAGAACTTTTCGGCCCCATCGGCCATCGGTTCTGCGAGCAATATGCCCCGCCCACTGCCACTTTAATTTAGCAATTCTTTGGGCTATGTCAGTTACTCTGGTTCTTCTGCGGATCTCTTCATTTCTGATTCGATCTCGCAGGGAAACTCCGAGCATAGCCCTCTCCATTGCTCTTTGGGTGACTTTCAGCCTTTTTATGAGGCCTTGAGTGAACGGCCACGTCTCTGTTCCATATGTCATCACTGGCAACACACACTGATCGAAGACTTTCGTTTAAGACACTGCGGTATTTGGGACGTGAAGATACTACGTAGCTTCCCGAACGCTGCCCAACCGAGTTGGATTCGACGGTTGATCTCTTTCTCGAAGTTGGACCTACCTAACTGAATAGTTTGTCCCAGGTAAACATAATCGTCAACAACTTCGAGCGCCGAGTTTCCGATCATAACAGGAGTAGGTACAACATGGGCATTTGACATGATCTTCGTTTTGTCCATGTTCATCTTCAGACCAACTCGTTCGGAGGCTCCGCTAAGATCATCGAGCATTCGACTGAGCTCCTCCATAGTCTCCGCCATGATGACTATATCATCGGCAAACCGAAGGTGACTGATGTACTCGCCGTTTATATTGATGCCTAGCCCTTTCCAGTCCAGAACCTTGAAAACATCTTCCAGTGCAGCTGTGAACAGTTTCGGAGATATAACGTCTCCCTGCCTCACACCTCGCTGCAGTAGGATAGGTTTCGAGTTCTGGTCCTGTAGTCGGACTGACATAGTGGCGTTTTTGTACAAGCATTTCAGAACTTCGATGTACCGGTAGTCTACTTGGCATCGCTGAAGAGACTGCAGTACGGCCCAAGTCTCGATCGAATCAAAGGCTTTCTCGTAGTCCACGTACGCTAAGCAGAGGGGCAGGTTATACTCTTCAGTCTTCTGTATAACTTGCCGAAGCGTATGTATGTGGTCTACGGTGCTAAAGCCTTTTCGGAAACCGGCCTGTTCGGGAGGCTGGAAATCGTCAAACCTGCGCGCGAGACGGTTCGTAATGACTCTCGAGAACAGCTTGTAGACATGGCTAAGAAGAGAAATGGGCCTATAGTTCTTCAACAGGGCATTATCGCCCTTTTTGAAGAAGAGCACCACTAGACTTCTGTTCCATGCCTGCGGCGTTTTACCCTCGAGTATGACGGAATCGAACAGCTTCTGAAGGGCCTTCCGGACCGGTTTTCCACCCGCCTTCAGAAGCTCGGCCGTAATCCCGTCATCACCCGGCGCCTTGTTGTTCTTTAACTGTTTAAGAGCCATACTAATCTCGTACAGGCTGACGTCTGGAATATCTTCCGTATAGTGCCGGGTCAATCTAGCTCTTGGGTCGTTTGTCAGATTTGTAGCGGGTCTTCGTGTTGATGTGTATAACTGTCCATAGAACTTCTCGACCTCTCTCAGAAGCTCAGGCTTGGACGATACGACTCTGCCATCTTCAGTCTTCAGCTTTGATAGCTGGCTTTGCCCAATAGACAGATCCCTTGCGAAAACCTTGGAGCCTTTGTTCCGCTCTATAGCCTCCTTAATACGCTCGGTGTTAAACCGGCGCAGGTCGCAGGTCACGGACTTTGAAATCTGCCTATTTAGCTGCCGGTACTTATTCGCATCATCTGAAGACTGCAGAATCATTTCGCGCCTTTCCTCCATGAGCTTAAGAGTAGGGTCTGAGATTTTCTTGGTTCCATTTGTACGACGGGTCTTAAAGAACTTGGACCCGACCGCATGGACAGTTTCCACGAACCCATCGCTGTACTCGTCCACGCTACTCCCTAGGCAATCGAAACGATTTTGAAGTTCGAGATGAAAACTGCAGGGGTTTTGGATCTGGATCGGTACTGGACGGAGCGTAGACTTCATCAGACGAGATCTTTCGAGCTTGATATTAAGATTCAATGTGCCTCTTACCATGCGGTGATCGCTTCCGGTTTTAAACGTGTTTAACACGGAGACATCATTGAATATTTGCCTCTTTGTCACATGATGAAGTCTATCTCATTTCTTGTACCGGTCGGGCTCAACCAGGTCCACTTTCTGTGCTCCCGCTTCTTAAAGAAGGAGTTCATCATAAAGAGTCCCTCCTTCTCCATGAAGCCGGCCAGTAGTTGGCCCCGTTTGTTCCGTCGTCCAAACCCAAATTTTCCCACTCGCAGCTCTTCACCGTCTCGTCTGCCCAGTTTCGCGTTGAAGTCTCCTATGACAACCGTGAAGTGTGTTTTAGAACTATGCATGGCTCTAGAGATATCCTCATACATAGTTTCTACATCGTCGTCGTATTTGTCTTCTGAGGTCGGGGCGTATACCTGTATAACCTTCAAGGAATACCGTTTGGTTATTCTGAGTATTATCAGTATGATATTCTCAGTATTATCGTGTGATAACAAATCTATGTTCAAATAGTTCTTACGGGCTCGGTATAAAGAATTTTTAAGGGAAGAAAAGTCGGTATTACATCTTGATCATTCGAGTTCTCATTTCTTAGCTTGTCCAAAGTTGTTTCGCAAATTTTCTGAATCGGCCCTAAATTTTCGCATACTTCCTTTTTTAAATCGACTTTAGCTTTTTTGATATTTAAAGATACAAAAACTATTTCGCAAGTATGCGGTGATTCTCGCAAAACGGTTTTCCTTGTTCTATCTAATGTAACTGATGCAGTACATACCATTCTATTAATACATCTCCATAACGTGCTGTCATCTTTATTTGTTCTGTTTTTATTGAACTGGAAGTTGTTATATACCAAAGTAGACTTTCCCTTTTGATTAGGCAGAAATTGTAGTTCTTCACTCATATTTGCACTAAGTTTTTATTACAAATACAAAACAACGACATGCAACTGCAAACTTCTTAGTACACTATATTGTGAATCAGAGCGCAGCAAAAGTTTTATTTTTCAAAGTTACCCTCACTAAAACGTAATAAATTAGTTTAGAGATGCGTTTAGTTTTTACAACAACATAAAATAAAAACAAACGTTTTTAAAAAAAAGTAGATCGTTAATTCTTCTTTTATTAAATCTTAAATTAAAAAATTAAAGTTCTTTAATAAATGATAACAAAACAAAAACACAATCAACTTATTGGCGCGGAAGTATGCCGTATTTTCAAACCTGATTTTGATGCGTTTATTTTTAGTTTAGTTAAGAAATTATATGGCGCCACCGGTTGATGGCGGCATTTTAACACGTATTTGAAATAATTTTTGAACGAAAAGGTTAATCTGTTTAGCCATTCTTTTCTTAGTACTTGTTAATGTTACCAATGGATGTCGCAAGATACCACATGCTCGTCGCTTTGCTCCTCGCTAACCTAACCGAGTAATGACTAAAATTATAAAAAAACATAATTTATAAAATATCTAGATAACGGTGAATCCTAGCGAAAAAATAGCCGTAGCGAAAAAGTAGCCGTAAACCCACCCTTCCGCATGCAAAAATAAAATAAAAATCATTTTTGAAAGCAAAAATAAAAAATAAAACATTTTTGAAAATTTTACAAGTCCAGCCCCCATACTAATTTTACCCGAAAATTCTACTAAGTCGATGGTTCATACAATTTCAATCAAAATTTTTCTAAGTCCCAGCGCCATATAAAATTAGCGTAAAATTTAGTGTGGGAGGGACATTTTAGGAAAGAGACATTTTGGGGAAGGGACATTTTAGGAAAGGGACATTATGGGGAAGGGAAGTTTTTAGGAAGGGACATTTTAGGAAAGGGACATTTTGGGAAAGGGACTTTCTGGAACCAGGGGACATTTTGGGAAAGGGACATTATGGACCTGAACGTCTTCAAGGTCAAAATGACCATTTTGAGGAAGGGACATTTTGGGATAGGGACATTTTAGAGAAGGGACTTTTTGAGGAAGGGACATTTTGGGGAAGGGACATTTTGGGAAAGGAACATTTTGGGGAAGGGACATTTTGGGAAAAGGGCATTCTGGAACCAGGGGACATTTTGGGAAAGGGACATTATGGACCTGAACGATATTATCTTTTAACCAGTAAACGGACTGCTCTCTAATTTTAACCACGTTTGAGCTATAAGGCTCTGCTAAATAGCGCGACAATCATCGCAAGATGGATAGAAGAGACTGGAGAGCGGCCTAAGATCAGCAATGGACTAGTGTGCACATGTAATATACATGGACATAGAGTTCAACTATGGGTAGGTTGATCTGTCGCCATGACCGTGTTATGTACACGATTTAATATGAAGTTAGAATAAGTTGATGATTTTAAAATTTGTCTGGTTTTTTGGTCTATGAACAATACTACTTACGCCACTATAGATTGTTTTCTATACCAATCTTGGACAACACCTCATTGATTGCATTTTGTTGTACACTTAACCCCATTAGCGTCACCCTGGTGTAAACAATTAACTCCGGGGAAAATAGGTCTACCAGTTATTTTTCTAGTCAAAAAATCATGAGTTACCAACATAACCTGTAGTTTATTGCTAACCCAGTAGTCGACACTAGTGGAGCTTAGAATAAAAAAAAACCTTTTAGAGCCCGTATCTATACACTGCAGGGCATAAGCCTCCTTCCTATTTTGCCATTCTTCTCAGTCCTGTTGTAGAGTTGTAGTTTCCTGGCCATGCGGCCAGCCAGCTCAATTTGACTGGTTGACATTACGCGTCGGTGTAACAGAGGTCCAACTTAATCCCGGTTTAGCGGCGACGCTAATCCGCGGTCGGTATTCCTCGTCCAAAGATTTATTGCGCGCCTTAGCGGATGTACGCCAGGATTATTCAATTATAGTTCGGTCCAAATTCAACGTCCCGCGGATTGTGGCATTATCGTTCTTTTAACCTCGATATAAGAGTTCTGTCTGGGGTCTTTGGATAATGTTTTACTATTTAACTAAAAGCTAATTACTGGTTAATTATTTTTAAGATTATTAATTTGAAGTATTGAAAAGGGAAAGAGGTTTTTGGCAAGGGAAACGGTGATTGAAATATTGTATGAAAAAATGTAGAGGCTAATTGAAAATGTATTGTTTGTTTGACTGTGTGCACGACATTAGTGTATCTAGCGCATCACCGACGGGCATGTTACTCATATAGGGTCTAACACACAGATCACAAAAACTAAAGGGAGATGTGAAAAGGGGGCGGGGCCAGTGTCGCAGCAATATGCGCAAAAACGGAACACATTGCTCGCGACAGTAATGATTCAATATATTATGAGGCTGAAAGCTAGTCGAGATATTATGTGTAAATAGTTTACAACGCTTGCGTAATGTTAAAGATTATTCGAACGTTGAGTTCTGATACCGCAATGGATAATGAGCACATTCAAGCTAACAAAATACTTTCTATCGCGTGGTACTGGTGGTAATGCGACACTAGGTTTCGTACTCAGCGCGTTGGTTGGTATCTCTCTAGATCTCTATGGTCTAACAAAATACCCAAGTAATACTTAAATTAAATGAAATTAAAAAATTAAAAAGTATTTAAGGGGGCTTCAGACTTTCACTATGGAGCGTACTTCGAAATCGCGTAAAAAACAGCTGTTTCCTGCCACAGCGTCTGCTGCAATCGACTTGACAGTTCTAATCGCTCTACTTCGCACAAAGATGGGCGTTAGTCCTCCACGATAGGCACGTTTTTTTTTTCATGGAACCCAATTTTAAAATATCAACCAATAACCTCAACAATAAATCAACGTTGCACGTGTAGACAAACGAAGCGGACATTTGCATCAAATTTGAATTTCTATCGGCATTTTTTATTTGCATGGGAATCCATACATTGCGTGCTTCATGCAAATTTTGTTTGCTTTATGGAAATACATTATGGTATTTATTTATGTTTTTTTACGGCGAGGACGTTTCGTTTTTAAATTATTTTGCTTTTAATGTTCTTTTTTGTTTCGTAATCGATTTACTTCGAATCTTTGCGTGCTTTGTGGATTTTCGGTGTGCGGAATAATCAAAAGTAGGCCGCCGTGTATGACGTACCGGTGAAGATAGAGCCATGAATAATATTCCACGGAGGATGTGTAGGGATACACTAAGAAAGGATTGTTCGAAAATCAACACCTAAGGCATCCCGACTAGTGATGTGCGTAATCGATTATGATGATAATCAGTTGCAATCGATTATCATTTATAATCCATCGATTATAATCGATTTTAGGGAAACTGTTAGTCTCTAGTTCTGTTTTAAGCTGTGGTAGGTAACTTTACAGGGGAACTCCCGAAATATTATTTAATTTGGTTTTTTTGTAATTATTATGTACAAAAATTGGTTAGTTAACTAATTTGAATGTATCATTATGTATTTTTAAACGCAAACTTGGCACTGCTTGACGATACCTTAATAGGGGAGTATAAATTTAATAATGAATAATTATTATACCTAACCTAACCTATGGTGTCTGTCTGTCACAATCATCTTTTCTGTTTAATCGTACCTAACGTACAAGAAAATTGTTATGAAAGCACAAAATTAAATAAAAATAAAAATGTTGTTAAATAAATTGTCCTAAAAATATAAGCTATTTTTAAAAATACCTAAGTAAATCTTAATCAGAAATTTAACATACCAACTCATATCTATTATTTTACTTATCTTTTTATTTCATATTTTTATTCAGGATGCCTTGACATGAGGTGATGAGATCTTCTATACATTTTGACAATTTTTTATTCCCATTTCAATAATCGGGTAAAATCGATTAACGATCGATTACAATTATTTTCATTAACGATTCATCGACTAGCAAAATAATCGAATCGGCACATCATTAATCCCGACCTATTCCGCTCGCGCGATCGTGCGTCAATCGCATTGCACCCTTTCAGTCACCGATCGCACGAATTTGCCTTCGAAATTGCCTTCAGCTATTTTCATCGAGTATCCTAATGAGGGATTTTCCGAAAGCCATTAAAAAAGAAGAAGTAGTTCCTAATGGTTCGATAGATGGCGTTGACGAGACAGGGGTAAGTGACCTTGGAGATAATAAAATACAAATGAAATAGTAGGAATTTGTGTTTTTAAGTAATCAGCAAAATATGAACACACGGCGACACATCAAGTTATACAAAACCAATATAAGCTGGTCGCGAGACGTTATACGTTACTCGTCCGACGCGCGGCCAGCTTATTCTGGTTTTGTATAGCTTGATGTGTCGCCGTGCGAACATATATTTCGTCAACTTATGCGTCTGACTCAGTGACATGCGTTTTTGTTTATTTTTTAGCCTAAAATTTTCGTCTTCGGACTCCTCTCTGGTCAACGTCATCTATCGCTGGTACGTTGAAATACGTTTGACTAGCTGTCAGAAAACTCCTCATTGCCCATAGCTTCTAGACCATATTTAATATTATTATTATTGCCAAGTTATTGCGGGTTCGTTCAAGCAGCGGTGCTATGCGATAGTCGCACGATAGAAGCTGCGCGCTCCATACAAACGAAGTTTGGTTAATATTTGCAATACTAACCAATTAAAGTCAATGAAAATTTTGAGGAACAATCCAGAAGCTAATCTATATGTTTGTATCAAGACAGATTTTCGTTAGAATGTATAGTTTTAAAGTTTCTCAAAGATTTCCATAAAAATCTTTAATTTAATCAATTAATGCTTAATAAAAAAAAAAACATTCATAAAGATTCGTTTCTAGGTTGTTTCAGAAAATTTTAAATTTACTGTAATTCCATAGTAGGTATTGAAAATATCACCAGATTTCGTTTGTATGCAGCGCGCATTTGCGCTCTCGCTCTAAACTTCTCATAAGGGGGTGAAATGGTGATTCATTGAACGTCTGAAAAGTAGTTGGTACAACAAAGTTTATGTCCGTCCCAAAATGGATCGTAGTCGTGAATTTATGGATTACTATTAGTATTTATAGTTACATACGTTGTATACTTAGTCATTAGCTTACAGATGCTATCAACGTCTCGTTACGTTTCGTTTGACATAAGAATTCCCCTCACACACATCCTTATTGAAAACAGGATAAGAACTAAAATTGCTTGTTACATATGCCTTTGTAAATAAAACGAACTTTACGGTAAAAGTGAAACTTTCATTACGAGCCCCAAGTTTCTTTGTGACAGAAAACAAACATATATTTACAGTTCTGATTCACTCTAACGCGAAGGCATAAAGACTATTTTACAATACCAAACAACTTATCAAACTTTGTAGACTTTGAGAAACAATGCCTTCAGCAAAATTAGCTATACAGTCGTCTTAAGTCTTGTTGTTAAGGCTTTAGAGCTTAAATTACGGTGTCCCATTTTTGTTTTTTGAAAAGAGATTGTGTTCTAATTTCAAGAGGGAGATAAAGGAAGACACGTTTCTAACAATTGTCCCTATAGTTACTAATAGAAGCCTTTGTACTATTTAGTATTCGTTTTATGTGAAGGAAAATAGTGCTCAAAGCTTTGTGCGTAAGGTTCAGAATAGGTTGGATGTGAAATGAATTTAGACATATTAGGGTTAATGGTAATAGTTGATAGAAATGTAACAATGTAATAAAAGGAGATTAGGTTTGTTGCTTATTTCAGATGTTAACAAGTAACAAGTACCTTAACGATATCGATATTTAATTAATAGGAGCAAAAAAAAAATTGCTTTTCCATACTAAACTGCCGTGCCTAGTCGACTCATATGTATGCAAGAGCAGAAATTTTTTTTGCTCCGATTTGTTTGCTCCCATAGTAAAAGTTCTTCAGTTTGATGGGTAGACTCTTAGTTTAAAAAGATGCTAATGTTCCAACCGCCTTCACCAGGTCGTGGGTCTTCCTTGTGGACCACAGATCACAAAAACTGGTAGACCAACGCTGCGCTTTCCGGTACGCCATCGCCACTCGAGAACTCTTCGGCCCCAAAAGCCATCGGTTCTGCGAGCAAATTCCCCGCCCATTGCCACTTTATTTTAGCAATTCTTCGGGCTATGTCGTTGTTTTTTCTCCCTTTAAAGTAATATAACTGTTTACATTAACCTACACTCTGTATCGAAATACCAATTAACCTGTCAAAGTGTTCACGTTTCTGAAAATGTTATGGCATAGTCAAATATCATCTATCATTGTTCCTGATAGCAATCTCCTTCTATAATTGATGACTGGTTGTCGATATAGTACCTAATCAATAAGTACAGTACTCTGGGACTAGATAATCTGTGTGACTTTGTCCAAATATTTACATTACATGGAGAGAGAAGGCAGGCAGGAAGGGGGGCTGCTAAGCATTACAGTCCTGGGCTGCAATCGCGGTAAATATTCGTTGATTGAACCGTTATTGGACTACGTACGAACCATAACTTTTGACACATTTGGTATTGTGCTAATCGCGGTACTGCGCTTGACAGCCGTTAGAGCCTTTTTGACAGATCGCTCAGACGTTATTGGCTGTCAGTTACATAGAGTTTAGCGCGATGCCGAATTCAGCACAGTTGAATATTAATTGGATTGCTATGTGATTACACCTAGAAATAAACATTTTAACGGGTTTATACGGTTAAACTGTCTGTGATTAGAACTGAAATTGGATAAGAATAGAACTTCGATGTTTTAATTTAGCGCAATCGGGCTCCTGGTCATAGGTCAAAATTTGAGTATTTCTCGTAACGTACTTTTCGTACGCAAACAAAAGAGTAGGACATGTGAAACATAGATTAATATGTATATTGGATGTATTGGATGTAGGTAACTCGCCTTGAATTTAAGGACGTCCTAATTGCGTTGCCGCTTATTAGCACTAGAGGGCGCCACATTATAAAATAAATTGAAAAAGACAACGGCCCGGCCAACACGAGGATCGAACCTTAGCTACCCGGATCGTAAGCCGGTTTTCTAGACCAACAAGACAGTGATTGATATGGGCGAAATCTCTCACTACTACAGCGCAGCGCGTGATGTGTAGTGCGCTGTTACTCCGATATGAACCCTAGTTCAACACATAGTGCTTCGAAACATAACCGATAGATGGCGGAAGCTGTCTATGGAAAATCAACGTTCCACTTAGTTTGTACTAAGATAACATAGCATGCTGTGAAACTGGAAAATTTTAGGTACTTACTATGGCTTATCATGCGTTTAGGAGCATAATGCCAAAAGCGCAAATTGACAAGTGGGTAGCAAAATGCCAAAAGAGCAGAATGGCCTAAGCGCACAATGCCAAAAGCGCACTATACTATAATAAATACTAAGTACTACCCGTAGAGAAGAATCACTTCGCAAATAGATTTAAGAGGATAGGCGGACTCTTGAAGAAATTTGAAGAATAGGTCACTTTTCCGACTGTATACAGGGTGTTACAGAAGTAAAAAAAAAGAATCTTTTGTCCCATACATTTAGCTCGAGTAGATCTGTAGTTTAGTATGGAACATCGCAAACGCATCGCATCATGGCGATTATGGCAAATCTCCTCATTTTATGGGAGGCCTATGTCCAGCAGTGGACGTCTATCGGCTGATATGATGATGATGATGATGGAACATCCGTTTTTTTTTCGCGATTTCGATATTGATCCCATAGTGAAAGTTGTTCAGTTTGATGGTCTTAACCACCCCCTTAAATGTTTATTTGTATTTTTGTAACACTCTGATGCTCATGCTGACACTTTTTTAATGATCAGACCTTCAAACTGAATAACTTTCTCAATGGCACCAACATTGAAATCGTGAAAGAAAAAATCTGATGTTCCATACAAAACTGCCAACAGACTCGAGTCAAATGTAATGAAATGAACCAAAACTTTTAACACATTCGGTATTGCGCTATTCATTTGACAGTCGTTAAAGCCGTTTTGATAGATTGACGCTGATCGCACAGACGTTAAAGACTGTCAAGTTACATAGTAAATAAGTCAAGTTTATCGCGATACGGAATTCAGCACAGTTGAATAGTAATTGGATTGCAATGTGATTAGAACTGAAATTGAATTAGGATTGAACTTGGATGCTTTAAATTAGCGCGATCGCCCTCCACGTGATGCTAATACAGGGTGAAATTGATATCAACTTTTACTATGGGAGCAAACCGATCGGAGCAAATAAAAAATCCGCTATTCCACACTAAACTGCAATGTCGACGCGCGAGTTCGCGACTCAAATGTATGCAACAGCTGATTTTTTTTGCTTTGATTGGTTTGCTCCTATAGTAAAAGTTGTTCAGTTCGATGGGTAGACTCTCAGTTTAAAAGGATGCTAATGATATCAGTTTCACTCTGTATATGCCATTCTCCACTCAGTGGGGGACGGCGGCGCCCAATAGTACCTGAACCCGTAGAAAATTAGAAATCATGTCGACCATTGAGTTTTGCTGTTGACTGTGCCTTAAAATAAAGGAAACTAAGGAGTGTTATTTGACTTAAGTATTTTTTGTCGAAGATTAATGATACAAAAAGGAGAATGATAAATGATACTAAATAACATTTTCTTTTAAGGCCATAGTTTAACATTGTACGTAAATGGTTGTGCAAATGATTTGACAAGCAGAGTGATGAATGTATAGATAAATGTTAAGAAGGTATTTTATTTTATTTATTTCTATTATTCGGAATGCTAACAACCTCTTTTACAATATAGTGTATGTAGAATAACAAACCATTTGCCATTTACAAGCATCCGCATATACTGGGTGAAATTGATATTCATTAGCATCCATTTAAACTAAGAGTCTACCCATCAAACTGAACAACTTTTACTATGGGAGCAAACCGATCGGAGTGAACTTAGAAAATACGTTTCTATGAAATTTTCTTTACTTAGAAAATATCTTTTCTATGTACTAACTGACATGACGTATTTTTTCATTTCACTGAACCAGGTTTGGGATTTGTTTAGGGAAACAATAAAATCATGTTGTTAGTGATTTGATCAAATCACTTAGGTCCGCCACATACATACGAAATAAACCTGATTCGGAATTAGATTCCGGATGGAGTGTTGCCACTTTCACAGACTTTTTCACTACATCTAGTGATTTTTGATGTCTTAGGTGGCATATTTGGTGTGATTTTTGAGCGTTGATAGAACGATACCGTATCGTGACGGTGCAGTTGCGACATCGTTGTGGCATAGTTGCGAAATCGCCTGCGCTCAAAAACCGCTTGTGTGATAATGGTTCATGCCATTTTGTATGCAGATTATGTCTAATGTTAATGTTAAAACTATCGATAGTCTTTTGATATAGTTGCATTAATATTGGAATACAATTTACAAACCATCATCGTAACATTCGTAACTTCATGACCTCATCCCATGATAGTAATTAATAACTAAAAAATACAATTGTTATTAATTTGGCATTTCATTCATTTTGATGTTAGACATTTTTTAAACAGCACTCTAGTATTTTTTGTAACCATAGTTGACATCACTGAATCCTGAATCAGGATTCCGGATCGCAATTCCGTATGTATGTGGCGGACCTTAGGGATTTGATCGAATCTCTGTTTTTACCATATCCCTGTGGCATATATCTACAAGCAGTATACCTACCTGCGGCTTACATTTTGCGCCATGCCAAAATGTAAGCCATCAAATAAAAGAGCCTTTCGCAATTAATAAAACGCAAACACGCTAACAAAGTTGTACAAAGAGAAAACTTTGCAGATTTCATTACATTAGTCGAACGTTGGGTAGATTGTAGATACGTCTTTCTTCATACGAGTTTTGTACTTTAGTCATAGGAGCAATTACTTAAGCCATAGAAGTCTCTCTGCATGCTGAAATCTACCTTCTTCGACATTAAACGCTCGTAAAATAAAACGGTTATTTATTCTTGTTGAAAATTTACTTAAGGTGGTTTCAGTCCATACAAAAGTTTGACACACAATACGCGTAGTCGGAATTAATAAAAGTAATATTTTATTATGGAAAAATAGTTTAGAATATCATGATGCCGCGTCATAAATAACATTTGCAATTTATGATATAATTACGAAGATATAAAGCTTTTAAAATTTTGTATGAAAATATCAAAGCTTTATTTCTTCGTAATTATTTTATAAATTTCAAATGTTATTTATTATTATATATATTAGATTTTCTAAACTATTTTTCCATATATACAAAGTTTCTTAAATTAATACCGTCTTCACGTATTGTGCGTCAAAGTTTTGTATAAAATTGACCCCTCTGCAACCACCTTAAGAGCGAAGCTGAAAAAACTACATACACAATAAACGCTCCAAAAATGGCAGATTTTTCAGTAAATATCTATGGTTACTTTTTGTCCTAGGTAGGATTTTCATCTCACTGAAAGTAAACGTTAAGAATTCGGACAAAAATTAACGAAGATTTTATAGAAGACTAGGTAAGTATCTAATGCTTTAACTTTGTATGAAGAGACAAATGGATGTTGAAGAGGGATGTATCAGTATCGTAGCATATGGCGATCTATTGTCTTTATCTACCCCAGCATGCAGCAACAGCATGCTCTGCTCTCTCTCTCTCTCTGTATGGACTATCTTCATATTCATAAGAGCATATGTATTTAAGTGTATTATGTAGAACCAGAATCTGAAATACCACCAGAATACAAGAATTTCATGGCATAAAAAAAATAAAAAAATGAGGTTTTTTATATGGTAAAGTCAAACGGTCATCTGTCTAGTTAAAGTAGGTCCTTTCCTTTACAAACTGATACTTTTTGCAGTTAATACAAACGCAATTACAACGCACTACCAAGTAACAGGCATTTTTGCATGCAGGCGATGCACACGCACGTTTGTACGGATGCAGACGCGCGTGTGCATTGCGACAAGGAAAGATTGTCGACGAATTTGCGTCGTGGCTGTACGGCGTTTGTGTCGATGATGTATCGCGAATGAACAGATGCAGAAGCGCTGCAAAAAGTTGCAGTGTGTAAAGGGCCCTAATCCAATTGCCCCAGTGTTGCTTACTTTAAAATTTATCTCAGCATAAAACAGCTTATAAAAGAGATTTCAGCATGCCTTATAGAGACCACTGGTGATAAGAGGGCTGGCAGTTACCTTCGTCAGCGCATAAGCTTGGCGATACAGAGGGGAAATGCTGCCAGCGTTCTTGGAACCGTCCCCCAGGGAGAGGCTTTGGAGGAGGTTTATAGGTTGTAGGTCCCCCCTGATGAAGCTTGTTGCAGATATTCAGGATGTATTTATTGACGAAACGAGTTGTGGATCTGAGTGATGTACTTTCTTTGACGAAGCCTGTTGTGGATGTGAGTGATGTATATACCTACGACGAAGCCTGTTGTGGATATGAGTGATGTATTTTGTTTAATAAAATGTATTTTGACATTTTCTCAGCATAATGCCTACTATCTAATCACAGATCACACAAACTAAAGGGAGATGTAAAAAAGGGGGTGGGGACAGTGTCGCAGCAATATGTGCAAAAACGGAACACATTGCTCGCGACAATAAATATTCAATATATTATGAGGCTGAAAGCCAGTCGAGATATTATGTGTAAATAGTTTACAATGCTGGCGTAGTACTAAAGATTATTCGAACGTTGAGTTCTGATACCGCAATGGATAATGAGCACATTCAAGCTAACAAAATACTTTCTATCGCGTGGTACTGGTGGTAATGCGACACTTGGTTTCGTACAAAGCGCGTTTATTGGCATCTCTCTAGATCTCTATGTATCTAATACTATCTATGCCTCTAGTCCTCAATCTGAATTTTTATGACTGTCATTCTTTCCTAGCTTTTCGTCTAGTTGGAGATATTATTTCTGAGAGATAAGTAATTAGTTTTATTACTATAGAAATAAGGGATATATTGAGTCATTATTTTGAGTTATTCTGGGGCTATCGATTTTGTCTTGAGACGACTTATGTCTATGTTATTATTTTTGCACTAAATTATTTCTTTTGGGATTTATTTGATGACCCTTGAAGGAAACGAAAGCCTTACAAAAAACCTGCCAAGGGCGTGTTGGACCACGTATGTTGTGATAATTTCTCATTTCAGCAACTGCTTCTGCGTGGGAGCCAGGCATGTATCCGGAGGGGAGGGGGGGGGGGATTGGTGGGTTTTATTCCCTCCCCGAAATCCGAATATTTGTATGGAAAAGTGATTTCAGCACATACTTTTCCATTGTTTTCTATGAATATCCCCCCCCCCCCGAAAATTGAATGTGTGTCCCCCCCCATGACAAACATACACACATATTTAAAAATATATTATTTATACACCTTTAAAAAAAATATATTTGTTTGGAATCCCTAATAGATTATCATGTATGTGAATATTTTGCAATTCTAATAATATTACGTATCGAATTGATAACCTCCTTTTTTGAAGTCGGTTAAAAAGATTTTTCCTAAACTAGGTCGAAAACGCAATGAAAATCCGAAGCCCGTATTCTCTTAAACATAAATCAACGCCTCTATATTGTGAGGTTAATAAGCACCCTGTAAATAACAACCAGACTACTATCCTTACACATTCTTCAACTAGTAACGACACTGCATGGAGTTTCGTTGTAGGTCTGCCAAGTACGTGTTCTTTTCTAAAAACAACGCTTGAAGTCACCGAAATTCATTTATAAACGTACAAAGTCAAACATTTTAGCTAGACATTATTGGTAAAATCATCTAAAACGCCATTATTTTAAAATTAGAATAGTATACACTGCATGAGTAAATAAGATACGTCCAGGATTGCGATTTTTTAATTTACCGGTCGATCAGTTTTAAGCCAAGAATGCTGCGCTCCATAGCCCTTTGACAAACTTTGAGGCTTGACTTCTGATCCTTTGTCAAAGACCACGTTTGAGCACCGTAGGTGAGAAAGGGAATAATGCACTTGTTTATGAGCTTGCGTTAGAGTGGCAATGGGAGATCTCCTTTCAAAAAGTTCTTCCAGGCATTATGGGTGCATCTTGCAACTTCTTTTTCTTGTCTAGTCTGGAAGGAAACTATTTGGCCCAAGTAGACATACTCACAAAAAATATAAAAGTGCGGGAAAAAAATAACTTTTACGCTTTTGTAGTATGTTAGTATGGCATTTGTTTCTTGATTGAGAAATCTTTAATTTTGTGATAAGCTGGCTGAGCGGTGAAAAGCCTCTTAATAAAGAACATTTACTGCCAAGGCTACGTTCTTATCCAATTGAACATGTGCTACGTAATATAGCTACTGATTGATTCACTGTACTGATCAACCGTCGAGTATTTTATTAAACCAGCCCAGTGGGGGTTGTTTTTGATATAGGGTGTCCTAAGTTGAAAGGCGATAGGGTTGGAGATTTTATCAAGCAAGTTAAGAACAGTAGGTATTACACCACTAGTTTTTAATTACTTAAAAAAGTTTTATGTGTGTATGACAATGAAACTAAACAACTTACGTACAATGTGTACTGGATTTAAATAAAGGCACTTTAATTTTGACTTTGACTGTTTTTCGTAAAAAAAGGGCTCGTCCCTTTTCTTGTCCACCTTCCTTCTACTTTCTGTCCATATACAGACACCACAGGAATATTTAACTGTAACATTTATATTGAAAGGACTAACATAGACTGTGATAATGAAAATAATGAAACAGAAAGTAAAGTTAGAACAAAAAAAAGAAAGAGTAAATTTTATTGAGTTTTATGTTGTCTGGTCATTATTCTCGCTTAAACTTTTCTAAGTTTTAAATTTTTTCGCCTATTTAAAGCATTGTTTTGGGTCAGTTCACTCCAAAATAATCGAATAAAAAAATCTGTAGATCTGCGGATTTTTCTACCTTGACCTACGGATTTATAAAAATTTGATCCGGCAACACTGCATAGGTTTTTTTTTTAATTTATTTACTGGCCTGGTTACAAGACTTTTAGGCCAAATCTTTTAGTAAAACCAAATCTTCATTTTCTTTAAGCCTCAATTTAGACCGATTCTAGTGCACTAATTCAAATGTGACCAAAACCATACATTTGTATAAGGTTTTAGTGGGGTAAATTATTTTCGCTTTTTGTATAGAAACTGCTGAAATACTGTCAAAGAAAAATTGAGTACCTAAGAACTAACAATAAAGTACGCACTTACTACCAAAAAATAGAGCACCAATTCTTATACTTGTACAAATTTTAGGAATCAATAAAGATAAACATCGCCACAATGTTGTAAGAGTAAACTCTTAAAATTTTATTTCTCAATAAAATAACCATTTCGGCAACAATATTTTTGTAGAATCGGATACTTTGCCGCGTAAAATATTATTTTCTTACAATGATACAATAATAATACCGGATCTTTTGTTTTACTCCACCCTATTTTTTTTGGAATTAAATTATTTTTTCGAAATAACAAATTACAGCATTACTGGAACATCGAATGCTATACTGCGGACTATGGGGGGACCACACCAGTGAAGACGAAGCTTTAAGATAATAATACTATATATATGTATTCTATATCGTTGTCTAGTCATCACAATACAAGTCCAAGTACTTTAAATGTGACTAGATAATTTGTGTGACAATGTCCAAGATATTTATTTAATACTAACCAATTAAAGTTAACCGGTTAAAGTGTGTAAGGAAAAGTATCATTAACCTTTAAACCACATACTCTACCCATTAAACTGAACAACTCTTACTATGGGAGCAAAAAAAAATCTGCTTTTCCATACAAAAATGCAATGCTCAAAATGTATGAGACAGCTGATTTTTTTTGTTCCCATAGTAAAAGTTGTTAAGTTTTATGGATAGATTATGTGGTTTAAAGGTTAATGATACCACATAGTACTATAATTACATGATACTTTTCCTTACACCCTGTAGAGAAAGTTGTTCAGTTTGATGGTCTGATCATCCTCAACTGTCAGCATAATTCAGTTGGACCCTATATAAGGTCTAATAAAATTAGATGAAACTAATTTAAGGGGATGATCAGACTATCAAACTGAACAACTTTCTCTATGGGACCAATATCGAAATCGCGATAAAACCATTTGCTGTTCCATACAAATCTACTCGACCTAGGTGTAATACATATAGTATGTATACTATACTAATTAGTAGATACATACCTGAATATAAATTCTCAATAATCTCCGATTTTTCATTGTGTATTATGGACTAATTAAGACATTTACAAAACATTAAATTTGGGTATGAACAAAAAATGGAAAACTGTTGATTTTGTACAAGACAGCTTCGTTCAATACGTTTTACCTAAAACAATAATAATCACCGATAAATATAAGATACAACAAGATAAGATAAATATCGTAAATTTGAGTAGATATTTAATATTTTGTAAGTATTCAAAAATTATAACGTCGAAACTTAATTATTTACTGTTTGTTTATAGGCATAAAATTTACATTGTGATAATTAACCGTCTCTTTTGGTGTTATGCTTTATTACGTATGGGTTTGCTCTTGACCTCAATCTAGTCCTCAGGACGAAGATGGGGTTGAAGATGTAGCGAGCTCACCCAGAAGAAGCCTATTCACTCGTACTTTAAAGGAATTCGGGTTGTAAGCACTCGGAAATACTGACGCAGGTAGGGCGTTCCACTCCTTGGCTGTGCGCATTATAAAAGATTCAGAAAGGCGCTTGGTGCGGATATGTGGTATGTCAACCAAAAAGGGGTGATATCCCACGGTGCGTCTGGAAGTCCGATAGTAGAAAGGGGAAGGCGGGATCTTTAGAAATAGGCTTGCCCTTTGTACATTTATATCGATTTTAATATATTTCTCAGAGTCCTGAGCCTTTGTAACCACCAAATCTCAACAAAAGTGTTATAAAATAACAGTAATATTATTTCAAACTCAATTTACTTAAGTGTCTTTAATGCAATCTCAAACCGTATTTTTCCTAGACTATAAATGAAAATTACTGAAGGGGAAAATGATATAAAAAGCGTTGGTTTAGTAATTGATCTCCCAAAGGGTGGCATTGTGAACGACTAAAGTGCCAAAAAAATTCGCGATTCGCTTCGAAACAAGACAGAAATATTGCTAATTCAAGCTATAGCTATGCTATAACAATTTAAATATCAAGCGAAAGACATAAAAAACAAAACAAGACAAATGTACAGATCGACTTATAAATATTAAAATATGGATCGATCAGTCGTCTAGTCGAAAAATAAAACAATTAATATTATTCAGACGTAAATCTGTATACATTTAAAAAGTGAAAAATAATTCGGTCACAGTTATTTTTGATGTAAGCAAATGTATGTTTTACTTTTTAACTCTCTTTAAGATATATTAGATATTGTATTGAATAGCCGTTTTTTTTTCGCGTTTTCGTCATTACATTCGTAATATGCCTTAAAAAAACCCACAGCATATTAAGAATGTACTACGTATTTTACTATTACTAAAATTACAAGGAAAAATGACAGATCTGTGGTAAAGGGGAAAAAGTTTAGGGTTAAACAACAGAAATGTTCACTTTAGGTGGTTTCAGTCCATACAAAAGTTTGACGCACAATACGCGTAGACGGAATTAATAAAAGTAATATTTTATATATGGAAAAATAGTTTAGAAAATCTAGTTGCCGCGTAACAAATAACATTTGCAATTTATAATATAATTAGGAAGATATAAGGCTTTTAAAATTTTGTATGAAAAATTTCAAAGCTTTATATTGTCGTAATTATTTTATAAATTGCAAATGTTATTTGTTACGCGGCATCTAGATTTTCTAAACTATTTTTCCATATATACAAAGTTACTTATATTAATACCGTCTACGCGTATTGTGCGTCAAAGTTTTGTATAAAATTGACCCCTCTGCAACCGCCTTAAGAGTTTCGGATCTCGGCTACAGCGATCGGTTTCTATAATAAATCGTATCTTCGCAAAACTGATCTGTCCTCTGGTAACCTTATAAAGTAATCATGAAAGCTCAAAACCGATGAATATTAGACTCAATGCACGTCTTCTTAGTAGCGGCCCGCGGACAACCCAGTTTCAGGTGCGCTCTAGACGGTTAAAATTTCTACAGAATAAGAGTTTTAAAAATTTTGGTAAGTAAAAGGAACTATTTTTTTTTCAACGTTTTTTGTTTTTGTTCTATCATAAAAACGGAAATATACCTAAAATTGTCAAACATTGTATGATTAAAAATTTAATATAAAATTAAAAATAAAGATAATCGGTCAAATGTGTGTCGGGGTCGCGCTAAGTATCCCGGAGAAAACAAAATTGCTTTGGTAATATTAAATGGTGGTGCGGAACCCTCTGTGTGCTAGTACGACTCGCATTTAGCCGGTATTCATGAGAAATAAGCCTAAGAGATCATCAATCATCTGCATAATAATGCGATTTTGTTTTATTAACAACGTATCGATGCTGCATCGCAATTGTACCGATACTGCAACGCTAATGCACCACTACTGTATCTAACTTTTCTAAAATGAGCTAATCGCGAGCCATTTAGGGTATGTAACTTATGTGACGCTATTGAGGAAAAACCGGTCACTGGTCAAGGAATCAAAACATAAATCATCGAGCAAACGTTCGGTTTATACTTAAAATAGTGTTCACGTTTGACTGTGAATCCTGTGATCGGCACAAAACGAACCATCTGTACGAAGCGTTGGAGCGAGACACGATGCGGGCGTCCGAAAAAGAAACGAAAAAGGTACGGGGTAAAAAGGTTTGGGGTAGGGTGTCGGAGTCAGCGTGAGATTAGCGAAGAGTGACTGACAGTAAAAGATCGGGACGTACGGAGAAGTGTGGACTTTTCTTTCATGAGGCTCGGGGCTGCAATTGCGGTAAATATTTGGTGATGACTGTACAATGAACAACTTACATTATGTTGGTAATTCAATTAATATTAACTTAACCTACTATATTATTTATCGGGTAAAAAGTATATATACAAATATAGAATATTGAGACTAAAAAGTAAGTAAGTATGTACAAATTTACAATCTTAATAGTAGGTAAGTATAATACACAGATTTACAGGGGGCCACTGGCACCGCATAGTCGAATGCATTTGGTGATTGAACCATTATTGGACTACGTAGGAACCATAACTTTTGACACATTTCGTATTGCGTTAATCGCTCAGACGTTAAGGACTTTCCGTTACATAGAGCTTTGCGCGATGCGGAATTCAGCACAGTTGAATAGTAATTGGATTGCAATGTGATTAGAACTGAAATTGGATAAGAATAGAAATTCGATTCAAATTCAGATTCATTTAACTTTGCGCAATCGGTCTCCTGGGTTCAAATGCTAGTTGTTTTAACTCATGTTCGTAATTCCGACAGCTCTCAAACAAAGAAGGAAAACATGGTGCATAGTCTGACAAAGACGTTGAGATGCATTGAAAAACCCATTTGCATTGAGCACGCGTGGTGGATTAACATACTCAGATGCCTACTGTGCTCTCAAACCATGAAGGAAAACATGGTGCATACTCTGACGAAGAAGTTGAGATGCGTTGTAAAACGCATTTGCATTGAGCACGCGTGGTGCATTTACATACTCAGAAGCCTACAGTGCTCTCAAACCATGAAGGAAAACATGGTGCATACTCCGACGAAGAAGTTGAGATGCGTTGTAAAACGCATTTGCATTGAGCACGCGTGGTGGTTTAACATACTCAGAAGCCTACTGTGCTCTCAAACCATGAAGGAAAACGTGGTGCATACTCCGACGAAGAAGTTGAGATGCGTTGTAAAACGCATTTGCATTGAGCACGCGTGGTGGATTTACATACTCAGAAGCCTACAGTGCTCTCAAACCATGAAGGAAAACATGGTGCATACTCCGACGCAGAAGTTGAGATGCATTGTAAAACGCATTTGCATTGAGCACGCGTGGTGGATTTACATACTCAGAAGCCTACTGTGCTCTCAAACCATGAAGGAAAACATGGTGCATACTCCGACGAAGAAGTTGAGATGCGTTGTAAAACGCATTTGCATTGAGCACGCGTGGTGGATTTACATACTCAGAAGCCTACTGTGCTCTCAAACCATGAAGGAAAACATGGTGCATACTCCGACGCAGAAGTTGAGATGCATTGTAAAACCCATTTGCATTGAGCACGCGTGGTGGATTAACATACTCAGAAGCCTACTGTGCTTTAGTAGTCAGAGCGATAGAAGATGATGAATGTAAAGGAAAAGATGTTTCCATTACAGTCATCGTATCATACGTAATAATGTACAATCAATAATCGTATTAGAAACTGATACACGTGAGAACTTGTGAATCATAGACAAATTACACGCTCACCTAATGTGAATGCACTTGCCAGTTGAAATGTTTTAAGGTTTGTATATCATAGGGCAAAAACCTCCCTCCATTCTCTCGATTTGCTTCATCCTATTGCTCAATTCAATCAGTAGGCCATGAAATTGTTCAAGCCACTTACTTACTATTTTATTTAAGAGTTTTAAACACTAAAGGTTCATTTACACTACCAATTTTTCGGGCCCGATTAATTGGGTAATTGTTATTGCACCTTATGTAGACTCTTATAATATGAAGATAACACAGACTTCAGAAGTCTGTGGAAGATAACTACCCGCTTACAAAGGCGACCTGCCATCTGAACGTTGGAAGGGTACGATTCGGTAGCGTTCGTTATTCGGGCACGGGACGGCAGTCACCTGATTACGCGCTCCAGTGGGCATAGTGATGTACGCTGGTGTACAATGTTATATCGATAACATTTACTTGTCATAATATGTTATAGCAATCCCAGTAGCTTGTATATCCTATTATACCTGTAATTGTGCAATAAAGAATATTGGTAAAGAATACTGTCCATTACAAGTGGCGACGGGCTCACTCCTCGTCACACTGGGCAGAGTTTCGGTACTATAGTGAAACGTGGATGTTCTGATGTTTCAGAATATTTCTGACTACCCCCTCGAGGATTATAGTCGTGAGCATATGCTATGCTATGCTAAGAATATTGGTATTTGTATAATTATATTCTGTGCTTGCATAGGCACAAGGACATGCTCACGACTATATTCTCCGAGGGGGTAGTCAGAGATACGACACCATTGATATGGATGATATGATTAATATGGATTCTGTGCGTGAGTGCTAGTTAATGATGAGAATGACTCTCAAAGGTTGCTGGCTGGACCTCAGATGTGGCTTGACTGGAGAATCCAAATTTGTTTGAAATATTCTGTTGAGTACACGCATCACAATATTTTTACTTGGCCAGTTGAATTTATTGTACCTAAGTGTAGTTACGGGTCTTGTGGACCTTGTGGTTTTTGAGAAGACTCGTCTTTATAAATAAAGCAAGACAGCATTATAGTGATAACATAATTCTGGTTATTTGTACGAGATTTTTTTGTTCAGTTTGAATGCTTTTGTAATGCAATTTTTCTGTAGTCCATTCTCATCTCATAATAGCCTACCTACAGGACCGGTCTTTGCAGCGATCCTTGTTGTAAGTATGTCCAGCAGTGGAAGTCCATCGGCTGAGATGAAAATGATGAATGACCTACTTGGTTGGTACATAATTTTTTAGTCAAAAGTGTCTTCAGGGTAGGTACTGTTGGAACGTAACCCAGCGGAGGCAGTGCAAATATAACAAATTTTAAAGGAAATTTTTAATTATCGATAAAATTACATCATGTCACCGGTTTTAGAACAAATCAAAGAGTACTTATTTAAATATTATATAATCCAAATTCAAACCAAAACTGCCAGTCGTCGGGGTCGCTCATGCGGCCTCCTTAAAGTACCTACTTTGTTGTATTTTTAAGGCTCTGCTTTCCCCATTCCCTAATAGGTAGAGCAGAGATAATAAGCGTCAATATACATGAATATTAGAGTAAGAGGACATATTTCAAAGATTGGCAGCCAGCCAGTTTCCTGCACAAAAGCCAGTTATCATTTTTATCGATATACACAACTATGAAGTCCCATCACTAAAGACACGGCAGCTTTAAGTACGCATTTGGTCCGGCGACCTCTACACTTTTACCTCCAATATGTTCACGATTCAGAAAGTATGAATAATAATGCAAATGCTCAGAGATAAGGAGATTTCCAAAGGTGTGGGAAGGATTTAACAAGCTGCGAGAAATTCTAGATACATTTTGTGAAGGAGCTTTTAATAATGAAATTTTAAGAGGATACGCCCACGAGCGCGCTCCATAGAAAAGAAGAATTCTATTTTGAATATTTTTATCAATTTAATTCAATATTTAAAAAGATTAGATGACAGCACAAAACGTAGGGTAGAGGTAGATAGGCAGGTCATACAGTATGTTGATGAGTACAAATGTACTCATCAGTAGAGTAAATACTCTAAAAAAAAAAGGTTGCAGTTCATGCAATCAGCTGATCGAATGTTTGTATGAAAAGTCGATTTTTTTTTGTAAATTTCCTATTAGTACTACTAGTATCCTGGGTACAATCACCCCTTAAAGTAATGCAACTGTTTACCCTAACACCATGTATAACATGTCAGGGGTGTGAAATAAAACGAAATTAAAAATTGCCTAATTCGTTGTTTTTTTTTCAGCCTTGCTTCTACAGGTGTTGTGTTACAATTGTCAGCACACAATACGCATCGGTATTACGTACGTAAGTATAGCAAATCATCTAAAAACCACACCACGATGCCGATGCATCAACAGATGAAGCCTATAAGACCAAACAATATTTTCATTTTATTCCTATTTTTATTTCCCGCGTATTTCATTTTGAAAAGTTGGAAGAGCCTGTTTCTCTCAAGAAGGTAATAACCATAAATCAATGGTGTTGTGGCGATTCTCATGTTTATTTTTAAAGTTATGTTATCGCAATAAAATTTGATTTTATTGTTGTTTTGATGTACCTAGCGGCTGTCTCGAAGACAATATCTTTTGGACTGATACTTATTACAGTTTGAGTGGTTTTATAGCTCAAACATTATATTTAAATCACCGTTATTAAGAATTTTCCAATCAAACGCCCGAGGTCAGTCACAACAAACGGCCATTACACACTTTCACCAACCGACACAGGGGCGGGGCACTGTCAAACGGGTATAAATAGGCGACAGACGGCGCGCACAGGTCACTCGGTGTCGGACGCTCGGCGGAGTAACAACTCTGTTTCGAACGTTCGTCGGTCTAACTCCTGAGGATGCTCCTTGGTGGAGCGAAACACGTGTAGAGTAGAAATTATTTGGTGGGCAGGTTGTGTTGCATAACGTAATACAACTTTGTCTACTAGGTACTTGGAAGCGGAGGTCTTGATACAATCGTGTCATCTACATATTAGTCATGGATTACCGCAAAGTAACGCCTGATTCAATTAATTATATTTAAATTCACGACCAACCAGTAATTTTTGGGGTGGTCAGATGCTTTACTACAATTACCAACAACATTTTTAAGACTTCAATTTCTCAATGCTCACATTGCTACAACTACATCCAGAAAGAGAAAGTTGGTAGTTGTAGTTATGTTTCTGACCACCCTAAAAAGGGTATTACGGTCTTGAGTTTATGTATGTTAAAGAGGATTATGTCCATTAACGTTCTCCATACAATAAAGAAGTTTGATTATGTTTTGGATATCAACAAATAAAGTCAATATTAAAGTCAATAATATTTTTAGACACGACCTAGAAACTAATATTGACGGCCCGGTAGCACAGTCTGTAGTGAACCTGCCTGCTGTGCCGAGGGTCGCGGGTTCGAATCCCGCAAGGGACAAATATTTATATGATGAATATGAATATTTGTACCCGAGTCATGGATGTTTCTATCTATATATGTATTCTATATCGTTGTCTAGTCATCATAATACAAGTCCAGGTACTTTAAATGTGACTAGATAATTTGTGTGACAATGTCCAAGATATTTATTAAAAAAAATATATATATATATATATATATATATATATATATATCTTTTCCTGTGGTTTGACAGATTTTCGTTAAAGTGTAATGATTTTTTCTCCTATAGTAACTGGTTACGAACCTCTGGTTTCGTACGCGGCCGAAGGGTAGTTTTGAAGTTGAGTAAGAGAAGAATCTTACATGCTATAACTAATTACATACATACATACACGACTTCCTTGTGGTCAGAAACATTTAACGATGGGTTTGCTCTTGACTTCAACCCAGTCCTCAGGACGAAGATGGGGTCGAAGATGTAGCGAGCTCACCCAGAAGAAGCCTATTCACTCGTACTTTAAAGGAATTCGGTTTGTAAGCCTTTCGAAAATACTGACGCAGGGCGTTCCACTCCTTGGCTGTGTGCATTATAAAAGATTTAGAAAGGCGCTTCATCTCTTTCTCTCGCATCAGGCAGTAATATAAGCTATCAATTTACTTCAATTATTTTTCGACATAAGCCCTTAAGGCGGTTGCAGAGGGGTCAATTTTATACAAAACTTTGACGCACAATACGCGTAGACGGTATTAATATAAGTAACTTTGTATATATGGAAAAATTGTTCAGAAAATCTAGATGCCGCGTAACTTTGAAATTTTTCATACAAAATTTTGAAAGCTTTATATCTTCGTAATTATTTTATAAATTGCAAATGTTATTCGTTACGCGGCATCTAGATTTTCTAAACTATTTTTCCATATATAAAATATTACTTTTATTAATTCCGTCTACGCGTATTGTGCGTCAAACTTTTGTATGGACTGAAACCACCTTAAGCCGAAACCACGGCGCTATTATAACTAACCACCAAGACTTTCATATGAATATATCTCAATATTGCTGCCATATCTAACTCAGAGCTATAAGATACATATAACATGCTCGTTACATCGCTCAAACTTTAGTAGAAGCACTAAATATGTATCCTAATCTAAATTCCAGGCTTTACTTGCATTACTGGAGAACTAGAACGTGTTTTACTTCTTCTGATTTCTGGCGTGTTCCACTTGAGGAGTGCTGAAATTAATTGAGTCAATTCACTCGAGTCTTTATTAATTCATTTGAACTTGCTAATATATTTTTGAAGAAACAGTATATGGCATGATAAATGAGATTGAGCATGAGAACATTTAAACTTAATTTGTCATCGAAGATAAAGGGGAAAATTATTACATTGAATGATTTTATAAAAATTTAATATGAGGATAGTGCTAATTCTATTTTTCTTAGATTTTGTTCCATATTAAGCTTAGTCCTAAGTCCTATTAACACTTTCGCGGACAGTGAACGAGACACAATAGAACTTTTATTGTTATCACTGCTATAGCCGGTCACTGTCCGCGAATGTGTTAAAAGGCGTCCTAAAAAGAGGTGGCGGGATAATCTGGAAGCTTTTGACAACCAGCGGCCAGAGCTTGCCCAGGATAGAGATAGTTGGAAGATTAAAGGGGAGGCCTTTGCCCAACCGTGGGATGAAATAGGCTAGTAAAAAAATATAAGATTAAAATTACCTGCTCTGTACTGTATTTATGTGTTTGGTGTAAATAAAGTATATTTCATTCATTCATTCATTCATAAGATTAAAATGATGATGTTATTCAGACGCAATGGATAGGATATACAGGGTGAAATTTATATCATTAGCATCCTTTAAACTAAGAGTCTACCCATCAAACTGAACAACTTTTACTATGGGAGCAAACAAATCGGAGCAAAAAAAAATCTGCTGTTGCATACATTGGAGTCAACTAGGCAGAAGTTGAGTATGGAACAGCTGATTTTTTTTCTGCTCCAATCGGTTTGCCCCGATAGTAAAAGTTGTTCAGTTTGATGGGTAGACTCTTAGTTTAAAAGGGTGCTAATGATGTCAATTTTACCCTGTAGTTTAATAAACAAATGAATTTGATTAAACCCAATTAAGTTTACACCCTCTACGTTGCATTAGTTCGGTGAATGAATTAAAAAATTGTGAGGAATCCATAATGCACGCATTCCCTTTTTGTCTAATTTAGTCACGTGATCGTAAACGACTGTGATTGGCCGAATGGTTCATTACGTCAACTGCATTTAGACAGTTGTGTGTGACACATAGAAAAGCGTTTTCACGGGATATTTTAATAATATTTTTTGGTTTTTGTTTTTTCTTGCACTTTTAATGGAACGTAAAATATACATTTTCTATACAATCCTTAGACATCAGTGATTAATGTAGAACCTTTGACTACTTATATAGGGACTAGTTACGCGTGTAATTCTACTAATAAACATTTCTGCCACTTTTTGCGGGGGGGCGAGGTAACATGAAATCCGCAATTTTGGACTTTATTCCCCATAACTTTATGTTCTAATTTTGAATGTTAAAAATCATGTAAAGTAGTCTCGTGTGAACCCCAAACGTCATAAGTTCGTAGTTATTGTTTCGCAAATTTAGGCTGTTTCGTTTAGTGATAAGGTATAAAATTGTATGATGTACATGATCAATTGTTCTTACACCGTGGCAGAGGGTAGTCAAACCGTAGAACAGTTTTTAAAAACCTGTCAAATACCCTATTATCCCACACAAAAAAAGAAAAAAAAAACATAATAAATTCAGTTTTTTATCACAATGACTCTTTAAGTATAGAAATATTATATTACATTAACAATATATTGTATTAAAGTAAACAACCTAAACGTTTTCCGGCCACAAATTGACACAACTGAATAGCCTCATCAAACACACCCTCCTCGGCCCAAATAGGAACAAACCAAAGACCCAGATAACCAGATATTTACCGAGAACGCTGCCGGCTGAGCAGCGGCCATATTTATTAGCGAACCACTTCCGCTTCCGCTATGAGCGTGATTTAAACGCGTATTTCCGGTGAATCACTTGACTTACATCCGGCGCGGTTATTACGTTAATAAATTGTGGTGAAGTTTTTCGGTAGGGATATTATTTTGTATGATTTATTAGTTGGAGAGATGTTTGTTGGAACGCTGTTTGATGTAGTAGGTATTTTTCGTGTTTTACCTGGTTTATACATTGTTAGTTTGCGTATGGCGGTGGTGGTCCAGTGGCGAGCAACCTTGCCTGCCGCCGTGTAGGAGGCAATGGTTCGATCCCCGTCCAGGCCAACTCGTACCAATGAGTTTTTCGTTGAAGGAAAACATCGTGAGGAAACCTGCATGCTTCAATTGCGAGGCATAATTATATATTGTTCCTACTGTCCATTACAAGTGGCGACGGGCTCACTCCCCTTTACACTGGACAGAGTTTCGGTACTAAACGGATGAAACATGGATGTTCTGAAGTTTCAGAATATTTCTGACTACCCCCTCCGGGAATATAGTCGTGAGCATATATGCTAGTTTGCGTGTGTTTGCCTTAGTACCAAGTTACCTGGTCCATACTGAACAATACCAGAAGCAAGGCTCGTGCCATCGTCGGAGCCCTCACCGGGTACTACGCCACAAGCACGATGATGCACAAGATCCCAGATAGATCCCAGCTGCCGAGCGTGCAGAGAGGATGAGGCGACCATGGAGCATATTCTTTGTGACTGTGCTTGGCGGAAAAACGCATGAACCTCCTCGGAGATGGATATCCAAAACCGGGAGATCTTAGGTCGAAGTGTTGCTGGCTTGCCAGCCCCCACAACAAGGTAAGTTAATGGTACTTGGACGTTATCTAGAGAAATATATCACAAATTATATATTTCTTATACAAAAGTTACATAAACAATTTAGTTTTTCATGATTTCAACTTTGGTCCCATAGTGAAAGTAGTTCAGTTTGATGGTCTGAAGCACCCTGTTCGATATGTAAGGCATTTAATTTTTATATACAGGGTGAAATTGATATCATTAGCATCCTTTTAAACTAAGAGTCTACCCCAGGCGGAGGACGCCTTTTGGTGCCTTTTTCCGATTCAGTTTGCATAGAATGTGCTGCCATTTATTAAATATTTCGCAGAACTATGAAAAAAAAGATTTTATTGTCTATGTCAATGTCAAATTGACAAAATCACAAAATGGCTACCTATCTTGCGTAATGTACGGGTTGTTTGGAGTTTTCGTTCAATTTCGTGCCGATTTAGTGATGTTCTAGAGTTTCTGTTGTTCTCTTACCAATGTTTAGATTACAGGAATAGTAAGGATACTGTAATTTCACTCGATCGGTGGGATTGAACGAAAACTAGCATTAAAAACAATAATATCCATTGGTATGAGTAGATATAAGTAGGTATGTATAGTATAGGTTGAATTATTGTCGGTGAAACATAGATGGCGCTAGCTAGCGTTCAATTTGACATAAGGTGGATGCATAATGTTGCCACGAGTGGGTTCTCTTTTCTAATATACTTATATTAATCTTTGGTCTACCCATCAAACTAAACAACTTTCACTATGAGAGCAAACCGACCGGAGCAAAAAAAAAATCTGTATAAAAATATAAGTATAACTTATTACTTTGTAACGTACTTGTTTATATTATGGCGATTATGGCAAATCCCCCTTCTTTTGGGGTAGGCCCATGTCCAGCAGTGGACGTCTAACGGCTGATATGATGATGATGATGACTTGTATACAGGAATAAATCGAACCATAAATAAATATTTTCATAACTAACAACAAAAGCAGTTAAGATTTATGTTTCATCCCAGTTTTTAATTGTAATCTAGTTTTTAATGAAAACACTCCCCAACTATTAAGTGCTTAACTTTGAAAAAAAAAAACAGTACTTGTCTACCGCACACACTTTTCCTCATAGCTTTTTTAGGCCGAATGTGGTCAACCCCAATAAAAGGAAAGACGTTCAATTCGAATTTAGAAAAGACCAGATGAAGACCAAGGAACCGATGGAAGTGGTGATGGTGTCACGACTATATACCCTGAGGGGGTAGTGAGAGATATTCTGAAACCTCAGAACATACACGTTTCACTAGTACCTAAACTCTCTCCAGTGTGACGGGGAGTGAGCCCGTTCGCCACTTGTAATGGACAGTGGGTACAATACATGCATCAAAATTGACGCATGCAGGTTTCCTCGCGATGTTTTCCTTAACCGAAAAGCCAGTGGTGTTACAAATCGGGGATCGAACCATCGCCTCCTGCACAGCAGGCAAGGTAGCTCGCCACTCACCACCACTGACCAATTTTGGAACATAATCATTTCAAAAAGCCAAACTAAATAATTATTTAATTAATAATTTATTCACGTTAAATTGTAGGTATAATAATGTGGATCGAATTACAAAAAAAAATATAAGTTTCACTACAATTTTACCCTAAGGCATAGTGGATATAACACAAAGTTTAAATTTTAGAGAAAAACATAATTATAATACTACTCAATATACAAATTAACAGCAATGTCAGTTCCGAATTAATTATTACAATGTCACATTACAATTATTGAGTATTGGGTAGGTACATTACTTAGACACACTAAAATATTTAATTTTTAAATTAACATGTACTATCCGTCGATCACTTCACACCACCTCATTCAAAATATTCATTTAAGTCATAAGGACACTTGGTGATTAGGAAATCCTTAAGTTCCTTGAAGAATTTATTATTAGTCATTTCCTTCATTTCGGTTGGCAACCTGTTGTACACTTTTACCGCATTATATTTAGCTGCCCGTTCAAAAAGTGCAGTTTGAGATCTCGGTAGCTGAAGTTGAGGTTCACGAAGCGCGTTTAATCTTTTGCTGACGAAATCAGGCGCGAATACCGCCGTACTAGTTTGCACAGTTCGAAAACATAGAGTGCCGTAATCGTCATGAGTTTTAGTTTTCCAAAGGTAGGTCTACAAGTGTCAGTACTACGCAGAAGTCCGCCTAGGATCCGTAAACATTTCTTTTGCATTCGGAAAATTTTCCCCACTTCAACCGCACCAGTACCACCCCATAACGCGATGCCGTATATTATTCGCGACTGGCAAAATGCGTAATATGCTTGAAGAGCTGCTGTTTGTGTGGATATTTGCACATGGTTACTGAGAGCGAAGCAAAAACTACTCAACTTGCCTTCTAAATACTCTATGTGTCTCTTCCAGTTCATGTGCGCATCGATGTATCGATGTAACGATGGAATCGTGCGTCTTCTACCAGTTCAACTGCTCTCCCATCAAAATTAATGACATCATTCAATGCATTTGTGTTATAATTTCTGAAGTGTAAAATTTTTGTTTTATTTATGACTTACGGTCACTTACGAAATTTCATCCACCACTTACTTCAAGAAATCATTACCAACGTTTCTACCAAAACGGAATAGTACTTAATTACTTACGTAATAAATAACTTTACGTAATATTTTGAAAGTTCCCCTATAAGGTTAGAGATATAAGAACTAGAGACTGTCAGTTTCCTAAAAATCGATTATAATCGATGGTTTATAAATGATAATCGATTGCAACCGATTATCATTATAATCGATTATTAATAATCGATTACGCACATCACTAATGACAATGCTGCGATGCTATAATTAAGACATGTTGAAACCTCAACCGTTGGTTTGAGACTGTAAAAAACGTAAAAGTTACCATCTTATTTAATTAATAATCACGCTCGTTCGGAAGTAAAAACTGTAACAAGATAAATCATACCGGTTTTATTTTAAAAGTTCAAGTTTTTAACGGCCAATGAGCCCGGATTATTATGGTTCTTTCTCAGTTCTTTTCTGAGAGAAGTGGGTGTAGAGGACAAGTACAATTTATGTGTAATTTTGTTGAACTGCTACTGCTATTATGGAGAGATGGTTTTTGTACACACTGCGACACATCAAGCTACGCAAAACCAAAATAAGCTACTCGCGCGGCCAGCTAGCTTGACGTGTTGCCGTTTGTACCTACCTACATAGGTATGTATATTGTTTTGTTATTATCACGGTTAATAAAGCAGCGTACGCGCGCAATGTACTGCATTTGTGATGTTGATGAGCCGGATGGGCTCACGATACATCACACATGATCACTGCAGAAACAAGAGATAGTAGGTAGGTAACCCACCAGCCTGCTTATAGTATAAGAGATAGACGATCCTTTTGTTATCATCAGCTGCAAAGCTGATTCAGTATTCATAGGGTGTATGTAGAGCATCTCTGTGATGGGGATGGACCAGATCTACCTCCATAACTCCAGTTGGTTTAGGAGTTACAGCCGTTCAAAGGTCTAAAGTTAGTGGGGTATCTAAAGTTAGTGAGGAGCAGGAAGCTACCATTCTGTATGTGATACTTTTATACAATTCTAAGCCGATAAAGGAAGAAAATTAATCAAAAAATAAAGATTTTAAAAATCCTATGCCGTTAAAATCAATTTATGTCGCAGGAATTGTTTTAGAACCCTCCCCATTCCCAACAACGAATGGCTTCAATACCTGCAATATAGCTATTTGAGCATCACTCTTCTTATCTAGAGATAACTTCCTTAACATTGGCACTAGAGACAGCGCAAAATTCTTATCCGAATCAGGATCACATTGAACGATCGAGTCTTCTTGCTTTTCAGAATTGCATCCTCCTTGGCCGATCGCATTGGCGGGGCCAGTGCATCCGTGGGAACAGTTCTGTTGGCAAGCTTGGCATGTGCCGATCTCCGTGGCGTATTTAGTTTCAGGGCACTTAGAAACACAGTATGGTCCGTCGCGGTAGTGTTTGCACTGTACGCAGTTCTCTCGTCCTGGTCCCGAGCATCCATCTAGGCACTCCGTATGGCATTGATTGCAAGTGTTCGATCCCTCCATGTACAAACTGTAATGAAAAGAGATTTCTCATAAATATTTATAACATTGTTCCTAATTCTGTAAGATAACATCGCAGAATAAATTTAAAGAACGCCAAGCTATTTCTAAAATATGCGAATACCCACCCAGGATGTACGCTGCAGTTCTGAATACAAGTTTCACCGAATTTGTAGTTCTGGCAGGAGAGACACTGGTTGGGTCCCAGACCCCAGCATCCATCGGCTGAGCATTGTGGATCACACTCACCATACAATTTTTCTGTTGAATAAAAATATTGGTTAAGAACAACAGGTTCATTATTAGCTTCAAAACCTCAGAGGCTGGAAAACATTAGCAACCTATGTCAGTATGAACAATCTTCACTATTTCAGCTCAGCTTGAGGTAATCGCAATCGATTTGCTGTGTTGTTTGAAATGCCGTGACTGATATTAGTCGTGTATGAGATTAATCAAGACTTGCTCACAAAAGAAGGAAAATGACAATTTTTTTGGAAAAATTTGCATCTAAATTAGGATTATGAGGATCTTCAAAAATAAAATACTTAGAAAACTCACCACAATCTCTCTGATCGCCATTCTTCTTTATCATCGGTTTATGGTCCTTCGACTTCATCAGTTTATTCCATGCTATCTTTTCGGTAAAGCAAAGGAATCTATTATCCATAATCGCAATAGCACCAGAGTTAACTGTCTTCAATGATTTTAAGCCCAACGATTGCAGCGAGGTCTTGACAATGAAGAGAGAAGCGAACAAATTCTCTACCACTTCCTGTCCCCCTATCACTTCTAGGTTGCGGAAATAAGAGAGACTGGTAAAGTTCGGATGGTGGGCTTGCACGTTCAAGTAGCCAGTCACCTCACGCACTGAGCTGAACACTTCCAAAGCCTCCGGATCCATCTTCGGGTAACGTTCGCCGAATGAATAGTCTGCGTTTACTTGCTGGAATCCCGTGAACGTCATTTCAAATATCTCGATCGATCCATCTATAATCGTACAATCTCTGAAGCTTTCTATGTTTCCAGAATGGATCACTTTCTTTGCTCGGCAAGTCTTAGGGCAAATGCCGTTGCAAGGTATACATTCTCCATTTACTGCTATCTTCGTGGGAGGGCAGCTCCTTACACACGCTCCGTTGTCTTTTAATAGATGCTCGGGGCAGTTACGCACACATCTATCACCGTAGGCATATTTCCCGTTCTGATTAGGCTCCCAAGAATATGTGAGAGGGTTATAAATTTGCATTGGCGGGCATTCTTGGGAGCACGTTCCTTCATCATTGAAGTTTCTACAAGCCAGGCACTGACTCGGTAGTGGACCTGTGCAGCTTCCAGCACAGAAGGTGCTGCAGCAGTCTCGAGCATTGGGCCCGAAACATCTACCCTGAGCACATTGGGGGCTGCAGTTGGTTTTTGAGAATTTCTGGCAGTTTTCCGGGCCTTCTCCCCAGCAGCCGGCCTCACAGCTGGAGTGGCATCGCGGGCAGTCGCGCTCTGGAGCCGTGAAGTTGTACATATACACGTAAGTGGCGTCCAAACCCGTTATTATCTCATCCCAATTTATAGTCTTCACGTGGCAAAGGTTATAGTTGTTGTTAATACCGACACTGCCGCGTAGAATCTCGCGGAGTGCCGGCAGTTCGAAACTAAACGCCGAGGACAAGATGACCAGCAGAGCGAATTGTTCTTCACTCACGTTTAGCTTGAAGAGTTTTCGTCCGCGGATGATTTGCAGCTGAGGTAAGACGATCTGGCGGACGTGGACGTGCGAAATAAGCACGTAACCAGTCACTTCTCGGATGTGCTTTAGAAAGGAAAGGTCCATGGTTTCGTTTTGCAGCCATGTCAGCTCGAGGTTGCCGTCGACGTGGGTGCAGTTGGTGAAATGGTCTCGCAGGTTTTGATAATGTGTGTTGCGGTTGGAGGGCACTGACATCCGATGATTTGTACCGATGCATACTGGAAACAAAGAAAAGGATTCGTGAGTCTCAAGAATATTAGGGAACTAGGGATATTGAATGTTTTTCTGGAGGGATCGACAAAGTAAGGATCTGTTTGCATCTACATGGAACTAATAGGCGTTGCATTTCCATGAGAAGGGGCTTTAGAGCCAATTTCTATTTCTATGTATAATAACGACATACATATAGCACCAGTAGATGCAATGCAACAAAATTAGGTAAGTAAGGCCGGATTCGACAAAACTTTGATTTATAGAAGAGTAACTATACAAGGAACAATTTACCTCTTAGCGTTTACTCCGAAATAACTTCATTTGTCTTTCATCACACTAAACTCATACTAAAAGAACGAATGTATAATCCACCTAAAGAAAGAGGTCATTGTATCCGTATTTATTGCATTGTGAGGTTAAAGGGTTTAATTTGTTAGGCTTCTTTTCTCTTTATTTTTTTTAATAATGTGACATTGACATTTCATTAGTCTTGGTATAAGCTTTAGACCGTCAAAATTGGCCGTGTAAAATTTATTCTCAACTTATTCATTGATTAGGGTTGGTAAAACGCAAAATAAGTTTACACTAGAGTAACCGGTGACTTAATCTAAGAATAAAATTTACTCGCGTTTTGTCGAATCGGGCCTAAGTAATCTAAATATATATAAGAAGAACTAGCATAATAAGAACAATGCTATGTCAATATTGTCGCGCACATTATCCAGTACCAATAGGAGTACCTATTAAGTAGTATTAGGTACTTATGAATTGTTTTTTTGTTTTTTTTTTGTATTTGTTAATTTTTTTAAAGTTTGTTATTAACGTTCGTTGTTGCAAAATAATTTGGAGAACTCAATCAATCAAATACCTATAGGTACTTTACTTTACAGTTTACACCAAAAACATAAACTTCAAACATAAAGTGGCCTATCCTAAGTAAGATAAAATGGGAGAACCAAAGATCAAGAGTTTATCCTGTATCGCTCATTATTTATATTATATACCTGCCTACCACATGAATAAATATCCCTGCAGAACGAAAGATTGGTCCGATTGGCACCTGTCAGTGCACGTTATATATAAGGTCTAACAAAATTAGGTGAAACTATTTTAAGGGGATGATCAGACCATCAAACTGAACAACTTTCTCTATGGGACCGATATTGAAATCACGAAAAAAAAATCAGCTGTTCCATACAAACCTACTCGACCTAAATGTATGGGACAGTTGATTTTTTTTTCGCGATTTCAATATTGGTCCCATAGAGAAAGTTCAAAGCAAAACTCAATGATCGACATGATTTCTAATTTTCTACGGGTTCAGGTACTATTGGGCGCCGCCGTCCCCCACCGAGTGGAGAATGGCATATACAGAGTGAAACTGATATCATTGGCATCCTTTTAAACTAAGAGTCTACCCATCAAACTGAACAACTTTTACTATGGGAGCAAACAGATCGGAGCAAAAAAGAATCTGGTGCTGCCACATTCCCGCTATCTTGATCGCTTCATAGAGATAGTAAGTACTAGATCGCCCTAGTAAATGACATTCCTGAGCATGAAAAAATGCTATTCCGTGCTGCCCGATTAGGTTCAACCCCTTACCTTTATCGAATTCAGGTTTGTGGTGCGAGGGTACTTCATGGCGTGAGCGGGAGTGGCTGGCGGCCGCCCCGTGTGCGCAGAAGCACATCCACAACAAGAAGGCACGCGCAGAGACCATGATGCGGTGCCTGCTCGATAGAGGCGGTCGCACACGACCGTCCGGCGCGAGAGTTCGTCGCAAACAGTAATAAAGGAGTAATACTTAGTAAATAACATAAATATAAGAAGGAAAAGAGTGCCAAGTGCCGACTCACGCGGATTCCTGTTACCCAAATTGATATCACCCCCTGACCTCTATACAGGGTGGTCCAAACCGAGACGACCAAAATTTTTTTTAGATTCCTCGCACCTTCCTAGGTGTAACCGAAAATACCCCTTGTTCCGTGATTTTTCGTAGTTTAGAAGTTATGATTTTTCAAAGGTGTATTTGAGAATTTTCTACCGGAGCGGCTTTAAAATTTTGTAATTATTTATTTTTATTGTGTTATTTTAATTTTGTTTTCCAAGTTTGATTCCAAACGTACGTGTTATACACGTACGTTTGGAATCACTCGTCCATACGTAAAATAATCAGCAACACAACATCAATACAAGTTACCGAAAAACGGTCAAAAGTGTAAATTTTACGTTTGAGTTGCAAGGATTTAAATTTTCAAAATTCTCTACAAAACAATTTATATTTATTCAATTTATTTCTCTTCGATACAAAATGAAGTGAGAAATCAGAAAAATAAAATTTGGACGTCTCCGTTTGGACCACCCTGTATACGACCCGTCCTAATTAATTCAATAAATTTTCTTAGGCATGATCTAAGACTCTGTGGTTGTCCTAAAATTCAAGGCGAGTTACCTGTTTTTATTAACGATATAGGTATTTACAATTAAAACATTATGTACAACTTATGGCTAAATATGGCTATAATTAAAAACAAAAATGGTGGTGGTGATGGTGGTTAATCAGGTTTTCGTTAAAATGTATATTTTCAAAGTTACAGTGGCTCAAAGATTTTCTATTCAAATCTTATATTTTGAAACTGTACTTATAATTTTAACAGAAATCGAACTAACCATAGACACAGAGACCAGTTAAAGTTTTTTTTTAAATAGGATGAGAAGAGGAAAGCGCGCTCGGGCGCCCTGACCGGTAAATCCTTTTAACCACAGATCACAAAAACTAAAGAGAGATGTGAAAAGGGGGCGGGGCCAGTGTCGCAGCAATATACGCAAAAACGGAACACGTTGCTCGCGACAGTGAGGATTTAATATATTATGAGGCTGAAAGCCAGTCGAGATATTATATGTAAGTAGTTTACAATGCTTGCGTAGTACTAAAGATTATTCGAACGTTGAGTTCTGATACCGCAATGGATAATGAACACATTCAAGCTAACAAAATAATTTCTATCGCGTGGTACTGGTGGTGAAGCGACACTAGGTTTCGTACTCAGCGTGTTGGGTGGCATCTCTCTAGATCTCCATGCTCTTGACCAAAGAATAGTGATTATTCACTACGTAAGCATTTACTACTTACAGGGTTTTCTTTGATGATGATTCAACTCAGAACATCGAAATAAATATCTTTCTCTATGGGTCAAATAAATATTGAAAGTTGTTCAGTTTGTGGCTCTAATCCACTCTCTAAAGTTTTGCCAAGTTACAAATCAACAGCTTGTATATTTTTGTGCCCTGCCAATACAAAAAAAAAAGATACCATCTTACCTAAAGAAAATTTATTTAAAAAAAATTGCTAGAGTCTATTCACTGTCATCAAACTCAATTTCTGTCTTCAAATTAGTTTTAGAGCCCTCCCCATCCCCAACAATGAATTTCCTCAATACCTTCAAAATAGCTATTCTAGCATCAAGCTTTTGGTCTATCGATAACGTTCTCATCATTGGTACTATAGACAATGCAAAATTCTTATCCGAATCGATATCATTTTGAACGATCATGGTCTCTCGCTTTTCATTTGCTTTTACGAATGTATTATGTTTCTTTCGTTTTTTCTTCTCTGGTTCATTCAAAGGATCATCAACACTGTCTTCGAGGACGACCAAAAGTTCTTCTTCTTCTTCTTCTTTATCGTCGTCGTTATCGATATCGTCCGTTTTATCGTCTTGTAAATCGATAGAAGAGGACAAGAATAGTAGTTTGTTGAAATAAACGTATTGCCGACGTTTCGGTGTGAACGGTCCAAATTTTCTTAACCGAAGCTCTCTTGTGAAGCAAGCTCTTAAATTTTTCCAGCGTTTTTGGGTGTCTCGGACTGTGAAAAAAGAAAAGTACATGTAGGTACAATCTTTGGTACAATCTCAATCTCTAAAAAAACAGGTCACTTCTAAACGTCAAATTTGAGTTTTTTCTAAATAATTTAATCTGTTTTAGTTAAAATATGATAAATAAACGATTCATTTTATTCAAGTTAACAAATTAAGGGTGTTGTCGGCGTCTTAATTTGTGTTTTGTGCGACCTGCGCGCGTATAGCTATCTCAACCAAAGATACGAAACGCAAAAAAAAGAAGCCCACCGCCATTTTCCACAAATATTTATCTAAAATTGTTGTATTTTACGAAATTTTATCACTTTTTCATCGCAAGTATGTTGAAAAACGTCGTATGAAACGCGTGAGCGGTCATTACAGCCCTCGGCTATCGGCTAGTATGCATCATCGGCTGTAATGAACAACTTTGCTCACTTGTATCATAATTAGTCTAGGAATAATACGGTTTGAGATTGCATTAAATACACTTTAGTAAATTGTGTTTGAACTAATATTACTGTTAGTTTATAACACTTTTGTCGAGATTTCGTGGTTATATAGGCTGAGGGCCCTGAGAAATACCTTAAAATCGATATAAATGTACAAAGGGCAAGCTTATTTCTAAAGATATTTCTTCCAGCATACCAGCAAAAGAAATTTATTGTGTACAAACAAACAGCAGATAATTAAGTTTTGAGGTTATATTTTTTTTATACTTACAAAATATTAAATATCTACTCAAATTTACGATATTAACCGGAGATTATTATTGTTATAAGTAAAACGTATTGAACGAAGCCGTCCTGTACTTACAAAATCACCAGTTTTCCATTTTTTTGTTCATACCTAAATTTAATGTTTTGTAAATGTCTTAATTATTCCATAATTCAAAATACAAAATCGGGGATTATTGATAATTTATGTTTTTCAGGTATGTATCTACTAATATTTCAAACCATCACTTAAAGTGCAATTAATGTAACCTACTTCACACAAAAATCCGTAGATTTCCCCGACTAAATGTAAACTATGCATTTTAAGAGGCTATGTGAAAATAATTGAATTCTTCAAAGCGTCATATATCATGAAGTACTAACAGTAGGAGTATGATTAGCGGATATGTGTAAACTGAACATATAATTGATGTTTTGATTAGGGCCAAAACACGATTAAGACACATTTTTTCGATAGAAAAACAAGCCAAAGTAGCCTCCGTTTTTGTTTATAAACGCTTGGAACTGCTAAACGGTGAATAATAGAAATACGAGACTTAATTTAAAAAAAAAGAGATTGATATTTTACAAATTTTGATAAGAGATAAGATAAATATTCTTTATTTGCACACCAAAATAAAAAAAAACAACAATATGAACAAGAAGGGTACAAAAGGCAAAATTGAACTTACATAAATAGTACAATCACAATTAAATAAAGTTTGTTTTACGCTTGCGTCGTTTCAGGCGCGCGCGCCGCTCCCTCTCTATCTCTCGCATAAGCTATCACACGCCCATTTCGCTTCAATTATTTTTCGACATAGGCCCTTAACAGAAATCGGATAAACCACAGGCCGAGTGACTTTTGAGATCGTGCTTAAACAATTTCATTGACTTTAATTGGTTATCGAAAATACCGGATGATTTTTTTTCTAAATTTTCATGAGTGGTCCATAAAACAGAACAACTTTTACTATAGGAGCAAACCTGAAATCGCAACAAATAATCAGCTGTTCCATACTAGACTACAACGCCTACCCGACTGTCAAACTGAACAACATTTCGGAGGCGGTTCAGTGGTTCAGACTATCATGAATTCAAATAAAAATTTCGAAACGGTAAAAACTAACGTGAAAATTACATAAACGCACAACCTAAAGCCGATGTCTTCTGATCTGACAGATACCATCTAACTTATACCTTATTTATTGGCAAATAAATTATTCGTATTTGTATTGTAAGCAAAGTTAACTTTTGGCGGATACCTAAATTCAACCTTATTCATAAGTAATTGATTACTCAACAAAAACTCTTAATTAAACGTCGTACAGTTGATAATAACTTAATTCGCGTGACATTGCGTAGATAGAACACAATTTTTATAATGTAAACAGAATAAAATTCATCATTCTATTATCGAGCATGCGAAGCGATTACATTAACGAGGATGGCCGAGTAGGCCCGAAGATTGCCGACGAACGCGACGGGACCGGACCCGCCACTACTGGCGGCCATTTTGAGACGTTCCATAGTGCCGATCACTCATATAGAGTTAAGTGACGGTTTTATCGATGTATTGCGTTTTATCGACTAAATAAAGATGTAATTATAATGTAAGTACCGATGTTAAGCCTATGATTATCAAACGAGAGACAAATAATGGAAAAATCAATTGTTTTTTTATAGGTAGCTATCAAATTACAGATATTTTAGCTACCTATTAATGTAAATGTCAACTTACAAAGGTAATTAATCAATATTATTGAAATAATACTAGGTATTGGCCAGCTACTATTAAAAAAAGTTAATTTAAAAAATTCATTATGCTATCGTTTCGATATCGAGTAAAAGTTAATTAAAAAAGTATACTACAATTATAGTTTTAGATTGAGAAAATAATACATTACCTATCTACCTACCTATTTACTGAACAACAAAGAAATGTATTTAATGAAACTAAAAAAAGCATTCAAATCTAATAAAAAACATGTGTAAAAGTAGTTATTTACAATTCAAGATGACACAATAGCAAAAAACTAAATATCGTTCTTCAATCAATCATCAACAATAATCGATAAATCACATCGATAACAACAACACCCAGTCCTACGAACAATCATCAAAAGGCACAACACAGTCATTCAATCCTCAATATTCACAACACAGTCATTCAACTCTTATCTCAATCACAATGACAACAAACATTAACATACAACAACAACAAAAATCGATAAATCACTTCGATAACAAAACGCAACCCTACAATCAATCTTCAACAGTCAAGTCATTCAACTCACAACTCTATCACAATGTGATATAGTGAGTCGGCCCCCGGTATCGGTGGAATGACGTATTAGTGATGGCGACTGGCGAGAGATCGCGCAAGATCGGAGAAAGTGGCGTTCTCTCATATAGTACACTTAGTTCTTAGTTCTCTCGTATAGTGCTTCACTTTAACTTACTAGCTTTATCCTTCTGGTCAGCATCCATTCGTGGCCAGCTGGGAAACAAATTCTGCGTCACTTCCTCCCAGAGCTGTTTTCTTAATGTATAATCGTTGTATTGCTTCAAATCTCTATTGTATAACGGCGGACGTTTTTCCAGTTCGTGTATTAATAATTCGTTGTTTATCTCTTCTCGTAGAAACGACATTTTGACGCGTTGTTGTTGCACGTGACTTCGAGCGACACTGACGCGTCGTGACTAAACAGTCGTTCAGTCTCGCTTGCGCTTGTGACGTGACTGTCGCGCCGTCTCGTTCCCGCGTGACGTCACGTGATTGTCACGCTTCTCGGTAGAGTGGTCAGGTAATAGTTTTATTTTTGTGCTAACACAGTATAAGAATGAGTATCTGTTTGGTGATACGTTCTCAGGGTGCTATAGATAGCTGGATATGATAAATATAACTCATAAACGAAGAGTTTTTTTTGGCGGTTATTGGTCAGTTACTTGAATTTTTATTGTTTATAGTGAGTTTTGGTTCGTAAAATTGGTGTTGTTCTGCGTAACAAAGTGTTGTGCAAGTGAACAATATATACGGTCTAACAAAATTAGGTGAAACTATTTTAAGGGGATGATCAGACCATCAACCTGAACAACTTTCTCTATGGGACCAATATCGAAATCGCGAAAAAAAAAACAGCTGTTCCATACAAACCTACTCGACCTAAATGTATGGGACAGCAGATTTTTTTTTCGCGATTTCACTATTGGTCCCGTAGAGAAAGTTGTTCAGTTTGATGGTCTGATCATCCCCTTAAAATAGTTTCACCTAATTTTGTTAGACCTTATACAGTTCAGTGAAATATGAAGGTGTATGGGTCGTAAACAGGAAAAGTGTTCCGTCATTTTGTAGCGCGGCAAAGCGGCCGGTTCACCTCTTTCCTATGGACTTCTCTGCGTTTCCTGCGTTTCTCGATTGCTTCCAAAAACTCCAAAGAAGCGTTAAAACATCGAACTCCAATGTTTTAATTGCTATATAAGGTCAAACAAAATTAGGTGAAACTATTTTAAAGGGATGATCAGACCATCAAACTGGACAACTTTCTCTATGGGACCAATATCGAAATCGCGAAGAAAAATCTGCTACAAATCAACTACAAACTGCATACAAATGTACTCGACCTAAATGTATGGAACAGCAGATTTTTTTTTCGCGATTTCAATATTGGTCCCATAGAGAAAGTTGTTCAGTTTGATGGTCTGATCATCCCTTTAAAATAGTTTCACCTAATTTTGTTTGACCTTATATATGAGAGAATTTTATTGACGACATCGGTTGTATGGGATATTATAAGCCCTTTACCTTGAACCCTTGAACAGAACCAAAAAAAAAACCATAGACGAAGAATTTTTCGTTCTCTTTCTACGTTATAACTACACCCGGCGTCAAAAAAATCGCACCTTTTGAAAATTAAACTTCACATTTCCTACATATAAACCTACTTGGACAAGGAGTCATGGTATGACTATGAGGTATCATTTGATAGGTATTTGAATTTAGTTCCTAATCACAATTTAAGAAAAAAACAAAATTTATCGTAAAATAAACGGAGAAAAATTACGTTTTTAGCATTATATTATTATCCTTACTCTTTTGAACCTATAATTGCAGAAAAGAGAGCATAGCGGGGAGACAGCATTTCAGATAGGTACTTAATGACCAGACTCGAAAAAGTAAGTTTGTAAAATAATCCTCCTCCTTTTTAGGGTTCCGTAGTTAAACAAGGAACTTTCGTCCATTCTGTCTCGTCAAAGAAAATATTTTTTTCGACACCCAGGTTCTTGTCCAATGGAACAAAACTCTCATAGAAAGTAAATCGTTATAATACTTCTGTGTCGTCGTCGTCGTCGTCCCCCCCCCCCCCCCCCCCCACTCAAACTTCTAAAATACTGGAGTAAAAATCTGAAACTATATTTGACAATAACGTAGATCCCCGTTTTCATACAATGACTACGGAACCCTATCATGGGCAGTCTTTCCAAATGATTAGTTGTAGCAACGTTTCTGGCGGGTCTGAAACGCGTTATAGTCGTGAGTATAAATGTAGGTATAAATAAACAGCCCGCAGCTAACTGGAATCCTTTACAGTTATTGTTAGAGTTAAACTAACTAACAAGTTGTCTCTTTTACTAACGAAGCCTTTGATGTTTTTGAAGTTATTATATCAACTGAAAATGAGAAAGAAAATTATTTTCAGCGTTCAAAATAATGTAGTGCATTTTGTCTCTTGGAAAAATTATGAAGTTGTGACTTCAATAAGTTTCATTAAGGTGGTTGCAGAGGGGTCAATTTTATACAAAACTTTGACGCACAATACGCGTAGACGGTATTAATATAAGTAATATTTTATATATGGGAAAATAGTTTAGAAAATCTAGTTGCCGCGTTACAAATAACATTTGCAATTTATAATATAATTACGAAGATATAAAGCTTTGAAATTTTTCATACTAAATTTTAAAAGCTTTATATCTTCTTAATTATATTATAAATTGCAAATGTTATTTGTTACGCGGCAACGAGATTTTCTAAACTATTTTCCCATATATAAAATATTACTTATATTAATACCGTTTACGCGTATTGTGTGTCAAACGTTTGTATGGACTGAAACCACCTTAAGTACACTATTATTTTTATAAACTTTGTAAGTACTAGAAATTACTAGAACTAGAATTCTAAATATCAAACACATTTCTTTCAGTTTTTTATATTCTACACTCGATTTTGACCGCAATTTTTAGCCCAGTCATTTTACGGTTTGAGCCGGGACTAATTAGTAATTGAAATTTTTTTCGGTATAGTATTTAAAAGCCAATTTGAGCTTATAAATGTACCAAAATTAAAAAAAAATCCCGTCAGCAGCAGTTCCAAATTTAAAATTTAGCTATTATCTCGTTATAGAAAAAGTGATGGCAATTTTTTTTTATGCATATTGTTAACGCATTACCATTATACATACTTCAAACATGGTGTAAATATTTTTGTCTACTTAGAAGGTTTTGAAAAATATATTCGTATTTTCTAATAAAAACCTAATTTTTTAAAATTCATTGCCTATTTTATTGCTCAAAAACAATCTGTAATGTATATATTCATACCTTTTTATTAATAGTACTAGTGTTTAATATGTGTGTGTGTTTGTATATTCGTTAGGTAGTGTTAGGTTTTTATTTCATTGTAAAATTGTTTCATTTTGTAGAGTCTTAAGGGTTAAGGCACGATGGGGCTGACTTAACCTCAGGGTTAAAACCTCAAAAAAAAACAATTGAATAAAATAAAAAAGGTTTTAAATATTAAAAGTTTCATCAAAACCGATTTAGTAGTTTTTGCGTGATGCTCGTATGAAAATACACTCACTACTTTTCTGTGCAATTCTGTGCGTATTCATATTCATACATAAATACACTCTTGTCCGTAATCCCTATCGAAATGGTAAGAAACATTGCTACATATAACAACTTTCTGTTTAAGGGCCTATGTCTAAAAATAATTGACACGCCCATTTCGTGTGATAGCATATATTACTGCCTGATGCGAGAGAAAGAGATGGGGCGGCGCGCCCGCCTGAAACCACGCAAACGTAAAACAAACTTTATTTATTTAATTGTGATTGTACTATTTATGTAAGTTTAATTCTGCTCTAATCAAAATTTGTAAAATATCAATCTCTTTTTTTTTTAAATCAAGTCTCGTGTTATTATTCACCCTTTAGCAGTTCAAAGCGTTTTTCGATGAAGACGGAGGCTACTTTGGCTTGTTTTTCTATCGAGAAAATGTGTCTTAATCGTGTTTTGGCATATCCGCTAAACATACTCCTACTGTTAGTAAGAATCCTATTTTTTTCACATAGCCTCTTAAGAAGTTGTTGGAGCACTACACCTACCGATATGTCACTTTGTGCGTTTTTCTCTAGGTGATTAGGACATGTCAGGCTGAATCACCTGATTGTCTGAAAAGAAACATGACTCCATGCTTCGGATTGCACGTTAAGCCGTTAGTCCCGGCTACTATATCTGGTGGTAGTAGTCGTTACATAAAAAACACGTCAGATGCGGTAAGGCGGTCTGAAAAAACTCAGGGCTCTGCCCACACCATAAGAAGAAGAGCTGTGCGTATGTACTATTTAGTATTCCGTGGTGTAACCTGAATACTGTACCTATACCATGATAATGTTGTGGATCGATCTTCCATGAATACATAAAAAGAAAGCAGAGCATTACGCTGAAGACTCCAGCTTCAGGAGGCTTGGTTATAGCCTGCGACTCAATAGCCTCTCTCTAAGAGCTAAATGGATCTCTCCAGACCGCGATGTAAGAAATCTAATGGATTTTAAATTCACGTTTCACTTAAATACAGGGTGTAAGTGTAGACGGTTGAATTACTTTAATTTAAAATGTAATGTGCTCATAATACTGTAAAACTTTCCCCAAGGAAAATAAAGGGAAATTTGCAAAAAAAAATCACCTTTCAATATCAAATCAAATATACTTTATTTTACACCAAAACATAAACAGTAAAATAGAGAGATAAAAAGCACCTTTCATACAAGATTTATACGAGAACGTTCGATCAGCTGATTTCATTTAGTAATAGTACATACACAGAAAGGTCAATGTCATAGACATACAAGGATATCCATGGACGAGCAGAATAGATCAGAAAAATGTTTGCTGTTTAACTAGTCAGACTACAGTGGAACGTGTGTGCTCGATAACAATTGTTTGCGTATTTTGGGTTTAGGCGGGTACCTTTTTTTCCATACAAACGTATTCCCCTGTTTCTTCCCTAACACTAGAGCAAAAAAAATCTTACCATACAATCTATGCTACCTCTGCCACGTCTCTAATATTTTGCTTTTTGCAGCAATTAATTACTGTAAGAACTAGGGACCTTCGAAAATGACCAATTTTACCGATTTTACGTTTTCAGACATCCAGCAAACAAATTTGACTAATGTAAAAGAGCGATGATAGCCCATACGGAAGAGAGCTAGCGCCTCAATAACGAGGACGCGGTTCGATTCCTGGCCTGTACCACTAAGTTCTTCGGAATTTATGTACGGTTGTATTTATCATTTACTAGCTCGGCGGTGAAGGAAAACATCGTGAGGAAACCTGCATTCCCGAGAATGAAAAGAAAATACCATAAGTTCGGAGGTATGAGTAAAATATGGGTGAGCTTGGGGCGAACACAATAGATCAGCGATGGTCGCAGTGTTACATAACGACCCTTGCTTGCAATAGCCCAACCACAAATAATAATAATGTAAACAAAAAACCAAAACATACAGAAATAGAAAAGGACTGTAAACAATGTATTTAGATCTAAGACAACCATGTGGCTATGCAATAAATGAATATGAATATGAATAGCCAAAGTCTTTCTCATAGTTATTATTCTTGATAGAATTATTAAAATCGGTCGATTGATTTCGTCAATTTTATGTACATAAAATCAGTCCGAGCTACAGTTGTCTCTTTCGAACTCTAGTCTGCGGGGTCGTATTATTCTTGAAAGATTTATTCAAATCGGTTTAGTTTTGGAGGAGGAAACAGGCGAATACGAAATGGTGATTTTGTCGATTTTTTTGTAGATAAAATCGGTCCGAGCTGCAGTTGTATCTTTCGAGCTCTTGTCGGCGAGTATGGGTGGGGCGGATCGGGCAAATACGTAAAAAATCGGAAAGTGACCTATTTTCCAAATTTCCATTTCAGCTCGCCTATCCTCATAACGGGGTAAGGTTTGGAATAGCTCTCCCCCAAAACAATAATGAAGTAATCACAAAAAATGTTCCAAGTTTCCCGTATCCACATAAAAATGCTCCCTTAACTCCCACCTCCACGGCACATAATAGGACGGTAATATTTCACTGTAAATCCCCAGGCTGGTACAGCTAAAAGCAGCATTTAACCACTTTTGCCTTTCTTTCAGCGATACAGAGTGTTTTCGGATTATTCCTGAGCTTTTTGCTAAGGGGAATATCGAATGGCTTTTACATTAGCTCTTGCCTAACTGTCCACCCACTCAAGGGTTGTGGATTGCTTATTAAATTGATTTCCATTGAGTTGTTAATTTGAAGGAGACACTGGACTTTATTACGCTTTCACATTCAAGTGCGTTTTCACCGAAACATTTATGTGATTTTACCGAAGAGTGCTACGAATTGGGTTCAACAAGTTACCAATGTGGAAGTTCTACGACGTGTCAGAAAGTCCCGGGAGTTTATGCAAGTCATTAAAAGGAAGAAAGTCGCTTCCGTGGTCATATCTTGAGGCGTGAGCTACTCCAGAGCATAATAATGGGCAAAGTAGAGAGCGAAAGAAGCATAGGTATATGCCGCAAATGTGGTGGCTCACGAACCAGCAACAATGGGCAGGCATCGCCAGGGTTGAACTGTGGGATCCGTGGTATTATATTGCTATTATACTCTGACACCAGGGCTTTGCCCACACGATAAGAAGAAGATTGCTGATGAATTTCCTGCAGTGTTGCAGACCCGAGAGGCCAGAGTATTCTAGCCTGTGTCTTTTATCAGCCCATTCCTTAATCGCCATTCTAATGTTACATACCAGGATTCCAAGACTTGGTTCGGACCATGACCTTCATGACCTTAGACGAGACATTAGACAAAATTACATGTCCACGCAGACGAAGTCGCGGGCAAAAGCTAGTTTATAATAAATACCTTAATCTAAAATTCATATGAGAAATTATAACTAAACATGACTCCGCGGTAGAACACACTTCGGGGAGAAGGAACGTCTTCAGGTGAGCGACGGGGATTCGGAGCTTGAATGCCTTGAAGTCTGTAGACCTGCTCTCCAGTTCCCGAACCCTCACCGGGACAGGCCTGCCATCCTTAGTATGGAACCTGCATGGGTAGCATACCACCGTGATACGGCGCTATCACACCTTCGCTCTCTTTGAGACAAAAGACGTGATACAGCCGTGTCACGTGTAGCATGCTACGGCTTCTGGTGCTGAGGTAACTTTGGACGTCAACCGCAGTCGTCCTTCGACATTATAAAGAGCCTACCGAGCCTATTGTTCTGGCCTCAATCGTATTTTTTATTTCTTGACAATTAAACAACATTTCCCAAAAAACAAGAATGTCACATTGTAGTCCTGATTGGCTTTCAATTTATCGAAATATTACGGATTATTGTGTTTTATGCGTGTATTTAGGGTTATAACGATAAGATAATAACTAAAAACATTATAAAAACAAATCCGCAGTGACCGGTTAAATTTGAAAATTAGCAATGACTACAATGTGTCATTCTTGTTTTTTGGAAATTTTGTTTAATTGTTAATATTTAAAAAAAATACGATTGGGGGCAGCACAATAGGTTCAGTGCAGCCTTAACAATTTTCATCTTCTTTTTCCAAGTCGGTTAATAAAATTACTACCCTGTGGTCGCTCTTTTAAAGCCATTCAAGTAGGTAACAAAGAATAGAACAAATACACCGCGAAATTTCTAACATTTCTAACAGAAGTTAAATTATGAATGTTCAGGACCGCAAAAGATTTCAAAATTATAAGCTACGTTTAAATAAAAGGGGAACACGGAAAATTATATTGTTAACCTAGGGTCGTCAGGTGTCTCAATTTGTACGGGACGTCCCAATTTGTAGGGGTCTTAGGTCCCCACCACACCACTACGACCAGTCCCGCAAAATTTCACTTCAAGGATTTAAATAATGTATTTTAAATTATATGGCCGATGTGGCGGAAGAATTTTCGGAAAGCGTGGGTAGATCCCCCTCAAGGTGGACCGACGACCTGGTGAAGGCGGCAAGAACCCGTTGGATGGAGGCAGCGCAGGACCGGTTATTGTGGTGATCCTTTGGAGAGGCCTATGTCTCTGTCCTAATAATGATTTAAAATTATAGTATAACATTTGAATAATGCTCACAACTATATTCCCGGAGGGGAAAGGAAAGCTAAATGTAAAGGTACTATAGGTAGGTATATTTATAACATCCACATTTCACTTCACTAGCAGATAAAGAAAGATAAAATATAAAAAATTCAATAGGAAAGGAACCAACTTAATTTTCTTTGTATTTATAGAACATCCCGAATTCTTGTTTTCGGGGGTCACGGTTAAATCCAAATATATGGACATCAAACACATCATCATCATCATCATCATCAGCCTATCATCGTCCACTGCTGAACATAGGCCTCTCCCAAGGCGCGCCACAAATCTCTGTCCTCGGCCTTCCTCATCCAGTCGCTCCCCGCTACCTTTTTTAGGTCGTCTGTCCAGCGGGCTGCAGGACGTCCCACACTACGTCTACCAGTTCGCGGTCTCCACTCCAGAACCCTGACACCCCACCGGTTGTCAGTTCTTCGGCAGATATGACCAGCCCATTGCCACTTCAGCCTGCTAATTTTCTGAGCTATGTCAACCACTTTCGTTCTCTGACGTATCACTTCATTTCTGATGTGATCTCTCAGAGAAACACCGAGCATAGCTCTCTCCATAGCTCGCTGCGCGACCTTGAATTGATGAACTAGTCCTATCGTCAGGGTCCATGTTTCCGCACCATAGGTCATCAAACACGACCCCAAATAATGGGATAAAGGCAGGAGGATAAAGGAGATGATGAGGCATTTTATTTAACACTCCTATTCTAATAAAATATAACAATGGATTTGGCACGTGACAATGACAATACAAGAATGGGGCACTATACTTTGAAATAAATGTCCCGCATTCCTAACATTCCCTGCTCTTAGGCAAGTTGACCCTGGCGACTTTGACCTTTGTCCTTACGTCACAAGGTTACTTACCCTTATCCGAATACTACAGTTCATTCCACACAAATCCCATAAAATAACTCTTATTAAAAATGAAGTGAGAAAGAAAATGGTTTGATTTGCGGAATATTAAATGTGGAACGGATATTTCAGTACCTACTTACAATTTGCTGATATAGGTTGCCATTTTTTGGAAGAAATATAATATAATATATCTTTTCGATAAATTGGTAAAAAATACGGGGTGAAATTGATATCAGGCCGTGCGTTGCAACGCACGCCGGGCACAGCTAGCAAATAATTAATATTTTGGAGATTGTCACACAAATTATCTAGTAACATTTAAAGAAGGTACCAGAATCTAGCCTGAACTTGTATTATGGTGACTAGAAAACGATATAGAATACATAATATAGATATAAACGTCCATGATTCTGGTAACAAATATTTGCCGCTTACGGGATTCGAACCCGCGACTCTCGGCACAGCAGGCATGTTCGCTACTGACTGAGCTATCGGTCCGTCTACTGTGTGTATGGGGCTTTCCCTATTACCCTCCAATCCTCTCTTGTGTGCAATTACTAGCAGGGCTGCCAGATTGTATAATTGGATACAAAAACTGTATAATTATGTGTCGGTTTGTATCCTCTATGTATCCTGGACTCTCATGTATAATTGGATACAAAAAAAAACTAATAATTTTTGAACTGAAAAACTCTTTTTTAAATCGCAAAAGAGTAACATAAAAGCCGCTAAACTCAGTCACTTTACTATTCAATAGAGCGAGAACGCTATGTTCTCTCTCTGTTCAACCGAGGCCCAAATAAATGCTGTAAAGTTGATGAAAAAATACCTGAATGCTATACACACGGCGACACATCAAGCTATACAAAACCAACATAAGCTGGCCTCGCGTAGGTTGCATTACGTATAACGTCGCGCGGCCAGCTTGTGTTGGTTTTGTATAGCTTGATGTGTCGCCGTGTGTACATTAAAAAATCTATAAAGTTCAAATAACGTGATGAATAATCAGAAAAAAAGTTTGATTTGTTTCCGAGTTTTTTACACCTGTATGTATCCTGCAAGTCAATTTTGTATAATTTCAGGGATATGGCTGAATAATTACAAAAAATCTACTGGCAGCCCTGATTACTAGACGCCGCCGCGCCGGCGACCATCCTGGGGAACCCAATCTGTGGTGTTTTGCCCTCTTTCCGAATGCATGCGATAGAAAATGTCCAAGCCCAAATTATATTTACACATATACTCTCACGCCCCTGTCTCCTACTGGGGTAAGAAGAGAAGACGGAACACCACCTGCGACAGTCCTAATAAACCTCTCTAACTTCCTCCATATTCATTATTCGTTTTATGGATGCTCGTCGGGTTAGGGTAGATCTGACCAGGGGCCCAATTATACTAATTTAAAACATCCAAGTTCAATCATAATCCCATTTCAGTGGCGACGGGCTCACTCCCCGTCACACTGGACAGAGTTTCGGTACTACTAGTGAAACGTGGATGTTCTGAGGTTTCAGAATATCTCTGACTACCCCCTCGGGGAATATAGACGTGAGCATATGCTTATGCAATTTCAGTTCTAATCACATTGCAATCCAATTACTATTCAACTGTGTTAATTCCGAATCGCGCTAAATTCGACTTATTTACCTACTATGTCACTGACAGCTTTTAACGTTTTAGCCATCTGTCAAAACGCTGATATGAACTGTACCGTGAGAGTGCAATGTGCAAAAATCTTAGCTTCGCACGCGGTCCAGTCATAGTTCAGTTGTGATTTATTTACCGCAATTCCAGCATTTTTAAGCACGTCGCCAATTTGGTCAATGTATGTTTTTTTGTTCGAGCAAAAAAACATAGAAAAAAAAACAAGTCAAAGATCACTATCTCTCTCTTCATTCAATAAACTAGTATATTTATTTGTTTATCATTGTTTATAAATATATATATATGTGTATGTATGTATGTATGTATATACCTGTATCTTTATATAATCATATCTATTTATTAGTGTTAAATACTGTTTTATTTGTTAAATGTGCACACTATGCCTGCCTCACTTAATATGCTCTCTCTCTTTCACGGGTTTGCTGGAAGAAATCTCTTTAGAGATAAGCTCGCCCTTTGTAATTGTCTATTATGCTGTTTCCATTTATATTTCCGTGTGTACAATAAAGTGTTAAAATAAATAAATAAAATAGATTGACCACATAAGTAGACTATAGTATAGACCTTGTTTTTCTCTTTTCAGTTAATTCAATATACTCATCATTTTATTCGCTGTTTCGAAACATTCTAACTTATTTTTCTTGCAAAATTCCTTGAAAATAAATGCTCGTAGAAAATATTCAAGCTAGCAGAATAGACACAAGAATCTAATAAAGTCGTGAGGCTGACTTTAAGCTCTGCAAGTTTTTATTTATTTAATGCCGCAAGCTTGTTTGTGACCGGGAATAACATTCTTGAAATATTTTTTAGTTTTCTCTTCTGCGACCGCGGTCCGTACTAAACAAAGTTTGATTCTATTTTGAATATTAACCAAATGAATTCAATCATTTGGTTAATATCCAACAATGGTCAATAACCAAATGAATTCAATCATTTGGTTAATATCAGATTTCCCTTCAAATTTATAGTCTCATAGTTACGATTAGTTTGGTGTCAGTTGCAGAAAGGCTCATTAAAGTTAAGTCCTCCATTAAATCTCTGGCTGTCACTTACATACAGTTTAAGGTGGTTTCAGTCCATACAAACGTTTGACGCATGATACGCGTAGACGGAATTAATAAAAGTAATATTTTGTATATGGAAAAATAGTTTAGAAAATCTAGTTACCGCGTAACAAATAACATTTACATTTTATAATATAATTACGAAGATATAAAGCTTTTAATATTTTGTATGAAAAATTTCAAAGCTTTATATCTTCGTAATTATTTTATTAATTGCAAATGTTATTTGTGACGCGGCATCTAGATTTCCCAAAAAAAATTTCCATATATACAAAGTTACTTATATTAATACTGTCTACGCGTATTGTGCGTCAAAGTTTTGTATAAAATTGACCCCTCTGCAACCACCTTAAGGGAAATCTGACAAACCACAGACACCAATATTACTTTAAGCTCTGCAATTTTTTATTTATTTAATGCCGCAGGCTTGTTTGTGACCGGGAATAACATTCTTGAAATATTTTTTAGTTTTCTCTTCTGCGACCGCGGTCCGTACTAAACAAAGCGTTGGTCGAATCACGAATAGACGTAACCAACAAATTGACGATTTTCAGTTTCAACTGCCACGTGGTTCAGAAATGTGCATTTAGTTATGTCACGAAAGATTGTATCTGAATTCCTATCGAAAGAGGCGGCCGACACTGTTACACTATTAAGCCCAAGTTACAGGTAATCTGTTCATACTTATATTGAAAAGGTAAAATTGTCGTCCTAAATAAGCCATGGCATCGAAAATAAAAACATAAAATAGTATGGTTCAGTCGCACTCGGATTTTCTTCAAAACGCTCTCCTGTAAAGTTGAGAAATAGAAGTTACGCCTTTTCGTGATTTGACCGACGAAAGTTTGATTCTATTTTGAATATTAACCAAATGAATTCAATCATTTGGTTAATATCCAACAATGGTCAATAACCAAATGAATTCAATCATTTGGTTAATATCAGATTTCCCTTCAAATTTATAGTCTCATAGTTACGATTAGTTTGGTGTCAGTTGCAGAAAGGCTCATTAAAGTTAAGTCCTCCATTAAATCTCTGGCTGTCACTTATTGTCTTGTTGACGTAGTAAAAGCTAGCAAGAGATTTAATGGAGGATTAACTCTAATGAGCGTTTCTGCAACTGAGTGCTAATTTTTAAACTATACAGTTTAAGGTGGTTTCAGTCCATACAAACGTTTGACGCACGATACGCGTAGACGGAATTAATAAAAGTAATATTTTGTATATGGAAAAATAGTTTAGAAAATCTAGTTACCGCGTAACAAATAACATTTACATTTTATAATATAATTACGAAGATATAAAGCTTTTAATATTTTGTATGAAAAATTTCAAAGCTTTATATCTTCGTAATTATTTTATTAATTGCAAATGTTATTTGTGACGCGGCATCTAGATTTCCCAAACAATTTTTCCATATATACAAAGTTACTTATATTAATACTGTCTACGCGTATTGTGCGTCAAAGTTTTGTATAAAATTGACCCCTCTGCAACCGCCTTAAGGGAAATCTGACAAACCACAGACACCAATATTACTTTTTAGACTTTTTTAGATCATGGTTTAAAAATTCCTGCAATAAAAATATGGGCAGGACAATCCTTGAAATTAAAGCATGAAGGTAGATTCTGGGTAATTTTTTCAATTTCCAGGATTGTTTCAGACCATCAAACTGAACAACTTTAACCATGGGAACAAAGAATAAAGTTATTATACTATAATAACCTGTAATCGTAAAAAAATATCAGCTGTTTCGTGTTTCATACATTTGAGTCGAGTACCTAAGGCATTGCAGGCAGCCTAGGACAGTTATTCTTTTTCTGCGATTTCAGGTTTGCTGTAATGTCATAGTAAACAACATATATACATACATATGCTCACGCCAATGTCCCACTACTGGGGTAGGCAGAGACAACAGATCGCCACATGCTACGATTCTGACACACATCTTTCGCCTCCTCAACGTGCATAAGTTTCTTCATACAAGCTCGCCGGTTCCGGGTACATTTTATTTGGCCCTTCTTCAGTACGCATCCGATTTGGTCAGCAGACGTGCGCCTAGGGCGACCCCTTTCTACCATTCCATTCACACTTTCCTTGTAAATTTCATACGTCAACCTACTTTCGCTCATTCTTTCCACATGGCCAAACCACCTCAACATACCTTTTTCAATCCTAGTCACTACATCTTCTTTCAGACCACATCTTTCTCTAATCACACTATTTCGTAACCGGTCCTTCAAAGTCACACCACACATACTACGCAGGGAGCGCATTTCCGAAAGTGTACAAATTCATATCTAATCTAAACTACTATAAAACTGTAACAGGAAGTTTGTCTGTACATTGAAGATAAACTATTAATTGAATTATTAAAAAAGTTACGATATGGCTTTTAGATATCCCTGATTCCATATCACCAATTTTTGGATTTTTTGTATGTCTGTTTGTTTGTGTGTTTGTTTGTTTTTTTGAACGAGCATCACGCAAAAACTACTGAACCGATTTTGATGAAACTTTTTTTGTTTGATAGCGTATTATCTGACTTAAAATCTGGTAAATAATTTTTGCGGAAAAAGTCGCGGGTTAAAGCTCGTAGGTAATATAATTATCATGGATTTTCCACAGATTTTCCAAAATGTTTCTTCGTAGCAGGAAATCCAAAATTTGAAAGGCATCCGAAACAAATAAAGGAAAGCAAAGCAAAGAGCAATAACCACTAAGCCGGAGACTCCGTGAAGTGGACTCGACGCCGGAATGTAATATTGTTGGGATCCTTCCTTCCTTAAGTCGACTTTGGATCGCTGAACACTTCACTAGAAAAGGTATCTAATTGATAATAATAACTGCCTCCGTGGTCTAATGGTTAGAGCATTGGGCTCTCGACACGGAGGTCGTGGGTTCGATTCCCACGGGGGACACCTAGTGAAATGTCACTTTGTACGTTTTTCCCCAGTTGTTTAGGGCATTGCAGGCTGAATCGCCTGATTGTCTGAAAAGAAAAATAATTTCGTGCTTCCGATGGCACGTTAAGCCGTTGGTCCCGGCTACTATCTCTGGTGGTAGTAGTCGTTACATAAAAACCACGTGAGAGGTCGTAAGGTGGTCTGAAAAAACTCTGACACCAGGGCTCTGCTCCCAGGATAAGAAGATCGGTAATTTATAGGGCAATGAGTGAAAAGTAATTCGTTCACACATAACTTAAGTATTCTTTATGCAATTCCAAAAAATACAGGAAAAAAATTAGCCCAAAAATAGATATTGGTGAAAATATACATTACTTAAGTTCGACTCAGACGCCAGCCTAGCTAGCATGCCACTCACGACAAAGCGTTTAAACGAGATAAACGTCATGCGCGCTCTTTCTGGCCTACGTAAAATAATAAAGATGGAGGCACATCTCGATTTTTGTCGTTTTCTCGGGGGTGGCATGCTAGCTAGGCTGGCGTAGGTAACATAATGTCAATGAGGGATTTTCCGTAAGCCATTAAATAAGTAAAAGTAGTTCCTAATGGCTCGATAGATGGCGTTGACAAGACAGGGGTGTGTTTGTGTTTTTAAGTAACCAGCAAAATATGAACATATATTTCGTCAACGGATGCGTTTCACTCAGTGACATGCATTTACTTTTTAGCCTAACATTTTCGTCTTCGAACCCCTCTCTGGTCATCGCCTTCTATGGCCGGTATGTTGAACGTTTGACTAGCTATCAGAAAACTCCTCATTGCTTCAATCGCCGATGATTAACCAGTTAACTTTTGAAGAGTTCTATTGTGTAGCTCCTTGTGTAGAAGCGCGTGATCAAATCTTCACCAAATTCAAATGGGACTAACTAGAGGTTTAGAAAAGATTTAGAAAATACGAGGCTTAGAAAAGGTTCAGAAAAGAATTATCCAAATCGGTCTCCAAATGCTGGAGTATTCGCAAAATAAAAGAATAAATACACACGAATTTATACCTTGTTTTTTTAAGGCCGGATTCGACCAAACTTTGATTTATAAAAGAGTAACTATACAAGGAACAATTTTACTCTTGTTATTGTCCGATGTATATGTCCGAAATAACTTAATTTGTGCTCTACCACACTACACCCATACTAAAAGAATAAATGTATAATCCACCTAAAGAAAGAGGTCGTTGTATCCGTACTTATTGCAATGTGAGGTTATACAGTTTTAATTTGTTTTTTTTTTTTTTTTTTTTTTTTCTAGCCTATTTCATCCCACTGCTGGGCAAAGGCCTCCCCTTTAATCTTCCAACCATCTCTATTCTGGGCAAGCACCGGCCACTTGTCGTCAAAAGCATCCAGATCATCCCGCCACCTCTTCCTAGGACGACCCGGGCGCCGACGACCGTTTTCTGGGATCCAGGGCGTAACAATTTTTGCCCACCTCTCCTGGTGCATTCGACAGACATGGCCGGCCCATTCCCATTTTAGTTTAGCTGTTTTCTCCCCGACGTCGGCGATTTGTGTTTTGGAGCGCAGTGTAGTGTTCCTGACACGATCTTTTCTTTTAACACCTAATATACTGCGCTCCATCGCTCTCTGACAAACCTTGAGTTTGGACTTTTGAGACTCTGTGAGAGACCAGGTTTGGGCACCGTAGGTTAGGATAGGCAGGATACACATGTCAATGAGTCTTCGTTTGAGGGATAGCGGGAGTTCACCCTTCATTAACTCCTTCATGGACCAGTAGCTCTTCCAGGCGTTGTCAACACGACGTGCGACTTCTTTGTCCTGCCTGTTTTCGAAGGAAACTACCTGGCCCAAGTAAATATACTCATCAACATAGTGTATTACCTGCCCATCAACTTCAACTCTACGTTTGGTGCTGTTGGTCATTATTTGCGTCTTTGATCTGTTCATTGTGAGTCCAACCTCAAGGCTTGCCGTGCTCAGGTCTTGAAGCATTTGTTTAAGCTCTGGCGCAGATCGCGAGAAAAGAACAATGTCATCGGCAAAGCGAAGATTGGTTAGTCTTCGCTCCCCGACGACAATGCCTTTCATTTCCCACGAGACCGCCAGCTTCTTAAAAATCTCTTCAAGAGTACTGGTGAACAATTTTGGGGACAGGGGATCGCCTTGCTTAACTCCTTTCGCGATATTAAATATTGGACCAGTGGATTGTAATTTTATATTGGCTGTGCTATTGCAGTATATAGTTCGAATGAGGTTAATATATGTGGGTTCTATGTTCTGGTTGTGAAGAGCGGAAAATATGTTATTATGGTACACGCTATCAAAAGCCTTGGAATAATCAACAAACGCCAAGTACAAGGGTTTGTTATATTCGTTAGATTTTTCTATAATTTGGTTCAGGGTATGTAGGTGGTCGGTGGTGGAAAATGCTGAACGAAAACCGGCTTGTTCTGGGGGTTGATGTTTATCGAGCTGTCCTCTTATTCTTTTTTCTATAACTTTTATAAATGCTTTATATATGTGTGAAATTAAACTAATTGGTCTGTAATTTCCTATATCGCTTCTATCTCCTTTTTTATGAAGTAAAATGATGTTGGAGTGGCACATGTGTTTAGGAAATTTACCTGAATATAATATACTATTGAAAAGTTTGGTAATATGGGGGATTAATATCTTTTTTCCTAATTTAAGCTCCTCCGTTGTTACCCCATCTTCACCGGGACACTTGCCGTACTTCATGGTTTTTAAAGCTGACTCTACTTCGGAACATAATATCGGGGATATTGTGCCACAGCAAACATATTCAATATCAGTGCACGTATTTGAGCTATCAATACTAGGAGGAGCAGAATATAATGATTTATAAAAATTTTTACATATGTCTATTATTTGGTCTCTGTTTTTATGTTTCACTCCTCTATCATCCTTCAAACTGGTAATCCAACTCTTTCCAATTGAAATATCTTGTTTGGCTGTTCTAAGTGACTTGTTTTTCTCTAAAGCTATTTCTACTAAGTTGGTGTTATATTTCCTAATATCTGTTCTGATGCTACGTTTTACTTGTTTATTCAATGCTCTGTACTGTTTTGTGTGCCTACCAAGATTTCCTCTCTTTTCAATGAGCGCCAGAGTTTCGGTCGAGAGCTTGTTACTGTTTCTTCTATCTTGCTTTATTTTTCTACTCGCTGTTTCAATGCTTTTCTTTATATTGTTATATTGTGTTTCTACCTCTGTACTGTCATCTTCTGAGTGAAGTATTTCAAAACTATTCTTCAACTCTATATTAAATTTTTCTGAATTACTGATAAGAATTTCTTTGCTATGTCTTCTAATAGTTGTCTTAAACATATTTTGGCGGAGTACTTTAAAATTGAACTTTATCTTTACGCGGATAGGTCTATGGTCGGAACTAAATTTGATTTTATTTATAATGCTCACATCATTAATAATATTATTATTTGAAGATAATATATAGTCTATCTCATTCTTGGTATTATTGTCTGGGGAGAGTCATGTCCAGCGGCGTTGTGGTTTTTTGTGGAAGAAGGTGTTACTAATTTGTAGGGTTTGTCCGAAGGCAAATGAGATAAGACGAGAACCGCGTTCGTTTCGGGTTCCAAGGCCATATGTCCCAACTATTTCTTCATTATCCATCTCTTGTCTTCGTCCGACTTTTGCATTGAAGTCACCAAGCACTACATTCCACGTACCACGGCTTTCGTCGCAAGCCTTGTTGAGTGTTTGATAAAAATCCTCCACTTCGTCATCACTATGTGATTTAGTAGGTGCGTATGTTTGGATGAACGTTATGGTTTTCTTATGAGTTATTCTGAACTTCAAAGCAGCGACCCTGTCTGAATAACTAGTAAACTGAATAATATTACTTGTCCACCTTTTTGCAACCAAAAACCCTACCCCGTATAACCCTTTGGTTACTCCAAAATGATAAAATACATTATCTTCTCTTTCTATTGTGTTTTCGCCATCTCTTCTAACCTCAGAAAGGCCCATAATATCCCATTTTATATCCTTCAAGGCATTTTCCAGCTCCAATAACCTATCATCTGTCATTAAAGTTCTTACGTTATAAGTCAATACATTTAGCAAGTCAGAGTCCATAAGGCGCGCGTTAGTCGTTTGACGGGGGTTCGATCTCGCCCGGAGATTTTTAGCACCCCTGGCTCCAGCGCTGTTCCGGCTTCCGTCATCACCAGAGTAACTACTGGAGCCGCCGGGAACTTGGGGCCGGGGTATTGTTGTGTCTGTCATAGTTTAAAGGGGGTACGGACCATGACCCGCCACGCTGGTCCAGTGCGGGTTGGCGGGCCGCCAGAGCCTCGTTCGTTGAACAGCAGGGAGTACCACGTGCAGGTGAGGTTGGCTTGAGCCCCGATAGATGATATATGGGACCCCTTACTACCCTTTAATTTGTTAGGTTTCTTTTTTATTAAATTGTTTTTAATTATGTGACATTGACATTTCATTGATCTCGGTCAAAGAGAATGTAACTCACTACGTGTCTCGGTATTTTCTTCACACCGTCAAAATTGGCTAAGTAAAATTTACTGTCAACTTATTCATAGATTAGGGTTGGTAAAACGCAAAATCAGTTTACTCTAGAGTAATCGGCGACTTAATCTAAGAATAAAATGTACTCGCGTTTGGTAAGATTTATAATTCCAAAGCTATCTGTTATTTTGTAATTCAATTTATCCATGTTAAATGTTATTTGTTGTTATTGATTTTAATTATCTTGCATGACTCTTATTTTCAATGCCCTAATCAACGGGGTTCATGTACTCATACCTAACCATATAAAAAGATCTTTAATACTGTATATGAAAGCAATAAATGAATTGAATGAATTGAATTGAAAGTCAGTTAAAAAGCATAATATTAATCATGCAATCAAATCAGCCCACATCATTCCACTGTTGGGCAAAAGCTTAAGCAATATAAAGCAATAAAAAGGGTTTATTGCAACATTCTTCATGGTCCTGTGCTAATCTGATCCAATGCGAACCCGTCACCCACACGATGTCATCGGACGATCGTGCTGGTGGTCTGCCTCCTGACCTTCGCTAAAAAATCATTTTAGCACATCAAAACGTCCCACTGCAGGGCACGGGTCTACCCTCAGGGAGGGTGTATGGGTGTTAGTTCACCACGCGTGCGAATGTGGATTGATAGACTTCACATACGCATCGGAATTTCTTTTCTTTCTTTTTTTTATCTTTTTTTTTTCTTCTTTTTTTCTTCTTTTTTTCTTTTTTTTTCGTGAGTAAATCTGCTTGGTTTCCTCACAATGTTTTCCTTCACCGTTTGAGAGCAGTTGGTATTACGTACATAGAGAAACTCATTGGCATGTTGTTCGTGCGGATTTTAACCTGGATCTGAAGATAGAGTTTCCATTAACTCTTCGCAATGCGGCAACAGCGCACTTTCAACCAACATGCTGATGGTATACGTACTCACCTCCGCCCAAAAAGCATTTATCTAAATAAAATAAGGAAGTAAACAAAGCTAGTAGCAGGCACTAAGCCGGCCGTGAAGTAGGCTTGACGCAGGAATGTAATATACTCGGAAACCTTCTCTATGAAACTCCGAACCTCTCTGCACTGCGCGGTACACAAATAAACGTACTTCAGCTATGCGTTACATATTTTTCAACACACTTGCTAATAAAATGGCCATTATTTCACCGCAATTAGGCACATAATGACACCTATAATCAAACTGTGACTTTTTCATTACTATTATTCACAAGGGAGTTATAGGTTTTTTATAGTAGGTATCTAAACTTCTTGGTTGAGTTCTTGAGTTGCTTTGTTCTTAAAAAAGTTTCGATACAAAAAAGATCATATTCAATAGTACAAATAAATTCTCTAAATAAACTTTTTATTTACTAAATAAAATGATCTTTTATTATTATTTTCTTCACAAGTGTGTTGAAAAACGTCGTATGATACACGTGTGTATTGATGATTACCGTCCTCTGCTCTCTTAAGTCTCTCGCCTACGGCTCGGGTCTCAATGGCGCCTCAGCGGTAATCACCAACATTACACACTTGTACCATAATGTACTATTAAGGGCTGCTTCAGAACATCAAACTAAACAGAATTCTGTAAGCCAACAACGAAATCAAGAAATAGTATGTTGTTGCTCCATAGAAAACTTCAGTAACAATTCAAACCAAATGTATGGACCAGCTGTGATCATACACAAAGGGTAAAAACGGGACCTTATTCATAAGCCTACGCGCTGTCCGTCCGTCAGTCCTTCCGTCTGTCCTACTTATTTAGGGCTGTAACTTTTGAACCGTAATAGCCAGACAGCTGAAATTTTTACAGAATGTGCGTTATTATGATGGATTTGCGAAAAAATAAAAAAAATTACCAAAAATTAAGGGGGGTCCTCAAACAAGAAACTATAGTTTTTATCAACGTTTTTTTCGCTCTATCGTAAAAACGGTAATACATACAAGCGTCAAAATTTAGTGTGAATATGGAGCAAACTCTATAGTATAATAACAAATAATAAAAAACGGCCAAGTGAGAGTCGGTCTCGCGCTAAAGGTCCCGGAGAAAACAACACTTTATTGTAAGTTAATATGTTGTGTGGTAGTGTGATACGGAACCTTCGGTGCGTGAGTAGCCCGACTCGCTCTTGACCGGTTTTATTTACGATTTCGATGTTGACTCGATAATGAAAGTTGTTCAATTTCATAGTCTAAAGCAGCACCTTAAATATATAACTCAAGTATTATTAACAGCCTGTATAAAATATAAACCCTTTGCAGGAAACATAGAGGACGGCGTAACTTTGACACTAGTTACGCCGACCTCTATGGCAGTTACAGTTCCTCTTACGAATAAGTATGAGGACTTATGCTCTACCACACTGGCCCGGTGGGAAAAATAGTTGTCAACTTGCCTTCAGATAATTTTCAAAGTCGCTTCAATTTCCTGACCTGGCAAAACAAAGAGCTACACGGAACTTAACGTTCTCTCCGAAGCAAGGAGGCGCTCTAAATAAATTACAAGTAAGCAGGTTTTAGACCGAGGATATTCCACGGAATAGAGCTAGCAACTCAATCAAGAGGCGGCGGTTCGTCGATTTCTGGCCTGTACCACTAAGTTCTACAGAATTTATGTACTGTTGTATTTATCATTTAAACTAGTCGTGAGGAAACCTGCATACCCGAGAATGAAAATCATCCTGGCGTAACTTTTTTAGGTTTTTGGGGTTGGCAAACATAAACAGAACGCCACCTGCAATCCTAGACATCGACAAATAAAATAGCACTTCCTTGACTTTCTCAGTCGTATAAATTCATACCTACTCATCAGTTTTGGGTAAATCAAGACCATTTGAAATATAATCACCATTCGACCAAACTCATTAACTATTGAGCCGTGTTGTACGAAGCTATTAACAAGACTCATTAACCTATCACTGACCATTTAGCAACAGAATTACGAGCTGATACAACACAGGCTCTGTCTGAAAATATACTCTCATCGATCTGGGAATAGCTATATGAATAGCTATATTTCTATGCTATATTGAGAAAACGGTGCGCCTTCATGTTGGGCAGGCTCCGAGCCAGCGCTAACGGTCTCCTGAATGTGTCCAAAGACCGGTGGGACTCCCCGCTGTTGCATCACTGGGTGAAGCTCCACACCGGGTTTTTAAAATAAAATGTTTTTTTTTTGTTTTTTGTTACTAACACTAGCTTTAAGATAAATGTATACTAACACTATATGGACATCTTGTCTGAAATAAATTATTTGAATTGAATTGAATAGTAGTATAAAGTAGCTGGCATAGCCCAAAGAATTGCTAAACTAAAGTGGTGGTTGGCGGGGCACATTGCTCGCAGAACCTATGGGCAATAGGGCCGAAATGTTCTCGAGTGGCGACCGCGCACCGGTAAGCGCAAAGCGTTGGTAGGCCCCCCTTAGACATTCCATTATCTACTCTATATTGTAAGTTTATAACTCACTAATATTCCTCCGGTGTCCTTTAACGAAGCTTACATCCAAACACACTTGTACGGAATGCGTGTCTAACAAGGCGACCCGGTATAAACCCGGAGCGTTGTTCAATAGAACTGTTAGACATTCCAATATCTACTAGATTATAACGCACTAATGTTCCTCTGATGCCCTTTAACGAAGCTTTCATCCAAACACACTTGTACGGGATGCGTGTCTAACAAGGCGACTCGGTATAAACCCGGAGCGTTGTTCAATAGAACTGTTAGACATTCCATTATCTACTAGATTATAACTCACAAATGTTCCTCTGATGCCCTTTAACGAAGCTTTAATCCAAACACACTTGTACGGGATGCGTGTCTAACAAGGCGACCCGGTATAAACCCGGAGCGTTGTTTAATAGAACTGTTAGACATTCCATTATCTACTCTATATTATACTATATTACACTAATGTTCCTCCGATGCCGATGCAGCAGTGGAGGTCCATTGGCTGATGTGATGACGATAATCTGGGAATACGGTCTTGCCATTTTACTTTGAATTGCCCGGTGGTATTGCACATGATCTCTTCATGATCTTCAAAGAGCATCGGTGGCGCGTTACAAAGAGATATGGACACTTTATCATGAGGGATCGGGTTCAAATCCGTACTTCAACATGCCATCTACGTATCATGTACGTTATTACTGTACAAATACATTTAAGAGACTCTTAAGATTTTATATATTTAACAAATCAACCGATTTATAAAATGCTCCTCCATGCCGCATCTAGTACTACGTACAAAACTCACCTAACTCATTGTGCATGTGCATCTTTTGTTGCGCTAGTTCGACCGAACGTCTAATTTCGTAATATTTTTTTACTTACCTGCATTATTGTCGACTATTAATAAATTAAGAAACATAACACTTTGCTTTGTACGCTGCAAAAATCAAAACATTGTAATATTATTACATTAGTAATAGTATTTTATTAACGGTATAGGTATTTACAATTACAACATTATGTACAACTTATGGCTAAATATGGCTATAATAAAAAATAAAAATAAAAACAAATAAAGTAGGCGAAGAAAAAATGAGCCACTATATCGAGCACGACTTCCGTTCGACTTACACTAAACAGAAGACGTGCTCGAGGCCACCGTCCTGCGGGAGGGTGCCCAGGACGCTGGCTGCGTTACCTCGTTGGATGGCAATGGATATTCGTTGCCCGAGGTACGCGCCAGCCCTTCGGTCACCGGACACCTCAATCAAGCGCGACGACAACTTTTTGAAGAGCTGTCGGGCGTCCGGCCCCCACGGCCCCAGGGTCTCTACACCGAATGGCGCAAGAATGTAGCCGTCACCCAGGGTGGCATATGTGCGCCGCTTGAGACCCTCTGCAGCAGCCGCCGCCGCGCCCGCTCTTAGAGAAGTGGCAGGGAGGTGTGAGGGTGCCACAGTGTCGACACACGTAGCGTCCCACACCAGGGGTCTGCCATTCCTCCAAGGAATGACGGTCATACCGTCGGGTCTCCGCCATCGTCTCGTGCAAGGCCCCTTGGCTCAAGTATGGCCGGCACGTTGGCGCTGACAAGGGCCCGGCGGATGATGTCATTCAAGCTGGCATGGCGTGGAAGACGGCCAGCACTGCGCTGACAGTAGAGGCCATGTAATAGTTAGTTATATTCTCATGTAAGTGAATGTATATTCTTAATGAGAAATAAAGATCTTAAACCTAAATTACGACCGACCGACCGACCGACTGCTCTCAAACTGTGATGGAAAACATCGTGAGAAAACCTACCTATACATACGCTGAAGAAGAAATTCTGATGCGTATGTGAAGTGTACCAATCCGCATTGTGCACGCGTGGTGGACTAATGCCAATACTCCCTCCCTGAGGGTAGGCCTGTGCCCTGCAGTGGGACGTATATAGGCTGATGATGACTTACAAAACACTTATGTAAATTCTACATAGCTACCTTGCTTCCCCGGATGAATAACAGGTAAAATATATTAGCATCATCCAATATAATAAATACGCTTTTATACAGTTCACTCACGATTCTCCCACTAGGTTTCAAAAAAATCAGTTGCACAATGGTCCAATTTTCGGCTACACTCGGACAAAATGTAGTGATTAATCTGTATTACGTCGAACGCGGTGGACCGTTACACATTTGTTTGTGAATTTCGTTCTAGCTATTTGTTATTGGTAGGGTGGCCAATATTATTTTATCTGTGACGTAATATTATGAGAGTCGGTGTTTTTATATTTGCTTTGTTGAAAGCTATAAGCTTAGCGGGTACGAAAAATATGTTTTTACTACGAATAAAGTCAATGCTTTGCTGATTTGCTTGACTGAATTATTTTTGCAATGATAAAATAGTATTCTTTATTAATTTGTTGGTCGAACGTTTTTCATATTTCAGACGTTTCAAAAATATAATGTCACTGTTATACGGGTTTTATTTGAAGTAATCTCTTTTGACATAAGCTCGCTCTTTGTAGTTATTTACTCTTCTGTATTTATCAACACAGATCTGTCCGTTAGCTAAATTATTCTTATTGTAATCGTTTTTATGATGTGTTATGTTCAAGAGTTTCTGGCCGCATCATCTCTACATCGATCCGTTCAGTGGTAGCTTCGAAAAATTATTAACCATTTTATAAGTGTGCTTCAATTTTCTATACTGAACAAATTATTTAGAATTTAGTATTTTATAGTAATTAGCTTGTAATTGACCCGTTGCAGTTTAAAATAATTCAGCATTATTTACTTAGATGTATCCCTGATTAATAACAATGAAATTAAATAAATCATCAGCCAGCCTCAGTCCCACTGTAGGGCATATACCTATTCACAAAAAATCAAGCGTGAGAAGAAGCGGAACCATTGTTATTTCACCACTTGTGAAAGTATATATTCAACCTTTCTCAAAAAGAGTCGGACCTGGCTTGACAAACAGAGAAATAGGTTATAAAGCCTCCACGTAGATATGGTGATAAATATAAAAAGTTTTCTTCACCAGTGAAACGGTCTCCGTATATTATACGTTGAAGACACACGTGTCCTCGATATTAAGCCCACCTGGTGACCCTACTCAACGATAGTTCGTGCCGCTAGGAAATCCGGTAATTTATCGATATATTTTGGCCACCAGTTTTATTGTTTTGACCACAGTGCGGGTCTAATGGGATGGATTATGAATTTATGACATTTGCATATTTGAATTATCGAATTATCGGTCGGATGTAATATTAGTATTGTAAATGATGTTTTATTTTAGGTTTGCGGTTAATGAACAATGTTTTAATATTTGTTTAAACATACAATGTAACAGAATACCAATAATTACAATGTTAACGCTTTGGGGTCCATTCCAATTGTAATTTGAATAACTGGAATGGAAACCGTTTTCGGTGACCATTCAGACAAATCAACCCCCTTGCGCATAAATAAATATTTAGAAAGAAGGGTCAGGTTTCTTTGAAGTCTATTGTATAATTGTATTGTACACACAGTTGTGTTAAAATTTTAGAAAATTGTAGTCTTGGTATATTTCACAATAGTTTACTTTAAGTAGTAAATTCAATTAATATTAACATAACCTACTATATTATTTATCGGGTATATATACAAATATAGAATATTCAGACTAAAAAGTAAATAAGTATGTACAAATTTACAATCTTAATAGTAATTATTTACAGGGGGCCACCGCACAGTCGAATGCATTTTCTATCTTACGAAAGATAGAAAATGTATTCGAGGTCGCTATCGAGCGGGAGAGTGCCCAGGACGCTGGCGGCGTTACCTCGCTGTATCGCAATGCTGATGCGTTGCCCGAGGTATGCGCCGGCCCTTTTGTCCCCCGAGACCTCTACCAGGCGCGACGACAACTCCTTAAAGAGTTGTCGTGCGTCCGGGCCCCAAGGTCCCAGGGTCTCCACCCCCGAATGGTGCAAATATGTAGCCCTCGCCAAGGGTTGCATATAAGCGCCTATTCTTGCTCTCCGTAGAGGCAGCCGCCGCGCCTGCTCTAAGAGAGGTGGCAGAGAGATGTGAGGGCGCCACAGTATCCACACATGTGGCGTCCCACACCAGCGGTCTGCCACGTTTCCAGGGAATAAGCGGCATTCCGTCTGGTCTCTTGCCATCGTCACGCACAATAACTTTCGGCTCGAGGATGGATGGTACGTTGGCGCTGGCAAGGGCCCGGTGGATGATGTCATTCAGGCAGACGTGGCGGGAGTTGCGACCGGCACTAAATATGCAGGAGAGGCCATAGTGACCGAGGCTGTCCACTTCCACTCCACACTTGCAGCAGTGCGGCTCGTTTGTCCTGGCCCCAAGTCTCAGACAGATTGGTATTGTCTTTAGATTGTTAGCTTTACACATAACCAGTGGCCTTCCATTTCATTATTAACCAGTTTAATGCAGCAAATGCAATTTTATAAATCTAGTAGATTTTACTACTAGAATAAACATCAAAATCGAAATGAAATATATATACTATAACATAGTGGTAATGATTGTAAATTTTATTAACGGTATAGGTATTTACAATTACAACATTATGTACAACTTATGGCTAAATATGGCTATAATTAAAAATAAAAATAAAAACAAATAAAGTAGGCGAAGAAAAAATGAGCCACTATATCGAGCACGACTTCCGTTCGACTTACACTAAACAGAAGACGTGCTCGAGGCCACCGTCCTGCGGGAGGGTGCCCAGGACGCTGGCTGCGTTACCTCGTTTGATGGCAATGGATATTCGTTGCCCAAGGTACGCGCCAGCCCTTCAGTCACCGGACACCTCAGTCAAGCACGACGACAACTCTTTGAAGAGCTGTCGGGCGTCCGGCCCCCACGGCCCCAGGGTCTCTACACCGAATGGCGCAAGAATGTAGCCGTCACTCAGGGTGGCATATGTGCGCCACTTGAGACCCTCTGCAGCAGCCGCCGCCGCGCCCGCTCTTAGAGAAGTGGCAGGGAGGTGTGAGGGCGCCACAGTGTCCCACACCAGGGCTCTGCCATTCCTCCAAGGAATGACGGTCATACCGTCGGGTCTCCTGCCATCGTCTCGTGCAAGGCCCCTTGGCTCAAGTATGGCCGGCACGTTGGCGCTGACAAGGGCCCGGCGGATGAAGTCATTCAAGCTGGCATGGCGTGGGAGACGGCCAGCACTGCGCTGACAGGAGAGGCCATGGTGGCCGATGTCGTTAAAGTTCTCAATCGTTCAGTACAGTAGCTTTACATTTCATTATTGACCAGTTAAATGCGGTCGATGCGGTATATTAATATAGTAGATTTTACAACTAATCTAAAACATCGAAATCGCTACACAAATATCGAACTTTTGTATGAAAAGTTGTAATTTTGCTTTAGTGCAAATTTCCCTTATGTTCATTTGGGAATGTTGTTCAGTAACAACTAGGTACCCATTAAAAAAATGCAACTCTCTACCCTAACACTCTGTATATTTAAAATACCCACCCCCTGACTACCCACTTGCGGAACACAGGCTAGTATTCAATCAATCAATCAATCAAATATACTATTCAACAAATATAATATTCACTAAACATACATATTCACACGCCTGTCTCCTATGGAGTAGGCGGAAACAATGGAATGCAACTTGCTACGACACTGACAGACCTCTTTCGCTTCCCCCACATTTATTAAACTCTTCTTGCATGCTCGAAGATTTTGGGTACATCTAACCTGGCCCTTTTTAAGCTCGTCACCAGTTTGCTCAGTGTATGTACGTCCAACATTTCCACTTACGCTTCGCAATCTGCTCTCATCTATTCTCTCCATATGGCCAAATTACTTCTTAATACTTTTGTGGGAAGTAAAAGAGACACACTACCTCCGTGGTCAAATGGTTAAGAGCATTGGGCTCTTGACACGGAGATCGTGGATTCGTTTCCTACTAGGGACACCAAGTGAAATGTGGGGGAATGATATGTCACTTTGTGCGTTTTTTCCCTGATTGGTTAGGACATTGCAGGCTGAATCTTATGATTGTCTGAAAAGAAAGATGATTCCGTTGTTCGGATGACACGTTAAGCCGTTGGTCCCGTCTACTATCTCTGGTGGTAGTACTCGTTATATATAAACCACGTCAGAGGCCGTAAGGCGGTCTGAAAAAACTCTGACACCAGTGCTCTGCCCACACGATAAAAAGATGAACGAGACACAAACTTGTTACTGCCCACGAATGTGTTTTACTATTATTTACGATTTCCAAGAAAAATAGAAGCTTGAATTTTAAATAGAAAGAAATTTATTTAAAGCGCAAGTTACCTACGCTGTTAAAAGCCTCTTAAAATCACATAAATCTACAATCACCTACGTCCTGTTGGAAACCAATCATCCTGTGTAATTAAGGACGTCCTGCCGCGATCCATTTCCTATCGACACACGCCTTCCCCGGATATTGCACCGGGATACCGCAGGAATCCCGGTTCCCAGTACCGGTTTAAAATGGTATTTTTTCCCGGGGTTTCTAAATTGGAAAAGATGATTGTTTTTTTTGCCTAAAAGGAGAAAATGTAGCTTGTGTATTTTCTTCTTGGTTGTACTGTCGAGTACTAAGAATTTTGAAAGCCTGATAATTTAATTCTAAAAACGGCAGACAATCAGAGATACATGTAATTTGTTATCTTTAATCAAATGTATTTTAAATGGTATGGTATAAAGTAATTGAACTAAATATCAGATTGATATACAATCTGGAGGAAGCCCTAGAGCGGGAGTGGATATACTTCTTCAGAATATTATTTTTGAAAAGTCTTTTTTAGTTTCCCTACACTACACCCTCTGTAGAATGTAAACTATATTCCATATTTCATTTTCCAACATCACCAGCATATATATAATATTATATACCTTGCTTGTCTTGCTGCAGGGCACAGGCCAGGCCTCAGGTATGGGCGTTAGACCGTCATGAGAAGTTCTTTTTCAGCGTATGCAGGTATCCTCACGACGTTTTCCTTTACCGTTTGAGAGCAGTTGGTATTACGTACATAAGTTAAAAACACTCATGTGGTACATGGCATGTCGTCCATGCAGAACCCAAACGCTTTTGATTGAGTGTCCATATCTCTCCACAACGCGCCACAGATGCTAAAATCAAATCAGTGAAGATAAAGGCTTTGTGTAACGTCAAAACAGCATAACCTCAGGTTCAGCGCCACCTACACCTCGTAAACAACCTTCAGCCGTGAACCGACCAAATTAATTACTCTATGAATATTAATCAGACGAACCGAGGTTTCGATAGCACTTGTGGTTCAAGCTACAAGTATTGAGAGTTTTCTTCGGTGACTGTGGTATCTTCCGAATTCTAAATAGTCCAATTTTTCTTTCCGTTCATGATCTTATCTTTAAAAGGCTATCTTATATCATGAAGTAGGAGTATGATTAGCGGATATGTGTTATTTGAAAATATAATTGAAGTTTTGATTAAAGCCAAAACACATTATCTCGATAGAAAAACAAGCCAAAGTAGCCTCCGTCTTTATCGATAAACGCTTGGAACTGCTAAACGGTAAATAATAGAAACACGAGACTTGATTTAAAAAAAAGAGATTGATATTTTACAAATTTCGATTAGAGCAGACTTGAACTTACATAAATAGTACAATCACAATTAAATAAAGTTTGCTTTACTCTTGCGTCGTTTCAGGCGCGCGCGCCGCCCCATCTCTTTCTCTCGCATCAGGCAGAAATATAAGCTATCACACGCCCATTTCGGTTCAATTATTTTTCGATATAGGCCCTTAAGAGCGAAGTTCTTCTCAATAAAAAATTGTTTGACTCTTGGTGGCCTTTCTACAAGTGCTTTTACTTCTTAATAAGACAGGATAGTGATCTGTCCTTCTATATTGTGTATCCTGTGTTAGAAAACTCTGTCTAGATTGTCCTCTACCTCCGCCCTTCTGAACAAGTTTTAAAGGAAACATATCGTCCACTCATAATTCCCAAGTTGTCGAATTTTTAAGCATTATCTTTTCATTATTTTTTCTTTAACCCTTTTAACACATCTTCATTTGTAACTTCCAACTTATTCCCTCGATTCAGATTTTATTGTAAGAGTTATTCAAAAATGATAATTATCATTTTCATTAGACAATGATCAATATTAAATTTAACAATGCAATAACATTCAAACTATATATTAGTATTTTTATCTTATACTGGCATATCCATTTGATCACTATAGAGTTTCTATACAGAATATTGAATATTGAAATCGCGAAGTTATGTATGGGACAGCGGATTTTTCTTTCGCGATTTCAGTTTTGGTCCCGTAGTAAAAGTTGTTCAGTTTGATGGTTTGAAGCACTCCTTTAAGTGACTGTCCCATTTTATATTACACCCTGTATGTATACCTCTCGCTCTCTCTCGGAAACTCTGCGCTCGAAGTTGTTGAGTGACGATTATGTTTACCTGGGACAAACTATTCAGTTAGGTAGGTCCAACTTCGAGACAGAGATCAATCGTCGAATCCAACTCGGCTGGGCAGCGTTCGAGAAGCTACGTAGTATCTTCACGTCCCAAATACCGCAGTGTCTTAAAACGAAAGTCTTCGATCAGTGTGTGTTGCCAGTGATGACATATGAAACAGAGACGTGGTCGTTCACTCCAGGCCTCATAAAAAGGCTGAAAGTCACCCAAAGGGCAATGGAGAGGGCTATGCTCGGAGTTTCCCTGCGAGATCGAATCAGAAACGAAGAGATCCGCAGAAGAACCAGAGTAACTGACATAGCCCAAAGAATTGCCTAAAGTGGTAGTGGGCGGGGCACATTGCTCGCAGAACCGATGGCCGATGGGGCCGAAAAGTTCTTCGACCGCGTACCGGAAAGCGCAGCATAGGTAGGCCCCCCACACGGTGGACCGACGACCTGGTGAAGGCGGCGGGAACCCGTTGGATGAGGGCAGCGCAGGACCAGTCGTTATGGTGATCCTTGGGGGAGGCCTATGTCCAGCAGCGGACGTCCATCGGCTGAGATGATGATGATATAATATGTAGTGAAGATTCATTTTATAGTTGATTTGTGTTTTCCTTTCATGATCGCCAACCTCCTGAAACCTAAACCACAGTCAAAGCACCAAAGGGGAATATTGATGTAATCCGTAATTGAGGTCCGAGGGTGTTGAGACATGTTTTTAAATGCGTGTTTTGTAGATCGGGGGCTGATTGACGGTCTGACAGGGTCGTTATGTTACAGCGTTGAGCTCGTAGTCCAGTGCGCGTAGCGGTTGTACGTAGCGCTACGGTGCGCGTAGCGATTATGGTTATTGCAACGGTGCGCATAGTGATTGTTCGTTGCATGAGCACGTTTGATAAGATCTTACAACACCCATCTTACCCGTCACCCAGCAAACATTATCTTCCTTTCCCTCTCCACAGCACGGTTTATATAGAAGAGACGTGTGGCGGTGGCGGATAGTCAAAGTAACACAATATAAACCTTATAGTACGTAGCATAGCGTCGTTTGGAGAATCGCGCCCGCGCCTCCTGGTGACGTCGCCTGGTGGCGCGAGCGCGATTTTCCTTTACGACAAAAACGACGCTATGCAACGTACTATAAGGTTTATATTGTGTTACTTTGACTATCCGCCACCGCCACACGTCTCCTTTGTATAAACCGCGCCTATAAATGACAATGACGTGTAGTTTGTTACAGCTTTTTCAGGAAGAACATCGTTAGCATCAATTGGTATATTTCCGAACACTTTTTTTAATTAAAATTATAAAGCACAGTGTAATTTCAATAGGTGAGTATTGCTATTAAAATTTGTCTATTTTATATTGATTTTTTTAGATAGATAGTTACACAATCTATTTGGAGGGTAGAGCCTCATCTGGCAGTACGAAATCGAATTTTTTCACGCTTTATTCTTTTCTGTCGCACGGGAACTTCATTTGCTAGAGCGAGAAAGGTCGCAGCACTTCCAGTGCTGCGCGTGCTGTCGCGTTCCCGCTATCTTTCTCACTCTAGCAAATGACGTTCCCGAGCGACAGAAAAGAATTAAGCGTAAAAAAAAATCGATTCCGTTCTGCCAGATGAAACACACACATAATAATAGTATAGGTAAAACCAAATAAGGTAGAAAATCGCTAAATCTTGTATAGGATGAAATAAAAACGTGTTTCTGTCATTTTTGGCGCGTACGATTTTCTTCCTGGAAAGGCTCAACTTGTTTTTCTCTGAATTTTTTAGCATAACTTCCAGTGGACGCTTGGATTTTTTAGAAAAGGGTGTGTTGGGTTAAAACGAATTAAATTTTAATGTAGATTTAATAAGGGTCTCTGGTAATTATTTGATATTTTATTGTTCAATCAACAATTGCTATTCAACTGTTATAACTTTGAAAATGCTTGTTTCCTCGTCAGAACCAGAGAGACCCAAAGAGATGTACTTTTTTATTCGATTCCTCATCATCATCATCATCGCACGCCACAAAACTCTGTCCTCGGCCTTCCTCTTCCAGTCGCTCCCCGCTACCTTTTTTAGGTCGTCTGTCCAGCGGGCAGCAGGGCGTCCCACACTACGTTCGTGGTCTCCACTCCAGAACTCTGACACCCCACCGCTCGATTCCTCATCATCATATCAGCCGATAGATGTCCACAGATGGACATAGGCCTCCCCCGAGGATCGCCACAACGACCGGTCCTGCAGTGCCCTCATCTAGCGGGTTCTACAAGTATGGGGGTTTCCGGTACACGGCCGCCATTCGAGAACTCTTCGACCCCATCGGCCATTGGTTCTGAGAGCAATGTGCTCCACCCATTGCTACTTTAGTTTAGCAATTCTTTTAATCATTTCTTTTTTTTTCTTTTTTTCTTTTATTCTTTCTTTTTTTTTCTTTTCTTTTTCTTTTTCTTTTTTTTTCTTTTTTCTTTGTGTGACAATGTCCAAGATATTTATTATTATTATTATTATTAATCCTTTTGCTTTTTCTCCTTTTCTCTTTTGTTAATAAAGATTATTTTTAGGTTCTTCTGCGAATCTTCATTTCTGATTCAATATCTTTTAATTGATTTTTGGACAGAATTTGATGGGCAGAGTTAGTTAAATGACGCGGAGATTAATATTTATTTAGGGTGAGATATTATGATAAAGGAATGTCTCCACTACAGGTACAGGTTTCCTCACGATGTTTTCCTTCACCGTTTGAGAGCAGTCGGTATTACGTACATAAGTTAGAAAAACTCATTGGTACATGGCATGTTGTCCCTGCGGATTCGAACCCGAACCCCCATAATTGGGTGTCCATACCTCTTCGCAACGCGCCACAGACGCTCTTGTGATTATATTCCATCCAAAATTTCAAATAAAGAATTTGCAAAAACATTTTGCTTTAATTGTCTTTACGCCTATTGCCCATCTGGTCCCGTCAGCCATGAAATTGGGTCGAAATGTTAAATCGTCCATAGAAACGGTCCGAAAAACATCCTGATTAAAATGGGAATATTATTAACATTTTGTGGAGATTTCCGGGTCAATTATTTACATTTTCCATTTTGTTTTTGGAGGTAATTGCAATGATAATAATTGTTAATTGGCAACGACTGCAAAAAACAGCGTGTAAAATTAAATGCGCTACGTATTTTACGCAGTTCTATTCCATCTAACTATCGAACTTTCAGCCATAAATTCTGTGGTGTTCTGCTATTTAAATAAATAGATATTATTATACTATTAATTATAAATATATATTACGTTTAGTAATAGTGTATTATGATAATAATAGTTATTGTATTGATCTTAAATAAATGTATGCATTGTAAGTGGTGGGGGCAACACCCGCCATCATTACTAATCTACTCCTCGTACCAAGCGGTCGTTGCATCCATCAGTTGCCGTGTGTAACTTAACTAATAACATATTGTGTAATTATTTACCCACCTCACGCAGTGAACACCACCAATTCGATAGTTGAAATTAAATATCCTATCTCTGCCCTGTTTGTACATAAAAGAGATATGCCTCTTTGTAAAACAACACCCTGAATACTTTATAAAACGCTCAACTGTTTATTCTAGACCTGCTAGAGCGCAATACTTGCACTTATTGTACCAGCCTCCTTGCACTAAATATAAGCAAAATGTATCCAATATGAGCATTGTACTATTTAATAAGCTACCTGATAATATTAAAATATTGCATGGAAACATTTTTAAGACAATATTAACTAAAAGGCTAAATTAAATGTGTTTCTACAATGTAAAAGAATATATCGATCATGACATTAGACTCTAATAATTAAGGTGCTATAAATTGTAAATGTTTCTAATGATAATAATTATAAATATGCTTGATTATTTTAATATTATATAAGGGTAAATTCACGAGCTATAACATAATTTGCACTTCTTCTTCTTCGATCAGTGTGTGTTCCCAGTGATGACATATGGAACAGAGACATGGTCGTTCACTCAAGGCCTCATAAAAACGCTGAAAATCACCCAAAGGGCAATGGAGAGGGCTATGCTCGGAGTTTCCCTGCGAGATCGAATCAGAAACGAAGAGATCCGCAGAAGAACCAGAGTAACTGACATAGCCCAAAGAATTGCTAAATTAAAGTGGCAGTGGGCGGGGCATATTGCTCGCAGAACCGATGGCCGATGGGGCCGAAAAGTTCTCGAGTGGCGACCGCGTACCGGAAAGCGCAGCGTGGGTAGGCCCCGCACACGGTGGACCGACGACCTTGTAAAGGCGGCGGGAACCCGTTGGATGAGGGCAGCGCAGGACCGGTCGTTATGGCGATCCTTGGGGGAGGCCTATGTCCAGCAGTGGACGTCCATCGGCTGAGATGATGATGATGATTTCATTTCATTTCATTCCATAATTGAAATCGCAAAAATATTTTATTCTATGCATTTTGGTTCAGTATACTCTTACATAAACTGTGATTGAAACTCCACTACGCTAGCAACCACCACTAATCAAATGCACTTAATAAAAGTAATGATAGAGATCTCGCAACATACAAATAATATCAGCATTCTGGAAACATTTCCAACATAATAGTAGTTTCATCTGTTTTATTGGTTTCTTTCTTATTAATGTCGTTGCATTCAACTTCGATCCCACTACTGGCCCTGTACCCGGACTTTCGATTTTCGATGTATCGCGAGTGTTTCGGTCCGAACTTCATTGAAATAGAGTTGACATTGTGACGAAAACGTTCACGCAATTGCGAAGTTCGAATGTCCGGGTAGAACCCCTGGGACACGAAGCACAAACCTACCCTCATTGTGACCATTGTGAATGGTCGCCGCTGTTGATCCTGGTTTACAGGAGTTACATCGGTGGGAAAGTACCACACTTTATACCCTCATGAAAGCGATGTATTTACATAGTCATAGTCCACCACGTATTTCCAATTATTGGTAGACTATGCGTATTATAATTTCTTTTTCAGCGTATATGCATCATTTCCTCGATGTTTTCCTTCACCGTTTGAGAGTCTTTATTACGTACATAAGTTAGAATAACTCATTGCATTGGTACATGGCATGTCGTACGGGCGGATTTAAACCCGATATTTGAGTACATTTCCCCAGCGCACCGAAGAACCTTTTGAATATCACCAATTCGACCCGTACGTTACGGATACGACTTGGTCTTCCGTCTCTTGTTCATTTCGCCCTTACGGGTATCGCATACAGAAGGAGTCGAGGCGACACCGAGGCGCGGGCGCGCGCCTTAAAGACCTTGACATACGGTCGGTAATTGTATACCAAGAACCCGAGCGGAGCGGCGCGGCGCGTCGCGTTATGATATACTTCTGTATGCGATACCCCTTACACTTGCGTAAATCTCATTCATTTCTGCCTGTATTTATAGAATGTTACTCAGAAATGAATCAATTCTTATAGAGCACAGAATACGCAATAGTACCTTCTATAATAGCCAGCAAACAACTTGGCAAAAATCTTGTCTGCGCAGAACTAAAATTGTATGCGAAAACGTTGCTACGCAGACCCCTCACCTTTGCTCCATTTGGTACCTACTGTAAACAATTATCTTTTCACTAAAAAATTGTTTTAAATCTAGATTCGTGACTAAATAAACATTCTGCTATAGTTTCTAATTTATTTAGTATCTATTTATTTATTTGCCGTGTGGTGTCGGCTATGATTGCCGTGTGGTGTCGGCTATGAATAGCACCATCCCATTTCCTCCCGTGGGTGTCGTAAAAGGCGACTAAGGGATCTACTAATCTACTGAAGGATGGGCAGCAGCATCCTCTGAGTACACACATTGATTCGATCCAACTGCGATCGCCAACCCGCCTGCCAAGCGTGGCGATTATGGCAAATCCCCCCCATTGTGGGGGAGGCTTATGTCCAGCAGTGGACGTTTAATGGCTGATATGATGATGATGATTTATTTATTTATTGTTTTTTTTAAATATGTTTTTGCTTAGTTAGTCATAAAGTATCCAATGCGACAACCGTAACTCAAACTCACTCAACAAATGATTCGTAAATCGCTCCACAATCAAACGGCTTTCAGCAGATTTGATGTCGATCCATCGGTCCTATATAATTCATGTTTCACTAGGTACTATCCTCAAACTATTCAGTGGGTGTTTTTATATGTGACGACCAGGGCCGGACTGGGACTTGAAACCAGCTCGGGTATTATAGAGACAGTCAGCCCTCGCCAACTCCACAAAAAGCAAAACTACGAATGTAAATTCTGTATGATATATTTTTATTTCCATTTTGAGCCCCGATGCAAAAAGATGGTGTGGTCGACATGTCTGAAGTGTGTGTCTTTAACAGGAAGATGGGATAGGTATTGTGTCTTTAACAATTAAAGTCATACTCAATGATGCCGTAGAAGCCACAGATTACCCCCAATAGATACCGCATGATGAAAATTACGTGACTTTAGAACAAAATTAAAGTGGCTTCCTATCCGTCTAAAGCGAGATGCACATATTGTTTCTACTTTGTACAATATTTTAAATAATCCGTGCTCCCCTTCATATCTTCGTGAACGGTTTAACTACCTAGTACCACGCGGTAAGCCTTGCAGATCAATCACATCGCTGCTTCTAGCGTGTCCCTTGCACACTTCTAGTCTGTATGGGAATTCTTTCACAGTTCATGCGGCCAGGTTATGGAATTCATTGCCGCATACTATCTGTGCTAGTCCTTCGCTGGACATCTTTAAGAGGAGAGTTAGAGAGCATTACCTATCTAAATAAAGTCGTAGTAGTTATATGTATGTATATAATATATGTAGGTTCATATTATTATATTTGATATTATTATTTATGTAAGTATATTTATATATTATATTTATTTGTATAGGTGTATCTTATATTATTTCTTTTTACTATCTCATAATTAAGTAGATTTTTATTTGTGTGCACACTTATTTTACCCAAACATATTAGTTTTCCTCTTACTGAACGGTTTGCTGGAAGAAAACTCTTTTAGAGTTAAGCTCGCCTTTGTACATCACGACTTGTTGTAATTTTTTTTTTTCATAATTATTTGTGTACAATAAAGAATCTAAGAAAATTTTGTACAGGCCCGAAGTCACTATTTTTGGCGGTAGGTGCGGGTAGCGGGGCACGAAACAATGCAACATGATTGGCTATTTCAAGGTCGCACTACTTCGAGCTCGCTCACTCGCGTTGCTTATATCAGTGCGAAATCATAGATGTGTGGCGCAAATCGGCGGCTTTGTATGCGATATCTTTTGAGGGTAATCTATGGTAGAAGCTCACGCTTTTCGAGACCTTTATACATTCTTGTTTTCAATAAGTATTTCCTTTTAATTTATGAAGTGGGCTGGGTCGCTTGTATGTTCGAAAATCGGAAGTCGATGGCTGGTCAATAAAGCCGAACCAGCGCAGTGACCAGCCTATAACTATAGGTATAATATTTTTTTATGAAAAAAAAAAACAAAAAAATTAAAAAAAAATATTGCATTCGATGACTTCTTCGTTCGCATCATAAGAACATTAATTTGTTTTATCGAAGTCGCTGTCAAGCCGGTACGATCCGCAACAGGGCTTGCTTTCGTTTTTTGGCTTGGGTTGACACTGACTTCGATAAAACAAGTTAATGTTCTTATGATGCGAACGGAGAAGTCATCGGCTGCAACATTATTTTTTAATCTTTTAGTTTTTTTTAAAGGTGGTTTTAAATTTTTGTTAAAATTTGGTTTATTTTACAATTTTCAGTGGTGAATTATTTGTTCGAATCAGATATCATTTATACATGCAAAGGGTACATCGATACGAAGCAAATGTTTCAATCGCCTATGATTTGCTGTCAACTTTTGAGGAGTTCAACCACCAGTACAACCACCTTTAATGCTAACAAAGTATAATGTCCAGTGAAATTAAGGTCGCCATCATTGGTCGCCAAACTCCCGGAATCGTTAAATATAGAAGCATCCATTACCAACTATTACAAAGTCATCAAGATAGTTTGTTCTTAAGTTAGTACTACGGTTTGCGTTCAAACTTTGTTATTAGAGTTTAATAATTTGATGTTACGGTTTCAATCTGCGGTTGATTGATTGTTGGATGTCGACGGAATGTAGAATCACGACTATGACTCGCGACTCGGTAGGCAGGAACTTTGCTACTGCTACTACTAATACTTTTTTTTTAAATATAATTGATTTAAATTTCCCAAAATTTTTATACTCTAGAACACACAATTTCTCTCCAAAACTCCTTAAGGTGGTTTCAGTCCATACAAAAGTTTGACGCACAATACGCGTAGACGGAATTAATAAAAGTAATACTTTATATATGGAGAAATAGTTTAGAATATCTAGTTGCCGCGTAACAAATAACATTTGCAATTTATAATATAAGTAATTACGAAGATATAAAGCTTTTAAAATTTTGTATGAAAAATTTCAAAGCTTTATATGTTCATCATTATTTAATAAATTGCAAATGTTATTTTTCACGCGGCATCTAGATTATCTAAAATAATTTTCCATATGTACAAAGTTACTTATATTAATACCGTCTACGGGTATTGTGCTTCAAAGTTTTGTATAAAATTGACCCCTCTGCAACCGCCTTAAGAAAACACAACTTCAACTCGACTCCAATTACTTCTCTCAATAAAAAAACTATTTCGAGAAAAAATTTCGAATCACACGTTCACCTATTCCCACACAATCCCGCCAAAAATAAAAGGAAAGAGAACGCGCCGACAGTGCGCAGACAAAATTCCCGGTTTTCATTTCATTCTTTGCATTTTAAAAATTCCATTTTACGCTTCACGCTTTCACAGGCATTTTGATTCGCTGAGTTACGCTGACTGTGGTTGAATGGAAGAGACAATGAGACCTTTCTTTATGGGGATTTTATTATTTTAATTTGGGGTTTAATAAGAGACTTAGCGAGAGCACACACACACATGCCCTGCGTGCCCTAACATCTGTACGTCATGAGCTCCTCATGACCGCTAGCGACGGTGCAGTATCGGTTGCCCGATTCTGGCAAGCTACTATTTAGTGACTTTGTTCAGAATTTGAAGTCGACACGATAAGAAGAAGAAGCGAAAGTGATACCTGCATGGGCAACCGCTGCCGTCCGCATCTGCCCGCTAAAAACGAGTTTTTCCAGAGATGACAAGAGAACCAATCAATCAATCAATTATACTTTATTTGACACCAAAAAAACAGAGTATACAGAGAGCAAACAATCAGGAAATAGAAAAGGCACAAAAACAGGCGGTCTTATCGCTAAAAAGCGATTTCTAATAAATAAAGAGAACTAGGTGGAATCTCTGGAAAAACTCTTTCGTAAAAATTTCTCCGGGATAATTACCGCGAGCCCAATTTTTGTTGTTTTACATGCTCTATAATAAAAACAAACTTGACGCTTGCATGTTTTAAAATTTTTATGATAGAGCAAAAAAAAAAACTTTGTAAAAAAGAAGTTTCCATCTTAATTTAACTTTTTTTTTTTTTTTTTTTTATATTCATCATCATCATCATCTCAGCCTATGGACGTCCACTGCTGGACAAAGGCCTCCCCCAAGGATCACCATAACGACCGGTCCTGCGCTGCCCTCATCCAACGAGTTCCCGCCGCCTTCACCAGGTCGCCGATCCACCGTGTCCTCTACCCACGCTGCGCTTTCAGGTATGCGGTAGCCACTCGAGAACTTTTCGGCCCCGTCGGCCTTCGGTTCTGCGAGCAATGATTTTTTATATTTTTTGCCCTCAAATCCAATATGATGACCTGATGACACATATTCTTCTACTGGCCATCTACTACTATTCAAAAGATACAGTCCTTTGAAGGAAGTACGGACGGAAGGACATTCGGCGTAGGCTTAGTAATAGGGTCCCGTTGGTACTCTTTATAACTACAGAACCCTAAAATACAAGCGGTAATTTCAATTCTCACTCGATTCGACTTGGAAAAAATGGCTCTAATATTCCGCACATCGCATCGTTAAAATTTAAACTGTCTTTTCCAGTAATTTAGTGCTAAAACAAGTTTATCAATGCAATCCGTTTTGACTGGGTATTTAATTAATGTACCGATAATTACTGGGGACTTATTTAGCGATGCGATTAACCGATGAATGTCAACTGAGAAGAACACTATACGATATAATCGTTTCCTTGGATAAGTTATATGTCAAGATTGACAGTGGAAGCTACGAAAACGTAGAAAAAATTGCAACCAGTACCAGCCGCTAAATTCTATCCATATACACGCACACAGACATAATTTGTATGACCCCTCACGCACACCTACCTAAGAAAGTAGGCCCCTTTTGTTTTATATAGTAGAAACGTGTTGCTCATTCTTGACATACACTTTTTCTAAGATCGTTACATAACGTTTGATAGTTAAGTTATTTCCATTCGTGTAAAAGAAAAACATTGGCCAAACCTAAATGGACTCTTCCCTTTTAATTTTAGAAATTGAAAATGTTTTTTCAATGATCTGCCAAAAGCTTAATACTTGTCAGAAAACTCCATAATATCTGACGATTCATCTGTCACATTCAGTTCACCATCAGATGTGTGTTGTAGAGTTTCTGGCCGCATCTTCTCTACAGCGGAACCCCTTTTGACGCGGTGGTAGAGTCAAAAATGACGTCAGAAAGCAATCCATGTGATATTATTTTGAATAAAACATTTTGATTTGATTTGATTTGTCAGACGAAATTCAACGATGGTTCGGCAGCGCATTTGTTTACGCGAAATTTAATCATCGTAAATTAATAAATTTAAATCCTTAATCTTTTATTATACCAAATTAACTTTATTACTGTACCTATAGATTTCTTTGAAATTGATTGAAAATCTTTTGCAATTAACTATCAATAATTGACGCCAAAAAACGTTTCCGACATTATCGTTTATCGATTTTTGGGTAGACTAACCGGTCGTATCCAGTAATTAGGGATTCTGTGTCCCCGGTGAAATTACGGACACTAATGTACGGCAAAGTTGGAATAAAATATTATTATTTGACGGCAAATTTGCGTTGTTTTAATTATACTATTTATAATTATTTTTGAGTCTGTATCCGGCATCCTTACTAGTATAATCAACCCGAAAATGTAATTATCTTATTATTGGTAGTCTGAAGCACAACCCTATCCGTAAAATACGCCTAAACTCTAATAATAGGGTTATTTTACCTATATCATATATCACAATCATCATATCAGCCGATAGACGTCCACTGCTGGACATAGGCCTCCCCCAAAACGGGGGGATTTGCCATATTCGCCACGCTTGGCAGGCGGGTTGGCGATCGCAGTTGGATTGAATGTGTTTACTCAGAGGATGCTGCTGCCCATCCTCCGGTAGAACCCTTAGTCGCCTTTTACGACACCCAAGGGAGGAAATGGGAATAGATGGAAATATCATATATAAGGTCTAACAAAATTAGGTGAAACTATTTTAAGGGGATGATCAGACCATCAAACTGAACAACTTTCTCTATCGGAACGATATTGAAATCGCGAAAAAAAATCAGCTGTTCCATACAAACCTACTCGACCTAAATGTTTGTGTCCTAGCGATACCTCTGCCTTTGACAGCACAGTGAAATCTGCGGTTGAAACAATAGTAAATGTTTCCCTTAGTGAGGGCCAGTGGAGCCAGGCATCTCTACCCATACGCCATGGGGGCTTGGGTGTACGACGTGTGCGGGATCAGAGCCTGCCGGCTTTTCTCGCATCGGCGCATGGGGTTGTCGGCCTCGTCTCTAAAATTCTGTCACTCAACGGAGACGAGGTTTGCATACCTTTTGCTGCTGATGCATTGACGAGGTGGACGGCTCTCTTTCCGACCGCGTCCGCACCCAGAACCCCAGGAGTACAGCGAGCCTGGGACGACGTGGGAGCTAAAGCGGCGATTGACCTAATGATAGACGCAGCTACTGGTTCAAATTTGGCCAGACTTAGGGCGGTGTCAAGGGCTGAATCGGGAGCGTGGTTACATGCACTGCCTTCACCACACATGGGAACCCTGCTCGACGGCGACTCAATGCGTGTGGCGGTAGCTCTCCGCCTGGGCTGCGATGTTTGTCAACCACATCAATGCATCTGCGGGTCCACAGTGGAAGCGAACGGTCATCATGCGCTGAGCTGCCGTCGATGCTCGGGGAGATTCCCACGTCACCACGCACTCAACGACATCGTTCGGAGAGCACTGATTTCAGCCAACATTCCCTGCAGGCTGGAACCGCCAGGCCTCAGTCGCACGGATGGGAAAAGGCCTGACGGTCTAACGCTGGTGCCATGGCAGAGAGGAAAGTGCCTGGTATGGGACGCCACGTGCGTCAGCACTCTCGCTGCCTCGTACCTCAGCCGCACGGTTCGCTCTGCAAGGGCCGCCGCCGAAGTAGCGGCTGACAAAAAGCGGGACATTTACTGCAACTTGGTACCACAATATTATTTCGTGCCTCTGGCCTTTGAGACCACGGGCTGCTGGGGGTCTGAAGCTTTGAGTTTTGTCAAAGAGCTTGGTCGTCGACTCCAGGAGAGGGGGAACGACGCTCGCTCTGGGTACTACTTGATGCAAAGGTTGTCCATCGCCATCCAACGCGGAAACGCGAGAAGCGTCATGGGAACCTTTGCATCCGGTATGACCCGGGGCGGGCTTTTTGACTGATAAAACGGTTTTCAGATTGTTAGTTTTAATTTTATTTTAATTACTTATTGTATATTTTATTAAAGTATTACCTATTTTGTTAGACCTTATATATTGGTAACGAATTCGAATAATTTGAGAATTTTTATTCAAAATCATATCACAATCTCAATCACAGTATTATTATTATTTATTTTATATTTTAACATAATTTTTCGACTCTACCACCACTTCGGAAGGCGTTCCGTTGTATTGTAGAGAAGATGCGGACAGAAACTCTATAACACACATCTTTTAAACGAAACAAAATGTATAAATATTAAATTATATTACAACTATATGAGACCTCTGGTGACCGCAGAGCTGACAGCTTTTTGACACAAAGAATCAACCTCACAAACCAGAGGGGGAATGCTGTAGGCCGCGCATGCCACCCTGTCTTGCGGGGACGCGACGCTCTGGAGTGTGTGTATTATCTGTAATTTTTGTGTATAGTTTGTTCTAAGTTATATTATTTTTTACTATAAAATAAATACAAGATTTTAATTACATTACGTTACATTCTACACTATTATAAAACTGTACCAGAAAGTGTGCCTGCACATTGAATAGATTAAAAAAACACTTGAAACACTGTCATTAAAAATTATAGTCGATTGCAGCGCCTCCAAATCAGGTATATTTCTGGTCAGGCTTTAGCAATGTTTCTGACGTAAGTATGTACCTATGTATGTGATTAATTTGTTTATGACAACCCAGAAGGGAATATTGCCGTGATTTTATATATTTAAAAACAAAATTACAACGAATCTATGTTATTCAGCAACTGATTTCATGTAGCGGTCACTAATTTTGTATAGAACCGCAAATTAATGTGGTTTTCACTCCATGTTGTGAACAACACTTATCTCTACATGAAGACACGTGAATCAAACGATTTGAAAACTTACCACAGATGAAAAAAGAGTTATTTCGCGTGACTTTGTTAGTAGAATGAAATGCTCAGTTTACTATTTAATTTTACACATATTTCGTTAATACGATATTTGTGTTACATGTTAGTTAAATAATAGAACAAAGTACTTACTTTGAATGCAAATTGACCACTAATTTATATTCATATCCATACATTTGGCTGGACCCGAGTTTGTGGAGCTTCATCATCAGCCTATAAACGTCCCACTGCAGGGCACAGGCCTACCCTCAGGGAGGGTGTATGGGTATTAGTCCACCACGCGTGCCCAATGCTGATTGGTAGACTTCATATACACATCAGGATTTCTTCTTTAGCGTATGCAGGTTTCCTCACGATGTTTTCCTTCACCGTTTGAGAGCAGTCGGTATTAACGTACATAAGTTAGAAAAACTCATTGGTACATGGCATGTTGTCCGTGCGGATTCGAACCGAACCCCCATAATTGGGTGTCCATACTTCTCCGCAACGCGCCACCGATGCTCTTGTGGAGCTGTAAGCTATTCCAGGAAGAAAAACTGGATTGATGCTCTTAGTAGAATAGCTATACTTGGAATGCCTCATTTTATGGAGTAAGTTTAGAAACTACAACCTTGTCACACATTACAGCCTATATACATACCGTCCCACTAATGTTGCAGGCACAGGTCTACCCTTAATGAGGCGTATACGCGTGCACAATGCGGATTGGTAGACTTCACATAGGTACGCATCGGAATTTCTTCAGCGTATGTAGGTTTCCTTCACCGTTTGAGTAGTTATTACGTACATAAGTTAGGAAAACTCATTGGTACTCATGGCGTGTTGCAGAGTGTCCATAACTCTCTGTAACACGCCACCGCCAATCCTTTAAAATTGATAGCGCCTACAAAATTATGTTAGAACACGCTGCGAGCAAATGAAAAGTACAAGCAGCAAAATGTGTTGAAAAAGTAATTGCTATTCATAAAAAGTTTTGAGATAGTTTGAAAGTTACTCTAACAGCAAAGGAAAACCCCCAGTCCCGTTTCGCCTCAAAACTGGTAAATTTGAATTAAAATTTTATAAAAAAAATGCTACAATAGAAAAGGATGGTTTCCATTTCCTTGGGAAGCATCATAGAGAAACACGTAACTCGTGTCAACGCCCCGAGAGGAGTAGGTATTGTTTATTTCTCTATAGAACATTTTCTCTGCCATGTTTTGCGGGGGGGGGGGGGGGGCCGTTGCTATTACAATAACAGTAAAACGCATCGAATTAAGTAGCCCATCGGGGCTAGGTTGAGGCTAGGTCGGGGCCGTCGCGGGGGTGAGACTTTGACAGAGGGGAAAGTATGGGAAATTATGCATAAGACCACTCCTCTCGGGGTACGAGTTACGTGTTCCTCTATGGGAAGCATGATATTCCTTCTATTTTGTATATAATTTTAGCTATCATACTATTTGTATGTAAAGAAAGAAAATACTTTTATTTGCAAACACCACAAAACACACTGACATAAAAACTAAACTAAAATACACAATTTAAAAATTACATAATTAAGAGCAGTGTGTGCCGCAGCAGCAAACAGGGTTACGACTCAGCATTATGCTGATTCGTTAGTTGTGAAACGATTTGAAACGAATACATTTCGTCACGTGAGCAATGTCTTTTACCATTAACTAGCCTCCACTATGTCGTACTGGAACCGTTTGGTGGAGAATGGACAACTCTCTCTCTCTCCATCATTGATGATAGATTCCTAGTCGATTTCGGCTACGGCGACTGCTAACCTTTATAAAGAAACAGTCAGGTACGCAGGATATTTTGAAGTGCAAAAGTGTACGCACAGATGCACACTCTCATTCTTAGACTTACCAACAAAAACACTGCATAAGAAACACATATCCCTTAGTTGCCTGGTACGATACCCACGAGAAGAAGTAGTGTGGTCCATTCTAAGATAGAATCACACAGCTGTAAAGTTATTGACTCATGAAAATCCTGTTATAGGTTTTGCGAATTATATCAGCAGTACCGGGGGATATACTAAGTATCTACAAATAATTAAGTATAGTATTTTCAGACAGTTGAAAGCAGTAATTAATTAGCGAAAATCTATTATTAATGAATGCATTGTAGCCTAAGCGGGCTAGTGGTGGGCGGTGTTTTATCGATAACATTAATAAGTCCGGAAGGATCGGAAGTGTTTATGGCCCAGTGCACGTTGGGCGTTTCTCAGGTAGGCTTACGGTGCGAGTGACGGTGTCCCAAAACAAAAACAAACACAAAAGCGTGTTATATCGTAAAGACAAAACGATAGAGCCATTCCTTTTAAATTAGAATAGAATACTTATTGATACTACGACGACCCAGTTGGTGTAATGGTTACCACGCTGGACTGCCAAACCAGGGTCCTGGGTTCGAATCCCGGTTCGGTCATGGATGTTATATGTTTGTGCCGTTGTTGTATGGATTCCATATTAAACAGCCTTTAGTGCTTACTTGTTATCATTACAATGTATGTACCTGTGAGCGTTATTATTAATATACTTATGTCACCCATGAGGTATCCGTAGACAGCGGCCCTCATTGGTTCCTGGCACGAGCTATAATGTGGCTGGAGAATCCGAGTTTTGTCTTAAATAATCAGTTAGAAGCAGCACAATACATATAATTGGGCAGAATAGAATAGACAAAATGTTGAGACTCAAATAACCAGTGGGCCTAGTGCGTGTCGCCTTGTGCGTGGCATGCTCGTAATGTAGAGAAGAAGAACTCTTTCGCCTGGAAACGGATAGAAACGGATTTGCGAAGCTGACGACCGGCCTCTAAAAAATTTGGGGGGACCAACCACCAAGATATCGAAACTTTTTTTCACAAACAGACCCATCCCTACGCTCGGAACTATTTGCAACATTTCCGACGTATTGACAATTATACAAATGAATCGTACTACGTGATATATTATGATTGTTCACGCTCTTTCGGTTCCGTTCGATTGCGAACTGCATTGTTATCGTTTCTGTTTTTACTCGTAATCTTTATTTAGACAACATGATAATAGACTACATTTTTCTAAAATTGGATAACAATATCATGGGTGAAAGGTAAATCGGTTTAACCGAAATTTTTGAAACTTTTGAAAACGGTTTAATCGACGCGACGCAGAAAATGCAGCTTGATCCTAAATAATTATAATAAGTTAATTTCGACTTGCCTTTCAACCATCGATATGATAGACAGATGAGTTACCTAAATATTATTATGTCCAGTGGTAATCCAGAGGTGATATTTTCCCTAGCATTTTCCTTAGCCAAAAAGCCAGAGGTCATACCAAAGAGATTATACCTAAAGGCATAAAGGGAGCCATACCATTGCAAGGCTGTCCTCTTTTTTTGACGTTTGTGTTTGAGTGTGTGGCATAGAGATAGGAAGTACTACGCACAGCGTGTGTAGTGCAGGAAGCTGGCATAGGTATTGTCTATACTTTGGAGTGCAGACTGCCTAACAAGCGGTGAAACATGATAATACTCCTAGTTGGTCGGTAATGATCGTTCTTCTTTCGTAAATTCCCGTCGTTGCTTTCGACGTTACTTTGTCCCTTTCTAATACAATGACTAAAATAAAAAAAAATTATTTAATTTTTGTTCTGATAGAAAAGGACACAAAAACGTTGGAAATATCGACTAGGGAGATGTACGAAAGAAGGTCGAACATTACCGACCGCCATGGCCAATTTTCTTGTTTACATGCTTGTAAGAAGGAGTGCTCTGAATAAAGAGATCCTTCCTCTGAGGGTCATACTTAGCTTTTAGTACTGTCCTATGGTACAGTCAGATCAAAGTCAAAATGTTAACGTTAAATTTTCTTTATATGCCTATATATCTTACCTACATCTAGTGTGCCTAGGGAGGTATAAGCTAGGCGGAAGTACAGTCCTGAATACGAATGAAGCCGACCAAAAGAGATGTGAATTTGCATTCAATCAATCTATACGTGCGTGCCAAACGAGATAAGTTATTGGTTTGCTTATTTTGACCGACCGAAGAATGTAAATGGGTTCTTCTGGCCCTGAACTCTAATTTTCGATTCTCAATCACACACTGGTGACCTTTTTTCTCAGGACTTCATTGGAATATAGTTTTCATTTGAACGTTGACGATATATTGGAAATCCAAAGTCTGAGTAAACCCCCAGAATGGAATACGCGAGATAATTTTAATATTGTAATTATTATAATGTTTCATTTGGACAGATTTTCAAACTGACAAAGATATAAATGAACCTTGAAAACCCTTTTTGAATTTTTTGTATGTTTTTTATGACGGCCCTGTTGGTCAATGGTGACCACGCCGGACTGCCAAACCTGGGTCCTGGGTTCAAATCCCGGTTCGGTCATGTTTGCGTCATTGTTGCATAGTTTCAACATTAAAGAGCCTAGTAGCTTACCTACTTGGGTATATAACAATTTATTTAAGTATTTTTTCAATTCGAAATGTCACACATCTTCATAATACTTTAACATACTTAATATACCACAGATTAAATAGTATTTACTACTTTAAAAAAATGTAAGTTCGTCCGCAACCACTTTATGGATATTGGACACAAACACATGTATGCTTCGATATTGGTTTTTCCGCGAGGTTACAAATAATATTATAAAATTTATAAACCTTCAACCCCCCAGTGGAAATAATAAAAAGACAATCTTGTTTTACTCCGAAAGACACAATGTTCAACCAAAATTTACAGTTCTATCAACGATAAATTTAATGGGGGGTATACAGTTAAATTAAGGGGGGGTGTTTAAGGCACAATCGTAATTTTGCTTATCAAGATCGAAAGTGGAGAGAGCAATGGATTGCAGTATTGTTTGGAGGTGGTATTTGGTTCGGTAACGCAACGTAAAGTCGTTGTATAAAGCTGTATAGACTAAGAGATAAGTGTACTTTTTGCAACCATCAGCAGCAAGGCTGATTCAGTGTTTATGGGTTGTAGAGCATCTCTGTGATGGGGATGAACTAGGTCTGCCTGCATATGTTCAGTTGGTTTAGGAGTTACAGACTTTTAAAGGTCAGTAAAAAATTAACGGCCAGACTGATCGTATGATATTATTGTAGTGTAGACTGTAGCTATGTGAACAGTACAAAAACTGACATGAACTGCCAGTCGGTTCAGGCGATACAGACGTTCAAAGCTCGGACCTTTGAACGGCTGTATCTCGTAAACCTACTGATGAACCAGGTCAGTTTTAGTACTGTTCACATAGCTACAGTGCATACTACAATAATATGATACGATCAGCCTTAGAGCTGATCGTAAATTTTTTACTGACCTTTAAACATCAGTAACTTCTAAACCGACTGGAGTTATGCAGGCAGACCTGGTCCATCCCCATCACAGAGATGCTCTACACCTCATAAACACTGAATCAGCCTAGCTGCTGATGGTTGCAAGAAGTACACTTATCTCTTTGTATAGTAGCTGTTATTTTCATGCTGCCCAGACAGTTGTTTTCCTGTGTGCCGACTCAGATACGGGTCTGCTGGAAGAAATCTCTTCAGAGATAAGCTCGCCCTTTGTACATGTTTTCTCAACTTTGTGTATTATTATGTCCGTGTGTACAATAAAGTGTTATAATATAATAATAATTGTCCCTTTACAGCATCGGTGGCTCGTTATCTTTCCGGTTTTTTTACTTCATTTATAGAAATTGTTATATCTTTGCCAAGCTTCAGCTTCCTATGTCTTACGGCCTCTGAGAAAAATGCCTGTGACGGACGCTGTGCTGTGGGACGGAAAGACGGACAGACACTGTGAACTGCTAGTGTTCCGGACTGATATGCTAATGCTATGCTGTGCTATGAGTGACCGCGGGGGTTAAATCAAAGAGATTTATTGAGATGTAAAATGTTATAATGTAACCTAATTGACTTAACAAACCCTAGATGAACACTGCTTAAAATAAAGTTAATATCAAAAAAGGTAAACTAGGTTATTGACTCATCGGGCGTCAGCATAGCTGCTTAGTGGGTCAGTTAGCGACCGAAGTCTTAGCAGATATTGCTGACTGTACATGCATTGTACATATTGCCTGATGAGCTGATTCCATAAGTGTTCCGTTTTGCCAATTATGGTACGGAACACAAAAAAATATATATATTATATAATTAAATTAAACCAGATACCGCGTCGCAAGATCAAACGAGGGCCGTTCGAGTAAATCTGCCATTCTGAACTAATGGGCTGGTCCCTCAAGATATAAATCTTCAATATCCTCGGAGATTTGCTGGAATGGCACCCTACCCCCTCACCCCCTATTGTTAATGTTTTGTTATTTAATTACCTAACCGAGTGAACTTTGCAAATTCTAATCAATTTCTCTCTATTTCATTTGTTTTATTGTTTTAATTTTGCTTGTTTTCGTACCATTTGGATGTTTATTGTTTTTTAATTTAGTTTGCGAATTTAAAATTGAATTTTAATTTTTAGGGCCCGGTAGCACATGCTGTAGTGAACCTGCCTGCTGTGCCGAGGGTCGCGGGTTCGAATCCCGTAAGGGACAAATATTTATATGATGAATATGAATATTTCTACCCCGAGTCATGGATGTTTGTATCTATACAGGGTGAAATTGATATCAGTAGCATCCTTTTAAACTAAGAGTCTACCCATCAAACTGAACAACTTTCACGATGGGAGCAAACAAATCGGAGCAAAAAAATAATCAGCTGTTGCATACATTTGAGTCGAGTAGGCATTGCAGTTTAGTATGGAACAGCTGATTATTTTTTTACTCCGATTGGTTTGCTCCCATAGTAAAAGTTGTTTAGTTTGACGGGTAGACTCTTAGTTTAAAAGGATGCTAATGATATCAATTTCACCCTGTATAGAGTAGTGTCATTTGCTAGAGCAAGAAAGCTCGCAGCACTACTGGTGCTGCCACGTGCTGTCGCATTCCCGCTATCTTTCTCGCCCTAGCAAATGTCGTTCTTGAGCGACAGAAAAGAATGAAGCGTGAAAATATGCAATTCCGTGCTGCCAGGTGTTCACCCCTGTGGGTTTTTAAAGCAAAAGTTTCACTAATCTAAACTATTATAAAACTGTAGCAGAACGTTTGTCTGTACATTGAAGATATTAACAAAAAAAAAGTTACGATATGGTTTTTAGGTGTCCCTGATTCCATTTCACCAATTTTTGGATTTTTTGTCTGTCTGTTTGTTTGTGTGTTTGTTTGTTTGTTTGTTTATTTGTTTGTTTGTTTGTTTGAACGAGTATCACGCAAGAACTACTGAACCGATTTTGATGAAACTTTTTTTGTTTGATAGCTTATGATCTGACTTAAAATCTGGTATATAATTTATCTCGCTACGTTGACGAAAGCCGGAGATATAAACATATAACCGCAAGTGCAACCAATGTACGGTACCATTTCAATTTCAACTAAGTAACACTAATTAAAATTAAAAGACTTGTAATAAAGTAAGCTAATTCTGAAGACTGTTTGATTTATAAATAACGAAAATAACAATAAATTACAAAATAAATACCAATAATTATAAATTTTATCATTGTCCAGTGCTGATGACTGCACCGGTATAACATTGTTTTTCTTTTTGGCTATAAAATCTTTCAAACTCCATGGAGAAAACCTTTGCATAACAAAAAAAACCTTAGTACTGGCCACAAGAAAACAAGATTCGAATTACAAATTTCTTGACATTTTGTAGAATTACAGTGCAAACAAAGCAGGAGTAATTATTTTAAAAAAAAACTGCACGCCAATTTCAAACAAAGAGAATATAATCATGATTTCAAATCAGCAGCCGAAAGATGTCTAAAACTCGATTTTTAATTCGGAATGTTTTTATTTACGGTGTAATCACACAGTTACGCAAGACTGGATAATAGCTAATATTTTAAAGCAATTATAAGACAGGTAAGGAACTATTTTGAAATACCGTAAATTATTACTAAAATACAAACGAACAACTCTAACAAATTAATAAGGGTCGGTTTTTTATGCCGCCGATGCGATGTGCCGCCGTGCATTTTGCGCATTTTTCTACGGCGCTCCATACAAAACGAAGCTTAGTTTGAACATTTAGTAATTAAAGTAAAAAATGAATGGTTTTAAAACAATCTAGAAACCAATATCTGTGATTTCCTTTTAAATGTTTAGTTCTAAAGTTATCTTGACTCAAAGTTTGTAGTCCGTGCTGCGGTCCGTCCGTGTCGTGTGTCGTCCACCATTTGGGCTCTCTCTGAATAACCTGCCACAGCCCTACGGACTGTCGCTTGATATGAGCTTTACATAAATTAATGTAACATTCGGCAATAGCCGACTGCGTCCTTCCGGACGAAATTATTCGCTGGAATCCAGGCGCATACGTGCGCCTCAGTCGTTGTTTCAAATGCACGCAAATTGACAGCGAGTGCTGACCAGGCGACGTTGCAGTGGAATGCGGCCGTCACCGATTTCGCGCGCATCTGACCGGATTGCAAGATGTATATGGTCCTTCTTATATGCAGACAGTTTTTTAAGGGACATGATCAGACCATCATACTGAACAACTTTCTGTATGGGACCAAAGTCAAAATCACGAAAAAAAATCAACTGTTCCATACAAAACTGCAATCCTACTCTACAAAAATGTATGGGGCAGAAGATTTTTTTCGCGATATCGATGACAGTCCCATAGAGAAAGCTGTTTGATGGTCTGATCATCCTCTTAAAAAAGTGTCAGCATATTAAGTTAAATATATAAAAAATAAAGTAATATATATATAATGCGCCCCGACGCGTTCCGTTCAGTGATAATCATACTTAAAAAATAATTTTGTATCTGCCAGTACACTTGATTGTTTTCAATAATGAAAAATGCCATCACGAAGAAGAACTAAGTAAAGAACTGAAAGTTTGTGACGATGTTTGTAAAGTTGTAATGTTGTATGTTTGTGGCGCAATCACGCATAAACGGCTGAATGGATTTTGATGAAATTTGGCACGCAGATAGAATGTGTTCTGGATTAAGATATAGGATACTTTTTATCCTAGCAATGGGTTCCTGTGGGATAAATTACATTGTTTTATCATGCTGAAACATGTACCACGTTTTTATTCTATGCTCACTAGCGCCAATTTGACGCTGACAGATGCATTTGTGTAGATTGCAGTGATAAAAATAGTATTTACTTTTTTCAACAGTTTTGACAACAGTTGTGTAGTATATTTGGTATATGGTTAGATTTTCGTGCATGAGGTGGAGGTTCGATTCTTGGTCGAGAATGTTTTTTTTTATTTTTTTTTAAATACATTCAACGACTATATCCATTTTTCACCGGATTAGACAGAAGCAGTTAGGCTTGATAATTATGTTAAGGGCCTGACCTTCAATCATAATAATATCCTGAGATCATATCAGATCTAATATTAGCGCAGGATGTTTTATTTTGGCTTTTTTCTAATTTTAATCCTACCACCAGGTATCTCACTAATATTAATATTATGTTTGTGGTTCTATCATCAACACGTCTCAGAAATTCGGTTTTACAGATTTGATTGTATAGGTACTGGGCGAATTGGAAAAATAGTCTTCTTCTTATCGTGTCGACTTCAAATTCTGAACAAAGTCGCTAAATAGTAGCTTGCCGGAATCGGGCAACCGATACTGCACCGTCGCTAGCAGTCATGAGCTCCTCCTGCGTGCAGATGTTAGGGCACGCAGGGCACGATGTGAGATGGGCCATCGTTTGTGGAGTTCCACACAAGCAAGTCACATTTTGCGCATCCGAGTATCCCCACCTGACCATGTTGTCCTTACTGCGACCGACCTGGGTTCGAAGTCGGTTTAAAGACTTCCAGGTCGCCCAAGGCAAGTCATGTCTAGGCGGGACACAAACGGCTCTCAGACGGCGACACAAATGGAGTTGGGAGGGACACTTTTTGTCGCCATAGAGTACACCTTGCTTGCGCTGGGCCAGTATTCAGGTGGTCGACACACTTCATAAAGCTGCGTCGGCTTGGCAGCCTTTGCGGCGCAGGAATAAAGCCATGCATGGGATGTCGTGTGTCGTCCACCATTTGGGCTCTCTCTGAGGAACCTGCCACAGCCCTACTTACATCTGGGGGCGCTATGCCAGCCAGTACCCACTGCAAGCAACTGTACTGGAGTCGGTTTCAAGCAACCAGTTATAATCCGACACGTTTTGTTTAGTGCCGGTATCTACCAGCTTGGCGTGGGCAGATCGGCCCCACACCGGGCAAGCGTATTCTCCAGCGGAGAACGCGAGAAAAATAAATAAATAACGCGCACAGGCACAAACATTATTTTAATTATCCCAAGCAAGCATTATAGGCTTTTTATTGTGGAAACCATACAACAACGGCATAAACATATAACATCCAAGACCGAACCGGGACTCGAACCCAGGACTCTGGTTTGGCAGTCTGGCGTGGTAACCATTACACCAACCGGGTCGGCAAATACTAAAAATCCTCTTTCTTTTAACCTTTTCTAAAATTTAATCGTAGTATTGTTTTCATCTTAATAGATGGCGTTGGGAGTTTTTTTAAAGCAAGTGTGCTACAATTATTAATTCAAAAACCTAGCTATAGCAGGAGCTTACAAATTTAGTTGATTATATTATCGTTGTAATACATCGTTGTAAGTATATTGATTGTTTGAGTCCAATCTGAGCCAATGCTACGGAATGATAACCTTATTTTACAGAAAGGACGAATTTTGTTGCAGTAAGTCTTGCCAAATTTTTTTGTTTGATTTTCGGTCTCAATTATGATTTTTTGAGGGCTTGTGCAACTTAACTATAGAACATCATTCTACCACAACGTATAAAAAACGTATACCTACGTATTTAAAAGGTCCTTATAATATAACACCACAGGTCGGTAATGTAGCTACTTACATAATTGAAAATCTTTTTTAGCAAATTGACCATTAGCTTCCTAGAATATTATCGTTTTAGCTCTTGCCTTCACCATTTTAGAGTATCCTCTAACGTTTATACGTGAGTGGAGGTCTGTGACCCGCAGTGGGTCGTAAGATGATTATTATGCTGCTCGACATAAATAAAAAACTAATAAACGACGAACATTAGAAAAATTAAAGTGATGCATCCAGTGAATGACTTTTAAATCTGATACCTACAGAATTACTTGGGGTACTTTCTGATTTTGATTTAGCTTAAGTTCATGACTTTCTTATCTTATTATGGGAAATGGCAAGCCAGCAACACTTCGACCCAATGGTATCTTTTGTATTGAACCCTACATATTATTTTCTTCATCCTTGAAAAACTTGGAAAATGAGGGAGGCAATAGCGTTCAGGGTAAGAAACCTGTAATGAATAACCATCTCTCAGGAGTCACATACGTTTACCCACCAAGACATCGCAGTCACACAGTACAAATATTCCATGGTTTCCTCCTCCTCTCCACACGCTCGGCAACCGGGATCTAGAGTGAGCTTTATCGTGCCTGTTGCATAGTGCCCGGTGAGGGCTCCGACGATGGCACGAGCTTTGCTCCTGCTATTGTTCAGTATGAACTGTGGGATTCGTGGTGTTATATTGCTGCTATACTCTGACACCAGGGCTTTGCCCACACGATAATAAGAAGATTGCTGATGAATTTCCTGCAGTGTTGCAGACCCGAGAGGCCAGAGCATTCTAGCCTGTGTCTTTTATCAGCCCATTCCTTAATCGCCATTCTAATGTTACATGCCAGGATTCCTAGACTTGGTTCGGACCTTGACCTTCATGACCTTAGACGAGACATTAGACAAAATTACATGTCTACGCAGACGAAGTCGCGGGCAAAAGCTAGTATTATTATAAAATCAATCAATCAATCAATTATACTTTATTTGACACCAAAAAAACAGAGTATACAGAGAGCAAACAATCAGGAAATACAAAAGGCACAAAAACAGGCGGTCTTATCGCTAAAAAGCGATTTCTTCCAGACAACCTTAGGGTAGAGGAAATAGTGAAAGAAGATTGGTAGGCGGTGTAGATCATAATAACACAATATAGATAACATACACAAATAATGTTATACAAATACAAACATACTGTAATATAAAAATATATATATTATAATATAAATACCTATAACAAATACATTTTCATACCTACAAATACATATCATACATAAAAGAGTACTAAAACAACAATTATTTATCAAAGAGAGAAAAACATGAACCAGAGAGGTGACCATTCAGGATAGGTAGTCAAACCAACATAACATTAGGATTATGGCTTGCTTTACCTCTTAATCTGTCTATATTTTATAACTTTAATCTGTTTTATGTGCCTAATAAATAAATAAATAACAATGAAATAGTAAAATGCCACGAGCATGATAAAACCCAGGAATGCAGTAAACAAGAACCAGAAGATCTAGTCATTCTTGGTAAGTAAACAAATTATATTTAATCAATTAGTTGTATATGAAGTAGGTACCTAATGTGACTAACACTTTAAGTACCTAATACATATGTATAATTATACACTTATAGGTTTCTTCTTAATATGCTGACGGTCTTTTAAAGGGATGATCAGACCATCAAACTGAACAACTTTCTATATGGGTCCAATATCGAATTCTAAAATAAAATCTGCTGTTCCATACAAAACTGCAAACCTATTCAACCGGAATTTATGGGACAACCGATTTTTTTTTCCATTTTGATCTTATTCCCGATGATCAGACCATCAAACTGAAGAACTTTCTACAGGCTGAAATTGATATCTTTAGCATCCTTTTAAACTAAGAGTCTACCCATCGAACTGAATTACTTTTACTATGGAAGTAAATAGATCGGAGCAAAAAAAAAATCTGATGTTGCATACATTTGAGTCGAGTAGGCATTGTAGTTTAGTATGGAACAGCTGATTTTATTGTTGCTCCGTTTGCTCCCATAGTAAAAGTTGTTCAGTTTGATGGGTAGACTTTTAGTTTTAAAGGATGCTAATGATATCAATTTCACCCTGTATATGGGACTCAAATCAAAATTTAAAATAAAATCTGCTGTTCCATACAAAACTGCAAACCTACTCAACCCGAATTTTTGAGACAACAGTTTTTATTACTTTATTTCCATGATATTTCCTTTTGCCATTTCCCTTAGAGAAAGTTGTTTAGTTTAATGGTCCTATCATCTCATTAAAAAGCCGTCAGCAAAGACGGACCCCGTATAAGGTAGCAAAAGAAGCCTCCAAAGCCTGTTTAAGTCTCGTCTCGCAAATTTTCCTAAGATAATAAATATGTACCTAATGTACACAGTAGGTAATTAATTCATGTTTGATCATCAGTCGTCTTAACAGCCTTTGCACGGGTTTCAACCACGTTCAGCAAATAATTATAAAGAACGACCTTGACCCTTTTAGAGTCGCCTCAACTCTACTAAACTACAGTATAATTTTAGTAGGTATACCTATTTTGACTGGCTTCTCCTTCGTGCCTTTTAATCCAAGGAAATGAAATTCGAAAATCATAAGAAGTGGCACCAAATAATTACCTATTTAATTAACTTATTAAATATTGATCTTAAAAAAATTTTGCGCAAGTAAAATTTACTTCAACTTATAAACTAGATGCACATATAATATATTAGGCTTTCCTTTGAACACAGGTTTCGTAATGTATTTTATAAAGTTAACCCGCGACTTCGTCCGCACACAAATTATATACCAGATTTTAAGTCAGATATTAAGCTATCAAACAAAAAAGTTTCATCAAAATCGGTTCAGTAGTTTTTTCGTGATGCGCGATCAAACAAACAAACAAACACACAAACAAAGAGGCAGACAAAAAATAAAAGAAAAAATAAAAAAAAGTGGTCATATGGAATCAGGGACACCTAAAAACTATATCGTAACTTTTTTTTTGTTAATATCTTCAATGTACAGACAAACTTCCTGTTACAGTTTCATAATAGTTTATTTAGATTTCATTTTAGTTTCTCCATATTTCATTCTTCTTATCGTGCGGGCAGAGCCCGTGTCAGAGTTTTTTCAGACCGCCTTACGGCCTTTGACGTGGTTTTTATGTAACGACTACTACTACCAGAGATAGTAGCCGCGACCAACTGCTTAACGTGCCATCCGAAGCAAGGAATCATTTTTCTTTTCAGACAATCAGGTGATTCAGCCTGCAATGTCCTAACCAACTGGGGAAAAACGCACAAACTGACATATCACTAGGTGTCCCCCGTGGGAATCGAACCCACGACCTCCGTGTCGAGAGCCAATGCTCTTAACCATTAGACCACAGAGGCAGTCCATATTTCATTAATTTTGATTGTACCAGAAATACACCAAAATGCATTTAGAATGTTAAATGAACAAAACCCCCACCCGCTAAAATTAGCATCTTGTTCAACCACGATGCAACAGCGTGTAAAATCACTTTGTAAATAGCCCGTTACTGCACTGTAACATTTACATTTTAGCTGAGAACAATGAGACAAAACAATAACAATTAGCAACTAAAATGTTACTCGGATTTTACTTTTCTCTATATGCAAAAATGATGACATTGCACTTTGGTTTTTCTTTAAACTTGTTGTTTCTGTTTTAGTAGAATATTCAGGATCCAAATTAATATGCTGATTGGGTTTTATGAGAATGATCGGACCATGATAATGATTCTGACCATGAAAAATATTCCCTCCATTGCAAACGGGAGACAGCAAGAGTAAGGTCCGTCACATACAGAATTGCGATCCGGAATCCTGATTCAGGATTCAGTGTTGTCAACTATGTTTACAAAAAAAATAGAGTGCTTTTTAAAAAATGCCTAAAATAAAAATGTATGAAATTCCAAATGAATGACAATTGCATTTTTAAGTATTTATTAAAACGGGACAAACAATTTCTATACATTATAATAACTATCATGTGATGAGGTCATGACGTTACGATGATGATGTTTTTTTTTAGTGATAGTCTGACAAAGCATGCATTTGTAAATTTTATTTCAATATTATGCAACTATATCAAAAGACTACCGATAGTTTTAACATTAGACATAATCTGCATACAAAATGGCATGAACCATTATCACACAAGCGGTTTTTGAGCGTAGGTCACGAAACCGTATCGTTTCATCAACGCCTATGCTCAAAAATCACTTGTTTGATATGACTGTAAATCTTTAAAAAATGCCACCTAAGACATCAAAAAATCACTAGATCTAATGAAAAAGTCTCTGAAAGCGGCAACATTCCATTCGGAAATAATTCCGAATCAGGTTTATTCCGTACGAGCGTTAACCCGCGACTTCGTCCGCACAAATTATATACCAGATTTTAAGTCAGATCATAAACTATCAAACAATAAAAGTTTCATCAATATCCGTTCAGTAGTTTTTGCGTGATACTCGTTCAAACAAAAAACAAACACCCAAAACAAACACACAAACAAACAGACAGACAAAAAATCCAAAAATTGGTGAAATGGAATCAGGGACACCTAAAAACCATATCGTAACTTTTTTTTTGTTAATGTCTTCAATGTACAGACAAACTTCCTGTTACAGTTTTATAATAGTATAGATATATGTGGCCTTTTAGCAAGCCAATTCCAACGATCATTTGTGACAGAGTTGAGGACCACAAAAACACGAATTAAAAACAAAAACAGAGGAATCTAACTTATTATAATGATATACTATGACCTAATTTGCTTCCAGTAATAAATACCTAATGGCAAAAAAATTTGAATGCACGCACGCATCTAACATTTCATTTCACGGAAGTTATTATTAGTTGCAACAACATCCATGGCCAAAGATCGACAACGTTGGTGGTGTTGCTGACTGCCAAACCAGCGTCCTTATTTCGAATCCCGGTTTGGTGATGGATGTTATGAATAAATCTGTGAGACAGAAAACTCCAGAACAGACTGCTGATCTACTCAATCTGTAAATGCATGCATCCTTTAAATAAATGTTTATGTTATAATGTTTGTGTCATTGTTGTATGATTTCCGTAATAAATAGCCTAGTAGGTACTTGAGGTAATTACAATGTATGTGCCTGTGAACGTTATTTATTATTATAATAAGGGAAACAAGAAAACGATTTTATTGAGTCAAGCTTTTCTCTTCAAGATATCTACTGTTATTAACACACATTCAACTACGTCAGTCCTAGATAACAAACACTCCATAAAATAATTAAAAAGCAATGTAATAATTTACATATTTTTAATGAAAACAATATTACAATAATTTACCTTCGGCAAAAAAATTTTGATCAGTCAAAATTATTTACCTTTATGTCTTTTATCTCTTGTACTCATTTTCAGTCTTAATTTATTTTTTAAGTTCATAACGTTATGCACAAATTTTAAAGAATTTTTATTCACTCGAACTATTGTTCATTCACTAGATTTTCACTAGTCATTTCACTAGTCTAAATAACTTTTTTGTTCATTCATTTTATAATTACTATCATAGCCTTCAGTTGTATTCTCACTGCTATTTAATAATTGTTCTATCAATTCATTGGAAACTTCTTTGTCTTGTAACCCATTTACAAGACGAATTAAAGGTGATATTTTTATCCCAGTGCGTTGCGTCGTCATTTCTCCACTATCTTCGAGATCCACTCTCGATTTCGGATCGTGAACATTGATTTTCCTTCTTATCAAAGCTATCACTTCATTCACCTCATCGCTCGAAACAAAACTTTCATTATCTACGACCACGATATCGCCGCCCACAAGACGCTCTCTCAAGAAATTATTACCGAAATTCTCGTAAATTACTTGATCGTTTTCTATATCTTCTTCACAGCAGCGGTGGAAAAATAGATGTATGACAGGTCTTCCATGGATACAGCTCAAAACGATGAATAGAACAACACAAACGAGGACGCAAAATGTAAGGAATCTCCACCACATCTTTTGTTCATTCACCTCATTATATCGTGACGTTTGTTTCCCACGCGAGCGGTCATGCGTGATAATGGCAAAGGACTAAAGTGTGACGAGGAAAATCGAGATAAATAGTTTTTAAAATCGATCAGGTAGTAATAAGCGTTCGATTGTTTCACGATTCGCTTTAGATGCTGTAGACTTGCGATTTTTAATTGCGATTTATGTTGATTGATATACACATACAAATTCAATGATGTCAATACCTTTGGAAAGTTGATTGTTATTTGCACAGTAAAGCCATTGTAATTTTTAAATGAAATAAAACTACTATCAGCAACACTAATTTAATTTCAAAAACAGAAGTGTTAATGACAAATATTAATATAAATTGGATGTAGCTCTACACAATTTACTATCCCTTTCAATTGTCATCCATGCTCTTCAATGAATATAACTTAAAATACGAACTTTTGAGTTCATTGTAAAAACATTTTTATTTTTTTTTTCAAATAAAATTATATATCTTCTCTATAAATAAAAATCAAATGATGTTCGTTGGTAAGCGGACTTGAGAACGGCTGGATCGATTTGGCATTTTTTAAATATTCGTGACGTCATTCACGTCATTGGAATATAATCGAATTTCAACTGCAACATAACATAACATAACATAAATATTCTTTATTTGCACACCAAAACAACGTTTGCAACGTTACCGAAGCATCCCTATGAATAATAAAAACCACTGAGATATCAAAAGGATCACAGACCATAAACATATTTTCTCCTTAAATTTAAAAAAGATCCTTAATCTTAGTATAGTTGGCGTATAGTTATGGAACTCATGTCGATTTGTTTCTCATAATCTCTAGATTATAGTGGTAATATTAGCTATACCTCGTCTTAACGGAGTGTCGCGTAATCGCAGTTGGCTCATATCTTATCTTGGTAAGATTTGTTCGTTTTTTATTTTTATATTCATGTAAACATCTAAGATGTTTCTATACAAGCATTGCTTTACATGTGCCTTTTTAATAGGAAAAAAAGGATCATAGCAAAAAAAATCAAAACGGTGCATTTTTTATTATTTATTTCATTTTTCCGATTGCATTTTTACCTTATCTTTCGTCCGAGTAGTAAATTAAATTATATTTCTAGAGTGTAATACAATCAATAAACGTAACCTTTTGTGGGCCTACAATAAATAGACTCCTTTAATGATGCGACTAACCGTAACAAGAACCTTTTATGCGTTTTTTTGATCGCACGTCTACAACAACAAAACCCATTGTCTACAAACCACGGAACAAACGAAGCGAACTCAGATGCTAACAGTACGTAGTACTTGCTTTAACTCAATTAATATTCAGACAGTCGCGCGTCCGCCATATTTTATATTAGGATCTTCAACGCATATTAATACGCATATTGAATATAAATAAAAAAATTAAGCTAAACTGGAAGTGTCTGTGTCACGTAGACCTTTTGTTCGATTGATGATGTTATTCGTTTCTAGAACTGGTATGTTCAAATACATTATCAAAGTGAAAAATCGGCCAAGTGCGACTCGATCTACTCACGCACCAAGTGTTCTGTACCCCAAGATTTTTATTTTTTTATTTATTTGCTTACAGGAAGATTTACAGACAAATAGCATCAATAGTTAAAGATATAAGTTTACATATGCTATTAACAAATCTTCACATTCAGGTGACAACATTATTTGCTAGTACAAAGAGATTAGAGTATGAACAAGGTAATTACCGGCTACTATAGTTATAATAATACTTCGTTGCAATAACATTTTCCAACTATATAACCAAACATAAATTAAAAACATAGTAAACAATTGTATATAAAAAATAGATATCACTTTTGAAAAAACAAAAAGCTTCAAATGTTTTATATCAAGAAAGAGAAGAAAGAGGACCAGATAAGCTGAAATTATACGCGTACTTAACTTAGTTGCTTTTGATAAGATTTGAATGGAAAGATTCATATTCATTCATATTCATTCAAGATAATAATATACTACAAAAATTCGTTCGTTCTATGTGTACCAGGGGGTGTGACACTGTATAAGGGTGAAGCCAAACAAGCGTAATTTTGTGAGTTGTGAGTTGCGTATTTTGGGTTCGTTTCATATAAAGGCTGAGGTCATAGACAATGCACTCAAAATACGCGACTCACAACACAACTCACAAAATTATGCTCGTTTGGCTTCACCCTAAAAAGCCTTATCTATTTTATTCTATTACGAGCGTTAACCCGCGTCAGAATGAAGCATGCATGCAGAAGAAGTCAGATCATAAGCTATCAAACAAAAAAGTTTCATCAAAATCGGTTCAGTAGTTTTTGCGTGATACTCGTTCAAACAAACAAACACACAAACAAACAGACAGACAAAAAATCAAAAAATTGGTGAAATGGAATCAGGGACACCTAAAAACCTTCAATGTACAGACAAACTTCCTGTTACAGTTTTATAATAGTACGAGCGTTAACCCGCGACTTCGTCCGCACAAATTATATACCAGATTTTAAGTCAGATCATAAGCTATCAAACAAAAAAAGTTTCATCAAAATCGGTTCAGTAGTTTTTGCGTGATACTCGTTCAAACAAATAAACAAACAAACAGACAGACAAAACAATCCAAAAATTGGTGAAATGGAATCAGGGACACCTAAAAACCATATCGTAACTTTTTTTTTGTTAATATCTTCAATGTACAGACAAACTTCCTGTTACAGTTTTATAATAGTATAGATAGATAGATTAAAAGTTATGGCGTCCATATTGGTTTTAGATTTATGTAGCAAAAATTCTTGACGTACGGTTATAAATGAATTTTGGTAATTTCAAGGACTATTTTTGGAAAAAAATCCTGACCAGTCTGGAGCTTCGTTGTGGGCCGAGGAGGGGACAACCGAAGACCGACACATGATGTGACCAGTCACCACCCAATGGCAGACCGACAACGCGACTCCAAGAGGCCTTACCATTGAGTCGCCTTTTACCACAATAGGAATTCGATAATTAATATTAAGACGCTGAATATCGCCGATGACCTTGCTCGATCGCACTATAAGCCACGCCCACAACTCCCGCAAGCCCCCGTGCCTCATGTTTACCCCTGACAAAGTAAAATAAAGTAGCACGTTAGCGCCATCATATGAATCCGACCGAAAACGACCAAGAACATAGCTAAGTTACGAAATAATGAGCTAATAATCAATTACCCTCAACAGATGTCTCTTAAATGACAGATTTTATTTGAAAAATTTATACGGATATTTGATTAAAATACAATTATTGTCTTTTAATCAATATCCATTATACATTTTTTACAGACAAAAAATCAAAAAAGTGTTTTACAGTATTCTAATTTCTACATTTAAATATCTATTATACCTAATAGATATTAAAGTTTAGAAAACTCAGATTTACCAAGTAATCTGCATTGTGCACGCGTGGTGGACTAACGCCCATACACGTTCCTAGATGGTAGGCCTGTGCCCTACAGTGGGACACCACCTACAGGGTGCCAAGTTTCTAGGTTAGTCCCATAGTGATAGTTATTCAATTTTATAGTCTGAAGCATCCCCTTTGATATGTAACATATTTAATTTCACACCCTGTATAATGAATAAAATGGGCGACCCAAAGGGCAATGAAGAGGGCTATGCTTGGTTAGCTTCCCTGCGAGATCGAATCAGAAATGAAGAGATCCGTAGAAGAACCAGAGTAGCTGACATAGCCCAAAGAATTGCTAAACTAAAGTGGCAGTGGGCGGGGCACATTGCTCGCAGAACCGATGGCCGATGGGGCCGAAAATTTCTCGAGTGGCGACCGCGGACCAGAAAGCGCAGCGTGGGTAGGCCCCGCACACGGTGGACAGAAGACCTGGTGAAGGCGGCGGGGACCCGTTGGATGAGGGCAGCGCAGGAAAGGTCATTATGGCGATCCTTGGGGGAGGCCTATGTCCAGCAGTAGACGTCCATCGGCTGAGATGATGATGATGATGATAATGAATAAAATTTACCCGAAACTGTGATAAACTAACTAATTAAATAACGTTAAACAAATAGTAATTAATATTTATACGGCCTGTTAAATTATTGCTTAATTAAACCATAATCGGGTACACATTGTTCAAAATGACGTGACGCATGAAATTGAATGCCGTCATTAAAATACCTGATTTGATCCGCACTTCGGTGATTTGATACAAAATTAGTTTAATCAATCGAGTTTACTATTGCTGTCACCTCTGGGACGGTTCTCTGCAAAATACCAACTGGATGCACTGGACTCCGTTGAACGTCGAGCCAAGAGACTCATCGACGATGATGCACTCGTCGAGGCTAAGTTACATAGTCTGTTGATTGATCGCTTGTCCGTCGGTATTTCATCGGATACACTTCGGCGAATGTGCTCAGGAGGTCAGGAGCTACATCATCTGATTCCACCATCCCCCTTCCACCAACGTACGACAAGACGTCGTATTGCGAGACTGCCTCCATACGTAGTCGATATTCCAAAAATCCTCACAAAAAGTTTCACATCCTCTTTTATAATGAGAACCGGTAAGGTTTGGAACTCTCTCCCTGCGTCTGTTTTTTCTGTGCGAGCATGGTACATCCTCGGCTTCATATATACTTTCTATCAGGTCTGCTGATCAACTGGAAACTGCCAGCTTCAAAAAACGTTTATTTATTAATTGTTTATGGTCTATTTGACATTCCTAAAATTCTAAAACGTGTTCACGTGTTAAAACAGGTGGTGACCTAAACCTGTTTACTTGAACTCTTTATGTTAAACAAGTCAATACCTACGCTAAATTATACTATTAATTTTTCAGATTATATATTTACCAGGCAAGCTGGTATTACATAAATGTTTATGTCACTTTTTTACATCGTTTTGGTGAAACTAGCTTTCGTTTAATGGATTTTTTGAATACCTTATGTTTATTTTTTTAAATCTAATATTTGATAACAAACTGAAATCTGCAAATATCTGTCACATAGTATATTTTTATTACAACAGTAGACTAGTTATATATAAGGTCTAACAATTAACAAAATTAGCTGAAACTATTTTAAGGGGATGATCATAGAGAAAGTTGTTTAGTTTGATGGTCTGATCATCCCCTTAAAATTGTTGCAACTAATTTTGTTAGACCTTATATAATAGAACCATAGAACCGTAGAACCTTTGTTGGCACAAATCATAGCTGTGGGCCCACCTGTAGGCTGTATTTATACAGAGTGTTACAAAAATATAAATAAACATTTAAGGGGGTGGTTTAGACCATCATACTGAACAACTGTCACTATGGGACCAATATCGAAATCGCGAAAAAAAATTCTGGTGTTTCATACTAAACTAAAAATCTACTCGAGCTAAATGTATGGGACTGCTGATTTTTTTTTTCACGATTTCAATGTTGGTCCCATAATGACAGTTGTTCGGTTTGATGGTCTAAACAACCCCCATAAAAGTTTCAAATTTTTATTTTTACTTTGTATATTTGCCCAGCGCAATATTTGGAAAAACGCCTCTGATAATTGCGCTGCCTCGTCGCTTCCAGTTGTAATATATCTGCGCATAGGAAGTTACTTAGGGAATGTGAATTATTTTCCGACGGACATATTTTCCTCATTATTTACCGTACATTTATTTACTCGTCGTCTCTTCTACATTGAGATAGCCAAGAATGTACTCGGTGTTCGTGGTATTCGACGAGATAGCATACAAGAGGCTCCCTTTACACCCTGTATTATCAATCATCATCATCATCATCAGCCTATAAACGTCCCACTGCAGGGCATAAGGCCTACCCTCAAAAATCAGAAATCAGATACATTTATTTCGTTATCATAGGTAAAAAGTCCTCCGACGCTCTACGGTTATGCTATGATAATGGTTCCGGTTTATGAACCACCCCATAATTCCGTGGATGCGTTCTAGATGACTAACACGACACTCAGTTGCAGAAACGCTCATTATGTTAATCCTCCATTAAATCTCATGCTGTCACTTTTTGTATTGTTGACGTAATAAAAGCTAGCAAGAGATCTAATGGAGGATTAACTCTAATGAGCGTTTCCGCAACTGGGTGTAAGGTATACATTTTTTTATGCAGTTTTTTTTATCGTTTAGGTAGTGTCGTGATTCGATCTAAATACAAAATTGTAGAGCCGCGTGCCAAGCCGGAAACAACACGATTCGCGACCGCCCACAAACCAACTTGCATCGCGACTCCGTGCAATGTTCAAGACTATTATCCAACTGAAACCTTAAATATGCTAAAAGTGAGATTCTCACCACCCCGAAAGGTTTTATGGTCGTAATCTATGCAAATAATATAAATAAAATTACCTATATAAGGTCTAACAAAATTAGGTGAAACTATTTTAAAGGGGTGATCAGACCATCAAACTGAACAACTTTCTCTATGGGACCAATATTGAAATCGCGGAAAAAATATCTGCTTTCCCATACATTTAGGTCGAGTAGGTTTGTATGGAACTGCAGATTTTTTTTTTTTGCGATTTCGATATTGGCCCCATAGAGAAAGTTGTTCAGTTTGATGGTCTGATCACCCCTTTAAAATAGTTTCAGCTAATTTTGTTAGACCTTATATTCATTTCCTTTTATTCATTTTCTTAACAAAAATTCATACTGAAAAACGTTCATTTAACGTCTCAAAGTTCATACTGAACAACAGCAGGAGCAAAGCTCGTGCCTTCGTCGGAGCCCTCACTGGGCACTACGCCACAGGCACGATGATGCACAAAATGAAACTCACCCTAGATCCCAGCTGCCGAGCATGCGGAGAGGATGAGGAGACCTTGGAACATATCATTTGTGACTGCGATGTCTTGGCGGCAAAACGCATGTGCCTCCTCGGAGATGGATACCCGAAACCGGGAAATCTTAGGTTTCTTCCCCTCAATGGTATTGCCTCTTTCATTGACCATGTATTTAAAGGCTGAAGAAAGCAAAAAGTATTGGGCTAACACAAAAGATCCCACTGGGTCGAGGTGTGCACAACAAGATAAGATAAGATAAGATAAGATAACAAAAATGTTTTTAAAGTTGTTCATTTCCAAGTAACTCTCCGTTCATCTAATATTGTCACCCTGTCGTATACAGGGTGTTAACAATTTGAAACAAACCATTTAAACACGTCTAAGATGTCTAGACGTAATGTGAAGTTTATGGTTCGTTCCACTCTCCAAGTCTCGCAAGCCAAGCTATCTTGATATCTATGTCGTAGGTATTAAAAGTCGGGTTATAGGATGTCTTGTTTGCAATGAACTCTAGTAACTTTGTAGTACCAATTTTGTGTCTCGAAATAGTTTTGAACTCTTGACAGTTTGTGGTTGTTACAGCAAGCAAACAGTAGCGATAATACCACAGATTACTATTTACTACGTATCTTCGTAACAGATACATCACTTCCTTAGAAAACAATAAATAGCCCAGTCCTTTTACGGAGTTTTGTTAGGCTGGGTAGGGAGTAATTATTAATTGGACTTTTAAACTGTAACCGGTACCATTTAGTGACAAAAAGACTATCTTAAAACATATTTTAAAAAAAATTCGCTACGCAACATAGAAATCAAAATTATGTGTCCCAGAAGGCTTTTAAATTAATAATATTAATATCACTGCACTCATTTCACTTAGATTTAACAATATACATTATTTTTGAGCAATAAAATAGGCATGGAAATAAAAAAAAAGGTATTTCTTAGAAAATACGAATGTATTTTTCAAAACCTTCTAAGTAGACAAAAATATTAATACCATGTTTGAAGTATGTATAATGGTAAAGCCTTAAATATGTGCAAAAAAAATTTACCATCAGGTTTTTTAGAACGAGATAACAGCTAAATTTTAAAATACACTTCTAGGCTCAAATTGGCTCTTCAATATTATACCGAAAAAAAAATATCAATTATTAATTAGTCCCACTCAAACCGTAAAATGACTGGGCTAAAATTATCGCACTTTAATTACCTACCTACTGCCAGGCAGTGTGCACAAAAATAAGCTTCAGACATCAAAATGTACAAATGTTTTCTTTTTCGCTATTTCGATGTTGGCTCAATATTGAAAATTGTTCACTTTGATCTGTAGCATTCCTTAAATCAAATATGACCCCAGGTTTCTGTAACTCCTTTTAGAAATTAACAGTCTTTTTTATTGGTAGCGATGCCGTGTTGCGCGGGTTTAGATACATCATACTAGAGGGGCAGGTTTTGGTACTGTTTGATTAATGTCTGTTAAAATGTGTGGACGCTTGATAAGTGAAAATTTTAGCACATCTTCATTTTATGTTCGCTTGTCGAAAACTTTATTGTTTATAATTCCATTAAGTAGGTATAATACTCACAATAAGTTTTGTCACCAGCTATGCTGAAATCTGTGGTTTGTTCGAGCTAAAAAGAATTAAAATACAAAGTATTTTTTATAAAATATAAGTTCTAACAAAATTAGGTGAAACTATTTTAATGGGATGATCAGACCATCAAACTGAACAACTTTCTCTATGAGACCAATATCGAAATAAATCAGCTGTCCCATACATTTAGTTCGAGTAGGTTTGTATGGAACAGCTGATTTTTTTTTCGCGATTTTATTATCGGTCCCATAGAGATAGTTGTTCAGTTTGATGGTCTGATCATCCCCTTAAAATAGTTTCACCTAATTTTGTTAGACATTATATTTTGTATTTTATAGTTTTGTTTTGACAAATGAACGAAAAACTCTGGTTAACATTATTTTTAAGCATGAATGAGAACAACATATGTAGGCCTACATACGACCCACTGCAGTGGCATTAGTCCACCACGCGTGCACAATGCGGATTGGTACACTTCACATACACATAGGGCTGCAATCGCTGTAAATATTTGGTGATTGAACCGTTATGGGACTACGTACGAGCCATAACTTTTGACACATTAGGTATTGCGCTAATCGCGGTACAGCCGTTAGAGCCGTTTTGACAGATCGCTCAGACGTTATTGGCTGTCAGTTACATAGAGTTTAGCGCGATGCGGAATTTAGCACAGTTGAATAGTAATTGGATTGCAATGTGATTAGAACTGACATTGGATAAGAATAGAACTTCGATGTTTTAGCTTAGCGCAATCGGGCTCCTGAACATCTTCTTCAGCGTATGGAGGTTCACGATGCTTTCCTTCAAACGGTGTTATATTTGAGATATTTTAGGTTTTTTAAGTATCATTTTTCGAAATAAGTGCAGGGTCTTTCTTAATGTTGTAGTGTGTGCCTAGCCCCCACACACACATAGTCATAAGTCATTGTGAGTGTATTTCAGTACCTACTCATTATACGTCTGAACGCAAATGTATGGGACTACCAATTAAGAGTGTTCTTTTAAAGTACGAGTGAATAGGCTTCATCGCATTCGCTACATCTTCGACCCCATCTTCATCTTCGTCCTGAGGACTGGATTGAGGTAAAGAACAAACACATCCGTCAAAAAAAAAAATAAAAAAAAATGCGCATACATCTAAAAATATGTGTGACTACCAAAAAGCTGGCATATCTAGGTATTGATGATTCTAAAATCCTTGGTGTCTAATATGTTGGCAACACTGCCTACGACAGAAAAAAACAATGAAGAGTATCAATTACTATGCAAGTAGCCATCAATATATTCAAGAACGTCAAGATCTAGAATAATCACTATAATTATTGATCTATTACGTAACTATGGGTATTGCCGTAACAAAACAACTGCGCTCGTTTGTTTTGTATGAGTAGGAATTACCCGCGGCTTTGTCCTTTGTAGTTCATTTTTAGAATGGTAATTTCTGTTGGTCAGTGGCATGCAATAGAGTGGATAGGAGAGTGAAAGGGGAGGTGCCCAGCAGTGAGAAACCAAAAAGATGTGATGTTGCAGTTCCAGAGCTTCTGAATAGACATGCGAGCCGGGTACGAAACAGTCTCGCTCTTAAACGTTCCTACAATTTCCTAAAAATACCCAGAAGAAAATATCATCATCATCATCAGCCTATCATCGTCCACTGCTGGACATAGGCCTCTCCCAAGGCGCGCCACTTAACTCTGTCCTCGGCCTTCCTCATCCAGTCGCTCCCCGCTACCTTTTTTAGGTCGTCTGTCCAGCGGGCAGCAGGACGTCCCACACTACGTCTACCAGTTCGGGGAAGAAAAGATACAAGAGTCATATTCTGGCGTTCAAGATACACGTCTATCTCTACAAGTCTCCTGAACCAGTAGTCTAGCAGAGCTGCTGCTATGGCTTCTTTTCTTGTAGGGAACCTCTTCGTCAGTTTGTTCCATCATATTCCTTTTCAAGGACAGCATGATCAGGGTTTCGTTGTCTGTGATAGAATTCAGCACAGAATTGCTGTTTTTAATTATTTTTGTGTTTGATAAATTGCACATTATGATTGATAAATTTTGCTCGCGGCGCGCCGGCGCGGCTCGCATGTCTTCTTCTGAACAATGACGTTTTAAAAATAGACGCGTCATACGCTAACATCACTGCACTTTTAAATGGTGCGGTATAGTGACGTGTAGCCCGTACACTAGACGGCGCGTGACTATGTGAAAGCCGGGCAATTACCTTGCTTTTTTGTTGCCATTTTGGAGCGCGGACAACGTATCTACATATCAAAACATCTTAGCTTCTATAGTAATGTAGTGAAAGAGTAATCTCTACCTTGAAGAAACCACGAAATTTTTTGATTCTTGACTTTATTATTATTTCGGCTTAACATGCTTTCACCTGTAGCACTGCCATTGATCTTTTGTGAACGCCCCTTTTATAATTCCCTACTAATCCTTACTTAAGTCAAGTTAGGGGTTATCGCATACAGAAGGAGTCGAGGCGGCGCCGGCGTCGAGGCCGGGCGCGCGCCTTAAAGACTTTTACATACGGTCGGTAATTGCATATCAGACCAAAGAGTAAGTATATAAGAAAAGAGAACCCACTCGTGGCAACATTATGCATCCACCTTATGTCAAATTGAAGGCTAGCTAGCGCCATCTATGTTTCAACGACAATAATTCAACCTATACTATACATACCTACTTATATCTACTCATACCGATGGATATTATTGTTTTGAATGCTAGTTTTCGTTCAATCCCGCACCGATCGAGTGAAATTCCAGTATCCTTACTATTCCTGTAATCTAAACATTGGTAAGAGAACAACAGAAACTCCAGAACATCACTAAATCGTCACGAAATTGAACGAAAACTACAAACAACCCGCACATTACGCAAGATAGGTAGCCATTTTGTGTATTAGTCAATTTGACATTGACATAGACAATAAAATCATTTTTTTCATAGTTCTGCGAAATATTTAATAGATGGCAGCACATTCTATGCAAACTGAATCGGAAAAAGCCACCAAAAGGCGACTGTCCTCCGCCTGGGCGCGCCTCTCGGATTCTTGTATACAATTATCGACCGCATGTCAAAGTCGCCAAGGCGCGCCCGCGCCTCGACGCCGCCTCGACTCCTTCTGTATGCGATACCCCTTAGGTTTTTGATAGGGACTTCTTGACTTTAGCTTGCTAATCTTCAGTCCCATATCAAAAATTCGCCGGTCGAGTATGAATCGAGTTAAAGTCAAGAATGAGACGAGTTTGAACCGATAGTAGCATGTTAGTAAGTAATATATTATGCAACTCACAGAGTAGTGGGGCGCCGATGCAACTGCGTTTTGCCCTTGATATTTACATATAAATGAAAATTACGCATCGTCCTACGTATGTATGTAAATATATAAGATTTACATTTACTGGTAGATTCTATCTTGTATACGAAGTGCCTTCCTATTTCCAGTAATTCTGTTAGTTTTGTTGTATTATATTTCGGTATTTTCACCAAAAGCGAGTTCGTTAGCGCAGACCACTGACTTTAAATAATTACGAGCGTTAACCCGCGACTTCCGCACAAATTATATACCAGTTTTTAAGTCAGATAATAAGCTATCAAACAAAAAAGTTTCATCAAAATCGGTTCAGTAGTTTTTGCGTGATACTCGTTCAAACAAACAAACAAACAAACAAACACACAAACAAACAGACAGACAAAAAATCCAAAAATTGGTGAAATGGAATCAGGGACACCTAAAAACCATATAGTAACTTTTTTTTGTTAATATCTTGAATGTACAGACAAACTTCCTGTGAAAGTTTTATAATAGTATAGATAACTCTTGCTTAGATAAGCCGATTGCAATGAAATAAAGCTTAAATGTTGTCCTATGATATTATGAGAACCCCATCCAAATCGGTTAGTAGTTTTTAAGTGATGCGTGCACAAACAAACTGCCAAGAATTAAAAATAAATCGTCTCAGTGCATTCCATTGCGTATCCTAAACGCCACCAATTAATATTTTTGCAATATCTTGAATGTACATCCACGATGTCAATCGCTTTTTAGCGATAAGACCGCCTGTTTTTGTGCCTTTTGTATTTCCTGATTGTTTGCTCTTTGTATGCTCTGTTTTTTTGGTGTCAAATAAAGTATAATAAAATTGATTGATTGATTGCTGTTAAATATGAATGTTTTTTTTTTCGCAATTTCGATGTTGGATCCATAGTAAAAGTTTTTTAGTTTGATGGTCTGAAACATCCCCTTAAGTATGTAATGCATTTAAGTTTACACCCTATATATTCCCCCATATTCTATTATAGGCTATACCTACTTACCCCAAAAAAACAGTCAAACGAGTCAGGAAGTCCCTATAGTCAGGGAGCTTTTGCAAACCATTAAAATGAGGAAAGTCGTCTACTTTGGTCATATCTTGAGGAATGAGCCGTACCAACTGCGCCAGACTATAATAACGGGCAAAGTAGAGGGCAAAAGAAGTGTCGGTAGGCCACGATAGTCATGGCTCGCGAACCTAAAAGAGTGGACAGACATCGCCAGCGTCGAAGAGCTGTTTCGTTAGACGAGAGATAGACAGGGATGTGCAGAGCCGACTGCCAACCTCCAGTAATGGAGGGGAACCCTAAGAAGAAGGTCCACATTTCCGTAGCAACAGGAAAAATCTTCATCATAATCGTCAGCCTATAAACGACCCACTGCAGGGCACAGGCCTACCCTCAGGGAAGGTGTATGGGCATTAGTCCACCACGCGTCCCCAATGCGGATTGGTAGACTTCACATACACATCAGAAATTCTTTTTCAGTGTATGCAGGTTTCCTTACGATATTTTCCTTCACCGTTTGAGAGCAGTCGGTATTACGTACATAAGTTAGTAAAACTCATTGGTAGTGTACATGGCATGTTGTCCGTGCGGATTCGAACCCGGACCCCCATAATTGCGGGTGTCTATAACTGTCCGCAACGCACCACAGACGACGGAGGAAAAAGTAAAAGACAAAAATCTTTTTCTAAATTAATCTTTATTTATACTCAAAATGTCGTTAATCCAATCAAAATAATTTTTCAAAGAAGTGTAATAAACGTTTCGTTCTATACAGAATCCTCTATTGGCCGGATTTCCTGCTCTTATTCCTTTGAGACACATTTTGTCTGTTTGTTTGTTCGCGTAGAGACCTCCGTAACTTGGGCATGTAGTTACTTCTGAAATATGAAGATAATTGTTTACTTTCTGGTTTGAACCAAGCACTCTGGAGGAATATTAATAATAAAGGAGTGGTTTAGAAATTTAGACCATAAATATGCACAAATCTACTAAAAAGACAAAGTCGAAAAAAAAATCACAGATTTCGTGTCTCCCACTCTACGGAATTCTAAAAAAATATTGTCTCAAAAAGGGTTAGGCTACAGGGCAAACCCTTAACCCGAGCGTCTTAGTTTTAGGCTCAAATTGTAGTTGACTAAATGGCCGAACTGACAATTAAGAACGGACGAAGAATTTCGTTTCCAAAATATCGAGTGCCAAAATCAAAAACCCGGAAAAAAATTATTATTATAATTATTATAAATAATTATTTGATTTCATTTTATTTTAATTTTTAATTTTTGCTCGATATTGGCTCCATAAACTCCAAGTCTCCAAATCTAAGCAAATTTTTGTCCGAATGGAAACAACAGCATAGCATATGCTCACAACTATAGAGGGGGTAGTCAAAGATATTCTGAAACTTCAGAACATCCACGTTTCACTAGTAGTACCGAACCTCTGTCCAGTGTGACGGGTAGTGAGCCCGTCGCCACTTTTAATGGACAGTGGGTACAATACATGCCTCGACATTAAAGCATGCAGGATTCCTCACGATGTTTTCCTTCACCGTAAAGCCAGTGGTGTTACAAATCGTACATAAATTCCGAAAAACTCATTGGTACGAGTCGGTCTGGACGGGGATCGAACCATCGAATTGTTGTTTCCATAATATCCATAAATGGAAACAACAACCCACAGAAATCAAGTATGATAAATATTGATGATAGAACGTTGTATTTGATTTATAAACTGTCGTATTTGTTATGTTTACTGTCAGCTAGTTGGCAAAGAGAGCTCTTTAACAGAGCTCTTTTGGCTCTGCCATTTTTGGCAATACCTACATAATTATAAGATATCAATGGTTACATTACACTGTGCTACATTACAGTCTTTGACTTCTTATATAAGGTCTAACAAAATAAGGTGAAATTTTTTCTATTTTAAGGGGATGATGAGACCATCAAACTGAATAACTTTCTCTATAGGACCAATATCGAAATAGCAAAAAAAAATCAACTTTTCCATAAAAAACCTACTCGACCTAAATGTATGGGACAGCAGATTTTTTTTTCGCGATTCCAATATTGGTCCCATAGAGAAAGTTGTTCAGTTTGATGGTCTGATCATCCCCTTAAAATAGTTTCACCTAATTTTGTTACACCTTATACAGGGACTAGTTACGCGTGTAATTCTACTAACAAACATTTCTGCCACTTTTTGCGGGGGGCAACGTAACAAGAAATACGCAACTTGGGATTTTATTCCCCATAACTTTAGATTCTAGTCTTAAATGTTAAAAATGATGAAAAGTAGTCTCGTGTGAACCCAAAACGTCATAAGTTCGTAGTTACTGTTTCGCAATTACAGGCTGTCTCATTTAGTGCTAAGGTATAAAATTGAATGTAAATGCCACATGATCAATTGTTCTTATACCGTGGCAGAGGGGAAATGCTACCGCAAGGCTAGTCTTTATAATAAATAGTCAAAGATTACAGTGTGTTACGTTACGGTGCGTTGCGTACCATTTTTTGACTTTGCGTTGTATTACGTCACGTTGTGAAACGTTACGTTACGTTGCGTTGCGTTAAGTTACAGTAAATAACTATCTTACCGTTCCCGTATGTAGCGCAAAAAGTATTTCCAACAGGGTTTGATGCACATGCCTCGCCCTTTTCTTTCAGGAAATGTATCAAAGTCAGATTTCCGTCAATTGCCCATCCAGTCGTCTGCAAAATTAAGAACAACTTTTTGAAATTGTTAGAAAATTAAGGGTAAAACAGCAGGTTTATTGCGTAGGCACTTTAAGGCGAATTTTAGGATTTTACTTCTTCTTCTTATTGTGTAGGCAGAGCTTGGGCAGAGCCCTGGTGTCAGAATTTTTTCAGAGCGTCTTACGGCCTCTGACGTGGTTTTTATGTAACGACTACTACCACCAGAGATAGTAGCCGGGACCAACGGCTTAACGTGCCATCCGAAGCACGGAATCATTTTCCTTTTCAGACAATCAGGTGATTCAGCCTGCAATGTACTGCCTGCAGTGTCCCCATTTGGTTACAACTGGGGAAAATCGCACAAAGTGACACTTCACTAGGTGTCGCCCGTGGGAATCGAACCCACGACCTCCGACTCGAGAGCCAATGCTATTAACCATTAGACCATTTTACTGATTGTGGGTTACTAAGCATTTTAAATAATTATTACTGATTCTAGTTCGTAATATTGTTGAATTGGATTTTATTGAATTGGAGGTAGTTGAAAATACAGGGTGTAAGTGACAGCCTAGCAAATACTGAAACGGTGAACTCAGACCATCAAACTAAACAACGTTCACTATAGAGCCTACCTCAGGAAACGCAGAAAACACAAAACTGCCCGACTAAAATTTATGGGACTGCTGATTTTTTTCGCGTTTCCTGAAGTAGGCGCCATAGTGAAAGTTGTTCAGTTTGATGGTCTGAGTTCACCGTTTCAGTATTTGCTAGGCTGTCACTTACACCCTTTATAATCCAGACGTTTGTAATATTACTGCTTGAAAATAATATACATATACATAACAAAACACGCTAGTAGAAAAGGGATGGTTTAAATGGTTCAAACCATCAAACTGAATATCTTTCGCTACGGAGACTATGAGCAGTTTTGTGTAAAACAACTGAAGCTGAATGAGGGATTTTCCAGAAGAAAAAAAAAGTTAGTTCCTAATTTCTTAATAGATGGCGTTGACCGGAGAGGGGTCCAATAAGTATGAGCAAATATATTAATTAATATTAATAATAAAAATTCACAGTACAAGTTATTAACAATCTGGGTGTTATTGACGACACGTGCCAGACTGTCAAACAAGGGTCCAATTTTTCGTCTATGGCTTTGCTTTTCATTCACGGAATCTGAGATTCGATTTAAATATTTCCGGTTTATTTTTATTGAAATTCTCAGTTTCTGTTAGGTTTTGTAGTTTATTATTGTTTCTCGTATATTCAAAACGGATACGTAGCCCATACAGCCACGTCTGATACTCGATTCGTTGTTGACGGACAATAACACCGAGATAGCTAAAAAATAAACCAACATCAATAAGAAAGGGTTTGTACTGTGCATTTTTCTATTAATATTAATTAATATCTTTGCTCATACCTATTGGAATCTCTGGTCAACGCCATCTATCGAGAAATTAAGAACTAACTTTTTTACTTTTTTTGCTTTTGGAAAATCCCTCATTACTTATACCTACACGACTCAAATTTATGGGACGGCTGTTTTTTTCGAAGTTATCTCCATCTAGTGAACTATATTCTTTTTGATGGTCTAAACCAGGTCTCTCCTGTAAATATTACTAGGGTACACCTTGTATACGGAACTTCCACGCCCAATGGATGATAATCATTTTGGTGCATTTTCATAATGCACTCAGAGATGTGCCAGAATTGGTGCATCCCATCGCAATTAGATATAAGTGTTTCAAAAGTCTAAACCTAGGTCTAAACTCTACGTGTTGGACCAACCACAGATTACAAAAACTAAAGGGAGATGTGAAAAGGGGGCGGGGCCAGTGTTGCAGCAATATGCGCTAAAACAGAACACATTGCTCGCGACAGTAATGATTCAATATATAATGAGGCTGAAAGCCAGTCGAGATATTATGTGTAAATAGTTTAACTAGGTTTCGTACTCAGCGCGTTGGTTGGCATCTCTCTAGATCTTTATGGTCCCCACGCAAGCCTTCCAACGTGAAATATGTCTTCCAGGGATACAATAATAATAGGTACTTACAACAGCATCTTCAACTGAGTCATCAGTACCATCAATTTCCAAACACGCAGGCTGTATATCATCACTGTATATAGTTGCATCCTCGAGTACCAATACTGCTAGATCGTTGTCTCCACTTTCCGATGAGAAGTTGCCATGTAACTTTAGTTGTTTAACCTGCAAAATTAAATATATTTTATTTTTATTAACCGCTCGCAAAGCGCGCTCCATACAAGTCTGGTTATATTTACGGTTTCAATAAGGTTTCAATGCTAGGATTAATTTTTTTTTTATTAGGTTTGGGTTTGCTCTTGACTTCAATCTAGTCCTCAGGACGAAGATGGGGTCGAAGATGTAGCGAGCTCACCCAGAAGAAGCCTATTTACTCGTACTTTAAAGGAATTCGGGTTGTAAGCACTCGGAAATACTGACGCAGGCAGGGCGTTCCACTCCTTGGCTGTGCGCATTATAAAAGATTCAGAAAGGCGCTTGGTGCGGATATGTGGTATGTCAACCAAAAAGGGGATCACCCCTAGGATGTCAATCCTGCGGTGCGTCTGGAAGTCCGATAGTAGAAAGGGGAACGCGGGATGAGCTCATGTAGCTCTTGGGCACACTCACCGAAGTACAATCTGTAGAAGACCGACAAGCAGGCTACTCTGCGGCGGTGGGATAGGCTTTGAAGCTTGGTCTCCACCAGCCTACTGTTGCCAATGAGCCTCCTGGCTCTGCGTTCAACCGAGTCGAGTGCGGCAAGTTGATACTTGGCTGAGCCATGCCACAGGTTGCAGCAGTACTCCATACAGGATCGGACCTGAGCTTTATTTTTTATTAAGAGCTGTCCATGAGTGAAGTACCGTTTCACCTTGTTTAAGATGCCTAGCTTTTTGGCCGCAGTTTGTGCCTTAGACTCGATGTCAGCGCCGAAGTTGAGTTTCGTTGTTGTTGTGTTCGTTTGTTGAGGTTGACCCTCATGCCCAGAAGCTCAAGACTGTCGGAAACAGTGACAGATGTACTCCGGAAAGTGGGAGTCAGATTAATCTGACTCCTTTTGGCGGTGAACAGACAAGCCTGTGTTTTGGTGGCGTTATAGTTGACTAGGTTGTTGTCACCCCACTGGGAGACAAGACTTAAAGTCAAGTTTGTCCGCTCCACCATGGCCTCCCTCTGCGAACGTATTTCATCCCCGCTGGCCCCTGCACCGGAAATGTATCTCTCTGTGATTTAAAATTTGGATGGAAATCTTTGAGGCATTGCAACTTTAAAACATATACATTGTAACGAAAATCTGACAACATGCAAGCCAGATCATGCTTGACTCAATAAAATCTTTTTCTGGTGTCCCTTACTACATGGATCTTGTTGCGACTAGGGATAACTTCCGTGCGTTCAGATGTTTTTGCCATACTTATTACTGGAAGCAAAATAGGTCATAGTGTCAGTACATTGTTAAATTCTTATTGTTTTATATTTTATTTTTGGTGCTTTTGCGGTAGGGTCTTCAACACTGCCATAAATGATCTCTGGAATTGGCTCTCTAATAGCCATGTTTTTCTTTCTTATTGCTGTCTCCCGTTTGCAATGTTCGGATATTTCTTTTTCCTAGACCTCCTATCTTCTTTGATTAATTCATTGCGGGTTCCAAGACAGATTATAGTCATCCCCCGGGCTCGCTGGACAAAAGTCCAGTGTTGTGAATTGTCGTCGCTCTTGATCCTGGCTTACAGGAGTTAGAGCGGTGGGAATGTGTGGTGGGCCTTTGCCCGTTAAAAACATACAAGCCTCATACAACCATAGAGATTAGTTTCTATTTATTTATGAAAAAGGTCTTTGACTTTAATTTGTATGTAAATATAACCAGATTTTGTTTGTATGGAGCACGCAGCAAAAATTATCCTCTTAATTTAATAGGATATGCGGGGTGAAATGCTAATATGGAAAATAGGTCACTTTTCCGACTGAATACATATTTGTCCAAACCGCCACACCCATACAACCCACCGACTAGAGTGCGAAAGAGACAACTGCAGCTCGGACCGATTTTATATACAAAATATTGACGAAATCAGCATTTCGTATTCCCCTGTTTCCTCCTCCAAAACTAAACCGATTTTAATAATTCTTTCATAAATAATATGAGAAAGACTTTTGCTATGTCTGTATGTTTTGCTTTTTTGTTTACTGGGTGTCTGAAAACGGGCGGTAAAATTGGTCATTTTCGAAGGTCCCTAGTTCTCACAGTAATTAATTAAAACAAAACATAGGGACATGGCAGAGGTGACATAGATTGTATGATAAAAAAATATTTCCTCTAGTGTTATATCCAGGGAGGAAACAGGAGAATACGTTTGTATGGACTAAACCGTACTGGTTTATCCTCTTGAGGTGGTTTCAGTCCATACAAAAGTTTGACGCATAATACGCGTAGACGGATTTGATAAAAGTAATATTTTATATGTGAAAAAATATTTAAGAAAATCTAGTTGCCGCGTCACAAATAACATTTGCCATTTGTAATTACGAAGATATAAAACTTTTAAAATGTTGAGCTTTATATCTTAATGTAGGTAATTATTTTATAAATTGCAAATGTTATTTGTGACGCGGCATCTAGATTTTCTAAACTCTTTTTCCATATATACAAAGTTACTTACCTACATTAATAGCGTCTACGCGTATTGTGCGTCAAAGTTTTGTAAAAAATTGACCCCTCTGCAACCACCTTAAGCCTAAAATCACAGGGTGATTTGCCAGGCTCGGCTCTCGGCCTCCAAATTGATTTAAAAGGTGTTTCCAAAGAATAAGGTAAGGGATAAAGGTTTTCAAACACTAAAATAAAAGCAAACTAACCTTGTGGACCCTCTCATGTTGCGTGGAGGCAATAAGTGACCTCTTGCCGAGTATTATAATGAAATTCTCCGGGTCCAACGTCGCGCCCACGCAGTGCGCCGCTGCAAGGAACCAGATTATAAGATTAGAGGACATTATGCAGCAAGGAATTTAACTTTCATGTTTTTTACTGAATTCTCGACCCGAGCTTTGTTATGAAATTCCTAGACGATCTTTCATATTCTCATTTTTAAGTCGTTAAATTTAGAAAAAAACCGTTACACCAAGAAAAACCGGCCAAGTGCGAGTGGGACTCGCGCATGGAGGGTTCCGTATTACCATAGAATATTGTAAAAAAAACAATCTCCGCGGTCCTTAGTGCGAGCCCGACACACACTTGACCGATTTTTATTATTTGTTGTTTTACATTAGAGAATGCTCTATAAGTACTCATACCAATTTCGTCGCTTTTATGTTTTTAAGATAGAGCAAAAACAATAAACGTAGAAAAAGATTAGATTCTTGTATTATATACAGTTTTAAATTGATATCATTAGCACCCTTTTAAACTAAGAGTCTACCCATCAAACTGAACAACTTTTACTATGGGAGCAAACCGATCGGAGCAAAAAAAACAGCTGTTGCATACATTTGAGTCGAGTAGGAGGCATTGCAAATTGCAATTTAGTATGGAACAGCGGGTTTTTATTTTGCTCCGTTCGCTCCCATAGTAAAAGTTGTTCAGTTTGATGGGTAGACTCTTAGTTTAAAACGATGCTAATTATATCAATTTCACCCTGTATAGAGTCATACAGTAAACGTTCGACCAGCATATTGCATTTAAAAGTGGATTTTTTATTTTCAAATTCCTAAAGGTTTCTTATGGAAAGTTCAGTATCATGGGTACAATCATCTCTTAAAGTAATGGAACTGTTCAAGTACCCTAACTAACCCAGTCATTTTGCGGTTTGAGTCGGGACTAATTAGTAATTGACATTTTCGGTATACTATTGAAGAGCCAATTTGAGCCTAGAAATGTAGCAAAATTTAAAAAAATCACGTCAGCAACAGTTCCAAATTTTAAAATTTAGCTATTATCTCGTTCTAAAAAACCTGATAGTAAATTTTTTTTTGCACATATTTAAGGCTTTACCATTGTAGCATACTACAAACATGGTGTGAATATTTTTGTCTACTTAGAAGGTTTTGAAAAATACATTCGTATTTTCTAATAAATACCTCATTTTTTAAATTTCAATGCCTATTTTATTGCTCAAAAATAATTTATATTGTTAAATCTAAGTCAAATGAGCGCATTGGTATTAATATTAATAATTTAAAATCCTTCTGGGACACATAACTTTGATTTATATGCTGCTTAGCAATTTTTTTTAAATATGCTTAATGATAGTCCTTTTGTCACTTAATGGCACCGGTTACAGTTTAAAAGTCCAATTAGTAATTACTCCCTACCCTGCCTAACAAAACTCCGTAAAATGACTGGGCTCAACACTCTGTATAACTAATGAAAAAACATAACCCCTAAACAAAAGCACTTTTCCACTTCCACTTTCAAAAGGGAAAAAAATATCAATCCTATTTGGATTACAGCATCTTCAGTTTTCTTCAACTTGAACAAGGCGGAAGAGCTCGGCTAATTTGATTGGGTCAGTAGTCCCTCTGCTCGGTTTTCTTATCTTAAAGCTTTTATAACACTTTTGTTAAGGCGACCATATTGGCTAACTAAAGTCAAATTCACGTAGAGAGAGATGAAATAGAGGCCAGAATGTATTTTGTCTTATTTACTCAATAGAATATGCTTATTGTGCTTTCGTAGATTCAGAGAAAGCGTATGACAGAGTGATGCGGGAAGAATTGTGGGATACCCTGGCCATGTATGAGGTGAATGGTAACTTGATACGGGCACTGAAATCCCTATACGAGGGTTCCAGTGCATGTGTCAGGATAAACGGGGCACATACCGATTAGTTTGGTATCTCCAGAGGTGTCAGACAAGGTTGTGTAGCGTCACCACTATTCAACCTATTCATGGACAGTTGTTTGAGTGATTTGAAAGAAAGAGTGTGTGGTCTAAGGATGAATGGGTTATTAGTCAAGTGTCTGTTGTATGCCGATGACCAAGTTCTGCTTGTGTCATCGGTAAATGACTTGCAGGAGATGGTAACATGTATGAATGAATCATTTAAGAAGAAGGGAATGAATGTTAATGTGAAGAAGACGAAAGTTATGGTTATTGACTGAATGTAAGATTATGATAGGTGATGAAAGGCTGGAGCAAGTCAGTGAGTTTTTGTACTTGGGTTGTATGTTCACAAGAGACGGAAAGTACGCCGGAGATATAGAGAGAAGATTGAAAGCAGGAAATATGCTTAATGGAGCCTTGCACACCGTCATGAAGAGTCAAAATATGTGTGTGTTGGCACCAACTTTAATGTATGGAAGTGAGAGTTGGGTATGGCAGAAGAAGCATGAATCTAGAATAAATGCGGTTGAAATGCGCTCCCTGCGTAGTATGTGTGGTGTGACTTTGAATGACCGGGTACGGAATAGTGTGATTAGAGAAAGATGTGGTATGAAAGAAGATGTAGTGACTAGGATTGAAAAAGGTATGTTGAGGTGGTTTGGCCATGTTCAAAGAATGAGCGAAAGTAGGTTGACGTATGAAATTTACAAGGAAAGTGTGAATGGAATGGTTGAAAGGGGTCGCCCTAGGCGTACGTATGCTGACCAAATCGGATGCGTACTGAAGAAGGGCTAAATAAAATGTACCCGGAACCGACGAGCTTGCATGAAGAAACTTATGGATGTTGAGGAGGCGAAAGATGTGTGTCAGAATCGTTGCATGTGGCGATCTGTTGTCTCTGCCTACCCCAGTAGTGGGACATAGGTTTGAGCATATGTATGTATGTATGAATATGCATTGCACTAGTTACAAAAGTAGATCGCTACTTTACTGCTGTCCTTATCGACCGACGTAACCATATTTTTGTACTGCGGATGTTGCGGTGGCAATCTTCATATAAATTGTACGACTTTCGCTATCTCAGACGCTCTCACCGATCCCCACTACCTAATCGTAGTCCGCGTAGTCCCAGCAACGCCCATTGCCGAGGTCCGTACCCCTTAGGGGTGCCCCTTGGGCAGGTTGCTTAAGTTCAATCACTGGTTCGGTAGACATACCAGGGCGCTTCGCCGTCACTGGTGTGGTCCTCCATAGTCCGCAGTAATAAGCAGTCGATGCTCCCTGAGTAATGCTATATTGGTCAATTCGAAAAAAAACGTTTACGTTCTGAATTTTCTATAGTTGCAAGTTTTGTAGCTGTGGGTAATTAAATGAACGCTAATAAATAGCTAATTTCATAATTATTATTATTGTAGGTTCCTTCTCTAAAAGGAAGACTAGAATCAGACCATTAAACTGAACCCCTTTCTCTATCGAAAACCCAAAGAAGAAATCAGCTATGCCATAGGTACTAAAACAGCAATGTCTACTCGACTCAAATGTATGAAACAGCCGAATTTTATTTGCGATTTTGGCTTTGCTCCCATAGTAAAAATTGTTCAGTTTTATGGTCTGAACCACCAAAAATTTTAAAGTGTTTTAAAAATCACCTAGTATTCACAAAACTAATTCTAGATGGTTTATAGTAACTATTTTGCAAAAACCATGGCCTTAAGAATATCTCAAGTAGATACAGAAGGTGGCATTAACATTATTCACCGCCTTTAGAATGAAGATCATTCAAAGGGAATGCTCTGTGATAAAAGAAAAGTTTAACCCAAGTACACTATTATAAAACTGTAACAGTAGTTTATCTATACTTTATGCGTACTAAATACTTCCAAAGCGATCTTGTCATAACATAATTATGGTTTTTCGGGTTTTTCTGCAAGTGACCCTACAGGTACGCACGGCGACACATCAAGCTATACAAAACCAAAATAAGCTGGCCGCGCGTAGGTCAAGTAACGTATAACGTCGCGCAGCCAGCTTATGTTGGTTTTGTGTAGCTTGGTGTGTCGCCGTGTGTACATATTGACCAAGAATCCCTCTAATGACCGAAATGCAAGAATTTTACCCATACCATTTTATGGGTTCTTGTGTCAAAACTCTTGGGCCGTGGGGACCTAATGCGCAGGCGCTTTTTAAAGACCTGTCAAAGCGCCTGATAGACTCGACCCAAGGGCTGGCACTTTTCTCGCTCAACGGATCAGCATAGCCATTCAGCGAGGAAATGAGGCCAGCATTCTAGGTACCCTCCCACAAGCACCGAACCTGCACCACATCCTAGGTTAGTTTAGTTTTAAGTATCTTTATTTATAATTTTATTTAATGTTAATATTTTATGAATCTGTCGAATAATTAATTCGTTAAAAAAAATTATTTATTTATTTATTGAATTTCGCGTCAAAATATTACGAGAATTTAAAAAGTCTAATAAATCGAATCTAACACAAATTATTTTCAGGTTTTGCGTTAGGATAAATTTATTTCGTTATTCGTGTGCTTAGATGATTAAAGTTCAGCCGTTCAGAGAATGCGTTCCTGACACCTATCAGTTAGTACACTCAGTTTGGCACAAAATTATAAAATTCATTGATTATTGATATAATAATGTTGTTTTAATGCTCATCAATTGTTAAAACGGTAAACAACCAGCAAAAATATTTGTATCGTAACTGCAACGCCATTACAAAGTTACGTCGTCAGTTCAATCGCGACGTGTCAGGAACGCATTCTCTGAACGGCCGAACTATAGTGTATTTACTATAGGTATGTGTATACGGCTCAGTATGCGTGCGCAGACTTTTTGCGCTGCGGTATGCCGCAGTTATGAAGTCCAGCGAGCAGGGACTATACATAGAGATGGTAAGTATGGGACTACATAAATGACAACTTACCTGTCAAAACAACTCTTTCAGAAAGTATAGCTCCATCGCAGGTATATTCGAATTGACTGGAAGAACCGTTTTTGATAAAAATCGTCGTTATCCACGGGACCATGGCATTTGTCTCGTTTCTTGAAGAAATCTGAAAACAAACAATTATTCTTTACTTTATCACCAGTTGTACATCGAGAGTCATGACTTTTTCTAACTTACCTATAATTAAGTCGCGGCACGAATATCTAGCGCTGACCTTGAATGCGCTGACCGTAGGTACAAGGCACTAAGCACAATTTTCGTCTAAATTCACTCATTCGAGCGCTAGAGTTTCGTGCCGCGAGGTATACGTAATACCGAACCGATAGCTTTCAAACTGTGATGGAAAACATCGTGAGGAGATCTGCATACGCTAAAGTAGAAATTCTGATATTTATGTGAAATCTACCAATCCCCATTGGGCACGCGAGGTGGAGTAACGTACATGTATACGCTCCTCGAAGGCAGGCCTGTGCCCTGCAGTGGGACGTATAAAGGGTGAAATTGATATCATTAGCATCCTTTTAAACTAAGAGTCTACCCATCAAACTGAACAACTTTTACTATGGGAGCAAACCGATCGGAGCAAAAAAAACAGCTGTTGCATACATTTGAGTCGAGTAGGAGGCATTGCAAATTGCAATTTAGTATGGAACAGCGGGTTTTTATTTCGCTCCGTTCGCTCCCATAGTAAAAGTTGTTCAGTTTGATGGGTAGACTCTTAGTTTAAAAGGAATAATAAGAATAAGAATAAGTAGGTGGTAGACCTAATCAGGATAAAAATAGAATCTCAACAAAGCCTGAACTTTATGGCCATAATAATAACCGTCATTACGAGACATTAACGGCCATAAACAGCAATTCAAAATGGCCGACCGAAAAATATTTGAATTTTTAATTTTAATAGGGCCACGTCCATTGAATTATGGGGCGGTGGATGATATTAATTTTATTTTAGCGGAAAAATATTGCTACGTGATAATGGGATGACAAAAATGAAGGGTCAGTATCTTTTTCGTACATATTTCTTTTTTAGGGTTCCGTAGGGGCCAACGCGACCCTATTAAGAGGATATGAAATGCTAATTTGGAGAATAGGTCACTTTCCGACTGTAAACGTATTTGTCAGATCCGCCCCACCCATACACCCCGCAGACTAAAGTGCGAAAGAGACAACTGCAGCTCGGACCGATTTTATAGACAAAAAATAATATTAGAAAGACTTTGGCTATATCTGTATGTTTTGCTATACACCGCCATAGCAAGTTTTTTTACTTAAGAGTTCGTCCATCCCATGGTTGTCTGGAAGAAATCGCTTTTAGTGATAAGACCGCCATTTGTACTCTTACGTTCTTTTTATTCGTTTTTGTTACTGTATATTTTGGTGTGCAAATAAAGAATATTTATGTTATGTTATGTTATGTTATGTTTGCTTTCTTTGTTTTAAATCGTCAAATTTGTTTACTGGATGTCTGAAAATGGGCGATAAAATTGGTCATTTTCGAAGGTACCTAGTTCTTAGAGTAAAATTAATGCAAAAAAGCAAGACGTAGGGACATAGTAGAAGTACCATTAGATTTTATGGTAATCAAAATTTTGCTCTTTTGTTTATCCATCGAGAAAACAGGGGAATTAGCCCAGTCATTTAACGGAGTTTTGTTAGGAGGGGTAGGGAGTAATTACGAATTGGACTTTAAAAATGTAACCGGCACCATTTAGTAACAAAAATACTACGCAACATAGAAATCAAAATTGTATCTCCCAGAAGGCTTTAAAATTAATAATATTAATACCAATGCACTCATTTTAATTAGATATAACAATATACATTCTTTTGAACAGTAAAATAGCCATTAAAATTTAAAAAATGAGATATTTAATAGAAAATACTAATGTATTTTTCAAAGCGTTCTAAGGAGACAAAAGTATTAACACCATGTTTGAAGTATGTATAATGGTAAAGCCTTAAAAGATTGCAAACACAAATTTACCATTAGTTTTTTTAGATTGAGATAAATGCTAAATTTAAAATTTGGGGCTGTTGCTGACGTGATATTTTTTTAATTCTAAAAATTTAATAATAATTTATTTTAGATTATTTTAAATTATGATTATTTAGGATTTCTGTGAAAATTGTAACTCACTACCTATTACGGTTCAAAAGAGAGTTCAGGCAATTGCTAATCTAAGCTATTTTGGGAGTGTTTAGAATCTGTTTATGTGCTCTCAATAGCGAGGGTCCGGGTTCGAATCCCTACGGACGACATGCCTTGTACCAATTTTCTAGCTTGTTTACATAATACCGACCGCTCTCAAATGGTGAAGGAAAACATTGTGAGGAAACTATGTATTCTATATCGTTGCCTAGTCATCATAATACAAGTCCAGGTACTTTAAGTGTGACTAGATAATTCATGTGACAATGTGCAAGAATTTTCTAAAAAAACCTGCATACACTGAAGAAGAAATTATAATGCGTACCTATAGACTAAGAGATAAGTGTCCTTTTTGCAACCATCAGCTGCAAGGCTGATTCAGTGTTTATAGGGTGTAGAGCATCTCTGTGATGGGGATGGACCAGGTCTGCGTTGTTTAGGAGTTACAGACGTTTAAAGCTCAGTAAAAAAATCTACGATCAGCTGCATGGCTAATCGTATGATATTATTGTAGTGTGCACTGTAGCTATGTGAACAGTACAAAAACTGAAACGAACTGCCAGTCGGTTTACGAGATACAGCCGTTCAAAGGTTGGACCTTTGAACGACTGTAACTCCTAAACCGACGGATGAACCATGTCAGTTTTTATACTGTCCACATCGCTTCAGTGCATACTACAATAATATCATACGATCAGCTTTGCAGCTGATCCTTAATTTTTTACTGAACTTTAAACATCAGTAACTTTTAACCCGACTGGAGTTATGCAGACCTGGTACATCCCCATCACAGAGATGCTCTACACCCCATAAACACTGAATCAGCCTTGCAGCTGATGGTTGCAAAAAGTACACTTATCTCTTAGTCTACAACTCCCAACTCGTACTTGGCCGGTTTTTTCTTGTTGTTCTTAGAGTTTGTTTTCATTCACTTCTGTTCTGTTTCACCGTAAAGTTTCATAGTTTACGAACTAGTGCTTCAACTAGAAAACTTTTCATTCGCTTTTCTCTGTACATTTTTTAGTTGGGTCTATTATTAAGTTCTAATTATTAGCAGGAGCAGTGCCTAGGAAGAATGATCTGTGGGGGCAGTGACTAACTTTTTATAGCTAGCAACATTATTTTACAAAATTATGGTGCCTATTGTAATTTGTAATACATTTTCTAAAAAAAACTAATGTCAGCTCTTTGTCTATATACTATTATAAAACTGTAACAGGAAGTTTGTCTGTACATTGAAGATATTAACAAAAAAAAAGTTACGATATGGTTTTTAGGTGTCCCTGATTCCATTTCACCAATTTTTCGATTTTTTGTCTGTCTGTTTGTTTGTGTGTTTGTTTGGGTGTTTGTTTGTTTGAACGAGTATCACGCAAAAACTACTGAACCGATTTTGATGAAACTTTTTTTTTTTGATAGCTTATGATCTGACTTAAAATCTGGTATATACTTTGTGCGGACGAAGTCGCGGGTTAACGCTCGTAAGTTATAATTTTGCGCCAACGTGTAAATATAATAATAAATTTTGATTATTTTTGTACCTGTATTGATCCTGAAATTGTGAGAAATGAATGAAAATATACATCAAAGGAGTCAATTTATTTTAAGCCAACAAACGGTAACGTTTACTAATGGTATTATACTCTGAAAACATAATTTAATTTATTATAGTAATCAGACGAAAGATTAGGTAAAAATGCATACGGAATTGTGAAATCAATATAAAACAGCACCGTTTTCTTGCTAAGATTCTTTTTCCTTGTTAAAACGGCACATATAAAGCTTAGTTGTTCATACGAAAATAAATATAAAAAACTAACATATTTTACCGAGACAAGTTGTGCCTCAACTGCGATTACGCGACACGCCGCTTAGATGAGGTATGGCTAATATTACCACTATTTATCTAGAGATTTTCGCCGCAAGCTACCTGAGTCGCACGTCGCGGACACCTGGAGCAGCCGCGGAGCTGGCTGCCGTTAGGAAGTGGGACACGTACTCGGCCCCGGTGGCCGATTATCTTTTTGTGCCTGTCGCCGTTGAGACCACGGGGGTTTGGGGTGACGAGGCTAAGACCTTCGTTGCGGAGGTTGGCCGTCGACTGAGGGAGAGAAATTGTGACCCCCGTTCCGGGTCGTTTCTGGTGCAGAGGCTAGCCATAGCAATTCAACGTAGCAACGCTGCTAGCATTATGGGCTCCTTTGCGCCGGGATCGACAAGGGGCGGGTTATTTGACTGAGTTTGTATTTCATTGTTTTGACGAAGCATGTTGCTGATTTATGTCTGTATTTTTTTTTTTGTAACTTTATATTTGACGACGCTTGTGCTGACCTCATTTTAAAATCTAGAGATTATGAGAAACAAATCGACATGAGTTTCATAACTATACGCCTAGCTATACGCCAACTATAACACTTTTGGAGGGCCTTTTTCCCATAGCTGGAGAAATTATCTTATTTGATCTTATGTCCCATAATAAGCCGTAAAAAGTCATGGCCCACGCTCCATAATTTTTTTAAAGAAACACGTACATTTTGATGTAGTTGTCATAATCGTTTTCTGTGGAACAAACTTTTTTTATTTCTCTAATTCGAAGGGGATAAATATTGTAATAGGTTAAGTTAATAATGAATAAGTTATATCTACATTTAGTTTGCAGTGCCCTTACAGGGTTCATGTGCGCCCTATCTTATGTGTTCCACCTTATGTAACCACATGAAGCAATAAACTACTATGACTATGACTATGACTATGGGGTTCTATTAGCCCAGTCATTTTACGGTTTGAGCCGGGACTAATTAGTATTTGATATTTTTTTCGGTATAGTATTTAAGAGCAAATTTGAGCTTAGAAATGTACCAAAATTACAAAAGAATCCCGTCAGCAACAGTTCCTAATTAAAAATTTAGGTATTATCTCGTTTTAAAAAACGTAATGGTAATTTTTTTGCACATGTTTAAGGCATTACCATTATACATACTTCAAACATGGTGTAAATATTTTTGTCTACTTAGAAGGTTTTCAAAAATACATTTGTATTTTCTAATGAAAACATCGATTTTTAAATTTCAATGCCTATTTTATTGCTCAAAAATCATTTATATTAATTTAAAGCCTTCTGGGACTCACAATTTTGATTTCTATGTTGCGTACCGATTTTTTTTTAAATATTATTTCAGATAGTCTTTTTGTCACTAAATAGTGCCGATTACAGTTTAAAAGTACAATTAATAAGTACTTCCCACATCACCTAACAAAACTCCGTAAAATGAGTGGGCTATATAGAGAAAGTTGTTAGGGATTATGGTCTGAAGCACCTTTTTTATAATGTAACGTATTTATCCCTACCCTATAAAGGGTGAACCCATACCCATCAAATCGAACAACTTTTATTATGGGAGCAAACCAATCGGAGCAAAAAAATCTACTGTTGCACACATTTGAGTCGAGTAGGCAGCGGCGGTGGGTGCAGTTTAGTATGGAACAGCAGATTTTTTTTTGCTCCGATTGGTTTGCTCCCATAGTAACTGTTGTTCAGTTTGATGGGTAGACTCTTAGTTTAAAACGATGCTAATGATATCAATTTCACCCTGTATAAATATTGTGTTGTGATTTTTAATGCTTGTTTAGGGCAACGAACCACAAACAATGTTGGGGTATCTTTAATTTAAAATTAAAGTACAATTTGTAATAAAACCATTGTACTAAACCGTCTATTTAAATATCAAGTATTTATTATCATTGAGAGCAAACGGTAGGAAAGACAATACTAAAGATGAAAACAAATTGAACAATTCATTGTATTTTGTAACGTTTTAATGATAATAACATTTTAATTGATGGAAATTCAACCTTTTTGATATCAACAAAATGGTAAAATTTATTCCAGGGACTTAATGTGGCTATAATATGCAAAAATTAGTAAATATTTTTGGACGATAAATGTTTTGTAGCTGTCATGCAATTTATTGAAATGCAATGTAAATAATGAAACGTTGTAGGTCTGCTATTGGGTAGTCAAGTCACGTGTCGCTCGTCGATTGTTGGTTGCCCCTCCCGGGCCTACAACGAAGCTCAAGGGGTGGCTCAAGATAGTGCTTTTTTTTAAACAATCCTTGAAGTCACCAACTACCGTGCAACGTCAAGCACTCTTGCTAAATAAACTAGACATTGGCAAAATCATCACAACCAGGATGGTAGCTATTTTTTAAAAATAGAATAGAATAGACTAAATAATGAAACAAAAATACGAACCTACTTTGAAACAACCGAATAGAAATTTAAATAATAGCTGGTGGTCTACTGGGACTTTGGATTTTTGATATACGTATACGATAATTACCTATAATGTTTTCGTTCAAATGTCAACTCTATACGAACATCGTCAAAAACGATCACGCTAATTTTATATCTAAAATCGATATCGAATGCGTTATTAAAACCAATTCTGTAATAAAATAAGTATCTACGTTCCCTATCGGTTATCGACAACGACAACATTCTATTTTATGAAAGGTACCACAAACATTTGAAAACCATTTGAAGATAATGTGATTTCAAACCATTTTTTAAATAGTAGATTTTATAAAAGCTTAAAGGTTTTGAGAGTAACGCGGCTATTATTTAATCTAGAAATAAACATTTTAACGGGTTGTTACCGAAATATCGGGAAATAAAATATACCAAAACGCGGTAAGAATCCGTTAAAATGTTTATTTTTAGCTTTAAAAAGAACAAAAATTCTAAAAAAATCAAAGTCGGGATGAATGAGACGGATTCCTTTGCCTTGGCTGCCATTTCTTTTGACTTCGATAGTTGTTTTTTTTTTATTTCTATATACCAAGGCCAGGAAGCTGGCATAGGTATTGAACCCAAGGCCACGGTACTATATAGTCATGAATCAAAACTTTTTCAGAAAATTCAAAGTTAAGAGGATAGGCGGAAATGGTAATTTGGAGAATGCTTTTCCGACTGTATACATATCTGTCCGATCCGCCCGCCCCGCCCATACACCCCGCTGACTAGAGTGCGAAAGAGAAAACTATAGGGACCTAAATTTTTCCGACATTTTATCGACATAAAATCGACGAAATCAGCATTTCGTATTCCTCTGTTTCCTCCTCCAAAACCAAACCGATTTTAATAATTATTTCAAAAAATAATATGAGAAAGACTTTGGCTATGTCTGTATGTTTTGCTTTTTTTGTTTATATTCGTCAAATCTGTTTTCTGTATGGTTGAAAATGGGCGGTAAAATTTGTCATTTTCGAAAGACCTTTCTTACAGTAGGTAATTAATTAAAGCGAAAAAGCAAAAGATAGGGACAAAGTAGAACATTAGATTGTATGGTAAAAAAATGTTTGCTCTTGTGTTATTAATCATTATCCATGGAGAAAACAGGGGAATACGTTTGTATGGAAGAAACCGTGCCCACCTATCCTCTTAAGTTAAAAAATATCAATCAAAGATAAAATCTATAAAAACGTCACCCTATTTCTTATTTTTCAATAGAAACAGCTGGTTAAAGAAATTTCATTGTTGTTCATTCTTGGCACAAATAGCCATATGAGTAGACCTAAAAAAAGGGGATTCTTTTTTATCTAATTACCCAACCTTGAGAGGTCGTGAGGAAACCATTACCTCTGACATAGATGCTACAATAGTAATTGATACGGCAACACGAATTTGTAAAAAAATATGGTAAATAATAGCTTTATACTAAATACCACAAAAAACTTGTCAGTTTTATTAACTTAGAGGAACTAGGAATTTGTTAATTCAATACGATTTTTTTTAAATAATTGTGGTAGTTGATACTATGAGTTGAATCTTTTTTCTTGAACTAGAATTACAACAACTAAGTACACAATCTTGTAGTTAGTAAAAAATATTTTTTTCCGTGTAATGATATTTTTTATCCTATTAATAAACTTCATTTGCTATTTTTTTTTATTAAATATTAAGATGATAGGTGGTACGCACGGCGACACATCAAGCTATACAAAACCAACATATTAAGGCGGTTGCAGAGGGGTCAACTTTATACAAAACTTTGAGGCACAATACGCGTAGACGGTATTAATATAAGTAACTTTGTATATATGGAAAAATAGTTTAGAAAATCTAGATGCCGCGTAACAAATAACATTTGCAATTTATAAAATAATGACGAAGATATAAAGCTTTGAAATTTTTCATACAAAATTTTAAAAGCTTTATATCTTCGTAATTATACTATAAATTGCAAATGTTATTTGTGACGCGGCATCTAGATTTTCTAAACTATTTTTCCATATATAAAATATTACTTTTATTAATTCCGTCTACGCGTATTGTGCGTCAAAGTTTTGTATGGACTGAAACCACCTTAAGCTGGCCGCGCGACGTCATACGTTACTCGACCTACGCGCGGCCAGGCCAGCTTATGTTGGTTTTGTATAGCTTGATAGTATAGTTCTCCTAGATTAGCCATTAATAGCATGCAAATCTTAGTTACAAATACCTAGTGTTGAATAATTTATCTATTACCTACATGGTCCTTTTAAATAAGATGATTTTTTTTTTTTTTGAGGTGACTATTACAGCTCTGCTCCGGGAGCAACTACTGCTTTTTACTGCGGGCTATTGGAGGGAACACGAAGGTCACCGAGCCAATTGAATGAACTTAAGCAACCGACCTAGGGGCACCCAGAGGGGTACGGACCTCGGCCTAGGACGTTGCTGGGGCTACGCGGCGGATTGTGTAGCTGGGATAGGTGTGAAACAGCCTGCGATTGGCCTGTAGCGTCTGTAGGCGCCAGAATTCGAAGGAGTGTGCAGAGGTCGCGGCTGTCCCCGCCGGCGGGGAGGTTGATTATTGTGTCGACGTGTTGTTGTCGTGTGTTGTGTGTTTGCGATTGGTCGTGTCTGTTGGGAAATACGCTGATGATTTTTCACACGGTAGACGTTTCTCTCTACGTCACCGTCACGGTTACCTTTGTAATAAAATAAGGATCAGAATGGCATAACAGAAAAAAAAACATGCTATTGTATATGGGTCTTTTGCATTACATGCTAATAAAATTAAGTGTTTATGTTTTTATGGTACTTACCCATTGCGACATGGGAATTTATTTTCAATGCAATGTGATCCTAATTAATATTTTTGTGGACTTTTTGTTACAAAAACTTAATGTGGATTCTCTACATAAAGTTTTAAAGTACCTACACTGAAAAAAATTGTATCTATACTATTATAAAACTGTAGCAGGAAGTTTGTCTGTACATTGAAGATATTAACAAAAAAAAAGTTACGATATGGTTTTTAGGTGTCCCTGATTCCATTTCACCAATTTTTTGATTTTTTGTCTGTCTGTTTGTTTGTGTGTATGTTTGGGTGTTTGTTTGTTTGTTTGAACGAGTATAACGCAAAAACTACTGAACCGATTTTGATGAAACTTTTTTTGTTTGATAGCTTATTATCTGACTTAAAATCTGGTATATAATTTGTGCGGACGAATTCGCGGGTTAACGCTCGTATTAAATTATAACCAAACTTTGTGACTTGCAAACAGTGAACGCTTGCAAACTATTTTGTAGCAAAACTTTTTGGCTATTTATAACCAGAATTTGATTATAGTAGGTATTGGAGAACTTATACACTATAATTATGTGCTACAAAATAGTTCACAAATTCACATTTTGCATAGAGTGGATGTTACAAAAATACAAATAAACATTTAAGGGGGTGGTTAAGACCATCAAACTGAACAACTTTCACTATGGGACCAATATCGAAATCGCGAAAAAAAATCGGATGTTCCATCATCATCATATCAGCCGATAGACGTCCACTGCTGGACATAGGACTAGGAGATTTGCCATAATCGCCATGATGCGATGCGTTTGCGATGTTCCATACTAAACTACAGATCTACTCGCTAAACGGAAAAAGGATTTTTTTTCGCGATTTCGATGTTGGTCCCATAGTAAAAGTTGTTCAGTTTGTTGGTCTACCACCCCCTTAAAAGTTTTCAATTTTTATTCTTACTTCTGTAACACCCTGTATAAGGTCTAACAAAATTAGCTGAAACTATTTTAAAGGGATAATCTGGCCATCAGAATATAATATTACGGGAGAACTTATATTTTTTCCCATAGAGAAAGTTGTTCAGTTTGATGATCTGATCATCCACTTAAAATAGTTTCAGCTAATTTTGTTAGGCCTTATATAAAAGCACGACCAGCAGCCACTAGGTTGGTGGTCAGAAACACTCTTTCAACTTTGAAGAAGAAAGGGGAAAACAAAACAGCAACAGCTTGTTACTAAACAGTACAAAAAGAAAAAAAAAAAAGATCACATATTTATACAAAAATTAAAACGTATCCTCATTAATAAATCTTATTATAAAATTGAAGACATTCTTTCTGAGATCTGATTTATAGCTACTCAAATTATTATGCATTCCTATACCTACTATTCTCGTTTTCAACCTCACGGTCCCCATTGATTTTAATTTTTTTATTGATGATTGATTGATTTTGATTTATTTAATTGATGTTAATTTACTTGTAAACTATTTTATTTGATTTTATTTTATTTGTTATTGGTATTGTTTATATTGATTGATTATGTATGAGATTTAATTTAGTTATATGCAAACAATTTATTATTATTAATTTTTCGAGTTAAATTCAATTAATGAACATTTCTATATTTTTAATTTTCGTTTTTCCATACGTGCATGCATTCAATAAGATTTAAATACATTCTAGTTACCTTTTATTTATGTTGCCGTGCCCAGAGGGTATCATATGTAGATCAAAATGTGTTACATTTAAGACCTAACTGTACCATGTGATTGCAATAAATATATGAATATGAATAAGATGCCGTATCAAACCAACAATGTACAATATAACACAATAAGGAAACTCATGTTGAACACAAGAAATCTTGCAGATCTTTTGTATTGAGTGATTGATGCGCTCGCAACACGTGATAGTTTTTACTAACTATAGCCTCCATGTCCAGTATTACATACTCACATAAGTACATGAACTTATGGCTGTGTTATCTCTTTTGAGATGTTTAGAAACTTCGTTACAAACTACAAACCTTTTAAGTTGTAGCAATATTTTCAGAACCAAAAGCTTTCATAAACAGGGTGAAATTGATATCATTAGCATCCTTTTAAACTAAGAGTCTACCCATCAAACTGGACAACTTTTAGTAACTTTTGCTCCAATAGTAAAAGTTGTCGACTGCAAAGTCGACGTGCGAGTTCGCGACTGAAATGTATGCAACAGCTGTTTTTTTTTTTGCTCAGATCGGTTTGCTGCAGTAAATTTTTTTCAGTTTGATGGGTAGACTCTTAGTTTAAAAGGATGATATCAATTTCACCCTGTAGAATCTTTCTTAACATGCTGACGGATTTTAAGGAGATTATCAGACCATCAAACTCAACAACTGTGTTCATGGGACCAACACCGAAATAGCGCGAAAAACACTGTTCTAGATACTGCCCAACCCAAATTTATGGGACAACAGATTTTTATTTCGCATTTTCGATGTTGGTCCCATATAGAGAGTTGTTCAGTTTGATGGTGTACGTATTACCTATTAAGAAGGACCCTGTACAAACTTTCAAATTGTTATACTGCATTTTTTGTTTAAACCGATTTCTCCCTTTGAAATCAACACTAAAATTTTCTACATCAATATTTCATACGAATAGAACCATTCATACAAAACGCAACAATGCGAAAGAAAATCGCCAGCCGCATTCAAAAAAATCGCTCAAATACTCAAAAGCAAGAATTATACAAATCTACGCGTCACTGTGTTGAATAGAAAATTGTTTTTTCGCACTTTTTCCTCGCGCATTTTTGCTACAGAAATGATTGATTCGTACTCTCTACTATGCTGCCCACGCGGATATGGCGTGACACACTGCTGTAGGAAATACCGATCCTCATTGCTGATTTCTACTAGGTACAACAGCCATAGCGGATATATATTTTTTTAAATGACTGTTACAGCTCTGCTCAAGGAGCAACTACTGCTTTTTACTGCGGACTATTGGAGGGACCACGAAGGGTCTCCCGAGCCAAATGAATGAACTTAAAAAACCGACCTAGGGGCACCTTGTACGGACTTCGGCATAGGAGGTTGCTGGGGCTACACGGCGGATTGGGTGGGGATCGGTGAGAATAGCCGATACTAGCCTCTACAGTGACTACTTGATTATAACAATAGCGCAGTGCAGAAATTTCTCACACTTTCTCGTCCCATCTGAATGTGATGAGATGGAGTTGGACCCATTCGTTAAGCTAGGTCAAACGTATAAAAATATTCTGACATAATGCAAACTAGCCTCTACTAATCCTGCATTGACATGGCTTAAGTGGTTGACATAGCTCAGAAAATAAGCAAGCTAAACTGGCTATGGGCTAGTCATTATCTGCCGTAGAACTGACAACGGATAGGGAGTCAACGTTCTAGAATCTAGAGTGTAGACCACGCACTGGCAGGCGTAGTGTTGGACGCTATGCGGTCCGCTGGTTGGATGACTTAAAAAATGTAGCTGGGAGCGACTGGATGTGGAAGGCCGAGGATAGACTTTTGTGGCGCCTAGGCGCTCCCTAGGTAGAGATTATATGTTCAGCAGTGGACGATGATAGGCTCGTGACAATTTATCCAGCATTGAGCTGATCCTGTGTGATAAGGCCTTCTCGCACGCTTATTTTATTTATATTCTCAGATTAGGGAAACATACAGCTAAAATAATACATTCAGTTTAAAGACTAGTAGCCTAACCTCAATTTTTTGGACGTCTTAACATATTAACATCTTTAAAAACCTCCTCCTTTTTTGAAGTCGATTAAAAATAGCCTAGATCGCCAAACTAACAATCAGTGTGTCAGAAGTGCGTAGAAATCCATTATTATTTTATTCGTTCGCTTCAAAACACCGTATCCATATTTAAACGAAGTACGACGGCAGCGGCGGGCTTTGATATACCTAACGACAGTTTAATTTCTTGGTTCAATGTTAAAATTATTATTTCCTGGCATTTTTATTGCTCTACAACACAAGAGCCAATAACGTAGTACTCATTCTTATCTGGTCTTTTTGTGTAACTGTTCCATCCACAGATCACTAAAACTAAAGGGAGATGTGAAAAGGGGGCGCGGCCAGTGTCGCAGCAATATGCGCAAAAACGGAACACATTGCTCGCGACAGTAATGATTCAATATATTATGAGGCTGAAAGCCAGTCGAGATATTATGTGTAAATAGTTTACAATGCTTGCGTAGTACTAAAGATTTATCGAACGTTGAGTTCTGATATCGCAATGGATAATGAGCACATTCAAGCTAACAAAATACTTTCTATCGCGTGGTACTGGTGGTAAAGCGACACTAGGTTTCGTACTCAGCGCGTTGGTTGGCATCTCTCTAGATCTCTATGGTTCCGTCCGAATCATTCGGTTTCAAATCAACATGGTATATTTTGGCAGTTCTTAGCACGTTCTTAGCGATTAACCTTCTTACATTTTTGACATGGATTATGATGATCACAGAAACAAAATGTTGCTTAAAAATTGCATAGTATACAGGGTGTTAGGGTACTTTAACGGGTGATTCAATCAATCAATCAATCAATCAAATATACTTTATTTTACACCAAAAACATAAACAGTAAAATACAGAAATAAAATACAAGAGGCACAAAATAAGGCGGTCTTGTCGCTAAGAAGCGATTCTGAAGTGATTCTTCTCATGATACTTAATAAGTTTTCCAAAGAAACTGTTCCATAAAAAATGTCAATAGCTACTCGAGTTGGTCCCATAGTAAAAGTTTGATATTCTAATGCACCCCAAAAAGTATGTAACGCATTTAAGTTTACACCCTGTATAATAATAACACGTTACCGATCGTGTATACAGGGTGAAATTGATATCATGAGCATCCTTTTAAACTAAGAGTCAATCCATCAAACTGAACAACTTTTACTATGGGAGCAAACCGATCGGAGCAAATAACAAATCTGTTCTTCCATATTAAACTGCAATCTCGACGCGCGAGTTCACGACTCAAATGTATGCAACAGCAGATTTTTTTTTTGTTTCGTTCGGTTTGCCTCCATATTAGTAAAAGTTGTTCAGCTTGATGGGTAGACTCTTAGTTTAAAAGGATGCTAATGATATCAATTTCACTCTGTATAGGTAATCGGAAACATACCAAGTCGGTAGTGCAGAGTGACAGTGACATTGCTTATTACGAAACTAAAGGGATTTGAATCTCGCAAGGTACAAATATCGGAGGAATTCTAATATTAATTTGCTTAAAACAGATTATGGTGGTGGATTATGTCTACTACTAACTACCTCTCACTAGTGTTGCCGAAAAATCGATAGTATCGATACCATCGATATTATTGATATCTCTTTTTATGCAATACTATTGGTAAACAGCAATACTATCGATAGCATCGATAGTTTCGATCGCTGCTAATCAATGAAGTATCGATAGTATTGCTCTCCAATAACGAATAGACAACCGATAGTATCGATACTATCGATAATTTGATACTATTGCACTACCCATTATGCCTGAATACTGAATGCAATACTATTGAAAGTACTAGTAAACGAAAGTGCGATAGTGCAAAACCATCGATTGTATCGATACTATCGATAGTCTATTCGATATTGGAAAGCAATAATATCGATAGTATCGATACTATCGATTGATCATTAGATGGCAGCGATCGAAACTATCGATACTATCGATAGTATTGCTGTTTACCGATACTATTGCAGTAAAAGAGATATCGATACTATCGATACTATCGATTGTCCTATCGAGCGATTACATTATTTCTCACCTATCGATAGCTATCGATAGACAATCGATATTTGGCCTATCGAGCGGCAACTCTACCTCTCACCATTATTCGTGAGAAGAGGCCTTATTGTAGTAGAGAAAATGGATTGTCGAAAATATAAATAAACTTAAAAAATCATTCAATATTGTAGTTAAATCAAAGAGATTTAACATAATATTGAATGTCATTGAGTTAAACCTACCGCTTGAGCAGTGTCTTAACAAATGTTTACTAGTTGGTGATAAAATAAAGTTTAAATCATATTTCGATATTTGCTTGTGAAAAATAAATAGCGGTTCTTTTGTTACTTTAGTTTGAAAATATAGTTCTGGACATTCCAAGCCGGAATCACACGTGCTATGTATGGCTCCTACCAATATCTACACAGTCAGCTCAATGGACTTGAAGCCGCTGTGGAAGTTCGCGAGGCATGTCACACAACGTGACCGCTGACCTCATTCTAATTTTAATATTATATAGTCTCACTTTTCGGCCCAGCGTACCTAACTTCGGTCGCATCTAAATTCCTAGATTAAGACTTTTATTTGTTAAATGTAAATATAATTTAGTACCAATCTCTTCTCGTCTTCATTTCACCTCCACTCTAGCCACTCACTATAATTCACGGAATAAAATGTTATTCTAATCTGAAGAAACGTGTTATAATTATATAACTATTACTGCTTTTGTCACTGTCGACAAAATTAAAAGAATCACACAACATAATTATAAATTGACCTACAAAAAGAAGATAATAGAAACAATACAAGATTCTCACTTACATCATCCGTATTGTGTCCGCCGTTTCTCAAGCGATTCTCTTTTGTATATTCTATTACATTATTCAGGTCATCATTAACACCACTAATTATATTAGTTGGTATTTCTGTCGGTATGTAAACTACATTTTCATTTGTAGTGTCTTTGTATAAATCTATGTAGTCTATGATTGGATAATCAGTTGCATTGTCATCTGTTTCATAATCTAATTCGAAACTTTCATTCGATATTTCGTTTTCTTTTACGTTTATAATATCATTGAACTCTTGGACTTTTGTTATGTTATAAATAACTGCGTTTGGTAGTTCTGGATGTGAATTTAAATCAGTTGAGTCTTTTGGTTTGATTTTAGTTAAATCAATTTCGTCATCTTGATTTTCTGAATACTCCACCTCGAGAACTTTATTTGTATTTTGCGCAGAAGTTGGAATTTCAGTGGTGTAATCATTTGTCAAAACATTAAATGCTAAGGTTGAGATAGGTAATGCAGTTGTCAAATCAATATTAAATTCTGGTACTGCTTTTGGTAATTCAATATTTTCTTTGATTTCTAATGCATCTTCAGGGATAAAGAAATATGTTTTGATTTCAACATTATCTGTTGCTTTAGTAGCAGTTGAAACTGTAGTTGATGTTGTAGGTACACTGTTACCTATTTCTTCAATTTTGTTCGATGCATTTAACTTCATATAATTATCAGTGTTGGTTGTTTTTATAGCACTGGTAGGAGTAGAATCGTTATCATTTGAGGTAGTAGGTGCTTTGGTTGATTCATTAATATCACTATAGGTAGTCAATGAAATTGGAGCAATGTTAAATAATTTTTTATAGTCATCTCCATTATTTATTTTGTCAAAGTTAGGTTCAGTAATATTTGCTAAATCTTTTCTATCCAAATCATATGTTTTGACGTAAATATCTGTTTTATTATCCACAGTTCTGAAAACATTAGATTCGGAAATAATTTTGAGATTCTCTTCAATTTCTTCTCTAATCAAACTCGTTACATCCAACAAAACCTTTTCTATACTTTTACTAAAATCTTCAATTTCAAATAATTTTACTGACGAATTCCGTTCACCATATTCAATCACATCCGTAGAATTAAACCGCGAATCATTATTATTTTCGACTAAAGTTCCATTATGATCATCAACAAAAAAGCCACTAAAAAAATCACTCAAACACGTCAAGTAATCATCACAATCACTTTTCACATAAACCATTTGAAGTAAAACAGTGGATAACAAAATTAAATGTTTTAAATTCATTTTTGGGCGCGTTGAGACCCGACGATCAACTCTGTGAGTCAAAGAACAAATGTGATGAGATCTGTCGGTACTCTCGACCGTATAATTGTTACCATGTCTTATCTACGATACTTTGAGATGCAGCTCGTGGCTTAACTGCTGTGGGAATAATGCGGCCAGTAAATGAGCGGTGTATGTTTGTGACGTCATTTGATTAGAAAATTGATCATGTTCACTCAATCATTACGCCGTGTGGTTGCGGTAGGTATTACCAATTTTTTCCATGGAGGTGTCTACCTTAGTCACATATCACTGCTTTGCACGTTGTTACGTTAAACGTCTAAAGGCTCAAACTAAAACTTGCTTGCATACTTGAAAAGGTCTTGTGGATTATCGTCACCGTCGTGAGTATGTTTAACTTTAGCATTTGCAAGGTGATGTAGACAATATAGCCCAAAAATTACTCTAATCTCTTAAAATCGTCATTGAATTTTTTACTTATAATTAATGGACTCTTGCTTGTGCGTTAGCACTGCATTTCCGCCAGTGCCAAGTGTTAATGGGAGAATCTATCCCAATCTCAGGGATTGTTTTTGGTCAAGAACAAGAAGAGATTAAGGATTGCGGAGCCTCATGGCAGGCAAACACGCGACGCGCGAAATCCACGCGAGACGTGTGCTCGGGTCAGAACCTGCAACGTGACTCCATTCATTGAATTTTATCAAAGATGTTGAAAGAATCGTACCTATTACACGACCTACTACTAACCACAATTCTACTAGGTACATCAAAATCAGTATGGCCTGCTGTCTACGACAGAGCCATCTGCCTTTGTTAACATGATCTGCGATCGACCTAAGTTAAGGCTAGGTAAATTGCCGTTATATTAGTGACAAAGTTAGATAGTACACGAAATGTATGTTATAAAGCGCCTCTGGACCGATATAGATCAGTTTTGACGACAGAGCGATGTAAATCCCTATAATTTCGAAGACCCGGTGGGGTCATTCTTTTTCTTGAATAAACGCCGAGTGCATCATACCTACCAAAACTGCTCCTTATTACCTGTGGTAAGCCCTGAGCCTCACATGACTGGTACCTCCTCTTCTCATAAGAGCCAGCGTTTTATCTCGCTACTCTAATAGCCGTGTGATGTTTGTTTGGCAATACCCAACTCACCTTGGGTTCGCGTGGTAGAACTGACTTTGATAGATGACCGTACATAATTAACGCAGATTATAGCCAATTTGAAGATGAAAGCTTTAGGTAAAGCTTAACCGAAGTGAGTCACGAACTCTGAACGTAGATCGAATTATTTTAGGTAGGTACTTTACGTGAGGAAATCTTTATACACTGGAGAAGAAATTCTGATGTGTATGTGAAGTCTACCAATCCGCATTGGGCACGCGTTGTGGACTAATGCTCCCTGAGGGTAGGCCTGTGCCCTGCAGTAGGACGTTTATAGGCTGACGATGATTATGATGAGGTACTTTACTTTTAGTAAAGTCAAAATCGTCCGTGATCTGATCTTATGACGATGGAACGGTGTCTTATACAGGGTGAAATTGATATCATTTGCATTCTTTCATTGAACAACTTTTACTATGGGAGCAAACCAATCGGAGCAACAAAAAAAACAGCTGTTGCTTACATTTGTGTCGAGTAGGTATTGCAATTAAGTATGGAACATCAGATTTTTTTGTTGCTATGCCAACCGATCGGTTGGCTCCCATAGTAAAAGTTGTTCATTTTGATGGGTAGACTCTTAGTTTAAAAGGATGCTAATGATATCAATTTCACACTGTATAGTGTAACGCAATTAGCTTCAGTAACAATATAGAGGGTCCTTCTTAGATAAGTTATATTATACAGGGTTCTTAATATGCTGACGGTTTTTTTAGAGGATGATTAGACCATCAAACTGAAGAACTTTCTCTACGGGACCAACACCGATATCACGAAAAAAAACGCTGTCACATACCATTTGGGTTGAGTAGGATTGCAGTTTAGTATGGAATAAGAAAAATTGTTTTTTTTCGTGGTTCGACTTTGGTCCGATAGAGAAAGTTGTTCAGTTTGATGGTTCAATTCCCCTTAAAAAACCGTCAGCATAAGAAGAACCCAATTCTAGGTGATTTGAAACTGGTGACTTTCCAATCCGATTTCAGGTTTGCTCCCATAGGCATAGTTAAAGTGGATCAGTTTGGTGGTCTGAACCACCCTTGCAAATTTGGATTGTGCTTACAAAATCACCCAATATATTATTTTACACAGAGTTACTGCACCTTTTATAGGTACTTATAGGAGCATCGTCTGTTGCGCATTGCGGAGAAGTATGGACACTCAATCATGAGGGTCCGGGTTTGAATCCGCAAGGACGACGATGTTCTCCTTTACCGTTTGAGAGCAATGGGTATTACGTACTTAAGTTTGAAAAACTCATTTGGTACATGGCATGTCATCCGTGCGGATTCGAACCTGGACCTCAAGATTGAGTTTCCATAGCTATCCGCAACGCGCCACCGACAATGAGAATCGAGTGTACATATAATATAAGAAAATTATTAATATACCTTAAATCTCTCTGCAGCGCATACAAATACTGTAAGTATTTCTTCGTTCTGTACAATATCTGACTACAATTTTTAGGCATCTAATTTCGGAATGGCGATGAAATTTTACAGGATATACAGTCAAAGCACTGACTGTGCTTTGACTCTGAACCTATCCTGTAAAATTTCATCAAAGTGCATTTTACCTAGATCAAACGCGCCAACTTTTTGTCTGCCTCTCATTTTTGTAGGTCACTAATTGAACAAGTGAATGTCACAAAACATTCCGCTGATGCAACGCAGAGCAATTATTTTAACAAAAAACGATATTGTAATAAAAAAATTGTTAAGGAACGTTCTCATCGAGAGAGTTCCATGCAAGCAACATTTTATAAATGAGCCATGGTTAAAAGAAATATCTTATATCTTTTGAATGAGACCCCTTACTTACTTATCCTTTTTGTTTGAAAAAAATTTTTTTTTTATTTATTATTTCTGAATCTTACATCTAAGTTTACAATTTGTTATATCGCCAAACTGCTGAGCAGTTTGTAGGCGTTGCGCTCGTTAATCACATTTTTACTTAAATGCTATATCTTTGTTATTAACAAAGCTGTATTAACTTAAATTAGGTTAACCTAGCATACAGTCTTTTAGTTGTTTTTTTTAAAGTTTGTTTACGTTTAATTTTGAGCTCTGCTGTCACCTCATTTCGTTTAATCCACGACTTTTGGGCCAGTATAGTTTTAACAATTTCGTCACTTATACTTTATACTGGAACAGATGACCTATGGGCCAAAACCACTACCAACTGGTCCCCAGTAAAACAAAATCGGCGTCGAGGCAGACCTAGAAGAAGGTGGCGGGACGAAATCGATGGCTTCTTCAAGAACCGGACGCATGGAGAAAACGGAGGGAGGACTTTGCCCAATAATGGGACAGTGACGGCTGATATTTTAATAATAATATTGTACTATAAAGTATAAAAAACGAAATTACTTTTCATTCTCAGAATCTATTAAAATAATATTGAAGAAATGTTGTCCTCAGTCAACTACTTTTTGGTATAACCATGGTATAACCATTCAAAACCTGGCCCTGTCACAGACGATTAATTTTCGATATATCGAGACCGTTATGGTCCGAATTACATTGTAATAAAGTTGACATTGGAACGAAAACGACCAGTTCGAATGTCCGGGTAGAGGCCCTGTTGTAACGAAAAGTTTCAAAAAAGCAAATGGTTCTAGTGAAGACTGCCATTAAAATATTGGTTGTGAAAACCATTTGTTAACAAATTGTATACAACCCATAATTGAACTTGTCATTGATATGTTTCGTAAAGCGTGGAACGGACATTGAAAATTGCTTTTTCCATCAATTGGATTCGTATGTAACCGACTGATAAGAGATAACTGTATATAAGAGACAACTTCTTTATCAATCGGCTACACAGCAAATACACATTTAGTCTCTCCTATATCTAAACTATTATAAAACTGTAGTAGAAAGTTTGTCTGTACATTGAAGATATTAACAAAAAAAAAGTTTCGATATGGTTTTTAGGTGTCCCTGATTCCGTTTAACCAATTTTTGGATTTTTTGTCTGTCTGTTTGTTTGTGTGTTTGTTTGGGTGTTTGTTTGTGTGTTTGTTTGTTTGAACGAGTATCACGCAAAAACTACTGAACCGATTTTGATGAAACATTTTTGTTTGATAGGTTATGATCTGACTTAAAATCTGGTATATAATTTGTGCGGACAAAGCCACGGGTGAATGCTCGTTTTTATTAAGTTTATCCATAGAGAAACACGTAAGGAGTAGGTATTGTTTATTTCTCCATAGCACATTTTTCTGCCTTTTTTGCGGGGGGGGGGGGGACCATTCCTATGACAATATAGCCCAGTCATTTTACGGAGTTTTGTTAGGCGAGGTAGGGAATGATTATTAATTGTACTTTTAAACTGTAACCGGCACCATTTAGTGACACAAAGACTATCTTAAAACATATTAAAGAAATCAAAATTGTGTGTCCTAGAAGGCCTTTAAATTAATAATATTAATACCAATGCACTCACTTGGCTTAGATTTAACAATATAATGTTTTTTTGAGCAATATAATAAGCATCGAAATTTAAAACATAAGGTATTTATTAGAAAATACTAATGTATTTTTTAAAACCTTCTAAGTAGAGAAAAATATTAACACCTTGTTTGAAGTATGTATAATGGTAAAGCCTTAAATATGTGCAAAAAAAAATATCATCAGGTTTTTTAGAACGAGATAATAGCTAAATTTTAAAATTGGAACAGTTGCTGGCGTGATTTTTTTTAATTCTTCGTACATTTCTAGCCTCTAATTGGCTCTTCAATATTATACCGAAAAAAAAATATCAATTATTAATTAGTCCCGGCTAAAACCGTAAAATGACTGGGCGAATAACAGTTAAACGCATCGAATTAAGTAGCCTATCAGGGCTAGGTCGGGGCCGTCGCGGGGGTGAGACTTTGACAGAGGGGAAAGTATGTGAAATTATGCGTAAGGCCACTCCTCTCGGGGTACGAGTTACGTGTTTCTCTATGGGTTTATCATTCGGCGATGTATTTAGTCTCTCCTATATTTTTATTAGGTTACATGCGAAACCAACTGGCGGAATGACAATTTTAACTCAACTTTTCATCGTTGTTTCTATCTAGGCCAATACTTTATACGGTATTTAGAAAAATCGAGAAAAATACGCACATCACTTTTAAAATAATCATATTATTTAGTTTGGCGATACAAGACGGTTCAGAAATAATAAGCGTTAAATCTCGGTGTTTTATCCAATACACTTCGGCGAGTGTGCCCAGGAGCTACATGACCTGATTCCATCATCACCCTTCCACCAATCTACGATAAGACGTAGTGCAAGACTGCATCCATCATCATCATAGGCCTTTACATCTGTTGCAGATGATTTAAGCAGTGTTTTTGGAGAAGCACTTTTTCTCATGGCTGTACAGTCCTATACGAGAGCCGCATACACGTCCACAGCCTCTACAACAGAGCTGTACGCCGGTGGACAGAGGTGGGAGTGTGACAGCATTATACCTTTTGTCACGTTTCCCTGCCAGGTGCGCGAACCAGGCTTCGTCATGAGTAGTCCTCCCGAGATATTCCAACAATCCGCACAAAAAGGTTCGCGTCCTCTTTTATAATGAGAACCGGTAAGGTTTGGAACTCACTGCCTGCGTCTGTGTTTCCAAGCAATTACAATCAGGATATTTTTAAAAGAAGAGTTAATAGGCTTTTTCTGGGTGAGCGCGCTACATCCTCGGCTTCATCTACACTTCCCATCAGGTGAGATGAAGCCGCGCGCAAACGCGCAGGCGCTTTTTAAAGACCTATCAAAGCGCCTGATAGACTCGATCGGACCCAAGGGTTGGCACTTTCCTCGCTCAACGGATCAGCATAGCCATTCAGCAAGGAAATGCGGCCAGCGTTTTGGGTACCCTCCCACAAGGACCGAACCTTCACCACATCCTATGTTAGTTTAGTTTTAAGTCACGTTTATTTTGTGTATTTAAAATAATAAAAATACTTCTGAAAGTAAAAAAAAGGTGAAATATACAGGGTATTAGGGTAAATAGTTCCTTTACTTTAAGGGGTGATTGTACCTTGATTTCTTTGGGAAAGTTGTTCAGTATCATGGGATACTTAACAAGTTTCCCAAAGCAACCTATAGGAAATTCGCAAAAAAAATTTCAACTTTTCATACAAACGTTCGATCAGCTTTGCTTGATCAAGATTGCATTTAGTATGGAAAGTCGAAATTTTTTTTGCTTATTTCGAATAGGTTTCTTTGGGAAAGTTGTTCAGTATCATGGGTACAATCACCCCTTAAAAAAGTGCAACTGTTTACCCTAACACCCTGTATTGATTAAATTTTATTTTATGTCCTATGATAAGCATGACAAATTAATGGCCCAGGCTAGACACATTTTTGAAAAATTTCCTTTGTTAACAAAAGCTTCACAAAAATATTGTTTTTTTAATGTACCTAACCTTATTTGTGGCTGTGCTATAAGCAGGGCTCATGTACCTACGCACTATGGCTAAAATTATGTTACACCTGTGTTGTGCTGTATATGGATTGTATATGGATACAAATAAAAATTGAATTGAATTGTTAAAGGTGTTTATATAAGGTCTAACAAAATTAGGTGGAACTATTTTAAGGGGATGATCAGACCATCCAACTGAACAACTTTCTCTATGGGACCAATATCGAAATCGCGAAAAAAATCAGCTGTCCCATACATTTAGGTCGAGTACGTTTGTATGGAACAGCTGATTTTTTTTTCACGATTTCGATATTGGTCCCATACAGAAAGTTGTTCAGTTAGATGGTCTGATCATCCGCTTAAAATAGTTTCAGCTAGTTTTGTTAGACCTTATATTTATCTACAGGATGAAATTGATATCATTAGCATCCTTTTAAACTAAGAGTCTACCCATCAAACTGAACAACTTTTACTATGGGAGCAAACCGATCAGAGCAACAAAAAAATCTGTTGTTCCATACTTAACTGCAATGCCTACTCCAGTCAAATGTATGCAACAGCAGATTTTGTTGTTGCTCCGATCGTTTTGCTCCCATAGTAAAAGTTGTTCAGTTTGATGGGTAGACTTAAAAGGATGCAAATGATATCAATTTCACCCTGTAGATCAGAAACTTGTTACAGTAAAATTGACATTAAACTTACCATTTTTTGAAACTTTTCTCCCTTCCCGATCATTTCAAAATCCTTCGAATCACTCTTTGTCAATTTTCTTTGATCCACCAAATCCCTCAACAATACAGTTGGCTCTTCATATGAAAACACGTAATGGTCAATAACATTTTGAGGTTCGTTGTAATCATTGTTCATTTCTTCTATTTTCACTCCCCTTTTCTTTCTATCGTTAAAAAAATCATCGAAATCACCGGTAGAATCGTCGAATGTGTCGGTTACATCCGTGTATCCATCGGTCGTTGAATATATTTCAGTTGTGTATTCCATATCATCGACAGGTACGTGTATAATTGTAATATTCAATTCCGATATCGTCGGTATTCGTTTTATAGTTATATTTGCATTCACATAATTATAAATATCCGGCCAAAAACGAGCACTATACAGAAACGTTGATATCATAAATAAAATAACAAATAATATTAATAAAGTTAACAGTCGAATTATCAGCTTTAACAACGATAAATTGACCTTCATTTTTGGAACGAATCTTTAGAGTTGACAAAAAAGTAACACCCCTTCCTGATTCTCGTAAGGATGTTGTTATTTTCGAATCTGATTCGAGACTAGTTTCAAATCACTAGTTCTAATCGTCCTGGGGTTTGTATAGAAACATTAGTTACCATTTTAAGAAGATAATTGTGCGCAAAAGATTTAATAATAGAACAATAGGCAATGATTGTGGCCATTTTGAATCGTCAGGACACAATGACGATGTTACGATGACGTCACAGAGTACTGAGATATTTACGACAACAATTTTAATTCTTGGGAAGGAGAATAACTACATCTGTAGGAAATTCCTAATAAGTTAATTTCCTTAAGAGGATAGGCGGGTTGAAATGATAATTTGGAGAATAGGTCACTTTTCAAACTGTATACGTATTTGTCCGATCCGCTCCAACCATACACCCCGCCAACTAGAATGCGAAAGAGACAACTGTAGCTCGGACCAATTTTATCGACATAAAATCGACGAAATCAGCATTTCGTATTCCCCTCTTACCTCCTCCAAAACTAATCCAATTTTGATAATTCTTTCAAGATTAATATCAGAAAGACTTTGGCTATGTTTGAATGTTTTGCTTTTGTTTATATTCTTCAAATTTATTTGCAGGATGTCTTAAAACGGACGGTAAAATTGGTTATTTTCTGAAGGTCCCTAGTTCTTACGGTACTTAATTAATTAAAGCAAAAAAGCAAAACATAGGGACATAGCAGAGGTCGATTGAGGTAGATTGTATGGTAAAAAAAATTGTGCTCTAGTGTCATTATCCAGGGAGGAAACAGGGGAATACGTTTGTATGGAAAAAATAGTACCCGCCTATCCTCTTAATAGTTAATCAATTACTCAAAATTAAAAGATCTTTGCAAAATCCATACCAATATTATAAAAACTAGCGTGTCTCTGTTATGTTTTCACGACTGTCTGTCTGTCTGTCACGTTTTAATTTACCGCTAAACTTCTAAACCCATTTTGATGGTAAAGCTTAGACGCTAAGGTAGGGCATTTAAATACCATGCAGACAAAGTCGCGGTTAACAACTACCTATATAAGTAGTCGATATACTGTAAATAATGAAGTAAATAAAGTCCCCTGGAAGATGGGTCGGGCGCTAGTGTGGGACGCTACCTGCGTGGACACACTGGCCCCGTCTCACTTACAGGGCACGAGTCGAAGGGCTGGCGCAGCGGCGGAGGCGGCCGAAAAACGAAAGGCCTACTGGTACCGGGATATCGGCCCCCAATACCATTTATGGGTTTTGGTGTCGAAACTCTCGGGCCGTGGGAAACTAATGCGCAGGCGCTTTTCAAAGACCTGTCAAAGCGCCTGATAGACTCGACAGGGAACCCAAGGGCTGGCACTTTCCTCGCTCAACGGATCAGCATAGCCATTTAGCAAGGAAATGCGGCCAGCGTTCTGGGTATCCTCCCACAAGGACCGAACCTGCACTACATCCTAGATTAGTTTAGTTTTAAGTTACTTTATTTCATCTATACTTCCCATCAGGTGAGATGAAGCCACGCGCAAACAAACCTAATGAAGGGACCTAATGCGCAAGCGCTTTTTAAAGACCTATCAAAGCGCCTGATAGTGTCGACAGGGCCCAAGGCCTGGCGCTTTCCTGGCTCAAAGGATCAGTATAGCCATTCAGCGAGGAAATGCGGCCAGCGTTCTGAGTACCCTCCCACAAGCACCGAACCTGCACCACATCCTAGGTTAGTTTAGTTTTGAGTTACTTTATTTATAATTTTATGTAATGTTTCTATTTTATGGATCTTTCGAATAAACAATAATTCTAAGTAAATAAAGAAAAAGAAATACTGATTTGTCAAAAAAAAACAACAAAAACATTATGTCTACGCAATTTTTTCCTTTCTTCTCGCCTTAACGTACCTAATTAATAATTAAGTACCTAACTAATTGCTTCTTTAATTGTCTTGTGGGATCACTATTTAAAGTATTATTATTTTGTAAGAAAAGTATTTGCATTATTTCTTTTATTTAACCTTCATCTCGGCTTTAACAAAAATGTGTAATGAACTAATGACCTTGTGAAGTGAAGTGACTGGATATTTTATTTCATTACGAGCGTTGACCCGCGACTTTGTCCGCACAAATTATATACCAGATTTTAAGTCAGATCATTAGCTATCAAACAAAAAAGTTTAATCAAAATCGGTTCAGTAGTTTTTGCGTGATGCTCGTTCAAACAAACAAACAGACAGACAAAAAATCCAAAAATTGGTTATATGGAATCAGGGACACCTAAAAACCATATAGTAATTTGATTTTGTTAATATCTTCAATGTACAGACAATCTTCTGTTACAGTTTTATAATAGTTTAGATTTCACGTATTTGAAAGCAATGATCATGTAGGTGGAAGACATCAAAGGGATCAAAAACCTACATAATTTTTTTTTACAACAATTTTTTTACCTTCTTAAAATGATGACACTTTTTTAAGGGGATGATCAGATCGTCGAACTGAACAACTTTCTCTATGGCACAAACATCGAAATGGCGAAAAAAAATCTGCTCATCCATACAAAACTGCATACCTACTCGAGTCAAATGTATGGGATACGGATTTTTATTCCGCGATTTCGATGTTGGTCCCTTAGAGAAAGTTATTCAGTTCTATGGTCTGATCATCCCCTTAAAAAAGTGTCCGCATATCATAAAGGACCCTGTATTAATGAGGTGTACTTTTGCTTTACCTTATCCCTTTAGTGAGAAAGGATTGACGGATGACATGCTATGTATCAATGAGTTTCTCTTACTGCTAACCATTAAGGACCTATGTCGAAAAATATTTTTTTTTAAGCGTAATGGGCGTGTGATAGCTTATATTACGGGGCGGCGTGCGCACCTGAAACGACGCAAGCGTAAAACAAAATTTATGTAATTGTGATTGTACTATTTATTTAAGTTCAATTCTGCTCTAATCAAACTTTAAAAAATATAAAACTCTTTTTTTTTAATTCTCGTGTTTCTATTATTCACCGTTTAGCAGTTTCAAGCGTTTATCGATAAAGGAGGCTACTTTGGCTTGTTTTTTTATCGAGAAAATGTGTCTTAATCGTGTTTTGGCTCTAATCAAAACTTGGATTATATGTTCAATTAACACATATCCGCAAATCATACTCCTACTGTTAGTACTTCATGATATATGACGCTTTGAAGAATCCTATTTTTTCACATATTCTCTTAAATTTTATATCGCCCGTTAGAAAGAAAACACTGAAATAGAAAAAGAAGTACTTTAATAGGTACTTAAAAGTTAAATAAAATAATATTAACAACACAACAGGTACACACACATTCACACAACAATGAAACAACAAATAACTTTAACAACAAACAACAACTTATAGGTACTGCAGAGTTTGATGGAGCAGCGATTACGGTAGAAAATTCTTTAGATTATTTTTTTTATGAGGAAACACAGAACATAATTTTCGAATTCAGTAACTCGAGATAGAGTTTTCTCACCGTAACTCCACTTATCCAATACAACAAGTTCTTACGACAATAATACAATAATAGATAAAGCATAGTCAAAAAGTGTAGGAAAACTGTGACACCGCGAACTAAATAATTTAGCACAAAATATTGGATGTAATTACCACGGTATAATCGGGTTTCGTGAGCTAAGAGTGGCGTCTTCAAATTTTATCTATACTGGGTTTTTTGCGAATATATGAGTAGTTATTACTGTTTTGATCTTCGTATGGGGGCTGGAAAGCCAGCAACACTTCGATCCAATGGGATCTTTTATAAGATACGAAATGTGGCCGCAGGTTTACCAAATGTTGGATGCAATATCCACGCATACGCCTGTTTTGTCATTCTTGCTAACAAAGTGGCGCACTCCATTTTTCTACTCTTTACGGCCTAGCTATTATATACGGGTTTTTGCCTTTATATGAGCACTATTGATTTAAATGCCACATGAATCTTGGGCAACAATGGTACAGCGACGACTGATACAATAATAATAATGAGTAAACCTTTTACAGAGATACATAATAATAATAATGAATCTTGTGAAAATGCGCCATTAACAAACTTTACAAAGTGAAAAGATTCAACATGTGGACGCAGGTTTAGGTTCGGCGGACTTATTAATAGATTTAAGACAAAAATTATATCTTATGAGATCCCTTTTTCGTGTGAATGATAGTTTCATGAACCGGCACTTTGAAAGGTACCGGCTTCTCAACTGTCACGATAACGTGTTTCACAACCTCAAAAGGTACCTCCTTGATTCTAGGTACATGCACTACTTTCTCTACTGGGTACGGTACAGATTTTTCTACAGGAATTGACACTTCTTTTATAATAGGGATAACTACAGCTTTGGGTACTGGGATTTGGATTGGGACTGGATGAGGCACTGGGATTAGAATTGGCTGATTGATTTTGAACTCTACGTTCTTGGGAACAGGGACGACGACTTCTTTGTAATGCTTGACTGGTTCGGGTGTTTCTTCGTGGATGTGCTGGTGGACTGGATAGGAGTGCGACTGGAGATCTTGGCCGCCGAAGTCGTGGGATTGTTCGTGGCCTGGATCTGCGGCGCCGACGTCGCCCTGGCCGAAGTTGTAGCTGTCCGAGTAACTGCTCGCTTGAAGCTGTAAAGAAAAAAATGTTTATTAGGTTTTTATGTAAATAATCGTTTTCTCTTAGAGTAAAGCCATTTATTCTCGTGGGTGTTGTTCAATGATAGTAGAATAGAAGACAAGGTTTTTAATTGTGTTTCTAACAGAGTTAACCTGAAAACTGAGGTCGTCTGGCACACCGTGGGCATTCAGCCTCAATACGACCACAGTATAAGAAAGAATATCTATTACTACATACAGTACGGACACTCCCATCCTCCCACCAACTTTTTGCCTCACCCCCTCTATCACCATCTGGTTACCCGGCAGTTACCTAAGAAGAATTTCTTTGGTTTCGCATGTGCTGACGTCATCATGTCAATTCAAATTTTTGTATGCAGTGTCCGGGCTGTGATACGACCATTGCTGACTGGCTAATCTTTACATTACAGCATGAGTGATTGTCATACCACAGAGTATAATATGTCGTGCGATATGGCTCATGCTGACACGAAAAAAGGAGAACAGGGTTAACCATCCTCTTCAAAAGTCATTGCATATAATATACAGGTTCCTTCTTAGCACGCTGAAACTTTTTTAAGGGGATGATCAGACTTTCAAACTGAACAACTTCCTCTATGGCACCAACATGGTCTGGTCAACGTGGTCATGGTCATGGTCACTCTTCCATACAAAACAAGCAAACCTTCTCGAGCCAAATGTATGGGACAGCTGATTTTTTTCGCGATTTCGATGTTAGTCCCTTAGAGAAAGTTGTTCAGTTTGATGGACTAATCAATGCAATGACTTATTATGTTATAATAAAATAAAACTAAATAATAAAAAAAAATTATCGAACATCGTAGTCTCTACCTACTCCGGTAGGATAACGGCTTTAGCATAATGTACGTACTTTAGCATAGTGTATGTATGTACATATTTGAGAAATTTAATTTTATACTATACATACATACATACACACACACATAAACTTACGACCGTAATCCCTTTATTTAATTTTCTCTCAATTTATTTTTTTTATTCCGTTTTCGTATCGAGTTACAAATGCAAATAAAAAATTTGTTTAAAACCACTTCCTCGCCTATTTATTAACAAACAGCAATAAAAAAAGAAAACTACGATATCAATTCTGTTTTTATTCACTTTCGCTATCTTTTTATTTTGTTGTGTAACCGTTATTGAATAACTAGTTTAGTAACATTAACAATGAGGATGCGTTTTTATTTCATTGTTGGTTATGTTTATGTACAGTCAGCAGCAATAAGTTATATACACTTTAGTTCTACAACGTAGAACAAAAGTGTATACAAAACGCCCGCCCTAGTAATATTTAAAGAGGTTAAAGTAGTGTAGAGTTAGATTATTAAACTGAACAACTTTAAAAAGACAAAATTAAAAAAAAGTAGCTGTCCCATACATATTTGAGTCGAAATATTTTACTTAAAATCCTATTGTAAATTATCAAAAATAATGTTTACTACAAAAGATACAAAACAACAGTACAGTACTACTAAGGGTAAAATTATACTTGCATTTTTTGAAATTTATTTTACCTACCACCTATCCATGTATGTGAAGTCGCATCCTTTTAAACTAAGAGTCTACCTATCAAACTGAACAACTTTTACTATGAGAGCAAACCGATCGCAGCAAAAAAAATCTGCTTTTCCATACTAAACTGCAACGCCTACTCGACTCAAATGTATGGAACAGCAGATTATTTTGCTCCTATCTGTTTGCTCCCATAGTAAAAGTTGTTCAGTTTGATGTGTAGACTCTTAGTTTAAAAGGTTGCTACTGATATCAATTTCACCCTGTAGTATATAAGGTCTAACAAAATTAGGTGAAACTATTTTAAGGGGATGATCAGACCATCAAACTGGACAACTTTCTGTATGGGACCAATATCGAAATCGCGAAAAAAAAACCAGCTGTTCCATACAAACCTACTCGACCTAAACGTATGCGACAGCAGAATTTTTTTTCGCTATTTCAATATTAGTCCCATAGAGAAAGTTGTTCAGTTTGACGGTCTGATCATTCCATTAAAATAGTTTTACCAAATTTTGTTAGACCTTATATACACTTAAGTACTACGACGTAGAACAAAAGTGTATACGACTTATTGCTGCTGACTGTACAGTGTACTACAATTTAAAGCAATAAATTAATATCAATATTTTATAAACGGCAGAATTAAAACTAGTACCGCTGAAACGAGGTGACTTTGAGAATTCGGGCGACTTTGATGATAACTCCAAATGACAACAGGATTGTCAATTTCTCAGCGAAAGAGAACGCAGCTGGATATTCTTTTTTGTCTTGGCATTATTGACAGTTCGTCCATTTTTTTACCAAATCTTCAAGACTGTAACATGAAGCTGAGTGGTTAAAATAATTTGATAAAGTTTGTAGAAAATATTCGCAGAAAAATGTTTCCTTTTGACTTTCGAAAGCAATGAAAAAAACGACTGATATCAAAGTAGCCCCATTTTCAATATAGCTTTGATACGCTGGTTTTTCATTTTTTTTCCTCCGAAATTAAACATACATAATTTTTATTTTAATTTTAAATATTATCACAAGGCTAGTCGTGACTACTGAATTTTTTTCTAATTTTTAAAACCAAAATTATGAAAGACGAGCGTTAAACCGCGACTTCGTCCGCACAAATTATATACCAGATTTTAATTCAGATCATAAGCTATCAAACAAAAAAAGTTTCATCAAAATCGATTCAGTAGTTTTTGCGTGATACTCGTTCAAACAAACAAACACACAAACAAACACACAAACAAACACACAAACAAACAGACAGACAAAAAATCCAAAAATTGGTGAAATGGAATCAGGGACACCTAAAAACCATATAGTAACTTTTTTTTGTTAATATCTTCAATGTACAGACAAACTTCCTGTTACAGTTTTATAATAGTAATATAGATACATCCATTTGAATTTCAAAACTAATCAAAGTTACATCGGTTTACGGTACTTAACTAATTTGTTTGAGGTTCTGAATAACTTTAGAAATGTTTTAAGTTAGGGTATTAATATTAACCCTAACATGACATTAACAAACTTTTTAGTGTTTAATATTTGACCTTAGTACCTCCAACTTAATATTTCTCTCTGTTTAACCAGTCATCAAACTAATTTACAGGGTTTAAGAATACTACAAACATTGAACAAATGTTCTCGTCTTCAAAAAGGTCACAATTCACAAATAGAACGCAGCACCTGGTTCCCGGAGATTATAATAAAACAAAAAAACCGTGGAGCCGCCGCGACGTAAGCTGGTTTTACGATCTTTTATATTTTTCGTTTACAAAACATTAAGATTTCAGAGGTTAGGGTACCTTGTTGGAGTTGTGAATCCTTTTTAAACCTTCCGGAAGAAACTTAACTATACTTTCCTTTGAAAACGACATGAAAAATCTATAAAAGAACTATAACTACGAGTACAAGCAGAACAGAAATAGCAAGATTGTTTTAAAAAAAATCCACAGAAAAAAAGGCCAAGCTGTATACTATGTCTAAACTATTATAAAACTGTAACAGGAAGTTTGTCTGTACATTTGAAGATATTAACAAAAAAAAAGTTACGGTATGGTTTTTAGGTATCCCTAATTCCATATCACCAATTTTTGGATTTTTTGTCTGTCTGTTTGTTTGTTTGTTTGTTTGAACGAGCATCACGCAAAAACTACTGAACCGATTTTTATGAAACTTTTTTTGTTTGATAGCTTATTATCTGACTTAAAATCTGGTATATAATTTGTGCGGACAAAGTCGCGGGTTAACGCTCGTATTTACTAAAATAGTATTTAGATCATTTTAAACTATTGCTAATAAGCGGCAACGCAATTAGGACGTCCTAAAATTCAAGGCGAGTTACCTATCTATATCCAATATACATTTTAATCTATGGTATTATGGTCTGAAGCACCCTCTTTATATAATGTAACGTATTTACTCTTAAATCCTATAAAGGGTGAAATCGATATCATTAGCATCCTTTTTAAACTAAGAGTCTACCCATCAAACTGAACAACTTTTACTAAGGGAGAAAACCGATCTGAGCAAAAAAAATCCGCTGTTGCATACATTTGAGTCGAGTAGGCATTGCAGTTTAGTATGGAACAGCAGATTTTTTTGTGCTCCGATCACTTTGCTTCCGTAGGAAAGGATGCTAATGATATCAATTTCACCCTGTATATAAGGTCTAACAAAATTAGGTGAAACTAATTTAAGGGGATGATCAGACCATCAAACTGAACAACATTCTCTATAGGACCAATATCGAAATCGCGAAAAAAAATCAGCTGTCCCATACAAATCTGCAAACATAATTCGACTCAAATGTATGAGACAGCTGATTTTTTTTTCGCGATTTCCATATTGGTCCCATTGAGAAAGTTGTTCAGTTTGATAGCCTGATCATCCCCTTAAAATAGTTTCAGCTAATTTTGTTAGACCTTATATAGAAGGTTGAAAGCTGGAAAGGTAAGATGGGACATAAAGGGCAGCTACCAGAAGCATTACAACTACAAGAAAACTTTCTTAGAAGACTAAACCTAACTTTTGGTGTATTTTACTTCTGCATTCACCGATTTTGAAAAAAAATTACAGTCATAGAGAAAAACCGAAATTTTTACAAAACTTTGTTTTCATCCCAATCTATTCTCTTACTGATAATGGAACATAAGGCTCTATGGGGTCAACTGAGGTCGAGGTATTAGAACTCTCAGGACTCTCTAAATAAAATAAAAATACTATAACAAAGTAAGTAATAAGTTTAAGTTTAGCATAGAACAGTTTAGTTCAGGTTTGGTCCCCTCACTAAAAGTTGTTCATTTTGATCACCTGAACCACCCCTGGAAATTTAGCGAAGGACTTTACTATCACTCAATATGACACTACACGTTACATATAATCAGCCCTTTCTTTGGATACATTTTAAACGTTTCTACTATATGAAAGTTTTACCTTACCATAGCATTTAAAAGTAAATTAATTATCTTGTTTTATTATTGTTATTGTGTATACTTAATTAAATTGCGGAATTTCAAATTAAGAGCAGTCTGTGCGTTGTATCCATAAATAACGGTGTCATTTTATTAAAATTACGTTTTATGTTTAATCCGTAGCTTATGGACGGCCCCTTCTAGGACAATGGGGTTGACTTTCATTTGATTTTTTTAAACCTCCCTTTTGAATTTAAAAATGTTTTTAAAGTATTATAGAACAGAATTTTTTTATTATTTGAATATTTAGGAAAAAAAATATACACTGAAAAAAATGTTTTTGTTAAATATAACCAAACCATAACCTAACGCTAAAAAACCAAACTTTTGTAACGTCCAAACTGTTTACTTATGTTTTATAAAACATTTTTTTTTTCAGTGATAAATAATAATTTTTATGGCTTACTATGTCTAGGTTCCTAAAATGACTAGAGTCCTAAAATGTCCAGTATTCCATAACGTCCATTTCCGGAACGTTCATTACTGATTGAATAGTCTCGAAATTCCCTATCCCCAAAATGTATCTTGCTTCAAAACGTCCAGTTAGTTCCGCGTGGATTGGCATCGTCAACATACTCGTGAAAATAGTATACGAAAATTGTGATTTTTCTAACAAAACTTATCACTGAGTTGACACGACTGACACTTTCAAGTGAGACATCCACCGCGAGCGAAGCTATTGGTACGAGATTCGACCGTAAAATTATGCACCTGTTTGTTTGGTGAACGAAATGTGATGAAAGTTTCCACAGGGGGGTTCATTCAACGCCGCCGGCTTACCTAGCGAAATCTTGCAGCAAGTACCTTTACCATTATGATTTTTGGTACAATTTTTTCCACTTATCTGTTTGGGAAGTAAATAAGGTGTCATCGAAAGTCCGATCTAAAGAGCTGAAAAAACTAGGGTTGCCACCTCGCAGTCTACCTCAACTCTAGGGTTGCCAGGTTCAAAGAAGTCATTTTTGAAAGATCCACGTGCTTCCATGGAGATGGATATCCAAAATTGGGAGATTACAGGTTTCTTTCCCTGGACGGGCCTCCCTCATTTACCATGTTTTTTTAAAGGCTGAAGAAAATTAAAATTTATATGGGTTTGAAGGGTGACGAAAATAAATATCTAGGGGTAAAAACAAATGATCCCATTGGGTCGAAGTCTTGCTGGCTTGCCAGCCCCTATAATAAGATAAGGTAAGTATGTAGACACAATAATCTTTCATACTATTTAAGCTGTACATTAAATTAAAATAGCTTCGTTAGCTGTGGAAAAATTCCTTTAGGTCCCTGTGTTCGGCAACAAATTCTAACTTAATACCTAAGCTAGAAATACTTCACTAACTAGACCACATGTCAATTCAATTAAGAGTCTAGACTTGATTTAGGTTTTATCTAAATAGTTTGTGTGCAATGTTTACAGTTTGTTAACTTTTCAACTGGAGTTCATTTTCGAACTGTTTTGGTGTTTAATTCGGTCGAATGCATTTCAATCTTTGTCTGTTTATTTATATTAGAGATAGTCTATGGCTTCTGACTTTTAGCTTTAGTTTTTTGTAAAAATGTAAACCCGCCTTAAAAAAAACTAAAAAGTTAAAAAATAATATTGCAGCCGATGACTTTTTCTTCCGCATCATAAGAACATTAATTTGATTTATAGAAGCCGGTACGATTCGCGATTGCATTCGTTTTTTGGCTTGGCTTGACACCGACTTCTATAAAACAAATTAATGTTCTGAACAACTTTCACTATGGGAGCAAACCGATCGGAGCAAAAAAATAATCAGCTGTTCCATACTAAACTGCAATTTATTCATTGCCATGCCTACCCGACTCAAATGTATGCAACAGCAGATTTTTTTTTTGCTCTGATCGGTTTGCTCCCATAGTGAAAGTTGTTCAGTTAAACTAAGGTTTAAAAGGATGCTAATGATATCAATTTCACCCTGTATAATAAGGGAAGCATATGCCCAGCAGTCGGTTGATTTGATTGATTGATTGATGTTCCTAAAATATACGTGTTAATGAATAAGCGCAAAACCTCATACATTTGATTGACACAACAACTGATTTATAACAAAATAATTATATTGAAACAATAATGTCATTATTTTGATGGTTGAAATTTAAAGCTATACGCATTTTAAGTTTTGAGGCAAAAAGTTTTTGTTATCATTTCACCAATTAATGAAAGCGCTAACGAACTCGTGGATACATTTTAAGAATCTTGTTTTGGTAGTGAGTAGGGTGAGTGTGCCCGTGCGGTGGGTTGACATCGGGTTCAGTAAATTTAAAATTTTGCAAACAAATTATTTAATATTTTGAAAAAAATTACCTGCCATGATAATTCGATTCTCTTCTCGATTCTAAACAAATTACTTTCTAGTTTTGCGTTAATTCATTAACACTTTGTATAACAATGCACTTACAACTTAGTCACCTTTTACGGTACCTACATACCTATTGTCATTCTAAAAACAGTACCTAAGGTGTTCGTAATGCTGAAAGATACCTTCTAGTAGGTATACCTGACTGCCATTTCAAAATTCCCTATCAAGTTATTCTCGATAGTTTTTGTAATTTTTATACAAATACTTTAGACCCTTCAAGCCATGTTAGTGGTCAAACCAAAGAGTAATATAAGTATATTAGAAAAGAGAACCCACTCGTGGCTACATTATGCATCCACCTTATGTCAAATTGAAGGCTAGCTAGCGCCATCTATGCTTCACCGACAATAATTCAACCTATTCTATACATACCTACTTATATCTACTCATACCGATGCATATTATTGTTTTGAATGCTAGAATTAGTTCAATCCCGCACCGATCGAGTGAAATTCCAGTATCTGTACTATTCCTGTAATCTAAACATTGGTAAGAGAAAAACAGAAACTCCAGAACATCACTAAATCGGCACGAAATTGAACGAAAACTACAAACAATTCGCGCATTACGCAAGATAGGTAGCCATTTTGTGAATCTGTCATCTGTCTATTAGTCATTGACATAGACAATAAAATGTTTTTTTTTTTCATAATTCTGCGAAATAGTTAATAGATGGCAGCACATTCTATGCAAACTGAATCGGAAAAAGCCACCAAAAGGCGACTGTCCTCCTCCTGGGTCAAACCGTCAAAAGTTAAATAATGAGAAAAAAAATAGCAAAAACACATGTACGCAAAGTTACGGAACCACAAGCAGGCGCCTTTTTTTCAACGTTTGACATGAATTTGGTTGTATCTCGCAAAGGGTAGGTAGGGTTTCCATTTGAATTTTTAATGCACAAACGGAAATCATTCTTTATGTATGGAACATCAAAAAGAAGTGAATTTATAGTACCTACACTACACGTTCGGCAGTTTATAGGTAGGTGCTAAGCTTTATCGTGGAGCTCAGCAGCATCCATGCAGGCTGCTATGTCGATAATACATGTGTTAACAACATCAGTTATGCAGACGATATGGTGTTGCTGTGCCCTTCGATCAGTGCACTTAAGAAACTGCTGTGCTGTTGTGAAGGGTATGTTAAGTCACATGGGTTGAGATACAATTCCAAGAAAAGTGAAGTTTTAGTGTTTAAAGCCGGTAACAAGCTGCCTGAGTATGTGCCTCCTATTGTTCTGAATGGTGTGTGTCTCAATAGAGTAACTAGCTTTAAGTACCTAGGACATATTTTGACGGATGATCTGAAAGATGATCATGACATTGAAAGGGAACGCAGGGCATTGTCGGTGAGAAGCAACATGCTGGCTCTTAGGTTTGCTCGATATTCGACCGAGGTAAAAGTTACGCTTTTTAAAGCATACTGCCAATCCTTTTACTCTAGCAGCCTATGGGTTAAGTATACGCAACGAGCCTACAATGCTTTGCGTGTCCAATATAACAACGCCTTCAGGATGCTGTTGAGGCTCCCAGGCTTCTGCAGCGCGTCGACCATGTTCGCGGAAATGCGTACGGCTTCCACGTGATCATGCGGAAGAAGACGGCCTCTCTGCTGGGCAGGACTCGGGGGAGCACCAACACCATTCTGAAGGCTATTGTTGATAAATTTGACTGTCCCATTCTTGCTCACTGGGTCAAACTGGTGAACAGAGTGGGTACTATATTTATATAGCAGTAATAATTGACATTGTTTTTAAGTAATTTTATTCTGAATTGTGTTCGTGTTCCTATGCTACCTAATTATTCCTATCCTAAACTTATATGGGCGACAGTCTGAAATAAAATGATTTTTATTTTTTAATTTTATTTAGAAAGAACTTTCGTTTTCTTTGTTGAAAATGTCAAAATAACTATGGATATAATGCATCTTTCTACTGCTGATTTGACTTTCAAAAATCCCACTCCTGGAGTATGATTTGACTCAAACTTGATTCAAAAATCGTACTTCAAGAGTACGATTTTTGAAAGTCAAATCAGAAATGGAAAGATGCATATCTCCATAGTAATTTTGACATTTTCAACTGCTGAGCTCAGCGAATGATATTCAAAAATCGCACTCCTGGGAGTAAAACAAAAACGTAGAATAAATCACAAGTGCTCTTTTAAAACGATTTTATTTAGCTTCGAACCGATCTAACTATCTATCTAACTAACTAACTAATAAATTCTCACTCTTTCAAAATCGTGATCAAACCCCATACTGTTTGTCACTTTCGAATATGAATTTAGGACGAGTCACATTCAAAATTAGCACTTCAGCTACTACTATTGCACGATTTGCACAGGATAATCCAGTGCAAATCGTTAAAATCTCATCACAGTGTGTACATCGACAGGCTGACAACTTGTAAATATAAAGGGTGAAATTGATATCATTAGCATCCTTTTAAACTAAGAGCCTACCAAACTGAACAACTATTACTATGGCAGCAAAGCGATCGGAGCAAAAATAAATCAGCTGTTGTATACATTTTGAGTCGCGAACTCGCGTGTCGACATTGCAGTTTAGTATGGAACAGCTGATTATTTATTTACTCCGATCGGTTTCCTCCCATACTAAAAGTTGTTCAATTTGATGGGTAGACTCTTAGTTTAAAAGCTAATGATATCAATTTCACCCTGTAGACATTGTATAGGCAGGATGTAAACTTAAGTACATTACATAGATACTTTAGAAGTATAGGGGGCTTCAGTATCATCATGATGAACAACTTTCACTATGGTGCTTTCAAGCCTCGAAATTGAAACACGCAGGTTTCCTCACGATGTTTTCCTTCACCGAAAAGCAAGTGGTGTTACAAATCGTACATGAATTCTGAAAAACTCATTGGTAACTCATCGCCATTGGACCACTACGGCTTTTGATCTGAAGCTCCCTCTAAACTATTCCAGTACAATGAGCGTTTTTCTTTACTTTATTTAAATTTAGTTCTTAAAAAACTCGACAGATGGCATGTTTATCGCTCAATAGAAACGTTCGCGAGATCCTGTCAAAATCATGTCAAGACTGTGCCTGCCTTTTTTTAAGGCCAATGGATCGAGCCCATATTTCTTATGTAACGTGTTAATGAATTAACGCAAAACTAGAAAGCAGTTTGTTTAGAATCGCGAGCAGAATCGAATTATCATAGTTTCAACATAAGTATTTTTTTTCAAAATATTAAATAATTTTTTTGTAAAATTTAAAATTTACTGAACCCAATTTCAACTCACCGCACGGGTACTCTCACCCTACTCACTACCAAATCAAGCTTCTTAAAAAGTATCCATGAGTACGTTAGCGCTTTCATTCATTGCTGAAATGATAACAAATCATTTTCCCCTCGAAACTAAAAATGCGAATAACTTTAAATTTTAACTATCAAAATAATATAATTATTGTTTCAATCTAATTATTTTGTTATAAATCAGTTGGGGTGTATGAGGTTTTGTGTTAATTCATTAACACGTTGTATATTCCTTGCCCATACATCCATGTCAGACGTAAACAGTTTAAATTTTCTATTAAAATTATTAGTAAATAATGAAATATTCCATGAACATCTTTTCGCTCTATATTTTTTTAAAGAAGCACTTTTTGGAATTTTGACCTTTATTCGCAAAACCGTAACGCCATCTATCGATCCTCTAGAAAACCAAAAAAAACGCTCATTATTTTAAGTGACTAAACTATCGGCCGGTTACAAAAGTCTAGATAGGTAACTCGCCTTGAATTTTAGGACGTCATAATTGGGTTACCGCTTATTAGCACTAGGGGGCGCCACATTATGAAATAAGTTGAAAAAGACGATTGGTCGACACGAGGATCGAACCTTAGCTACCCGGATCGTAAACCGATTGTCTAGACCAACAAGACAGTAGGAAGAAATCTCTCACGAGTACAGCGCAGCGCGTGAGGTGTAGTGCGCTGTTACTCCGATATGAACCCTAGTTCAACACATAGTGATTCGAAACATAACCGATAGGTGGCGGAAGTAGTCGATAGAAAATCAGCGTTCCACTTAGTTTGTACTAAGATAACATAGCATGGTCTAGTTTGCACGGAGTCTTACATGTTAGAGGGCAAACTGACATCTGCCACAGGCATATCTAATACGATAACCAATTTAAAATTCTTTGTACAATCAAGCGAGGCATGAACAAACACCGTCGTATTCTCATTACTCCCAGACATTGTCTATTTGTTTTAGCAAATTAAAGAGACATATTGTATTTGTACAAAACAGATTACGTGGTTATTGTTGAAATGGCGTGTTCTTGAAAAGTCTCCGATAAGGTACCGTCAGCAACAAAAAAGATATACACTTTTATTATCTTTGCACTGTGCTTTCGTTCCCATACGTGGAACACATTGGAATCTTTTATAACGGACTAGTTAGTGAAAATGCCAATGATTTAAATATTAAATTTCTAATAACTCTTTGGTAACATATAGCTGAAAATGTTATTCGATTGCCATTTGTTTTAACGTATTGGTAACAATTTGAAAACTGCGTGTCGCGAGGTACGATGAATTTAGCAAGGAAAAATGTTTTCTCTACAATTTATTACGATTTTCATTGTAGCCTTAATCGAGAACAAAGTTAATGATAGACTTCGATTGGTATATCATGATGAAGCCCCATCTCTTGACACTTGTTTACAACTATTTGCGTCCTTCAACGGCGACCACTGAGGAAAACGACAATGCTGTGCAGCGCATGAGACAGGCTGATAAAAGAGTGGCCTACCAGCAGATTCAGGCAAACTTAAGCATTGCTATGAGTCAATTATATAAGATCCTACATGAATATTTATGCATCGGAAAGCTTTGTACTAAATGGATACGGATATTCCATAATTTTACCGATTTCATTACTTCTATAGTAAAGCGGGGGTCGATTGCTTTTCACAAAGGTTTCATCGAATGCAACAATGCATAAAATAGAATGGAAGTTTCATTTAGAAATAATAAAAAATATTCTCAACCTCCTATGGTGTTTAGCTATAATTAATTATAAATATAATTATATAATATCCAGTAATAAGATCATTGTTATAAATATATTGGTTGTTGTGTTGATCTAAATAAACGTATGCATTGTAGGTGGTGGGGGCAATCTACTCCTTGTACCGAGCGGACGTTGCATCCACCAAGTGCCGTGTGAAATATTGTGTTCTTGTTTACCCTCTTAAAAAGTACACCACACCTACTTTGACCCATTTTCTATTTTTGAAAACTTTTAGTATGTTTTACCTAATACTAAATAACTAACTAATAATGACAGTTTTCTTTTAATTTTTAATTTAGTTCCTAAAAAACTCAACAGATGGCATGTTTATCGCTTTATAGAGACGTTCGTGAGATCCTGTCAAAATTATGTCAAGACTGTGCCTGCAATTTTTTTAAAGGTCAAGGGATCAAGCCCATACAACCATGTCAGACGTAAACAGTTTCAAATTTTCGATCAAAATTACTCGTAAATAATGAAATATTCAATCAAAAGATGCTTTGGCATCTTTTTTATTTTAAACAAACACTTTTTGAAATTTTGACCTTTATTCGCACAGACCTTAGCGCCATCTATGGATCCCCTAGAAAACTAAAAGAAAAACGCTCATTGTATTAATCTTTTTCATGCTGACCGTAGATTGGGACGAAATGTCACGCTCATTAAGGAGGGTATTCACTGGTGCGTGCGTGACGTTATAGAGCGAACGTTGCCGTCTAACTCTAGTCTCTTTTGTAAATCAACAGTCAGAATCGTGCTATGGCAATGCTTTTGATTTTGAGGGACATTAGCGAATCGATCGATATCAAATAGGGAGTCGCGTTGTAGTTCTGCTATTTGGTAGTCGCGTCGCGTGTCGGTCGTTGGTTGCTTCTTCCCCGGCCTACAACGAAGCTCCAGTGGTGGCTCAAGTCAAGAAAGTGTTCTTTTAGACAAATAATCCTTAAAGTCACCAAAATATTATAACCGTAAAACGTCATGCCCTTTGGCTACATAAACTATAATTTGGCAAAATCATCAAAACCAAGATAATAAACCGAAATGACGAAACGAGTTTTGGATCTGAGTGATGTATTTTCTTTGACGAAGCCTGTTGTGGATGTGAGTGATGTATATACCTTTGACGAAGCCTGTTGTGGATACGCAATTTGAAAAAATATCTATAATTAAATAATAAAATAAATAAATATCTTGGAAACTGTCACAGAAATTATCTAGTCACATAGATGGCAGCAATTTTTTTTAAATCGGTTTTTCGTATCGACACAGATACAGCGCTGCCCCGGACCTGTTGCTTAGGTATTTTGGTTGCTAGATCCTGGCGAATTAAATACTTTTGATGTAGGTAGGTGACGGCGTAGAATAGAACACCTTTAAATTGGAGTCGTATAAGAGGCGTGTAAGAAATAAGTGTGCCTTCCACCTATCACCACATAATATACAACCCGGGTTCTTAAAAACGATAAAAATTAGCCTTGGTACAGTACGACCATGAAAATAATTCCGCTCGTCAATCTTCGTTTGTGCAGAGCAGTGAAAAATCGGGTATTATCTATCTCGCTCCAACTCGAACAGCAGACTTATGGATGCTTCGGCAGCGAAAAGGGCGCGAAAGCAATAAGCCAATAGCGGCAAGGTGTCACATCCTGATTGGTCAATATAAGTTTGCGCGCTTTTAAAATTTGTCAACTGCGCAGGTACATCGGGGAGACTTATAAACCTGGTACTACTGTACCACTGACACTTGAAAATAATATCTCCCTTTAGGTAGTTTTGCAGCAAAGATGACCCCAAAAAGACATTCTGTGGATTTATGCATTTCTATGTAGGTATGTTTTAGTTATAACAGAGCGTCGGTGGCGCTTTGCGGAGAGTTATGGAAACTCATCTTGAGGTCCCGGTTCGAATCCGTACGGACGACATGGCATGTACCTACTGGTTCTTCTTCTTCTTATCGTGTGGGCAGAGCCCTGGTGTCAGAGTTTTTTCAGACCGCCTTACGGCCTCTGACGTGGTTTTTAAGTAACGACTACTACCACCAGAGATAGTAGCCGGGACCAAAGGCTTGACGTGCTATCCGAAGCACTGAATCATTTTTCTTTTCAGACAATCAGGTGATTCAGCCTGCAATGTCCTAGCCAACTAGGGAAAAACGCACAAAGTGACATATCACAAGGAAAACATCGTGAGGAAACTTGCATTCGCTGAAGAAAAAATTCCGATGCATATTTGAAGTCTACCAATCCGTATCTGACATGCGTGATGGCCTAACGCCCATATATCCTCACCTCACTGAGGGCAAGCCTGTGCCCTGCAGTGGGACGTGCATAGGCTGTGATGATGAATGTTATAAATTATAATGTATAGGTACTTTAATATTAATCTGTCATTAGCAGCACAAAACCGCAACACGACAAAGCCACTAAGTGCCATCACTTCCTCGAAGAAAATTACAATCCTTTCACTTCGTGTTGTCACCAAATTGACGCGCATTTATCGTAAAATGTATCCGATTTCGGGTGAAATTAGGTTGTGAGATTTGAGCAGAAAAAAATGGGACAGCATTTCTTTCATGCAGCGATTACAACACTCGAAGTTGGTCGGGCTCGATTTCGGCATATATTGCCAGATTTGTTCTCATTATTTTAAAGTGTAGCTATCAAAACAAGCAATGTATGCCGAATCAGACCCAACATTTTGAGTAATATAATCACTGCTTTACGTAGAGTCACGAATAACACGTTATGCCGACGACCTTCTGCATGGGTAGCATGCCATCGTGATACAGCGCTATCACACCTTCGCTCTCTTTCTATTTGCGCGCGAACGAACGAGATAAAAGACGTGATACAGGCGTATCACGTGTAGCATCCTACGGCTTCTGGTCATATTGGCGTTACGGATTTTCCCTAGGGTGCAACTGGTTGGACCGCTGATCAGCCTCGCCAAGCTTGAAACGGTAAATTCGATGACAATAGAGACCACCGTGGACGCTGCCATTTCGTACAAATTGGAGAAACTGACAAGAGGTAAGCATATGCGTGCGAATGAGATAAGACTACAGGATGATTTTGAAATCATTAGCATAATTTTAAACAAAGACTCTACCCATCAAACTGAAAAACTTATACCATTGGAGCATTAAGTGCATTTGTCCGTGTGGTGTCGGCTCAGCATAGCACCATCGCATTTCCTGCCGTGGGTGTCGTAAAAAGCGACTGAGGGATTTACCGGAGGATGGGCAGCAGCATCCTCTGAGTACACACATTCAATCCAACAGCGATCGCCGACCCGCCTGCCAAGCGTGGCGAATAAGGCTAATCGTAGACGTCTATCGGCTGATATGATGATGATGATTAAGAGCATTGAGCTCTTGACGCGGAGGTCGTGGCTTCGATTCCTACGGGGGGCACCTAGTGAAATCTTACTTTGTGCGTTTTTTCCCAGTTGGTTAGGACATATTGTCTGAAAAGAAAGACGAGTCCGTGCTTTGGATGACACGTTGGTCCCGGCGACTATATCTAGGTATTGGTAGTAGTCGTTACATTAAAAAACCACGTCAGATGCCGTAAGGCAGTTCGAAAATCTGACACCAGGGCTTGCTGCTTAAACGATAAGAAGAAGACTTTCTACAGCTTAAGCTAATAACACTGACCTGTTGGTCCCACTGCTGGGGTTGATCGTAAGACTGCATGTGCATGTGGTAGGGGGTCCACTGAGGGAAGGCTTGATACTGTTGTTGTTGTTGTTGATTGGCTGCTGATGATGCGATGAGCAACGCACTCGCCAACTGTGGGTTAAAAGAAATAGTATTGTTTAATAGGTACCAGCTTTTACTGTTTATTTAAACGAATTCTTCGACTTCTTAAATAAAAAAAATTATTTGCTATGAATAGGTCCATCAAATTGATCTTAGGGTCTAGGATAGTATCATCTAGACAGCTAAAATGCAATAGCATGCAAATATTTATTGAAAATCGTCATTTAAAAATATGTTATTAAACTAGCTTTTGTCTGCGACTTCGATCGCATCGGCTCCATTGGCGTAGCAGGGGGGCACCTTAGAAAGCTTGTTGCCCCCTTAGAAAAATGGAAATTAGTGAAGAAATACTTAAATAGTTTAGTAGGCACTGTTTCAACATCATCTTGTGAAATTCTAGCCAAAACTCAGAGGCAATACTGCCAAATTTCGAGCTCGCTTCGCTTGCTCCAGATGTATAGGCATGCAAGGGCTGAAGCACATATACCACAACTCTTATTGTTTATGAAATAATCGCGATCTTTCACGTTTATAACATGTTCTACAACCTCCTTAAAGATCCCAAGCCAAGTTTTGGTTACGGGGAGCCTTAGGAAAATTAACTTTTGGATTCGACCTTGCCACGAGAAATGTGAGTCTTGCCACTGGGGCGGTAGCTATGCGCTCGGTGGCCGGTTGCCCCCTCAGGGAAAATCTACGCCAATGATCGGCTCCTGTGATCGATGATCATATAATAATAATAATATAAGCCTAATAACCTAATATAAGAGAAAGGGGAAATGATTTCCGTGTTGGGTCGTACTTGGTCCAACGCGTGTCTTTAGCAATACAACGCGGAAACGCAGCAAGCATTATGGGCACGTTTGGGCCAGGTACGGCTAGGGGCGGACTTTCCGATTAAGTGTTTGACGTGGCATGTTGTTGAATAGTGTTTTGTTTTGACGACGCATGTTGCTGAAGGAAATTTTGTATAGAAATTTTTTGTTTCGTTTCAATAAATACTTATTATTTTTTATACAAGCCTTTTTACAAATTTTAATATTTTACATATTAACTTTTCACTTAATCGCTGAATCCTCTTGGGCTCAGACGACATCGACAACCTCTTCTTTTTGCCCATACTTGGTAAAGGTCTCCTCCAATCTTCTCCATTCGTCTCTGTTTCTTGCGAGTTTGGTCCAGGTTTTCCCTGCTGTAGATTTTAATTCGTCCTCCCATCTTTTAAATTGCCTTCCCCTTTTTGTAGTCTTATAATATAATTCATGATTTTTTTGCTCCATTTCAACAGTCCATTTTACAATGATCATATATAAGGTCTAACAAAATAAGGTGAAACTATTTTAAGGGGATGATCAGACCATCAAACTGAACAACTTTCTCTATGGGACCAATATTGAAATCGCGAAAAAAAAATCTGCTGTCCCATACATTTAGGTCGAGTAGGTTTGTATGGAACAGCTGATTTTTTTTCGCGATTTCGATATTGGTGTTATAGAGAAAGTTGTTCAGTTTGATGTTCTGATCATCCCCTTAAAATAGTTTCACCTAATTTTGTTAGACCTTATATATAGCAAGATAAATATAAACCTATTTTTAAGCCTAATCATAATGATTTTGGGTAAACACAAAAATCTTAATCAAAATCGGTTCAGTAGTTTTTGTGTGATACTTGAACAAATGAAAATTAAAATGAATAGAAAGAAATCAATCATAGCACTTATATGTTGGTGCCTTAACAGTAAACCTCTATAGATACATATCTAACTTAATATACGAGAGTTTCTGTCGATCTGTTAGTTTAAACTCCGACAACAACTATTAAGATGAACAGGGATGTTAGAAGGCATTTGATTTTGTGAGGCCCTTTCTGTGTTGGTTCCTTCCATATTGTGGATCCCGGTTTAGAATAAACACGTGTCTTTGGGAAGGAAAGACAGACGGACAGATGGACGGACAGCGTAGGCTCTCGTAATTAGGGTCTCGTTGGCACACTTTGGGTACGCAACTGTAAAAGTTCTAGGGGTGAACCATGCCACAATTAAGTACGTACATTACAACTTTAAAAGGTAGTTTGTATAGTATTAGTAAAGTACTTAGAGTCATTTCTGACAACCCTGAAAGAGTGAATTAGTCTTGATTTTATATGTATATGTTAATATGTATGTGCAATACCTAGTACATTTTCATGGATATCGGCAAGTCACGCATCGACCCAAAGTAGTTCCGATCGCAGCGATTACTTATTCCATCAGAATCAAGAAGGATGAGATAGTTTCTGATCATATTTTCTCTACAGCGACAAATAGTTCAGTCAGAAATGGTGGTAGATTTGAGACCCAAAGTTTTGGGCTGGCCTAAAGTGGGGACCATGGTTAACTTATACTGTTAAGCCCAATCAATGTGCATAAATTATAGGTAGGCAATATTTTAAAAGAAAAGTTTAAAGTATATGTGGTCTTCAAATTCATATTTTATGTTGAATAAATTATTATAAATTGAATTAAATGAAGTGCATCCGTGTATCCAATATAATTATTAAAATTATCCTGCGTTTCTGGCTGTTTCTGTAGATTGGCATTTCGCTGTAAGTTCTTCTATGTCTATGAATGAACAAAAAAGAATCATCATGACTTTATAAATTCACAGACTTGAAATTCGAGGGGTCCATACATAAATATGGCCTTGTTACGTGCCTGCAATACGCATTAGAATTTGAAATGACCCCATTCAAGCGTGTCGTATCTCGATGGGTCAGGGGTCAAACTTTGACATTTCTAGGGCCTAAGACAATAATAATTAATAGCAGTTATGCAACTCTGGACCTTTTTGTATTTTGATTCTGTATAGGTAGGTAGAGTCTGGCTCCTAACCTGAACCTAACAAAGCGCGGCAAATTCAAAATTTATGAAGAAGGCAACACAGAAAATAGTTGGAAAAAACGATTTTGATACTTTTTTATAATCAATTTTATTATATTACGAGCGTTAACCCGCGACTTCGTCCGCACAAATTATATACCAGATTTTAAGTCAGATCATAAGCTATCAAACAAAAAAAGTTTCATCAAAATCGGTTCAGTAGTTTTTGCGTGATACTCGTTCAAACAAACACACAAACAAACAGACAGACAAAAAATCCAAAAATTGGTGAAATGGAATCAGGAACACCTAAAAACCATATCGTAACTTTTTTTTGTTAATATCTTCAATGTACAGACCAACTTCCTGTTACAGATTTATAATAGTTTAGATTGTACAAAAATTATATTTTTGGGTTTCATGTATCGCAGCATAACATTACTATCATTCCTGAAAGTACGTTAAAAGTTTTATTTCAATTTAAGATAGAATAACACTAATATTTAAAGAGAAAAATATTTATATATTTTTTATTTATCATTATTGTCACTATGCATATTACATATTATCACTGCTACCTTTATCCCAAAAAGGCAGTTCCTCAGCAGTGGGCGATAACCGAATTCTACGCGGGCGAAGCCGCAGGCGGAAGTCTGGTAAAAAATAAAGTCACTGAAAATAATAAATATAATTCAAATCCTGATTATATCGCACTCCCAGAAGAACTTAAAGTATTAAGTAATATTCTATTCTATTTTTTTTAAATGGCGTTTCCTTAAAGATTTCGCCAGTATCAAGTGTTGAAGATATTATTATAATTCAAGTTAACGTTCATTGTACGGTGATTGATATGGCGATCTTAAAGCCCTGTTTTTGTACAAAAACACACACCCGAAACCGCCACAAAAGGACGGAGCCGCGTGGCTACCTAAATCGCGAGCCGAACGAAAGACGTCTACTCGAGAGACCTCTAGCCACGCGACTCCTATTACGTAAGTACCAAAACCAATAGTTCCAATCTGTCAAAACGTCAGTGTTGCAACTTTAAAAATTGATGGGTTCAGCTGCTAAGGTTGAAAAACTACAGTTTATCAATTTTACCTATCTATTAGCCATCTACTTGTCTGTTATCGGAATGCAAAATAATGCCCTTGTTGTATAACGTGTACCCTACTAGTAAAATAAATGTCATACCTACTAAGTAAAATATTTATACCGTTTCTACAAAATCGATACGTTTACCTTTACCGTAACACTTGAAATTCACAATTTTTAGTTTCTTTTTCAACTTATACAAATTTGCCATGTAGGTTTCAGATTTTGTATGAAAAAAGTACATGAAGACGCATGCTAAGAATCCCTTTCACGGTGGTCAGAAACATTAATTTGTATGTTTTAAACCCAAGTGCAAACTGCACGATATATTTTAAACTATTCTGAAACTTTGTAGCAGATAGGCTTCATCATCACCAGCCTATAAACACGTCCCACTGCAGGGCACAGGCCTACCCTCAAGTGTGTATGGGCATTCGTCCACCACGCGTGCCCAATGCGGATTGGTAGAGTTCACATAGGCTTCAGAAAGCGTCTTCTTCAGCGTATGCAGGTTTCCTCACGATGTTTTCATTTAGTTTTCAATGCGCAATAATAAACATTTTTTTTTAACAAAGCAAGTAAACTCATGCGCTGCGGTTTTGCCCCGAATAGATAGATCCCTATCGCAAAACCCATCAATTCGCGTGGAAAAAAGAAAGAAAAACAAAAATGGCGGAATGTTATAAAGTCACGTTCATAATAAAACAAGTGAGTTGAGTGGTGAATGGATGACGGATAGATGCGAGATCGAACGTAACACAATAGCTGTCTAGTATGCACCAGCCTTTATTGTGCTTTTGGTGTTATATTGACAGGCACTATTTTAATAAAGGCGCGGGAAAAATGCGGAAAAACCCAGGGGAGCGCGTAATTTGTCTATTGGAAAAACTAACACATTTTTTTTTTTATTACGTATGGGTTTGCTCTTGACCTCAATCTAGTCCTCAGGACGAAGAAAGATTCAGAAAGGCGCTTGGTGCGGATGTGTGGTATGTCATCCAAAAAGGGGTGATATCCCGCGGTGCGTCTGGAAGTCCGATAGTAGAAAGGGGAAGGCGGGATGAGCTCATGTAGCTCTTGGGCACACTCACCGAAGTACAATCTGTAGACACATTTGAAACAAACACTTGGTTGATATTTTCAACTCGCAAAATAAAAAAACAAACCATCGCTATTGACATATGTACTTAGCCCATACTTAGCCCCATTACAGGTTTATAAGTCTTACCGATGTACATGCGCAGTTGAAAAATTTTAATAGCGCGCGAAATTATATTGACCAATCAGGATGTGTCACCTTGAATCCGTTGCCGTTATTGGCTAATTGTTTTCGCGCCCTTTTCGCTGCTATCCGAATTTGCACCCTTTGATTAGGTACTAAATGACTTCGGGTTTTGATGGAGACTCGGTCCTGCTCTGCGCAAACGAAGATTGACGAACGGAAATATTTTCCTGGTCGTACTGTAGTAAATCAGATAAGTAGAAAATCTGATCAGTCTGAGTTTTTGTCCTCCGGTTTTTTCTATATGTACTAAAAATCATGGATTATCAAGTTTTAGGAGTTTAACTAACGCAGGTTGATGCAAGTGGTATAAGTTGATGTATGTAACGCCCTTTTCAACAATTCGGAATTGGCGATTCAGTGGACATTTATGTAGCGCGATAGGCCTCCATGCTACCACACGAGAACGAGGGTGATTGATACCTGTAGTAAAGATTCTATCTACCTCGAAAAGGAATATGGTTCTGAGTTTATGAACGTACTTATCAGTCCGTAGCGTAAGAAGGATGCTGTAAACACAGGGTATGCAATATCGACCGTAATCGCCGTAATACACTATAACTGGAACACTGTGTGAACTTCTGTGGGCTGCACATTGTCGCACTAATTCACTGTGTCACATTCTATAGTGACGGTAAATAATACACGGGACTATGTTGCGATATTAGACGCAGCGTTTTAAAAGTAGCGCGAGAAAATGCTTTGATTAACGAAGTGCCATAGCTACCTAGTTCTTAGGAGGCGAGTTTATCAAAAAAATAACATGAGACAATATGTAATAAATGATCTTCGTCCTTTATCGATTCGATAACATACCATTTTATATTTTTCCAGCATAATATTTGGCCAAACGGATACCATGGGCCACCGTGCCGTGATAAAAATATGGTCCAAAATGGTGGTGGTATCAATCAAGGATAAGGGATACCCAAAACATTTTCCCAGTACGAGTAGGCGGTAGGTACTTAGACATATTTATATCCATAGGTCACCACCTGACACGTCATTCCATTGTGAAACCTTTAAAGTACTAAAAGTGATCCTTGCTACAACTGCATGCTTAAAAATGTTGTTGGTAGTTGTAACAATGCCGCTGACCATCCCAAAAAAGATTATGGTCGTGAATTTATGTATGTGTGTATATGTAGAGCGTCGGTGGCGCGTTGCGGAGAGCTATGTTAACTGAATCTTGAGGTCCAGGTTCAAATCCTGTGGTGACATGCCATATACCAATGAGTTTTTCTATCTAAAGTACGTAATACCGACTGCTCTCAAACGGTGAAAGAAAACATCGTGAGGAAACCTGCATAAGCTGAAGAAGAAATTCTACCGCCCATACACCTTGAGGGTAGGCCAGTGCCCTGCAGTGGGACGTAATAGGCTGTGATGATGATGTGTATGTAAGTATAGTACATAAATTGAGCGTGTACTCACGCAAAATTATTTCGTATGTTTTCACTAAGCTGGGTGCACATTGTAAACTGTTTTAAACCATTGTGATACTGTTGGACATATGGCCGCTGATGGCCACTCGCCTTTATTTATGGCGAATATTTAACATTTATGGCCAATATGGCAATGCCAGTGCAATTTATGGGGACCATTTTAAATTTTACACCACGAAGACGTTCGGAACAGATGCTGTTTTTAAAAATGGCTGTTTTGGTGGTTATGGTTTCAATGGTTCTGTTTCAAATGAAAATTAACACTTAGGTAACTGTGCAAAAAAAGAGACAGAATTAGGTAAAACTTTCAAAGCTTAACTTCCGGGTGTGTTTATCAGTATTAAGGTGGTTTCAGTCCATACAAAAGCTTGACGCATAATACGCGTACACGGAATTAATAAAAGTAATATTTTATTTATATGGAAAAATTGTTTAGAAAATCTAGTTGTCGCGTAACAAATAACATTTGCAATTTATAATATAATTACGAAGATATAAAGCTTTTAAAATTTTGTATGGAAAACTTCAAAGCTTTATATCTTCGTAACTATTTTATAAATTGCAAATGTTATTTGTTACGCTGCATCTAGATTTTCTAAACTATTTTTCCATATATACAAAGTTACTTATATTAATACCGTCTACGCGTATTGTGCGTCAAAGTTTTGTATAAAATTGATCCCTCTGCAACCGCCTTAAAGTATTCTAAGCTTGTATTATCTGCTTATTTTGTTTTATTGTTTTAATTTAGTCATTTAGTAAAAAAAAATCCTTTTTTGTAGCGTGGAGAGTAGTAGAAAACTCTTTTATAAGTACCTATAGATTTCGATATTTGGTCCCTTAAAGAAAGTTAAATTAAATTAAAATATTGGTAATTTATTTCACACTAAAACAGAACATAAAATAGGTAATAAAATAAGTTGTTCAGTTTGAAGGTCTGATTATCCCCTTAAATAACCTGTCAGCATAAGAAGGCCCATGTACCCATTTACATAAAATATAATTATTCTACTGTACCTGAACTGCTGCTGAAAAACGTATACCTTACTTAGCACGTAATCGTCTAGACCTCTGGTCTAAGCCAGAGAAAAGCTTAATAAATTTTAACAATAATAAATGATTGATTTAGGTAAGTATAGAGAAAATAGAGATGCCTGAAAAATCACTTTTCCCGAAAAAAAATCCTTAGGTACAATACACAAAACCACTAAAACTTATGAAACTTTAACAAAAACAACTCACATAAACTAATACTGAACACATTTTGATGTCACTCCTACGATGCACAAACGAGAATGATTTCATAATATTATTCTCTCAACATTTTATAGCAAGTGACTGGCTATCGAAAACCCAACCATTTTGTTTTTATTTTTGCCCCATATTACTCCCACTTTCATTTGACACTTTGTTTCTTTGCAACACTATAGTATTGTGGATCTAGTGACACTGGTCCAGTTATGTCATCTTGTCTATGTGATTTGATCCACAGACTTTAGTATAACGGTAGCAGAGACCAAACACTTTTTCTAAAGTCTGTGATTTGATCAAAGATTTTTCGATCTTTAAATAAGTACACTACATTTTCTCTTTATGTTATTTGTCGTTTCCGAGTACTTAGACAAGCAATGAACATTTAGCAAATATTTTTATCTTTATTAGTCGCTTCTTTTTACAGTAAGATATCACCTAAAGAGCTCTAATGTTTTAGCGGTAAGTGCAAAAATTACTTGATAATTCGAGACTCGGTCAATGGATCGGGAATTTTCTTTTTATTCATTTTGCGCGGTTTTAATTGAACGTAACAGAACTATACAGGGTGTAAGTGACAGCTTAGCAAATACTGAAACGGTGAACTCAGACCATCAAACTGAACAACGTTCACTATGGAGCCTACCTAAGGAGACGCGACAAAAAATCAGCTCTCCCATAAATTTAAGTCGGGTAAGTAGGGCAGTCTTGTATGGGACAGCAGATTTTTTTTCGTGGTTTCGTTATTGGTCCCATACAGAAAGTTGTTCAGTTTGATGGTCTGAAACACCCCTTTAAGTAACTGTCCCATTTTATTTTACACCCTGTATACATACATATTAATGAAAGTTTCAGGATGGAATTCCCTACGTTATGCACAACTCTTGACACGACCGTAATTTCGACCACGAAAAGACAATAAAAAAAAAATAGATTATCCCTTAGTCGTGTTGAAAGTTTAGTCGAACAGCTGTTTTTTATTTGCTCCAATCGGTTTGCTCCCATAATGAGTCAGGAATAGAAATATTTAGAAGTAAGCAATACCTTCTAAAAATTGTATAAGATATGTAGGTAGATAATTCAATTCAATTCAATTCAAATATACTTTATTTAACTGTATTTCACCATTTTGCTTTCGCGATGTTAAACTATATGCCGTAAATGAAAACTTTATTACGCCTTCTATTATTCCAATTTCAGGGTAGAAGACTAAAAAACATCTTATTACGTATTCAATTACCTAACTATAGCAAATTAAAATGACCGTTTCCATCGATCCTCAACCACACTCTAGTTCCGATTCTTGTTCGGTTACGTCACATAATAGGTAATATAGCCCAGTCATTTTACATTTTGAGCCGGGACTAATTAATAATAGATTTTTTTTTTCGGTACAGTATTTAAGAGACTATTTACAGTCACTTACACCCTGTATAGTTCTGTTACGTTCAATTAAAACCGCGCAAAATGAATAAAAAGAAAATTCCCGATCCATTTCAGTCGAGTTATGTTTGCATTTTTGTGTTTTAAACCAATAAGAACAAATTAGCTGAAACTATTTAAAGGGGAAGATGAGACCATCGAACTGAACAACTTTCTCTATGGGACCAACATCGAAATCGCGAAAAATAATCAGCTGTTCCATACAAAACTGCAAATCATAACTCGACTGAAATCTATGGGACACCGATTTATTTTCGCGATTTCGATATTGGTCCCATAGAGAAAGTTGTTCAGTTTGATGGTTTGATCATCCCCTTAAAATAGTTTCACCTAATTTTGTTAGACCTTATATAAGTAGTCAAAGAGTCTGTAGGAAGTACTTCCCTTTTCAATGTATGAACCTTCCACCTCAGTTCCTCCATGTGATAGTAGTGATGTTGTGATATGTTTCAGCTAATTTTGTTAGACCTTATATTGTTGAGCCTATAGTTATAGCACCGAGACTGATCAGTGATCACCCCGAAAGGTAGGTACAACTTCAATTTCAAAGACTTTATTGCGACACAGGTAATATAAAGGTGGTGAACAGTATTTTAGATAGAGCTCTGTGATCTGCCCGTGAGCATGCAATATTTAATTGAGAGAGGGCATGCAGAGCATTAGGTATCTTACAATTTACAATTCTTTAGTATACTTAAATATTACATTATAGTTTCTTCAGTCCAATACTAACTAGGTACATTGATATATTGTCAATATTATAGAACTGAGTTTATGTACTTATATACTATATTAAATAGGACTATCATGTCCTGTGTCCCCTTGGATCCGCTCTGGCGACAGCCACAGAGACACAAAATAAAAAAAACCAAGATCCTTTAAATTGAACTCTTCAGACAGCATTTTCTTGACCTATTTTTCTTTCCTTTCGTCCATTTCCCCAACAACACCGTAACACGGAAGTATTGTAACATAGTTGGTAACACGGTTACCCACCGTTGTTACCTCACAGCCATCAGCACATTTCCGTAAGACCGACACGATAGGGATCTAATCTTGTAACAATTAACTGCCTCACTTTAATGCCGACACGGGAACAAAAGGGATTATGTTAAGTAGTTTGACATCTATCGTGTTTGGTGGTTATCGAGTTGTATCGAACAAAATAGACAGGGGTATATACAGGATGTAAGTGACAGCCTAGCAAATACTGAAACGGTGAACTCAGACCATCAAACTGAACCACTTTCACTATGGAGCCTACCTCAGGAAACGCGGAAAAAAATAAGCTGTCCCATACATTTTAGTCGGGTAGGTACAGCAGTTTTGTATGTTCCTGTTCCTGAGGTTGGCTGGAAAAATATTAATTATAGGTACAGTCAAGAGCATGAAGATTAACACTTGTATTGCTTTGCAGTTGGCTCCATTTTTTTAATCTCTGTTTTGTCAATTGTCTGGCCAAGGGCCGGCGCATACCTCGGGCAACGCATCAGCATTGCGATACAGTGAGGTAACGCCGCCAGCGTCCTGAGCACTCTCCCGCTCGATAGCGACCTAGAATGCATTTTCTATCTCTCGTAAGATAGATAGAAAATGCATTCGACTGTGCGGTGGCCCCCTGTTAATCTGTATATTATACTTACCTACTATTAAGATTGAAAATTTGTACATACTTACTTACTGTTAAGTCTCAATATTATATATTTGTATATATACTTTTTACCCGATAAATAATATATTAGGTTAAGTTAATATTAATTGAATTTCCAACATAATGTAAGTTGTTCATTGTACAATAATAAACAGTACTTGCCTACCTAAATAATTAAATCTTTGGGTCGATAAACTATCCTATATATGATTGTAAGGTACCGAAATGAAAATGGGTTTGTTATAAGTAATCATTCACCAATTCGTCTAATTTCATAAACACGTTACATAGGGCGTTGATGTTATAATAACAATTTTATTATGTGTCTAAAATGAGTGCTAATCATAATATCCGATTACCATCACCGGAAAGAATGTCGTTGTAACCATTGTGACATTTTGAGACATGTAACTTTTTCATTCACGCCTCGAAATTGAAGCATGTCGTTTCCTCACGATGTTTTCCTTTGCTGAAAAAATCCAGTGGCTACAAATCGTATACACCTGCAGGGTGTTAACTTAAATACAACCTAACCTATATACTTAGGCTGCGTTTCCACCAGAGATGTGCGAGGTAGCGAGGCGGTGAGGGAGGAAACAATCGACCAATGAGAGTGCTACAAATTCCCAATGACGTGATCGAGCGAGCGCGCTATTGGCGGATTGTTTCCTCGCTCACCTCCTACTTCGCACATGGCAAAGGTGGAAAAGCAGCCTTAAGGGGGCGCAAATTGAACATCTGTTACAGTACGACGTGGAAAATAATTCTGATCGTCAATCTTCGTTTCCGCATCAGCATCTGAAGTCATTAGCAATCAAAGGGTGCAAAGTCGGATAGCAGCAAAAAGGGCGCGAAAACAATCAGCCAATAGCGGCAAAGTATTCAAGGTGGCAGATCCTGATTGGTCAATTATAATTTCGCGCGCTATTACGTGGAACAGCAGATTTTTTTTCGCCATTTTATATTGGTCCCATAGAAAAATTGGCTCCATTCATTATGACATTTAAGTTTACACCCTGTATAGGTAGACGAAAGCGGCCATGAACACAAGGCGACACATCAAGCTATGACAAAACAAACAAGCTGGCCAAGTGATGTTATACATTACTCTACCTACGCGCGGCGAGCTTATTTGCGTTTTGCGTAGCTTGATGTGTCGCCGTGTGAACAAACAATATATTATGGCCCGGTATCCGGACATTCGATTTTCGATATATCGAGACATATCCGTCGTTTCGTATTGTTTCGGTCCGCACTTCATTGTAATAGAGTTGACATTGGAACGAAAACGTTCACGCTATTGCGATGTTCGAATGTCCGCGTAGATGCCCAGGTTTGATGTTTATTGTCTTTGACATCTCTAATAATGATGATTCCCTGTAACATTACCTACGCTTGCAAATTATTAGGTTTAAAAATACAATCAGCATTGCCACTAATAACATTCTGGAGTCTTTGTAATGCACTTTCATAACATTATTGATGTTGAAGTGAATGTACTATCTAATTCACTAAACCTAATACGGACCAAAATGAACTCGATGTGAACGAAAAACGAGTAGGTAAAAGTAACAAAAAAGCAACTAAAAATAAATGGCAACTCATTGCGGTTCGTTAGTCTGCACTGGGCGGGCAAAAAAATGCGGCCTGCGGTCACTCTTCTATAGACAAATTGTTTACATCCCGCTTCATGGCACAGGTCCTGTCACGTATAAGTTTGAGAAGAAACGGGTCATTCCTTCATCCGGGTCAGTACAGATTGGTGGAGACATTGTAAAGGTACAGGTAGAGTATTCTAAACTTGTCTGGCAAAAAGTTTAGGTCCCATGCTAAGCAAGACCTGTGTAAAAAGGTTTATTATAACCTCGGTGATTATAATATAAATGACCAAAATGCCTGGTATTGACAATGTTACCTACCTACGTTATGTAATTCAATGTTGTGTTACGTTTTGTACTGGAGCAGTTGGGCGCATGATCGCGCGGCACCACGCGCAAAACCACGCCAGTTGTACTGTTTCTGGACGGAACTTCTCTACAACGGAACACCTTCCGACGTGGGGGTAGAGTTCGCTGCCGACCGCGTTCGCGACCGCTGACAGCGTTGACTTGAACATATAGGTACCTTAATTAGTTTATTTTGCAGTGCGAATGTTTCTTATGTGACGTAAGTTTTATTGAACTGAACTATAGAATGAGCTTTTTTGTACATTTTCCTCTATAACTTTCTTAGCTCTGTACGTGAGAGCTCTAACGGAGTGCTGAAAATGATTGGGGACAGAATGAACTCCTCTACTTGGCAGGTTTACTGAATTACACGTCTTAAGCGTGTGGTAGATCTCCCAAATAATATACATACATTTAAAAAAATACTAATTGAGAACCTGGGTTGAGAAAAAGACAATCTAATATTCTTTGTGTAGAGCCCAGTAAAACAGCCCTTCTACGGAAAAGTATTTACCGGATGGCACCAATAATTTATAATAAAATTCCCCAGGTCTTGAAGCACTTAAACGTAACTAAGTTTAAGAGAAAATTAAAACAATTTTTAGTAAACAAATCCTACTACTCCGTGACTGAATTTATGGACGACAATTTGAACTAAATATCTAAATAAGTAATTTAATTGTAGGTAGGTATAAATTATTGATTGACATTGTGAAATTAATATTAACTTTTGACATTTGAAATATTTTGCAAACTTGAATCAAATGTATTATTATGTAATGATTTATTTAATATTAATTATAATTACCTTATTGAATTGTATAAATTATATTACATATTTGTATACCTACGGGTAGAATGTAGCGAAGCATAAAAATGTTAACATCTATTGTAAAAACTACCTACATTGACATATAAAAACTATTTCTACCTCTGCCTTTTGTTGAACTATGTTAAAAATACAGGGTGTAAGTGACCTAGCAAATACTGAAACGGTGAACTCATACCATCAAACTGAACATCTTTTACTATGGAGCCTACCTCAGGAAACGCGAAAAAAAATAAGCCAAGTCCCATACATTTTAGTCGGGTAGGTACAGCAGTTTTGTATGTTCCTGTTCCTGAGGTTGGCTGGAAAAATATTAATTATAGGTACAGTCAAGAGCATGAAGATTAACACTTGTATTGCTTTGCAGTTGGCTCCATTTTTTTAATCTCTGTTTTGTCAATTGTCTGGCCAAATCCGAATATTGCTATGGAAAAGTGATTACAGCACTTACTTTTTCATTGTTTTTCTATGAATACCCCCCCCCCCCCCCCCCGAAACTAAAGTCTGGATACGTGCTTGCCATTAACAGAGACATTACGCGCTCCCTGGGACGTATTAGATACATCAAAATATTTTTTTTAATTCTCTATTTCCTGCTTTTTAAGCTAACAGTGATCTCTTCAATCTATAAACAATTAATACGTAAGTATGTAATCGCCGTAGAACAATACGTAGTGCATTGTTCTATGGCTTGTATTTAGCACAAAAGGGGCTATTATCTATTATCTGATAAAAACTATCTTCCGGTAAACTAGTCTTTTATGTTACGCGCAGCTATCTTGATTCTAGGCTGCCTTTAGGAGTGTAAGATCCCATCGTAAGATAATTATGTACGCTTACACATTCGTTATCTAACAAAGGCTCACGCGACAGTAAAAGACCTGTCTAGCTAAGTAAATGGAACTAGGATTTGCCTGCAACTTCAGCTGCACCGGTTTCCGTTATCATCGATAAAACTTATACCAGTTTTTAAGTCGAATCATAAGCTTTTAAACACAAAAAGTTTCATCAAAATCGGCCCAGTAGTTCTTGCGTGATGCTCGAAGAAACAAATTAACAAACAGACGGACAAAAAAACAGTTAAAAACCACCAACACCTAGTTTCTAAATATCTTCAATGTACACACTTCTGTTAGGTAGGTACTTTCGCGGACTTTTCCGCCTGACCACCACTAGGCTTATTTTTGCTTGCATACTAAAAAATAAAAACCCCGTCTAGCCCCTCCCTATTGATGAATAGACCAATTAATAATTAATAGTTTCCAAACAATAATTTTTGCGCGAAATTATGCGATTTTTTTTTAAGTGGTCAGGCTGGATAGTCCCCGCTAGTACCCACAGTTTAATAATATTGTAGAAAACTCTGAAGTAGTTAAATATCATTATAAAATTTTGATTGACCATGACGTAAAATTACATACCTACATTTGGTAGCAGGAACTGCCTCCAAAATGACACGCAAAAAAATATAGGATATGCTGAGAATAGTTTTATCCTACCGGATCCTATACTATTACCACGGCATTACAAAGTTTATGTAAGTTACTCTTAAGTCTTAAGACGTAAGGATCAAACTAGCTTAATTCGCGTGACTTCCAAAGTGGAGCAGACTGTAGGTTATTAAAACTAACGATTTTTAGTACCTATTTGTTTGTTTTGGGCGACTTGCATTGCGGAGTGAAAGTTTATACCTGATTGTCTTGGTTGTGGTCGCGTAATGCAATCATTAGGCTTTCAGTAGCTGAACCGATTTTAATGCACTTTTAATTGACCGTTTAAAATAATTCATCTACTATCGAGAATAAACGTATGTACAGGAAGATTTCCGCTCGTCAATCTTCGTTTGCGCAGAGCAGTGCAAAATCGGGTATTCTCTATCTCGCTCCAACTCGAATAGCAGACTTAGGCCGCGGTCCGATTCACAATTTCATGGCTCACAGTGCTAACGTCCATAATCGCTGGTCCGAAACAAAAAGCGCAATTTCAAGACTTACGGCGCTATTTGAATCGGACCGCTTTTTCCGGTCTCAAACCACTGACAGTTGTTGACAGTTGTATTCACGTATAAAATTTGTTTGTTATTGTTAAAATGGAGAGTTTATTAGGGGGTTTAATCAATATTTTAACAGAATAGGATTCAGATGATTTAACGTTATTTCTCTCCCGCTATTCTCGTCGTTAATTGGCACGTCAATTTCATTTTCCATTTTTCTACTGAACAAATAATCACTTCAGTGCATTTTTCGGGATCAAACACAAAACCAAGGAATATAATCACAAAACCGCCATAAAAACATCAGTTTGACATTGACAGTGACAGTGGTTTGACATAAGGCTCACGGTGATATCGCTGCGGAGCATGGGCTCTGAAATTCCAAGATGGCGCTGATAATGACGTCATCAATGACGTCACGCCGTCTAACGTGATCGCGCTTTCAACAAATCGGAACGCGTTTGAGAGCGCTAAAATCGATTTTGGCGCAATTCGGACCGTGGCCTTATGGATGCTTCGGCAGCGAAAAGGGCGCGAAAGCAATAAGCCAATAGCGGCAAGTTGTCACATTCTGATAGGTCAATATAATTTCGCGCGCTTTTAAAATTTGTCAACTGGTGAGACTTATAAACCTGGTACTAGTACTGTATCTAATACTAGATTTTACCCGCGAATTCGTCTCCATTGACTTCCAGATAATCCAGTTAAGGGTTGAGCCTCCATCTGGCATTTTTTCACGCTCCATCCTTTTCTGTCGCTCAGGAACGTCACTTGCTAGAGCGAGAAAGTTAGCGGGAACGCAACAGCACCGGCAGTGCTGCAAACTTCCTCGCCCTATAAATTACGTTCCTAAACGACAGAAAAGGAGACTAATTTCTGAAATATAGTTACTTACCAAGTGTTCAAAATTTACGATAACAATACGAGGCATAAATAACAGAAGTGACGTCATAACTCATTATTTTTATACAAATCATGACGACCGACGTGTCATACAAACACCGGTTTTGCATGAAAGAGATTGCAGATGATAATAATCGCTTATAGCCATAGACGAAAAAATTATCTTTTACGCTGATAGACTGAACCACAACGTAACCACGTATGAGACAGCATCATCATCTTATTTAAGAGCTACGCTCTTGTCGGTGGAGTTTTCGCCAATCCTGTCTCCTTTCCGCTAGTCTCTTGAGTTCTTGATACGATACGACATACGACATCAACCTTTTCCTTCACTTGGGCCAGATAACTCTGTCTAGGTCTTCCTCTGCCTCTCTTCCCCTCTATCTTCCCTTCCAGTATGGTTTTAAGGAAATTGTCGTTTCGTATCAAGTGTCCGATCATTTTTTCCCTCCGGTTTTCGATTGTTTTTAAAATGTTCATAAAATCCTATACAATTTATATGAAGCTAGATGACTGACTCCGGATTCAGACAGCAGTCGTAGCACAAAAAAGTGGTTACGTCGATAAGGGCAGCAATAAGTATAGCGATCTCCTTTTTTTAACTAGAATAAATTTGCTATATGCATCTAGATTGATGAATATGACAAGACTCGTGCTTCATTCTAGTACCTTCTCTTTATACGCTTATAGCTTTTTTGTTTTCTATTCGATTGTAATTTCGTTTGAACATTTTGTTATTAAAAGACATTGCGCACGTGACGAAGTGTATTCGTTTCGGGTCGTTTCGCAGCTGGCGAATGTGTATGATCAAAGAACACATACAAATAGTATGATAGCTGAAATTATACACAGGATAGGAGGAATATCGTGCTTTCTAAGGAAATGGAAATTAACGTTTTCTACAGTGGCATCTTAACTATTATATCTGCAACAGGGAGTTTGTCTGTACATTGAAGATATTAACAAAAAAAAAGTTATGATATGGTTTTTAGGTGTCCTTGATTCCATATCAATTTTTGGATTTTCTGTCTGTCTGTTTGTTTGTTTGAACGAGTATCACGCAAAAACTACAGAACCAATTTTGATGAAACTTTTTTTGTTTGATAGCTTATGATCCGACTTAAAATCTGGTATATAATTTGTGCGGACAAAGTCGCGGGTTAAGGCCTCTGCCTCGAATTTTGCGGGCAGCGGGGCGGCGGCGGCGGCGGCGCGGGAGCGGCAGGATCTTATGCGTAAAATCAAATGGACCGGTTCTCGAAAACCAGCGGCGCGGGGGCGGGCAACGAGCGGTGCACTCCAGTCAAGCGGTATGCGCCGCGCCGCCGCACAGTGGGCTGAAACGGGCCGGTAAAGGACTTAGCATTTAAAAAAAAAAAGTTGCTTTTTCTGAAATTTTAAATATTGTGTTGGATTTATCTATCGATTATAAGTAATTATTTCTATGAGAGTCGTTCAGATAACTTAGTATTTTCGGAGTTATTAATTTCCAAAGTAATTTTTGTATGAAACAAAACAAAAAAATGTGAAAATCTCGCAATTCTCAAATTTTCTCAAAGAATTGACTTTACGTATGCATAGTACGTATATTTGTCCTATTTTAGCGCCTATTCTCGGGTTGCGATTTTCTGCGATTTGGTCGCAATTTCAAATTTTGTTCTCTATTCCACACCACCATAGAGGTTAAGAACTAGGCGCGTTTTTTTTATGTAGTGGTCTCCCCTTTAGGCCTAATCCACTAAGGACTAATAAAATAAGTAAAAATCACAATCACTACTGGCCACTACACTTTTTTAATTTAATTTAATCACTGTCAAAGGTATCAACATTAACGAATGCAAAATTTTCGTGTTCGTCATCATCAAATGTTTCCGCTTGTTCACTTATTAATAAACTTTGTGCTTCTCCTGACAAAGTTTTATGTTTTCTGCGAAGTTTGTGACGTTTCGCTGAGATGAGTGGATCAGAGCTGGTCAATAAATTATTTAAAATGTCTTCATTTGTACTTTTTCTACTGCATTTCCTGGAATGGTGTTGTCGGTACCTACGAAAGTCTTTATTTCTAGCTTCAGCAGCTTCTTCAGATAGCTGTCCAATTGGTATTAGACCAAAACTTTCAATAATAGCTGCACCATGCATAAGAACTTTATGAACACTTGAAGGCATGTAATACCAGCTATATAATTCCAAATATAGTTGCATGGTCACTTGAGCATATTCGTGAAATTTGACTGTATCAATGTGGTAACCTGATGAAATTGCCTCTAAAATGATTGCAAATCTCCTAATTAAGTCTTCACTAACACCAGTTATCTCAGCAGTCATGTTTGGATTTTCAAAAAATCTTCTAGCAGTATTTCCGTCATTCGTGGAGCCGTGCCCTTGTTTAACAATATCAATCAGAAGTCCCATTCTATTTTTAAAAGCGTCTTGTATGTCTTTCTTTCTACTTTCCATGATGCACTTGTTGTCTCCCTTTACTGTCCATGTCTGTATCGTTAATCTGTAGGCTATATGCAGAATGCATTCCATCATTCGTATCCAGGCATGCAATGATGACAATCCGTATTTACAGAGATCTGGATCAGTCGGTTTTGATGCAATTAAGGGCAAATTATTCATCTCTGTTGGAGTGGCTTTACAAATGTCGCATCTCTGAGATGAAGTATCACATAAAATTGATGTTGCTTTTCCGTCTATCATTGTCATTAATAAAGAGTGTGAAATTTTTATTTCTCCAACTTCTGTTTTCACTAAATTAACAATCTCTTCCTCAATAGCACTTTTTTTTTGCAATATCGTTGTTTTATTTTCTTTCACAAATTCGAAAAAGATTGGACGACACCAGTATGATGAATTTGGTGAATCGTTTTGCCAGATAACTTGTTTGCCGCACACTAATTTTATTGGCACCAAACTTCCCATAAATATGCTTGAATCGTCAAGTTGACTTTCTTGTTCATCGTCTGTTTGCATTTTTTGTTTGTAATTGGCTTGATTAGAAGCACCGTCAAATCCCCACTTACTAATTAGTGTAAATTCTTTACAACCACTATCTATGCAACCACTATCTATGATGAATGACCTCATTATTCTTGTTGTCGTTATATCCAATAGAGCTTGTAACTTTATTTTGGCTGAGGTATCTGTCACTGTAATATCATCTTTTGGTGGATAGCATTCCTGTTTCGCAAGTTGCACTTGATAATAAGATGGAAATATATTACTGTCTTTTTCGTTAACACTTTTTCTTAAAGTATTGTATTGCCACTTGGTCAGCTTAAGTGATAAAAATAACCCTAAAGCCTCATCCGGAGAAAAAACAGGTTTTGTTTCTTTAACAGATATGCATTTTTTAACTTTTTTTACATCTTGGGGATTCTTAAGTAAATGTTCTAGTATTTTAGCAACCTCCTCATTCCCATCCGCTTTCAACCTCTCAAAATATGCATATTTTATTTCGTCCGATGATAAATGAAAGTTTTCTGCACGTCTTTTTTTCTGTTTAGGCGCTAATTCACAAAAAGGTTTTCTAGGGCTTTGTTCGGTGGAAACACCGACAGAAACTTTTGCTGGTGATACATACTGAATTGATGTACTCGGTGCTGGTTGATCTTCATTACTGCCTATTAAACACTTAACAAAGTCTGGCCATATTATGTTTTCTTGTAACCATTCACTATTTTTAGTTCTGAATATATTTATTTTACGATGAGCGTTTTCCCATCTTCTATTTAAATTATAACAAAATTTTGCACAAAACAACTTTAAGGTCTTTTCGTGTTCATCACTTAATTCGACTAAAAATTTAGACCTTATCTCACTACACAAACTGTCATTATTTTTAACACTGCCACTGTTTTTTAAAATAACGAAAAGATCAAGGTTTGTCACTAAATCTTCAAACATTTTCACAAATACAAAATAACAAATAAGTAAGTAATGAATGTGTGGGGGTAGTGCGTCTATTATGGTGGGTAATAGAACACTGAAGTACGTTTGAATGCAACCGTACATTCCGTACCCTATCGTTGCACCAATCACGTTACGACACGTCATAACTTGTTGTTGCGCTCGCGCACTCTTATCCCTTGATTCCCGGAAAAAAGTATCAAAACAAATTACGTCATACCTATGGTGGTGGAAAATGTCGAACATTGTTTTTTTTAAAGAATTAAGTAGGTATTGAGGTGTTTCAGGCCGTTTAGTATACATTATTTTCATTTTCAATTTAATTGGAATAAATTGCTTAACTAAAATAACATGACTCTTCATACAAATTTGATATGGCTATATCTCCGAAAGTACTTGTTAAATTAAAAAAAGTCAAAGAATAAAAACGTTTTAAATTTATGCCTAGATACCAAAAAAATACATTTTATCTCTTAAGACCCAACCTTGTAATCCCAGCCCACTGTGCGCCGCCGCCGCCGCCGCCCCGCTGCCCGCAAAATTCGAGGCCTCTGCCTCACGCCTTACGCTCGTTTCTTGTAAAATTCAAACTCAAATTTACCAGTTTTGTAGACGAAACAGGATTGGGTAACTTATTTTTAAATTCGTTATCTAAATTATTATAAAACTGGAGCAGAAATTTTGTCTGTACATTGAATATATTAACAAAAAAAAGTTACGATATGGTTTTTAGATGTCCCTGATTCCATTTCACCAATTTTTGAATTTTTTGTCTGTCTGTTTGTTTGTTTGTGTGTTTGTTTGTTTGAACGAGTATCACGCAAAAACTACTGAACAGATTTTGATGAAACTTTTTTTGTTTGATAGCTAATGATCTGACTTAAAATCTGGTATATAATTTGTGCGGACAAAGTCGCGGGTTAACGCTCGTAAGATGAATTTCCAGGGTCTGGCATCATCCCTATTAATCATATTATCGTTAGACTATTAACACATTCATGGACAGTGACCGGCTATAGCCGTGATAACAATAAGTTCTATTGTGTCTCGTTCACTGTCCGCGAACGTGTTAATCTAAACTATTATAAAACTGTAGCAGAACGTTTGTCTGTACAATGAAGATATTAACAAAAAAAAAGTTACGATATGGTTTTTAGGTGTCCCTGATTCCATTTCACCAATTTTTGGATTTTTTGTCTGTCTGTTTGTTTGTGTGTTTGTTTGTTTGTTTGTTTATTTGTTTGTTTGTTTGTTTAAACGAGTATCACGCAAGAACTACTGAACCGATTTTGATGAAACTTTTTTTGTTTGATAGCTTATGATCTGACTTAAAATCTGGTATATAATTTATCTCGCTACGTTGACGGGAGCCGGAGATATAAACATATAACCGCAAGTGCAACCAATGTACGGTACCATTTCAATTTCAACTAAGTAACACTAATTAAAATTAAAAGACTTGTAATAAAGTAAGCTAATTCTGAAGACTGTTTGATTTATAAATAACGAAAATAACAATAAATTACAAAATAAATACCAATAATTATAAATTTTATCATTGTCCAGTGCTGATGACTGCACCGGTATCACATTGTTTTTCTTTTTGGCTATAAAATCTTTCAAACTCCATGGAGAAAACCTTTGCATAACAAAAAAAACCTTAGTACTGGCCACAAGAAAACAAGATTCGAATTACAAATTTCTTGACATTTTGTAGAATTACAGTGCAAACAAAGCAGGAGTAATTATTTTAAAAAAAAACTGCACGCCAGTTTCAAACAAAGAGAATATAATCATGATTTCAAATCAGCAGCCGAAAGATGTCTAAAACTCGATTTTTAATTCGGAATGTTTTTATTTCCGGTGTAATCACACAGTTACACAAGACTGGATAATAGCTAATATTTTAAAGCAATTATGAGACAGGTAAGGAACTATTATGAAATACCGTAAATTATTACTAAAATACAAACGAACAACTCTAACAAATTAATAAGGGTCGGTTTTTTATGCCGCCGATGCGATGTGCCGCCGTGCATTTTGCGCATTTTTCTACGGCGCTCCATACAAAACGAAGCTCAGTTTGAATATTTAGTAATTAAAGTAAAAAATGAATGGTTTTAAAACAATCTAGAAACCAATATCTGTGATTTCCTTTTAAATGTTTAGTTCTAAAGTTATCTTGACTCAAAGTTTGTAGTCCGTGCTGCGGTCCGTCCGTGTCGTGTGTCGTCCACCATTTGGGCTCTCTCTGAGGAACCTGCCACAGCCCTACGGACTGTCGCTTGATATGAGCTTTACATAAATTTATGTAACATTCGGCAATAGCCGACTGCGTCCTTCCGGACGAAATTATTCGCTGGAATCCAGGCGCATACGTGCGCCTCAGCCGTTGTTTCAAATGCACGCAAATTGACAGCGAGTGCTGAACAGGCGACGTTGCAGTGGAATGCGGCCGTCACAGATTTCGCGCGCATCTGACCGGATTGCAAGATGTATATGGTCCTTCTTATATGCAGATAGTTTTTTAAGGGTATGATCAGACCATCATACTGAACAACTTTCTGTATGGGACCAAAGTCAAAATCACGAAAAAAAATCAACTGTTCCATACAAAACTGCAATCTCTACAAAAATGTATGGGGCAGAAGATTTTTTTTCGCGATATCAATGACAGTCCCATAGAGAAAGCTGTTTGATGGTCTGATCATCCTCTTAAAAAAGTGTCAGCATATTAAGTTAAAAAATAAAGTAATATATATATAATGCGCCCCGACGCGTTCCGATCAGTGATAATCATACTTAAAAAATAATGTTGTATCTGCCAGTACACTTGATTCTTTTCAATAATGAAAAATGCCATCACGAAGAAGAACTAATAATCTCACTAATATTATAAACGTGAAAGTTTGTGACGATGTTTGTAATGTTGTATGTTTGTGGCGCAATCACGCATAAACGGCTGAATGGATTTTGATGAAATTTGGCACGCAGATAGAATGTGTTCTGGATTAAGATATAGGATACTTTTTATCCTTGCAATGGGTTCCTGTGGGATAAATTACAATGTTTTATCATGCTGAAACATGTACCACGTTTTTATTCTCTGCTCACTAGCGCCAATTTGACGCTGACAGATGCATTTGTGTAGATTGCAGTGATAAAAATAGTATTTACTTTTTTCATCAGTTTTGACAACAACTGTGTAGTATATTTGGTATATGGTTAGATTTTCGTGCATGAGGTGGAGGTTCGATTCTTGGTCGAGAATGTTTATTTTTTATTTTTTTTTAAATACATTCAACGACTATATCCATTTTTCACCGGATTAGACAGAAGCAGTTAGGCTTGATATGTTAAGGGCCTGACTTTCAATCATAATAATATCCTGAGATCATATCAGATCTAATATTAGCGCAGGATGTTTTATTTTGGCTTTTTTCTAATTTTAATCCTACCATCCTACCAGGTCTCTCACTAATATTAATATTATGTTTGTGGTTCTATCATCAACACGTCTCAGAAATTCGGTTTTACAGATTTGATTGTATAGGTACTGGGCGAATTGGAAAAATAATCTTCTTCTTATCGTGTCGACTTCAAATTCTGAACAAAGTCGCTAAATAGTAGCTGGCAACCGATACTGCACCGTCGCTAGCAGTCATAAGCTCCTCCTGCGTGCAGATGTTAGGGCACGCAGGGCACGATGTGAGATGGCCCATCGTTTGTGGAGTTCCACACAAGCAAGTCACATTTTGCGCATCCGAGTATCCCCACCTGACCATGTTGTCCTTACTGCGACCGACCTGGGTTCGAAGTCGGTTTAAAGACTTCCAGGTCGCCCAAGGCAAGTCATGTCTAGGCGTGAGGCTCTCAGACGGCGACACAAATGGAGTTGGGAGGGACACTTTTTGTCGCCATAGAGTACACCTTGCTTGCGCTGGGCCAGTATTCAGGGGGTCGACACACTTCATAAAGCTGCGTCGGCTTGGCAGCCTTTGCGGCGCAGGAATAAAGCCATGCATGGGATGTCGTGTGTCGTCCACCATTTGGGCTCTCTCTCTGAGGAACCTGCCACAGCCCTACTTACATCTGGGGGCGCTATGCCAGCCAGTGGGTAAAGCAACTGTACTGGAGTCGGTTTCAAGCAACCAGTTATAATCCGACACGTTTTGGCGTGGGCAGATCGGCCCTACACCGGGCAAGCGTATTCTCCAGCGGAGAACGCGAGAAAAATAATTAAACAAATAAATAAATAACGCTCACAGGCACAAACATTATTTTAATTATCCCGAGCAAGCATTATAGGCTTTTTATTGTGGAAACCATACAACATCGGCATAAACATATAACATCCAAGACCGAACCGGGACTCGAACCCAGGACTCTGGTTTGGCAGTCTGGCGTGGTAACCATTATACCAACCGGGTCGGCAAATACTAAAAATCCTCTTTCTTTTAACCTTTTCTAAAGTTAGTGTTCATAATTTTATCGTAGTATTGTTTTCATCTTAATAGATGGCGTTGCGTGTTTTTTTGAAGCAAGTACCATACTCAATTCACGCTCAAGACATCTCAGTATTCGGTCTTACAGATTTGATTGTATAGTTACTTACCGGCTGAATTAGAAAAATAATTAAATAAATAAATAACGCTTACAGGAACATTGTTATGATTCCAAGCAAGCACTATAGGCTTTTTATTATAGAAACCATACAACAACGGCACAAACATTTATAACATCCATGATCGAACCGGGTTTCGAACCTAGGACCCTGGTTTGGCAGTCCGGCGAGGTAACCATTACACCAACCGGGTCGTCAAATATTAAAAATCAAGTGTTCAAAAATTTTATCGTAGCATTGTTTTCATCTTAATAGATGGCGTTGGGAGTTTTTTTAAAGCAAGTGTGCTACAATTATTAATTTAAAAACCTAGCTATAGCAGGAGCTTACAAATTTAGTTGATTATATTATCGTTGTAATACATCGTTGTAAGTATATTGATTGTTTGAGTCCAATCTGAGCCAATACTACGGAATGATAACCTTATTTTACAGAAAGGACGAATTTTGTTGCAGTAATTCTTGCCAAATTTTTGTTTTGTTTGATTTTCGGTCTCAATTATGATTTTTTGAAGGTTGTGCAACTTAACTATAGAACATCATTCTACCACAACGTATAAAATGGTACCTACGTATCTAAAAGGTCCTTATAATATAACACCACAGGTCGGTAATGTAGCTACTTATATAATTGAAAATCTTTTTTAGCAAATTGACCATTAGCTTCCTAAAATATTATCGTTTTAGCTCTTGCCTTCACCATTTTACAGTAGCCCGCGTGGTAGAGTATCCTCTAACGTTTATACGTGAGTGGAGGTCTGTGACCCGCAGTGGGTCGTAAGATGATTATTATGCTGCTCGACATAAATAAAAAAACGAATAAACGACGAACAGTAGAAAAATTAAAGTGATGGATCCAGTAAATGACTTTTAAATCTGATACCTACAGAATTACTTGGGGTACTTTCTGATTTTGATTTAGCTTAAGTTCATGACTTTCTTATCTTATTATGGTAAATGGCAAGCCAGCAACACTTCGACCCAATGGTCTTTTGTATTGAACCCTACATATTATTTTCTTCATCCTTGAAAAACTTGGAAAATGAGGGGGGCAATAGCGTTCAGGGTAAGAAGCCTGTAATGAATAACCATCTCTCAGGAGTCACATACGTTTACCCACCAAGACATCGCAGTCACACAGTACAAATTTTCCATGGTTTCCTCCTCCTCTCCACACGCTCGGCAACCGGGATCTAGAGTGAGCTTTATCGTGCCTGTTGCGTAGTGCCCGGTGAGGGCTCCGACGATGGCACGAGCTTTGCTCCTGCTGTTGTTCAGTATGAACTGTGGGATTCGTGGTGTTATATTGCTGTGCTTTGCCCACACGATAATAAGAAGATTGCTGATGAATTTCCTGCAGTGTTGCAGACCCGAGAGGCCAGAGCATTCTAGCCTGTGTCTTTTATCAGCCCATTCCTTAATCGCCATTCTAATGTTACATGCCAGGATTCCTAGACTTGGTTCGGACCATGACCTTCATGACCTTAGACGAGACATTAGACAAAATTACATGTCTACGCAGACGAAGTCGCGGGCAAAAGCTAGTTCAAAAATAAAACTCAAGACATAAATTGGTGTAATCTTATTTATTTACATAAGTAAAGTAACGCTAACCTAGTTAAAACTAACTATATCTAGAAGTGAGCAGTCAGTCTGTCTATCTCGAATAGATCCGCCATTATCTCTTCCACTTTTGTGCCGATTTTCTTTGCGATCTGAAACGATAAGATTTAGGTGATTGTGAAATCTGGTTGTACAGCGAAAAAAAATTATTACAACTTTTTGAAAAGTAAGTCAAGTGTGATACTATTTTGAAAACTAGATTAAATGGACCAACTTTTGAAATAACTTGCCAGGTTAGTGCCATACATTTTTATACAGGGTGTTGTCTTAAAGTTGCCAAAGAAAACAATTTTACCGCAGAAATCTGACAGAAGATAGTGTTTTCTTTAAAAAGTATGGCACTAATAGTCTAGGAAAAATAAGGTTTGAGATTGCATTAACGACACTTTATTAATTTGTGTTTGAACAAATATTACTGTAAGTTTATAACACTTTTGTCGAGATTTTGTGGTTATATAGGCTGAGGACCCTGAGAAATACCTTAAAATCAATATAAATGTACAAAGGGCAAGCTTATTTCTAAAGATATTTCTTCCAGCATACCAGCAAAAGAGACAGTTAATTATCACAAGGCAAATATAATGTGTACAATCAAACGTTAAATAATTAAGTTTTGAGGTTATATTTTTTTAAATCTTACAACATATTAAATATCTACTCAAATTTACAATATTAACCGCAGATTATTATTGTTATAAGTAAAACGAATTGAACGAAGCCGTCCTGTATAAAATCACCAGTTTTCCATTTTTTGTTCATACCTAAATTTAATGTTTTGTAAATGTCTTACTTATTCCATAATACACAATACAACATCGGGGATTATTGAGAATTTATGTTTTTTATGCATGTATCTACTATATTCCAAATCATCACCAAAAGTGCAATTAATGCAACCTACTCCATACAAAAATCCGTAGATTTCCCCGACTATAATCCTTTATTTTTGAATCGGGTCCACTGAGAAGATTATTCAGGATTGTGTAACAAGTATATTCAGGAAAAAATTTACAAATTATTTTGTAACTACATCTAAAAGTTCAGTCACAGTACATGAAAGAGTATCTTTTACTACATACAGTACGGACACTTCCCTCCCACCAACTGTTTACCTCACCCCCTCTACCGCCCTCTGGTTACCAGCCAGTTACCTAAGAAGTAGACTTAAAAGGTTCAATTTCTTCGGTTTCGCATGTGCTGACGTCATTATTATTTGGGCTTGGTCAATGACCAAATAGCTACTGCGACCTGGACAGATCTATTGTAGCTGTCACCCTAGACCTAAAGGTCATTTCCTAGGCCCACGGACTTCATGAACCATGTTATGCTTTTGGAGGGGAGGTCCCTAATGTCAGTAGGTGTTATTATGTATCCACCTAGATGGCGACTCCTGCTGTGAATGAGCACTTCGCATTCGCAGAGGAGGTGTATGGGCGTTTCCTCTGCCTCACAGCAGAATCTGCAAGTGGGTGAATCTACAAGCCCCATTCTGTGTAGGTGTTTGTTTAACTTGCAGTATCCTGTTAAGGCTCCTGCTGACGTCATCTTGTCAATTTAAACTTTTTTGTATGCAGTGCCCGGGCTGTGGTTCAGTGCAGGGTGGCGATTTTACCAAAGTAAAGAAAAAATTACAATGTTTGGAAAACTATCAATGTTAGAATTCTTTTTGTATTTTTTATGTATACAGGTTGAAATAGATATCATTAGCATCCTTTTAAACTAAGCAACTAAGTATGGGAGCAAACCGATCGCAGCAAAAAGAAATCTGCGGTTGCATACATTTGTGTCGAATAGGCACAGCAGTTTAGTATGCAACAAACAGCAGTTTTCTTTTTTTGTTCTGATCGGTTTGCTCCCATAGGAAAAGTTGTTTAGTTTGATGGGTAGACTCTTAGTTTAAAAGGATGCTAATGATATCAATTTCACCCGGTATATAGTGGTAGATACGTAAAAAAGGTAAGTAGTTATACGTACGTCTTGTCTCTCTGCGTTGGGCATGGATGTATACAGGGTGACGAGGTCGCCGTCCAGTATGCCGCGCGCCGGACCCGTGCCAAGCGTGCGCCGCGGCGCCTTGTATGTGCTGAGGGGATGAACATGTTATGGTTATACAGGGTGATTTTGTACATATATAAATTTAAAAAAAATTATAAAAAGAAAGTAATAGTTAAAACAGTAAAGCAGTATCAGTAATAAACATACATTGCTACAATTACCAACTTTCTGTCTAAGTAGTTGTAGTAATGCTCACATTTTATGAACACTTTTTTAATTACCAGCAGTGGTTCAGATCATCAAACTAAATTTATTTATTTATTTATTTAACACTTTATTGTACACACGGAAATATAAATGAAAACAGCATAATAGACAACAACACAACATCAACAACAACAACAAAAACAACTTTTACTACGGAAGAAATGGTGAAAATTAAAAAAAAAATCTGCTTTTCCATATTAAACTGCAATGCCTACTCGATTCAAGTGAAACAGCAGATTTTTATTTTGCGATTTCAGGTTTGATTCTATACTGAAAGTTTGTTCAGTTTGACGATCTGAAAATTTGAACCACCCCTGAAATGAAAACGCCCAATCCCGTTTCGCCTACAAAACTGGTAAATTGAATTTTGTAAGAAACGATAGAAAAGGATAATTTTCGCCCCTCGGGGCGGAAAGCGTAAACTTTCGTCCCGCTGCGCTAAACGAAGTTGCCGCTTTCCGCCTCGGTCGAGGAGAAAAATAGTATACTAACCTCGGGCAGTAAATAAGAAAGCCTCAGGTAACATGTTTGTTGACCTCGGCCAACAATTATCTGAGACCTCTCTTACTTTCCTGCCCTCGGTGTGTAATCTACTATTCCAATACCTTGGGATGTATGATATTCCTCCTAGTTTGTGTATAATTTCAAATTCTTTGTATGTGTTCTTTGATTTGACTCATTCGTTAGTTGTGAAATGATTTGAAACGAATACACTTCGTCACGTGAGCAATATCTTTTGGAAAGTGTTTTCAAAAATCACCCAGTAAAGGGTGTAGAATTATGCTGGTCTTTTTTTTTTAAGTCCAAGGGATCGAGCCCATACAGCCATGTCCGACCAGCCGGGTCATCATTTATCGAACTAAATATTCCTAATGTCACTTCAACTTGTTCTCTTTTCTTTTCTTATAGTTATGTTGGCACGTACCGGAAAGCCCTCGGATTGAGGCCGGCCACGTGGCAGCAGTAATTATTCATGACGTTCTGCAACATCAGCAGCCGGCGGTACATCTTCTCGGTCACCGGCAGCACGTAGCCCAGCCCACCGTCCAGTGTCGCTGCAAACATATCACAACATCACTACTATCACATGGAGGAACTGAGGTGGAAGGTTCATACATTGAAAAGGGAAGTACTTCCTACAGACTCTTTGACTACTTATATAAGGTCTAACAAAATTAGGTGAAACTATTTTAAGGGGATGATCAGACCATCAAACTGAACAACTTTCTCTATGGGACCAATATTGAAATCGCGAAAAAAAATATGCTATCCCATACATTTAGGTCGAGTAGATTTGTATGGAACAGCTGATTTTTTTTTCGCAATTTCGATATTGGTCCCATAGAAAAAGTAGTTCAGTTTGATGGTCTGATCATCCCCTTAAAATAGTTTCACCTAATTTTGTTAGACCTTATATAGGGACTAGTTACGCGTGTAATTCTACTAACAAACATTTCTGCCACTTTTTGCGGGGAGCGAGGTAACATGAAATATACAACTTTGGATTTTATTCCCCATAACTTTAGATTCTAAATTTGATTGTTAAAAATCATGAAAAGTAGTCTCGTGTGAACCCCACACGTCTTAAGTTCGTAGTTATTGTTTCGCCATAAAAGGCTGTCCCATTTAGTGATAAGGTATAATATGGAATGTAAATGCACATGATCAATTGTTCTCATACCGTGGAAGAGTGGAAATATTACCGCGGGAGTTAAATAAGACAACGTGTTGTCGGTTCGATCGTATATTGGAATGACCGAATCCTCTCCAGGTTTTGTCCACTTAGAGAGGTCAGTCGATGATAAACAAAGGTGACAAGACGGTAGCGACGTCTGCCGATATGCCCCCGTACTAAAGAGGCGACATCTGCAGTACGCCCCCCGAACTACATATCTAAGTGACGGCGCTGTCTTTAGACACTAGTCCTTGTAATAAATAGTCAAAGACAGGCTAGGTATGATGCCTGGGGACCGACCGTGCTCCTGTTGATGTTTGTTGAAAGTTTGTGTACAGGGTGTAAGGAAAAGTATCATTAATTAAACCACATACTCTACCCCATCAAACTTAACCACTTTTACTATGGGAGCAAATCTGTCAGAACAAAAAAAAAATCAGCTCTCCCATACGTTTGAATCGTTTAGGCATTCCATTGTGATCTGTTGGTTGAAAATCAAGTTTTCTATTCTATTGATGGTCCCGTAGTAAAAGTTGTTCAATTTGATATGAAACGCATTTAATTTTACATCCTGTATATCTATACTATTATAAAACTGTAACAGGAAGTTTGTCTGTACATTGAAGATATTAACAAAAAAAAAGTTACGATATGGTTTTTAGGTGTCCCTGATTCCATTTCACCAATTTTTGGATTTTTTGTCTGTCTGTTTGTTTGTGTGTTTGTTTGTTTGTTTGAACGAGTATCACACAAAAACTACTAAACCGATTTTGATGAAACTTTTTTTGTTTGATAGCTTATGATCTGACTTAAAATCTGGTATATAATTTGTGCGGACGAAGTCGCGGGTTAACGCTCGTTTAATCTAAAACTAACTAAAACTGTAACAGATGTGTGTCTGTACACACGGCGACACATCAAGCTATACAAAACCAACATAACCTGGCCGCACGTAGGTCGAGTGACGTATAGAGTCGCGCGGCCAGCTTATGTTGGTTTTGTATAGCTTGATGTGTCGCCGTGTGTACATTGAAGATGTTTACAAGAAAAAGATTATGATATGGTTTTAATGTATTCTTAACTCCAAATCAACCGTTTTTTAGATATTTTGTCTCTTTGTTAGTTTTTTTTAACAGCATCACACAAAAACTTCTAAACCTATTTTGATGAACTTTTTTGTTTGAAAGCTTATGATCTGACTTAAAATCTGGTATATAATTTGTGCGGACGAAGTCGCGGGTTAACGCTCGTTTAATCTAAAACTAACTAAAACTGTAACAGATGTGTGTCTGTACACACGGCGACACATCAAGCTATACAAAACCAACATAACCTGGCCGCACGTAGGTCGAGTGACGTATAGAGTCGCGCGGCCAGCTTATGTTGGTTTTGTATAGCTTGATGTGTCGCCGTGTGTACATTGAAGATGTTTACAAGAAAAAGATTATGATATGGTTTTAATGTATTCTTAACTCCAAATCAACCGTTTTTTAGATATTTTGTCTCTTTGTTAGTTTTTTTTAACAGCATCACACAAAAACTTCTAAACCTATTTTGATGAACTTTTTTGTTTGAAAGCTTATGATTTGACATAAAATAAATAAATAAATAACGCTCACAGGCACATACATTGAAATGATCCCAAGCAAGCACTATAGTCTGTTTATTATGTGAAACCATACAACAACGGCACAAACATATAAATATCCATGACCGAACTGAGATTCGAACCCAGGACCCTGGTTTGGCAGTCCGGCGCACAGTGGGCTGGGATTACAAGGTTGGGTCTTAAGAGATAAAATGTATTTTTTTGGTATCTAGGCATAAATTTAAAACGTTTTTATTCTTTGACTTTTTTTAATTTAACAAGTACTTTCGGAGATATAGCCATATCAAATTTGTATGAAGAGTCATGTTATTTTAGTTAAGCAATTTATTCCAATTAAATTGAAAATGAAAATAATGTATACTAAACGGCCTGAAACACCTCAATACCTACTTAATTCTTTAAAAAAAACAATGTTCGACATTTTCCACCACCATAGGTATGACGTAATTTGTTTTGATACTTTTTTCCGGGAATCAAGGGATAAGAGTGCGCGAGCGCAACAACAAGTTATGACGTGTCGTAACGTGATTGGTGCAACGATAGGGTACGGAATGTACGGTTGCATTCAAACGTACTTCAGTGTTCTATTACCCACCATAATAGACGCACTACCCCCACACATTCATTACTTACTTATTTGTTATTTTGTATTTGTGAAAATGTTTGAAGATTTAGTGACAAACCTTGATCTTTTCGTTATTTTAAAAAACAGTGGCAGTGTTAAAAATAATGACAGTTTGTGTAGTGAGATAAGGTCTAAATTTTTAGTCGAATTAAGTGATGAACACGAAAAGACCTTAAAGTTGTTTTGTGCAAAATTTTGTTATAATTTAAATAGAAGATGGGAAAACGCTCATCGTAAAATAAATATATTCAGAACTAAAAATAGTGAATGGTTACAAGAAAACATAATATGGCCAGACTTTGTTAAGTGTTTAATAGGCAGTAATGAAGATCAACCAGCACCGAGTACATCAATTCAGTATGTATCACCAGCAAAAGTTTCTGTCGGTGTTTCCACCGAACAAAGCCCTAGAAAACCTTTTTGTGAATTAGCGCCTAAACAGAAAAAAAGACGTGCAGAAAACTTTCATTTATCATCGGACGAAATAAAATATGCATATTTTGAGAGGTTGAAAGCGGATGGGAATGAGGAGGTTGCTAAAATACTAGAAAATTTACTTAAGAATCCCCAAGATGTAAAAAAAGTTAAAAAATGCATATCTGTTAAAGAAACAAAACCTGTTTTTTCTCCGGATGAGGCTTTAGGGTTATTTTTATCACTTAAGCTGACCAAGTGGCAATACAATACTTTAAGAAAAAGTGTTAACGAAAAAGACAGTAATATATTTCCATCTTATTATCAAGTGCAACTTGCGAAACAGGAATGCTATCCACCAAAAGATGATATTACAGTGACAGATACCTCAGCCAAAATAAAGTTACAAGCTCTATTGGATATAACGACAACAAGAATAATGAGGTCATTCATCATAGATAGTGGTTGCATAGATAGTGGTTGTAAAGAATTTACACTAATTAGTAAGTGGGGATTTGACGGTGCTTCTAATCAAGCCAATTACAAACAAAAAATGCAAACAGACGATGAACAAGAAAGTCAACTTGACGATTCAAGCATATTTATGGGAAGTTTGGTGCCAATAAAATTAGTGTGCGGCAAACAAGTTATCTGGCAAAACGATTCACCAAATTCATCATACTGGTGTCGTCCAATCTTTTTCGAATTTGTGAAAGAAAATAAAACAACGATATTGCAAAAAAAAAGTGCTATGCATACGTAAAGTCAATTCTTTGAGAAAATTTGAGAATTGCGAGATTTTCACATTTTTTTGTTTTGTTTCATACAAAAATTACTTTGGAAATTAATAACTCCGAAAATACTAAGTTATCTGAACGACTCTCATAGAAATAATTACTTATAATCGATAGATAAATCCAACACAATATTTAAAATTTCAGAAAAAGCAACTTTTTTTTTTTAAATGCTAAGTCCTTTACCGGCCCGTTTCAGCCCACTGTGCGGCGTGCGGGCTCGCGGTGACCGTTACACCAACCGGGTCGGTCGGGTACTTAAAATCTGGTATATAATTTGAGCGGACGAAGTCGCAGGTAAACTCTAATTAAATATAAAAGAGAGAACTTACTGAACATGGTGACGTGCCTGCGATGGTTGTTGTTGGGTATACTCCGCGCGTTGATCCTGAACATGGAGTTGACCTGCTGGCCTAGATGGTAGTCGCACTTGCGGATCAGACGCTGACCTGCACAGTTTTTAAGTTATAAATAACCCATCCAGCCAATAGGGGTATTTGACAGGTTGTTGAAAACTTTTCTAAGTTAATCACTGATGACTAAGGACTCTATACAAAATGTATATTTTACGTTCCATGACATATACAGGGTGAAATTACATCAGGTTGATGGGTAGACTCTTAGTTTAAAAGGACGCTAATTATATCAATTTCACCCTGTAGGGCAAGAATAAACAAAAAATATTATTTTAAATATGCCCATTCTATTCTATTTTATTTTTTAAAAAAGGCTGCAATCTTGGATGTGATGATTTTGCTAATGTCTAGTTTATTTAGCAAGAGTGCTTGACGTTGTACGGTAGTTTATGTATTTTGGTGACTTCAAGGATTGTTTTTCGCAAAGAACACTATCTTGAGCCACCACTGCCTAGCTAGCATGCCACCCCGGAGAAAACGACAAAAATCGAGATGTGCCTCCATCTTTATTATTTTACGTAGGCCAGAAAGGGCGCGCATGACGTTTTTCTCGTTTATACGCTTTGTCGTGGGTGGCATGCTAGCTAGGCGGGAGTTTCGTTGTTGGCCCAGGAGGGTGCAACCAACAATCGACGAGCGACATGACTACCCAATAGTAGACCTACAACCCGACTCCTTTAAATATGCCACTAAAACGCTTTTTAACCGACTTCAAAAAAAGGAGGTTTCTCAATTCGACCGCATATATTTTTCTTCACAATTATACGTGGCTACATGCAGGTGACGTCATCGTGACATCACCTGCATGTGACTAAATAGTTGGTTTCCAAAATTCATATTCTACACAAATGCCACCAATAGATCCTATATTTTACATGCTGTCTAATACCCTATTGATCTATTCAGTTTTGAGCCGGCGTACACCTGGCGAAGTCGAAGAACTATTATCGACTTTGCGTGAAAACAATCACACGAAGTTTATCACTTGTATTTGGTTTATATTATAGAAGTAAAAACGTTGATTAAAAACTAGTATCATGTATGAGGACTCCTTAATTTATACTTGTTATTTGTAGCATAATAACGCATGTTCTGTGTACATTTCAACTATCTAACTATTGTAGTTCAAATTGTAGTCTATTATGGGACCGACAGACGGACGGAAGGACGGACAGCTTTGGTTTATGAATAGGTTCCCGTTGGCCTTTGGGTACGGAACCCTCAAAAGGATAGGAAACTCTTCTTTAAAAGGTGACCCTTGATGTTCAAGTTATTCTTCTTCTTATCGTGTGGGCAGAGCCCTGGTGTCAGAGTTTTTTCAGACCGCCTTACGGCCTCTGACGTGGTTTTTATGTAACGAGTACAACCACCAGAGATAGTAGCCGGGACCAATCTTAACTTGCCATCCGAAGCACGGAATCATCTTTCTTTTCAGGCAAACAGGTGATTCAACCTGCTATGTCCTAACCAACTTGGGAAAAACGCACAAAGTGACATATCACTAGGTGTCTCCCGTGGGAATCGAACCCACGACCTCCGTGTCGAGAGCCCAATGCTCTTAACCATTAGACCACGGATGCAGTAATATTTTTATGCCCCACTATATTTTTTTAACAATTTTCAATTTTATTTTGTGTGCGAATAGGCCACTTACCTCCATAGCTCTCCCTAGCTTGGGGCTGGTACATGAACAGGGCGAAGTTTCCCTCCGCCTCGCTCACCATGAAGCCGAGGTTTGCGTTGTCCACCATGAACTCCATCTCGTAGATCTGTAAACAAATTCGTCATCATCAGCCTGTCATTGTCCGAGGCTTTCTCATACAGTCGCTCTACCATTCTCAAGTCTTCGGTCGTCGTAAAGCATGGCATAGCGTGTATAGCACATCATATGCTCACGACTATATTCCCCGAGGGGGTAGTCAGACATATTCTGAAACTTCAGAACATCCACGTTTCACTAGTAGTACCGAAATTCTTTCCAGTGTGACGGGGAGTGAGCCCGACGCCACTTTTCTTTGGATATTCTTTTTAGGCGTCATTTCAACGATCACGCCTTTTCTTAGATATTTCATCTTTCACACAATCCAGCCAATTTCCAGCTCCACTTAATCATTTGTCAGCTCATGGCAGCTATTTGACAGATCGCTCTGGCGTTACGGGCTGTCGATCACATAGTAAATAATTCAAGTTTAGCGCGATACGGAATTCAACTAGTAACTGGATTTCAATGTGATTAGAACTGAAATGTAATTAGGTTAGGAATGTAATTGTAACGTTTGGGGTTCACACGAGCTTACTTTCATAATTTTTAACAAAATTAGAATCTAAAGTTGTGGGGAATAATTAATTGAGCGATGATAGCCCATACGGAAGAGAGCTAGCGCCTCAATCACGAGGACGCGGTTCGATTTCTGGCCTGTACCACTAAGTTCTTCGGAATTTATGTACGGTTGTATTTATCATTTACTAGCTCGGCGGTGAAGGAAAACATCGTGAGGAAACCTGCATTCCCGAGAATGAAAAGAAAATACCATAAGTTCGGAGGTATGCGTAAAATATGGGTGAGCTTGGGGCGTACACAATAGATCAGCGATGGTCGCAGTGTTACATAACGACCCTTGCTTGCAATAGCCCAACCACAAATAATAATAATATGGGGAATAAAATCCAAAGTTGCGGATTTAATGTTACCTCGCCCCCCGCAAAAAGTGGCAGAAATATTAGTTAGTACAATTACACGCGTAACTAGTCCCTATATAAGTAGTCAAAGCTCGTACCTGTGCACTGCGCAGATCTCTTGACACGAGCGACAGAGTCCTGTGCTGGGCCTGGTAGCGCAGGAGCGAGATGGACTTGTACACGTCGCAGACTAGCACGAGATGCTTGACGGCTAGCATGCGGTGCACGTAGATCTGCGTGTCTATGAACGCTACGCCCACCAGGTCGTTGTCTTTTAGCTGCCAGATGTAGATCTGGAAGAGGTGACATTATACAGTTGATATGCGGAAAATAAAGGTACATTCGAAAAAAAAAATGTAACATACATTGGTGTTGTGGCCACCGTGAATTTTTTTATTGTTTTGTAACATTTTTTTCTTGATTAAAAATGGGTTTGATCTTGATCTCAATCCAGTCCTCAGGATGGGGTCGAAGATGTAGCGAGCTTACCCAGAATATGCCTATTCACTCGTGCTTTAAAGTAATTCGGGTTGTAAGCGCTCGGAAATACTGACGCAGGCAGGGCGTTCCACTCCTTGCCTGTGCGCATTATAAAAGAATCAGAAAGGCGCAACATTTGTAACATTACCTCAAACAAACATGAACGACTAATAAACTTTGCTCTAAGTAATATCGGAGCCGAGATATTTAGGGTAGAATTTTATAACAGGGCATAACGGTAGGTACCTTCACTTTTGTTTCACAGGAAAACGTTCTTAGTAGAATAGCCTTAACTTTTTGCGACATTTAGGCAGCTATTCACAGATTTTGAAAAAAATTACTGTCAGCAAGATAATGTACAATTTACACAAAAAAAATTCCCATTCAAACTTTTACCTCAGCTTTAACACCTTTGGGGGTTGAAATGCGACATACCGCTTATCGCTTTTTAGCGATAAGACCGCCTTATTTGTTGTACCATATTCAGTTTATTTTTCCTATTGTGCATTGTATTTTCTTTTGGTGTAAATAAAGTATATTTCATTCATTCATTTCATTCATTCATCCATTCATTCATTCATTCATACCTTTTTTAGGTGAGCATCTAGATACCAATAGAAACATACATGCCAAATTTTAAGTTTGTAGTCTTCGAAGTTTTGGAGATTTCGTGTTGAGTTAGTGTGTGGATTTACATAGATTCAAGCATATTTTACACAGCTTGTCCAACAAAAGTACAAATTTCTGCCACCCCGGGCGCTGCGATCGATTTGACAGCAATAGTGACAGTAAGACAATAAAATAGTGAACATGCCTTTTTGCTTAAAATAACACACACATATTACATAAAAAAGAACATAAAGCAACAACAACAGAACAATTTATTGAATACCTACCTTTTGTCCAACGGCGGATATGAGGTACCCTAACACCTGGGTCAGCGCAGTGACGGGTCCCTTCTGCTCCTTCGCGTAGAGCTCCTTGAACCTGTTCTTAGTGAGGGGCTGCCCCGGCTCCGGCACTACGTCTATTATGTCGTAGATTATTATCTGTTTAAATACACATATTGTTAAGATATAAGTTATATTGCGTATCAGTTAAGAGTATGGACGGATACCGTTTTTAAGCTTTAAAAATTTTGTATGAAAAATTTCAAATCTATATATCTTCGGAATTATTTTATAAATTGCAAATGTTATTTGTGACGCGGCATCTAGATTTTCTAAACTATTTTTCCATGTATGCAGAAAACTTCCGATTGAAATTATTGGAATGTATTATTAAAAATAAATGTCAAATACAAACCCTCCCTCGCGATGTGATATCTTCACTGTAATTATAATTTGTTCCTAATGCGATATATCCTCTCAAACCGGACCTGCAAACAAATGTTTAGATTATATCAAAGGTAAATTAAAGTTTATCGATCATAAAATATAAGAAATAGATGCAGTCTCATGTAAAAACTCATTTTTAGGGTTTCGTAGTCAAACAAGGAACCCTTATAATTTCTTTCGTCCATTCTGTCTGTCTGTTTGTATGCCCCACCATAAATCGCACTATTTTTTGCTTTTGCTTTCTTAAGTTATTTATGCTATGTTAGGATAAGCGTCTCACGTAATGATTACGGAACCCTATTTTGGGCAAGTCCGACACGCTCTTGGCCGGTTTTTGTCTCTAGCACCAGCTATATTGCTATTAGAATAGAAATACAAAATCAGTATTACACACCCAGTACTTACAAAGTTACAAATACATAAAAGCAAAAAAAAAAAGGAATACGCATTCAAGACAAGGAGCCAACTTCGAAATCGCGAAAAAAAACAGCTGTCCCATACAAAACTGCAGTAACTAGGTATCTATTCGACTCAGATGTATGGAACAGCTGGTTTTTTTTCGAATTCGGGTACAGAATTTGAAGTCAACAAGATAAGAAGAAGAAGACACATGAATCAACAACAAGTCTGGTACGGTATACGGTAGTTGGTCAGACCAACAACCACTGCTATTACTGTCACAGCCGAGCTTAGCATTATTACCTGGTGCCCTCGTAAGAAAGTGATACGTTCTCCAAACATGTGACATGTTCCCACTCATCCAGCTCTATGCGAGTGTTGGGTATTATCTCCCAGGAGACAGGAGAGAACAAGGTCACCGAGAAATGCTCCTGCATCGGGTATGGGAACCTGGAACAATAATTTTATTCTTTCTGTTAATGCCGTGGTGGTCCAGTGGCGAGTAAACCTTGCATGCCATGCAGGAGGCGATGGTTCGATCCCCGTCCAGGCCGAATCGTACCAATGAGTTTTTCGGAATTTATGTACGATTTGTAACCACCACTGGCTTTTCGGTGCAGGAAAACATCGTGAGGAAACCTGCATTCCCGAGAATGAAAAGAAAATACCATAAGTTCGGAGGTATACGTAAAATATGGGTGAGCTTGGGGCGAACACAAAGGACCAGCGTTGGTCTGAGTGTTACAACGACCCTTGCTTGCAATAGCACAACCATAAATAATCAATAATAGGCTACTGACCTGTCTCCCTTATTCTCGCAGGATTTCTCCTTATCCTCTCCGTTGAACTTGTAGTACTCTGTGGTTGGTTTAGCTAGCGAGGAGACTAGGCAGTAAGTCTTGGACTCGAGGTGGTAGGTGACGAAGTGTGGGGTGGCGCGGAGAGGAACTTTGCGCACCGGCCACGGCGCGTCGTAGGACAGGTGCGTGGCTAGTGCGCTGATACGTAGCTCCGACTGTGGGGACAAATCTATCTATTATACAGCCGGTCAGCAAATTCAGAAGGTACAAAATAAGGCCGGCCTATGGCTAAAATGCTATTTCTTCCATGTAACATAAGAGTAGAGGAATTGGGAAATAAAGAGTAAATAATAATTCATAGTATTTGGCGAAATGTAAAATAATTCTGAAAATTTAAAATAATTAATGAAGAAAAAAAATTGTAGTGTTGGAAACCCTAAAAACGGCTTTTTAATCGGATGATCTGGAATGCGAATATTGAAACTCATTCGCTGAACTTAGCAGTTGAAAATGTTAAGATTACTAAGGAGATATGCATCTTTCTACTACTGATTTGACTTTCAAAAATTGCACTCTTGAAGTATGATTTTTGAAAGTCAAATCAGCAGTATAAAGATGCATATCTCCTTAGTAATTTTCACATTTTCAACTTCTGAGCTCAGCGAATGAGTTTCAAAAATAGCACTCTAGACCTTTATACTGAAAAGAAATTGCAAGAAAAAATCCGCTGTCCCATATATTTAGGTCCGAGTAGGTTTGCAGTTTTGTATGGAACAGCTGATTAATTTTTTTCGCGACGACAGAATTTAATCATAATTTCTAATTATTTCTTCACTGTAGTACCTGTACTCATACTATTTAAAACTCAATTACGTGACGGTTTCGCTCAAATTACTTACTAATTTAGATATAGCAAAACGACAGAGCTTCGATTCTATTCTATTCTTTTAAAATAGACATAAGTTCTATTTATACTTAAGGTGGTTTCAGTCCATACAAAAATTTGACGCACAATACGCGTAGACGGAATTAATAAAAGTAATATTTAATATATGGAATATGTTTAATATATGATTTTTTATCACGTTTCCTGAGGCAGGCTCCATAGTGAAAGTTATTCATTTAGATGGTCTGAGTTTACCGTTTCAGTATTTGCTAGGCTGTCACTTACATCCTGTATAGGAACGGGCCAAGAAAACAGAAGAATCTATGACTGAAACTTGTGTTGAAAAATTTTTACAAAAGATATACAACGTAGGCCGAGTAACGTATAACATGTCGCGACCAGCTTATATTGGTTTTGTATAGCTTGATGTGTCGCCGTATGTACATTTGCACATTTAATGTGCAATAAGTTTTAAAGTTGTAGCTGATGTCAATAGCAACAGGAAGGTAATTCCTACCTTTCATGGCATCAGTTGTACCTACCAATACGTCTAGGCTACTATTCTAACATTAAGTGCTTCATTATTTTATTGAAGATCCGTCTGTAAAATGGCTTTTTGTGGATTAATAAATATTATTCTTATACTATGAAACACAATTTGTATGAGAAAACTTACTATGACATCAGAAGTGGGATGACCTTTTCAACATCAGAAGTGGGATGACCTTTAACATCAGAAGTTCGACAAGCTACGTAAACATGATAAGTATGTAGGTACCTTAGAGTTGAAGTAGAGGAAGCCCTGCGGACAGTTGGTGTTGTTGAAGGAGGCGAAGGAGGCGACCGGTCCTTCGTCGCAGGACAGCGGGTGCACGCGGAGCTCCCCGCGCGATGTTAGTAACAGGAAGTATGGCGTGTGACCACAGATGAATACACCATTGTAGCCTCCGACGTTACCTGACAAAATTAATATTATTGTAAAATAAATCGTCCAAGGTAGACTTCCGTCGCCATTGAAGTACAATAGTTTAAGAATGGATTACAAATACTAGTTTTTTCTGTCTTCATATTGCGAATCAAAATAAATAAATAAATATCTTAGACATTGTCATACAAATTATCTAGTCACATTTAAAGTACCTGGACTAGTCCACGATATAGAATCTATATATACTATTATAAAACTGTAACAGGAAGTTTGTCTGTACATTGAAGATATTAACAAAAAAAAGTTACGATATGGTTTTTAGGTGTCCCTGATTCCATTTCACCAATTTTTGGATTTTTTGTCTGTCTGTTTGTTTGTGTGTTTGTTTGTTTGTTTGAACGAGTATCACGCAAAAACTACTGAACCGATTTTGATGAAACTTTTTTGTTTGATAGCTTATGATCTGACTTAAAATCTGGTATATAATTTGTGCGGACGAAGTCGCGGGTTAACGCTCGTATATATATATAAATAAAAACATCCATGACTCGGGTACAAATATTCATATTCATCATATAAATATTTGTCCCTTACGGGATTTGAACCCGCGACTCTCGGCACAGCAGGCAGTTTCATGAGCAAAAATGTTCGTTTTTTGCATAATAATGTCTCAAAATGATTTGGTGCAGAAATCAGAGATATTTATACAATAGCTGGAGTGTAGTTTTACAGGACCACTATGATGTACCATGAGGCATACGAATATAAAAATAATTATTATTCTTATTTAATTATGATGATATGATAATTATTATATTAAAGAATATTTATAGATTTCAAATTTTTGTAACAACATTGTCAATAAATTATACATAAGAAAGATTACATTATATAAAATAAGCTTTTATTTTTATCTTATTAAAAATGCAAAAATAAGTGAATAGGTGGATCCAAAATCACTAAAATAAATATAATTATATGACTATATAGGTGTATAAAGGTACAGGTACAATCTATACTATTATAAAACTGTAACAGGAAGTTTGTCTGTACATTGAAGATATTAACATAAAAAAAGTTACGGTATGGTTTTTAGGTATCCCTAATTCCATATCACCAATTTTTGGATTTTTTGTCTGTCTGTTTGTTTGTGTGTTTGTTTGTTTGTTTGAACGAGCATCACGCAAAAACTACTGAACCGATTTTGATGAAACTTTTTTTGTATGATAGCTTATTATCTGACTTAAAATCTGGTATATAATTTCACGAATCAGGGACACCTAAAAACCATATGTTTTTAGGTGTCCCTGATTCCATTTCACCAATTTTTGGATTTTTTGTCTGTCTGTTTGTTTGTTTGTTTGTTTGAACGAGTATAACGCAAAAACTACTGAACCGATTTTGATGAAACTTTTTTTGTTTGATAGCTTATGATCTGACTTAAAATCTGGTATATAATTTCGTAATACATAAAATTTATATATAAAAATAATAATTGGTATAAGCCTACACAACAACAAAAAACAGGGTTAAAGTAAATGGACCTAAATTTAAGCTTGGGAGTTGTCCCCCGTCGGAAATGTGCCCATTATAGAGGCTGCGTTTCCTCGTTGTATGGCCAAAGATATTTTTTGTACCAGAAACGAGCAGGAACGAGAGTCGCAGCCTTTTTCTTTTAAGCGTCGTCCTAGGTCCCTGATGAATTCTTTCGCCTCAGAGCCCCACGGCCCAGCCGTCTCAACAGCGACCGATATAAAGTAGTACATTGGTTCCAGGTTAGAGTACTTGTCGTGCTTCAGCCTGGCTGCTTATATAAAACGAGCGTTAACCCGCGACTTCGTCCGCACAAATTATATACCAGATTTTAAGTCAGATCATAAGCTATCAAACGAAAAAAGTTTCATCAAAATCGGTTCAGTAGTTTTTGCGTTATACTCGTTCAAAAAAACAAACACACAAACAAACAGACAGACAGACAAAAAATCCAAAAATTGGTGATATGGAATTAGGGACACCTAAAAACCATATCGTAACTTTTTTTTTGTTAATATCTTCAATGTACAGACAAACTTCCTGTTACAGTTTTATAATGGTATAGATGATGAAATAGATGAATGCATAAAAAATACTGTCACAATTTAATAAAATGTCAACATGTCTACTAACAAAATAAAAAAAAAATTAAAAAAAATCCTATACTATAAGGTCTAACAAAATTAGCTGAAACTATTTTAAGGGGATGATCAGACCATCAAACTGAATAACTTTCTCTATGGGACCACAATTGAAATCGCGAAAAAAAAATCTGCTGTTCCATACAAACCTACTCGACCTATATGTATGGGACAGCAGATTTTTTTTTCGCGATTTCAATATTGGTCCCATAGAGAAAGTTGTTCAGTTTGATGGTCTGAGAATCCCCTTAAAATAGTTTCAGCTGATTTTGTTAGACCTTATATACATACGACTGACGTGACGCACGTCGCCGGGGGCGGTGGCGCGTCACCTAGTGGGGGATGTCCCCTGGAGGCGCGGGCGCGATTCTCTTTTACGACAAAAACGACGCTATGCTACGTACTATAAGGTTTATATTGCCGCACCCCGCCCGCGCCACGTCTGTGCCACGTCTAAACAGCACCTTTGGAATAAGCCGTCAACTCACCGAAGTACCTCATCTGCCGGACGCCGTCCCTCAGCATGGCGACCTCGTAGTTGTCATCGGCGCCCCCCACCGCGCCGCTCCTGTACCCGAACGGCCACGACACCGACACGCGCGAGAAACGCATCTTCAGGTTCCCTCGAGGGTACTTGTATGCCTGCCGGTAGAGGTATGGTTCGGTTACCAATCTAATACACTAAAGGCCTGTTTAAGGCGGTTGCAGAGGAGTCAATTTTATACAAAACTTTGAAGCACAATACGCGTAGACGGTATTAACATAAGTAACTTTGTATATATGGAAAAATAGTTTAGAAAATCTAGATGCCGCGTCACAAATAACATTTGCAATTTATAAAATAATTACGAAGATATAAAGCTTTGAAATTTTTCATACAAATTTACATTTTTTTTTATTTTAGTATATTCTGGTTAGGCATGAACTAACCTATCAGCATCCACCGGGTCGACGTCGGTTTACGGGACACCTGTATATAAAAACTCTTTGGAGTCTATAGAAATCTGTCATTCTTATCTGTGGTTTTGAGTTACGTTTTTGGAAATATAAGTAATTCATATCAATATTGGAGTATTAATTAATTAATGCCAACAAGTCCACCCCAGATATAACAATAATGATCATCCGGAGGCTTTGACTATTTATTATAAGGACTAGCCTTTCGGTACCATTTCCCCTCTGCCACGGTATAAGATCAATCAATCATGTGTATTTACATTTAATTTCATACCTTATCACTAAACGAGACAGCCTATAATTGCGAAACAATAATTTCGAACTTAGAACGTTTGGGGTTCACGCGAGACTACTTTTCATGATTTTTAACGTTCAAAATTAGAATCTAAAGTTATGGGAATAAAATCCACCCCCCCCCCCCCCCCCCCCGCAAAAAGTGACAGAAATGTTTGTTAGTAGAATTACACGCGTAACTAGTCCCTATATAAGTAGTCAAAGTCCGGAGGCGTCTTTACAAAACCTATACCGATCCAGTCCCAACCTATCATTCGAAATAATTATCACCATGCAACCATTTTAGCCGATATGTACCTGATATATCATCAGCTGATCATCATCGAAGCGCATAAGCAGCAAGACCCTGGACCCCTTATGTCCGAGTCCCACCACAAGTATCTCCTTCAGTTTGTCCACCTCAGGGTTGTGGGTGTTTGAAGTCATTTCCTCGTCTTCGTTGGCGTTTGTTTCGGCTGTTACCGACTCTAAACTGTCCGCTAGGATCTGTGTATGAAACGATGGACATGTCAATCAACATCATCATCATCATATCAGCCGACAGACGTCCACTGCTGGACATAAGCCTCCCCCAAAATGGGGGGATTTGCCATAATCGCCACGCTTGGCAGGCGGGTTGGCGATCGCAGTTGGATTGAATGTGTGTACTCAGAGGATGCTGCTGCCGATCCTCAGGTAGATCCCTTAGTCGCCTTTTACGACACCCACGGGAGGAAATAGGATGGTGCTATTCTTAGCCGACACAACACGGCAAGTCACGGACATGTCAATGTACATACAAAATTATACATCTGACTGTGGTAATATTCGATCCGGAAAAATTAAAAGGTAGAAGTAACTTACCAGTGGTACGGAATTACAGCTGCTATGTTCAACAGTTGACAACACGTTATTTGAGTGGAGGTCGAGTCGAATCGAGGATACCTCGAGGTTGACGACCCGGTTGGTGTAATGGTTACCACGCCGAACCAGGGTCCTGGGTTCGAACCCCGGTTCTTTCATGGTTTCCATAATAAACAGCCTCTTAGTGCTTGCTTGGGATCATTACAATGTATGTGCCTGTGAGCGTTATTTATTTGCATGCATGCATATGCTCACGACTATATTCCCCGAGGGGATTTATTTAAGATTACTTTACCATATAACCACAATTCTAGACATCATCCTTCTTGACACCGTCATAAAGGTAGAGATCAAGGTTCAGTACGTGGGGACCGATTGGCGATGTGATGCTAGGTGGAGTAAAGCCTAACAAAGTGGTAGCCGAGAAAAGGTAAAAGAGCAGTGGGTCGTCCTGCAGCCAGGTCCGTTGAGGACGTTGGGAAAAGCGTCAAACCTGGACGAGGCTTTTGCCCTGCAGTGTGCGGAAACAGGCTGATAATAACCATATCATATAACTCACCCTATTGCCTGCACATACATCCCGCACGAGGAAGCAGAGCCTCATCTCCGGCAGCGAGTATATCTCCAGGTTGCCGTTGTTCCGCACAACGAACAGCCAGTATGTCGGTTTCACTTCCACTAGGTATTTCTTCCACCAGCGTGATATGCGGCGAGGAACGCCGGGGTTCTTCGATTGTTCCGCTAACATTATCTGTTGATTTGATATAACGAAAAATGTTAATAGACTTCAAAAGTAGTATTATCAATAAGTAAGAAAATAATTATTGAATAGTTCCAAATAATTCAAAATTATAATTAATTGTCGATCTCTGAAGCGGTTCATCAGATCTTCAACTTAAAATGTGAGTAATGGGACCAAATCGAATCGGCGGTAACATCTTCAAAACAGAAAAAGAATCATTTAAATCGGTCATGAAAAACCAAAGTTATCTTGTAATATTTATTAAAAAAACAGACGAATTGATAACCTACTTCTTTTTCGAAGGCGGTTGAAACTATTTCGTCGTTACGTAGCGCGCCATGAAAGAGGTCTAAGTTCAGAAGTGAACGACACTATCGTATCGGTCTAACCTCATAACTACAAAGACATGTTATTTATCGCAATAAAGAAATTGTTATTGACTATGGAGGACGAAAACCAGGCTGATGATAAACACTTACTTACTTGTTCAAAAATTCTTATGTACTTACGCTAGCCATAGAAGCAGGTGTCTGATCACCCCCGTACAACAGTTCGTCTTCGTCGTTAAGCTCGTAAACTGTGTCAGGTTTGAATCCCTCCGCTTTCACGTTCTTCCCCTTCATCTTGCCTGTAAATTCTCCTTTCACCTGTTATGGTTGATTATTTAACATTATTATAAGCACATGCTCACTACTATATTCCCCGAAAGGGTAAGCAGAAATATACTAAAAACTCAGAACTTCTGCGAAAGGATATTGGGATATTATACTTTAGCAAAAAGTGAATTTAAATTAACTACCTTGTCCCACTTCAAGGTGGGTATATTATTTTATTTACAAACTAGCTGACCCCGCGAACTTTGTTCCGCCTTAGAGGCAAAAAATAAAAATAATGGGAGAAAAAGTATCCTATGTCCTTCTCCTGGTTCTTAGCTACCTCCCTACCAATTTTCAGCCAAATCGGGTCAGACGTTCTTGAGTTATAAATAGTGTAACTAACACGACTTTTTTTATATATATATATAAATATAATAGATAAGAAATGCAGTTGTAGTAAAGTAAGACTTATTTTGTTTCAATCAATACACAAATTAGAAAGTAATTGAGGAGGGGTATTTTTTCTTTGTTTGACAATGAGTATACCTTTTTTTTTATTACAGATGGATTTGCTCTTGACCTCAATTCAGTCCTCAGGACAAAGATGGGGTTGAAGATGTAGCGAACTTAGAAGAAGCCTATTCACTCGTACTTCAAAAGGAATACTGACGCAGGCAGGGCATTCCACTCCTTGGCTGTGCGCATTTTAAAATATTATGAAAGGAGCTTAATGCGAATATGTGGGATCATTTGTAATATAATATAGTTTATAATTACCTGTACAGAGTCTACTAGGGTTGAGGTAAACAGGCCGCTCAGGTCCCTGTATGGCGTCGCTCTTATTAGCGAGGGTCGGTGCGGCACGGGCTGACGAGTTGGGGCCAGTCGACCCGTCTGATGACAATATGGTGTGATGATATAATTATGTTTTAGGTTATTTAGCTAGAACCGTTGACCGTTTTGGCGGTCGGCGTATGCATCTTCCCGTTCCCCTGTTTCCTGTTCCGTTTCCCTGAAATGATCCGATCCGCAGCCGAAAGTCCACAACAAAACAAATTTACTTTCAAGAGTATTGAAATTACCAATGCGGTTCATATACAACGATTTCAATATACTTTCATATACAATAATTTCTATACTGGCGTATAGAAAAAAAATCTATATTTTTCCTCGATTTTTATTTTGATGTATGTTATTATGAGAGATAGACGTACTTTTTTTTATTATCAGCTGCAAGGCTTATTTAGTATTCATAGATTGAAGAGCGTCTCTATGATGGGGATGGACCAGGTCTGTCTGTCTGTTACGAGAGATAGACGTACTTTTTTTTATTATCAGCTGCAAGGCTTATTTAGTATTCATAGATTGAAGAGCGTCTCTATGATGGGGATGGACCAGGTCTGTCTGTCTGTTACGAGAGATAGACGTACTTTTTTTTATTATCAGCTGCAAGGCTTATTTAGTATTCATAGATTGAAGAGCGTCTCTATGATGGGGATGGACCAGGTCTGTCTGTCTGTGAAGATCCGACCTTTGAACAGCTGTATCTCCTAAACCGACTGACACACCTTTTCAGTTTTTGTACTGTTCGCATAGCTACAGTGCATATCTAAACTATTATAAAACTGTAACAGGAAGTTTGTCTGTACATTGAAGATATTAACAAAAAAAAGTTACAATAAAACTTAAAATCTGGTATATAATATGTGCGGATAAAGTCGCGGGTTAACGCTAGTAACTCCTAAACCGACTGGAGTTATGCAGGCAGATCTGATCCCTATGAATACTGAATCAGCCTTGTAGCTGATGAAAACAAAAATTACGTATATCTCTTATACTATGTGGTTGTGTGAATGTGAATATCTTCTTTATTGGCCAGAGAGTCATAATGACACAAGCTATTTTTGAGCGTAGGAGTTAACAGAACGATATCTTCCCGATATCACCGCAATTCTGCCGCGATATTTCTGTAATTACGCCCGCAAATCACGGAGCGCATGTCATATCGCGGCGGAATCGCGACGATAACGTTCAGTAAAAATTGCGGCAATTCAGTTGCGACGTAGTTGCAGTGCAGTTGCGAAATCGCCTAATCTCAAAAATCACTTATGAGTTTTACACCCATATTTCTAAGTCGCTTCCTCAAAAGCATCTACGACACAACTTTTTGTTTCGTTTCGAACGTTTCATCCTCAATAATGGTGGAATTAAAATACTTTGTTCCTTTTTTTCCACGATGTTTAGAATAGAAATAGACAAATACGTGCCATAATTTTAGGAAAAGCTTCAACTTCGTTTTACGTATCTGGAGAAGACCTTAACCTATTTGACGGCCCGGTAGCACAGTCTGCAGTGAACCTGCCTTCTGTGCCGAGGGTCGCGGGTTCGATTCCCGTAAAGGACAAATATTTATATGATGAATATGAATATTTGTACCCGAGTCATGGATGTTTGTATCTATATATGTATTCTATATCGTTGTCTAGGCATCATAATACAAGTCCAGGTACTTTAAAATGTAACTAGATAATTTGTGTGACAATGTCCAAGATATTTATATTATTTATATTTATATTTATTAACCGCTATGGTCTGAAATATAAGACTTACTACATCGAGCTTACAACGCCGACGTCTCATAAATAAGACTCTAATATCTATTGTTTTCATACTGTTTTTCAATTGACATGGCGCTGGGAGCATATGAATAGATACGACTAGAAGTCAAGCTTCGGCACGCGCGCACAACGGCGCTAGACTCGCGAAAAAAGTTGTAATCCATTGCTTTAAGGCAAAATGGCGTATATACGGGTCTAGCGGCGGTCTGAGGTGCGGCGGTCTGCGGTGCGGCTTCCCGTTTGTATGAAGCTTATCTTCTGGTGCGGCCTCGTCGAGATATCTATTCATGTGCTGGGGGCACGTTCAATGAAAATTTTTCCGGCGGTTAAAAGGTTAAGGTATGTCGCGAGCTACCTTGAATTTGAAGTTTCTTTACTTCACTTTTACTTGACTCGACTCATGAAATTCCGCAATTCGAGGACGCTTATGTCATTTTTGAAGTCAAATTTGAGTGAGCGTATGTCAACTCGAGTGAGAAGCCCCAAAGGAACAACTTTATTTATAGCAGTTGTAAGAATGAAGATAAATAAAGTAAAAAACAAACTAATAAAACAGGGCTGCGTTCCGAACCTACGCCCCATGTGCACTCCGAGTGCAACTTTTCGCACTAACACCGTTCTGAGCCTCGGTGAAAAACGTTCTATTGCAACTCGGTTGTCACAACTGAATCGTTCCGAACCTCTGACGGGTTGCAACTTTCAACCATCAAATTCGATGGTTGATAATCTGTGGTTACTTGACTTTTCGCTCTTTTTGAATAAAAGTTTGTTTTTCAAATGATTTTTATTCACTTTTTGATTCGCTAACATGGAAGACGAGTCTTTTTTATTGAATTTGGAAATGATGGAAGCCCTGGAAGTCCATATTACTGTCAATGTCAAAATTTGAGGTTATAAAACAACCGTGATCGTTCCGTACCTCATTGCGAGTTGAAAAATTGACGTGGTCGTTCCGTACCATAGAGAGAGTTGAAAAAACAACCGCACCCAAAGGTCGTGAACGCAGCCCCGGTGTTACGCCTCTCTTGCTTATGTATGTGTGTAAGTATAGACATTAGCTAACCATAGAATCCTTGGCCTTGAACTCCCTCAGAGCGAGTACTAGCGCGCGGCCGCAGGAGGACACGACGCAGATGTAGGGGTCGGCCGTGCACGCGTACGATGCGTTCCACTCCAGCTGGATAGACTGGATCTGCGTACCGTCTGCGAAGAACACGTACATAGATGGATAAACAATTATTTGGATAACACACATAATAAAACAGTTCACAACAAGATTACAAAACAAGAATACAACGCAAGCAACATCAATAGAACAACATGTAATTTATTATATGCTGCAGCATCAAAGTCCCAGCTCAACATAGGCATTGCCCGAAAGCATTGTATTGATTTTCAGATGAAATCTAAGTAGTTACGAGTGTAAATATGCATCTCCATTATATTATAGTACAGCAAACCCTCGAATATGGATACAAGTCTAATGAAAATAACTGTTATGTATGTTGATTATATAATTACACATCTCATTACTAAATCAAGTAATTTTAGTGTTTAGATTACTATAATAACAATATATTATAATTATGTTAACATAAGGAAACCTGTAATTGGCTATACTGCTAATTTTATATACGCTATACACAAATTGTTAATTTTATATTACCCACTGTAACGCTGTTGGTTTCGACAATAAATGAAATAAAAATAAAAATAAACTTTCCAAATCTCTACTTCTTCTTCTTATCGTGTTTTATGTAACGACTACTACCACCAGAGATAGTAGCCGAGACCAACGGCTTAACGTGCAATCCGAAGCACGGAATCATTTCTCTTTTCAGACAATCAGGCGATTCAGCCTGCAATGTCCTAACCAACTGGGGAAAAACACACAAAGTGACTTTTCACTAGGTGTCCCCCGTGGGAATCGAACCCACGACCGTGTCGAGAGCCAATGCTTAACCATTAGACCACGGAGGCAGTAAATCTCTACTGTCATCGGATTTACTGAAAAAAACTTGCAGTGATTGAATGCCGGCCGGCATTCAATTAATAAAATTTATGTAGGTACCCGAGTTCATGTATGTAATTATAATGGAAAGATTTGCAAAAACGAAAAAAATATTTTAAAATGAAAGCTTTTCTGAAAACTGGGTATTTATCGATTTATACATAGAACATATAATAACATGGATGTTCTGATTTTATATCTGTCTACCTCGGGAAAATATAGTCGTGAGCAAATGCTTAGTGCTAAAAATATACACTATGTCAAAAAATATATAATACAACAATAGAACCCCGAGTCCACGTCGTTGATTTATTGCCTCGTTCGATCCTATTTATGTAGTCTCTAGTATCTATGTTATGTACTCACTCTTAAGCAACCTGATGGTGGACATGGTCACTTGAACCATAAACTTGTTGTTGCCCAGGTTGCCGGCGAATATCGTCGGAGCTCCCGTCATGAACCCCGAGCTATCCACCTCGTTGATTTCTTGACCTGTTTGGAGCACCTGAAATAGTAATCCCGGTTGAGAATCAGACTTGCAAATGGAAAAGTTTTAAATCACAGTCTTATACTGTATGTTGACTTAATATATCTAATAATGGGCCATTTTCAATAAAAAAATTTACAGATCTCGTGTCTTCCACGACCTTCGAGTACATAGAATGAAAAGGAATCTGCCAAATGAACTGAGTTAATTTTTTTCTCCGCGTCACAAAGGATTCATTCCGCGTCATTGTATTTGTCTATTCTTGGTGTGCAAATAAAGAATATTTATGTTATGTTATTGTTACGAGCGACGGGTTACGGGATTGGAGTGAAACGCTAAGTCCAATTTATTTACAGAGTTTATTGGGTTACACACTTACACACGGACCACCTCGCAGAGGTTCCCCTTTACACAGTCCTCCTCGCAGGGGTTTCCCCTTACACCACTGTTCACTACGTCGCTACTATGACGTCACGACGCACGACACTATGACGTCACGACGCTCGTTACTATGACGTCACGACACGCGACACTATGACGTCACGACACGCAACACTATGACGTCACGGCACTACACTGACACTTGTCTTCTCACTGTTCCACTTTACTTTTCACTAGTACTTTTTCACTTTTACTTTTCTTCCTTTTTGTTTCGCACTTTTCACTGTTAAATCAATACTCACTTGCGTCCGCAAACTCGCGGCCTTATATACCCCTTAGAATTTTCTAGATGCCCGAATTTCGTAAGTCTTTTCTTTATTCCTTTGTCCCCTTCCGGATATTTTTTAATTCCGCCTTCTTTCTCGAATTTTCCTAAACACGCCCCCTTTTATTGTTTCTTTACAAATATTCCTTCTCTCTCTGTTTTCTAGAACATTCCTAGACACGCCCATTTTTTGTCTCTTTCCAAATATTCTTACTCCCTCTTACTTTTCTAGAACATTTGCAACAACAATAAAATCTAGAATTATTTTCGACGAGTCTCGAACCATCGACCCCGGCATGGGAGTCCATGCCTCGACCGCTGAGCTACGAAGCCTGTTGACAAACCGGCCGAATTTTTGAATGTCTTTCTATAGCTGCGTCATTTCACAGCATCCGTGACATTATGTTATGTTAAAGGTACAACTTCTGAACAACCCAACAGTGATACTCACTTTTTTAAATACAGCTCAAAGTCATATCTCTAAGAATTATTATATTTTTTCAACATCTCGTTTTTGAGATATAATATGTTTTTATTCTGACTCAAATTGGGCGAAAAACGGACGCATCGAGACGCGTCTTTTGAAACCCTATTCAGCCACGTAGTCCTAAAACCCACAACACCAGGACGATATCTCACTTTCGCTGAAAATCGAGCCTATACCGAAGCGACGAAAAACTTTTTATCATGTTAAAACAAAATTCTCCAGGTACCTTACCGACACGCACTTGACCGGTTTTTATTAAAAAGTATTATCCTCACCATACTAGACTCCTCCTGTGTCAGTATCATGTAAGCGTGGCTTCCCTCCATGTCCTTGTGCGCCTCTCTGGTCACTTCGGCCGGTTCTCCTATCACAGTCCACATGTCCAGGCAGCCTGCGGACAATATTGTAGATCAAACATCATAGATCAACATGCCTCGATAGATGGCGATGACGTGGCATGGCTCTGAAGATGGTGATTAGGATAAAAAACATGGAGTCGTTGACGAAGCATCATATTATATCATGTTTTTCTGCAAACTTAAAAATTACCTTCAGACGAATTGAGAACTTCCTTTTTGAAATCGGTTTAAAAGACAAGCTATTTTATTTGTATTTTATGAACGAAAGGAGCACCAAAACGTATAAAGAGAACCAATTACGCGACAGTCTTCGTTGAATCAACCGACTACGCGCACGCGCGCCGTGCCGCGATGGGGGGGGGGGGGGGGGGGGGGGATGAAAATTTTAGCATTTTCAATATTTTTAGTTTGTTTTTATTACTATACACGTACTTAGGTTTGTGTAGGTTAGTCTCGGAAAATTTTGATAAGAAAATTTTGTACTAGACCCAGCGTCCATTATTTTGTATGTCAATGACTTTCAGTGTTTGTTTATGTACAATAAACCAACATTTATTGGTAGTCAACAAGTTATGAACTGGTAACACTTGACAAAGTCAGCCAAAAGACAAGCCAAAGACAAAGAGTTTTCCTACCTTCAATGTGACATGTTTTTTTGGAATTAAATCTAAAGTATTTTAGTTTTCCTAGAAGGTTTTATATCTTGGAAAATTGTCAAGATAATTAGTTTCTTTGATAATTATCATGACAATCATTGGATAATTATCAGATAACTTTCGGATAATTCCACCCTGATTCTTAGTTGTTGAGAGATATTTCAGAATACAAGTTCTAAAATTGCTGTTTTGCATCCAGACCAAACAGCACCTAGTCTTCGAAATTAAAGTTTCGTATCACAATGAATAACAAATAATTGAGAAAACAGTGAGAACAATTATTTTGTGTTTGAGAGCTTCTTTTTTCACGAATTGTGATCGCAAACACATGGTGTGACATTGCATGCACAAGCATTTTGTTTTTCCCATCAATTTTATAATTATTAAGATAATTATGAACGTATAATTATCACTTCGAACCCTGACTCGTAAAAGAGTACGTACCAGGTAAGTTGAAAGCAGTAATAAGTTGTATATGTAATGTCCTCTGCAACACAGTCAGTGCCCCGTTCTTCCCTCGTCCACTACAAGCGACCAACTCTATGGCGGGCTCCCCTCCGCGCTCCGACACCAGCTGCGGCTCGCCCATAGACACGTCCCCGATAGGGCATATGTTCAGCAGCGAGTCACATACCTAAGGATAACATATAATAAACTAGAATTTAATATTGACCATTGTAAACTACTGACATTGTAATTATTGTGAAGTAGTTTTCTTATTTGTATTATTTTGTTTGTTTGTTTGTTCTTTTAACTGTGATGTAAGTTTTGACACGTCTGATGAATTATTTGGGACCAATTTGGGACTGTCATTTTAATGCTTCTATCTTGAGGTATGCTCGGGATGTAGCAAATGCCCGGTTGACACTTTACAAAGGGGAGAAAAAATGCAATAATCGAATTTTTAAACGATTCGTAGTGCGATGAAAAGACCGAGCTCGCTTCTGTCGCTCTAAGTTTCTGTTTTAACTACTACATACTTAATTCAAAAGAGCTCTGACCGAGTAGCCGAGTAACGATGCTAAAAATTTCTAACTCTTTTCACTTGCTCTATCAGTTTTGAAAAAGGTAGGCCGCTGTTTCACTTGTTCTAATTGTGTGTTTACTGATTGCAATACAGGTATATAGGACAGGACTCTACCCCGGGCGACAGAAACCGCCGGGCCACAGTAGCAGCATATGCATATGCTCACGACTATATTCCCCGAGGGGGTAGTCAGAGATATTCTGAAACTTTAGAACATCCACGTTTCACTAGTAGTACCGAAACTCTGTCCAGTGTGACGGGGAGTGAGCCCGTCGCCACTTGTAATGGACAGTAGGTACAATACATGCCTCGAAATTGAAGCATGCAGGTTTCCTTACGATGTTTTCCTTCACCGAAAAGCCAGTGGTGTTACAAGTCGTACATAAATTCCGAAAAACTCATTGGTACGAGTCGGCCTGGACGGGGATCGAACCATTGCCTCCTGCACGGCAAGGTTACTCGCCACTGGACCACCACGACTATAACCCGATTACAAGATCTGCCACCTTCAATCTCTTGCCGCTTTTGGCTATTTGTTTTCGCGCACTTTTCGCTGCTATCCGACTTTGCACCTTTGATTAATAAATAACTTCAGGTTTTATCGGGGACTCGGTTTTGCTCTGCGCAAACGAAGAGTGACGAGCGGATTTTCCTGGCTGTACATCAGGTCTCAACGAACGTTTCAGCCTGCGTGAGGATCGATCCATCGTCAGTAGGGGACGATTGTTTGATTGATGTAACACAACAAACCTCGAACACGTAGCTAGTCAGTTGAGTGGAGGTGCGTATATCTGAGCCGTAGACCTGCAGTTCGTCCTGTGAGCTTAGCTCGGTCACATCAGTAGCTATACAGTCGCTCAGGGTATCTAGGCGACGTCTCTTTGATAGGGGGTCGGCAGCCTCTTTCTGTTGGGCTTCTTGTTGTTGTTTATGTTGTTGCTCTTGTCGCTCTCGTTCTGGAATGTACAAATACAGGGTCGTTCTTAATATGATAACGGTTTTTAAGTGGATAATCAGACCTTGAAACTGTACAACTTTCTTTATTGGGACCAGTGTCGAAAACGCATAAAAAATTGGCTGTTAAGGAACAGAATTTTTTTTATAAAGTCTAGATTAAGCCTCACGCTTCTCGTACTAAAATAAACGGGTCAACTTTTTTGTAGGTGTGCCTGACAGCGTAGCCAACAGATGGCTGACATTATTTTCGACGCGTTCGCAGCTTCGACCGTCCATCTAGACATATACTTCATCTAAGGGCTGTTCCATAGAAAACTCCAAACCTACTCGACTCGAATGTATGGGACAGATTATTTTTTTCGCGATTTCAATGTTGGTCCCATAGTTATTCAGTTTGATGGTCTGATCAAAACATTTCTGCCGTTCATGTGTGATTAAGCATTGGCTCTCAACACGGAGGTCGTTGGTTCGATTCCCACGGGGGACACCTAGTGGTATGTCACTTTGTGCGATTTTCCCCAGTTGGTTAGGACATTGCAGACTGAATTACCTGATTGTCTGAAAAGAAAAATGATTCCTTGCTTCGGATGGCACGTTAAGCCGTTGGTCCCGGCTACTATCTGTGGTGGTAGTCGTTACATAAAAACCACGTCACGTAAGGCGGTCTGAAAAAACTCTGACACCAGGGCTCTGCCTACACGATAAGATGTGTGATTGAGTTCAAATATCATCACAAACTTTAACATTAACAATATTTATTAGACTACTTACCCGCATCCGAGACAGTCAAGTCGACGGTGGCTTCTAAAGGCTTCTCGACGGAGAACAGCATCCTATTCTCCCTCTCTGTCACTCTCAGCAGCAGAGAGTTACCGAGGCGAGAGCCGAGGAAGAGGAAATCTTCTTCTATTACACACATCTGCGAGAATAATGAAAAATTTTAGGACCTAAGCCCTCCACCAAACCGCATTGAGCCCGCATCGTACTTTGGACACTTCATACAATCAGGCTCGCATTGACAAGAAGAGATAACATACGATACTGAGTGAGTGAGTGAGAAAGAACTACTCCACTACTTAGTATTGACTTCCTCCCGTCTTCATTGAGGTGAGGTAATAATTTTTGAGGGGCAGGGTGTGTTCGTACTGTATTATTACCATACTCTTATACTGTGGTTATAGCATAGTTACATTCACAGAACACAAAAACTAAAGGGAGATGTGAAAAGGGGGCGGGGCCAGTGTCGCAGCAATATGCGCAAATACGGAACACATTGCTCGCGACAGTAATGATTCAATATATTATGAGGCTGAAAGCCAGTCGAGATATTATGTGTAAATAGTTTACAATGCTTGCGTATTACTAAAGATTATTCGAACGTTGAGTTCTGATACCGCAATGGATAATGAGCACATTCAAGTTAACAAAATACTTTCTATCGCGTGGTACTGGTGGTAATGCGACACTAGGCATCGTACTCAGCGAGTTGGTTGGCATCTCTCTAGATCTCTATGGTTACATTTAATGAAAGGTATTAGGCTCGGTGACCTTCGTGGTCCCTCCAATAGCCCGCAGTAAAAAGCAGTAGTTGCTCCCGGAGCAGAGCTGTAATAGTCATCTCAAAAAAAAAAAAATGAACCACCAAAGAAACTACCCATGACCATAATCCCTTTCGGGCAAAAAAAAAACAGTTGTAAAAATGAATGGGACATTTGGTTCGAGTAGGTTTACGGCTGGGCCACAAAGAGTGCAGCTGTGGGTCGGCTGCGGAACGGCTGCAGGCCGGCAGTAGTTGTAAATTATGGAATTTATGTGAGGTGTCACACTGCGGCTACCGTTCCGCAGCTGTTCCGCAGCCGCACCAGACTGCATCTAGTCCTTTACAGTTTTGTATGGATGATAATTTGATAATTTCATTGTTCGCCATTTCGATGGCTCCCATGACAAATTTGTTCGTTTCTCACTTTGTTGGTTTTTTGCTTGATGGTCTGATTATCTCCTTAAAAAATCATCAGCATATTAAGAAAGACCCCGTAGATGAGAATCACACAATATAACAGCAAGTAAGGGCAATTTTGTTATGCAGCAGCCAAGACAGACACAGTATACATACGCAAGCAGTGAGCACGGAGGCGGCGGCGCGGTCGAGGTGGAAGCTCCTCACACAGCGCACAGAGTCGCACAGTAGCGTCAGCACGTACAGCTGCCCTCCTCCCAGAGAGAGAGCCAGTCGGCCTTCTCCTAGTGCCGCTACTACGCAACCTTCCAGTGTCATGCAGACACCCTCCTGGATTCCTAGAGAAGGGGAAAAAACATGTAAAAATCATTTTCCTAAAGGAAGGTTTAACAAAAACACCACTTCCCCAAAAATTACTCATCAAAAATTCTTTCTTATAAGCCAATTGCATAAAAAAAACTCTGACTTGCTTTCACCCACTAGAAAAGGCATGTGTACTATTTTGTTTGAGGACTGTGACCAAAAAAAATATCAAAATCAATAAAATTAAATTCAATCTTATTTACATAAGTCACTTTTCTGAATCTTCATAAATAAATAAAAGAATAGTCACAGTCCACAGCATAGCAGACACCGCCAGATCAAATAAATCAATCTATTTGAAAATTCTGTTAAAGCTTTTGACTAACTTCAACAGACATTATTTCATCAACTATGGCGTTCTTTTGTGTACAAAACACTTTATTTTGTCACTGATCAATAGATAACATAATTTAATAAGGGAGTCAAGAAACAGTCAAAACGAAAACGTTACTAAAATATCACTTTGCGTAATAAAAAAAATTTTGTTCCCCAGGGTGATTACTTGGGCCTATTATCATTTTTCATTTACATAACTAATCACCTTTATTGTCTTACAGCCTTATTCAGAAACTTCCATTAAGTTAATATAAACTCTAAAACAATACTTACTGAGTGGAAAGTTAGTTGTATGCGTCGCAACACTGTTCAGCGAAACTCCGTAAGGCGGGACTGACTGGTTCAAGTAGATCAGAGAATTAACTGCCATTATAAGACAACCACCTGTAACAACAATAAAATTAAGACATAATATAGTATTTCTATGATACCTGGTCTGCGCTGGATCAAATTAGCATCGTGATGAATGCTGCAATAATAAGGAGCTATGGAAAGTGAGCTGTAAAATATACAGGGTAAAACAGAAGGTGGAAGTAATATTTGAAAGGGTGGATTATGCCAATAGAAACAGCACACACCCACAATTTTTATTATTATAATTTTAAGGTAGTAGTTTATGTTTAAGTGTTGAGTGAGTGTGTGGATTTGTATACAGGGTGAAATTGATATAATTAGCATCTTTTTAAACTAAGAGTCTACCCATCAAACTGAACAACTTTCACTATGGGAACAAACCGATCGGAGCAACAAAAAAATCAGCTGTTCCATACTAAACTGCAATGCCTACGCGACCCTTTGCCTATTTATTATAAGGACTAGGCTTGCTGTACCATTTCCCCTCTGTCACGGTATAAGATCAATTAATCATGTGCATTTACATTCAATTTTATACCTTATTACTAAACGAGACAGCATATAATTGCGAAACAATAATTTCGAACTTAGAACGTTTGGGGTTCACGCGAGACTACTTTTCATGATTTTTAACGTTCAAAATTAGAATCTAAAGATATGAGAATAAAATGCAAAGTTGCGGATTCCATGTTACCTCGCGCCCCCCGCAAAAAGTGGCAGAAATGTTTGTTAGTAGAATTACACGCGTAACTAGTCCCTATATAAGTAGTCAAAGACGCGACCCAAATGTATGCAACAGCCGATTTTTTTGTGCTCCGATTGGTTTGCTCCCATGGTAAAAGTTGTTGAGTTTGAACGGTAGACTATTAGTTTAAAAGGATGCTAATGATATCAATTTCACCCTGTAGATTCAAGCAAATCTGATACAGCTTGTGGGGAAAAGGATCTCATTACTGCCATAGCGTGCGTTGGGATCTGTTCGACAGTTCCTACCACCAACTTCGCACACAGCCAATATTCTGTTACGAATCGAAAATGTGACTTACCCATAGGTTTCTGAATGGGCACAGCCTGGAAGCAGTCAAACGGTAGGCCGGCCATGGCCCATATGACGGGGTGCACCCGCGCACTCATGTTGAGGCTCACGCCGGCCATCGCGCACGTGTCGTTGCGTACCGCCGTGCGGCTGCAATACAACGTTATGCCATAGAGTAACCTAGATAAGAGAGAGTGATATTCTCCATACTAGGTGGCGTACCTCGGAAAAAGCTCAAAATCCTGTCTCTTAGATGAATTGCTAATATACACTAAGGAATTTTAATTAGTCTTCCAATATTATGAACCAAAACAACTTCGTAAGAGAGGTCGCTTAGGTAAACATCGAAACCTGCATACCCAAGAATGAAAAGAAAATACCATAAATTCCGAAGTGTAAAATATGGATGAGCTTGGTTGGGGGCGAACACAAAAGACCAGCGATAAAAATAAAAAATAAAATAAATATTTTGGACATTGTCACACAAATTATCTAGTCACATTTAAAGTACCTGGGCTTGTATTATGATGACTAGACAACGATATAAAATACATATAGATACAAACATCCATGACTCGGGTACAAATATTCATATTCATCATATAAATATTTGTCCCTTACGGGATTCGAACTCGCGACCCTCGGCACAGCAGGCAGGTTCACTACACACTGCTACCGGGCCGTCAAATGGTCGCAGTGTTACATAACGACCCTTGCTTGCAATAGCCCAACCAACAATCAAGTACAATTTATCATCCAGACATTGTCAACATCTCAGATGACCCAACTTCGTGCCTACTAGCTAAAATCATAGTATAATCCCATATTGTATAAAAAGTTATAAACATTGTAAGTTGGTGTTGCACTTTTTTATTTTAGGTTTCCTTGATCGGAAAATCTTTAATGATGAACATATCTTTTTGTTACTGAGTCGAAATCAACTACAAACACATCAAATAAATCCTTCTTACCCAGCGAATGTTCTGACAGGTTCATACAACAGCAACAACGTGGGTTCATAGTAACCGTGAAGGAACTGTAGGTCTAGAATATTGTCTATCTTCTCGTCCAGGTCTTTTAGGACTATGACGTAGGAGGCTAGGGTCGGCGCGCGGGTCATCGGTTGTGGTGGTTGCTGGGGATGAAGGGGAGTTTATTTATTAGCTTAGAAGATCTCACGGTACTTGAGTAGTAAGTATATTTCTACGACAACATGACCAGCACCCTGCCAGCCATTCACAAATGTTTAAAAGTGTTTCAATCCTCAGAATGTATGTAATTATCTCATCATTATACTACTACAGAAACAAGATGCGGTGTAGGCACACGTGCCATCTCGCTCAAACGCGCGCGCTTGCTGTATGTGCTTCTTGCTCGGCTCCCCTAAAACCTCCCCGGAAGTGTGGGGTGAGGTATTTATTTATTTTAATTGGTAGTCACCAGTTATTGGGATGTTATATAATATAAAATAGGTACAGGTGACGCCCTGTAAGGGCACAGCAATACATTAAAGGGCTACTAGTTGTCATCATATTAATAATTAGTCAATAACAAATTAGGTATAGTACCAGTCAATTCAAATCACAATGTCAATCTATACTATTATAAAACTGTAGTAGAAAGTTTGTACATTGAAGATATTAACAAAAAAAAAGTTACAATATGGTTTTTAGGTGTACCTGATTTCATATCACCAATTTTTGGATTTTTTGTCTGTCTCTGTCTGTTTGTTTGTTTGTGCGTTTGTTTGTTTGAACGAGCATCACGCAAAAACTACTGTACCGATTTTTACGAAACTTTTTTTGTTTGATAGCTTATGATCTGACTTAAAATCTGGTATATAATTTGTGCGGACGAAGTCGCGGGTTAATTCTCGTACGTTATATAATGTTAATAAGTTAAAAATTCCAGTGATAAATTAAAATTAACACGTTCCGGGACAGTGACCGGCTATAGACGTGATAACAATAAAAGTTCTATTGTGTCTCGTTCACTGCCCCGGAACGTGTTAATAAGAAATATCGTAAGTCAAAATTAATGCTAGTCGTAGGGTCGTCGAAGCATTTAGGTATCTAGTTTATCGTCATAGAATTCTAAAATACTGTGGTAGAATTTATTCAAAAGAAAATTTTTTAGGTGATTACTAAATATGGTTATATATTTTAATTACCATATGGTACGGTATCTGAAGTTATGAAGGGGAGTGATCATTCTTTATGTAGTACTATTTTGTTTTCTGTGACGTCGCGTCGGTCGTCTAGTCAGTTTCTAGTTTCTGCTCAGATCACATTATATAAGATCTAACAAAATTATCTGAAACTATTTTAAGGGGATGATCAGACCATCAAACTGAACAACTTTCTCTATGCTACCAATATCGAAATCGCGAAAAAAAAATCTGCTGTTCCATACAAACCTACTCGACCTAAATGTATGGGACAGCAGATTTTTTTTTCGCGATTTCAATATTGGTCCCATAGAGAAAGTTGTTCAGTTTGATGGTCTGATCATCCCCTTAAAATAGTTTCACCTAATTTTGTTAGACCTTATATATACATTTTGCGAATGAAAAGCCAAAGACAGTGAAAATTTGGATATTCTGAATTCATTTAAATATCTCTTACTAACCCTCAGGGAATATAGTTGTGACCTTATACTTATGTTAAGTTTCATTTATAAAATTAAAATTACTCACATTTTTCTTCAAATCGGCCAGTGGTTTAGCCTCAAGGGGGTCACCTTCCTCTGACGTGATGTCCTTCCTGAACGGCAGCACGGCCAGCTTCTTGCCATATAGCAACATGACTGCGCATCGGCACTCAGGGTCGACGCGGATCCACGGTATATGTGGATGGGTCGTCCAGCCACCCTGTGCCAAACAACGTGAATGTTGCAATCACAGGTTTATTTTAACATGAATTTCACCTCCGGTTCCCGTCATTACAGTGAAATAAAATATATAACAGATTTTAAGTCCAAATAAGTTAAATCAGGATTCGAATTTATCAAGAAAATTTTTTTCTTTGATAATTATCGGATCATTATCAGATCTAAGCTGATTCTTAGTTTTGAGAGAAATTACTGACCAAAAATTCTAAAATTGTTGTTTTTGCTTTAACACCTCATATCCAGACCAAACAGCACCTAGTCTTCGAAATTATAGTTTCATATCACAATGAATAACAAATGATTTAAAAAAACAACAAAAAACAGTGAGAAAAATTATTTTGTGTTTGTAAGCTTCTTTTTTTACAAATTGTGACCGCAAACACATGGCGTGATATTGCGTACACAAGCATTTTGATTTCCCATCAATTTTATAATTATCAACATACAATTATCAAGATAAGTATCATGATAATTATCGTGATAATTATCACTTCGAACCTTGAGTTAAATTGTTTTTAGGGACTTTTATACAAAAATGTTATGTACACACGGCGACACATCAAGCTATACAAAACCAACGTAAGCTGGCCGCGCGTAGGTCGAGTAGCGGTCGCGCGGCCAGCTTATGTTGGTTTTGTATAGCTTGATGTGTCGCCGTGCGTACATGTCAGTCCCATCGTCCTTATATCTATATTTTACCTACCTACTCTAACTTAGTTATTATAATTTACTCAATGAGACTCTGATGAGTTTGCAAAGGCGAACACATTTCTAGCAGCATCAGATGATGCTAGGATCTCGTGAAATATGCCCACATCAAGTCTATTCACTCTAGGCTCCTCTCTTCAGTGTCGTTATGGTTACAATTCTGAATTTATTGCATTACCTTTTCTAGTGAGCTAAATTATACCTTACAAACTGATGAAAAAATATTAAAACAAGACTTCTAGACATAGACATCTACTTTTAGGAAAATTAATCAATTTATTTTATCCAATTTCATGGAACTCCTTCAAAAACAAGATTCGTAGAGCTGCTCTTTTTTTAATTCAATTCAATTTTTTTTTTGTGTTGTTTCTGCTCCATGGCAATCTGTTTTTTCAAACAATAAGCCATATGTGAAGAATTGTCATCTATGAGAGCTTTCTTCGTTGGTTTGTTCCAACGAGCTCTCCCTTTGACTTATTGGAATCTGAAGCTCAGTCCTGGAATGTCCCTTTGCTTCTGTCTCACTCTCAGATGCCTTCTCTTTAATAATTTCATATCAAATGTAACTAACCTTCATATCATCCTCTTCAAAATAATGCATGCTAAGCGTAATTAAATTATTAGTCTGGGGATCGTACTGCAGCACGGACATCTTGGCCTCCTTGAACGACACGAGGAGCAGGTCCCGGCCAGAGCTCGGACATCGCACGGATGCCATGGACATTACGTTGCCCCATAATGTGTAGGATGCTAGGCATTCTAACTTCATCTTTGGAGGTATTGGTTGGCCGCCTGGAAGAGATTTTTTATTGCAGAGATATTTGTGATGGCCAGAGAATGATTTGTGAAAGCAGTCTTCTGAATATTTGTGTTTTGAATTTATTATTTTATTGTTTACTAGAGTTTAACAGCAACTTCATCCACACAAGTTATAAATATCAGATTTTAAGTCAAATCATAAGCTCTCAAACAAAAAAAGTTTAATCATAATCAGTTCATTGGTTTTTGGACGATGCTCAAACAATCAAACAAACATCAGTTTTATAATAGTATAGAATACTGAATGATGCATGAGTGATGATTGTCATGCGATGTAACTCTTGAAGAAGAACAAATGAAGGCATCTTGGCTAATTTAGCATCCATTGGTTTTTTTTTTTGAGCTTTTAACCCTGAGGTTAAGTCAGCCCATCCATTGGTTGCTTTGATTGCTACACGTAACACTTTCGCTGCTGACAACCTACGTTGTAGGTCGGCGACAAATTGGTCGCAGTTCTGAGGAACCCACGTAATGAGCCAGTTCAATTGCATTTCGCCTCTGCCTACTGCGCGAGTCAACGAAAACCTTATGATGCGAGCCACATTTAACATTTCAATGTTACGACTGTGCGCACGACCTACGAGGGAGGTCAAGTTCTATTGCTTTCACCTGTTCTCACGACGAGTCACCTTATCCTTAGGCCTGTGCGGGTGATACACGATGTGAACCTTTTTGACCGTTTTCCATTACGACTGTCCGCACAACCTATGAGGGGGGTCAATTTTAGCACTGCGTGAGGATCATAATTTTGAGCTTAGCAGTGAAAGTGTTAAATAGCAGTGACCAAAACGTTATCCTCCTTCTGGCGCAGTTGGGTAAAAAATAAAGAAACTAGATCAGGTAATGGACACAGTCATCCAGGAAGATTTCATGTTGCTACTACGAACAAATTAGTTACCTATGTTTTGCATAAATGCGAGGTGTGGAGACTATGGAATCGTAGTCAAAAATGTTAAAGAAGATGTGTAAACGTGAATGAGGCGAAATTTGCATGTAAAGATCCTACTTATGGACTGTAACATGTAAAATTGTCGTCAAAAACAAACACGTCTTACCGGCGTTTATTTCCTTCGTGTGCCCCTCAGGCAGCAGCCTAAATACTTTGATGATATTGGCCCCAGCGGTGACCAGACACACCTCGTCATTGTTGAAGAAGCAACAGCTCACGGAATGTTCGATGCCCGTCGCAGGATGCGTTTGGCGACAAATTGAAAACATCGTTTCGAGGTTATGTTTTTGTATTACCCACTAACACTTAGAGTTCACTTAATTATTAACTTTACTTGTAAAGTAAAGGTTTTGAAACACATTTCATTTATAATCACAGCATTTTACTACGGTATTTTTCTAGTTTTTTGGAAGAAAAATACGGCAGTTGTTTGACACTTTGACGAAGCCAAAATAATTGTTTTGCGCCGAAACAGCGCCATGCAACTTGTGAGAGCGAAAAAGAAACATTATATTCCGTATAGCGCTGTTTCTTTTTGCGAATGCGCTTTGATCTAAAACCAAGCTATAATTTATTAGGGTCAGCGGCTCAGCGCAGACCATAAAACATTAACCAACATTCAGGGTCGATTTTTGCATACATTGCTAGATTTGTTCTCTTTATTTTAAAATGTAGCGATCAACACCAATAATGTATGCCAAAATCGGGCCCGACCAACTGCAAGACTATTGGCGCAGACCGAACCGAGACGGAAAGGCGGCAGGTCCAAAAGAGCCGGTGTCATTTAATCGGTTTTTCGCTATACCACTTCTGTGATACCATAATGCCACGCTATACTTACCAATTTCAGTCGTACAAAAACGTAGTGATTCGGCTAGGTAGGTAGACTTGCTCAGTGGTCGTACACACGGCGAAACATCAAGCTTTACAAAACCAAAATAAGCTGGCCGCGCCACGTGTATAGCTTGATGTGTCGCCGTGTGTACATTATAAACTGTACTACAGACAGTACCAAACACTTCCTGCTTCAACCAATTTTTACACCTAATCTCGTAGAAAGTGACAGACAGTAGGCCAGAATAGTCCTCAGTATCACGCTTATATTACTCTTTGAATTGACCCTAAGGTCTTTCGAGCCAAACTACAAATGAAACAAAAATACTCAATAAAGACATTTTATTTACATCAATTATTTCAATAGCTACAAAATAGGCGTATGAGCAAATTATTTCACATTTATAAGGCATCAGGAGCTCCATACAACATACACACCTATCTACTTAATGGCATACGTACTTATATTATATCGCATAATACATAGTTGCATGTCAGCTGAAACTAACAGTGGATTTACTACAGAGCAAAAAAGTGTGGGTTGTTGTCTGTCCTGTCGTCAACAATGATATTAATGTTACTCCGTCGTCGACTTTGAAACCAAGGACCCCTTGCTACTCATGGACACAATACCTTTCCCAGCTTCCTGTTGCCACTCAATAGAACGATCTCACGACATTATGATATATTGAACAGTACTATTACAAAAACAAGATGGCGGAAGCACACGAGAGCTTCCGCTCTCTAGCTGTATGGGCTTCTTGCTGGACTCCTCTAATATCACCCCTGAAGTGCGGGATGTGAAGTTATATGATGAGGGTCAGGGGAGGCCATTCAGCATGGCTAGTATTCCAGCGTGCGGGATGTGAAGTTATATGATGAGGGTCAGGGGAGGCCATTCAGCATGGCTAGTATTCCAGCGTGATATAGCGCTATCATGCTTCCGCTCTATTTCTATTAGCGCGCGAACGAACGAGATAAAAGACGTGATATTATGGTATGTGTATGCTCCTTAGTCGTTTCTTTCTGTTCGAAAAAGATACAAATCACTAAAATTAAGATTTTTGTACATTGAATAGGAATTACAGGAAAATCATTAACATTCTATAAATAATACAACAAATATTTTTATTCATTGATCTACAATTAAATCATTTACATTAAACAATCATGCTGATGTGTAATAATAAAAAAATAAATCACTACTACTAAATCAAAATTAGGTAAAATAAAAAAAACAGGGATAGAAAGCTATCTTGATTGAATTCATTATGGAAATATCAAAGAATTTGAATTAGGTTCAATTTCTTTGGAAAATACAAATACCATAGACAAATTAACATAAAAGACACCAAATCCATTCTTAAAACGTTGAGGTAAGTGCTAAATGTGAAAGGTAATATTGATAGAGGCAGACTCAGGAGGATGGCCTTTAACCAGCATGGAGAGATTAGAAAATGCCAGGTTAAACGTAGCCGAAATCGACGAGATGCATGGATCTACAGGAAGCAGTAGCGGTACCAGGACTGCCCAAAGACGAGATTCAAAAATATTCGCCCTAAATTTATTTCGACATTTGTTTTTTGTGTTTCGGATATTATATATTGTTTGTGATAGCGGGACCATTAAAGTGATGACGGTACCACCCAGAAAGTGATAGCGGGACCAGCCCCAAATGTGATAGCAGTACCACCCAGAAAGTGATAGCGGGACTATCCCGAAAGTGATGACAGTACCGCCCAGAAAGTGATGACGGTACCACCCACAAATTGATAGCGGGACCATCCCAAAAGTGATGACGGTACCACCCAGAAAGTGATAACGGGACCACCCCGAAAGGGATTACGGTCGTGGGTGGGTGGGTGTATGTATGTTAGTTGTCTATTATGTTAGTTTGTCTAAGTGCATATTGGAGTTATAGTCAATATTATCTATTTTCAATCTTACATCTGGTTGAAACTATTAAACGACTGCGGTGAAGCCAAAACAAGGGTATTGTTATTAAAAACAGTAATTACAATTAATAGGGTACAATAACCCATGGAACTACATTTAAATTTTTGTGATATTTACATAAAATTGTTATCTATATTACACTACGCAATTATGCAATAAAAGCATAATAATAACTAGCAGTCATCCAAATTCCCAACTTTTTCAGTCTTTTCCCGTCACCTTGAATACCAAAGATTGCCAGGGGGCGCCACTGGCATGTCTTTTCGGAATTTTTTAGGCTCAATTTCATTGGTCGATAACTCGGTCGATACGCAGCATAAGGGAGCTCCCCGCAGGCAGTATATCGACTCGTGAAATTATAAATACGTAGCATGCGAGGATATCCTTATAAGTTGCAGTGGCGCGACCTGGTATCCTGAAATGGTAACCCTAATTGCGTTTCTATTTGAAAATATTCCTATTTGATTTCAAGATAAAGATTTAAAGGTTTGATCTTATCGGTGATACATTCTTTAAGACTGAGGTACTTTTTATTTAATTTAAGCGACGTGCACGTTTGCATGTAATATTTTCAATAAATCGAATGAAAATTCAAAACGGAATACTTTCGAAATAAAATGCAATTTCGATTTACTCCAGAATTAAAGAATAGTTTATTGTAACTTAAAAAACCTTAACTGACTAGTAAGAACTGTAGGTATAAGAGATAGGCCTGAATTTAATATCCAGAAGCCAAAATATGCTAACATAGAACCTTGCTACAAATGTAAGGCTATTATAGTAGTTGTAACTAATTTATATAAAACAACCTTTATTAACATAATTTACAAAAGTGATTATGTGACCAATCCGTAAGTGATTATGGGACCATTCTGTAAGTGATTATGGGACTACCTCGAAAGATCGTAATATCCCGGGAGTGATTATGGACCTACAAGTAATTACGGGACTACTCCGAAAGTTAAAGATTTCTTCCAGATACATTTTCTGTTATTGTCGAGTCCAAGTTCCCAAAGTACATCAAACTACTCTTTAATTCTATAAAAACCCAATTGATCCCTAATTCCCGCTCCACTCAGCCGACCTGCACATATCCGCTAACAAATCATCAAACTCTTGCACAGAACTCTCGTACAATTCGAGATCTTTCGATAGATCCTCACTTGCCAACTCGATGTCTTCGTTCAAAGACTCTGTGCTTTTGGAACGAGAACGTTTCAAATCATCCGTTAACTTCAAATGAGGTGCATTGAAGAAATCCTTGTAGAACTCTGCCAATTCTCTGATAGGATGAGCATCGGCAAATGGGAAGTGTAAAAGTTTCAGTGGTGGTTCATTCTCATTCCTGAACCCGGAGAATTTTTTCGGTGGCATTTCTGGTGACGTCGGACTTCTTGATATTATTGACGAGTCTAAATCTTGCGTGCTCTTTGATAAAGTTGGTTTTTCTTGAATCTTCTTCGTTCGACATTTCGGTGTAGGAATTTTTCTGAAGAATTCTTCAAACGCCTGCCTAACTATGTTTTCATCAACGAATGCAGCTAAACGTAATGGTTTGTTCAAATCAACCGTTTTTATAACTTTAAATTCCTTCTCTTTGTTTTCTTTCTTCTTTTTTGATTCGAATATTATGTGTTTAGGGCTCAGTTCGAAGTGATCGCTTTTTAGTAGTAACATTTTGCTTTTTTCAGATCGGTTTGGTGATATTGAGAAATTTGTACGGTAGGAAACAGTAAAACAGAGTCCTCCCAAAGGCGTTTTGAGTAATCCTGCTTGGATTTTCTTCACCGATTCCCCGAGGGTATTAACTTTTGGTTCTCCATTGTATACTCTATAGAAAATTGTGAATGATTCGGTTCTCTGTTTTCTAGACAAATGATATGCGGGAGTAATTCTTGTTATTGTTATTAAGGACTTCAATAAAATGCCCATTCTGAAATAAACTGTGTTCATGGCTTTTAATGAAGTATCAAATTGTGACTCATCAAGTTCCAAAGTCCACAATTCAAGTACCATTTCGTCTCCATCTTCGGTTTGGACTGAAATTTCTACATGTAATTTCGATCTAATTGTGTCGAGAATACGGTCGGAAGGTAAAGCAGTTTTGGTTGCTTGGTTGACTTCTGGTGAATCTGGTATTTGTAGATTGAACCAATCTGAATCAGACGTTAATGATTTACTATTAGAGCCGATTTTAACACCTTTCCTTGATTCAACAATAACTTGAACACCTTTGTAAGCTAGAAACTTTGCGAATTTTGTGAATTCGTTCTTGTCGGATATATTTGAGAAGGCAGCGTCTGGTGCCATTTTTGAGTTCGTCACAAGAGTTCTTGTTTGTAGTATGTTAAGGTTTATTCTTCGTCAGCAATGCAGTTCTCGACCAGGTTCTTCAAATTGGGGTTTTCCATTGCGGCTGCAATGCGCTCTTTGTCGTTGATTTGTTTGTTGACTGGAATTAAAAAGAAATATATTAGTGAAATAAAAGAAATTAAGGAAGATAGAAGATAATCTCTGACCTGCATTAACAATATATAGGATCCTTAATATGCTGACACTTTTTTAAGAGGATGATCAGACCATCAAACTGAACAACTTTCTGTATGGCACCAACATCGAAATCGCGATAAAAAAATCTGCTCTTTCATACAAAACTACTCGAGCCAAATGTATGGGACAGCTAATTTTTATTTCGCGCATTCGATGTTGGTTCCATAGAGAAAGTTGTTCAGTTTGATGGTCTGGTCGTCCCCTTAAAAAAGTGTCAGCATATTAAGTAGGACCCGGTCTATCTGGGACAAATGATTAACAAGCATTTATTTATTTATTTATTTGGTCTGCCAACAGTTTTTACATCAATTCAATTGCATGTTTGGTTACCAAAAGTTCTAGTCTAAAGCATTCTGAAGTATGAAGATTTTTTTTTGAGATAGACTATTACAGCTCTGCTCAGGGAGCAACTACTGCTTTTTACTACGGACTGTTGGAGGGACCTCGAAGGGTCTACCGAGCCAAATGAATGAAATTAAGCAACCGACCTAGGGGCACCCAGAGGGGTATGGACCTCGGCATAGGACGTTGCTGGGGCGCATGGAGACATTCAAGATGATATTTGACCTAAGTACTTAGATCAAAGTAATATTAATGAAAAAGATAGGCCTTACGAGAAATTTTTAAACCAGAAAAATTAAGCAAAATAAATGACAGTTTTACTTCAATTATGTACCGAGATGACAGACCAAGTGTGCTAGTTTGTATGGACCAAGTGTACTAGTGTGCTTCAACTTAACACACTTTTGGCCTATCCATTAATTTTAATTTGATCTAAGCCATGTTTTCTCAACTTTGTATATTATTATGTCTGTGTACAATAAAGTGTTATAATAATAATAATGAAATACCACTTAAATGGTCACCCATCCAAAAACTGACCAGACTTGATGTTGCTTAACGTTGGTGATTTTTTCCAATACCAAAGCTTACTGGGCCCTTTTTAATAAACGTGAGAAGTGACAATGACAATTCAGAGTACATTGCTGGTTACTAATGACGCTAAACTTGCAGTGCTTCATGTGTCCTAGCATTCTCAGCAATGTACTCTGAATTGTCATTGTTAATTATCACTTGTCACGTTTATTAAACAGGGCCCAGGACGCCTCTGAGTATTATTGTATACGTAAAACTTTGACTACTTATATGAGGACTAGTTACGCGTGTAATTCTACTAACAAACATTTCTGCCACTTTTTGCGAGGGGCGAGGTAACATGAAATCCGCAACTTTGGATTTTATTCCGCATAACTTTAGATTCTAATTTTGAATGATAAAAATCATGAAAAGTACTCTCGTGTGAACCCAAAACGTTCTAAGTTCGAAATTATTGTTTCGCAATTATAGGCTGTCTCGTTTAGTGATAATGATAAGGTATAAAATTGAATGTAAATGCACATGATCAATTGATGTTATACCGTAGCAGAAGTCCTTATAATAAATAGTCAAAGACGTAAAACTATGTGTTTGTGTTTATGTTATTGAAATCTATACTATTATAAAACTGTAAATTAAAAAAAAATAGTTTATTGTTTGTTTGTTTGATCGCGCATCACGCAAAAACTACTGAACCGATATTGATTAAACTTTTTTGTTTGATAGCTTATGATCTGACTTAAAATCTGGTATATAATTTGTGCGGCCGAAGTCGCGGGTTAAAGCTAGTTATGTTATAAACGAAAAAACACGTAGGTACTTATATCATAAGTGCATGCTATGTTATCTTATTACAAACTAAGTGGAACGCTGATTTTCCATACACAGCTTCCGCCATCAATCGGTTATGTTTCGAAGCACTATGTGTTGAACTAGGGTTCATATCGGAGTAACAGCGCAAAACAGCTCACGCGCTGCGCTGTAGTAGTGAGATATTTCGTCCATATCAATCACTGTCTTGTTGGTCTAGCGGTCTAGACAACCGGCTTACGATCCGGGTAGCTAAGGTTCGATCCTCGTGTCGGCCGATCGTCTTTTTCAATTTATTTCATAATGTGGCGCCCCCTAGTGCTAATAAGCGGCAACGCAGTTAGGACGTCCTAAAATTGAAGGCGAGTTACCTATCTGTATCCAATATACATATTAATCTATGCATAAGTGAGTAATCCAATAATTTGCTCAGTTGAGTAAACAACTAAGTATAATACTATCACAACTATACATTTGACCTAAATACTAGTTATCATGAGATAAATCAACTTCAATGTAAGTTCCATTATTTGGGCACTTTGTCCGCTTGAAACCCAAAACCTCAATATGTTGTCAGTAAAACATGTTTAAAAAATCTTGACGTATTGATAGTTATATCAAAATTTTTTAAACATATTGCATGCACTGAAATCGATTTTAGTGTAAGTAAATAATCTTTTACATGCACTCAATTTATAATATAATACAGTGTAGTTAATAATTTAATCCATTTCCAAATATTAAAAAAAAAACTTTTTATTTTCTCTGTTATTATTATTAAATAAAACAGTCACTCTCACTCATCCAATTACATAAACAAAAAGTTAAATAACGCATCCATAAACATATTATAGTCTAGTCATCATTAGATAAAGAGGCCAGTGAAGTCAATAACCTTTAGATAAACTACTTTGTTTACCATTTCACCTCAATACATACGTTGATTGAAGCTGACTATTGAATAACTTACAATATGAATGACAGAATGAAAGTCCCTTCATAGTCTGTCCAACATAGGATGGTGATTATCACAGATGAGATCTGGTCAGGCAACTAAATACTGTCGATATTATTCAAATATTGAAAGTACACAATATTAATTAAAATTTATTATAATTGCTTACAAACATAACGTAAAACGTTAACAACATGCTGCGGTGAATGATGATCGAACAAGGTCCAACGTGCCAAGATTTTTACTAGGTCTGTGACATAAATAACGGGATCGTAACTATTATTATATTAGTGACTTTAGCAATTCTGTTTCCGTAATATATGTTTTATTTACTTTATTCTTTGCTATGCATAAAACGGAGTCTGTTTTCCCTTATTAGCTAAGCTCAAAACCATGATCCTCGCGCAGTGCTAAAACTGACGCCTCTCGTGAGTCGTGCGCACAGTCGTAACGTAAAAAGACCAATGCGGCTCACCTCGTGGCCCGAACAGGCGTAAAGTTTGGGTGACTCGCGCGGTAGGTCATGAGCATAGGCGAAATGCAATTGAACCGGCTCGTTAGGTGGGTTCTTCAGCACTGCGGCTCATTCGTCGCCGACCTACGACGTAGGTCGTCAGCAGCGAAAGTGTTAACACGGAAATAAGCCTATCAAACATGGCTACTAGTCATATCCTATTATTATATTGGTAGCTAGTACCATACTAGCATTAGCAGTTATATCAATAAAAGTGGATGTGTCACATCTCTTAAATGGTCTGTCATAATCACCATCCTATGTTGGACAGACTATACATAGAATAGACCCCCCCCCCCCCCAAATTCTTCCAGTGCATCACCTATTAGTGGAGTGTGTTCGAACATCGAATGACACTGACGAGGGAGCTTAGAGTGATGATGGGAGCATATTTCATGAGATCCTAGCCCAGCAGCTAGAAAATTATAAGCCTTTGCAAACTCATCAGTGTCTCATTAAGTAAATTAGAATAACTATGTTCATCATATCAGCCGATAGACGTCCACTGCTGGACATAAGCCTCCCCCAAAATGGGGGGATTTGCCATAATCGCCACGTTTGGCAGGCGGGTTGGCGATCGCAAAATTAGGTGGGTGTCGTAAAAGGCGACTAATTGATCTACCGGAGGATGGGCAGCAGCATCCTCTGAGTACACACATTCAATCCAATAACTTCATTGTTAGAGTAGAATCAAGACATAACATACAATGGGACTTTTATGTACACACGGCGACACATCAAGCTATACAAAACCAACATAAGCTATACAAAACCAACATAAGCGGCCAGCTTATGTTGGTTTTGTATAGCTTGATGTGTCGCCGTGCGTACATAACACTTTTGTATAAGAGTCCCTGAAAAAGGTTTAAAAAAATTAGGGTGTCTCGATTTTATATTGTTCTCAGTGTGCCTGTAGGAAGCTCAAATTTTATTGTCATCATCATCATCAGCCTATATACGTCCCACTGCATGGCACAGGCCAACCTTCAGGGACGGTGTGAAGGTGTTAGTCGAATGTGATGGGTAGACTTCACATACATATCTGAGTTTCGTTTTGAGTGTATGCATGTTTCCTCACAATGTTTTCCTTCACCGTTTGAAATCAGGAGTGCGATTTTTGAATCCCATTCGCTGAGCTCAGCAGTTGAAAATGTGAAAATTACTATGGAGATATGACTTTCAAAAATCATATACGATTTTTGAAAGTGAAATCAGCAGTAGAAAGATGCATATCTCCATAGTAATTTTGAAATTTTCAACTGCGGAGCTCAGCGAATGAGATTCAAAAATCGCACTCCAGACAGTATTACATTACCTAAATCCTTGTATATTCTAACCCAAATCCTCAGGATTAAGAATAGTATGAATAATACTTCTAAATATTCTTAAATAATTATTATTTAATTATTATTAAGCTCAAAGATTATCAAGTAAATAGATTTGTTATGGTTGTAATATTGCTAAAAATAACTTTTACTGTGTACTAAGACATGCCGAGTACATTACTATAATAACTACTCTCAAGGCCTAGATAAGAGCGTTGAAAATCTATCACTACAAGTACTTCCTGACAAGGAAAAATTAGTACCCTTGAAAATGGCTATTGTGTAAGAAAACAGTTTGACAAAGCATTGAATAAAGAAATACCTATATGGATGCAACAAAATTTTGGACTCAAATGAAAACAATGAAAACAAAGGCAATTTGGTTTAACATGTAATAAAAGTAAGATTGGTTAGAAAGGATAGAAATATTCCTAGAAAAAAAAAAGAGGAGAAAAAATGCACTTTCTTTTTCAATAATTGATCTGACTTTGTGGCGTGTTTGAGACATATCTGTGACTTAGAGCTCTTTTTTTAAATTCATAATAGAAGGACTCTTGCTTGTGCGTTAGCACTGCATTTCCGCCAGTGTCAAGTAGTTTATGGGAGAATCTATCCAAATCTCAGGAATTGTTTTTGGTTAAGAACAAGAAGAGATTAAGGATTGGGGAGCCTCATGGCAGGCAAAAACGCTACGCGCGAAAACCACGCGAGACAAGTGCTCGGGTCAGAACCTACAACGTGACTCCTTAGAGCTCTTACAGATGAGTGACAGTTTGCGATCGCCATGTGTCGCAAAGGGTCGCGCTCATAGAGTTTACAATCGCCGTACAAACCCGTATTTTAGGTCCATACATTACACAACTTTGGGGTTTGACAAAGAACTCAAACATAGAAATTCTTCATACCCGAGAATGAAAAGAAAATAAATACCATAACTTAGGAGGTGTGTCAAATATGGGTAAGCTAGGAGCAAACAGAATTGACCAGCGATGGTTCTAGTGTTACATAACGAATCTTGCTTGCAATAGCCCAGTCAACAATCTAAACTATTATAATAGACTAAGAGATAAGTGTACTTTTTGCAACCATCAGCAGCAAGGCTGATTCAGTGTTTATGGGGTGAAGATCATCTCTGTGATGGGGATGAACTAGGTCTGCCTGCATAACTTCAGTCGGTTAAGGAGTTACAGACGTTTACAGGTCAGTAAAAAAGCCTTGCAGCTGATCGTTAATTTTTTACTGACCTTTAAACATCAGTGACTTCTAAACCGACTGGAGTTATGCAGGCAGACCTGGTCCATCCCCATCACAGGGATGCTCTACACCTCATAAACACTGAATCAGCCTTGCAGCTGATGGTTGCAAAAAGTACACTTATCTCTTAGTCTATAAGTGTAACAGAAGTGAGTACATTGAAGATATTTACAAGTTACAAGAAAAAGATTATGACATGGTTTGTAGGTGTCTCTGACTCCAAATCAACCATTTTTAGATTTTTCTGTTTGTTTCTTAGAGCATCACGCAAAAACTACTAAACCCATTCCGATGAATTTTTTTTGGTTGAAAGGGTATATAAGGGTAAAAGGGTATGATGGGACTAACATGTACAATAGGTACAAAAGTCCTTAAATAAAATAAGAATAAAAAAAAAGGTTATTTTTCTCACTCTATTACACACTAAAGGCCAGGCCACACAGAGGCGGTTTTGCGGGAAAGCGTGCCGGAGGCAGACCTGCAGGAAGCAAATATCTCCGGTCCCGCGCGTATTTCTGTGTGGTAGGGTACATACAAATTCGAACATTACCACCACACCACACTATACACAACAAAACACATAGAAAACCGAGTGGGTCTGGAGATATTTGCTTTCCGCAGGTCCGCCTCCGGCCCGCTTTCCCGCAAAACCGCCTGTGTGGCCTGGCCTTAAGAGAAGAGGAGAAAAAGCGCGACTTTGATGTGTCCCGCTGCTATGCTAGCCCCACAGGTTTTAAGATTTGTTATCAACATCTGAACGATGTAATCATGCTATCTCCATCACTCTACTTAAATATGAGCAAGATAGGACATAAAAACTTACTTTCATCTTCAGTGGTATGAGCTCCCTTTTTAATATAAATATCAAGCTTGACAGGGTGATGCAGGGAACGTTGTATTTTGATCCTTATACACAGGCCAATAAGGGTCGCCAGCGAACAATGGGGCACTGTAGGATTATATTCAACCCTCAAAACAGGAACTTTGTCTGCAGTAGGCTCCTTTACAAAGATTCCTTCTTCGTAAATAACCTTCAAATCCTCGAGGGTATTAGGCTTTTCTGGGTCCCGGATCGTCCTCAAAAAGTCTAAAAACACCACAACACAGTTTAGAAACACATTTAAAACAACTCAAAGTCCATCGCACAGTAGTTTTCCGTAAACAAACCGTATATTGTTTCTTTCAGGTCATTCTCGTCGCGATATCCGAGCTCCTGTAGCGTGGCACTTTTGTCCATATAAGCTGGTTTAGCGAGTTCCACAGCTGGTTTAGGAGAGTTCAAGGATAGTTTTGAAAAGAAAGATATCATATCGTTGGAAATGTACTTGGATTACGTTTACACAAAGCAAATGTCGGACATGTTTGTTTTGTCAGTCAGTTGTCACTTTTTTTTTATCAGGACTGCCACCTAAAAAAAATGTATTGAGCGCTAAAACTGTTAAAATAGCGCTAGATTACAAAATTTTCAAAAAGGGCTAAATTGTTATGACATAAAAAGGTATTTAAAGTTCTCTAAATAGTATTATCAACCTTTCCGAAAATCATTCTTAAGTTAGTTTCAGTCAGTCAATTTGTAGATCCCTTAATTAATTAATAACTTAATAAAATTAATGATAACAATGAGGAGTTTTCTGACAGCTAGTCACACGTAGTTCAACATACCAGCGATAGATGGCGTTGACCAGAGAGGGGTCAGATGAGAAAATTTGTAGGCTAAAAAGTAAACAAAAATGCATGTCACTGAGTTAGACGCATCCGTTGACGAAATATATGTTGATATTTTGCTGTTTACTTAAAAACACAAATTATCACTATTTAATTATCTGCAAGGTCGGTGTCCCCTGTCTCTTCAACGCCATCTATCGAGCCATTAAGAACTACTTTTTCTTTTTTAATCGCTTTCGGAAAATCCCTCATTCAGATAAGCGTTTTTATTTGAATGTCCCGAACAATGCACACTCTATGAACATGTTTTCACTACAATATATGCTATCAATATTTATTATATCCCAATCAAAGAACATAAAATATATCATATTCAAATACAAATAATTTTGCTCTATTCAAAAAAGCGATTAGATTCTCCGCTAGGGGCTAAACTCTGAAAATGGGCTAGATCTAGCGCCGAAAGCGCTAAGGTGGCAGCACTGTTTTTTTCTTTTGACACATCACACGGTGCGTTCCGAATCATGCCAACAGCGCTGTGAGCGTGATAAATATAAATGTCGTTCCGATTTGACGTAAACGCGTTCACAATCGAAAACGTGACGTCAGACGTCATTGATGACGCTGCGCACACCTTGCGGAAAAATATTCGAGCAGTTTTCATTAATCTATACTATTATAAAACTGTAACAGGAAGTTTGTCTGTACATTGAAGATACTAACAAAAAAAAAAGTTACGATATGGTTTTTAGATGTCCCTAATTCCATTTCACCAATTTTTGGATTTTTTGTCTGTCTGTTTGTTTGTGTGTTTGTTTGTTTGAAAGAGTATCACGCAAAAACTACTGAACCGATTTTGATGAAACTTTTTTTGTTTGATAGCATATGATCTGACTTAAAATCTGGTATACAATTTGTGCGGACGAAGTCGCGGGTTAAGGCTCGTAACTAATATATATTAGTTTTTATATTTGTTTTCATTATTAATAATGACTCGATGACAATGAGGAATTTTCCGAAAGCTATTTAGAAATGAAAAAGTAGTTCCAAATGACTCGATAGATGACGTTGACGACGGATGGATGAGCGGCCTTGCAGATAATAAAATTCGTGTTTTTAAGTAGCTAAATATGAATCACATGAATTTTGAAGTTTTTTTTTAACTATGTTTTACTAGCTGTGAAAAAATTTCTCATTCAAATAGCGTGAACAGAACTTCGATCAAATATAGGAATAAATAGACCCCTAGATGTTTTGAAACGGAGCCCTAGAATCTAAGGGTTAGCGCACACCTAGCGGAGAACTGCTCGAGCATTTTCATTAATCAATTAATAATGAACTCGATTTCAAAATAGCGATAGCGTGCGGGAACTAATGCGAACATGTCACAGAGACAGGGATCTGTTGCACGCTATTTTCAACACATTGAGTTCATTATCAATGAAAACTGCAGTTTTTAAGATGTGCGTATGGATTGAGGAGCCACATTTGCTATTGGACCAGATGCATCTGGTTTCACAAAATCTACAAATTTCCTACTAAATGGGCATAGAATCCTTTTTTCAATAGCAAATGTGGCTCCTCAATCCATACGCACATTTTCCAAGCAGCTTTGCTCGAGAAGTTTTCATTGATAATGATAACGAAAGGTTGAAAATAGCATGCAAGAGAAAATATCTCTGTGATGTTTGTTCGCATCGTTATCTCTTCCAGCTACAATAGATCTATCTAGGTCGCAGTAGCTATTTGGTCATTGACTAAGCCCTTATAACCAAATAATAAATCTCTTCCAAGCAATTTTTTTCAACTTTATTTCAATCTCATCAATTTTTTGGAAACTGCTCGAGCATTTCTGACCCTGATGTAAATAAAACAATAAATAGGTACTTATAATAACTTTATTACATTAGAACTTCCTGAAAGATTTCTTGGAGCCCTTGCCCTTTGAAACCTTCAATACGTTGAAACGAACAGTCTTTGAGAGCGGCCGGCATTCACCGATGGTGACGATGTCTCCCAACTCTACGTCCCTGAAAAAAAAATACATTTTGTTTTTTAATAGGTCTTTTACAGTAGTAGCATGTTTGGTCAAGGTTTTTTGATCAGATGTTGGGTTAGAACACGATTTTCGTCAAGTTGTGTTCGGAAGACCGTCGTGTGAGTATCATCATTTAAAACCTAGGTTATTGCTAAGTGACCTACTTAAGGTAGGTTTTAAGATAAAGACTTTACCCTACAGACCGTGAACCTGGTAAAACCCAACACAGCAAATTAGTCACTGACAAACCATTATCAACTTTGTTTGCCTTAAAATAACATAGTAAATCAATTCTAGTCCCCGAGAGCATAGAAGCGACTTGAGGCGAAAGGTAGATCAAACTGAACAACTGTCCTCAAAGGAATAACAAAAATCAGCCGTTCCATAAAAACTGAAAGCCACTCTACCCAGATTTTTATTCGCTACTTCGGTTTCATACAGAAAGTTGTTTAGTTTGAGGGTCTTATCAGGTATCAGGCCTAGCTTTTTGCCCTAACACTATAAAAAACCTTCACCCATAACGGCTTTGTACATCACCCATGTGAATAAACAGGGTGTCTAATGGTCAGAACATATGTTCTGATAGTGGAGATCTGTTTCAGCATTTCCCAGTGCTCAATGAAATGTCACCCTTATCTAAATCAAATAGAGTTGTAAATAGCTTGAGCCAAACGCCGCCGACCGCTAGGTAAAATTATAACTTGATACTTATTTACAACTCTATTTCAATTGGATAAGGACGAAATTCCATTGGGTACTGGAAAATGGAAAACGGTTGACCGACGACCTTGTGAAGGCAGCGGGAACCAGTTGGATGAGGGCAGCGCAGGACCAAGAGCTGTGGCGATCCTTGGGGGAGGCCTATGTTCAGCAGTGGACGTCCATCGACTGAGATGATGATAACTGGAAAATGCTCAAGCAGTTCTCTGCCAGATCTGTGCTGACGATAACCCGGAACCTGATGGCTCTAAGCCAGTAACCTGTTTGACCCAAGATATTTACTTTAAACATAAAGATGTACAAACCTGAAGCAAGGTGAAAGATGTACAGACATGTTCCTGTGACGCTTCTCGAATCTGTTATACTTGGGCAGGTAGTGGAGGTAGTCCCTGCGGATGACGATGGTGCGCTGCATCTTCATCTTCTGGACGACTCCGGTGAGGATTCGGCCTCGGATGTTAACGTTGCCGGTGAAAGGGCACTTCTTGTCAATGTAGGTGCCTTCGATCGCCTGCAATGGTTAAGGATGAGGTGTAATTTTGGGTGGAATTTGTGTGGTTTAGTATGTTGTTTACTTATTATTATGTATTGTTAGGAAGTTGACACTCTTGATATGTGATTGTGAAGACTAAGGGTTGAGTCTCAACTGGCAGCACGGAATCATATTTTTTCATGCTCTATCCTTTTCTGTCGCTCAGGAACGTCATTTGCTAGAGCAAGAAAGATATGACGTTCTCGAACGACAGAAAAGGATGGCGAAGGAGCGTGAAAAAATGTGATTCCGTGCTGCCACTTCCGTGCTCCTTATTTGTGAAAGAAGTGTCGAATCTATTGTTAAAAACCTAAGGCCATAGCATGATTAGCATAATAAGGCATCAACGCCATTTATCTCGGCCGATATTGCACAAATAGAAATATAGAACAAGACATTTAGAACAGTCTTGTAGAGGTTGGAAAGAAAATCTTTTGCGTAATCACAATACAATTGTCTACACTGTGGGTTCTGCATGATGCGGGATAAGGCGCATCATTAAAATAATAACAAAGAATTTAAAGGTACCGTTGATCAGAGTTTGGGTTAGAACACGATCTTCATCATTTAGTATGTCAGAAGACCGTCGTGTGGATATCATCATTTCAAAAGTACCTTTTGATATTTTAAGTGTAATGAAGAACGCAGGTGAAGGTAAAGACAGCCAAGATTCAAATGAAAAAATTAAATTATAATCGTAATGAACTAATTATGTATTGTATTTTTTTTTAAAGGCGGGCGTCATAATTAGATGCAAAACTGTGTTTTAATATTAACTATCTATCCCATTCTACGCCTGAACGTCCTCGGAAATGGATATCCAAAACCGGGAGATCTTATGTTTCTTCCTCTCAATGGTATCACCTTCGACCATGTATTTGAAGGGTGAAGAAAGCAAGAAGTATTGGGACTAGCAAAGATCCCACTGGGTCGAAGTGTTGCTGGCTTGCCAGCCCCCACAACAAGATAAGATAAGATCCCATTCTATCTTTATAGCGAAGGAAAGGGACAGCTGCACTTTGAACACACCTTTGCGGCTGTCTGGCACCCGGGTAAAAGCAAAAGAGAAATTACGACACCTACTTCCAATCTACACAAAATCTTGGCAGACGTTACCAACAAAGTTTAACCTGTCACATCCAGACTTTAAAATAACAATTGATAATCAATGGACGACGGTCGATATCGCGTCGTCGGGATGTGACCGGTAATGTTATGTAATTTAATTCTAATAGGTAATTAGAATTAAATTACATAATTTTATTCCTTCACCGACACAATTATTCTGTACATATCCATATTTATAACAATATTTTTAAGCAGCATTTAATGGTAAATATAATATTTAATGATAATGAGACTGGTTCATGCTTTCACCTGATACTTGAAGAAAGTTTTGGATATAATTGTATCTTCGTAATGCAATAATTTATTAAAGACAAGAGATAATAATTGAAATATCGTCTTTTAACCCATATATGCTATAATTCCTTTCATCAAGACAATACTACATAGTGATAAAGAATACTAATATGGAGCCTTCCTTAGGAAACGCGAAAAAAAGTTTTTTTTTTTTTGGGAAACGTAAAATTGTTAAGAAATATAAAAAAATACGATTGAGGGCAGCACTGAGGCTCGGTATACTCTTGACACATTTTCTGCTGACAAACTAACTCGTAGGTACACAATGTGGCTTGTGGTTTTCAATACTATTTTTATTAAATGGCGTTTCCTTAAATATTTCGCTAGTATCAAGTGTTGAAGATATTATTATAATTCAAGTTAACATTCATTGTACGGTAATTGATATGGCGATCTCAAAGCCCTGTTTTTATACAAAAACACACACCCGAAACCGCCATAAAATGGCGGAGCCGCGTGGCTACCTAAATCGCGAGCCGAACGAAAGACGTCTACTCGAGAGACCTCTAGCCACGCGACTCCCTTGTGGTTTTAGCACACTGTCGGCGTTTGATATTTTGAAAAATGCAACCTTTTAGATACTAATTAGGTAATAAAAATGAAATGGCATAAATTACAACTTACAAATCTTTCAATTCATATAACATGCTGTTATCAATAATCATGCATTTCTTACCTTGAAGCTTTTGTGATGAATTGATGATTGACCAAATGATGAAAGTGATAGATGAATCAGAGAACTTCTCAAAGAGAAAAACAATAGGTCTTGCAATTGTAACATAAACTTAAGCATTATGGACAAGTCTAGACAAATTAAAATAAATTACACTTAACCCTTGAGTGTAAGTAATGAATTTAAATAAATATTTAAAATTGACATCCCATAAAATCAAATTATTTCTTTTCAGGGCAGTGAGCTTTTGCCAGTTTGTTGGGCTGTCCCTCACCTTAGACACGTAAGGGATAGAGATTAAGAAGTGTTAGTTATTTTGAGTTTGAACTCCTATATGACAAAATTTATACATTTTCAACCCTAAATTGAATTAGCTAGGGCAGAGTAGGGTATTTGAGCCTTGAAAGAAGTCTCTGAATCTCGGCTTAAGATAACATTGTTCAAACTAATGATGCTTAATGCTTTTGTCACTAAAGGTGCCTGAACCCTTAAAAAAATTTAATGAAATTAAATAAATCGTTAAAAAAATGATCCCTTTTGAAAAGTTCTCTGTTTGTGGACATACAAAATGATTTTTTCCTGAGATTGCCGCCACCAGACAAAACGAGGAATAAACATCAATGCTACTTTGACTCAAAATTATAGGTCACAAAATATATATTATTCAATACTTTATCAAGTTGTCTATTCCTAATTTTGAAACCAAATGTTAACATCCGTAGAAGCCACCACCTCCAGCGCCCAGATCAACTGTAAAAGACCAAACCTCTCTTGGGGTCTTGAAGCCTAGACCAACGTTCTTATGATGCCGCATCTCCGCACGCTTCAGTCCCCCCTTGCGGGCCAGGAAGACCGTCGGCTGTTTCTGAAACGCTTTCTCTGTCTACGGGAAGAAAATCACACATTAGCACACTTCATGCGGTTTACCTCTCGAGGAGTTTTGAAACCTAGGCCCACGTCTTTATGGTACCTCAATGGTTTCCTGCTCCGCTTGACACCAATGCCCTTTTTACGGTTCAAGAATACCGTCGGTTGCTTTTGGAATGAGCGTTCCGTCTGCAATTTGTAATTAACGTTAGTTTTAAAAGAAAAGAGAAGAAGACAATAGAAGTTGCCGGGTTTAAGAAGTAAACATAACCTCAAATATTTGAAATCTGATTTAGTTTTTTATTTATAGTGAAATATGGAGTTGAAACACATTGCTAGTCTTGATGATGATATCTGGGTTGGATTTTTTGAGTAGAAATCTTGAAAACTAACCTATCTTTAGTACACATGTTCGAGAACGATTTCTACAATTGCAACGAAAAATTATCAAAGAATCTTTGGGCAAATGAAATGCTTTTGGTCACTGCATTGATATTTTGACTAAAACCATTACTTGAAGAGGTTTTTGTAACAAAATGTAAAGTAGAAATCGATCCCCACGTGTATGAAAAATACACTTCCATTTTCACTTCAAACACTTGTTTTATCACTATAACTTTTGTGTCACACATTTTCACTAGTTTTGTTGTAATTTTTAGAACGAAATACAGGAGAAAAGAAGAAAATTTCAATTATTTTCTGAGGAAATTCGGCACGTACCTGATCCGCCATCTTGCTTGACAACGAAAAGAAGGTGATGTTGCCATGAAAGAAAATGTAAAGACTTCTTCAGTATGAATTCTATTCATGCACCATTCATTGCCGTGACATAATATTTTTGGATTCTTGTTGGTTTTTTTTATTCTATACAGGAAAAGAAAAAAAGTAGGTACATTATTAAATGACAGAGGAAGCGAAGGGAGCATGATTAATTAGCACAACTACTCGATCGTGGTCAGAACTTTTATGGTTCTCTAGTTGGTCTCCATGCGGTAAAAAAGAAACTTAGTGTGAGCGAAGAAATCTCGAATTTTCTCTCCAATACGTATCGGTCCTAGCAGCAGTTCTTTCAGCGCAAAATAAGTATAATTATGGAGCAAGCGAAGCGAGCTTGTAAGTCGCTAGACAGCTTTTGTAATAGAAGAAAGCATCGCCATCGGTACACTTTAACTCGCAGAACTATTTTGAATTTGTATGTGGTGATTGAAAAAGAAACATAGAGCGCGCGAAACGAGTCAGACTCTCTGCACTTCGATTTTTGAGGAATTTTCTGACAGTTAGTCAACCGTAGTTCAACATACCGGCGATAGATGGCGTTGTCCAGAGAGGGGTCCAAAGACAAAATTTTTAGGCTAAAAGGAGACAAAAATTCATGGTCACTGTGTCAGACGCATCCGTTGACGAATTATTTGTTCATAATATATTGCGGTTTACTTAAAAACACAAATTATTCCTTCTTTATTCGTATTTTTTTATCTGCAAGGTCGCTCACCCCTGTCTCGTCAACGCCATCTATCTTGCCATTAGGAACTACTTTTCTTTTTTAAATGACTTTCGGAAAATCCCTCATTATAAATGTCATGAGGACATGACAATGTAAAATTTTCTAAAATAGCCTGATAGCGTGAACAGAAAACTTAAATTAAAAAGTTTTGGATATTTCATCACTGGCAACTGTCAACAACTGTCAAATTTGTGTCAAATCGCGAATTGTTATGAAAATACCCAATTTTGATTTTTCTCTAAAAACCACCAAAAGTTTGCTTTTATTTAACTATTTTTTATAACATATTCTATTCCACATTCGTAAATATCTATCGCACGTATCAAATACAAACTCAGCTGCAGCGAGACGTATGAACAAGAGATGTGTTCAGTTGTTCGTTTTTGTTTTGAAATATTTAATATTTTCGGTTGAATAGTGATGGAAGAGGTGAGGCAATTGGTGCAGGAAGAAGGCAGGGAGGCAAGGAATCTGGTGGCTTTTCATGTCGCCGTGGATACTCCAGGTAACCAATTGAAACCATCGATCAAACTTGAATATATAATTTACGTATAGACTTCCGTGATTCGGAACTATTTCCGTGGGAGTAATGACTGTTGCCCCAACAAACAACGGTTAAGGAGTGCCTATTGACTAATGATTGAGTTTTATTTGAATTTGATGTGAAATTTATTGAGTTTGCTTCGTTTTATAGGCTGTTCTTTGTTCTGCAATAGTTTTGTGAGATAGAACTAGAATTTGCAAGGATTAGATTAAGTTTTCTATCAAACATGTTTGTTAATTTAAAAATTATACAATGATCTAATATTATAGGTATTTTAGATAATAAGAATTTCTATACAACTGCTATCTAAACAGCACAAAAGTGTGTCTCTGTAATCTGTACATTTTAGATATTTACAACAAAAAGATCACGATTGGTGTTTAGCTGCCTCTAACTCCAAATCACTGATTGTTGGATTATTTGTCTGTCTGTTTGTTTGTTTGAGCATCAAGAGAAAACTAATGCAGGCTAGTATGCCAACCTGCCATAGCATGATATAGCACTATCACTCTTCCACTCTCTTTCTATTTGCATGCAAACGAACGAGATCAAAGACAGATATATGTGTTAAATGTCCCTATCGCAGGTTGGCATGCTAGCCCCGCTGGACCATTTTTGATGAAACTTGTTGTGTGTTAACGCTTCTCATGATTAGACTTAAAAGTTTTTTAGTACCTACTATACTTTATCTTGCTATGTGGTGTGGACAAAGTCACAGGCAAAAGCTTGTTTGCCATAAAACAATGAATAGAGATTTATGTCCACTTGAAATTCATATAGTAAACAAAAGTTTTTAACTTACTTATGCACTTAGGTGTGTTATGAACTAAATGCTCTCACTGACGCACATTGTTGTGAGCCTAAACTGAAGCTACAAGGCATTTTGTTATGGAATTCAAAAATGATACTAAATAATAACATCTATATGTGATTGAAACCAAGGACATCTGCTAGTAATCTAGTGTAGTAATTAAAACTAGTTACTATTACGATGATTGGGTGGTTGTAGTGGAAAATTTAAGTTTAGCTAAGAACTTTAGATGGCAAACACACAAAAACAAGCAGCAGTGGCTTTATCTTATTGCTACAGCTTGGAGGAATATAACTTATATAACTCTCAGGATAATTAATTTATGTGGGGATCGATAAAACTAGTATTCATTGAAATTCTGTTATTTTTATTTTATTTTATTTTTTATTTTATTCATTTTAGGAAAACTTACGGACTAATTACAGGATAGTAGGGTATCAACATTTTTATAAAACAACATTGCCAACTAAAAGTTTCCACAGATAAATCTCATTCGTTTTACACACGTTTGTGTGTAAAAAAAAAAATACAAATTTGAATCAATAAAGTAATAAAAAGTAGGAAAGTACAAAATCCAAATCTGCAACACGCTTCGTCCAAAATGGCAACACGCCCGTATCTGCAACATGCTTCGTCAAAATTTATCCAAAAAAATAATAATTAAATAAACAGGATACCAATCAGCAACATGCTTCGTCAAAACTTAAACCTATACACTCCAAATCTGCAACAAGCTTCGTCAACATGAAGACTATCGCACACTCAAAGGCCCAGCCCCACGCAACCCCGGCTCCATGGTCCCCATGACACTAGCGGCATTTCCCCTTTGGATGGTCAAAGACAACCTCTGCACCAAAAACGCGCCAGAGCGTGGGTCACCACCCTTAGCTCTCAACCGCCGCCCAATCTCCTGCACAAAAAAAGTAAAGTAAAGTAAAAAGTTACATTACAAAAAGATCCAAGTTTGCTGGTACTTCAAACCATCCACAAAAGAAAAGGAATTGACATTGATAATGATCATACATATTTAAATTTTCTTTACATATTTCATACCTATCAGACATTTGTTATTGTTGTTGCTGTAATTTAGATTGATGTTGTTACCATTATAATTTAATTGAATAACTAATTACTTTATTTATTGAAATTTATCCTAGATTAATTGAATGTAATTTTGACATTAATAATCGTTAATTTTTCTTTTATTTGTTGTTTATAATTTTTTTACCATTAGTACCTAATTCTATAATATTGACAATATATCTATGTACCTAGTTAGTATTGGACTGAAGAAACTATCTGAAGAAGAATTGTAAGGTACCTAATGCTCTGCATGCCCTCTCTCCAATTAAATATTGCATGCTCACGGGCAGATCACAGAGCTCTATCTAAAATACTGTTCACCACATTATATTACCTGTGTCGCAATAAAGTCTTTGAAGTTTGAAGTTTGCAATATTCAATTGCAAGTAATTGTTACATAGATAACAAACTAAATGTTTTTGTTTAGAACCATTTTTCTGTAAGGTAGGCAGGTATAATCACACTAAAATAGTTAAGTTTCAAATATTTTTGATTATTAACTTGTTATAGTCATATTGTGCTATCTTAAATAAAAAATTAGAGACTGAAAAATTTATCAGATGGGACTTAACCCGCAACCTGCCAAACAGGGGAACCGACGTTGTACTTTCCTCCAATAAGGCTACCGAGCGATAAATTTCAAGCCCCAAATTTAAATTTCCATCCGACACTTAGGCACGAAACATAGCTAGAGCCCTAGGCCCGCGCCCGGTGCGCTGCATTCTGTGCGTTCCGTTAAATTGTATGGAATTGTAAGGGATGAAACATAGCAAGCGCCCGAGGCGCCGCGCCGCCGGAAACGGAACGCGCGGACTAAAGTTTATACTGACAAAAATCGTAAAGAAAACGCGCGGCGGGCGCGCAGATACGCGGCGCACGAGGCGCTGCGCCCGGGACGCTTGATATCTTTCGTGCCTTATTGACTTTGACGGTTTAAAACGAAGTACGTGGGTCATGATTGCACTTTGACCCTCCCTAAAGGTGTGCGTGTCCCCCGCAAGCCGCCGCGCTGCGTGCCCCCCCCGGCGCCGGCGCGCAGGCCGGCACCTCGGTCGGCGGCGCGGCTGCGCTCCGCCTCGGCGGGCCGCGACAAGAGATCTGAGCTGCGCGCGAGGTACTGGGCTCTTCTGTTTGGTGATCTGCAGCGTGCGGTGAGAAAACATTATACTTTATTTATACCAAGCAGAATAAAATAAAATCAGGACAGTATATATTTTTATTCTTATTCTTTCTTTTGTCTGACTACTTGGTGAAGGCGGCGGGAACCTGTTGGATGAGGGCAGGCAGGACCGGTCGCTATGGCGATCCTTGGAGGAGGCCTATGTCCAGCAGTGGAAGTCCATCGGCTGAGATGATGATGATGGTGGTTTGATGCCCTAAACTGTCATAAACTAGCTAGTTTTTTAATTTTATCGTGAATAATAAGTAGGTACAGAATTGATGATATATTTTACGTTACAGTTCAACTATTTATGTCCTATATCCTGTCTCATGGGCATCTAATATTATTTTTCTAGTTATTGCGTTAATTACTATATCTACTTATACACTACAGAATTCATGAAATAATAATGTTTATTGGGAGAGACCTATCTATGACAAACAGTGGACTAGTGCTGATGAAAAGGAATATCTAAATAATTTCTTAGTTCTTTATTTATTTATGGGCGACTTTAAATCCTGAGGTTGTGTCGTAGAAATAAATGTTGTAGAATCTAAATCTATTGTCAGATCTGATTGCTTGAATCAATCATCTTCTAATCAATGAACAAATCTTATTCCCCAACAGATCGGCGAAATCTACAACACGGTCGAAGCTCACGAGAATCTAAACGAGTGCCAAGAAGTAATCCTCGTCCTAGAGAACTATACACGTGATTTTAAAGCTCTAGGAGAATGGTTCCGCCTTAAATGGGAGTACGACAACACTCCGCCGCCTCAACGCCCTCAGAGCTTAGCATGGGAGATTAGAAAGACTGATTTTGTACGGCCAGAGTCGAGGCGCGCTTATTCCGTTAAAAGTTCCCCTTCAGTATCAGGCAAAAATAGCCCCTGTCTTTCAGGACATAACACTCCAAGTGGCAAAAACAGTCCTGTAACTGGCAAAGCTAGTCCAGGCAGTGGTAAGATCAGTCCGAGGATCTCAGGGCATTCTACTAGTCCTAAAGCGAATATTGAGTTTTTTAGCAATAAAATTGCTTCTAAAGTCACTACGAAACCTGAACCGAAAGTCGCTAAGGAGACAAGACTGTCTGATATTAAGGAAAAAGAAATTAGAGATAATTCTGAAGAGAATGATGTGTTCAAAGAATTGCCAAAACATGTTAAGGAAGATAAGCTTGAAACTAAATCAACAGATGTGAAAGAAGATAAACTTGAAGCTAAATCTGTAGTTGAACTGGGTAGAGCTAAGGAAATCCCAAACGTTTGCCCTAAACCTGTTGTTATAAAATCGCCGAAACATGCTAAAGTTAACGAAGACGCAATGGAAGCAAATGTTGAGCTGTCAAGCCAAGCTAAAAAAACAACAGCTCAACTAGATGCAATGGAAAACGAATTCTTAGCTAAGCAGCTTATTGAGAATAAAGCTAAAAATGAAAACATGCTTAACCAAGATGTCGAACTTGAAAAAACTGAAGCTGAAATCAAAAAAGACAGTCCAGGTGATAAAGTGGTAGACACAAATGACTGTCCTACGGAATCTCCGACAAAATCTGAAGACAATTTCGCTGATGTGTCCAATGGAAGTTCACCTAATTCCACTGATGAAAAACCTGCTAATGAAAATGAAAAACTTAAAGAGAATGTTATCGTGCCTGAGGTTGATAAAAGTGTAGTACCAGATAACATCGTTAAAGGTGCTGTCAATGAAAAAGAAGCTTCAGAATCAATAGAAAAAGAGCAGGTAAATGGTCCTGTCAAAGAAACTGAACAGAAGGATTTAATCGACAAGGATGATTCAAAAAAAGATCAAGATCCGAAAAAAGTTGAAATCAAAACTGCTGAAGTAAAACCCAACACCAGGCCAGCATATTCCCAAGCCGCTGCCAAACCTAAACCAATCACAGCTAAACCAGAAATAAAAACACCTTTACGATCAACTACACCCATCATTAGAAGCAAAACTATTGTAGAAATACCAAACGCAGCTCCTAAAACTCGTCAGTTCCCGAAAAGGAATCAAACTAGCAAATGTAGTTACCCTTTCAACTTAACAACTGGGCGAACTAGTCTTTTTGATGCCGCGCCTAATACTACTAAAGTAGTAACAAAAAAACCTTTAATCCGAAACGTCCAAATGGCAGCTGGAGACGTTAAAACCGGCCAAAATAAAATCGACCTTAAAAAGCGTCCACCAAGACCCACATCTCTTAAAATCAACGAGAAAGGAGACAAGAAGGAAAAGGTGCCTAATCTCGAACACATAAAAGACTGTGATGAATACAGCAGCTCAGACACGATTGTCACTCAGATTGATATGTCAAGAATAGAATCGAGCGAGAGCCTAAAAACTTTAGCTCCAGAAGACTTGCTAATGATTCAGGACGTCGCAAACTCTATAGAAGTTCTTAACGTAGATAATAAGAACGATAATGATGGCTGGCTTACTGTAAAGTCTAGAAGATTGAGCCGCGAATCCAAGAAACAGTACAAGTCTCTCTGGGCCAATAGATTCCACCAACCATCCGCCACAACCAGCCTACCCACACTAAACATGATCGAATCCCCAAAACAGGAAACCAATCCAATTATAAATTCTACTTCAAAACTGGACAGAGCAAAGTCGGAGCAACCTGAAAAAATTCGCAAACCAGAAAAGGCTGTGACTGTCAAAGTTACTGTCAAACCAAAATCTGTCTCGAAAGTTAAAGACCCAGCTTTTATTCGTCAAAAATCAGACGTGACGGGTCTAAAAACCCATTCAGCTAGGAACAAAGCTAATAAAAAAGAAAAAGCAAAGGATCTACATAAATACGATGGAGATTTGACGAAAAATCGTCTTCATTCATCCTTAGAAAGCCTCACAACAGGCTTGGCAAGATCCCAAGAGAGTACAGAAGAAGCATTTGACTTCGACAAGTGGAAAGCTGAATTTAAATCCACGTTCAAGTACTTAGAAGATGACGATCACATACCCAATCACAATGAGATTCTAAAAACGGCGGATCCCTCAGAAATGTCGGAAATAGCTGAAATGACGTCGCTTATAGAGGAGAATGAGAAGAAAATAAGTTGGGCGTTGGATTTCCAGTCGGATGTTGATCAGAGAAAGCTTTGTGAGGAAGAAGATCTGTTGAATAGACAGATCATGGAGTTGCAACAGGTTTCTGATATAGAATTGGACACGGAAACTGATGATACGGAGGTGAGTGAATTTTTTATTCAGTCAAAGAATGAATGGACATTTCATTTTTTTAACCATAGTTGTTATTGAAAAATATAAAAATAAGAGATACATATTTTTTCCATTTAATATCGTTCTATTTAAAATTAACTTTCGAATTTTCTGGAAAAGATTGGGTTAATGGCTATTATAGCTTAGCCGCAATGAAATTAGAAATATAAACTGTAAAATTCAACAGAAAAGGCAACCAGGCAAAGGAATAACATCTTTTTCAAATTGTTTTTAACAATTTTAATATTTTTAAAATGATATAATGGATAGATAAAATCTGATAATTTTTATATAAGCTTTATATCTAAATGGTTTTCGAATTTAGGTATCTTTTATAAAATTAAATGTTGTCAATTGCGGCAGTCCATGGGTTATTCCAGTCAAAAAACAGTCAGTAGACTCATTTTGTTCCAAATACTGATTGCAGACAGACGCAGAAATCCTCTGCGAAGACACGAACCTGCCTAACTCGTGCCAATCTCCCGAGAACCTCGGCGCTTTGGCGGCGAGCCTCGAAGACCAGTACGAGACGGCTTTAGCTGGCATGTCCTGGGCGGAGAGGGTTGACACGCTCGTCGTGCTGGAAGCTCTCGTCGCCAGGGACCCCGGTGAGATCTTGTGTACTAGGGGATAGGGGTCATGTTTGATTATCTGCAGCTGTCATTAGGTGCAAAATTGTACCATGATATGATTAGGCGGTTTAAAGTATCTTCATGTCTATGGAATAAGGTTTGTGTTCGATTACTTTGAGCTTGTTATTATAATATACTCAAGTTAAGAGATTTGAAACAATCTCAATTATTCTTAAAAACAGCTTTAGCAACGTCCAAGATATGTCGGATAGTATATAAGGACTAAAAAAATTAGCTGAAACTATTTTAAGGGGATGATCAGGCCATCAAACTGAAAAACTAACTTTGTAAAAAAAACATATGAACCTGTACTTACTAGTGAAAGACACAAGGCATAAAGACAGATTGGCTCTACCTACTACAAAGTTGCATTTAGTTAGCTCAGGTGTATACTACATGTCTATTAAAAATTTTAACAAACTCCCTGTACGCATAAGAAATATAGAAAAGGCATCATTGTTCTACAAAGCTTTAAAAGACTTTTTAATAGCTAAATGTTTGTATAGCATTCAGGAATATTTTGAATGCAAAGACTAGAATATTTGCACCAGGATGCAGAAAAATGTTATAATTTTTATATGATTTTTGAGATTTTTTTTTTTAGATTTTTTGTGCTATTTTTTTATTAGTTTTAAGATATTGCCGTGCCCTTTCAGGGTTTATGTGTGTGCTGCGCCATATTTATATGATCTTTTGTAACCACATAACGCAATAAATGATATGATATGATAAGATAAACTTTTTCTATGTGACCAATATAGAAACCGCGAAAAAAAAATCAGCTGTCCCTTACATTTGAGTCGAGTTACGTTTGCAGTTTTGTATGGGACAACAGATTCTTTTTTCGCGATTTCGATATTGGTCCCATAGAGAAATTGTCCACAAAGCTAAATAGGAATCGGAATATCTTTTCTCCCTTGTATGGAATTTCTTGTATGGAGTGCTAACCATTATAATAACTTTATGGTGCTAAGCACAGAACATTATAAGAAAGGTTAGAAATGCAAAGAAGCGCTTTTGCTTCGGAGACGGCTGTCGCCACTTGTCTTCCCGCTCACGCTGCTACAACTACTCATACCCTCTCGCTCGCACTACGCCGCGCGTTTCGATGTTGTGCATAACCGTGTGGCACGCGTTCCACGCCTACTTTGCACTTCTAACCCCTCTTATAATGTTCTGTGGTGCTAAGTTAAAAAGGCTACCCCTCAGTGAATATAGTTAAATAATGCTAAGCTAAATGCATTATTAATGTACGTTTTATTGCAGGACGTGCTCAGCAGCTGCATGCTAAGTTGTCGCAGGGTATCAAACGTCGCGGCAGTTTTCAAGATGCTCTCAGAAGGTATTATATTGGGATGGCAGTAGACTCAAATATGCATGCTACCTGGCTGTCAATGTCAAGCCAGGTTAGCCAGGTAGCTTGGACATTTGAGCCTGATTATTTCAAGCCAATAAATTCTTGACAAAGTTGTTATACGAGATATAAATGAATAATGATTAAAAATATTTATTGCCAAAAAAATAAAAAATAAATATATTACATTTAAATATGTGCAGGCTTGCACGTGCCGTGTGGTGTCGGCTATGAATAGCACCATCCCATTTCCTCTCGTGGGTGTCGTAAAAGGCGACTAAGGGATTACTGAAGGATGGGCAGCAGCATCCTCTGGGTACACACATTGATTCGACCCAACTGCGATCGCCAACCCGCCTGCCAAGCGTGGCGATTATGGCAAATCCCCCCCCCCCCCCCCATTTTGGGGGAGGCTTATGTCCAGCAGTGGACGTTTAATGGCTGATATGATGATGTGCAGGCTTCAAGCAAAGCAAGCAAGAGCGGAGCGGCAGAGGTTGGAATATCGCACGGAGAGAGCCAAGAAGATACACCAGCTGCTCGGCCGAGTGGAAGAGGTCAAAGTAAGTACTTAGTTCCGTACCTGTCATGGTAAAAGATGCCAAGAAAACTCCAAATAGGTTTTTTTCGTTTCAGCTCATAATGTCAATTTTTCAAATTGCCTACTGCTCGCAAAACGCCGACTTCTCATTTTTTTTATTACTTATGGGTTTGCTCTTGACCTTAATCCAGTCCTCAGAACGAAGATGGGGTCATAATGCTAACATGTCGAAAATTACAACTTCTCAAGATACCGAAATCTCAACGCCGACGCTCTCCGTTATTGATATAAATTTATTATTGTTCATCAGGTTGCCAAGAACCAGTTGATAGAAGAAAAAAGATTGAGAATGGAACGTCGATTGCAAAAAGCAGCGGAAAACAGGGATCAACATCTGAAGGTAAATCTATGAAAATCTTTATAAAAAGAGTGCAGACGGACAGACAGAAGGACGGACAGACAGAAGGACGGACAGACACCGAGGTCATTCCATAAGTGTTCTGTTTTGCCAATATGAGTGTATTATTTTTATTAAATTTAATAAAAATAATACACTCATCGATAAAAATTTAATAAAAATAATACACTCATATTGGCAAAACAGAACACTTATGGAATGACCTCGGGTCATTCAATAAGTGTTGCCAATATGAGTGTATTATTTTTATTAAATTTTTATCGATGGCTCACATCAACAAATAATTATAAAAACATGAATAAAAATTATACATTCAGACGAACATAGAACCTTCTTCTTATTTGAAGTCGGCTGAAAAAAAACGGCACTAAAATTTAATAAAAACCTAATATTTAATAAAAAAAAAGAATTGTTAAAATACTACGCAGATTTAGGAACTTTATACGCCCGCCATTTTCATAGTCTAAATATTAACAACAATCAATAAGTAAATAATTGATCTGTCGTGTTCTTCGTTTTCAGAATATCTCTGACTACCCCCTTAGGGAATATAGTCATGAGCTACTATGCTAAACAATTAGTCTAAAAGAACAATGTATCCCACAGGACATAGTCCGCAAAGCGCACGACGAGGAGGAGAAACTGCGAGAGATAGCCTTCATAAAGCAGCTGGAGGCCGAGAACAGGAGGCACGACTTCCTGGACCAGTGCCGCTCGCACACCACCCGGCTAAGGCAGATGAGGAGAGATAGACTCGACAAATTGGTAAGAGAACTACGTGAGAGATGAGGAAAGATAGACTCAACAAATTGGTAAGAAACTACGTGAGAGATAAGCTCAACAATTTGGTAAGAAACTACGTGAGAGATGAGGAGAGATAGACTCAACAAATTGATAAGAAACTGGGAGAGAGATGTGAAGAGATAGGCTCAACAAATTGGTAAGAAACTACGTGAGGGATAGGCTCAACAATTTGGTAAGAAACTACGTGAGAGATGAGATATAGACTCAACAAATTGATAAGAAACTGGGAGAGAGGTGTGGGGAGATAGGCTCAACAAATTGATAAGAAACTACGTGAGGGATAGGCTCAACAATTTGGTAAGAAACTACGTGAGAGATGAGGAGAGATAGGACTCAACAAATTGGTATGTGCTACTTTGTACTGTCCTTGTCAGAAGATGAGCAACTGTGATACCGAAATGTACCTACACATTCAAAGTTATTTATTTCCTTTTTGGAGAACTTACAGCTAAATAACAGTTTTGTGACAAAGACAAATTGATAGTCAGATGTTGACAACAAGTTCCCACATCTTATCTATCATATGATACAATGATGTCATTGTGGTCCAAGATCCGACCGTAATATTATGCATCTATTTGTTTGGCGAACGAAAAGTGATTCCAGTGAAAGTTTACACAGTTTACAAAGTTTACATACAACGCCGTCGAGTTGCCTAGCAAAATCTTACCGCGATGATTTTTATAACATTTTTTTCTAACAATTGCACCTATCTTTTTGGGATGTAACTGAGGTGCACTCGGAAGGAGATCAATCTAAAAAACTGAAAAAACTAGAGTTGCCACCTCTCAGTCTGCCGCAACTTTAGGGTTAAAAATGACTTCTTTGAACCTGGCAAAAAAATGGTACCAAAAATCATCATGGTCTTGCGGCAAGATTTTGCTATCGGCAAACCGGCGACGTTGTATGAACCACTGTATAAACTATAAAGAAAACACCATTTGTAAAGCCTATTCGCTCGCCACGGACAACACTCCCAGAAAATTGGGTCAAACCTTACAAAATACTAATACATGAATATTGCAGGAACAAAAAGCGGCTCGCGAGGCCGCAGTAGGTGCTCGTAGGCAAGCCATAGAGGCGGCGCGCAAACTTCACGTGGAGACGCTGCTTGAGAAGAGAAAAGAGAGGGACGCAAGGGTCGAGGAGCTGAAGGAACTGAAGAAACAGGAGAGAGATGATGCCGCCAGGGAGAAGGTAGGCTGACAGAAATACTGCAGAACATACTAAGATCCGACCGCAAAATTGTACCCCTGCCCCTGTTTAAACTTTCACTTGAATCAAATTTCGTGCACGAAACAAATAGGTGCTTAATTCTACTGTGGGATCTTAGTATAGAAGTGATATTTTGAAAGTTGAAATGGACAGTAGAAAATTTTAAAATCACTATGGAGGTTATGCACCATTCAATCATTATTTAGACGAGTGACTTTCAAAAATAACACTCATGGAAAATATCATCATCCGCAGTCCACAGCCCACCAATATAACCCACTACTGGGTGTAAGCGACCATTTGTTTATCCCACCCTCCTTTGTCCTAAAAATCTCGCATTCACGTAACTCCCGCGACTCTCTTTATATTGTAACCTATTACGCCGCGCCGGGCGACCAATATTTCGTTGAGAAATTTGTCACTTTGAAAATCCTACCGGCTGCACCAAAAATATCAAATAAGCTAAATTTACGATAGTGATGATGGTAGAGTGAATAAACTCCGCAGTCAGACTTTGGAATACTACCTTCTGCAACCAGCGCGGCTGTTTCAAATTGCGACACCGGGGCAGTGTTGATAGCCCAGTCAATTTACGGAGTTTTGTTAGGCGGGGTAGGGAGTAATTACTAATTGGACTTTTAAACTGTAACCGGAACCATTAAGTGACAAAAGGACTATCTTATAGCATATTAAAAAAAAAAAATCGCTACGCCACATAGAAATTAAAATTATGTGTCCCAGAAGGATTTTAGAAAAGTATAGAAGAAGAAATATTTTAGAAATTATTAATATTAACCTGTCACATCCCGACTTTAAAATAACAATTGATAAACAATGGACGACGACGGTCGATATCGCGTCGCCGGGATGTGACAGGTTAATACCAATGCACTCATTTGACTTAGATTTAACAATATACATTATTTTTGAGCAATAAAATAGGCAATGAAATTTAAAAAATGAGGTAAGTATTAGAAAATACGAATGTATTTTTCAAAACCTTCTAAGTAGACAAAAATATTCACACCATGTTTGTAGTATGTATAATGGTAAAGCCTTAAATATGTGCAAAAAAAAATTTACCATCAGGTTTTTTAGAACGAGATAATAGCTAAATTTTAACGTTGTTGCTGTTGTTGTGATTTTTTTTTAATTTGGTACATTTCAAGGCTCAAATTGGCTCTTCAATATTATACCGAAAAAAAAATCCAATTACTAATTAGTCCCGGCTCAAACCATTAAAGGACTGGGCTATTAGGTTATTAAGTCAAGGTGACAATTCGTGAAAATTAAAACATAATGCTATTATAAAAATCCTACCGACTGCGCCAAAAATTACGAATTCCCATTCCTACTAATAAGATTTTATCTCTTAATATGACACGTATGCAGTGCTATTATTAGATGAACAGCTAACAAATGTAAAATACTATTAACAGTTATTTGGCGTCCCGCCAGAATGTTGGATTCGAAACAACATAGAAACAAAAATATATTTCGCCCAACGTGGGGCTCGAACCCACGACCCTGAGATTAAGAGTCTCATGCTCTACCGACTGAGCTAGCCGGGCTGTGTCGGTATGAACACAGATTGTCATCTCATCAGGCGGCCTATAAAAACCTGTTCAAATAGTTTTAAAGAAATCACAATCGGCAACGAATGTTAATGAATACTGAACTTTATAATGAATAGTTTATATTGATAGTTTAGTTATAGCAAAATCGTTCTAGTTAAAAAAGGAGATCGCTACCTTATCGACATAACCACTTTTTTTGTACTACGGCCACCTGACTCCGAAATGTAACTTCATATATAAGGTCTAACAAAATTAGCTGAAACTATTTTAAGGGGATGATCAGACCATCAAACTGAACAACTTTCTCTATGGGACCAATATTGAAATAGCGAAAAAAAATCTGCTGTCCCACACATTTAGGTCGAGTAGGTTTGTATGGAACAGCTGATTTTTTTTTCGCGATTTCAATATCGGTCCCTTAGAGAAAGTTGTTCAGTCTGATGGTCTGATCATCCCCTTAAAATAGTTTCACCTAATTTTGCTAGACCTTATATATTTTATGGGATTTTTCGATTGTCGCTATCTCATACGCAGTTACACTGACATTCTGTCTACCAGGGTAAGCGAAACATGGTCAATGGGGAGAAAGCAAAGCTTTTGCAAATTTATGCAACATCGTGCGCTGCGACTGACTTGACAATATAGCTATATACAATACGAGCGTTAACCCGCGACTTCGTCCGCACAAATTATATACCAGATTTTAAGTCAGATCATAAGCTATCAAACAAAAAAAGTTCCATCAAAATCGGTTCAGTACTTTTTGCGTGATGCTCGTTCAAACAAACAAACACCCAAACAGACAGACAAAAAATCCAAAAATTGGTGATATGGAATCAGGGATACCTAAAAACCATATCGTAACTTATTTTTTGTTAATATCTTCAATGTACAGACACACTTCTGTTACAGCTTTATAATAGTACGAGCGTTAACCCGCGACTTCGTCCGCACAAATTATATACCAGATTTTAAGTCAGATCATAAGCTATCAAACAAAAAAGTTTCATCAAAATCGGTTCAGTAGTTTTTGCGTGATACTCGTTCAAACAAAAAAAAACACCCAAACAAGCACACAAACAAACAAACAGACAGACAAAAAATAAAAAAATTGGTGATATGGAATCAGGGATGCCTAAAAACCATATCGTAACCTATTTTTTGTTAATATCTTCAATACAGACACACTTTTGTTACAGCTTTATAATAGTATAATATATCTATCTTATATATTGCTATATAAGATAGCTTATCTGACAGATCGTTTGACATATTTCGTACAAAAGATATATCAAACTATGTCATACCCCTGTCATTTTATGGTCTGAGCCGGGACTAATTATAATTAATAAAAATTTTAAATTTAGCATTTTTTTTTCTGGTTTTAAACTATTTTCCAGAAGTGTTCCGGTTATACTTTTGTACATTTTAGATTAGGTGTAATTTGAGAAATATCTTCATTAATCTGTGAGAAAAATGTATTTCGCCCAACGTGGGGCTCGAACCCACGACCCTGAGATTAAGAGTCTCATGCTCTACCGACTGAGCTAGCCGGGCTGTGTCTACGTGGCTGAAATTATTCTTCAGTTGCCACGCCTACTTGTTATCAATGCTTTCTTTGCCAAATGATTATAACATTTATGTCTTCATGCAGAAAACTTAAAATAACTTCAGTTTTCTTTACTCCTTTACTATTACTTTTTGAACCTTATTAAACATTGTCTGTGTTAAAATTAATCATCTGTTACCTAAATAGATTACTAACCGTACAATTTAATTTGTTTGCACATCTGTAAATTAGGTATTGACTCAACTAATTAAATAAGTGTGATTGCCTCCGATCACTAATTACCTAATTAGATAGAATCTCAATTATAAAACTATATCAAATTGTTGACCGAATTGACATGTTTGCTATCAGTGAGTTTAGCGCGATACGAATATCATAGTGCATTCAGATATTCACTTATGAATCTGCACTTTTTTTGAAGCAATGATTGTGTATTTAGTTTTTTATTTGCCACTTAGCTTTTGCCCGATTTCCGAAATCTTAAACTTGTTGCGCGCTCTAAGGGGTTGAATTTCGTAAGATCCATTCATAATGTGCACATGCTTTGTATAATATACAACATTTTGTGTTTCTGTAAAGTTTGTACATTCAGTAGTTATTGCGTTGGTTGTCAGTCGGTCGGTCAATTTTATTTGTCATTTCTTGTTTTATTGGTAGGTACCTAGGTAATTAAATTAATGATCATCCATACTAAACTCACGATCGTAAACCCTTTTGGAGTGGCTACAACTACCAACTATCTTTTTACGTATGCCACAATAGCACTGAGCAAGATGTTTCAATAAAATCTAAACCTTATTTCACAGGCGGAAGGCGTAAAATCCCGTCTGTCAGCTCTCGCGGCCGCTGCAGAATTGGAAGCCGATGCGCTCAGGTCTCGTATAAGAGACAAGCAGGACGCCAGCCAACAGAGACTGGAGTCGCATCTACAAGCCATCAGGGAGAAGGCTACCGGCCCGAGGCAGGCAGTGAGTATAACACAATCGTTCTAAAGTATTCAGCGTCGTTCTAAAGTGTGCGCCAAAATTAGCGCATATGCCTGTTTTCAAAAGGCTTCCGAGATGTAACGTGCATCGTACGATTCGCTCGCTAACTGCTCTAGAACTGTATATGGAGGTGCTACTGGGAATGTTCCTCCATTGAAAAGGTAAGATCTTCCACCGGGCTATGTGTGAAGCCTGGAGACCGGCCGTGGTCCAACAGTTCTTAGTTGGACCTTGTATATGTATCGAATCTCTGTGATTATTTCTCTTGCGCGATGTATGTCTTGCATTCGATTGTGAATCTTATTTGTAGTAGGTTACGAGTTACGTATTCACGGTGAACGTTGTATATGTATGGAGCGGAGCATATTTCCGAGAGCGACGGTATCGTCATTTGTTGGCATCTTTGCTATAACTTGTGGGTGCTGACATCTGTAGCAAGTCCCCACATGTCCACTACTGAGGGGAATTTCTATTTTTTTGAATAATTCTTACTACCTCACCATTCGAACCCGCGCCAGGCTTGAATTCGCACGGACATCATGCCATAACACTTAACGTATGTACGTAATACCGACACTGCTCTTAAACGGTGAAGGAAAACAACGTGAGGAAACCTGCATACGCTGAAATGGAATTCTGATGCGTATGTGAAGTCTACCAATCCGCATTGGGCACGCGTGATACTACACTAATTCCCGTACACCCTCGTCACAGCCTGGACACTGCATACAAAAAATTTAAATTCACAAGATGACGTCAGCACATGCGAACCCAATGAAAACCTTAAGTCTTCTTCTTACGTAACTGGCGGGTAACTGGAGGGCGATAGAGGGGGTGAGGTAAAAAGTTGATGGGGGGGGGGGAGGAAGGGAATGTCCGTACTGTATCTAGTAATAGATATTCTTTCTTATACTGTGCTCTCGTTGAGGGTAGGCCTGTGCCCTGCAGTGGGACGTTAGGTTGATGGTAAATTTACTCAATTAATTACAGACTACATCAGAAAGTCAAGATCAGAACGCGAAGGAAGAGAAGGAATTGCAAGAAGAAGCAGAAAGAATAGAGCAGGAGAGAAAAGAGAGAGAGAAGCAGAAAGCAATCAAGAAGAAAGCTAGGAAAATAAAACAGAAGTTACTATCTACGTAAGTTTACTGTTTCTTGTGCTGTTTTGTATTCTGTCACTGAATACAGGGTGTAACAAAATACAAGTAATATTTAAAGAGCTGGTTTAGTTAGTTAGACCATCAAACTGAACAACTTTCACTATGGCGACAACATGGAGAATAAATTAATAAAAATCATACAAAACTGCGGTATTACCTCGACTCAAAAGAGAAAAAAAAAATTACGTTGGTTCCATAGTGCTAGTTGTTGATCTAAAGTTTAAACGAGTAACTTAAAGGGGTGGTTTAGAGTCTTAAACTACCCCTTTTTATATTACTAGGGTGTTTTAATACACCTCTGTTTTTCTTATTATGAAGACGGACTTTAAAGGCCGGCCCGGTAGCACAGTCTGTAGTGAACCTACCTGCTGTGCCGAGGCTCGCGGGTTCGAATCCCGTAAGGGTATTTATATGGTGAATATGAATTTTTGTACCCGAGTCATGGTTGTTTGTATCTATATAAGGTCTAACAAAATTAGGTTAAACTATTCTAAGGAGATGATCAGACCATCAAACTAAACAACTTTCTCTATGGAACTAATATCGAAATAGCGAAAGAAAATCAGCTGTTTCATACAAACCTACTCGACCTAAATGTATGGGACAGCAGATTTTTTTTTTGCGATTTCGATATTGGTCCCATAGTGAAAGTTGTTCAGTTTGATGGTCTAAGCATCCCTTTAAAATAATTTCACCTAATTTTGTTAGACCTTATATATGTATTCTATATCGTTGTCTAGTCATCATAATACAAGTCCAGGTACTTTAAATGTGACTAGATAATTTGTGTGACAATGTCCAAGATATTTATTTATTTTATTTAAAGGGATCATCAGTCCATCCCATCGAACTGAACAACTTTTAGTATGGGACCACAATTGAAATCGCGAAAGAAAAGGTTGTTCTATAGAAAATGTCAATGATATGTACACACGGCGACACATCAAGCTATACAAAACCAACATAAGCTGGCCGCGGGACGTTATACGTTACTCGACCTACGCGCGGCCAGCTTATTTTGGTTTTGTATAGCTTGATGTGTCGCCGTGCGTACTTCACCCAAATGTATGGAACAGAACAGCCATTTATTTTTGACTTTGTTAAGATGCGACCTACGTTCGGAAGCGATATTAAAGTTACAAAAATGCAGTAATTCTGTCATTTCTTTGAATTTTGAAAAAAAAAATCTACTTCCAATCTAATTGTGTCTTTAATTACAGAGGGAACGATGCATCGCTATACGAACAACAACCGCCATTCGACCCACTCCATTCCGCCACAAACAAAATGTATAAAGTGATCAACCAACTAACAAACTTACTAGCACCCCTACTCGACGAAAACACAAACAAACACGACACCAACAATACGGAACAAGAGAACAAAAACAAAACAATAGTCAACGGAAACGACGTAACAGATAAAAAGAAAAAAAGATCTAGAAAATCTGAAGAAAAAGAAATTAATAACACTTTGAATAATAATAAAGCAGAAACAGAAATAATAATACAAGAAGAAACTAATAATAAGAAAAGAAATAAGAGGAATAAGAAAGAAACGGATAATAGGAATGGGAATGATAAACCTAAGCTTAGTAAAACAAGCTCGGTTTGTAGTTCGTTGAGTGATATGAGTAAAGCGAGCTGTAAAAGTGATAGGAAATCTAGGGTTCTCATCGATATTAACTATTTGGAGAGGCTGTTGAATGAATTGCATCGGATGGTCGACAAATTTGATAAGGTAAGCGATACCTTCTTCTTCTTCCTTTGATTATTGTCTTATCTAGATCTTCTTCTTTATATTTATCAATTAGCATATGCTCTCGACTATATTCCCCGAGGGGGTAGTCAGAGATATTCTGAAATATTCTGTATTTATCAATTATTTATTATATTATATATATATATATATATATATATATATTTTATTGTACACACGGAAATATAAATGAAAACAGTATAATAGACAAATATATATATATATATATATATATATATATATATATATATATATATATATATATATATATATATATATATATATATATATATTTTATTGTACACACGGAAATATAAATGAAAACAGTATAATAGACAATTACAAAGAGCGAGATTATCTCTAAAGAGATTTCTTCCAGCAAACCCGTGAAAGAGAGAGAGCATATAAAGTGATGCAGGCATAGTACATTTAACAAATAAGATAGGATTTAAAACTAATGAATAAATAATATATAAAGGTACAGGTATATACTTACATACATACATACAGATATATAAAAAATGATAAACAAATAAATATACAAGTTTATTGAATGAAGAGAGAGATAGTGATCTATGACTTGTTTTTTAAATGAAGCAATTGTTTGCATAGCATAGCATAACATATGCTCACGACTATATTCCCCGAAGGGGTAGTCAGAGATATTCTGAAACCTCAGAACATCCACGTTTCACTAGTAGCGAAACTCTGTCCAGTGTGACGGAGAGTGAGCTCGTCGCCACTTGTAATGGACAGTGGGTACAATACATGCCTCGAAATTGAAGCGTGCATGTTTCCTCAAGATGTTTTCCTTCAGCGAAAAGCCAGTGGTGTTACAAATCGTACATAAATTCCGAAAAACTCATTGGTACGAGTCGGCCTGGACGGGGATCGAACCATCGCCTCCTGCACGGCAGGCAAGGTTACTCGCCACTGGACCACCACGGCTATTGTTTGCAGTCTCTTATATTAAATGGAAGAGATTTCAAGCTTGCCGTGTTGCTTTTGTTCAATTGAACAATAGCTGATAGATACGTATCAGCGGAAGTTTCGGTAGCTTGATTGAACATTATTTAGATATAACATTATTTACGCCCGTAAATAATGTTAAATCTTCCAAGATATTAATTTATTTTTATTTCAGTCGGCAAAAGAGAATTCGCTGCCTCAGAAAGTGGTCGGACTAAAAGTGCTCGGTCAACTGTTGGCTGTGGCGGCGGAGAGGGACGACCTGACTTCGCAGTTCTCCACCAAGTAAGTGATGATGATGATGTACCAAATTAAGTTTCCTTTGAAAATAAGCTGGTATGAAAATGTTTATAATGGCAATAAGTTGATTTTATTTTTTTATGTACCTAACTTCCATTAGACAATTGTAAACGTCTGGAAAGGGAGGGTTGCATTGCATCGAATTGTTAATTGTTTATATAAATTCTGCACATGTAAAAAATTATTCATACAATAAAATAATCATTCATTCATTCAAAGAAAATAAGTAAAATATATAAAAATGATGATGATGATGATGTTTGTTTCAGATTCTTTTTCCTTTGAAAGAAGTATAAATGTATGAAATTATGATGATGTATCAAATTAGCTTATATATATTTATAGGTCCTTCTTAATATGCTGACACTTTTTTAAGGAGATGATCAGACCATCAAACTGAATAACTTTCTCTACGGGACTAACATCGAAATCGCGAAAAAAAAAATTAGCTTTCCCATACAAAACTGCAAACCTACTCGAGCCAAATGTATGGGACAGCTGATTTTTTTTTCACGATTTCGATGTTTGTCCGATGAAGAAAGTTATTCAGTTTGATGGCTTGATCATCATAAAAATGCCAGGACCCAGTATGCGGGAGCATGGTTAGGATGATGATGATGATCCCCCCTGCAGGTCGGTCACAACGTGTGTGTCGGTGGTGGGTCGGGTGGTGGGGGCGCACTCGGCGGGCGCGGCGCACTTCCTCTCCACCAACACCGCCGTGCACATGGTCAAGCTGCTGAGCGCACAGCTGGTGAGTGTCTACATATACAACCAACATTCACAATCATAATGACACTCACGTTCACATTCAGTCACAATCACGGTCTATTTCACAATCAGTCACAAATTCACAATCATAACCAAAGTCACATTCACAATCAGTCACACCCATTAATTATCAAGGATATCAACTTACATACTTTAACTTTAGACTATCAAACTGAACAACTGTCACTGTGGGACCAACATTGAAATTCTAAAAAAAATCGGGTGTTCCATAGAAATCTTCAATATCGACCCAAATGTAATGGAGCAGCAGATATTTTTTCACTATTTCGATGTTGTTGGTAGTGAAAAGTTATTGATTATAGTGCTCTCAGTGTGTGAGGGATCATTCCAAATCAAATCATCGTTTTTTTGATATTTTTTTTAGTCTGACTGTAAAGTAAAAGTTTATTTGTATTAAATTACATTTGCTACAAAACATATTTTTGTTTTCTCAAATTAAGTTTTTACCAAGGATTTGAGAATCATAAAGGATCATCATTCCTTGCAAGCATGGAAACAAGAAAATTGGCCATGGCGATCGGTAATGTTCGACCTTCTTTCGTACGTGTCTATAGTCAATATTTCCAACGTTTTTGTGTCCCTTTCTATCAGAACAAAAATTATATAAAAACTTTTTTTTAAATTTTTGTCATTGGATTAGAAAGGGACAAAGTAACAAGGAGTATTATCATGTTTCACCGCTTGTTAGGCAGTGTGCCCTCCAAGGTATAGACAATACCTATGCCAGATTCCTGGTTTTTACATTCCCTGTATGTCTGACTTATTCGTGTCTTTGTTAGAGCATCACTCAAAAACGATTGTACCGATTTTGTAGAAACTTTTTGCGTTTTAAAGCTTCATAAAAGATTAGGCTTAAAAACTATGTGTTATATTTTATCTCGTTACGTATGCCGCCGGTGGTGGCTTCACTACAAGGTCGCTTCCCGCTGTCTGACTGTCCGTCCCTATGTATGCTTAAATCTTTGAAATTACGCAACGGATTTTGATGCGGTATTTTTTAATAGATAGAGTGATTCAAGACGAAGGTTTGTATGTATATAATTGCAGTAGCATTGCACCCGTGCGAAGCCGGGGCGGGTCGCTAGTAAATTATATAGTCAACGCCATCTAGCGAATGTAACGAGAAGGACAAGTTACATGTGTTGGCTATGTTTTACATTATCTTTGTAGTTACGTGTTGATATATTAGTTACGCACGTAGATAGATAGGTGGCGCAACTAGTAAAGTTTTATCACAGTAGAGAGTCATCATCATCATCATCATATCAGCCATTAAACGTCCACTGCTGGTCATAAGCCTCCCCTAAAATGGGGGGGATTTGCCATAATCGCCACGCTTGGCAGGCGGGTTGGCGATCGCAGTTGGATCGAATCAATGTGTGTACTCAGAGGATGCTGCTGCCCATCCTTCAGTAGATCCCTTAGTCGCCTTTTACGACACCCACGGGAGGAAATGGGATGGTGCTATTCTTAGCCGATACCACACGGACATTAGAGAGTACTATGTTTTAAATATTCATTTCAGCTAAAACCAGTAATCTTTGAAATCCAGAACATTATCTATCTGTGAAATTCTGATGTGTATGTGAAGCCTACTAATCCGCATTGGGCACGTGTGGTGGATTAACGCCCATACATCCTCCTTGAGGGTAGGCTCGCCCCCTGCAGTGGGACGCATAGCCCAATCATTTTACGGAATTTTGTTGGAGAGGTGGGAAGTAATTATTAATTGGACTTTTAAACTCTAACCGGCACCATTTAGTGACAAAAAGACTATCTTAAAACATATAAAAAAAAAGTTAGCTACGCAACATATAAATCGAAATTGTGTGTCGGAGAAGGCTTTTAAATTAATAATATTAATACCAATGCACTCATTTGAATTAGATTTAACAATATAAATAATTTTTGAGCAATGAAATAAGCATAGAAATAAAAAAAAATAGGTTTTTATTAGAAAACACGAATGTATTTTTCAAAACCTTCTAAGTAGAAAAAAATATTTACACCATGTTTGAAGTATGTATAATGGTAATGCCTTAAATATGTGCAAAAAAATTACCATCAGGTTTTTTATTTCGAGATAATAGCAAAATTTTAAATTTGGAACTGTTGCTGTCGGGTTTTTTTTTTAATTTTGGTACATTTCTAAGCTCAAATTGGCTCTTAAATACTATACCGAAAAAAAAAACAATTATTAATTAGTCCCGGGTCAAACCGTAAAATGACTGGGCTAGCATACGCCACTGTTTTTTAATTACCATGAACAATTTAAGGGTATATTCAGAGACTGAAACTAAACACCTTTCTCCGAGGAACATGAGTCGAAAAAAACGGTATATTCACCAGCTGAATATGTGAGTTTAGCTTTATTTTCAAACGTTCATTTTACTGAGAACAAAAATGAAAAAAAAAAAACGTTCAATTGCGAGCACCGAGGGTTCGGTACCACACCGCCACACAACATTAACTTACCAAATTTTTTTTTCCTCCGGGACCTTTAGCGCTAGACTGACTCGCTCTTGGCCGGTCTGTATTATTTGTTGTTGTACTGTAGAGTTTACTTTATATTCACACCAAGTTTGACGCTTGTATGTGTTACCGTTTTTACTATACAGCAAGAAGAAAAAACATTGATAAAAACTAGTTCCTTGTCTGTATACTCTGTTTTTTTTTGTGTCAAATAAAGTATAATTGATTGATTGATTGATTGAGGACTTAATTTATAACTTTTTGACATTTTTATTATATATATATATATATATATATATATATTTATTATATTTGTTATCAAATCCGCCTTAATAACGCACATTCTGTGAAAATTTCAACTGTCTAGCTATTACGGTTCAAAAGTTACAGCCCAAAATAGGAAGGAAAGACGGACGGACGGACAGCGTAGGCTTATGAATAGGGTCCCGTTTTCACCTTTTGGGTACGAAACCCTAAAAAGTACCCGTTTATTATTACCTAGTGTTTTGTAAAGCATATTCCAATTTTCTTTTACAGCCAATTCGGACAAATCATAAATGTCACACACATTTCATACTAATTCTGTCAATAAACAAAACTACACCCTTCTCCAAACTTTTTCTATCAGCAAAGGAGAAAGGGGTAAAAAACATTTTTCCAGGCAGTTTGTTTTGATGTGTCCTTCAATCAGAAATCGTCAACATTTCACAAAGTTTGTCAATCTTATTAGTTGACTGGATTGGGTTTAGTACTTTTTGTTTTTGTTTTTTTCTACAGAAATGGGTAAATGTTTCTACAGGGGCTTTTCGTATAAAATTTTTATGACATAAGTATCGAGTACTTTGTTGCTGACCTACGACGTAGGTCGTCAGCAGTTAAAGTGTTAACGTCAGTGTTCCAAGTACAAAAAAAAGTTCCAATGATTTCCCGCAATATGGTGAGTTTTTTTGTATTTCTGGTCGGGCTTTAATAATCTGCGCAACATGTTTTGGCCGCGTGTAGGTCGAGTTTGTTGTCTGTTTATTTGTAGACTAAGAGATAAGTGTACTTTTTGCAACCATCAGCAGAAAGGCTGATTCAGTGTTTATGGGGTGTAGAGTATCTCTGCGATGGGGATGAACTAGGTCTGCCTGCATAACTTCAGTTGGTTAAGAAATTACTGATGTTTAAAGGTCAGTCAAAAATTAACGATCAGCTGCAAGGCTGATTGCAGTATGTACTGTAGTATGCACTGTACCTATGTAAAAAGTATAAAAACTGGCATGAACTGCCAGTCGGCTTAGGAGATACAGCCGTTCAAAGGTCGGACCTTTGAATGGCTGTATCTCCTAAACCGACTGATGAACCATGTCAGTTTTAGTACTGTTCACATAGCTACAGTGCATACTACAATAATATGATACAATCAGCCTTGCAGCTGATCGTTAATTTTTTTCTGACCTTTAAACATCAGTAATTTCTTAACCGACTGGAGTTATGCAGGCAGATCTGGTCCATCCCATCACAGAGATGCTCTACACCTCATAAACACTGAATCAGCCCTGCAGCTGATGGTTGCAAAAAGTACACTTATCTCTTAGTCTATTGTGAACATTGAACCCATCAAGATGGGATTTTCTCAAACGCAAATAATTTTTCGTCAAAATGATTCTTTTACACAGGGTTAGATGAAAATCCCTTTAGGTCCCTTTAGGACCTACACTTTTTTCAGACCTTATCAAAGGTCGTTTAGGTGCTTTGACTACTTATATAGGGACTAGTTGCGCGTGTAATTCTACTAACAAACATTTCTGCCACTTTTTGCGGGGGGCGAGATAACATGAAATACGCAACTTTGGATTTTATTCCCATAACTTTAGATTCTAATTTTGAACGTTAAAAATCATGAAAAGTAGTCTCATGTGAACCCCAAACGTTCTAAGTTCGAAATTATTGTTTCTCAATTATAGGCTGTATCGTTTAGTGATAAGGTATAAAATTGAATATAAATGCACATGATTAATTGATATTATACCGTGGCAGAGGGGAAATGCTACCGCAAGGCTAGTCCTTATAATAAATAGTCAAAGCTTAGGTGTTATGATTCTTAAATAATTTGGAAATTAGGCTTGATAGAGAAGCAATATTTTCAATATACAGCCACGCTTATTCAACTGTGTAAAAAGGGGACGGCCTAGACGTACATATACAGGGCGAAATTGATATCATTAGCATCCTTTTAAACTAAGAGTCTACCCATCAAACTGAACAACTTTTACTATAGGAACAAACCGATCGAAGCAAAAAAAAAATATCAGCTGTTCCATACTAAACTGCAATGTCGACGCGCGAGTTCGCGACTGAATGTATGCAACAGCAAATTTTTTTTTTGATCCGATTGGTTTGCTCCCATAGTAAAAGTTGTTCGGTTTGATGGGTAGACTCTTAGTTTAAAATGATGCTAATGATATAAAATTCACCCTGTACTGACCAATTGGTGACTTGCTTAAAAAGGGCCAGGTCAGATCTACCCGAAACCGACGAGCATGCATGACTAATGAATGTGGAGGAAGCGAGAGAGGTTTGTCAGGATCGTAGCAGGTGGCGTTCCGTAGTCTCTGCCTACCCCAGTGGGAGACAGGCGTAAGATGTATGTAAGTATGCCTGTTCAACTTGTATTCTATAACATAGATCTATCTAAACTATTATAAAACTGTAACAGGAAGTTTGTCTGTACATTGAAGATATTAACAAAAAAAAAGTTACTATATGGTTTTTAGGTATCCCTGATTCCTTATCACCAATTTTTGGATTTTTTGTCTGTCTGTCTGTTTGTTTGTTTGAACGAGCATCACGTAAAAAATACTGAACCGATTTTGATGGAACTTTTTTTGTTTGATAGCTTATGATCTGACTTAAAATCTGGTACATAATTTATGCGGACAAAGTCGCGGGTTAACGCTCGTAAACTATAAATGTGTGAACCCTATACGCGACGCCCCGGTACGGTAGCGAGTGGGTGGCGCCCTAAAAGCGGCGCTAATGCATGTCGCGCGTTCACGTAGTCTAGTTCACTCGACCACTTGTTTCAGCTTTCCCGGCTACTTGTGGTCCAGTGGCACAAAATATGGTGCACGTACGCCTAGCGGGGCCCTCGAGCCTAGGGCTTTGAAACCTAGCTAGCTAACCTAGCTCTTTTAGTGCTTTCAGAATATGTATGGCTTATATTTAGTGCTTCAAAGATAACGGAGTTATATTAAATCTAAACTAGCGTCCGCCCAGCGGGGCCCTTCTTTATTATAGACAAAAATGATTAAAATGTTGTACCAATATTTAGTGCTCTTAATTCCTATTAAAACTGTACCAAAAGATTTGATCTAGCTGCTTTGGTTTAAAAGTTATTAACTTTTTAAGTTTTTAACTTCCAGCGGGGTCCTCTCTTGTTATATAAGTAGCTGAAATTAATGTTGCCGTTTAGTGCTTGATGCCAGGTGTCTGTCTGTATAGTTAAATTACGCATTCTGCTTCTAATAACCCTGGAAAATGAAATAATATCCCGTAATTATGATACATATAAATTGACATTTCGTGGACAGTCGGCATCAAAAGTGGAATGGACTATGCTAGAAAAGAAACGAGATAGTAGGAATAGTCCCCATCAGATATATCTTAGCAAAGATCGAGGGCCCCGCTGGTTTTGTAATTCGAAGGTACATTCAGCCCCCTCGTGGCCCGCTCTAATTAGATTTTACTCTGCAAAGCATATTTTTTATTGGTGCAAAGAATTAACTTAGTATATAATATAATGAATTAAGTATATAATAGTATGCCAGTATAAAATATACTTCTTTTATTATTAGCTACCGTATATAATAATCCCAAAACCGTTTCGCACACGTTTATTTTTTTATATCTTATTGAGGGCTATAACGAAACCGCTAATTAGGAGTCAACGGGCTTTTTATACAAATTCTGCTTCGAGAAAAAATAAAAAAATACGTTTTTTTACTCAATTCGGATTCTTATCTTCCCATACGGTTAGATCTTACAGACCGCTTAGTACTTCAATCTCCTAAATTAGGATTCTTTAGGTGACCGTGTTGACAATAATTTTTTCTCAAAATTGGTTTTTTGTGCAAAAATAACGGGCTGTTGAACGTAGTGAATTCGTTGCCATTGTGAAAATTGTTTTTAATTCAATGCATTATTTTAATTAAGAAGTACATTCTGTTTTGTTAATGGATTTTGATTTTTTAAATTATCGAAGGAGTGCTATTTTGTTCGAACACTGTGAGTTGTATGTATTGGAGATAAGTAGCATGTGGATAATATTTAAAAATCATGACTTTCGCGGGAGGCAGGCCGAGGCCGCTGCACATCGACTCATCTCTATAGTAATTGTAACTAGTTCTGTTGACAAATACGTCAATGTACTATGTACAAGTACCTACTATAAACATTCAGTTTCAGTTCTTTATTGCCTTAAAAAGCATGTATACATAAGATAAAATATAACAATGGAATCAATGCAATTTTTGCCCGATTTATTTTCAAATTTGAACTATGACTCAAAATTTTAAAAACACAAACTGCATACTAATTCTTACAATTAAAATAACACCATGTCAAGACTACATTAATTACAATAAAAATATTGGACGACACAACTCTAATAGGTAAGGTACTACAGACACAATAATCATAGAATAACAATACAATTTTAAAATGTCAATAACATAATTAATATTAGTAAAAAAAAAAGATAATTGGAATTTAACAACCAACGCAATCCAATACAAGCACCTACCATTTTATATTATCAAGACACAAACAATTCACTCTGTTTCTAATTCATTCAGGTGATATAGGCATTTTTCAATTAGAAAGATTTTAAGGTCTTCAAAAAATTTGCCGCCCTTAAGGGACTTCAGTTCTGTAGGCAAATTATTATACCATTTTTTAAAAGACACTTGATGGTGTAGTGGAAGTGAAGCTTAAGTTGGAGTTGAGAAATTAAACGCTGCTCGGTAAGGTCACTCTTTGGATCGGTGCATTCATCTCATGTCTATTGTGCTTCGAAGGCATTTTAAGTTGGTCCCGATTAGTGCATTTAAATGGTGGTGTAATTATTAGTAAGCCAGGCCTATTGAGCCTGCTTGAAGTTGACCACTTCTCTTCCCAAACACCGCAGTGTCTCAAGGCGAAAGTCTTTGACCAGTGATGACATAAGTAACTGAGATGTGATCGCTAACTCAATTCCTCATAAACAGGCTGAAAGTCACCCAAAGGGTATGGAAAGGAAGATACTCGGAGTTTCCCTGCCGGTTCGATTCGGAAATGAAGAGATTCACAGCAGAAAAAGTTGCCCAAAGAATCGCTTCATAAGTGGAAATTGCGGGGCACATTGCTCGCAGAACCGAGGGCCGATGGGGTGGGGCTGAAGAGTTCTCGAGGCGACCGCGTACTGGAAGGTACAGCGTGGGTAGCCCCCCGACGTTTGGACCGACGACCTGGTGAAGGCGGCGGGAATCCGTTGGATGAAAGCAGCGCAGGTCCGGTCGTTATGGTGATCTTTGGGGGAGGCCTATGTCCAACAGTGGACGTCTATGGGCTGAGATGATGATGATGACCACTAACGTGCCTTCACCAAGTGCAGTGAGACGTATTGATACAATAATTTAGAATGTCCATTTCATTTATTTTCTAAATTACCTAATTGTTCATAACATTGAATACTGCGAACCGTTTTTAAAGTTAATTGTTTTTATTCAACACACATTTTTACACTTAAAAATTGTTATTAAAACAAAGAATTTAAATTTTACAGTAACCGAGTGTTGATAATTGTTTAATTTTATTGTTTTTGGCGCCAAAACTAATTAGCTACTTGGAACTGTACAACTTTAATAGTCGCTTTCATTAACCAAAACTCATTGATGATATTAAAAAAAAAACTTGTTTTAAAAAAGGTTCCTTGGGAGTCTCATTGTGCCCAATAAAAATGAGTTTCTGAATTTTTAATCCGAGATAATAAAATGGACGCGAAACCAAACTGTTTTCGTTATTGTTTGCAATTAAAAAAGGTCTTATTGAAATGTAGATTTTAGAAATTATACCGGTTATGTTTGAATTTTGGGAATTGTTTCTTCTATTGTAAACATCTATTATACATAATAATAAAAACGTAAACGCAAGCACAGTATAAGAAAGACTATCTATTATCTATTACTATAAGGTGGAGTCTTGTAATTGCAACTATGGAGCAATTGCACTTATAAGAATCACGATTCAGTTCTTCTCTCAATAGACTTATGTCTAGTCATCTAGAAGGCAGCTGTTGGTATTTCTTCTCTCTTATAAGTGCAATTGCTCCATAGTTGCAATTACCAGATAGTTGCAATTACAAGAAGAAGTCTGTTTGAACGCTAATATCGCAAAAACCACTGAACGGATTTGGATGAAATTTGACACACTGATAGAATATGATCTGGATTAAAACTTAGGATACTTTTTTAAAGTCTACGCAGACGGAGTCGCGGGCTACAGCTAGTACATAGTAAAAACGTAATATCTTGGACATTGTCACACAAATAATCTAGTCACATTATATATCGGAGGCGACGAAGGGACAGTTTTCTTATGCAGTGTTTTAGTGGGCATGAGGCTAGTTTACTATGACCCCTTGACACGTCAAGCGACTAACAATATTAATAACGAGCGCTAACCCGTGCTGTCCGCACAAATTATATACCAGATTTTAAGCCAGATAATAAGCTATCAAACAAAAAAGTTTCATCAAAATCGGTTCAGTAGTTTTTGCGTGATGCTCGTTCAAAAAAACAAACAAACACAAACAAACAAACAAACAGACAGACAAAAAATCCAAAAATAGGTGATATGGAATCAGGGATACCTAAAAACCATATCGTAACTTTCTTTTTGCTAATATCTTCAATGTACAGACAAACTTCCTGTTACAGTTTTATATTAGCTTAGATTTAGATCTAGTTTTATCTCGCTACAAATTACAACAAAAAGATGGCTGTTACCTGTATCTAAGTTCCTAACCACCCTAAAGGGAATCTCATGAATTTGGATGACCGGATAGCTCAAGTCTGTAGTGACCCTGCTTGCTGTGCCGAGGGTAGCAGGATCGAATCCTGCAAGGGGCAAATATTTTTATGATGAATATTTGTACCCGAGTCATGGATGTTTGTATCTATATATTTAGGTATTCAATATCATTGTCTAGTCATCATAATACAAGTCCGTGTTAGATTTTGGTTATTTCACATTGAGGTACCTACTAGAGGCGACACCCAGACACAATTTTTTGTAACACTCGTTTGAGCTGATGGGCTCTAACTTACTAAGCATGTGCCGGGCGCGTGCTGCACCGCGACACCCTTGATAGCCCAGTCATTTTACGGTTCGAGCCGGGACTAATTTATAATCACGTCAACAACAGTTCCAATTTTAAAATTTACCTATTATCTCGCCCCTAAAAAACCTGATGGTAAATTTTTATTGCACATATTTATCATATTTATGGCTTTACCATTATACATAATTCAAACATGGTGTAAATATTTTTGTCTACTTAGAAGGTTTTGAAAAATACATTCGTATTTTCTAATAAAAACCTCATTATTTAAATTTCAATGCAAATTTTATTGCTGCAAAATAATTTATATTGTTAAATCTAAGTCAAATGAGTGCATTGGTATTAATATTATTAATTTAAAAGCCTTCTCCGACACACAATTTCGATTTATATGTTGCGTAGCTAACTTTTTTTTTATATGTTTTAAGATAGTCTTTTTGTCACTAAATGGTGCCGGTTACAGTTTAAAAGTCCAATTAATAATTACTCCCTACCCCACCTAACAAAACTCCGTAAAATGACTGGGCTATGAGCGCGGACCGCACTGCTGATAGCGGTGCATAGATTTTGTTCGCGTTGTCTGTTCTATAGTCATAATTATTCAATGTACTTGGAACTAGATCTGTGAGATAATTTCCAAGATATTTATGTTTATTTATTTGGTACATTTTGTACTTCTTATTGAATTACTTTCGAGAAATATCTTACTTTAAAATATTAATAATACCAGAGACAATGTACAGTTAAGCTTTCTAAAAATATTTGTATTAATTATGCAAGTACATTTTTAATCTTATAGTTTTTCGTATATTGTGAGAAAAATAATAATTGTCCGTGTAACATAAATTTAAGAATAAATTATAATAGTTATTGCAATCAGTATGTTTGTCTTAAGATTTTGAAGATAAGGCGCGGGTCCTGTCCAATTTTATGTTAATTACTCTTTATCTTTGACGCCATCTTGAATTCCTTGTTTTGGAAACGTTTTGTTTTTTAAATCCACTATATACCAATAGAAATGTCTTAGGATGTAAACGTTTGTTAAGATGTAACCAAAAACCACAGTCATATAAAAACTAGAAATTCAGTTTTCTAACAACTTAGAAAGGAGGTTTTCATTTCGAATTTTCGAACCAACAATTTTCAGGTAACGATTTAATCACTGCCATATTTTCTTTTTACCTTAGATAAAAGTAAAATTAACTTATTACAAGATTTAGGCAAATGAAATCAAAGTTTTTTCTTAAAATAATATGACATAGGTCGCATTTGACGTCATTTTTTGACTCTACCACCTCTTCGGAAGGTGTTACGTTGTAGAAAAGATCCGGAGAGAAAAATGAATTTTTGTTAAATAAATTAAAAAAAAAAAGATTCGTTAAAGGATGCATACAAGATTCAATTCGCATGCAAGCGTCAGACTATCATTAACTAAACTAAAGGCCCTGGCCTGCGCAGCCCCGGCTGAAAGGTCTCTAAGATGCTGGCCGCATTGCCCCTCTGGATGCCCAGTGAAATTATCTATTCCAAAAAGGATCTATGAGGGTGCTAATGAGAATGTTCCTCCATTGAAAAGGGAAGATCTTCCACCAGGCTATGTATGAAGTCAGGGGACTGTCGTGGTCCAAAAGTTCTTAGTTGGATCTTGTATATGTATCGAATCTGTGTGATTATATCTCTTGCGCGATGTATGTCTTGCGTTCGATTGTATTCACGGTGAACGTTGTCTATGTATGGAGCATATTTCCGGGAGTGACGGTATCGCCATCTATTGGCCATCACCATCTTTGCTATAACTTGTGGGTGCTGACATCTGTAGCGAGTCCCCACAGATCTAAGCGGATGCAGTATTTTTATTTGTTTTGAGGTTACTTTTTAAGACATATCTATTGGAGTAAATTGCAGTAGTTTATTGCGGTCCTAATTATTGTCGTCATGGCGTGCCATATTAGTTTTTTAAACTTTGAACAGCTTTTGTTAATAGCTGCTTTATTTATTGTTATAATACTGGTCGGGGTATTGAATTCAATTAATGAAATTATTTCTTGAACGCGTTTGTGTCAATTGAATTAAAAGTTATGGTGTCAAAAGAAATTGTTAGGTCGTTAATTGAGCGAATTTGAATTTTAATCTCTGTAATTATAGGGTTTATTTTGCGCAGTTGTTTTGACCTTGCCTCGTACGCGATAAAAGAGTTTTTGTTTTTACTACAAATCGATTTTTTTCACACAAATGTGTGAATGTCAAGTAACGTTTTTTAAAAAAACCTTATAGAAGATTCTTGATGCTTTGATTTTCAAATATTTATATTTATTTCATACGAGCGTTAACCCGCGACTTCGTCCGCACAAATTATATACCAGATTTTAAGTCAGATCATAAGCTATCAAACAAAAAAAGTATCATCAAAATCGGTTCAGTAGTTTTTGCGTGATACTTGTTCAAACAAACAAACAAACACCCAAACAAACACACAAACAAACAGACAGACAAAAAATCCAAAAATTGGTGAAATGGAATCAGGGACACCTAAAAACCATATCGTAACTTTTTTTGTTAAATCACAATTTACAGACAAACTTCCTGTTACAGTTTTATAATAGTATAGATTATTTCTTTTTAAGAAACTTATAGATTATTTACGGAATACATTAACCATTGAAGATAAATAAAATTGCCTAATAGCGAGGAATTGAAAAAAACACAATGTCGATTTGATACCGAATGAATGAGCGTTTTTTTTTAAATGTACTTCCTAAAAAACTCAACCGATGGCTTGTTCGTCAGTCTATAAAAAAGTGTGCCAAATCATGTCAAGTCAGTGCCTTTTTTAAAGGCTAAATGATCAAGCCCATACAACCATGTCAGACGTAATAAAATAACTTTAATTCTACTACTTGTGCAAGTCTTTGACTATCGGAAAAGAAACAGGATTGGCGAATACTCCACCGACAAGAGCGTAGCTCTTAAATAAGATGATGATGATGATGTGTGAAGTATAATTGATTGATTGATTGATGATGTGCAAATCAGTTAACAACTAAACTAAATCAGTTTATAGCTAAACAAATATTAAACAATTATTATTTTTCGTCGGACATTATTCTGACAATACAAAATAATGTCAAACGTAAACAGTTTTCGATTAAAAGTAATATAATATTCCATTAAAAGTTGCGTTGGCATCTTTATGATCATCTTTTCCCTCTTTATCATTTTAAAGAAACACATTTTGATCTTTATTTGTGAGGACTGTGGCGCCATCTATCGAAATATAGAAAACCACTGGAAAACCATTAGGTAGTTTACACAATATCACCCCCGATATCTATCAGACAAGTGCACTGGCCACGTGTAAACGAGGCTCGTCACTGGTCTGGGACCAGCATTACTTATTACCTCTGGGATCTTAAGCTAATGGTTCATGTCGCGTTTAGAGACATTTTTCAGTTAGAAATTGTGATGATAATTTAAAAGTTGCAAAACTCTTTGTATGGTGCTTGAAAAAGATGTAGTAGTTGTCTGAAGTGCTATAAAGCCCGACCAGAAAAAAAAATACGCCGCCATGTTGCGGAAAATCATCCGAACTAATTTTTGTACGTGCAACATTAACATTAAAGGTTTTAATCAATACTGGACGTAGGGTCCGCGCTCAAAAGTGTCCGAACCAAAAGAGCACCAAAACGTAAAAAGAGAACCAATTATGCGACAGTCTTCTTTCGATCGGCCGATTACGCGCACGCGCGCCGTGTTGCGATGGGGGAGTGGGATGAAAAAAGAATTTCAGGATTTTCAATCAAGGTTTGTGTAGTTTAGACTCACTTTTTTCGATAATTTCGTAATAGACCCGGCATCCATAGTATTCTACGTCAATGGCCACCAAAGTTTTTTTTTTTCGAAACTGTACCTCAAGACTGAGATTCCATAGCGCTCCGTAACGCGCCATCGACGCTCTGATTAGTTTATGTTAAAAGTGCCTTTTCGTTAACAGGAAAAGGACCTCCAATCGGATCAGAAGGAGACGGACCTCTCTCGACAGCTCAGCGACTGTCTCTCGATAGCTCTGGACTCGGTGCTCTGCTCTACAAGACTCTACATGTCCAACAGAGGGGGCGACGTGGAGTTGCTGGGCATGCTGCGGAATAGAGCACACACACTCATCAGGTTAGTGATGACACACAAACAAACATACCACACGCAAGCTCCCAAAAGAACAAATACACTCGTTTACTCACGGCATATTTATACAGGGTGAAATTGATATCATTAGCATCCTTTTAAACTAAGAGTCTACCCATCGAACTGATGTAATTTCACCCTGTATATGTTATGGAACAACTTTCGCTATGGGAGCAAACCGATCGGAGCAAAAAAATAATCAGCTGTTCCATACTAAACTGCAATGCCTACTCTACTCGAAACAGCTGATTATTTTTTTGCTCCGATTTGTTTGCTTCCATAGTGAAAGTTGTTCAGTTTGATGGGTAGACTGGTAGCTACGGATGGGACGAGCTACAAATGGGACGAGCTGCGAATGGGACGAGCTGCGAATGGGACGAGTTGAGAATGGGACAAGATGCGAATGGAACGGGTTGAGAATGTGTGACGAGTTGCGAAAGGGACGACCTGCTTCCGATCCGTTTAAAAGGATGCTAATGATATCAATTTCACCCTGTATATTCTGTGCTCACACACACTCCCTAAAATTATGGAATCGAGAGAAAAAGCTTAACACTAACGGCCTTCTTATCGTGTGGGCAGAGCCCTGGTGTCAAGAGTTTCTTCAGACCGCCTTACGGCCTCTGACGTGGTCTCTCTACCACCAGAGATAGTAGCCGGGACCAACGGCTACTAATACAATGTTTTGGAGGTATGTTTAGAACGGTCATAACAAACAGTTACTCCAAGTTTTAAAAGACTCGCAAGTTATATTGCAATATTATTGCAGTTATTTATCTAACAGTATACGAAGGGGTGGCACAGTATAGAGTTACAAGTGGGCGCAGAAGACTCGAGGCCAACTGCGTCAATATTTGTGATAGGTATCAAGTGACTCGACGTTTATTCGCGTTCAGTTCCATATTGTGTGCACAGATACTATCTTTTCGCCGGCTTGCCATCGTTGTATATCCTGGATATAAAGTAGCCTATGATGTCCATGACCTTACTCAGACTTCAAAGGGGCGGAAGGGAATTATTAATTCTTCAGCGTATGCAGGTTTCCTCATGATTTTTTTTGAGCCAGTCGCCACCGATGCTCCTTTTTTATACACGGTGTAGGGAAAATTATCATTAACATTTAAACCACATACACTCAGTTGCAGAAACGCTCATTAGAGTTAATCCTCCATTAAATCTCTTGCTAGCTTTTGCTACGTGAACAAGATAAAAAGTGACAGCAAGGGATTTAATGGAGGATTAACTGTAATGAGCGTTTCTGCAACTGACTGATACTCTACCCATTAAACTGAACATTTTTTACAGTGGGAGCAAACCGATCGGAGCAAAAAAAATCTACTCGACTCAAATGTATGCAACAGCTGATTTATTTTTTTGCTCCGATCAGTTTGCACCCATAGTGAAAGTTGTTCAGTTTGATTGGTAGAGTATGTGGTTTAAAGGATAATGATACTTTTCCTTACATCCTGTATACTAATGTTTTTTAAGGGGATGACCATACCGTCGAACTGAACAATTTTTTCTCTGGCACAAACATCGAAATCGCGAAAAAAATAAGCTGTCCCATTTCGGTCAAGCAGATTTGAATTGTTATTTGAAACAGTGGATTTTTTTCACGATTTCGAATATTGTTTCTGTAGATAAAATTGTTGTCATTCCCGCCTACCGAGCCTATTGTGTTGCCATCAATCGTATTTTTTTAATTTCTAAACAATTAAACAACATTTCCAAAAAACAAGAATGTCGCATTGGAGTCCTGATTGGCTTTCAATTTGTCGAAACATTACGGACTAAAACCGTCTAAAGTGGTCACTTTTGACAGTTTTAAAGACAATAACTACAAACATTATAAAACAAATCCGCAGTGACCCGATAAATTGAAAATCAGCAATGACTACAATGTGACATTCTTGTTTTTTTGGAAACATTGTTTAATTGTTAAAAAATACGATTGGGGGCAGCACTATAGGCTCGGTGCAGCCTTAAGAAAGACCTTGTATTTTAGATTATCAATATTAAAAAAAAAATGTATTGTAATGAATTTGTTCAAAGACAACAAATGTCGATTAGGTATGTTTTTGTTAAACATATTATGAGGGGTATTAAGTTCACTGTACCTTTTATTTTTAGGCTTGGTACACAAAAATACAAAGGTAGTATCAAAATCATATCAAAATAAACGCAAGTGACGTTTTATCTATAAAAAAAAAACAAAGCTTCTAGAACGGTAACAATATTATGATGGGTCTTATTTAGTTACGAGCACGAAATCTAATTTGTCTAATGCACTTCCCCCCTCGCTTGTCATACAGGGGAGGGGGCGGTAAAAAATGTTAGTCGGTGCCGGTGGTTCGTCGGGCTTTTTGAACCCTTTCTAGTGGAGGCGTGTTTGAAGAAAATAATTTTAGATGTATGTATATTCTAACATGGTCCTATAGCCCGTATGAGGAAGGACAGATGGACAAGGAGGGTGACTTTATAGGCAGGACTATCCACTGAAAGAAAAAGGGGAAGACCTAGAGATGGTTAGACGAATTAAACAAAATAGCTGGAAAGAACTGGATCTTAAAAGCAAAAGATAAAAACATTTAGAGAAGTATGGAGGAGGCCTTTACTCGTTGAGAGGTCCTTTATAAAGTAAGAATTTATATAATTAAAGTTAATAATAATTTATCTAATTCAAAATTTTTTTTTTGCATAGCTGAAATGAAATGTAATTGATATTAATTGTGTGATTTGATAAAAAGGAAGTATAATAATAAACATATTCTAACCAGATTTAAGAATTAAAGAATTGTCTGCACACTAAATGAGTATATGAGTAACGTAACAAATTAAAGATTGAAAAAATTGTCTCGGGCGGGACTCGGGAATTTCGTTCTCTGGGTAGTGGGCTCGGTGGCGAAATTGGATAACGCAGTTCCCCGGTTTGGAAAAGTGCGGGTTCAAGTCCCGCCCGAGACATATTTTTCAATCTTTAATTTGATTCGAAATAGCACAACATGGCTGTAACATGTTTAAAAATCAATAATATTTGAAAATGAGTAACGTAGAATGGAGAGAAATTTACATTTTATTGAGCTGCCAGTAAATACATTAGAAAAACATCACATTCATTGCTAGGCCGCATAAGAGCTGTGATATTAATGTACAATAACATCTAAGGTTGTTTAGAAGAAATAGCTTTTTAGCGTTAAGACCGCCTTGTTTTGTATCTTCTGTATTTTTTTTAGGTATATTTTGCGGATTAGGTAATATGTTTCGATTGATTGATTAAAAATGAGCCGATTCTTAAAGGTTTACTTTTTCATGAACCTTTAGAAAGTTGTTCAGTTTGATAGTCGGATCATCCCCTTAAGGTGGTTGCAGAGGGGTCAATTTTATACAAAACTTTGACGCACAATACGCATAAACGGTATTAATATAAGTAACTTTGTATATATGGAAAAATAGTTTAGAAAATCTAGATGCCGCGTCACAAATAACATTTGCAATTTATAAAATAATTACGAAGATATAAATTATAAATTGCAAATGTTATTTTAGCAACTAGATTTTCTAAACCATTTTTCCGTATATAATATATTACTTTTATTAATTCTGTCTACGCGTATTGTTCGTCAAACTTTTGTATGGACTGAAACCTCCTTAAAAAAGTGTCAGCATTTTAAGGACCCTGTATATGATATATCGCGCAAATAAAATATTCATCTAAAACCAAACACCTGTACAATGCACCTTACAACAACACCCCTTCGCAATCAGGATTAATTTAAAACAACATCACAAAATATTAACCCCCTAAGTCCTAAACAGTAGGCGTCAAGCCTCCGTTTCAATAAAATGGGCCGTCTGTCCCATAGTGAGTCGTCTTTTGTTTTAGTTGACGGCTTTTAACCTATTGTCACTTGTTTATTGAAGTTGACTTTTGAATCTCGAATTAGTTATTCTGTCATTGACATTATTATCGTGTGGCGTCCAGGTTATAATAGCACCAACCTAGACGGGTGTCGGTGTTAATACTTTTTTTTAAAGTCTTTGATATCTTAAACACTACAGTGAGATTAATATCTGAATATCTTTAAAAAAAATGACTGTAATATACGTGTTCAAAATTTACGATTAGAGTCAGAGGCATATACAAGGTGAAATTGATATCATTAGCGTCCTTAAACTAAAAGTCTACCCATCAAACTGAACCACTTTTACTATGGGAGCAAACCGATCGGAGCAAATAAAAAATCAGCTGTTCCATACTAAACTGTAATGTCGACGTTGGCGACTCAAAAGTATGCAACAGCAGATTTTTTTTGCTCCGATCGTTTTGCTGCCTTAGTTAAAGTTGTTCATTTTGATGGGTAGACTCTTAGTTTAAAAGGATGCTAATGATATCAATTTCACCCTGTATAACAAAAGTGACGTCATAATTGATTATTGTCATACAAATCATGACGACGTGTCATACAAACACCTGTTTTGCATGAAAGATGATAAAAACATTTTTCAATAGCTTATAATTTTTTTGTTTTCTATTCAATTGTAATTTCGTTTGAAGATTTTGCTATTAAATTTAGTCTATTTCTGTAATTCGTCGCAATATATGGATTTTAAGGATCAGTCATCTCATCATCCTTATTAAGCTCTTCAAGGTATCGTCAACTAATGATTCATGCACTGTGCCGATGAGGATCACTGCATTCGATCTCATTCCAGCAGCAGTGTATGTTTCTGATAAGGCCGCCTCATGATCTTTGCTCTTTGTCCAAATATTTGACTGACTAATTGACCTATAATGTATTTGTGACTGTACAAGGTTTTTTTTTATTTTATGTTTCCCCGATCAACATAATCCATTGTCTGTAATTAATTTACGGTAGTTGCACAATAGCACGCCTCTTACGACACCCTTCTGGGTTGGTGCTATTCTAAATCAGATTATCAGACACCACACGGCCCAAGTATCAGGTATATTTGTGTTTATTTTTTTATAACTAAAACGTTAAATTCTCGAAGGAAATGGAATCTAATTATACGTCTAAATAAAGATTAAACCCGCAAGGACAAATGATTAGAACTATCATAGCATTACCCTTACTGTAATCAATCGTATTGAATCTATAATCGCTTGTAATCTACAGACTATCCGTGTCACATTGACAAGCTTCGCTCTATGTAGAGTAGTGTAGTGGCAGAGGCGTTGGATTAACGCTTTGTGAGTCTGTCAGTATGTTTGATGAAGAGATGTAAAACAAAAAGTTATTCGCCTGTTTTTCATTATGGTGTGCACGCTTTTCTATAACACCCACAGAAAATTATAAGAGGGATTAGAAATGCAAAGTAGCGCTTTTGCTTCGGAGACGGCTGTCGCCACTTGTCTTCCCGCTCACGCTACTACAATAAATCATGCCCTCTCGCTCGCACCACGCCGCGCGCCTTATGTTGTTATACGAATCATTGCATAACCTATGGCGACACGTTCCACGCCTACTTTGTATTTCTAACCCTTCTTATAATGTTCAGTGTTTACACCACTACTGGCTTTTCGGTGAAGGAAAACATCGTGAGGAAAGCTTTAGTTTCGAGGCATGTATTTTAACCACTGTCCGTTACAAGTGGTGACAGACTCATTACCGTTACACTATACAGAGTTTCGGTACTACTAGTGAAACGTAGAATTCAAATTTTTCAGAATATCTCTATCTTTTCTATGCTAATTAATTAAATTCAAAGTACAGCCTCAAACCTGCTGTAATCTATTTTCGATAGTTTACGTTCGAACAATATTTTATTATCGGTGTAATCTCTTAGTTACGTAAACTACTCTGCTTCATGGGGTCCTCGCAACGTTATCCAGGTCCCATATGGACACAATGGGTCCGCATTGTCGCGCGCTCGCACATGTCGTGTTTACTGTACGTGCGAGCGGGTCCATTCACTAAGTGCAGTCAGCTATACATGTTCATTTGATTTCATTTTTGAGAAAAAATGTTTTGATGCGAGACGTTGAAGAGAGGACCAAAGAAAAGATGGATTGTGTGAAAGATAACATGTGTAAGGGAGTAGATGCTGAAATGACGGCTAAAAGAGATGAATGGAAAAAGACGATGTATTGCGCCGATGCCAAGAAACGGTTAAGGGCAGAAAACGGATGAGTAAATTTTGAAAAATTAAATTAAAAAAGTATTTATGAAGAATGATTTTATTTATTTATTTTATTTTATATTTTAAACAATTACACAGCTTCACAGAGAAACTCCAATACAACATGCAAATAAGAATATTAGACATTACATACACATACATACATATATTCCATTTTTCTCCAACTTAACTTAATATTACTATTTAAACATTCTCAGAAAAGGTCAGTACATTCTCGTAAACAATCAGACCAGCGGTCAGCAAAAACGTCAAATTGTGGTGAGTGTTGCAGCAGCGTGGTGATAATGTGACCCCATTTTTATTCTCCAAACCAGCTTTTGACCCGCGACTACGTCCGCGTGGATTACCCCTTTAGGTTGATTTTCGAAAAATCCTTTCTTACTGCACCCGTACATCCACTGTATAATATATCCAAATTCCATGTTTCTATCCTCAGCGGTTTAGGCGGTGCGTTCTCTGTCAGTCAGTCAGTCACTGGTCATGGAACTCTTGAAGAGTTGAGTACAGTTGAAGAGCTGTTTTGATTGGCGAAAGATAGACAGATGTTTAGGTGACTGTCAATACATGAGTACATACGCCACAGATATAAAGATTCTAAGGGCTCGTTCATAGATTGTCCACTGGCCGAGCCGGTTTGTCCATGGGCGGCGTGTAGGTGAACTCGTCGGTGAAAGGTCACGCACACACTGCCGCGCCTCGCCAATGTAGTAGTGTACCTATCGTAGTGCGTAGAAATTGAGTAAAATTAGATTCTCACCTGAATCGGCGCTACCCAATCCGCCGCGAACTCTCAGCAACGCCCAATGATGTGGTCTGTATCCCTTATGGGTGTCCAGGGTGGGTAGTTGTTAAAGTTCTTTCTTTGGTTTGCTTGACTTACCACGGCCTAACCACGGCGCTTCGCTGTCACTGGACGAACCAAGCACTGGTGTGATCCCCCCATAGATAGTCCGCAGTAATAAAATTAGCAGTAGCTGCTCCCTAAGCAATATTGTATTTGACATTTCGAAAAATAAAAAAAGTGAAATTACAAATAGAAGTGTCAGACCGAGATACTTTTGCCTCTTAACAACTTTGCCAGGATACATTTCCAACACTTTAAATATTTCAAATTATAATTCCAACAATCAAAGACTTAAAAAGGTACTCAATTCAAGATATCGAGTGTACTAGACGCCATGGACAAAGAATCTCGATGGAATCGAATTAACCACTCTCACCGAGTGCTGTCGATAATGTCATTAAGTACTTCTGGAATATGGTTGCTGATTGGGTTCCGATCCGATAGTACTTAATAAGTTTCGATTAGATTTTGAGTCGCTAGATTTGGTTACTAAGGTAGGCAGAGATAATTGATCGCTATTTGTTACGATTATGACAAGTCTCTAGCCTCTTCAACATCGGTTGATTTACTAAGTATAGCCCTAACATCATCATCTTATTTAAGAACTACGCTCTTGCCGGTGGAGTATTCGCCAATCCTGTCTCCAATCATAGGTAATACATAATGATCTCTGGAATTGGCTCTCTAATAGCCATGTTTTTCTTTCTTTTTGATGTCTCCCGTTTGCAACGGAGGGAAGTCGGATATTTCTTTTTCCTACTCCTCCTATCTTCTTTGATTAATTCATTGCGGGTTCCAAGACAGATTAGAGTCATCCCCCGGGCTCGCTGGACTTTATTGTCCAGTGTTGTGAATGGTCGCTGCTCTTGATCCTGGCTTACAGGAGTTATAGCGGTGGGAATGTGTGGTGGGCCTATGCCCGACTTAAAAAATCCTGTCTCCTTTCTGCTAGTTCCTTGAGTTCCTGATACGACACGATATAAACCTTTTCTTTCACCTGTGATAGATAATTCTCTCTATTAATAGGTAGGATAATTAGGTATTCCTTTGCGTCTCTTACCCTCTTCCTATATACTATGTAGTTTTAAAGAAATTATCTTGTATCAAATGTCCGACCATTTTCCCTCTCCTGTTTGGAACAGATATCTAATTAAATTATGTCATTATGTGTTAATGTCAATAAATTGATATCATTAGCATCCTTTTAAACTAAGAGGCTACCCATGAAACTGAACAACTTTCACTATGGGAGCAAAACAATCGGAGTAAAAAAAAATCAGCTGTTGCATACATTTGAGTCGAGTAGGCAGCGGCGGCGGGTGCAGTTTAGTACGGAACAGCTGATTTTTTTTTTTATTTGAAAGTTTTTCAGTTTGATGCTAATGATATCAATTTCACCCTGTATATCAGTAACACAAATTTAATGTCTTCTAGGTGGCTTGCAAAGACAGCAAATTGTTAACTTACTTGCACCCTTTACTTTATTAATTTGCATCGTAGCGTCGTGTGGCTATTTCAGGATTGACTTCGTATAACCCCAACCCAGAAAGGTATCGTAAGAGGCCACCTAGAAATTCTTCAGCTCTCTTCCTTGTCCAAACTATTTAGTGTGATAGGTATTGAGCCTGTCGTCACTTTAAAAATATATATACAAACTTACGACTATCAATCCTTTGCTACAACTACTATCAATCTTATGCAATTGTAACAAGGTTTCAGGATGGAATGATGTGTCAAGTTGTGTTGGTTTCGCACAAAGAAATACTGTAAAAGAAACCTTATCCTTTAGCGGCTGCGTACGACACTTATGGAAAGAAATAGGGTCGTCAATTCTAAGCCAGAACCACACGGTTTTTTATAAGAAATACAATACAGAGATTAAAACATTTCAGTTTCGTAGCTATATTTTTCTTCACAGTAAAGACAGTGTGTTACAAAACGTAATATAGGTTCACAGAAACATTTACATAAAGTGCCTAACAAGATTACGCAAGTTCCTAAAACCCAGTAATAATATTCAACGTAATTAAACGAAAACTCTCGCAGTCAACATTTGCTTATTCACCGTTTAATGTTGAAAAGCCAATGAGCCTCTTTGTAATTAGACAGCATGTCGTCCGACCGATCGCGACGACACGCCCAACAATTGCTGAAATTAAAAAGCCGAGTTCTTAATTCCAAAATGAAAACGTACCCTGTGGCGTGAACACCCCTCGCATCGGGTGTGAGTGGTAGCGGGTTTATAAACTGAGCGGATATTTAAACTATACAGCGGCAGCGGACCGAAAAGATCGAAGTCGTGGTGTATCAAGGAGTCAAAGCATTTGCAAAAGAGATTGACGAGTACTCCACCGATAAAAGCGTAGCTCTGAATAAATTAGTTAGAAGTATGAGCAATACCGCGGAGCGAAAAGATCGAGAGTCATGGAGTATCAACGAGTTAAGGCACTTGCATAAGGAAATAGGATTGCCGATCACTCCATAGACAAGAATGTTTAGCTTAGAAAAAAAAAACGAGAAGTATGGGATCGTCTGGATAGGTGTCCGGTTTATTGGTATTTTCAACTTGGGTGATTTCAACGGGTGCCTCCGTGCTTCAAAGGGTTATATTATTAGAGTATATTAAACAGTTGGTCTCGGATAATGATTTTATTTGTAAAGACAATTGACGGGTAAAGACAATTAAGTTTATGATTGACATAGCTTGAAAATATACTGTCATTTGTCAGTGGTCATTGGCCTAAAGCTGATAATAATTGTAAATTACTTGTTTTGTAACTGTTAACTCGCCAAATATAGTAAAATAAAATAAATAAAAATGAAATATGTACGTAAATGTATTTTGTTATTAACATTATTTACAACTAAATAGTATTACGCTGATACTGGAGCCCCAACTTTCTAGTCCAGTAATTTTACGAGGACATTTTTAATTTATTAATAAAAATGGCGGGGTCTCAATGATTATTTGATATTCAGAGTCAATATTTATTTTTTATTAGCGCCAGACACACATCTGGTTTGATCGGCGGAGTTATATTTTTCTAGAATATTTCAATCACGATTTGTTTTCTATGTTTATTCTACGAAGATACAATTTTTTTCTCTTTGTATTTTGAGGCATTGACATGAATTATTATTTAAAAAAAATTTTTATGTTGATGATAAGTTATAAAACTGAAATTATAAATGCAAAAGAAAGGAGGAGAAGACGTAGTAAAAGAATTAAAAAAAAAATCCTGAAAATCATATTATGTGATATGTAGAATGTAAATTTTCTCGAATGCAATACGTTTCAACATAAACTCACGACCATAATCCCTTTCGGGGTAGTCTGAATCTTTGCTACAACTACAAACTTGCAACAACTTCTGTTGTTACTAAATTACACTGACTGCGTTTCTAAAAATATTACTCCAAACTACATTTTAATATCCCTCCAAAAAAAGACAACAAACAAAAAAACTGACAGTAATTTATTCAAAACAAACACACACCCATACTCGAATTACAGAGCACACTTATCACTCATATATTCAATCCAGTAGTTTTTGGGGGAGAGCAGAAACGTCACCTGCCATTAAATCGAGCAAGCATCATTGGCAAAACACAAATTGAATGCGACCCCCCTAGTCGGGTCACCCCTTCGATAAAAGGGATGCATTATTGAATAAATATTGTTTCTCTGAGAATTTCGTTAGTGAACTTGCATTGATGTTTAACTTGATTACTGTGTTCTGTACATGCATGAATTTATGCAGGCTCAGAATATACCACCACATAATTATCTTCCCTAGTAGGCACAATTTTTCAAACGATGCATTTTTAACCGACAAAAACAAAAAACGGAGGAGGTTCTCAATTCAACGCGTATATAAGGTCTAACAAAATTAGGTGAAACTATTTTAAGGGGATGATCGGACCATCATACTGAACAACTTTCTCTATGGCACCCATATAGAAATCGCGAAAAAAAACCTACTCGACCTAAATGTATGGGACAGCAAATTTTTTTTTATTTCATTATTGGTCCCATAGAGAAAGTTGTTCAGTGTGATGGTCTGAGCATACCCTTAAAATAGTTTCACCTAATTTTGTTAGACCTTATATATATTTTTTTAATTATAAAAGCTTATTATAGATATAATCATTTCAGCATCGTCATCATCATCTCAACCGATGTACGTCCACTGTTGGACGTCATTTAAATGCAAGATTTCGTAACCCATTTAGCAAGCATGTTTTTGAGAAAAAGTTTATTGCGAAACGTCCAATTTTCACCCGGATATTTAGAAAAAAATTATTACTCTTAAACTGACACTATCTGATGGCCTTATTTTGTAATTATGTTTCCGATAATAAATTAATTCTATAAACTAGACACACCATTTCTAAAAAAAATTGTTTAAAGACTGGAAGGATGGCGGTGGGCGTATCTTCAACATGCTAAGCTAAGCCATGATTAAAAAAAATTGTTTAAAGACTGGAAGGATGGCGGTGGGCGTATCTTCAACATGCTAAGCTAAGCCATGCTTAAAAAAAATTGTTTAAAGACTGGAAGGATGGCGGCGGGCGTATCTTCAACATGCTAAGCTAAGCCATGCTTAAAAAAAATTGTTTAAAGACTGGAAGGATGGCGGTGGGCGTATCTTCAACATGCTAAGCTAAGCCATGCTTAAAACAATTGTTTAAAGACTGGAAGGATGGCGGTGGGCGTATCTTCAACGTGCTAAGCTAAGCCATGCTTAAAAAAATTGTTTAAAGACTGGAAGGATGGCGGTGGGCGTATCTTCAACATGCTAAGCTAAGCCATGCTTAAAAAAATTGTTTAAAGACTGGAAGGATGGCGGTGGGCGTATCTTCAACATGCTATGCAAGCCATGCTTAAAAAAAATTGTTTAAATACTGGAAGGATGGCGGTCGGCGTATCTTCAACATGCTAAGCTAAGCCATGCTTAAAAAAATTGTTTAAAGACTGGAAGGATGGCGGTGGGCGTATCTTCAACATGCTAAGCTAAGCCATGCTTCAAAAAAATTGATTAAAGACTTGATGCATGGCGGTGGGTGTCGTGGTGGTCTTTACAATCTTAAAAACTTAGCTGTCAGACCGAAAGAGTTCCATGTTTTTCTCGATTTCCTAATTATAGTCAGCAGTTTATTTATTCATGAATAGGATTACGAAATTATGATGCTCATTTGTGAAAGCCATTTTAATGCTTTAAATTGATCGACTCTTTGTGCAGTCAATGTTTGTTTATGTAGGTACAATAAACTATGATTATCGGTCTTATTGCGTGTTTATTGGTAGTGATCATAGACGATTTTTTTTTCGATTAATAATAATAATAATAAGCCCGCAGGGCAGCTTGTGGCGAGCTGTTGGTGATTGGCGACACCACGGACCCGATTTTCCAGAGGGCCCGGATTGATTTGGCCCTCACCTCTTGTCTTGCCTTAACCGGCCGGCCAGGAGTGGAGTCGCAAGAGCGGAACCTATGCTCCATGTTGGAAGTGTAAAATGTCATAACGCCGGGACCTGCTGACTGGTGCGCTTAGCACCGAGAACCGGCGCCCGCAGACTCACCTCTCTACAACATTAGTCGCTCACTAGATGTTGCCGCCTGGTCGCTCCTTGCGAGCGGCCTTTTTCGGGGGCCCATCAAATGAGTTGGCAAGTCACCGTCTGCCATTTTTGACAAACTAGAGACATTTGTTACGGCAGGCGTCCCGAGTCTCTCCGCAATAACCCAGATTTCCCGGGCCACCCAGTTCACCCCCCATAACCCTAGTAGTTTTCTGTCCTTTCTACAATAGTCTCTGCATCGAACGTGGTATGTCTGCTGGTGCATTTGCATAATGCGTTCAGAGATAGACCACGCTTGGTGCATCCCATCGCATTTAGATAAAAGTGTCTCAAAGGGGCCTCTACGTGTTGAACCTGTGTCCCCACGCAAGCCTTCCAAAGGTCCGGGCTACGGCCCGTGAGTAAGCCTTTTACAGAGATACATAATAATAATAAAATAAAAGACGTTTATTCAACCACACTTACAGTTACAAAAGTAGGTACAATATTTAAAAAAAAATAACTAAAAGTTACACATTTTTGCAAGTGCAGTAGAACAGGATAGAGTCTCAGCATTACTGCTGTTTTTCCGTCTCTTCCTTACGACTCAACTGCCCGAAATTTCCCGAACGGACTACTTAATAACTAACATATTAAAAATTAAAAATGTTTACACAATACAAATCGTAGGTAGTGTAGTATTTTTTATACTAATATAACTGTAACTATATATTGGCCATCACAAAGTTAAGAGAAAATTGCAGATGAAGGACAAATCGCTTACCCTGATATTTGTTTATGTAGGTACAATAAACTATGATTATCAGTCTTATTGCGTGTTTATATTGTGGTAGTGATCATAGACGAAAAAATTTTCGCTTACGCTGAACCACAACGTAACCACGTATGAAACAGCGATAGTCGTAAAATCCTATACAATTTATATGAAGCTGGATGACTGACTCCGGAGTCAGACAGCCGTCGTAGTACAAAAAAGTGGTTACCTCGATAAGGACAACAAATAAGTAGCGATCTCCTTTTTTAACTAGAACGAATTTGCTATGTGCATCTCTTATTGATGAATATGACAAGACTCGTGCTTCATTCTAGTACCTTCTCTTTCTATTGTAGTGAACAATTTATTGCCAACACAAACAACGTCAAATGTCATCAGGTGATGCAAACCATAAACAAACAGCACTTTATTTTTGTTAGCGTGACAAGTTTTTCTCGAATTTTAATATTGCCATACTACAGATTTTTCCATTCCTCATTCATTCAATTGCTATAGCATAAGGCAATAAAAAGAACCTAATAAAACAGCTTCCACTTGATTACCTGCTCAACTCACGTAATGATATCAACTAATATCATTGCACTACGCGCCATATGCGCTCGCGCAGTGTGAAATTAAATCAAAACACTCTTCGCGTCATTGTTAGCGGTCCATTGGACTCTGCCTCCAACCGGTATCGTTTAGGGGTCGTAGTAAATAATGTATGGTAGTGAATGATTTCTTTCTTTTTCTTCAGTTTTAAGCTAGCTATAAAATATATCAAAGGTATGTAGAACTATATACTATTACGAGCGTTAACCCGCGACTTTGTCAGCACAAATTATATACCAGATTTTAAGTCAGATAATAAGCTATCAAACAAAAAAAAAACATTAAAATCTGTTCAGTAGTTTTTGCGTGATGCTCGTTCAAACAAACAAACACACAAACAAACAGACAGACCAAAAATTGGTGATATGGAATCAGGGATATCAAAAAATTATATCTTAACTTTTTTTTGTTAATATCTTCAATGTACAAACAAACTTCCTATTACAGTTTTATAATAGTTTAGATTACCTATTCTGTGCCAAAGGTCAAAGCCAACGGTTTAGGTAGATACAAATTTCAAACAAAAAACTTGCCATATGACCCTACAAAAGTCATGTGACAGACAGACAGACGTCTACAGGGACACTAGTGAGCCGGTAATCGAACCCGCTCCCCAGAGGATACATGGAAACCGCATCCGAGCCACGCGACCAACTGCACCACTGAGGTGATATTTTATTTTTATTTGTTTATTTACCGTATAGGGGGCTATATAGTTGCTGAATTTTAGACTCCCTACACTCTTCTTTCGCGACAGAATGAGCTAAATATGACAATCACTATTATACAGCAGTTAGGGTAAACAGTTGCATTACTTTAAGGTGGTTGCAGAGGGGTCAATTTTATACAAAACTTTGACGCACAATACGCGTAGACGGTATTAATATAAGTAACTTTGTGTATATGAAAAAATAGTTTAGAAAATCTAGATGCCGCGTCACAAATAATATTTGCAATTTATAATATAATTACGATTACGAAGATATAAATCTTTTAAAATTTGTAATTGTATGAAAAATTTCAAAGCTTTATATCTTTGTAATATCTTTGTGCGTCAAACTTTTGTATGGACTGAAACCACCTTAGGGGTCGATTATACCCATGATACTGAACAACTTTCCCTAAGAAACCTATGGGAAATACGCAAAGAAAAATTGTGACTTTTCATACAAACCTTCTATCAGCTGATTGAATTTAGTATGGAAAGTACAAAAAAAATATTAATTACCTGAAAAAAATGTAAGGGTACCTCTGCCTACTAAACAACTTTCCATAGAAAAGTGAGGATCAGCCGATCTATTTTCCAACAAATTTTCTCGTTTTTTGACCATGTTTCTTAGGGAATGTTGTTTAATTTCACTATCTGAATACACCCTTTTGATTTTTCTGATAATTAAAATTAGAGGTTATGGTTTTTAAAAGTAAATAATAGACGGAGATGCTCATTCGCGGTTTCAGTTACCACGTTAGTTATAATTATAAGAATGGTTATGTTTATGTCATTGATCAATTTCATGGCAAGGAGCGTGCAAGAGGATCCCACATGCGGTCGAAGTCGCGTGCTGACAATCCTCTCGGGTATGCGGTTCGATTCCTACCAAATCCCTAATGTCATCATATCTGTCAAATTTTTAAACACGTGACCAAAAATGGGTCAATTTGTTTCAAGAGCTGTTTGGTTTTTGTTGTTATTTTGTAGGTGGTAAGGTTGGTTTTGCTTTGGTGTGCTGAATATGGCACGTGTCAAGTAATTATTGTTAATTGTTTACGTTTGTCTAATCTTATTTGTGGATGAATTTGTTATAGTAGTCGTTCTTTTTTGGGGTTCTTCAGACGTTTTTGCAATACTGGAAGCAAACTGGGTAGCCTAGTTTCAGTACTTTACACTTAGGGTTTAGGTTCTTCTTTTTTATATTGCTATTAAATAGGTGCTGTTGCGGTAGGATCTCTGGATTTTTGCCACAAAATGATCTCTGGAATGCGATTTTTCAAATTTACGAAATTGCATAAGCTCGGAATTTTGACATTTTCTGCTGCTGATTTGAACGTATGACTTCAAAAAATCGCACTCCAGGTGTTGGCTTAGGTACAAATAAGCCTTAATAGCCATGATTTTCTATTGCTGTCTCCCATTTATAATAGGGGAGAACTGATATTTATTTTTTCCAACTCCCTATCTTCTTTGATTAAATTAGCGGATTCCAACAGCGATTAGGGATATTCCCCGGGCTAGCTGGACTTCATTGTCTAGTGTTGTGATTGGTCGCCGCTGTTAATCCTGGTTTACACGAGTTACAGTGACGAGAATATGTGGTGGGCCAAAGCTCGATTCGAAAAACCCTCAGGGGTTTTTTAAATATTCATAAGCATATTTGACTTAATCAAGACTGTTTATAGAACACTCAATGAATTCTAAACACGTTTAAATTAAAACATCAAAGTCTGTAGAGTCAATAATGAGAAGAGTGGGCATTTGTGGGCATTCTGTGTAATGTAGTGGGCACAACAACGCGGCGGGGGGCACCGCGGGGCGTCTCGATGGAGATGTCGGGGCCGATTGTGTTCCGAGCTGTGATTATAGTGTAGTTTTTATTTATTATTTAGTTCTAGTTGTGCTGTATTTGAGATTTACATTAATTTACATATATGCAATGCCATTGACTAAGCGTAAACATCGTCAAACTTAATCACCCCCTCTATCGCCTTCCAGTTACCCGGCAGTTGCCTACGAATTTCTTTGGTTTCGCATGTGCTGACGTCATCTTGTCAATTTCAATTTTTATATGCAGTGTCCTGGCTGTGCCCTTAGTCTTATGATCATGATCTTCTAAAAAAGTTCTCTTCATCTACATATACGCACTCCTATTAACAGATACTTTTCTCAACATCCCAAGCCAAGTAAATTTATTTTTCCCATAAACACCTATCACCAAACATCGAAAGGGTCCAGACAAATCTCCGTAAAGTGCCGTGGGATCGTCCAGGTGTACGTCACGCCCTCGAACCAGATTGTCGTGGGAGTGGAACATCTGCAGTGAATGGGGGGTGAAATATGGAGCTTGGCGTCTTTGGTGATGCGGAATAGTGGATTTGTTTGATCTGTCAAGTCAGAGAGGATTATTTGAACACTCAGACGAATTTGCTTGAACTTTGGTTCGTGATAATGCATTGGTACGCGTGGTAGTCTAACGCTCATACAGTGGGGCGTATACAGGGTGTAAACTTAAATGGGACACTTACTTAAAGGGGTGCTTCAGACCATCAAACTGAACAACTTTCTCTATGGACCAATATCGAAATCTCGAAAAAAAATCTGCTGTCCCATACATTTCACTCGAGTTATGTTTGTAGTTTTGTATGGGACAGCTGATTTTTTTTTCGCGTTTTCAGTGTTGGTCCCATAAAAATAAGTAAAAGTTGTTCAGTTTGATGGTCTGAAGCACCCCTTTGCGTCCCATTTAATTTTACACCCTGTGTAGGCTGATAATGTATCGAGACCGGGTTTGAGGACTGGATGGTACAATCGTCTTCTATCGAGGAGACGATGTTACAAAAATTCAGAGAAATTGTTGAAACGTTTTTTTCTTTTAAACAGTATTAGTTCAGAAGACGTGGAAACTAAGTGAAACGTGGATGTTCTGAGTTTTCAGAATATCTCTGACTACCCCCTCGGGGAATATAGTTGTGCGCATATGCTTGCATTCATGCAGTATTAGTTCAATCAATCCTTTTTTGTGGTGGTTAGAAATATTGCTTCTACTTAGCGCGTAGTTGTTTGCAATATCTAAAGTATAGGGTTTCAGGACCTTGCCAGCCCTAAGCGGCAAAAATTTACATACTCTAATTTCATTTTTATTTTCATTCCATGTTTAAGAATGAAGCACAAAGTCAGTTTTTTATTTTCTATTTTATTTAATGACATCCTAAAATGCAAAACAGAAATCAGACACTTTTTTCTACTTAATCGATTCAGACAATCGAAAACAATCCAATACATCGCAACGGGCTTAATCGGTATTCGTTAAGTACTCGCGACAAGAGTAAGTAGGGGACAATGGGGACAATAGGTTAGGGAGTTAGATAGAGAGGTCACTACACTGCCTGTTCTAAGAACACCCCTCTCGGAATTCTTATTACAATGTTTTAAGTACTTAAATGGCTTGTTTTGTGGATCATGAACGAGGCGTTGTTAGTAGTAAGTGGGAGAAGGATGGGAAACATGTAGTGGCGTTTCAGCGACAGATTGCCGTGCACATGTCGAGTTGCGATGCTCTTTTTTGCGAAGTCTGCTTTAGGGTTGGGCGTTTTTGGTGTCGATAGTTTTATTTTTTTTATTTGTTTCATCGATATCCGCAGCTTACGTTCAAAGGTATAGGCTTCCCCTCAAATTTTTTAAACGTTTTCTAATCAAACAAATACCTAAGTAAACTTTGGAAATCCATTTTTTAGTATTCATTATTGAGAAAGTTGAGAAGCATAATTCAGTTGTTCATCAAACTACGAACATTTCTGGTAGGTAATGCAGCGTAATTTATGAAACAAAACCAATATTCAAACTTATTTATTCTTGTTATTGTTTCTAATTGGTGCTGGTATAGTGGCGAGTAACGTTGCCTGCCGTGCAGGAGGCGATGGTTCGAACACCGTCCAGGCCGACTCGTACCAATAAGTTTTTCGGAATTTATGTACGATTTGTAACACCACTGGCTTTTTCGGTGAAGGAAAACATCGTGAGAAAACCTGCATGCTTCAATTTCGAGGCATGTATTGTACTTACTGTCCATTACAAGTGGCGAAGGGCTCACTCCCCTTCACACTGGACAGAGTTTCGCTACTACTAGTGAAACGTGGATGTTCTAAGGTTTCAGAATATCTCTGACTCTCAGGGAATATAGTCGTGAGCATATGCTATTGTTTCTAATTAAAATTATTAAACTAATTCATGTTAAAGATTATATTTTGCATGAATGTGTGCTGGAAATATCTAATTACAGCCAGGGTCGATGTTAAAACTTTATATGAAAGAATCGCACAACGTATAACATTTAGCTAAAAATTATCGATGTTTTCACATCACTATCACATCTAAGAGGCAGTAGAAAGGGGAGCCGCGGGCGAATGGCAGCACTTGTTTGTGCGATTTAATTTCATTTATCAGCGCATTACTTACCGAGAGAGAATTACTTACCCGGATTACCCGGCTCTCCCCGCCTCTTTTCGTATGGAAATATTGAACGTGTTTATTGGTTTTCTTTCAAGGCGGATTTGATAGAAGAATTTTGAAGAAAAATTTTAAATCTTGAAATTTACTAGATCTGGTCGAAAAGAGGTTGAAAAAGAACCAAATAAAGATAAGTCCGCTACATACATACGGAATTGCGATCCGGAAACCTGATTCAGGATTCAGTGTTGTCAACAATGGTTACAAAAAATACTGGTGCTGTTAAAAAAAATTCTAAAATCAAAATGAAAGAAATGCCAAATTAATGACAATAATTGCATATTTAGGTATTTATTAAAACAAAACAAACAATTTCTATACATGATAATTAATATCATGTGATGAGGTCATGACGTTACGAATTTTACGATGATGGTTTGTAAATTGTATTCCAATATTAATGCAACTATATCAAAAAACTATCGATAGTTTTAACATTAAACATAATCTGCATACAAAATGGCATGAACCATTATCACACAAGCGGTTTTTGAGCGTAGGCGATTTCGCAACTATGCCGCAACGACGTCGCAACTACACCGTCACGATACGGTATCGTTCCATCAACGCCTACGCTCAAAAATCACATTAATATATGCCACCTAAGACATAAAAAAATCACTAGATCTAGTGAAAAAGTCTCTGAAAGCGGCAACACTTCATACGGAATTTAATTCCGTTTCAGGTTTATTCCGGATGTATTATATGTGGCGGACCTTAAAATTGGTTTTTTAATATTGTATTTTTAACATTATTCCTGAGATTTACTGTACAGGGTGTAACATTAAATGTGTTACATTTACATACTTAAGAGGGTGCTTCGGACGATCAAATTGAACAACTTTTACATCATCTGTCTTTTCTTATTCCATTACTTGGGGTCGGCGCAATATGTCTCCTCCATTTTTCTCTTTACAATGGGACCAATCCTGAAAAAAGCTAATTTTAGAAAATAGTTGTTCATCAGAAAAAATCAATTACTACTCGACCCAAATATATCTCTTCCAAAATGCTTTCAAAGTAGATAATAGTAATGAATTTTTGAGTAAAGTTTGTTAGTTACAGCAATTCTGACCACTCCAAAAAGGATTATGGTTTTGTATGTATGTGTAAAATAACATTAAAATTTATCAAATAACATATAAATACATAGGTATCTCATATCTTTATTATTGAAATTGTTTGAATTTACATATGCCTAACGATAAAATCTTAATTCTGCTCGCATGTGACAAATCATACACTACCTAGATTACTTTAAACCTTTCACAATAGAGTCTATATTCTTCTAGAACTTACCCCTTTCAAACCCTTCTGATTTGTACGCACGAAGTCACGTGAATCAAGCTATTTTCATCTGTACGTCTTAGGTATAAGAGCTGACAGTCGAACACTCTATTAGGGAGCTTTTATAATATTCTACAATAAGTAAGCTCGCCAATCTTATATGTATAGTACTGCAGGCCATGTCTATTTTATTTAACGCACTGAGTTATTGGGATAATTTATGTTTGTGCCGATTTTTAACAGTAGTTTTTAACATAGTTCAAAATTACGTTTTACTGTGCAACATTTTCAATTTACGATTGTGTAATAGAATACCAATAGTAAGTAATTAAATTTGGACAACATGGTCTCCAGTAATACTGTTTCACCCCTTTTTCTTGTTTAAAATATTTCAGTAATAAATTAGGGTTTGGAATCTCAATCAACTAATAGAATAGAATAGAATTTATTTGCATTGAAACAGGTAAATATTACAAAGAATCATTGCAATCAATCAAATATTATTTTTAAAATACTTTTGTTCTTATTCTTACATTTTCAAATACGTATTAAGTACATAAGTTGCCCAACATAATGTTAAATATACTTCATTTACTTACTGTAAAAGTGCTCCTATCGAATACTGTTGAAAACAACATAAACATTTTTGTTAAAACGCAATGTTCTATGATCGACAGTATAATTAATATCAGCGCAAACACACATGATTTAATTGTTCTGGTGACTATTTGTATAAAATAAATAGACATGAGCTGGCAAACTATAAGGGTACTAAGGGGCGAAAAATTAGTTTAAACTACATTTGCATTTATATTTTGCGTATATTTAAATTGATATAAATTTGATGTCTCAATGTAGGGAATATGGTTCAATGAATCACGCCTTTTTGGTTCATTTGAATGAGTTTTATTAGGGTTTAAAATGGTTTAATGGGTTTTGTAATGGTTTGGGCACCTGTTGCAATATTTGTAGATTTATGGGTTTAATAATATTATGTTATGATTATGAATAACAAAATGGAAGAAAAATTTTAAGAAATTCACATTTATTCCCTATTTTTGTATTCTGTCATATTACACATATTACTAATTTTACAAAATTATACCGGATAAAATAAAAAATACTTCGGTATATTTTAATTTGAAAATAAGTTTATGTGTCCGGTAGGTTTTGACTCTCGTATTATTTAGCACATAGGCAATCGAACCGTTCGGACATGTGAACACTGAACAACCATGTCTCGGAACGATTCTGTTTGACTTATCTGTAATCTATCTATCTATATACTATTATAAAACTGTAATAGGAAGTTTGTCTGTACATTGAAGATATTAACAAAAAAAAAGTTACGATATGGTTTTTAGGTGTCCCTGATTCCATTTCACCAATTTTTGAATTTTTTGTCTGTCTGTTTGTTTGTGTGTTTGTTTGAACGAGTATCACGCTAAAACTACTGATCCGATTTTGATGAAACTTTTTTTGTTTGATAGCTCTATGATCTGACTTAAAATCTGGTTTATAATTTGTGCGGACGAAGTCGCGGGTTAACGCTCGTATTTGATATTTGTTTCATTTTATTTTATACAACAATAGACACAACAAAATAGAGATAGCACATCTTACGACTATTCCCCGAGAGGGTTATCATTATCAGAGATATTCTGAAAACTCTAAACATCCACGCGTTTCACTGCGTACCGAAACTGTCCAGTGTCCGCGTACCGAAACGGCTAGTGAGCCCGTCGCCACTTATAATAGATAGTGGGTACAACGTCAACGTCCTCTTCCTAGCTGCTGTCCCGCTGGTTCTGCTTTCCTAGTCTGTTTCTTCCACTTTGCTCTATCATGAACATCGTCGTTGGAGAGCTTGCAGCTGTCTATTTCCTTCTGCACAGTCTTTCTGTACAATGGGTACAATACAACGTATTAATTAGCGCAAAAACTCATACACCCCAACTGATTTATAACAAAATAATTAGACATAAAGAAAAGAATTAGATAATTTGTGTGACAATGTCAAAGATAAAAAAAAAAAAAAAAAAAAAAAAAAAGAGGGACAGCCAACCATAGATAGAAAAAATAATTTCATTACTATTATAGGTAAAATTTTAAGTTATTCTCATTTTAAGTTTGATGAAATGATGATTTGTTATCATTTCAGCAATGAATGAAAGCGCTAACGTACTCATGGATACATTTTAATAATCTTGTTTTGGTTGTAAGTACAGTGAGTATGCCCGTGTGGTGGGTTGACATCGGGTTCAGTAAATTTAAATTTTATCAACTTATTATTTAATATTTTGAACAAAATTACCTATGTTGAAACCATGATAATTCGATTCTGCTTTCAATTCTAAACAAACTACTTTCTAGTTTTGCGTTAATTCATTAACACATTGTATATGCATCAAAAAACAAAGAGAGATACAAATAATAATGTCGCTTGTTCAACCACTTAATCTATATAAAGTTAAATATTTTCTTAAATGGGACGTTTCAAAGTCTTTGAAGCATAACAACATATCAATGGAGACGAAAAGTGGTTAATGGTTCTAAATATTTCACCTCGTTCGAGAGAGCGCATTCAGTGCATTTATCTAACTGAAATTAAGAAGGGAAATATTTTAAATGCGCTGTAAGCACATTTTTTTTTGTTAAGTGGTTTGGTGTTGCCAGTTTATTAAAAAACTGTACTTGGAATTAATGTAGGATAATAATAGGTAAATTACTTTAAACACTAGTTAAAAAAATAGATGCACAATCATATTCAGATCTCGGTAAATTTATCGAATTTACATGCTTACTGACCTTGAGATGGCGTGATACTAGAATCATATTCATTCTGCAGTCAGATATTCGTTTAAGATCATAATTAGGTTAGGATCATAATTAGCTCGGTGGCGAAATTGGATAACGCAGTTCCCCGGTTTGGAAGAGTGCGGGTTCAAGTCCCGCCCGAGACAAATTTTTCAATCTTTAATTTGATAATTAGGTTATGCCATTATCTGAATTCAAAATTCAAAAATAGTTATTCAGAATAATATCACATGATAGCTTTTTGACGTCTGTTTTTTTTATTTTACCTCCGCGTCGTAAGGTGTACTGTTGTAGAACAGATGCGACCAGAAACTCTACCTTACTGTAGAGCTTTTTGTATCTATTATCTAATCATTTGTAGGCGTCATCACATCACATCATCATATTATAATGATGTGATGTGATGTCGCCTAGAAATTACAATCACCGTATCCCTCGTATCCCTTAGTGACTTTGTACTATCTACGGAAAGAAATGGATAGTTCAATCTAAGCCGGAATGGCTTAATTGACGTTGTCGCTCAGTTAAAATATTCCGTAAAATTATATTTAAAACAATAACCTGGTAACCCTACGAGAATAGATGCGCAGGCGCCGATCGTAAGCTCGTCTTCCATTAGCGCGTTTGAATTTAGAACTCGCAGTGATTGGCCGGAGCGGGCCGTGAATCATTGGCGCCAACATAAGTTAATGTACAGGATGATGGTTAGGAATTTAACAAGTCTTTGATGATTTTTTTTGTCTTTTGTAACCTGTGTGAAGTTTAATTAAATGGGTTTGCGAAATATACAGAATAGTTTATTAATAATTATGTAGTTACATATTGCATTATATTGTAATGTTAATGATTTGAAACTTTGTTCACCCAAGTAAAGTAACATTTTTCATCGCTAAAGAAATCCTATGTGAGTAGTGAATTAGGGAATTCTGAAAGCCATTACAATAACTTTTCCAAATTGTTCGATATATGGTGAATGAAATAAATAATCAACCTGTAGTTACCGAATAAAAATACGAAGTTAATGCATCTATTTTTGTGGTGTTTAATATTTTGTTCGAAAATAGATTTTATAAAACTTTCATTTAATATCTCTATTTCTAGATTTGAACACGCGTATTTTTAAATTATAGCCTAGTCGGGCTGTAAAAGACTTTTAAATAAAAATATTTTGGATAGTTTTTTATTGTACAACAACTTGTAACACCATTTCTTAAACGATGTAAGGTAGAGTCTTGTAATTGCAACTATGGAGCAATTGCACTTATAAGAATCACAATTCAGTCCTTCTCTTTATACCAACACCTGCCTTCTAGATGACTGGACATAAGTCTATTGAGAGAAGAATTGAATCGTGATTCTTATAAGTGCAATTGCTCCATAGTTGCAATTACCAGATAATTGCAATTACAAGACTGCACCTTACTTAAGTTTTTTCACCAAATTTTTTTGAAATTCATCTAAGATTGAAAAGAGTAGCGTACAGGACTTGAACCCGCAACCTGCCCATCCGTCTTTTTGTCCAATTAAGCTACGGGTTCGTCTATTATTTTTTAACCTGACCCTAAGCTTCAATAGAATCCCCATGGGTATTTATTTCATCATCATATTTAGCCTATTACTTACTATTATATAATTACGTCCCACTGCTGGGCACAGGCCACCCTCAAGGTGGCATACTTCGGGTGTACGTTAGCCCACCACGCGTGTCTAATGCGGATTGATAGACTACACATGACTACAGTACAACTTTTCATAAAAACGTTCGGTCAGCAGATGGCATTTAGTATGGAAAGTCCAAATTTATTTTCTCGGATTTTCTATAGGCTTTTTAGGGAAAGTTATTCAGTATCATGGGTACAATCACCTCTTATCTTATCTTGTAAGCCAGCAACACTTCGACCCAGTGGGATCTTTTGTATTAGCTCCAATACTTGTTGCTTTCTTCACCCTTCAAATACATGGTCAATGAAGGAGGCGATACCATTGAGAGGAAGAAACTTAAGATCTCCCGGTTTTGGATATCCATCTCCGAGGAGGTTCATGCGTTTTGCCGCCAAAACATAACAGTCACAAAAGATATGTTCCATTATCTCCTCAACCTCTCCACACGCTCGGCAGCTGGGATCTAGAGTGAGTTTCAACTTGTGCATCATCGTGCTTGTGGCGTAGTGCCCGGTGAGGGCTCCGACGACGGCACGAGCCTTGCTCCTGCTGTTGTTCAGTATGAACCTTGAGACTCGAGTTGTCATATTGCTGATAAATTTCTTAGAAGTGATCTCACACAATCACCCCTTAAAGTAATGTAACACCAGGGTGTTACGGTAAACAGTGGCATGTCTTGCCATGATTATGATGCGTATACAGGTATATCATAGCGCATCATAATTTCTTCTTCATGGCAAAACATTAACATGGCATGTTGTAGTCCGTATGAATTCCAACCCAGACCCTCACGATTGTGCCCTCATGCCTCTCCATAATGAGCCACCGACGCTCTCGGTTAAATTTTAAAACTGAATCATTCAGAAACTGTCCTTCGAGTCCAATACAAAATGACTACTAAAATGACCTTTTCGAACCCCACGAACTCAAAGGTAAGAAATATTTAAGATTACCTTATCTTAACCCGTCACCACTAAGGAGGTCCGCCATTATCACTGACTTTACTACCTGACATACTTACCTACGCCCTTGATAACACTTCTATTGTCAACAGAATAAAATACAAAATCGTACAAACGAGATGTAAATGTATCTTAGTTGAAAGAGACGTTATGCCTGAGTGACCAATCCCAGAACGGTAAAACAAATTCCAATTTTGAATTCTTGACGTTCCTTGGCGCCATGTTTTTGTTTTTAAACGTCCAGTGAAAAAGGTTATTTATAGTTCCCCTTTTGTTTTAGTGATAGGAGTTATATACGGCCAGTTTGATATATTTTTATTTAATAGCTTAGCTTTAGTCGGCAACCTCCTTTTCTAATAGGGTACTCAAAGAGATCATACAAAAATGACTCCAAATTGACTCGACCGAAAGGTATGGAACAGCTGATTTATGTTTTGCGTTTTTTATATTGGCTCATTAGTGATGGTTGTTTAGTTTAACGAGTAGAATGCATTATGCATGGTTAAAGTTTGGTTAATGTTTTAACACTGACCAAAAACTTAATACTTACAGGCTGAAATTTAAGTTGTTGGCATCAATATTTTAATTTTGCTCCGTTTTTTACTTTGAGCGAATATATCTCGAGATACAAGCATTGTAACGACTAAGTTGGTATGGGTGTTTTGTTCCAAGTTACAAGAGCTATCCAACGACACCTCACTCGATTGAGTAGAAAAAACTAATTTTTTTCCAACCCCCTTTTTTTGTGGTATGGGAGTCGAAAATTTGTTTATTACCATTCTGTTTTGGGGTTATTGGGTTGCTATTATGCTTCATACTAAATTTTGATGATAGATATAGATAGGTTCAACAATGAGGGAATAATTATGGCGGGGCCATACATATAGACAGAATGGACGAAAGCATAAGGATTCCTTGTTTGACTACGGAACCCTAGGTTTTTGGAAATGCTCGCTGAAATTTCCATGAGTAGAACCGAAAATATTAAGACTTTGATCAAATTAAAATAGCGGAAGATAGGTGACGTTCTTGCATTACGCACTCGAAAAATGTACCTGCTTTTCATGTACAGCTTGGCAAAAAAGTCCAGATAAAAAATGAGAACGTCAAAATTATGCATGACCTGGCAACACCACCGTACTAAAATTTTAGTTCCACCTGTCACTACGATCATGACTTTTTTGCCAAGCTGTACATGACTAGCTATACTTACGAGTGAAAAGTAATGCGTGATTTGTTTTTTCTTTTTGAATGATTTGTACAACAAGTTTTAAGCACGCGAAGGCATTGTGGTACCTTTATCCCGCCTAAAGTATAAAAAGTATCTCAATCACGCAATGCCGCTCTAAGTAAATTAGGCGACGGAGGCTCAATTTATGCGGTCCATGTGCTACAGGTTAGTCACCTATCTTGCTATTTTAATTCAATCAAAGTATTAAGATAATAAAATACAAATACCTATCTAGCTCTTCAACGCGATTCACCTTGCTGTGATTAAAGCAAGCAACTCGGAATCAGCTCAAACTAACAGTTTTCCCCCGCGATTCGATTATACTCCGGTACAGTCGGCTCAAATATTTGAACAAGATATAATTGGATCGAGGGAAGCAAGATGCTTGCGTTGCGTTTTTTCTAATTTATCAATTATTTTTTTGTGCTCGAGTGTACTTTAAAAGATTTGAATGTTGGCGAAGATTTTTTGGGCTTAATCTTTTTGATTGTGTTTTTTACCTAAATTGAATATGGATTTTTTTAAATAAGCTAAATTTTTTGTAAAAGATAGCCTGTGGAATCCCACTGTAGCGCAAAGGCCTCTCACGAATAATGGTGAGAGGGAGTGATGATTCGACCACGCGGGGCCAGTGCAGGTTGGTGGAGGCAAGTTAGTGGTTAACTTGCTGTCAGAGAATTTTCAAACAGGCTTTATACAAGAGAATTGTCCTTCTTAATATGCTGACAGTTTTTTAAGAGGATGACCAGACCACCAAACTGAACAACTTTCTATATGGGAGCCAACATCGAAATCGCAAAAATAAAATCTGCTGTCCCATAGAATCGTGTCGAGTCGAATCGAGTCGAGTCGGCAATCCAGTTTTGTGTTAAAAAGCTGTTTTTTTTACGCGATTTCGATGTTGGTTTTCACTATGGTGAAAGTCTTTCAGGTTGATGGTCTGAAGCACCCCCTTTAGTATTTATAACTAGGGTGTTTTGTTATACCCTGTATAGGTTTTTCGAACACATATAGAAAGTGTTGTACAGAATACTTAGGCGTCGTGGATTTAGCTCAGCTCCCCGAAACACTGACATACTGTGTAGAATGGACTCAATAATATCGTTTTCTGGTGTCCCTTACTACATGGATCTTGTTGCGACTAGGGATAACTTCCGTGCGTTCAGATGTTTTTGCCATACTTATTACTGGAAGCAAAATAGGTCATAGTTTCAGTACAATGTTAAGTTCCTATTGTTTTATTTTGTATTTTTGGTGCTTTTGCGGTCGTGTCTTCAACACTGCCATAAATGATCTCTTGAATTGGCTCTCTAATAGCCATGTTTTTTTCCTTCTTATTGCTGTGTCCCGTTTGCAATGGAGGGAAGTCGGATATTTCGTTTTCCTACTCCTCCTATCTTCTTTGATTAATTCATTGCGGGTTCCAAGACAGATTAGAGTCATCCCCCGGGCTCGCTGGACTTCATTGTCCAGTGTTGTGAATGGTCGCCGCTGTTGATCCTGGCTTACAGGAGTTACAGCGGTGGGTATGTGTGGTGGGCCTATGCCCGTTAAAATACCCTGTATAGGCATTTAAACTTTCCGGGAAAACTGCTTAACGTGCTTTCCGAGCTGGAGCTGACCACAAGAACGGTCACCCTTTTGACTGTAACTGAAGTTACACTATGGCAACGATTAAATCGTTTTAATTTTAAAGTCAGTTAAAGCTTTTCGCAACCGTAAACTTTTTAATTTTAACCCGTGCAAAGCTGTTGTTAAAAGATTAACTCCATCCTGGTCCATCGTCGGTCGGTCGGTCCGCAACAACAGAGCGTCAACATCTATTGTTTACTTTTCATAAGGATTTACTAGACCGGGTTAAGGGGCAGTTTGCTGTGAGTTCTAAGCAAATTTTTAGTTCACAAATTGAATGATAGTTTAATAGTTAAGTAGTGATTGTTAAAAATGATTAGGAGGTGTAATGAAAATGTCACTGATTACTTCCCGATATATTACTTCATCACTATCATCAGCCTATCATCGTCCACTGCTGGACATAGGCCTCTCCCAAGGCGCGCCACAAAACTCTGTCCTCGGCCTTCCTTCATCCAGTCGCTCCCCGCTACATTTTTATGTCGTCTGTCCAGCGGGCAGCAGGGCGTCCTACACTACGTCTACCAGTTCGCGGTCTCCACTCCAGAACTCTGACACCCCACCGGTTGTCAGTTCATATATTACTTACTATATTTATATGGCGATATATTCGAAGATATATCTCTATTTAAGGAGCTTGGTCTTATAGACTATGTAGCTCGATCTGAAACAGTTCTTGAAAGTAGACCGCCAAGTATATCTAGAGTTTCAATGTAGACCGCCTGTACAGTCCTTCTTAATATGCTGACAGTTTTTTAAGAGGATGATCAGATCGTCAAACTGGACAACTTTCTCTATGGGGCCAACATCAAAAACGGGGAAAAAAATCTGCTTTTCAAAAAAATGTGTGGGACAGCTGCATTTTTTATTGCGATTTCGATGTTGGTCCCATAGAGAAAGTTGTTCAGTTTGATGGTCTGATCATCCTCTTAAAAACTGACAGCATATTAAGTTGGACCCTATACACCAGCTGATTTTTTTTCGCGGTTCCTGAGGTTTGACTCCATAGTGAAAGTTGTACAATTTGATGGTCTGAGTTCACCGTTTCAGTATTTGCTAGGCTGTCACTTACATCGTGTATAATAGTTAAGTTTTGCCACCCCTGTAGCATACCGTCCCCTTAAAACAAAGGCAACAAGGAAAAGGATTGTGCAGGAGATAATCTTTTGATCTAATTGCGCGCGACGTGTAAATTTTATCATTCACGCTCTGCTCCGAGCTTGTTTTGTAAACACTCATAATGTAAACAAATTCATGTGAGAGGGAAATGGACTCGACCGCGCTGAAATAGATTAGGATTTTAAAGCGGATCTCGGAGAGTGGACGAGAGTGGACAAACTTCAAGCGAGCGTTCAGAAATACACGGAAGCCGGTACAAATTTTCATATTATACTCACCTACTACATTCCCCGAGGGGGCAGTCAGCACTGTAAACTCTCACAAACTTTCATTTATCTCGGTTTCCCTTTAAAAAACCTAAATAAGACAAGACACAAATCACATTTACCTCGTAAAAGCGTTCAATATAAGAAAGCCTAACGCTAAATTATAATTCATCAATATCTTTAAGAAGTGTATAGATCAAGTTTTCCTTTTTCGAAAAGGACCAATCCAGGCGGATGCCGTATGGCTTTAGGCATCGTCAACATTTCTGATACCCGTGTCGTGCTACGTGTGGCTGCCGGTTATAGCCACTGCATCCGACCCCACCTTCTGAGAATAAGGACGAGATCTATGTTACTATGTTATACGACGTGCATCTATGTTTTACGCTCATTAAAATATCCTTACTGCCTTTCTTATAAAGTAGCTGTAGTCGAAATCGGCTACGACAATTCATTCATTCATTCATCTCAAAGTGACCTCTTGTTTCAGTTACCTCTGCCTCTGCGGGTGTGTCACTCGGGCCGAGAACGCAGGAGAAGCTCGCGAGAGTGTACAAACTCTGCTGACCGTCTGCGCTGACCTGTGCCATCCCTGCGATGCTGATGTTGTGAGTATTGTTCAGCCACCTTATTCACATGTCTGAAGGAATCACCGAACTGCGACTGAGGGGCACCTGACCAAACCCTCACTCTTGTAGTAAACGAGTGCAATCTACGCCGGGGAAATTGAAGAACACCCTAGGCCTGGAGGTGGAAGGCTGGCTGAAACACCTTTACATCAGAATATAACCCTTCCCTGATCTAAGCATGAAGATATGGTGATGATCTTATTTCAGCAACGGTGGCTGTTTCGTACAACCAGTACCCCTGTACAACCAGAATCAACAGCGGAATTTTTACAAAACTTGATATAGAAGTCCAGTCGGCCCAGGGAATTGCTTTTAAATTAAGTTATTTGAAGAGAAATAGGAAAAGCATGTATCAAATTTTTCGTCCAGTGCAAACGGGAGATAACTATTAGAAAAACAACTCTATAGTTAGCCGACTTGAAATATCTGGAATTTTTTTTGCAAAAGGCACCAACTTATTATGGCCGTTTTGACAATATGATAATGCACCAATAAGATTTGGCTCCAACCCAACCCATATGCCATGTTTGCTAGTTTACCGATTATGAAAATTCCCTCTTTATGACGGAGAGCCCCACGCTTTTAACAGTGTACTTCTTCGTATATTCAATAGAGCTTTCTCATTTCTTATGCTGCTTCTAACATCAAGTAATATCCGCCAGGGTTCAGAACGAGCATCAGCCACGCAATCCCTTCGCTACGCCCTCGGCACAAGCGTGTGCGGCTCCCGAGCTGAGTTCTGTATGCTGTTCGCTCAGGACGCGGAGATCGAGCTTTGTGGAGGCTTCGTAAGAGCGGCAAGGACTGCGCATCTACTGCGGGCTGTGGCCGAGATGGATCACCATATTGTGCAGGTTAGTTCCGCGCTGCGTCGATAGATGGTGTTAGGTGTATTTTACATCGCGCTAGTGGTGAATGTAGACATTGAGGAAGCATGGAGGTTTCTTGTCATGCGGACTGCGCCAAAGAGAATGGAATCACTACGTTTTAAGATTCGGCACTGCCTAACTAGCTTCGAAGTCCAAAATAGTATGAAGCTAGTGTAGAACTAGGGCATTAAATCTTTGGAGCCCATACAATCTAGTGTAGTTCATACAATTACGATTTTGTTTTGAGTGTCGCGGCACTGGACTGCGCATTGATCGATATCTGAAGTTAGGGAGGAGCGAGGAGTGGTATATTCTGTGGTAAAAGACATTGCTCACGTGACGAACTGTATTCGTTTCAAATCGTTTCACAACTAACGAATGAGTATGATCAAAGAACACATACAAATAGTATGATAGCTAAAATTATTCACAAAATAGGAGGAATATCATACTTCCCAAGGAAATGGAAATTATCCTTTTCTATCATAGCATTTCTTACAAAATTCAAATTTACCAGTTTTGAGGCGAAACGGGATGTGCGTTTGTGCGATGTGAACAAACAATGAAAGACAAAAGCTTCGCGGTGCCCAGACGGGCAGACGGAAGGACATACATACACAATTACATGCAATCTCAGGAGAATAGAGGATAGTATGCATTGTTACTAATGGATGCGGCTTTTGCTGTCAAAAGGTGTAGCTTGACTCTATTTGGACGACCTCATCATCATCATCATCTCAGCCGATGGACGTCCACTGCTGGACATAGGCCTCCCCCAAGGATCGCCATAACGACCGGTCCTGCGCTGCCCTCATCCAACGGGTTCCCGCCGCCTTCACAAGGTCGTCGGTCCACCGTGTGCGGGGCCTACCCACGCTGCGCTTTCCGGTACGCGGTCGCCACTCGACAACTTTTCGGCCCCATCGGCCATCGGTTCTGCGAGCAATGTGCCCCGCCCACTGCCACTTTAGTTTAGCAATTCGACGGCCCGGTAGCACAGTCTGTAGTGAACTTGCCTGCTGTGCCGAGGGTCGCGGGTTCGAATCCCGCAAGGGACAAATATTTATGTGATAAATATGAATATTTGTACCCGAGTCATGGATGTTTGTATCTATATATGTATTCTATATCGTTGTCTAGTCATCATAATACAAGTCCAGGTACTTTAAATGTGACTAGATAATTTGTGTGACAATGTCCAAGATATTTATTTATTTATTTATTTTTATTTAATTCTTTGGGCTGTGTCAGTTACTCTGGTTCTTCTGCGGATCTCTTCATTTCTTATTCGATCTCGCAGGGAAACTCCGAGCATAGCCTGAAAGTCGCCCCAAGGGCAATGGAGAGGCATTGCCCTTTGAGTGACTTTCAGCCTTTTTATGAGGCCTTGAGTGAACGACCACGTCTCTGCTCCATATGTCATCACTGGCAACACACTGATCGAAGACTTAATATTGAAACCTGAAAATATTAATATTGCACATGCCTTAAGGTGTCCCTGGAAAATCACATCCGAGGACACGCCATCGCTCCCGTCTGGCCATTGTGTAATGAAACTTTGGTTGTTGTGCTCATGCCCGGGAAGGTTTCTGACCAAAAAACCGCATTGCAACGCATGCCGGATACAACTAGTAAAGCAGATTAGTAAAGTATAAAATAGTCAAAACCAGACGATTAGGCCATTCACATCACGTATACACGGTGGAAAAAAGAGGCCGTGATTGGAGGGAAAGTACCCTTAATATTTATGATGGCAAATTTTACTGAAAGGAAACATTCCTTTATTTTCAAATTTAATTAAAAATGCATTTAAAGATTTTTGAAAAATCATCTGCTTGAGCCGGGAATCGAACCGGTGAAACGTGAAAAAAAAAAAATTCTGTATTTTATGATACCAACCGAAAGAGTCATTCATAAGTATCAATTTCTTTTAAACAACATAGTATCTTAAATTAAAGAAAGACCAAGAAAAAATTATTTTTTTATTGTTAAACTTACTATCTAAAGAAAATTCTTTACGTAACTTATAAATTGCTCAAAATGAGACCCATTTTCACGTATGCACAGACGTATTCTTCGAATAAATTCGCTACGTGTCGCCTTTTGTATTGAATTATGGTGAATATTTGAAATAATATTCAATCAATTCGATATAAAAGACGACTCGTACAGAAATTCAGTCGTAGAATACATACTTTAAAGTATTTTCTTTAGATAGTAAGTTTAACAATGAAAAAATCATTTTTTCTTGGTCTTTCTTTAATTTAAGATACTATGTTGTTTAAAAGAAATTGATCCTTATGAATGACTCTTTCGGTTGGTATCATAAAATACAGGATGTTTTTTTTTTCACATTTCACCGGTTCGATTCCCGGCTCAAGCAGATGATTTTTCAAAAATCTTTAAATGCAGTTTTAATTATTTTTGAAAATAAAGGAATGTTTCCTTTCAGAAAAATTTGCCATCATAAATATTAAGGGTACTTTCCCTCCAACCACGGCCTTCTTTTTCCACTCTGTATAATACCTACATCATAAAAATGTGTCTAAATAATAATAAGAACTCGTAAACAAAACCCACAATCTTCGTACATCACATCAGCACGGGCGGCTACCGCGCACCGCTGTTTGCCCCTAACAAACAACGCCGCAATGATACTTCGGTTAATTAAGGAGCCAACTCAAACATACCTAACTAGATGCGAGCTGAATATCTTAGTTTGTTTTTGTTTTGTTCACGAGAATCGACCGCTGTTTTTATTAGTAGAAAAGTAAATTTTTATTTATTGACGATTAAAGCAAGATTTTCTTATTAATAATTATCCAATACATATCGTTTTTAAATTTGCAGTAATCGTACTTAATCGTTTTGTATGAATCAATTATACAGGTCTTTAGATGACTGAATTCAGTCGCCTCTGTGCTTGGAAAGCACGTTAAGCTGTTGGGGCAAATAGGAGCGGCCTGAAAACACTCTTTCACCAAATTGAGCACTAACTTGCCTCCACCAATCCGCACTAGGCCCGTGTGGTGGAGTCTGGCACACTCCACTCCTTTTCACCATTATCCGTGAGATGAAGCCAAAGCCCTGGAGTGGGCAGGGGTCGCAAACTAACGGCATTGTGGGCACGGTGATAAAAAATACGGTACCTAAGTTACACTGTGTAATTACTCACTTTTTAATATTTGAATTATGACATAAAGAAAATAAATTTTCTAAGAAATACAGTCGGTCAAATTAATTTCTTACTTGATTCTAACGAAGGGAAGTTATCTAGTCAATTCAAATTTAAATAGCTTCGGGAACAAGCAAGAAGCCAATTTTATCTGCGTTGGGCAGTAATGATGTTACACATTTCCATCGTTATGAATGAAAATGTGTCGAGATAACAAAATTGGTTTCATGGTGGAATTAAATGTCAAGTTGTGGCTAGCCTTTCGCGCAGAAAAAAACTGCATAAGTTGCTTTTGCGTGTCTTTTGCTACGAAAGTTCACACAAAACAAGCAAATCGAAACATTTTGTATCCGTTTTTTATTTTTCAATTTTTTCGTTTTCTTTCTACATACACGGAGAAAAAAACGGCGCTTTGTATTTCCCCAATCATTGCACTCATTGGGGATCCTTTTATAAAACCTAATAACTGCATTAGCTACAAATTATTAAAACTAACATATTTTTATTTTTAATTTAAAAATAACCTCCGAGTGATGTCAATCGTGCGGCGGTTGTCAAAAATGGAAACAACGGAGGAAGATTTCCAATATTTCCATTGTTAACGGAAAACGACAAACATTTGTAGGCAATAACATTGTTTGTAGCTACGCCCATTTATGTCGTATTTTTGTGTAATTTTTGTTAAAAAACGTAAGTCGAATATCTAGAAAAAGAATCTATAAAAGTAATTCAACTTATTACCAAAGTGGTCTATAGTATTTGTTTACCGTACCAACCTCTTGCAGGCTTTTCTTTCTCCCGTCATCTACAGCCCCGTTTTTCCCTGTAACAATTTCCCTTTCCCATCCCTAGTAATATTTACACAACTCTGTAAACATATTACTGCGGCGATCTGTTTGCACATCCCTAACGGACAGACTTGCAACATGGCGGTCGTTCTGTTTCAGAATAGTTGGTACTATTGACTATTGATGGAGCGGCTTTTTTTGGCGTCGAGTGTACTTTATTTTATGTTTGTTTGCGGGGAGAGAATTTGCGTCTTTTTGATAAGTTTCGGGAATCTATACAAATTATAAACATTTCTAATATAATAATACAACTTTGCGTGCCTGCGTTTGATGGAAATCCATTAATCAACAGTGGTCCCGCGTGGTGGAGTGTGCTCCTTTGACGAAATGTTAAAGTTGAAAGTGTAAAGTAAAGTGTGAAAGTTGTTCAGTTCGATGGCCTGAAGCACCCGGTTAAGTATGTAAACTAAAGTATGAAAGTTGTTCAGTTTGATGGCCTGAAGCACCCGGTTAAGTATGTAAAGTAAAGTTTGAAAGTTGTTCAGTATCAAACTGAACAAGCCTGAAGCACCCGGTTAAGTATTACAAGGTGTTTTGTTACAATCTTTAGATATAAATTTCAATGTGTTAGTATGTGTCTAAACTTAATAATATCAAATAGAACTCAAAATCCATTAAACCATGTCCTACAGAGGTATTTATAGAAGGGTATATAGTTGGCATCTCAATAACAACAGAGGGTAAACTATACCCACAGTTAGAATGACAGAATTACGAACGCACGTGTCATACCACTTTATTTAATTACACCGATTATACGAGTAGATATAACAAGGACGATTTCAATTTGTTCAAGAGATGTATTTTACAATTTTCTGACCAACTTTCTTTACAGTATTTAATTATTTTTGGGCATAACGCGATTTTGGAGACCCAGATCCCAGTACATTTTTGTGCTGCGGGCAGTGGTGACGTCTGGAACATGGGGGTTGGAGGCTAAGGCGTTTGTGACAGATCTGGGAAGGGGGATGGTGGAAAATGGCAACGACGTCCGCTCAGGGTCGTATCTGGTGCAAAGGATTTCATTGGCCATTCGGCTCGGGAACGCAGCTGGTGTGATGGGATCCTTTGTGCCGGGTACGATTATCGAGGGCCGATTAATGGGTGTATTTTTTTTGCTGACGAAACGTGTTGTGGATTTTTATGTATACTTTGTTGTGACGAAGCTTGTCGTGGATATTTGATTGTACATCCTTTTGGACGAGGCATGTTACCAATTTTATAATTATACGAGCGTTAACCCGCGACTTCGTTCGCACAAATTATATACCAGATTTTAAGTCAGATCAAACCAAAAAAGTTTCATCAAAATCGGTTCAGTAGTTTTTGCGTGATACTCGTTCAAACAAACAAACAAACACCCAAACAAACACACAAACAAACAGACAGACAAAAAATCCAAAAATTGGTGAAATGGAATCAGGGACACCTAAAAACCATATCGTAACTTATTTTTTGTTAATATCTTCAATGTACAGACAAACTTCCTGTTACAGTTTTATAATAGTATAGATAGTTATGGTTTAATATTTTGTAATTTTGTTTCTGATAATAAAGATTATATATGGGTTTTTGTCACAACATTCCAACCATTGTAACTCATGTAATCCAGTATCAAAAACGGCGACCTTGCACACAAAACTAGACAATGAAATCCAGCGTTCCCGAGGATTACTCTAATCCATCTAGTCTTATCGTATAAATTAAAAATCCATTATCGTCTCCATTCAGTGCAGTTTTTCTTAAAATCTAATAATAAAGTAGAACTTATGTGAGACAAAAAGTCGAGGCTCAGCTGTGCTGGCACGGGGGCGAACCCGCGCAGCGATGATTTTCAGCCATTACCTTCTCAATCAGGTCTGGAGTTGTCCTTACTGTACTTACCTACAAAGCCTGCCAACTTTCGCCATTGCAGTTCAAGAGTTCAAGCATAGCATAGCATAGCATAGCATAGCATATGCTCACGACTATATTCCCGAGGGGCGATTGCAGTTCAATATTTTGAATAACTTTCAGCACGGGATTATTTCTAACATTTGTTTAACTTTTACCCTAAAAACACTGGGAAAGAAACACTTCATACTTAGCAGTCTTGCACGACTCACAAAAAGCGGAGGATCATTCTTCATTCGAGAAATAAGATATAGCTTGACCGAATACTGGTGTTACCACGCCTATTTATAGTATCTTTTAGGGTTGAGACATGTTTACCGACGGGGGCCTACTAAATGTCATTTTTGTATGTCGCCATCGGCAAATGTCTCAGCCTTAATACACCTTGAACATTTCATAGTTCCTACAAGAGGGGCTCGCAGATCTCGTAGTGACAAGAAGAGGCAAACGTGAGTGAGATTCTGCTTATCGTTGACTACCCCCCGACAACCATAAGATAAATAAGATAAATATTCTTTATTTGCACACCAAAATAAACAACAACAAAAAAACACAACAATATGAACAAGAAGGGTGCAAAAGGCGGCCTTATCACTAAAAGTGATTTCTTCCAGACAACCAGTGGATGGAAGAAGTCTTACATGAGATAAATTCTATGGCGGTGTACTAGTTAATACATAATGTTATAATTAACACAATGTATAAATAAATACATAAATACATACATACTCAATATAACAAAATAATTTTATATAATAGGTACGTTATAAAAAGTAGTTCATAAAAATTATCAATATGTAGGTACCAAACGAAACTTAAGCAAATATTGTCAAAGCGTAAGAGATAGTGGTTTTTCAGCAGTTTTTTAAAGATAGGTAGTGAGGGAGCTTGTCTGACAGAAAGTGGCAGTTCATTCCATACACGGACGGACTGAATAGAAAAGGATTTATCGTAGAAGGAAGAGGTGTGGGAAGGCATAGCAAGTAGAAGGTTATTAGCCGATCGCAGTACTCGGTCTTGGGTGGCGTGAAGAAAAGTGAAGCTGAGGGAGGAAGTATCCATACTGCATGTAGTATTTACCACACTCTTTCTTATAAGCACAGTGCTTATGGAGTACCTCTGGGAATATAGTCGTGAGCATACATTTATTGTTTTCCCGATCCAACTGTCTACAATAAGCAGACAATTTTCTTCACCGGAATAATTTCATTATCTCTAAACAAACAAGCTTTCTAAACAAACTATCTACGCGGTACTGTACAAACAAATTGTGAGCAATACTAACAGGAGTTGTTTAAAAATGTAAACAAATACAGGGCGATGTCTATCCGCTGGAGGATTGCGAGGGCACGTGTCTCTTGTAGTTAGATGTACAGGGTGTGCAGACGAATTTAGTTTGGATATTAAAGTCTGACCAGGGTTTTAAACGTGTTACACGGGTTAACACATTCACGGATCCCGCGGTGCGCACGACCCACCTGGCGAGTACGGATTTATTGCATTCCGCGTTATAGTGTAAGAGGTAGGCGTACTTTTTGTTATCATCAGCTGCAAGGCTGATTCAGTCATTAGTACACGCGACGCGTTTCGTGTTTTGAGCCGAGTAGTGAATGTGTCAAGCTTTGTCCGACTTTAAAAGCGATTGGTACCTTTTTAAACGGGTGGGTCGGTATGTTGCATCCCATTCCTTCAAACGCTCAATGATACTCTTATATATATTGTATAACTTGTTTTTGTGCTCTTACATCACTTTATCAATTGTTTTACTAAACTGCAATGCCAAATTGACTCAAATGTATGCAACAGCAGATATTTTTCTTGCTCCGATTTGCTGACGTAGTAAAAGTTGTTTCATTTGACGGGTAGACTCTTAGTTTAGAAGGATGCTAATGATATCAATTTCACCCTGTATTTATTGGATCAAAATCATCATTATTTGTTTGTTTGACAGCTATTGACGGTTGTCAATAGCTGTCAAAGCGAGCTGTCATCGATGTCAATCTGACGTCTGCGATCGTTGCTACTCGCCACGCGACCGCTGCGTCATTGTATTCGATAATGATTTATAATCTGTGTGAATTGCGATATACTGATATCTGTTATGGGGTTAGATAGAATATCATTCAGGGTCATTACAATAGAGCCATGGAGCGGGCCATGCTGAGTATAAGGGTTTGAACCTCATTCTGACAGCAAGGAATCGCATTTTTTCACTCTCTATCTTTTTCTGTCGCTCAAGAACGTTATTTGCTAGAGCGAGAAAGATAGCGGAAATGCTACAGCACGCCGCAGCACCTTTTTTTTACTTTTTTTTTGAGGTGACTATTTCAGCTCTGCTCAGGGAGCAACAACTGCTTTTTACTGCGGACTATTGGAGAGATCACGAAGGGTCTACCGAGCCAAATGAATGAACTTAAGCAACCGACCGACCTAGGGGCACGGGCACGGGAGTACGGGCCTCGGCATAGGACGTTGCTGGGGCTACGCGGCGGATTGGGTAGCGGGGATCGATGAGAGCGGCAGCACCGGCAGTGCTGCATGCTTAAAAGGATAGGCGGGCTGAAATGGTAATTTGGAGAATAGATCACTTTTCCAACTGTATGTATATTTGTCCGATCCGCCCCACCCATACACCACGCCGAATAGAGTGCGAAAGAGACATCTGTAGCTCGGACCGATTTTATCGACATAAAATCGACGAAATAAGCATTTCGTATTCCCCTGTTTCCTACTCCAAAACTAAACCGATTTTAATAATTCTTTCAAGAAAATATGAAAAAGACTTTGGCTATGTCTGTATGTTTTGCTTTTTTTGTTTATGTTCGTCAAATTTGATTGCTGGATGTCTGAAAACGGGCAGTAAAATTGGTAATTTTCGATGGTCCCTAGTTCTTACAGTAATTAATTAAAGCAAAAAAGCAAAACCTAGGGACATAGCAGAGGTAACGTAGATTGAAACGTATTTTTTTTTGCTCTAGTGTCATTGATGGATAATGACTCATTATCCAGGGTATTCAAACGTATTCACCTGTTCCCTACAGGGGAATACGTTTGTATGAAATAAACCGTACCCGCCTATCCTCTTAAAAATATATTTGTTAGTTGTACTAAAGCTTCTGAACACCCCAAAAGGGATTATGGTCGTGAGTTGTATGTATCATCCTGCATCCAGTTCTTTTCTACAGGGTGTCCCGTAAACCGACGTCAACCCGGTGGATGCTAATAGGTTAGTTCATGCCTAACCAGAATAAGTATACTAAAACAAAATAAAAATAAAAATAAATATTCAATCAATCAATCAATCTGTCAACATTTTACTTAAGGAAAAGGTTCTTAATTTTCGAGATAAGGACAGTTTTATGAAATTCGTGAAACTCTTTACCTTAGTCACTATTTTGAGTGCCACGGCTACAAATGTTCTATGCAGTATCTGTGTTAAAACTGTCGATATATCGAAAACTAAGACACTTTTATTAAAGTCAAATTTTGATATTCAGCTTAGTCATGTCATGACCTAACCTATCAGCATCCGCTGGGTTGACGTCGGTTCAAAAGTACCTATTCCGCCATAGAGATCTAGAGAGATGCCAACCAACGCGCTGAGTACGAAACCGAGTGTCGCATTACCACCAGTACCACGCGACAGAAAGTATTTTGTTAGCTTGAATGTGCTCATTATCCATTGCGGTATCAGAACACAACGTTCGAATAATCTTTAGTACTACGAAAGCATTGTAAACTATTTACACATAATATCTCGACTGGCTTTCAGCCTCATAATATATTGAATCCTTACTGTCGCGAGCAATGTGTTCCGTTTTTGCGCATATTGCTGCGACACTGGCCCCGCCCCCTTTTCACATCTCCCTTTAGTTTTTGTGATCTGTGTATTCCACCCATTCTTAAACGTTATCGAACAAAGAAAACTGCAGATCCCGATTGCCAAATCAAAAGCGCTCATTACAACCCAATCCATTAGCGGGCGGCTCGGCGTTCCCGTATCGATTACCCTCTCCTTAGGGATACGCTATTAGGGACGCACGAGCGGTAGTGGTCGATGGATGGCTAGGTATACTTATGTCGTACTGGTTGTTCAGAATAGAGAACAAAACATAGGGTCGCGCGAAATAAATGTTTTTTTTTTTTCAAACGGGGTTTGCTCTTGACCTCAATCCAGTCCTCAGGACAAAGATGGGGTCGAAGATGAGGATGAAGCAAGCTTACCCAGATGATGCCTATTCACTCGTACTTTAAAGTAATTCGGGTTGTAAGCGCTCGGAAATACTGACGCAGGCAGGGCATTCCACTCCTTGGCTGTGCGCATTATAAAAGAATCAGAAAGGCGCTTAGTGCGGATTTGTGAGATATCAACCAAGAAGGGGTGGTATCCCGCGGTGCGTCTGGAAGTCCGATAGTACAAAGGGAAAGGCGGGATGAGCCCATGCAGCTCTTGTCCAATGAATTTGCTACCGAACTGAACTTTTTGTACATTCGGTATAATAATTATTGACAGAAGCGGCCGTAGCATGGCAGCGTAATATAGCGCTTTCGCACCTTAACTGTATTTCTATTTGCATGCGAACGAACGAGATTAAAGGCGTGATATATCCTTATGGCGTGCATCATGTTACGACCCTCTCCCATGTGGTAAATGAGTGCACTCTGCGCTGTTTCCCCGGTGGAATCGAAGAACTTCGCAGACTAACTCCGGCAGCGGAAGACTGGCTGAAACACCTCGACCTCGATATCTGACCTATGTATGATGATGAGCTGGTACTCAGAATAGAGAGCAAACCAGGGGGTCGGGCGAAATAAATGTCTACTGAATCGACACTGAACCGCTCACAACAATCTCAACCCACAAACAAACTTATCCTACGCCTAACCCTAATGACATTTTTTTTCACAGTCTGTATCGCGCTAATAATTTGACAGATACGAGTCGTAACGAGATCGCCATTTAGCGTAAGCGAAGTCTGTGATCGCTACGAATTTATAAGGTTTAACAAAATTAGGTGTAACTATTTTAAGGGGATGATCAGACCATCAAACTGAACAACTTTCTCTATCGGACCAATATCGGAATCGAGAAAAAAAATCTGCTGTTCCAAACAAACCTACTCGAACTAAATGTATGGGACAGCAGATTTTTTCGCGATTTCGACATTGGTCTCATAGAGAAAGTTGTTCAGTTAGATGGTATTATCATCCCCTTAAAATAGTTTCACCTAATTTTGTTAGACCTTATATAACCGCACAAACACACGTAGAAACGTAGCTTTTGCACATTCTGACATGAATTTCGATAATATTCCATATTTAACGCACAGCTGACTCCGCACTGGACCACAACCAAACCTGATCTCCTCTGGGTCTCGACTCTCACTTGACTCTACGTCTACTTGCTTTTTGCTTTTAATAAACAAATTTTTTAACGATGGCTTTGGGTTTTTTAATTTGTACTTTTCTCAGTATAGCATATTTCAAGTTTTCTTTCTAAATAATGTCTCTCGCGTTTAAACACTGTAAAATAACCGTTATCCTTTAATTATCGTGTAAAACACTAGGTATTCTTTACTAATACTAAGTCAGGAACCGAACGAAGGAAAAAGAAGAAGGCACCAAACATTGTGACCAAAAGATAAAACTATAAATAATGATCAATCATAATTCATAAGTTTCTGCCTCCCCCGGAACGCATCTGCAGCGAGCTAATAAACTTATAATTGTGTTTATAATCTATTAAGGGCCACAAGCAAACATCAGCGGCTCCCGCGGGTCCGACATCACTCGTGCCATTATACTCGTGTGACCAGGTTTTAGCTTTAAAACAGGACAGGGTGTTACAGAAGTAAAAATAAAAATTGAAAACTTTTAAGGGGGTAGCTTAGATTAGACCAAAAAACTGAACAACTTTCACTATGAGACCAACATCGAAATAGCAAAAAAAAATTTTTTTGTCCCATACATTTAGCTCGAGTAGATCTGTGGTTTAGTATGGAACATCGCAAACGCATCGCATCATGGCGATTATCGCATATCTCCTCATTTTGGGGGAGGCCTATGTCCAGCAGTGAACGTCTATCGGCTGATATGATGATGATGATGGAACATCTGATTTTATTTCGCGATTTCGATATTGGTCCCATAGTGAAAGTTGTTTACTTTGATGGTCTTAACCACCCCGTTAAATGTTTATTTGTATTTTTGTAACACCCTGTATAGACATACATTAATGCATATTCTCATGCCTGAGGTTGAGACAACGCCACCTGCTACGATCCTGACATACCTCTCTCGCCTTCTCATTCATCAGTCCTTTCATACTAACTCGTCGGCTTCGGATCGGACACATCAGACCCTCAACGTCCGTCCGACTGTAATGTAAATACTTCGCTAGTTTTACTGGTTACGTTAAAGCTTGGTTTAACAAAAAACTTTTGTAAAATAAACGAAGCAAAATAAATAGAGACGATGATTACAATTATAAAAAAAGACAATTTTGCTTAGTCTTTTATTCCATAAAACACAGTATGGACATTATTTTATGAGTTAGTACCTATATTATTTGATTTTTTTTTTTATATCGTACTTTATGGTTCACTTATTGTTTTTCTAAATAGCGGGGGAAAGTACTAATTTATTTATTGTATAATTATTACAGAAACAACACATTATAAAAAAACTGTTGAATAACAAATAGCGGGGCGTTGCGGTATATGAGTTTATTTATTTAATAGGTATACATCAACAGCTTAATGTATTTCGCATTTCAAATAAAATTTCCATATAAATCTAGTCGCTTATACAAAGGCCAATTAAAGGTATACACAAGATTCAAAAATCGCATGCTTTTACAATCATAATTAAATCTAGAATTAGTAGAAATAAGAACATAACAATTTAGAAGAAGACGAAAAAACTTGAGTTAAACTGGAAATCATAATTAGAAGACTAATTGTGACTTGTGTTATGACTGAACTATGAATGTATTCATTTATAGTTGGTCGAATTATGAATTTTAGTTTAGGATGTCCCTTTTAAATATGCACGTATGGTCATCCTAACATCGTAACGGCGTATACAGACATCAAAGTTTTGCGCCACCCGGGACTCGAACCCGTGGGGATTGAATCCGATACGGTCCGCAGTTGCGGCTGTGTGATTTTATTATACTATTATTTGGCAGGGTGTTTTTGATGTGCTCGTGAATTTTTTATTTAGTTTTCTTTATAAAGAGATATGTTATAGAGATTATAATATACATTCTTCGACGACCCGGTTGGTTTAATGGTTACCACGCCGGACTGCCTAACCAGGGTCCTGGGTTCGAATCCCGGTTCGGTCATGGATGTTTATATGTTTGTGCCGTTGTTGTATGGTTTCCATAATAGTATTAGTGCCTATTAGTGCTTGCTTGGGATCATTACAGTGTATGTATAAATAAATAACGCTCACAGGAGTGAGCGTTATTTATTTATTCTTAATATTATGCTGACACGTTTATAGGGAGATGACTCAAACTGTACAACTTTATCTATGGAAGCAGATTTATTTCGCAATGTCTGCGTTAGTCCAAAAATTAAAAAAAAAATCTGTTCCATACAAAACTGCAGTCTTACTTAACCCAAATAAAAGAGGCAGTTGATACTTTTTTCGCTATTTTGATGTTAGTTTGGGACCAACATCAAAATAGGGAATAAAGTGTCAAGAAAACGTCGAAATAGCGAGACAAAATATTGGTGTTCGAAACTAAACTGCAGTACCTACTAGACTAAACTAGAAATGTATGGAACTGCTGACTTTTCTCGCGATTTTGATGTTGGCACCATAGTGAAATTTTTTCAGTTTGATGAGTAGTGTGCATAGCTAAAGTTCTCGCAATACTGAGTAGAAATGTATCCTGAATACAATGTCTGCAAAAATACCAAATAGCAAAATGAATCTTATCAAATGTTCGACTAATACACGAATCCCAAACGTTCCCTAAACCTGTCTGACCTCAAAGAGACTACGTTGAAAATTAAGTAGGGTCTCGGATTCGAACCACTGAATCAGAGCAACTGAATTACGAGCACAAGTCACGCGATGCACTGACTGCGTTACCGGTGAAGATGGTCTCGCCTGGACGCATCTTGTGCTTAGAATTGTTTTGCAGTGGCGCCATTGATTGGTTTCGGGGTTCACTATGTAATTCCAAAAACAAGTTTTGTTTATTTACACTTCATCAGCAATGATAATTGATAAATCATCTAATATTTAGCCTTATCTTACATTTTACCAATTGTTTATTTCACCCAATACCGTTTTACGTCTTTGAGTTATTTATGGAATCTTAAAAAATACCGGTTTGCAGTAGTCACGTAGAGGAGTTCATGAAGAGGATAGGCTGGTTGAAATGGCAATTTTAATGAATACGTCACTTTTCCGACTATATACGTATTTGCGCGATCAGTCCGCCCCGTCCATACACCCCGCCGACTAGTGTGCGAAAGAGACAACTGCAGCTCGGACCAATTTTATCTATATCTTATAATATCGACGAAATCTGCATTTCGCATTCCCCTGTTTCCTCCTCCAAAACTAAACCGATTTTAATAATTCTTTCAAGGATAATATGAGAAAGACTTTTGTTTATATCTATTCGTCAAATTTGTTTGCTGGATAGATATCCAAAAGAAAGCGGGCGGTATAATTTGTCATTTTCGAAGGTCCCTTACAGTAATTAATTAATGCAAAAAAGCAAAATAGGGACTTATATGGGTTATAAAATATAATAGGGGTTTTGCTCTTGTGCCATTATCCAGGGAGGAAACAGGGGAATACGTTTGTATGGAATAACAGTACCCGTACCGTACGGTACGTGTACGGTACGGTACGGTACCTGGCCAGGCCAGGTCAGATCTACCCGAAACCGACCATGCATGAAAGGACTAATGAATGTGGAGGTAGCTAGATAGGTTTGGCAGGATCGTAGCAGGTGTCATTCCGTTGTCTCTGCCTACCCCAGTGAGAGACAGGCGTGAAAATATGTATATATGTATCTTATTTAAGAGCTATGCTCTTGTCGGTGGAGTATTCGCCAATCCTGTCTCTTTTCCGCTAGTCTCTTGAGTTCTTGATACGACACGATATCAACATTTTCCTTCACTTGGGCTTGATAACTCTGTCTAGGTCTTCCTCTGCCTCTCTTCCCCTCTATCTTCCCTTCGAGTATGGTTTTAAAGAAATTTATGTATGTATGTAGTAGTGGAAATGTCGGGTGGACCTATGTCCGATTTAAAGAATGTCCTAGATATTTATATATTATTCATCCAAGCCACTCTCATCGCGACTGAGATTTACTCAATAATAAAAGTTAGAAGGGAACATCCAAACGCAATCCTGTACAGAATTACATTGTAACACGCAAGGTCCTGATTGAGTTACTTGACCTGAGATGGTCTGTCAGGTCGGGGGCAGTGATGTGATTCACTTTGATTCTGTTTCGGTTTTGTTTGGAGAAGGGACCGGCAGAAACTTGTAAGAAGTTTAACGTAATTTGTGGTTTGGATGTTAGGTGAGTAATTAATGTTCATAGGCACATGAATTTCGGTCTAATTGTTTGTGATTTAGTAGGGCCACTCGGTCCGGCCAGTCTTTGGATGTGTGGTATTTCATGTGTTTCTATGCTTCAGTAGGCAATATGTTAAGCAATTGGTTCCGAACAGTTCCATCAGATGTCGGTGTAACAATTCGTATCCAGGCCTTTACTAGGTGATTGTGTAATCACTTTCCAAAATTTAAGGGGTGGTTCAGACCATAAAACTGAACAACTTTTGCTACGAGAGCAAATAAGAAATGGCAAAAAAATTTGCTGTTCAATATATCGCCTCAAATATATGAAACGGCAGCATTTTTTGAAACCCACCCCTGCACATTTCTTCTAGTGAAAATTCTCTGATAGCATGTTGACCACTGACACTGGGCCCTGACATGGTATTCGCCGTGCAGTGGAATTCTGGGCGGGCTTATAATTATAACTTCTGTGTTACAAGAAAAATTCTCAATGCTACTGTGTTTTGACAGGAGGCGTTCGGTGAAGGTGGATGGCCGCTGGAGTTCAGAGCGGCTGTATCAAGGCTTCTGTCCCAACACGCGCCCAACGACAAGGAAGCACCTAGGACTACTAGTCTACGTGAGTATCCTACTCTCATTGTATCGAGCCCATTATCCCCATTGAACACGTACCTGCGTATGGGTGCTAGTATACCAACGCGTGTCAAAGCATTCACATGTCCTTACCCTTATGTATGTGCTGAATCGGAGATTCGTTACTTGGAGGCGGGAGCACTCTCATGTCCTTACCCTTATGTATGTGCTGAATCGGAGATTCGTTACTTGGAGGCGGGAGCACTCTCATGTCCTTACCCTTATGTATGTGCTGAATCGGAGATTCGTTACTTGGAGGCGGGAGCACTCTCATGTCCTTACCCTTATGTATGTGCTGAATCGGAGATTCGTTACTTGGAGGCGGGAGCACTCTCATGTCTTTACCCTTATGAATGTGCTGAATCGGGAATCGCTACTCACAAAGGCTGGTTCGGATGGAGTGACTCTAACCAGCAGCGGTGTTGGCATCAGAGATGTGGACGATGCATGTTGAGTTAAGTCGCCTCGGCACACGCTTTTGGGTTGTTGATAGCAGATTGTGACATGCGGCTAAAATAACTTTAAATTAGGCTAAGATATGTTAACTAACCCCGCTTGCTCAGTGTGGGGTCCATGGCCTACGAAACGAGATTCTTTTCCCGATCCATCCCGAAACAGAATCAAAGTGGATCACATCACTGCCCCCGACCTGACAGACCACCTCAGGAGAACATTATAAGAGGGGTTGGAAATGCAAAGTAGCGCTTTTGCTTCGGAGACGACTGTCGCCACTTGTCTTCCAGCTTACGCTGCTACAAATACTCCGCACCCCGCCGCGCGCCTTATGGTGTTCATCATCATCATCATAGGCCTTTACATCTGTCTGTCTGTTATGGTGTTATGCAAATAATAATATTGCATAAATTGTGGCGACACGTTCCACGCCTACTTTGCACTTCTAACCCCTCTTGAAATGTTCTGTGGTTCCAACAATACCCTGAGCAGCACCACACGATGGCCAGTAAGTCGAATCGAACCAAGGGTTTCCAAACGACTCAATGTAATCGGCATGTACCGATTTCACAGCCCTGTGTCCTGTGTGATGTGTCCCGACAACGAGGTTGGCGGGACACCATCTGTCTCGATTTTCAACATCTACTACCATTTTATTCAATGCTTTTGTCATAATCCTTGCTGGCCACGTTCCCATCGTGTGGCACCCGTCCGGACGTAACGACCGACAGTTAGGACCTAACGACGCGAGTTCATTGACGTTCTTAATCAATCAATCAATTATACTTTATTGCACACCAAAACAGAACATACATGATTAATAATTAATATTAATTCATTCTGATGAAGAGAGAAAAAAGTGCTGCCCTTTGTCCTTATCACGCCTTAATCCATGTCCTGATTTAATTTTGCTCGTCTGGATATTTATTCATTAAATCCCAGAAACAATATTTTCCAAGTTGGCCAGACTCGAACCAAATATACTCTCTTGACATGCCGTTGCTCTAAAACGATTGTTTCTCTACAGGACTGAGCAGCCAGCGGCTCGACCAGACGTTGTCAGAGACCCTGGTGCTGGATCTCATTGTTCTAGTCGGTTTCGTCGTCGTCAACAACCCCACGTTACAGGTACGTTAATGTTTAACTATTTCGTTTTCGAAATAAATCGAGCCTTTTCAGGAAGAACATCGTAATTCAATTCCATTCAAATAATTTATTTCAGACAAGATCTCCATATACAGGGTGAAATTGATATCATTAGCATCCTTTTAATCTAAGAGTCTACCTATCGAACTGAACAACTTTTCAGCAAAAAAAAAATCTGCTGTTGTATACATCAGAGTCGCGAACGCGCGCATCGAGATTGCAGTTTAGTATGGAACAGCAGATTTTTTATTTGCTCAGATGGGTTTGCTCCCATAGTAAAACTTGTTCAGTTTGATGGGTAGACTCTTTGTTTAAAAGGATGCTAATGATATCAATTTTACCCTGTAGTGATAGTATACATAGCGTGTGGTTAGTGTTTGTAATGGCATCTACAATGTTTTTAAATGGGGTTTTCAATGATTTTTTTTTTGCAATCTCGATGTTGGCTCCATAGAAAAAGTTGATCAGTTTGATGGTCTGATGCAACCCTTTCAATATGTAACACATTTAATAATACAGTATAGTAGGTATTGTACGTGTTTACTATCGTAACTGGAACTTTATATAAGTAAATAAACAAACAAATAACAATCTAAACACTAGATAAACTTACCACTTCCTGGACACTTGACCGTTTCACTTTCCCATGCGGGTAGAGTAGCCACCTGGATGGTCGACATGACACCTGTAAATAACACGTGTAGACATCGTTGATTGTTTGTCTATTCTCATTTGCATTTATATTAAGCTTTTGCCTGCGACTTTGTCTGCGTTGACTTTAAAAAAAAATTCCAGAAGATATTCTACTGTGTACTGGGCGAAATTTAACCCAAATATGGTTGTATTTTTTTTTCCAGTTTATTTGGTATAGGTACTTTATTTAATTTAAAAAAACAGGCCAAATTCGCTTCGGACTCGCGCAAAGAGATCTTTACCACCAAATTTAAAAAAAACCAAACCAATAGTACAAAAAAATGGGTTTTATCCGGGATCGTTAGTCCGAACCCGACACACGCTTGGCCGGTTTTTCTTTTTATTATTTCTTGTTTTACTTTAGGGTTTACGTTTGAGTTAGAGTTGAAAAAACACGTGTCTTTTATGGGGATTCCCCTTAATTTTTTACTTTTTGTGTTCTTTATTATTTGTTAGGAAATCAAAGAAGATAGGAAGTGGAGGAAGAAGCTAAGGGAGAGGAATATCAAAAATAAATATCTTACGTTTCTCCATAGTAAACGGGAGACAGCAATGCTATTTCAGAAGTCGACATTATTCTCATAGTCCAAAATTCTCACGGACACAGGTGCGCCGTCACAGATGCACAAACACTCCTACTAATATTGTAGAACTACTTTCACCCGTGTTCTCATTGCAATAGACTCCATAAAACTCAAAAAAATTTCCTTCAAGCTTTAATCTATTTTACATTAACTTCAACCTTATGCGTCTTGGAATAGGGTGTATAAGCTTGTAGTGACCAAAGTCGTTAGTTCGAATGAATTATAGTATCTTTTTAGTGTCTTGTTAGACATGTTCTTTTTAAGAAGTTAATTTTGTTTAGGGGTTGGTTACATGTGTGTTTGGTGATGATAGACTAATAACAAGGATAAGGGATGGTTGTTAATAATAATGTATTTAGTAGTCAAACAAGGAAACCATGTATACAGGGTGAAATAGATATCATTAGCATCCTTTTAAACTAAGGTTAACACATACAGTAGGTAATTATTTTTTCGCGGTTTTGATGTTAGTCCTATAGAGAAAGATGTTGAATCTCTCTTATCCTGGAGTCAGAGTTTTTTCAGACCGCCTTGCGGCCTTACGCCTTAAGATGTTCAATTATACAGGGTGAAATTGATATCAGTAGCATCCTTTTAAACTAAGAGTCTACCAATCAAACTGAACAACTTTTACTATGGGAGCAAACCGATCGGAGCAAAAAAGAAATCAGTTGCACATTTGAGTCGAGTAGGCATTGCAGTTTAGTATGGAATAGCAGATTTTTTTTCTACTTCGATCGGTTTGTTCCTATAGTAAAAGTTGTTCAGTTTGATGGATAGACTCTTAGTTTAAAAGGATGCTAATGATATCAATTTCACCCTGTAGTTTTGTCTATTCTGTCTGTCAGTTTCCTCCTCGATTACTCTCTCAGTCTTGCAAAATAGGTATGCACCTTGTTCAGAAGGGGTTTTTTTTCGACACTGGTTGCACTACAGCATCCGTTATAATTTTCATTGAAAGTACGTACTTGTACGACGAGCTACATTACTGAATATTTTCACTTTTTTACTCCAGTATTTCAAAAGTTAAAAGTGAGGGAAGAGGGAGGCCGAAGAAAAGATGGATGGATTGTGTGAAGGATGATATGTGTAAAAAAGGAGTGAGTGTTGAAACGACGGCTAAGAGAGATGAATGGAAGAGGATGACATATTGCGCCGACCCCAAATAATGGGAAATGGGCAAGACAATGATGATGATTTCAAAAGTTAAAAGCCCTATTTTCAACGTTGGTTGCAAATATCTCTAGATAAAGTCAAACTATTTAATTTTTTAACGGTGTTGTTCTGTTTTGTCATTTAGCACCTATCTAACGACATTTCACTCGATGAAGTAGAAAAACAAACCATTCCTTACAACGAAAAGAGGGTACAAAAAAGTGTTGTTTTCTTCTTAACAACATTTGTTTATGGGTAACTGTTATCTGTCTTCATACCAAATTTCGTTTCAATGGGTGCAAAAATGACGGGAGCAATTGAGGCGGGGCATACATAATGGACGAAGGTATGAATATTCATTGTTTGACTACGGAGCCCTAAAAAATTTTCTAATTGTAATTAGAATACTTCATCAGAAAATGTACACAGCAAACTCTATCAAATCAAATCTATCAAAATTTTGTATTAAAAATAATATCACATAAGGTGGAGTCTTGTGATTGCAACTATCTGGAGTCTTGTAATTGCAACTATCTGGTGATTGCAACTATGGAGCAATTGCACTTATAAGAATCACAATTCAGTCCTTCTCTTTATACCAACACCTGCCTTCTAGATGACTAGACATAAGTCTATTGAGAGAAGAACTGAATCGTGATTCTTATAAGTGCAATTGCTCCATAGTTGCAATTACCAGATAGTTGCAATTACAAGACCATAGATAGTTTTTTTTTTCCTTGTTGTGTCGGCTAAGAATAGCACCATCCCATTTCCTCCCGTGGGTGTCGTAAAAGGCGACTAAGGGATAGGGGAAGAGGGAGGATGGGCAGCAGCATCCTCTGAGTACACACATTCAAACCAACTGCGATCGCCAACCCGCCTGCCAAGCGTGGCGATTATGGCAAATGCCATCCAATCAAAAAGGGGGAGGCTTATGTCCAGCAGTGGACGTCTGTCGGCTGATATGATGAGATAGATTTTTGACGTAATTTTTTGACTACCACCTCATCGGAAGGTGTTCCGTTCTCTTCCGTCTCTCATCACCATCTCTTCCATCAGGAAACAATCTGCGACGGCTGGAGCGTCATCAAGACCCTCTGCACGTTGCCAGCCAACTGGCTGGTCTCCAAGAGTCACAGGCACGGCCTGCTGCCTTCCTTACTAGCGCTGGCTGAGAGACCAAGCGCTGCCGCTGCTATATCATCAGAACTAAGCATGCAGGTACGACTTTATCTTCTCATTCCCACCACTGTGATCATCCCTACCACTTTTTACCCAAACGGCTGGTCTCCAAGAGTTACAGGCACGCGCTGCTGCCTTCCCTTCTAGCGCTGGCTGAAAGACCTAGCGCTGCCGCCGGTATATCATCAGAACTAAGCATGCAGGTATGACCTTATCTTATCCTCTCATTTATATCACTGTCATCATCCTTACAACTAACTATCCAAATGGCTGGTCTCCAAGAGTCACAGGTACGCGCTGCTGCCTTCCCTACTAGCGCTGGCTGAAAGACCAAGTTATATCATCAGAACTACTAAGCATGCAGGTACGACCTTATCTTATCCTTCTCATGTGGATATCCATCTGACCCGAGATTCAAACCTATCACCACTTGACTACTGAAATGGCGATAGATAGGTTCTCCACAATGACATTCTATACACAAGGCCTTCGCATCATACATCAATGCTTAGTGACCGAGGACATTTGAAAGGACTGGAATGTCAACGGAAATGTATGACAGCAGAGCACAACTGATGGATACTTACGTGAAATTCGAGGCATGTGCCATTTTTGTGTTTTGTTATTGTATGACGTGGTGAGTCCATGAGTATAGAATGTCATTGGTTTTCCAACTGTTGATCCTGGTTTACAGGAGTTCCCATGCCCGTTGAAACAAATCGTTTCTCTACCTAAGTTCACCTATGAAAACGCTGCAGAAAACCTTATCACCATACTCGCCTTTACGCTACCCACAAGAAGAAATGACCACAAAACCACAGGATCGCGCGTTCAAATCCTGTTCACCTGGATGATATCAATCTTCAATTTGGATAAGAGCTCCAAATATATTTCATACGAGCGTTAACCCGCGACTTCGTCCGCACAAATTATATACCAGATTTTAAGTCAGATCATAAGTTATCAAACAAAAAAAGTTTCATCAAAATCGGTTCAGTAGTTTTTGCGTGATACTCGTTCAAACAAACAAACAAACACCCAAACAAACACACAAACAAACAAACAGACAGAGAAAAAATTCAAAAATTGGTGATATGGAATCAGGGACACCTAAAAACCATATCGTAACTTTTTTTTTGTTAATATCTTCAATGTACTTACAGACAAACTTTCTGCTACAGTTTTATAATAGTTTGGATTAATTGAACGAGAAATTGAAATGGAAAAAAAATGAAATGAATGAAATTGAATTTGATTTTTTTTTTCATAATTATGTTTTTGTATACAATAAAGAATCTATGAATCTATGAGAAATTTACACATTTTGTTGTTCATACACAGGTTTACCGTGAGCATAGTTTCACTACTCATTATCATTATCAGCTTATAAACGTCCCACTGCAGGGCAAAGGCCTACCCTCTGGCGGTGAAATAAAAAATCGTGAGGAAACCTGCATACGCTGAAAGAAATGATGCAAAAAGCGAAAACAATTATGTGGATTGTGGGTTCAAATCCTGTTCACATTTATGATATCAATCTTCAATTCAGATAAAAGCTCTAAATATATTTCATATAAGCACTTACAATAATAAAATATAACGTTACAACAACCTTTTATATAACATCCAACTTCGCGTACTATACGAGGACTTTAACTAAATAAAGTAGGGCCATAAAGCCAATTTGGAGTGTTGAATATTTGATGATATTTCGCAAACTGCGCCTCTTGTCCGGGCCACATCTGTTCTACGGTTCATCATCAACATTATTCTGTTAAGAATGGACTATTTTATTCGTTAATATGTTACCTTGGACGTTTAATCTGAAGTTACTTTGTTGGTGGACTTGTGTTCTCCCTATTTTGTACGAGGTTTGCCTGCAGTGAGACGTGTTTAGGCAAATGAAGATGATAATGACGTGTCAATCATATAGATAGATGTTGTAGTCCGATCGTAGAATTAGCCAGGTTGTGATCTGCCTGGGCATTTCATGATAAGCCGTAATTGCATTATGTGTCACGCGCCATATCATTCAACGTTAATCATTTCACGATTGGCCCAGCCATATTTTTTTTATGCTTATTCATGTCGATTCTGTTGGGTATACAAAGTATTAGCAAATATAAATAAGTGAGGTTAAGGTGGTTGCAGTCCATACAAACGTTTGACGCACAATACGCGCAGCCGGAATTATTAAAAGTAATATTTTATATATGGAAAAATAGTTTAGAAAATCTAGTTGCCGCTTCACAAATAACATTTGCAACTTATAATATAATTACGAAGATATAAAGCTTTTAACATTTTGTATGAAAAGTTTCAAAGCTTTATATCTTCGTAATTATTTTATAAATTGCAAATGTTATTTGTGACGCGGCATCTGGATTTTCTATACTGTTTTTCCTTATATACAAAGTTACTTATATTAATACCGTCTACGCGTATTGTGCGTCAAAGTTTTGTATAAAATTGACCCCTCTGCAACCACCTTAAAAGAATCTAATAATATTTTTTTTATGACCAGATGCTCGAAGAATACCTGGACAGCGCAGACGCGCAGAAAATCAAACTTGTTCAAGTGATCAAACAGGGAAGGAGTCAAACCAAGAAGGCTGCTAAGAAATAACTCTCAAGTATTCATGAAAATCAAAGAAATCGTGGTAAAAACTCAACAATATGTACCCTTGAATTAATTCGCGCAAAGAATAGGTTTAGATTTACCGTACTATCTATAATCGACCTTAAAATAATAACAATAATGACGATTATTCATCAGGAATGTCGATCTTAAACTTTTGACCAGTTTAACTTAACCCCTGAGGACAAGGGTATGCCTATATTTATCGGGGCCTAAGTCTGGTCGGAAGTCGGTCTGTCGAAAAATTGCTGGAGTTGATACTTTACCCTCCGATGTGTAGTCTTGATACTATTTTGTATGGGAAGTTGAAAAACGGGTTAGATTTTCAAAATTGTTTCAATCGAAATTAAAAGGAAATTTTAGGCGGGCGTCATTTACAACGGTTTTGCAACTACATAACTTTAATCTGATATAGTGATGCCACAAAATGCCCTAAGTCTTACCTTAAGGTCCTTTTTCATTTGGATTGATACAAAAATATAATTCACACTAAATAATGAAACGACATATAAATGGCGGTCGCTCTCATGCTATCTCGCTCATAAAGTATCTCTGTCTATGCTCACACAGCGCCGGGACAGAGTACAAATAAATTATCATTGATAAAATCAGCATTAAAATGTCTACTTTTAACAGCCTGTTTTGATTACTATACTATTGTCTCCGAATTTTTTTAATAGTACTACATACAGATAGCAGGAAGTGGCTTCCCTACCTTCAGATATGGCGCGCCTCGGTGTGCTTTGGTACAGTGAGAAAAAAAAGTACACTAGCAATTGCCGCCATTTTTTTGTAGTTTCTGTTTAAGTGCGTATTATATAATATCTATACAGGGTGTTACAAAAGTAAAAATAAACATTTCTAACTTTTAAGGGGGTTGTTGAGACCATCAAACTGAACAACTTTCACTATGAGACCAACATCGAAATCGCAAAAAAATGTTGATGGCGATTATGGCAAATCTCCCCACTTTGGGGGATGCCTATGTCCAGCAGTGGACGTCTATCGGCTGATATGATGATGATGATGATGGAACATCCGATTTTTTTTTCGCGATTTCGGTATTGGTCCCATAGTGAAAGTTGTTCAGTTTGATGGTCTTAACCACATGTTTATTTGTATTTTTGTAACACCCAGTACAATTTTGAAACTATATGGAATATTATAAAATTGTCTCTGGTTTACGATAGAAGAAACAAATATTATTTTTGTTGGTGCTAAAAGCAGTGTTGCTAGTCCTTTGGATTATCATTGATTTATATAATTTAAAGTGACAGGCTCATTTCATTACCCGTTACACTGAAGAATTTTCGTTGCTGCAAGTGAAATGTGTATATTCTAAATATGGTATACTTATTATATTTGAATATCTTCGAACTATCTCGAAGAATATACAGGGTGAAATTGATATAATTAGCATCCTTTTAAATTAAGAGTCTACCCATGAAACTAAACAACTTTCACTATGGGAGCAAACCGATCGGAGCAAAAAAAAATCAGTTCTTCCACGCCTACATGACTCAAATTTATGTAACAGCTGATTTTTTTTTATGCGATCTATTTGCTCCTATAGTGAAAATTGTTCTGTTTGATGGGTAGACTCTTAGTTTAAAAGGATGCTAATGATATCAATTTCACCCTGTAGTCTTGAGTATGGTAAAAAGAAATCAATGAATTCAGATTAGTTCTAGTACCACTGACATTACCGCCATAAGCACAGATTCATAATAAGCTACTACGTCGTTAAGGGTATTTTCACCCCAAAAAATTTATGTATTTTATTGACAGCTATATGTATACTCTTTCTCAGAAACATGTAGGATACGACTAAGAAATATAATGAATACTTAACATCATTTATATGTAACCTTTTAAATTGTACCAGATTCTTTGGACGAATATCTTTTTATCGAATGTATTATCTGCCTAATTCTATACATGAAAACCGGTGACTGACTGACAGACAACCCGTTTTGACATTTCAAATTCAACCTAATATTTTCGTATCTAATCGAAACTAGCACAATTATGACACGGACACACTCGTCAAAATGGAGTGATGTATTACAAAAGCAATTCTAGTCTATGCTTCAACTATTGCCCGTAAAAAAACTGGTTATTCTTTATTCACCTAATACCTACAACACACTGCGGAATAAAAGGTAATATTATAAAACGTTTTTATACGAAATGATAATTCGGTGAAATTATACATTCGATGAAATGCGATTCGACCAAAAGAATAGGAAAACTAAAATATTATCAAATTAAATGTTTCTTCGGATGTGAGAGCCAAATCAATGAGGCTAAATATTGTACACATTTTGAATACCTATCTATTTTTCTATGACCGTAGACTCTTCACAGTAGATTACCATTTTCCTTTTAGTACAGGATCCAATAGAGATTTATACACTCTTTCATATTTACACATTTTGGATGTGACTCTGTTGAGTTTTTTAAGAAGTACATTTAAAATGAAAGGAATCAAACCTCTAAAAACACCGTGGGATAAAAGGCTCATTATTCCATGGGGTATGCAGAAACTATGGCTCTGCTAACAATTGTAACACTGCGTAGAAGTTTAATTTCGATTACATTATGAGAGTGTACAAATTAACCTACCGGATCCTGTACTATTCAAAAGTTACAATTTGCTTTTTTTAATGGTTGTTATTTTTAAAAATTTATAATCTGTAGTTTTAAACTTATTTTGTTAGCTATTTACAGTATTAATTTTAATGTAAAATACATACAGTACTAAGTAATTCAGTTGCTTTCATGTAATATAATTGTCTATGATGTTTTAGTGAGTGTTTAAACATAGACAATAAACTGAAACTTGGGCGTAAAGAGTAGAAAATGGCGATAAAGGAAACTAATTGCGGTTCAGAAAATTGTATACCTAGTATTTTGTTTGTGTCTAGTACTATTTCTGCAAGTAAAGGATTTTTTTATGACCGAAACACACCACGGGCCATACCACACTGGCAATTTTTGAGCTTAAGGGCCTATGTCGAAAAATAATTGAAACGAAATGGGCGTGTGATAGCTTATATTACTGCATGGGGTGCGCGCGCCTGAAACGATGCCAGCGTAAAACAAACTTTATTTAATTGTGATTGTACTATTTATGTAAGTTCAATTCTGCTCTAATCAAACTTTATAAAATATCAATCTCTTTTTTTTTAATCAAGTCTCGTGTTTCTATTATTCACCATTTAGCAGTTCCAAGCGTTTATTGATAAAGGCGGAGGCTACTTTGGCTTGTTTTTCTATCGAGAAAGTGTGTCTTAATCGTGTTTTGGCTCTAATCAAAACATCAATTATATGTTCAATTTACAAACACCCACAAATCATACTCCTACTGTTAGTACCTACTTCACGATATATGACGCTTTGAAGAATCCAATTATTTTCACATATCCTCTTAAGCGTTGACGGACCGATATCAACGCGATATCGCCGGGATATCGCCACGTATTGCTGTGATATTTCTGAAATCAAACAGTCTCGCCGCGGAATCGGGAATCGGCGATATGCTCAGTAAAACGACGTCGCGGCGGTGCAATTGCGACGGCGTTACGGTGCACTTGCGACTTCGTTGCCATGCAGTAGCGATATCTCTGGTACAGGAACAGGAGTTTGCTTGGCACCATTGCTCTTGGTGTGTTTCGTGTTATTTGATATTCGAAATATTGGTTTTAGTGATAGTTGTGACATAATTTCGTGCGGATTGTGTACATAACAGGAATCTCAAATAAAATACGAGAACAGAACATAAACTTTGGTTCAAGTTAACTTGTGTGGTGATTTTGGCGGTATCGCACATTGAAAAAAATTTACTATAGACATCGGCGGCTAGCGTATGGGCTAGATGCCTTTGCCTTGAATTTAACCTAAATCTCTGGTACAACATAGCGGTACCTCGTGTACCTCATGGCCAGCTAAAATGCGCTCGATACACGATCGCCCGTAAAATACTCCCCACGCAACTCCAGGAACTAAATATTTGAGTACGAAATCTTGAACGGTCTTTCCAGGGTTATGCGTGATTTTGACGTTCTTGCAAAGGAAGTGGCGCCCTCAATTTTTGTCAACTCTTTATGGCCAAGCTGTTAATATATTGTCTGTCACTTTGTGTAACATAATCTACGAAAGACAGTTGTTACATTTAAAATCTTACAATATGCATTACATTTAACTTGGAATATAAATCTTTTAGAATCAGCATGTTTACTTGAAAGCCATTTTGATACTAGCAGAAACTAATTGAGCTGTATTTTGAGTACTTAATATGCAAGAAATAAGGTACATTTCACCTTGACTTGAAAGTTTATAAAAACAAAATATTTAAAAAAACTGCGGGGTGTTAGGGTTAACAGTTGCATTACTTTAAGGGGTGATTCTATCCATGATATTGATCAATTTTCCCTATGTAACCTATAGAAAATTTGCAAAAAAAATTACGACTTTTCGTACCAAACTTTCGGTCAGCTGATTGCATTTAGTATGGAAAGTGCAAAATTAATGTAATGCAACTGTTTACCCTAACACCCAGTATACATAATTTTTTTGGAGGATTTATAATTCTAAAACAAATTTCAAAAGGTGTAATAGTCTGTCTTTCCGTTTGTCATTTGAGCCTGATAATGTATTGGTTTTTTTAATGTAGAATTTATTTTTGTGTAAAAGAATGTCTTAATTATTATAAAAAGGAGTGCTATGCGCGTGCCTTGCGGTCCCATAGAGTAATTATTGGGGAAGATGGCATCAACTTTTGATTCTTATACAGGGTGAAATTGATATCATCAGCATCCTTTTAAACTAAGAGTCTACCCATCAAACTGAACAACTTTCACTATGGGAGCAAACAGATCGGAGCAAAAAAATAATAATTGAATCGAGTAGGCATTGCAGTTAAGTATGGAACAGGTTACAGATCACAAAAACTAAAGGGAGATGTGAAAAGGGGGCGGGGCCAGTGTCGCAGCAATATGCGCAAAAACGGAACACATTGCTCGCGACAATAATGATTCAATATATTATGAGGCTGAAAGCCAGTCGATATGTTATGTTTAAATAGATTACAATACTTGCGTATTACTAAAGATTATTCGAACGTTGAGTTCTGATACCGCAATGGATAATGAGCACATTCAAGCTAACAAAATACTTTCTATCGCGTGGTACTGGTGGTGATGCGACACTAGGTTTCGTACTCAGCGCGTTGGTTGGCATCTCTCTAGATCTCTATGGAACAGGTGATTATTTTTTTGCTCCGATCGGTTTGCTCCCATAGTAAAAAGTTGTTCAGTTTGATGGGTAGACTCTTAGTTTTAAAGGATGCAGATGATATCAATTTCACCCTGTAGTTAAATAAATTAACAGCCCTTTGGTTTGTGTATGGAAAACTGTATTTCCGCCTATGTAGAGGTTTTGGGGGGTTTTGTTATTGCAGGGATCGTTTTATGTACAGAAACACAAACGGCCTCCTGGCAAGTTAAAAAGCACCCGCACGCAACCGCTTGCAAACCGACTCTCCTTTCTAGCTTCTTTTGTCCATTTGCAATGTCATCTTTACGTTATTTTTCGACTTTTAAACATTTAATTGGAAATAGTGACTTGTTTTCATTCTGCTGTTTTTCTCATTTATATATGTAATTTCAAAAAGGAAGCTCAAATCATGCTTTTCACGCCATCTTCCCAAAAAAGAAAGAGAGGAAACTAAACACTAACTTAAGTATTATAAACTTAGGAAACTGTGATAAATGGAACATAGGCATGGATCGGTAGATACTTTTTGTAAAATAAAATTAACTTGTAAATTTAACTTTACCGCCTATCACTGATTGGCATTACCGGGTTTAAAGGGAAATTGAGAGCATGTACGAAAAATCTTACGTTGTTTAAATGTTTGGTTTTTATTAAATAAGGTCTTTTTAGACTAAGAGATAAGTGTAATTTTTGCAACAATCAGCAGCAAGGCTGATTCAGTGTTTATGAGGTGTAAAGCATCTTTGTGTTGGGGATGAACTAGATCTGCCTGCATAACTTCAGTTGGTTTAGGAATTACAGACGTTTAAAGGTCGGTAAAAAATTAACGATCAGCTGCAAGGCTGATCGTATGATATTATTGTAGTGTGCACTGCAATTATGTGAACAGTATAAAAACTGACATGAACTGCCAGTTGGTTTTGGAGATACAGCCGTTCAAAGGTCGGACCTTTGAACGGTTGTGTCTCCTAAACCGACTGATGAACCATGTCAGTTTTAGTACTTTTCACATAGCTACAGTGCATACTACAATAATATGATACGATTAGCTTTGCAGCTGATCATTATTTTTTTACTGACCTTTAAACGTCTGTAACTCCTATAACCTATACCGACTGAAGTTATGCAGATAGACCTAGTTCATCCCCATCACAGAGATGCTCAACACCCCATAAACACTGGATCAGCCTTGCTGCTGATAGGTGCAAAAATTACACTTATCTCTTAGTCTATTTTACGAAAACGCAACAATGTTTTATCAAACGGAACGCTAGTAGTTTTATAAACGTGGTAAGGGCAAGGTACGTGCCCTACGTGACCCATTTTCTGCCCCCCTCCTCCCCTCGGTGACCACCCGTAGTATATGCCCCCCTTCCCTCTAGTTGTCACGTAGTAATTCATAAATATGATTTTGAATAATTTTTTATTGTTTCAAATCTTTTTTTGCAAATAGAAAGTTAAAAATAATTAGGCTCGTAAGGGAAGTGTGCGAAGCCATGACAATAGATCGAAGGTTGGTTGGCACAAATATGGCATGAAAGAGCGCGAGATTTCCCTAGCTAGAGGATATTGACTACGTGATGAAAACCTAAGCATCCCCCCCCCCCTTCCCCCCTGTGGCCAGGTGTGGTATTTTGAGGACGGGGGTCCCCCCCTAAACGGGTCTCCTAGTATGGGTGCGTTCCCTAATAATACATATGAGATATTATCATCGAACAATTATTTACTACAAATACCTACTAGACACGACATAGGACAGACATACATAGAACTAACACGACAAACAAACGTCGTGCGTCACATGAGAGTACGACGATTGCAGGCGGGTGAAAGAGATAGCGACAGCGTTAACTGAAACTGTGTCGATATCGCCACAAAAAATCTCTTCATATTTATTTATTTCATTGCGCTGTCTGTAATTCCCTGATGAATTGCTCTCTATTTCCCGAAAAACCCATTATAATTTCCAATTCTCTAAACTTAGTAATGTGATAATGAAAATTTTTCGATTATTACTAAAAAACCTGTGATTTTTTTATATATAGTAATATCATTTTTATTTACTTTCACTTAAAAAATGTATATTTTTCTTTATAAATATATCTTGTAACGTAGTTCGGTTAGAAGTCTCGTGGGTGTTTAATGTTTATGTTGTCTGTGATTTCTTGAGTTTAGCGTTTTATTTAACTTGGCGTGTAACTTGATTGTGTATTATTGTAAGTGCCGAATAAATATTTGTGTAACAATTATTATTTGGTTTTTTATACTGAAAATTGTACAAAAAAGTCATGGTTGACCACTAAGGTCCGCCACATACATACGGAATTGCGATCCGGAATCCTGATTCAGGATTCAGTGTTGTTAACTATGGTTACAAAAATTACTTCGAGTGCTGTTTAAAAAATGTCTAAAATCAAAATGAATTAAATACCAAATTAATGACAATTGTATTTTTAGGTACTTATTAAAACGAAACAAACAATTTCTATACATGATAATTACTATCATGTGATGAGGTCATGACGTTACGAATGTTACGATGATGGTTTGTAAATTGTATTCCAATATTAATGCAACTATATCAAAAGACTATCGATAGTTTTAACATTAGACATAATGTGCATACAAAATGGCATGAACCATTATCACACAAGCGGTTTTTGAGCGTAGGCGATTTCGAAACTATGCCGCAACGATACGGTATCGTTCCATCAACGCCTACGCTCAAAAATCACTTTAAAATATGCCACCTAAGACATCAAAAAATCACTAGATCTAGTAAATAAGTCTCTGAAAGCGGCAACACTCCAAACGGAATCTAATTCTGATTCAGGTTTATTCCGGATGTATGTGGCGGACCTAAGACAGTGGCGAGTAACCATGCCTGCAGCACGGCTAGCATGCCACCCACGATAAAGCGTTTAAACGAGAAAAACGTCATCCGCGCTCTTTCTGGCATACGTAAAATAATAAAGATGGAGGCACATCTAGATTTTTATCGTTTTTTCGGGGGTGGCATGCGAGGCCTACTGTGCAGCAGCCGCAGGACGCAATGGTTCAATCCACGTCCACGCCGACTCCTACCTTCCAATGATTACTGTACCAAAAAAAAAATCAAGGATAGCAAGCATATGCTCACAACTTTATTCCCTGATGGGGTAGTCAGAGATATTCTGAAACCTCGTAACATGCATGATTCACTAGAAGAACCGAAACTCTGTCCAGTGTGACGGGGAAAAAAAGAAAATAAAAAATGAGTTTTTCGGAAATTACGTAAGTACAATTTGTAACAATCCAAATTCGGTGAAGGAAAACATCGTTAGGAAACTTGAATGCTTCTTTTTCGTCGCATTTATTCTACCCACTGTCCATTATAAGTGGCGACGGGCTCACTCCTCGTCACACTGGACAGAGTTTCGATACTGCTAGTGAAATCTATCTATCTCTGACTACCCTTTCGGGAATATAGTCGTCACCATATGGGTTTCGGGAGGCTGGAAATCGTCAAACCTGCGCGCGAGACGGTTCGTAATGTCTCTCGAAAACAGCTTGTAGACATGGCTAAGAAGGGTAAAGGGCCTATAGTTCTTCAACAGGGCATTATCGCCCTTTTTTGAAGAAGAACACCACCAGACTCCTGTTCCATGCCTGCGGCGTTTTACCCTCGAGTATGATGGAATCGAACAGCTTCTGAAGGGCCTTCCGGACCGGTTTTCCACCCGCATTCAGAAGCTCGGCCGTAATACCGTCATCACCCGGTGCCTTGTTGTTCTTTAGCTGTTTGAGAGCCATACTAATCTCGTACGGGCTGACGTCTGGAATACGTCAGCCTGTACGAGATTAGTATGGAACAGAGACGTGGTCCAAAGGGCAATGGAGAGGGCTATGCTCGGAGTTTCCCTGCGAGATCGAATCAGAAATGAAGAGATCCGCAGAAGAACCAGAGTAACTGACATAGCCCAAAGAATTGCTAAACTAAAGTGGTAGTGGGCGGGGGCACATTGCTCGCGGAACTGATGGCCGATGGGGCCGAAAAGTTCTCGAGTGGCGACCGCGTACCGGAAAGCGCAGCGTGGGCAGGCCCCCCACACGGTGGACCGACGACCTGGTGAAGGCGGCGGGAACCCGTTGGATGAGGGCAGCGCAGGACCGGTCGTTATGGCGATCCTTGGGGGAGGCCTATGTCCAGCAGTGGACGTCCATCGGCTGAGATGATGATGATGATATGGGTTTATACAGAAAAGGTCTCTTTGTCGTTTAATCACATGCTCACGACTCACGACTATATTTGGGGAATTAGTTTCTTTGGTAAATTGGACGTTTTAGTACACTAGTCGATGCAGTCCGAAGCCATTCAAACGTTGAGAAATCAGTCCGACAGTAGTGTCGGTGGCTGAGTTGGCAACTCCGGATTGGCAGGTTGCGGGTTCGAGTCCCGTCTGATACTAATATTTTCAATCTTTAATTTTATTTAAAACTTGAACCCATGGACTAATTTCAGACAATATACATTCAATTGTTGCTTAGACCTGTCGCAGCCATCTGCTTAAATCTGCCATATGATTAATAGGCTACCCCGTTCATTGAATGGCGCCAATCAGGTTGAATGACTAAACGAAAAGTCAAATCGTTTAATGTAACGTTCATCGACATTGCTAAATTTGAATCACCTGGCTGATTTTACGTCCGCCATGTTTAAAGGGCTAGCTTACAATCAGCCAACTAGTTGAACGTTGAGTGACGTTTGTTCAATCAACGTTCGGCCTAGTCATTCAATTGACTGTCGCCATTCAATGAACGGGCTAGCCAATCAATCAAATGGCAGATTTAACCAGATGGCTGCGCCAGATCTACCGGCCGTTCAAAGGTTAATTGAATACCTTTCTAAACATAATTAAGTCAGTTAAAAATGTCTCACTTCACTTAACTCTACCACTTTACGATCTACATTAATACCAAAGCATTTCATTCACAAATATTTCAGTTTCATTAACCACTGAAACTTCGAGACAATAGTATAACGTAGTACATTTCATGTATCTTGTAATAACTCTTACAGCTACGTGATAAGTGTGTAAATGGTGTGATTAGCGGGACTTTGTGTGTGGAGAGGCGTTTAGTCGAAGGCGACTCTTTGATCAGACAAATTTACGTCTCCTCCTTAAGTGCAGTTAGAATTATGGGCTCGTGGTTTTGTGTGTGGGTTATATGGGGTGTTGTTCTGTCCATGTCAGAATTTTCTTTTTTTACTACCTTTTTAGTGCTTAATTATGGAAAGTGTTGATTATACAGGGTGTTAGGCAGGGACCGAAACCGGTATCGATAATACCGGTACTTTATGGTTACTACCTCTATTTTTTTAAAGGTATTTTTAGAGGTAACCTTTATATCATTCCACTAACGGTCCGAGTACACAGAGATGTGTTTAAATAAAAAATTGTTTCTTCTTAAATATAGTAAGAATGAATATTTTTAAGTAAGTACCTCGTTAGTTAGCACGTTAGTCGTTACTAAATACAAAAATTAAATTTATTATAACAACAAACTTAAACTCAAACGTGATCATAAACAAATCATTCTATGCTTTTGGCTTCAATAAAATGTAAATAATCATCTTCTATATTATCTCGACCTGTCCAATGCTGTAGCAACACTGAAAATAGTGCGCGCGTCGTCACTCGTCGATTGCTCCAAAATTTCAGTCACCCGCTACAACAACGACGTTGTTCAATCAATTTTGTACTTTTGATAATAGAATTGAAGTTCCTTTTTTTCAGTGTTATTAAAAAACACGAGCGCTTTTTACCGCTCCGTCTACACTGACCTGACCTTACCCGCACTTTCTATTGAAGGTCATATTTAGGTTACCGGTATTAAAATCTTGTTCGTCGTTGTTACCTGGATAAAGGTAACATTTAAATAAAGGTAACCGAAAATTTTCGGTCCTTGGTGTTAGGGTAGACAGTTGCATTACCTACTTTAATGGGTGATTTAACTCATGATATTGAACACCTTTCCTAAAGGAACATAAGGGAAATTCGCAAAAAAAGTCATCTTTTCATACAAAACGTTCGATCAGCGGTTTGCATTTAGTTTATATGGAAAGCTCAACATTTTTTTTTGCTAATTTCCATAGTATTTAGTTTTTTGTATTTTCATAGTTTTCTTAGGGAATGTTGTGACCGGCTTTTCAAACAGACATACCTCGGATGCCATCAATTCAAACCGCAACGACTTAACTTTAAGGCTCTTAGTACGAGCCTTAACAGGACACTGCAAGATAAACAAACACCTACACAGAATGGGGCATGTAGATTCACCCACTTGCAGATTCTGCTGTGAAGCAGAGGAAACGCCCATACACCTCATCTGCGAATGCAAAGCGCTCATTCACAGCAGGAGTCGCCATCTAGGTGGATACATAATAACACCTACTGATATTAGGGACCCCCCCTCCAAAAGCATAACACGGTTCATGAAGTCCGTGGGCCTAGGTCTAGGGTGACAGCTACAATAGATCTATCCAGGTCGCAGTAGCTATTTGGTCATTGACCAAGCCCTTATAACCAAATAATAATAATAGGATTCCCTATACTGATACGTGATACTATCACCTCTTAAAGTAATGCAACTGTTTACCCTAACACCCTGATGTGAACTTTCCTTCGCCTAGGGAAAAAAAATCTGCTGTCCCATAGAAATTGTTTTTTTTTTTTTCTCAATTTCGATCTTTGCTCCATAGCAAAAGTTTTTCAGTTTGATGGTCTGAAGCACCCCCTAAAATATGTAACGCATTAAGTTTACACCCTGTATAGTAGCGCTCTGCGGAAGCAATATACTCGTCGAGAACATAATGCGTCTCTCACATTATCTCTATTATGCTCTACCTTCTTAACATCTAAGTAAAGAAGTGGACTCTATAGTGAAAGTGTTTCAGTTTGATGAGAAAATGCATGGTTAAGGTGGTTTCAGTCCATACAAAAGTTTGACGCACAATACGCGTAGACGGAATTAATTAAAGTAATATTTTATATATGGAAAAATTGTTTAGAAAATCTAGATGCCGCTTAACAAATAACACTTGCAATTTATTATATAATTACGAAGATATAAAGCTTTTAAAATGTTGTATGAAAAATTTCAAAGCTTTATATCTTCGTAATTATTTTATAAATTGCAAATTTTATTTGTGTTGCGGCATCTAGATTTTCTAAAATATTTTTCCATATATACAAAGTTACTTATATTAATACCGTCTACGCGTATTGTGCGTCAAAGTTTTGTATAAAATTGACCCCTCTGCAACCACCTTAAGATTAAGAATGATTAAAGGTAGGCAGGTATCCGTATAACTAACAATTAACCCTAAAAAATTTGTAACAGAAATGTATAGCTGCACTGAAAAAAATATTTTGTTATATATAACCGAACTTTAGTGACTTCCAAACTGTTTTGTAGCACATAAACAATCGTTTGGTTATAAATAACATAACTTTTTGCTATTTATATACAAACGTTTGGTTATGTGCTACAAAACAGTTTGGAAGTCACTAAAGTTCGGTTATATTTAACAAAACATTTTTTTCAGTGTGGACTTATTTTGATGATCAAACTTAAAAACTGATGGTAAGTATAGGTACAGTAGTACCAGGTTTATAAGTCTCCCCGATGTACCTGCGCAGTTGACAAATTTTAATGGCGCGCGATATTATATTGACCAATCAGGATGTGCCACCTTCAATCCGTTTACGCTATTGGCTAATATGCTTCGCGCCCTTTCCGCTGCTATCCGACTATGCACCCTTTGATTACTAAATGACTTCGGGTTTTGTCGGGGATTCGGGCCTGCTCTGCGCAAACGAAGATTGCTAGCGGAATTATTTTCAGGAGTCCGATTTTTGAATCTCATACGTTGAACTCAGCAGTTGGAAATGTATGGAGATACGCATCTTTCTAATACTGATTTGATTTTTAAAAATCGCTTTCCTGGAGTATGATTTTTGAATGTCAAATCAGCAGTAAAAGATGCATATCTCCATAGCAATATTTACATTTTCAACTGCTGAGATCAAAGAATGAGTTTCAAAAATCGCACTCCTGCAGCCCGATTGCGCTAAGTTAAAACATCGAAGTTCTATTTTTATCCAATTTCAGTTCTAATCACATTGCAATCCAATTACTATTCAACTGTGCTGAATTCCGCATCGCGCTAAACTCTATGTAACTGACAGCCAATAACGTCTGAGCGATCAGTCAAAACGGCTCTAACGGCTGTACCGCGGTTAGTGCAATACCAAATGTGTCAAAAGTTATGGTTCGTACGTAGTCCCATAACGGTTCAATCACCAAATATTTACCGCGATTGCAGCCCTGGTCGTACTGTAATATTTTATCTCATGAACCGGGGTGAGGACGAAGTCGCTAGAAGAATCTCGTTCAAAATAAAATCATAACCAAAACGCGAAATCCGAAGCATTACAGCATTAAGCACACATGACTTAACAACATTGAAACGATTTCAAATGGAAAAGTTAAAGAAAAGTGCCGAATAATGGACGGACGCGATAGAATGGAAAATGGCTTCCGATTTAACAAAATTGAGGGTTCAATCGGTTATGTAATGATGTGCAGCGTTTAATTGTGTGCAATCATATTCTTTAGTCGAGTGGAGGGTTCCACTGAGAGGTCGATGGACGAAAATAAGCGTAAGCATATGCTCACGACTATATTCCCCTAGCGGGTAGTCAGAGATATTCTGAAACCTCAGAACATCCACGTTTCACTAGTACCGAAACAATTCACTACGTTTCACTAGTAGTCTCAAAATGCCAACTTCTAGAAAAGACAATTTCCAATAATGGCAACTTCTCAGTCGGATGCAGTGAATATAACCGTACGATCTTCTTCTTCTTCTTATCGTGTGCGCAGAGCCCTGGTGTCAGAGTTTTTTCAGACCGCCTTACGGCCTCTGACGTGGGTTTTATGTAACGACTACTACCACCAGAGATAGTAGTAGCCGGGACCAACGGCTAAACGTCTCATTCGTCATCATTTTTCTTTTCTGACAATCAAGTGATTCAGCCTGCAATGTCCTAACCAACTGGGGAAAAAGCACAAAGTGACATTACACTAGGTGTCCCCCGTGGGAATCGACCCACGACCTCCGTGTCGAGAGCCAATGCTCTTAACCATTAGACCACGGAGGCAGTTACACCGTACGATGAGGACATCAGACATGAATTAGCTGCCTCTTACGACCCCCGCCCTTTCTGATTGGTGTTATTCGAAACTGGCACACGGAAAATAAATAAGTATCTATATAGAGGAGGTACATTTATAAAAGTATATTTCCACACGAATAAGTACATTTAAATAGCTAGTAAAACGGTGGTGAACTCGTGACCACTCGCTACCGTTTGGTCGCAGTCGCACCACGAAACGTATCGACGCTCTAAAAATGCTACGTCAATCCAACGCTAATGGAAGGTTAAGGGAGGAATGGAGTCGATTTGTGCTACAAATAATCCTACTAATATTATAAATGTTAAAGTTGGTGACGCTGTTTAGATGGCTGTGACTCAATCACACAAACGGCTGGAGGAATATAGATGAAATCTGGTACACAGATAGAATAACATTTAACCTCTCACCGAACCCCGCTACCCAATCCGCCGCGTAGCCCCAGCAACGTCCTATGCCGAAGTCCGTACAAGGTGCCCCTAGGTCGGTTGTTTCAGTTCATTCATTTGGCTCGGGAGACCCTTCCTGGTCCCTCCAATAGTCCGCAGTAAAAAGCAGTAGTTGCTCCCTGAGCAGAGGTGAGAGTCATCTCAAAAAAAAATCAAAATTTAACTAGTTCGTTGTACATTCCAGAACTCTGATTCCCGTCGGTTATTAGTTCTTCTATGGTAATATTCGGTAAGGAGCATCCCATTGCCATTTAATCCAATGCTTGCAAATCAGTTTTCAATATAATTTAATTAAAATTTTCAGAGCTATTGCAACCAGTTCCGATGTAATCACTCAAAGAAACTCCTAATATAACTCATTCCAGAAATCAGAATCAGAAATCAGAAATTTTATTTGTGTTCACTATGCTACTTTGAATCGATGGACTATACCCCATTCACGGAGTCCGTGTGGCATGGGGCTATCTCTCTCCCACATTTGCATACAAATGACAGAGAAAACAAATGAGACTACCCCCGCCCATAAGCTTAACCAACCAAATCATAAGGCCTGTTCATACTGTGTAGTGTGTACTCATGACATAAACAAAAATGATTTTTTAAGAGGTAGTTTTTCAAAATTAAATTTTTGTACATTTAAATGTAAACATTTATGAATAAACAAATGTAGAATTTTTGATCACAACTGTAATATTGATTTTATGACAATAAATTCTAATAAATATTAAAAAATAAACTCGAAATTTACTAAACTTTAAGTTAACTTTAAATTAAATTAAATAGTACGGTAGTACGACATAAAAAATATAAACAAGGCAAGTTCAACCCAGGTCGAAGATACACAACGATCGCAGTGATGAGTACGTACGTCTAAACGGTACGAAGCGCTTGAACAGACTTATTAATCTATGAACAGACTAAAGATGACTCGCAATATGAACGCGGCCTATGCGCCTTATCTTCGTCCAATCACAGGCAAGATTAATTTTTCGGTACCACATCGACTCGCTGAACGGTGTATAGTCCTATTGTCAGGTTCTACGTTTTTTTTGAGTTCTTCGTCAAAGAATGGGAAGGTCGCTAACGGTATATAACCTCAGGGTCTACGTTGTCGCACCATAAGTCATAACTGCCAGGAGATATTGATTGAATACCGTCGCTTTCAGGCATTGGGGCAAGGCTAAGTAGATGTTTTATTTAGTGAACGTCGTCTCCATGCCACTCGCAGTACACGATCGCAGACGGTGTCGGCGCGGCGTGACGCGCGGCCTTGCTCAACATGGACGACTTTATCTGACGTTAGAACCAACATGCTAAGTAAATCAATATTGTGAAAAATGTTGTACCTAGGTATTATTGAAGGCCATTGCTGAAAGTAACTACCCAACTAACAATTTGCTCGTATAGTCAACCATTTATAAGACTATTCGGTTTTTTAAAAGTTATATTACGGTAATTTTTGTTACTCTTCGTCGTGTACTGGTGTTTTATTTATACATCTGGTTGAACAATAATGTCATATAGACGTTCTGTCGTCGTATTTTATACGACAGTTATATAGTGGTGTTCACGGCGACGTCTATACGTCGTTCTTATATGTCTTTTAGACGTGTTAACGTATTTGTCGCATAACGGTCGATTTTATGACCTGATTTAGTCGTGTAATTTACATTTATAGTACTACTAAAGGGACGGTGGTCGTTTATGCGCCGTATTAGTAACCATTATGTAATAGTCGTGTAGCTGGTATGACTGTAACCTGTATACGTCTTTAGGGACCACAATATGACTGCTATATCACAAAAATTATTATAATTCCGACAATACCTATGCCAGCTTCCTGTAATTCTGTGACCGTGATGCACAGACATCGGACCGAATTTCATTTGAAATTGTCGAAAACTTTATGAATTAAGTCTTATTTATAGATTTGTCACACGTTTCACTAAAAATAAATGAAACTGAGGACATTGAGGTAGGCTTCCTAAAGAAATAGGTAGGTACACTTTCATGTTTTTAGGTAGGTACCTAATTAAAAATCTAGGGACATCAAATCTAATAGCGTAGTGCATTCGTAGTGTCTCTTATTCGACATTTTGAATACCTTACAATTATGTGATACAAAATACTTTCTAGAAACAAGAACAAAATATGTTTCAACTTGATATTTCTTAATCTCAAATATATGTCTTGGACTAAGATAATCCCACTAACGTGTGAAGAATGTTTAAGATTGAATTTCTTGTGACGAGAATTGTATAACTGGGTTCGAAATTTATATCATGAATCAAAACAGATTTGTTTTTCGCATTATGAATGAGAGAGTTTCTTTTATTAATAGAAACATTAGAATTTTAATACAAGATATTAGTTCTTGCCCCAAAAACCATAATACGAAACATTTTATATTCCAAACGAAGATATTTTCGAGTTTCCTTATATCGAGATGCGAAAATATCTTGACTCAAGTTAATTTTTTTTCTGTGTATGTAGTAGCAATGATAACATTGAATCAGGCACATCATGTAACATACCTATTCAAGATTTTGTTGATTCGAATTTACAGAGGACTTTTACTTTTTGTCAGACGAGTTTTAAATATCCTCTGATTCCAATATACATATTAATCTATGCCTCTGATATCTTATTGCCTATAATAAATATAGTCGGGGAAATCTACGGGTTTTTGTATGGAGTAGGTTGCATTTATTGCACTTTTGGTGATAATTTGGAATATAGTAGATACCTACATACCTGAAAAACATAAATTCTCAATAATCCCCGATTTTTTGTCGTGTATTACAGAATAATTAAGACATTTACAAAACATTAAATTTATGTTTGAACAAAAAATAGAAAACTGGTGATTTTATACAGGATGGCTTCGTTTAATACGTTTTACTTATACCAAAAATAATCCTCGGTTATTGTCGTAAATTTGAGTAGATATTTAATATTTTTCAAGATTTCAAAACTTAATTATTTAACGTTTGATTGTACACATTAAATTTGCATTGTGATAATTAACCGTCTCTTTTCCTGGTATGCTGGAAGTAATATATTTAGAATTAAGCTTGCACTTTGTACATTTATGTCGATTTTAAGGTATTTCTCAGGGTCCTCAGCCTATATAACCACGAAATCTCGACAAAAGTGTTTTAAACTAACAGTAATATCAGCTCAAACACAATTTACTAAAGTGTCTTTAATGCAATCTCATACCTTATTTTTCCTAGACTAATAGGGTTTACATAGCATCCTGAAGATAAAAACATTCCCGACTCACTTTTGTTTAAACCCGTCCTTAGGTGAGCGCCTAAAAGCTTTCAGGGTGCATACACCGCCATCCATCGCCGCTTGTATTTTAGCTATAGTCTACACATAGGTATAAATATAGTATACTGCAGTGAATATTTATTTATAGTGACCCAGCTCATGCTATGTTATCTTAGTACAAACTAAGTGGAACGCTGATTTTCCATAGACAGCTTCCGCCATCTATCGGTTATGTTTCGAAGCACTAGGTGTTGAACTAGGGTTCATATTTGAGTAACAGCGCACTACACCTCACGCGCTGCGCTGTATTAGTGAGAAATTCCGCCCATATCAATCACTGTCTTGTTGGTCTAGCGGTCTGGACAACCGGCTTACGATCCGGGTAGCGAAGATTCGATCCTCGTGTCGGCCGATCGTATTTTACAATTTATTTCATAATGTGGCGCCCCCTAGTGCTAATAAGCGGCAACGCAATTAGGACGTCCTAAAACTCAAGGCGAGCTACCTATCTATATCCAATATACATATTAATACATATTAATCTATGACCCAGCTGTAGTTCATAACCTTTAGACTGAACTCTGAAATGTTTTATTAAATTCTGGATGTCATATAATAGGTATGTAGATCCAAAATATTCTAGCAGTTTCTTAAAGGGGATGAGCGGACTATACAGGGTGAAATTGATATCATTGGCATCCTTTTAAACTAAGAGCCTACCCATCAAACTGAACAACTTTTACTATGGGAGCAAAACGACCGGAGCAAAAAAAAATCAACAGTTGCATACAGCTTGCTTTCGTTTCACTCTGTATAATTTAAGGCCGTAACCTGACACCAGGGCTCTGCCCACACGATAAGAGAGATTGAACATCTTTCTATATGGGACTAACATCAAAACCGCGAAAAAAATAATTACCTACTGTCCCTTTTATTTGGGTCGAGTAATATTGCAGTTTAGTAGGGAAGAGCAGATTTTTTTCGCGATTTAGATTTAGGTCCATCCCCATAAAAAAACCATCAGCATAATCATCATCATCATCATCAGTCTATAAACGTCCCACTGCAGGACACATGCCTACCCTCAGGGAGGGTGTATGGGCATTAGTCCACCACGCGTGCCCAATGCGGATTGGTAGACTTCTCATACACATCAGAATTTCTTCTTCAGCGTATGCAGGTTTCCTCACGTTGTTTTCCTTCACCGTTTGAGAGCAGTCGGTATTACGTGCATAAGTTAGAAAAACTCATTGGTACATGGCATGTCGTCCGTGCGGATTTGAACCCGGACCCCCATGATTGGGTGTCCATACCTCTCCGCAACGCGCCACCGTCGCTCATCAGCATAATACTGGGTGATTTTTAATCATTTTCCGAATTCTCAAGGGTGGTTCTGACCATGTTGAAAGCATCTTGCAACAGTGTGGTTCCATGCAGTTTATAATGGACCACCCTGTTTCTTCCCATGGGTTTCATAAGAGGCGACTAAGGGATAATGGTTGTTATGCAATGCCAGCAATGTTTTCAACCACCCCGAAAGAGACTTGTCGTGAGTTTATCTACTTACCTATTTATGTATCTTTAATTGACTAGCTTTGGTGGCAAAATACTTACATCTGGTATCTTATACACCGTGTATACACGGTGTGTAAGTTAACAGCACGTGCTGTAAGTAAAGATAAGGTTAATCTTATCGGTACGTTCATAACGCGTGCTCGGAGCTTTGTAGCTGATTATAATACTCGCCTCGTTAAAATTAACGACGCGTGTGGCCTTTTCACTATTTTTTTTCAAAATGTTTTTACATAAGGTCCAACTTAATATGCTGATAATTTTTAAGGGGATAATCAGACCATCAAACTGAACAACTTTCTCTACGGCACCAAGAATGAAATCGCGAAAAAAATCATCTCTTCAATACAAAACTGAAAATCAACTCGAGCCAAATGTCCAATAATATATACTAATCTATGGCCAAATGTATGAGACGGCTGATTTTCTTCTCGCGATTTTGATGTTGGTCCCATAGAGAAAGTTGTTCAGTTTGATGGTCCGATCATCCCCTTAACAAAGTGTCAGCATATTAAGAAGGACCCTGCATACAAGGTGTTACAAAAAATACAAATAAACATTTCAGGGGTGGTGAAGACCATCAAACTGAACAACTTTCACTATGGGACCAATATCGAAATCGCGAAAATAAAATCGGATGTTCAATCAATCAATTATACTTTATTTGACACCAAAAAACATAGTATACAGAGAGCATACAATCTGGAAATACAAAAGGCACAAAAACAGGCGGTCTTATCGCTAAAAAGCGATTTCGTCCAGACAACCTGATGATGATGATCCTTCATCATCATATGAGCCGATAGACGTCCTCTGCTGGACATAGGCCTCCCCCAAAAAGGGGAGGTTTGCCATAATCGCCATGATACGATGCGTTTGCGATGTTCCATACTAAACTACAGATCTACTCGAGCTAAATGTATATGTGACAAAAGATTTTTTTTTTCGCGATCGATGTTGGTCCCATAATGAAAGTTGATCAGTTTGATGGTCTCAACAACCCCCTTAAAAGTTTTAAATGTTTATTTTTACTTTTTGAAGGCGGTTTTAATATTTTTTGTTAAAATTTTGTTTATTTCACAATTTTCAGTGGTGTATTCATTAGTTCAATTCAATAGTAGTGCTTTAAATCAACAAACGCACTAGCCGGCACTGCGATTTTCAAAGGTTCCCCTCGATTACTCTGGGATGCCATTTCCAGATCCTGGTTTCCTAATCATGGTACCACCCTTGGGATATATTCTTTCCAACAAAAAAAGAATCATCAAAATCGATTCATAAACGAAGAAGTTATACGCGAACACAAAAAAAAATTATATATAGACGAAACCTACATACAAACATGCAAGAAATTCTGATGTGTATGTGAAGTCGACCAATTCGCATTGGGCACGCGTGGTGGACTAACGCCTATACATCACTGAGGGTAGGCCTGTGCCCTGTAGTGGGACGTATATAGGCTGATGATGATCATGATGATACCATATCATCATCATCATCATCATCTTATTTAAGAGCTACGCTCTTGTCGGTGGAGTTTTCGCCAATCCTGTCTCCTTTCCGCTAGTCTCTTGAATTGTTGATACGATACGACATCAACCTTTTCCTTCACTTGGGCCAGATAACTCTGTCTAGGTCTTCCTCTGCCTCTCTTCCCCTCTATCTTCCCTTCCAGTTTGGTTTTAAAGAAATTGTCGTTTCGTATCAAGTGTCCGATCATTTTTCCCCTCCGCTTTTCGATTGTTTTTAAAATGTTTCTCTTTTCTTTAACCATTCTTAGCACCTCTTCATTTGTTATGCGTTCCGTCCAACTTATCCCCTCCATTCGCCTCCAACACTACATCTCAAAAGCTTCCAGCCTATCTCTATCTCGTTTAGTCAATGTCCACGTCTCGCTACCGTACAATGCAATGCTCCAGATGTACACTTTAATTAGGCGTTTTCGGATTTTGCTCGATATTTTTGATTTCAGAAGGTGTTTTTTGTCGTTGAAAGCTCTTTTTGCCATAGCAATCCTTGCAACGATGTCAGGGGTGCATCTGGAGTCATTTGTAATGAGACTACCCAAATATCTAAATGTATTTACTTGTTCTATTGGAGTGTTGTTAATTTTGACTGAACTAATAACTGGTCCATTTTTTGCTGTTACATATTAAAATCAAAATACTAATTCTAGGTGACCATAATTTTAAAAATATTACTTACCTTTTCGTTTAGCTTTAGTCGCGTAAATTATCGCGGCCGGCGTCTGATTGACATTTATATCTAAAAAATCTTCCTCTCATTCCAAGAAACATAGGCGCAGGCGCACAAAACCCAATCATTACCCTTACAGATCAAACGATAGCCCACCCCATGACGCGGCTAGCATGATTTTATTACTGTATCATCTAATTACTATGAAATGTGTAGATCTGTATCTATGACACATATGGTATGAAGATCTATGGGGGAGATATGAAAGACCAGGGTAAAGAACTGCGGTGGTAAAGGAATTAGGTTGGATGAGAGGTCTTGGGGATATGGTTGTGTTGGGTCTGAAAGAAAAATGGCATAATGGATTAATTATAGAGAAAGTTAAGATATGACGTACACACAGAAACTCATGTTCCTAAGTCCGTTTTAGGGTAGACAGAAACCAATAAACTTGCAAGGTTCACTTTAAGCTTATTAAGGGTGTAATAAAACAACCTAGTAATACTTAAAGGGGTGTTTCAGACCATCAAACTGAACAACTTTCAGTATGGAACCAACACCGAGCAAAAGAAAACTAAGCAACTTTCACTATGGAGCCGAGAAAAAATCAAAAATATCTGCTGTCCCATATGTATATATTTGAGTGGAGCCGGAACTGCAGTTTTGTATGAAACAAGAGATAATAATAAGCTATAATCGCGGAAAAAAGTCAGCTGGCTAATGCATTTTAGTTGAGTCGGGCGGAACTGCAGTTTTAATATGAAACAACATTTATTTTTCTCGGTTTCGTAATTGGCTCCATAGTGAAAGTTGTTCAGTTTGTTTGTTACACCCTGCATAGGTTTCAGGTTTTACTTTTATCTAAGCGGTTTCAGGATGAAATGGCGTGTAAAGTAATGTCTATCGCCCTTTGAAACATGTCACTGAAATATTATCCCTTAGTCGCCTTGTAACCATCTTTTAGTCGCCTTGTTCCCTTAAAAACCGTCAGATTTTTTTTTCTACTAAGTTAAGAGGATAGGCGGGCTAGAAATGGAAATTTAGAGAATAGGTTACTTTTCCGACTGTGTACGTATTTGTTGTAAAGAGACAACTGCAGCTCGGACCGATTTTATCTACATAAAATCGACGAAATCAGCATTTCGTATTCCCCTGTTTGCTTCTCCAAAACTAAACCGATTTTAATAATTCTTTCAAGAATAACCTGAGAAAGACTTGGGCTATGTCTGTATATGTTTTGCTTTTTTTGTTTATATTCGTCTTTTTTGCTGGATGTCTAAAAACGGGCGGTAAAATTGGAAATTTCCGAAGGTTCTTACAGTAATTAATTAATGCCAAAAAGCAAAACATAGGGACATAGCAGACGTAACATATAAATTCTTAGGTAAAAAAAAACTCAAGTGTCATTATCCAAGGGAGGAAACAGGGGAATACGTTTGTATGAAAAAAACGGTACCCGCCTATCCTCTTAAAGGATCATCAAAATCCATTAGTCTGTTTAGCATAGTGAAAAAAAACATGCCTATACCTAAGTACGATTAGAATACCATAAACAATTATAAAACAATACTCTATTGCCAGCAATAACAGGAGCAAATGATCACGGATGATTGTATCGAGGCACGAAGTCAAATGATATATAATGGACTGCGCGTGCACGTGGACGGACAGACGGACACCCCTGTGTAATTAACTAGATGGATGTACAACCCTATTGGCGTACAGGGTGCGGTGAAAAAAATGTAAGTAAGTACATTAAAATATCTTTGAACCAGTAGTAACTACCAGGTTTATAAGTCTTACATCGGTACCTGCGCAGTTGACAACTTTTAATACTGCGCGAAATTATATTCACCAATCAGGATGCGCCACCTTCAATCCGTTTACGCTATTGGCTTATTTGTTTTCGCGCCCTTTTCGCTGCTATCCGACTTTGCACCCTTTGATTACTAAATGACTTCGGGTTTTGTCGGGGACTCGGTCCTGCTCTGCGCAAACGAAGATTGACGAGCGGAATTATTTTCCTGGTCGTACTGTAAATAGCGGGACGAAATTGTTAGCTTTAGAACTGGAGAGCAATCGCGCTAAATAAATCTCAACTGAACCATGATTGGACCGCGAGCGAACCACAACATTTAACAAATTCGGTATTGGGCTATTCATTAGGGCCGCCGTTAGGGCCATTTTGACAGATCGCTCAGACGTCACACAGAGTTTAGCGCGATCGATGCGAAATTCAGCACAGTTGAATAGTGATTGGATTGCAATGTGATTAGAACTGACATTGGATAAGGATTGAACTTTAGCGCGATCGCCCGATGATTCAAAAATCAGCAAGTCAAGGAGCAAGTCATTTTTGAATCTCATACGTTGAACTCAGCAGTTGCAAATGTATGGTGATACGCATCTTCCAACTGCTGATTTGACTTCCAAATATCGCACTCCTGGAGTATGATTTTTGAATGTCAAATCAGCAGTAGAAAGATGCATATATCTCCATTGTAATATTGACATTTTCAACTGCTGAGTTCATCGAATGAGTTTCAAAAATCGCACTCCAGAAGCCTTGTTGATTGTTGAATCATTATTGGATGGGTTACTCAATAATAATATTTATAAAATACTTAGATCTAAGATAAAATATTGAGAATATAATATCTAATAATATAGTTTAATAGCAGTAGCGGGAGTACATACATAACTTTTGATTGAATTAACCGATTGCGATGAAATGAAGCCTAAATGTTTTTTTTTTAATTTCTTAGGGATTACAAACAGTCACATGTCACATGTGAACAAACACTGTAACAAACAGATCCACAACTTAATAACAAATCCAAACTAAGCCCTATACTTTTCTGAATCCCATCCAAATCGGTTCAGTAGTTTTAAAGTGATGGGTGCACAAACAAACAGACAAATATTCTAAAAAGGGTCTCAATGCATGTCATATCCTAAAAGCCACCAATTTATATTTTTGCAAATATTGTCAATGTGGTTTTCGCGCGTCGTGTTTTTGCCTGCCACGAGGCTCCGCAATCCTCAATCTCTTCTTGTTCCTGACCAAAAACAATCCCTGAGATTTGGATAGATTCTCCCATAAACTACTTGACACTGACGGAAATGCAGTGCAAACGCACGAGCAACAGTCCATTCATTATTAAAAAAAACAGACTACATATTCATACAGAAACAAACAGGGCTACATTATTTACATGAGAAGGAAACACAGTCATCTGTGCAAACACTCCTCTCTCCTCAACGATAAAATATTGCACCTCTCTCCAACATATTACATGTCGTTTGCAGAGACAATACACAGAACACCCTGTAGTATGATGTGCTGTATGATTCAGCCCCTAATGTGTGAGACATACTGCCGCGAAGAACAGAGAGCTTTTGTATGATGTAGAGTAAAACATACGTACACTGGGTTGAATTTCACGTTAAGAGTAATAAGCAATTAATACTCACAACTTATGAAATTGTAATTGCAAAAAGAAGTATGGAAATTATTATTGTGTGTCGAATCGTTAATTTTTTCCTTCTTACTGATAGCCTACAGCTCCTATTTTCTTGGCTACCACTCATGATTTTACCATCGTATTGAAATAACGTGTCGTTGTCCTGCATTAAGGCTGCGCCACACAGAGTGCAGCTGCAGGCCGGCTACTGAACGGGTGCAGGCCGGCAGTAGTTGTAAACTATGGAATTATATGTTACACTAGATGCAGTCCGGTGCGGCTGCGGAACAGCAGCGGAACGGAAGCCGCAGTATGACACCTTGTATATAATTCCATAGTTTACAACTACTGCCGGCCTGCACCCGATCCGCAGCGGGCCTGCAGTGCAGCTGCACTCTGTGTGGCCCTGCTTTTATCCCATAATGGGGTCTCCGAACCTTTTTTGGCATTTTTATCTACTTATTTCGAAAACTTCTTAACCAACAAACCTAGGTCCACCGTAAACACGCTGATACTTTTATCCTGGAATTTTTCTGGCATTAAACTCGAGCGCGACTCTTAAACTAGGTATCCTATATTTTGTCCTTCCTTAAACAGGAGTCACGTCTTCTATTTTCCTGAGGTCATCTCACATACAGTTTAGGCACAGATTATTTAATAGTTACTATAGCGTAAGACGCAGGACATTTGCTATCCTTACGATCTGTGTGTCCAAAACGATGCCACCTGGCTATGACGTCATCGCGATGGACAATCACAATTATATCGAGATTAACTCTAATAATAACGTAGTTAAAAAGCTATGTAGGTGTGGTGAGGTGTGCCCATTGATTGGGGGTCAATGGCTTTCAAATAATGTAGCCTTAGATTTCTCTACGAGTTTTTAGCAAAGAATCAATTGTCAAACAACTCAAACACAAACTCGACATGTTTTATTCAAAATAACAGGGTCCGTTATTATCAAGATAATTATTTTCTTTGATAATTATCAGATAATTATCCAAGCTCATAGTTTTGAGTAAAATTTCTAGGTCAAAGTTCTAAAATTGATATTTTTGCTTTAATGCACTCGTATTCAGACCAACCAGCAGCTAGTCTTCAGCCATTTCGTATCGTATCACAATGAATAACAAATTATTGACAAAAACAACAGAAACAACTTTAACATTCTATCTAAAGACTTTGACTTTGATATCTTCTGCACTAGCGTGGCGTCAGCGAGGAATGCGCTAAGTCGTAGATTTTTTAGCGAGTGAATTGGCTTTATAAGTGTTTATTGTTACGTTTAATGATGTTGCTTTGTAATTTGTTTTATTGCGAGGAAGACCGCTTCTTATTCAGTCGATTGATGTAACTTGAATACGTTCGTTATCTTTTTGTTATCCACTTTGTATTTTTAGTGTTAGCTCTGCTTTGTTTTTTTTTTAAATTATGTTTCTATCGGCGGAGACCTATAATTGGCTTTCTGTTAGCCATCCATATTTTGTATTGAGTCAACAGCTGTCTTCGGCGGTCAGCGGTCTTCCCAAGAAAATAAAATAAGAAAACAGTGAGAAAAACTATTTCGTCTTTGTTTTTGTTACCTTCTTTTTTCGAAATCGTGATCGGATACACATAACGCGACATTGCTAGTAAAAGCTTTTACTTTTTCCGATTAATTTTATATTCTAAAGATAATTATCAACGTACAATTATCAACGTATAATTATCGTGATAATTATCACTTCGCACCCTGCAAAATAATATAACATGGATAGCATTCTCACATCATGTTTGACTCTACCACCGCGTCGGAAGGTGTTCCGTTCTAGACAAGATGCGGCCATGTTGGACGGTCATTTCGCTGAAAAGAAAATCTACAGTTTTGAGAGTTACGCGGTTATTATTTAATCTAGAATTAAACTTTATAACGGGTTCTTACCGCGTTAATATCCGGAACTCAAATATACCAAAACGCGGTAAGAACCAGTTAAAATGTTTAATTCTAGAGAAAATCTACACAAATTGCGTGTGGAACTTGCAATCGAAAGAATATCTTCAGCTATCCAATACAGGGTGTAATTGATATCATTAGCATCCTTTTAAACTAAGAGTCTACCCATCAAGCTGAACAACTTTTGCTATGGGGCAAACCGATCGGAGCAAATAAAAAATCAGCTGTTCCATACTAAACTGCAATGTTGACGAGCGAGTTCGCGACTCAAATGTATGCAACAGCAGAATTTTTTTTTGCTCCGATCGATTTGCTCCCATAGTAAAAGTTGTCCAGTTTGATGGGTAGACTCTTAGTTTAAAAGGATGCTAATGATATCAATTTCACCCTGTATACATTTCGGTCGAGTTTGGTCTTGCAGTTTTGTATGGAACAGCAGCTGATTTTTTGTTGCGATTGCGATGTAGATCTGCTTAAAGAAAGTTGTTTCTCTTTGATGGTCTTATCATCCCGCCAGCTGATTAAGATCGACCTCGATACATAAGCAAAATTGAAATATATACTTACAGAAACTGAAGTTATCCTACAGACATTGAAGTTATCCTTGAATATACCTATATTTAACATTATGAATATAATGATGAATATCATCAGGAATAATTATGAGTTTTTAATAAACCAAACTAAGGTTTTTTAGAGTTGAATTTCATAGTTTTTTAGAACTACGCGTTTATTAATTAAGTTAAAGTTAATAATTTTAATTTGTTGATGTTAGGTATTTTTTCCAAAAGATGTGTTTTTTTGGATTGGATTCCTCGCCTTCACCGAGTGCTCGCCTTAAAACATACCTACCGTCCGTCCAAACAAACCTCGTTATTCTAATCCCAGGGCCACACCTAAGTACTAACATCTAAAAATTTCATGCGACCACATGTCCTGCCTTTCACACATTACCATCCCTTCCACAATACAACGTCACCAGATTCAACTCTTATGCTTCAGACGTTAGGGTCTGTTTGGGTTGAGGCAAGAGACTTGAAGTTGAGCAGACATTACCATTATACATTTGCACCCTTCGCACCCTCTTGCTGAGGGCTGGAGGGAGGAGGTAAAAGCATATTTATGTAAGTTTCTGATTGACGATGATGGCTTCCCCTTGGTTAGGTTACGTGCTGTATTATAAGGGCGAATGTTAACATTGATTGGGAAAAATAAAATTTAGAAAATTCGAAAGTAAAATAGTGTAACATATTATTCGAATCCGACCCAGACTTGGTCAGACAAGACTCACCTCAGAATACCTGCTTTAAGCATCGTAGCTTCGCTTCAACTAAAGGCCCTGACAGACCAAAACGATTTTATTAAATTTTATAAAGACAAATCATAAACTTTATAGTTAACAAGGCAATGATCGGCTACTTTTTATCCCAAAAAGACTAATCCAACGCAAGCAAAGTTGTGGTTAAAAGTGAGTAGATAAGTAAATAAGTTATAGTTTCCTATCACGAATAGATAGGGGTGAGAGGTAGCGAGGCATACTCCAACACGCAGACTCAGAACGGATCCAGTTTTGGGTTCAAGTTAGTTTTTTTTGGAGATGACTATTACAGCTCTGCTCAGGGAGCAACTACTGCATTTTACTGCGGACTATTGGAGGGACCACGAAGGGTCTACAGAGCCAAATGAATGAACTTAAGCAATCGACCTAGGGGCACCCACAGGGGTACGGAAATTTAAAGTAAGAAGCGGCCTGCGATTGGCCTGTAGCGTCTGTAGGCGCCAGAAGTGAAAGGAGTGGGCAAAGGTCACGGCTGTCCCCGCCGGCGGTGTCGACGCATTGGTATCGTGTTACCTGTTGTCGTGTGTTTTGAGTTTGCGATTGTTAGTCGTGTCTGTTGGGCTCCAAGTTAAATACTTGTCAGATACTTAAAACAGTATCTACACAATAGAGAACCAATAGAAATAGCATGTTAGCTACTAGTATTTAGTTCAAGAACCAGTTTACCCAAACGCACACATTCCCTGCTGGGCGGAACTTGATTTAATATGGTAAACTGACCATATCATTGATACATGCAATTTCCTTATTCCGTCTAATCTGCGTATACGAATAATAATTCGTCGTAGAGAGACGGCACGCTACGCACTTAACTCGCAGTAAGTACTCTACAGATTTTCTGCTGGAGACATTATACCGAAACATTTTACATGTGAACCTAACATTAAACATTTGGGGACATTTAGATGTTGGGAGGCTGACTTATGTAAAAAGGAGTTTTTTTAAGTACTAAGGTATTATGAGAGCTTTACCTGCCACACTCACACTGGACATACGGTGAAGTGTGGATGTTTTTATATTAGGTACGCTAACTACGCTTTAGTTATTTATATTTATATTTTAGTTGTATATATTTTTATTTAATCCTTAAATCGGCTTCGCACTCAGGTCGGCCGTTGCAGACTAAATCTCTGTAACTGGGGGTATAGGGATCCTGCCTAGCTAGCATGCCACCCACGACAAAGCGTTTAAACGAGAAAAACGTCATGCGCGCTCTTTCTGGCCTACTTAAAATAATAAAGATGGAGGCACATCTCGATTTTTGTCGTTTTCTCGGGGGTGGCATGCTAGCTAGGCTGGTCTGACACAGTGTGATTGCGGCGAACCTAGACAGTCGATTGGTCATCTGCTGGAATGTCCGCTGTGCCCGAACACCTGCACGAGAGAGGATTTAAATACAGCTACTCCTTACGCTGTCAGGCTTGCCGAACACCGAAAAGAAGAAGAAGATTTATATTTATACAGGGTCCTTCATAATATAGTTTTTAAGGGGATGATCAGGCATTTTTAAGGGGATGATCAGACCTTCAAACTGAAAAACTTTCTCTATGGAATCAACATCGAAATCGCGAAAACAAGATCTGCTGGCCCATACATTTGGCTCCAGTAGGTTTGCGGTTTTGTATGGAACAGTTTTTTTTTCGCGATTTCGATGTTGGTGCCAAAGAGACAGTTGTTCAGTTTGATGAACTGATCATCCCCTTAAAAAATTACAGACAACAGAGTATAAAATGTAATGCGTTACATATGAAAGCGGAAGTTAATGAGGGTCGTAGCCTCAGATCAGCAAGCAGATTAACTAACAACTCAGCTATAGAGTTATAGAATATAAATAATATAAACAAACAAGTACATCCAATACTAATTAAATAAATTAGACATTTGAATCAGCGGCTTATTTTTGTAATAAACAAAAAACATCACCTCCGGCGAAAGGGTTACGAAGGGGTTAAATACAAAGTTACCAAGCAATCAGCTAATTGAGCCTTTATCCTGGCTTAACTTACTTTGTTTTGTCATACGATATCCAGGTTGCTATAATATTAGGAATTTAACCGTGATAGCAAGCAACAACAATCCTGGGATTCGTCATTATCATCATCATCTCAGCCGATGGACGTCCACTGCTGGACGTAGGCCTCCCCCAAGGATCGCCATAACGACCGGTCCTGCGCTGCCCTCATCCAACGGGTTACCGCCGCCTTCACCAGGTCGTCGGTCCACCGTGTGGGAGGCCTACCCACGCTGCGCTTTCCGGTACGCGGTCGCCACTCGAGAACTTTTCGGCCCCATCGGCCATCGGTTCAATGATAATGAATAATGATGGAAATTGAGAAAAGGCTGATGATGATAAATAATTTTAGTAACGAGCACGACCCGTGACGTTTCACCTTAATAAATATCGAAACCTTCATGACATCCACTGTCATTGAATTATGACAGATCAGACATGTCACGTTAATGAATATTGATGACAGGCTGACGGGGATGACGCGTGCATTGACAAATGACAGTTTTGTACTCTACTAATGACGGCCAGTGACCGATGTTAATATGGTAATGCAACTTTGTTATTATCGTTTGACAGGTTAAAACAAAGTGATGGGTGAATAAAGTGAAAGCTAATAATTTTAGTTACTTAACATAGACTACATTTAGGTATATTATGTATGATACAGGGTCTTAAATTAAATGCGTTGCTTACTTATCGAGGTCTTCAGACCATCAAACTGAATAACTTTTATCATGGGACCAACTTTGAAATCTCAATAAAAACAGCAGTTTTATTTTAAATGTAAAAACCTATTGAGTTAAATAAATTATTTTTATTTTATTATTTATAGTTTTATACATTTTGGTGGAGCAGCTGTAACGGCAGTTTTTTTTTCGCGATTTTGATGTTCCCATAGCAAATTAGACGCATTAAGGTTAACACCCTGTACAATACTTAAATATGGCTTCATTTTCACTATGTGACCAACGACCAACATTGGAATCGAGAAAAAAATCTGCTATTCCCTACATTTTGGTTAGGTTAGAGTTTTTTTATGGAACATCAATTATCTAACAAAATTAGGTGAAATTATTTTAAGGGGATGATCAGACCATCAAACCGAACAACTTTCTCTATGGGACCAACATCGAAATTGCCTAAAAAAATTAGCTGTTCCATACAAACCTACCCGACCCAAATGTATTGGGACAGCAGATTTTTTCACCATTTCGGTATTGGTCTCATAGAGAAAATTGCTCAGTCTGATGGTCTGATCATCCCCTTATAATAGTTTTAGCAATTTTTTTTAGACCTTATATAATATTTTTTCGCGATTTTATCGTTAGTACCATAAGGAAAGTTATTAAACTTGAGTGTCTGATCATTCCCTCTATATCTATACTATCAGCAAGTTAGAGCGACACAACAACACGTTAGTATCACGAATACGTTGAAAAAAAGTGTATACTATATCTTTTCTGCTGACTTTACTAAATACCTTCGCTTAGTAAAAATATTGCTGCACTGCCTCCGTGGTCTAATGGTTAAGAGCATTGACTCTCGACACGGAGGTCGTGGGTTCGATTCCCACGGGGGACACCTAGTGATATGTCACTTTGTGCGTTTTTCCCCAGTTGGTTAGGACATTGCAGGCTGAATCACCTGATTGTCTGAAAAGAAAAATGATTCCGTGCTTCGGATGGCTCGTTAAGCCGTTGGTCCCGGCTACTATCTTTGGTGGTAGTACTCGTTACATAAAAACCACGTCAGAGGCCGTAAGGCGGTCTGAAAAAACTCTGACACCAGGGCTCTGCCCACACGATAAGAAGAAGAGTAAAAATATTGAAAATTTTCCTGTCATCCTAACATACCAATAGACGCGGATTATTCATCACAATCACAGTAATAACCTGTCCTATGTCATCATCATCACCCCAGTATTTACACGGTGTATACTCTCATTGTTGGTAGTCGCTCGAGCGATGTCCGTCGTGATTGAAAACGATAGAGAAACAATGGGCGCGCTTTTATAATCGGGGGTGGATTTTTATACAATATTTTAGGGAGGAAAATAGCGATTTTTAATGATAGATTGACAATATATTCTTCAATGCACTCGTTATGTTTTTTTAGTTCAACATTATACCATAGTATAAACATACAGGGTGTAAGGGACAGCCCTCCAAAGACTGAAGCGGTAAACTCAGACAATCAACTTTCACTATGGAGCCTACCTTAAGAAACGCGAAAAGGGAATAATCAGACCAGTAAACAGAACAACTTCTCTATAGGAAAGTCAAAATCGCGTAAAGAATCTGCTGTTCCATACAAAACTGCAATCCTACTTGACCCAAATGAAACTAAGGTGTCGCTTAAATTTGGGTCGAGTAGGATTGCAGTTTTGTATGGAACAGCAGATTCTTTACGCGATTTTGTTTTTATTCCCATAGCATAGAGAAAGTTGTTCAGTTTGATGGTCTGATTATCCCTTTAAAAACCGTCAGCATATTAGGAAGAACCGCCATAAGTATCTACGCTTGAAATTTCTTCTGGCCAAAGATTATTATTGAGTAAACCATCCAATAATGATTTAAACAATCAACAAGGCTCCAGGAGTGCGATTTTTGAAACTCATTTATTGAACTCAGCAGTTGAAAATGTCAATATTACTATGGAGATATGCATCTTTCTACTGCTGATGTGACATACAAAAGTCATACTCCAGGAGTGCGATTTTTGATAGTCAAATCAGCAGTAGAAAGATGCGTATCTCCATACATTTTCAACTGCTGAATTCAACGTATGAGATTCAAAAACCACACTCCAGAAACACAACACGATCACCGCCCGCGGTAACACAATCATTTCTTTGTTGCGTCGTCGTCGTAAAAATCGAAATCCCCACCGTCCCCGGGGGGGTTCGTCGCGATCTCTGCCCACTCTTTTTCCTTCTGGCGCCTACAGACGCTACCGGCACATCGCTGGCCGATTCTCACCGATCCCCACTACCCAATCGTAGCCCGCGTAGTCCCAGCAACGCCCATTGCCGAGGTCCGTACCCCTTAGGGGTGCCCCTTGGGCAGGTTGCTTAAGCTCATGAATTGGTTCCGTAAACCTACCAGGGCGCTTCGCCGTCACTGGTGTGGTCCCCCCATAGTCCGCAGTAATAAGCAGTCGATGCTCCCTGAGCAATGCTGTAGGTATATGTCAATTCGAAAAAAAAAAACACTCCAGAAACGTAGCATTGGTTCACTTTTAGCATATTTCCTAAAGGTTTGAGGATGGAAGGACGCGTCAATCAAGTGGCGATAGGTGGCTAGCTTTTTGCCCACAGAAACAAACCCTTATCCCCATAGTCGCCTCGTTAGGCACCCACAAGAAGAATTGAGGTCCAGGGTTTTGCACTGTGACTATACGCCCTTCATAACCCATGATAGCTACTTCTATACTGGAGTGCATGGAAAGAGTTCTCCGAGTGATGAAACCTGCTTTCGTCAGGCGCATCCTGGGCAGTCAGCCTCGATACTACCATTGCTGATTGGCTAATATACTCTACAGCATGTTATGCAATGTACCGCTTATACGAATGAAGAAGATTTCCATAATGACACCCTGAAGATGCCGAGACCGCAACCGACTCTTTTAGCCCAGTCATTTTACGGTTTGAGCCGGGACTAATTTATAATTGATTTTTATTTTCGGTATCATTTGAGAGCTATTTTGAGCTCAGAAATATACAAAATAAAAAAAAATAAAATTTAGATATTATCTCGTTATAAAAAACTTGATGGTAATTTTTTTTTTGCACATAGGCATTACCATTATACATACTTCAAACATGGTGTAAATATTTTTGTCTACTTAGAAGGTTTTGAAAAATACATTCGTATTTTCTAATACAAACCTCATTTTTTAAATTTCAATCTCTATTTTATTGCTTAAAAATAATGTATATTGTTAAATCTAATTCAAATGAGTGCATTGGTTTGGTATTAATATTATTAATTTAAAAACCTTCTGGGGCTCACAATTTTGATTTCTATGTTGCTTAGTGATGTTTTTAAATATGTTTTCAGATAATCTTTTTGTCACTAAATGGTACCAGTTACAGTTTAAAAGTCTAATTAATAATTACTTCCCACCTCTCCTAACATAATACGTACTAACTCCGTAAAATGACTGGCCTATTTATTAAATTATCGTGCAAAATTAATTAGTCGCTAAGAAATCAATAAGCAAAACCAGCCAAATCAATCAGTCAGTCAGTTTCCAACTCGTCGATCAGATTGCACGACTAACATCCGAGTGTGCACGGGCCACTGCCCACCCCCCGGCAGTCGAGCGTGACGGTGTCAATATAAATACGAAGCTGGAATTAATAATGGTTGATAAAGAATGAAGATTTTTTAGGTGAAGTATGTTTTGGTTTGTTGTTGGAATAATGTGTAATTTGGGAACGTGGAGACTGGTCCTATTCTTTTCAAAATCTTTCGTTGACAGGTAAGTAATTTATTTGGAATCGTGACGGATAATTTTTGTTGGAATGAAAAAATAAATAAATCCTCGTTTGGAAATGTTTTGTCATTAAAATTTACTTGGAGCTTGATTACATAAATACTGATAAAATAAATCAACTAGGTATAATTTGTAATTTTGCATGTTATTATCTGTTTGTTCGAGAATCACGGAAAAACTACTGAACCGATTTTGATGCCGTTTTCACCGATGCGGTACCTACATCAAAAATTTCCTTTTTTTTAAACTGCTCTTCATTTATCCAGTTGTATAGAGAGGACTGGACCAGACCCACGCGACTAAAGTCACGGGCAGAAGCTAGTGAATCATCGTAATCACTAAACATCACCAAAGCACCCTCAAATAAACACATATCATTAACCTAATCAGTTCTACTCACTAGAGTTTGTTTCACCTACGAAATCCTACAAACTGACCCATTCTCATCCTCAATCCTACGGCATTAAGGGTTATTTCTGAATAACTCATCTCTGAAACTTATTGTAATGAACTCGCGTATGGCATATGGCACTATCGTGCGCACGCGCCATTGCCTCCGATACGCAACTGTCGTCGCATCACGCGCGTTGTAATGAGGGTGGTAATTAGGTTTTTGGGTTTGAATCGAGGAGATGAGATTAATGATTGGTTGTACTTAAAAGAGGGAGTGGGTCAAATTCTACAACATTGGACTGGTGCAGGTTGAGGGAAGCAAGTTGCGTGTAACTTTTTGGTGAGAGGAAACATTTGAATTGTAATAGAATCCTACAAGCTATATCCGATATTTTTTTTGTGAGACGGAATTGGGTTTCTGTGATGGGAATATTTTATATCATTCGCTGTGGAAGCGTTGGACTCTTCAAGTCATCATCAACCAATCCTCAGGGAGAATGGTTGGGCATAAGTCCACTACGCGTGCCTTATGCGTATTATATTGGTAGGACTTCATGTTGGTACATTTATCAGAATTCTGCTTCAGCGGCAGGTCTTTTTACGATGCGCGATGCGAGCAATCGGTACTCTCGAAAACAGGAGTTTTCGAGAGTACCGATTGGACATTCCAATCAGGAGATTGGAATGTCCATTCCTCTCCGCAACGCGCGACCAACCGACGATCCTCTCCTCTTCTGGTTAGTACCAAATCCAAGCCAAATCCTTTTTGGATGACAGTGTCAGAAAGTTATGGCACTTGCAGAAAGGTAACAGGATTGGCGAATACCTACTCTACCGACAAGAGCTTAGTAGCTCTTGAATACGATGATTGACATATATAAGGTCTAACAAAATCAGCTGAAACTATTTTAAGGGGATGATCAGACCATCAAACTGAACAACTTTCTCTATGGGACCAATATTGAAATCGCGAAAAAAAAATCTGCTGTCCCATACATTTAGGTCGAGTAGGTTTGTATGGAACAGCAGATTTTTTTTTCGCGATTTCAATATTGGTCCCGTAGAGAAAGTTGTTCAGTTTGATGGTCTGATCATCCCCTTAAAATAGTTTCAGCTGATTTTGTTAGACCTTATAGTTAGAAAAGTTGTACAAATTTTTTTCAGCTTATTTGTTTACCCGTTTTTCATACACCTATAGTAGGTGTATGATTCTTAATCAATCATTCATGTGATCGAAAATTGGTAAAATCATAAAGGTCGAACTTCTTTAGGTTTCTTAAAATCTATATTTTGGACAAGAAAACACAGTAAAATTTCCTTCATCTTTTTAAGGCAACATAAAATTGTGTATTTTCCTTACGGCTGTTGCGTAACTTATTTTTCTTTTTTTTGCGGATTGAAAGGTAAATATTACGAAGACTCAGGATGGGAACCTTCGGGAGCGGATCTCTAAGCTCCTCCAACAAAAACAAGGGAGAATCCACTTGAGCGGAACAGAGGTGGTGTGGAGATGACTTTTGTTATGTTCAGTTTACAAAAATATAGTATAGAGCTTGTACGTAATAGGTATATAGGGTCCTTCTTAATATGCTAACACTTTTTAAGGGGATGATCAGAGGTGTTCCATACATTTGGCTCGAGTAGGTTTACAGTTTAGTATGGAAAAGCTGATTTTTTTCCGCTAATTCGATGTTGGTGCGATAGAGAAAGTTAATCAGTTAGACGGTCCGAACATCCCCTTAAAAAAGTGTCAGCATATTAAGAAGGACCCTGTATTAATTACCCTTAGCTTTGGGTCTGTGTTACTGTTAACTTTTTTATTTTATTTTGTGTGTCAAAAGAATTAGTATTGTTATAAAACAAAGTTATGGTTGCTGCTATACAGGCCTGAGGTACCTACATTTGATTTGGGCCTTTTAAAAGTCAAAAAGTCTTTGTACAGAATCGAGAAAATAAGAACAAAAAACAGGATAGAAAGTTTGTAAAATAATATTAATATTTATAAATTGTTATTGTTTATTTGTTTGTGCATGAGTGTTTGTCGTGCAATATAGCTCATCATGCTGACATGAAAGAAGTAGGGGAATGTTTATTACAGGCGTGCTACGTTCCTGTGGATCCAGCACAGTAATAGAACCACCAAGGTATGATACTAAGGTATGACATTTCATTTCCAGCATTTTGTAGGAGAAAGGCACAGATCACAAAAACTAAAGGGACATGTGAATAGGGGGCGGGGCCAGTGTCGCAGCAATATGCGCAAAAACGGAACATATTGCTCGCGACAGTAAGGATTCAATATATTATGAGGCTGAAAGCCAGTGGAGATATTATGTGTTAATAGTTTACAATGCTTGCGTAGTACTATAGATTATTCGAACGTTGAGTTCTGATACCGCAATGGATAATGAGTACATTCAAGCTAACAAAATACTTTCTATCGCGTGGTACTGGTGGTATTGCGACACTAGGTTTCGTACTCAGCGCTTTGGTTGGCATCTCTCTAGATCTCTATTAATTTAATTTATCTTTATCTCTAAACTATTATAAAACTGTAGCAGAGCGTTTGTCTGTACATTGAAGATATTAACAAAAAAAAAGTTACGATATGGTTTTTAGGTGTCCCTGATTCCATTTCACCAATTTTTGGATTTTTTGTCTGTCTGTTTGTTTGTGTGTTTGTTTGTTTGTTTATTTGTTTGTTTGTTTGTTTGTTTGAACGAGTATCACGCAAGAACTACTGAACCGATTTTGATGAAACTTTTTTTGTTTGATAGCTTATGATCTGACTTAAAATCTGGTATATAATTTATTTCGCTACGTTGACGGGAGCCGGAGATATAAACATATAACCGCAAGTGCAACCAATGTACGGTACCATTTCAATTTCAACTAAGTAACACTAATTAAAATTAAAAGACTTGTAATAAAGTAAGCTAATTCTGAAGACTGTTTGATTTATAAATAACGAAAATAACAATAAATTACAAAATAAATACCAATAATTATAAATTTTATCATTGTCTCTAAACTATTATAAAACTGTAGCAGAACGTTTGTCTGTACATTGAAGATATTAACAAAAAAAAAGTTACGATATGGTTTTTAGGTGTCCCTGATTCCATTTCACCAATTTTTGGATTTTTTGTCTGTCTGTTTGTTTGTGTGTTTGTTTGTTTGTTTATTTGTTTGTTTGTTTGTTTGTTTGAACGAGTATCACGCAAGAACTACTGAACCGATTTTGATGAAACTTTTTTGTTTGATAGCTTATGATCTGACTTAAAATCTGGTATATAATTTATTTCGCTACGTTGACGGGAGCCGGAGATATAAACATATAACCGCAAGTGCAACCAATGTACGGTACCATTTCAATTTCAACTAAGTAACACTAATTAAAATTAAAAGACTTGTAATAAAGTAAGCTAATTCTGAAGACTGTTTGATTTATAAATAACGAAAATAACAATAAATTACAAAATAAATACCAATAATTATAAATTTTATCATTGTCCAGTGCTGATGACTGCACCGGTATAACATTGTTTTTCTTTTCTAATCTAAACTATTATAAAACTGTAGCAGAACGTTTGTCTGTACATTGAAGATATTAACAAAAAAAAAGTTACGATATGGTTTTTAGGTGTCCCTGATTCCATTTCACCAATTTTTGGATTTTTTGTCTGTCTGTTTGTTTGTGTGTTTGTTTGTTTGTTTATTTGTTTGTTTGTTTGTTTGTTTGAACGAGTATCACGCAAGAACTACTGAACCGATTTTGATGAAACTTTTTTTGTTTGATAGCTTATGATCTGACTTAAAATCTGGTATATAATTTATTTCGCTACGTTGACGGGAGCCGGAGATATAAACATATAACCGCAAGTGCAACCAATGTACGGTACCATTTCAATTTCAACTAAGTAACACTAATTAAAATTAAAAGACTTGTAATAAAGTAAGCTAATTCTGAAGACTGTTTGATTTATAAATAACGAAAATAACAATAAATTACAAAATAAATACCAATAATTATAAATTTTATCATTGTCCAGTGCTGATGACTGCACCGGTATAACATTGTTTTTCTTTTTGGCTATAAAATCTTTCAAACTCCATGGAGAAAACCTTTGCATAACAAAAAAAACCTTAGTACTGGCCACAAGAAAACAAGATTCGAATTACAAATTTCTTGACATTTTAATGTAGAATTACAGTGCAAACAAAGCAGGAGTAATTATTAAAAAAAAAAACTGAAACTAAATTAATGTAACATTCGGCAATAGCCGACTGCGTCCTTCCAGACGAAATTATTCGCTGGAATCCAGGCGCATACGTGCGCCTCAGTCGTTGTTTCAAATGCACGCAAATTGACAGCGAGTGCTGACCAGGCGACGTTGCAGTGGAATGCGGCCGTTACCGATTTCGCGCGCATCTGACCGGATTGCAAGATGTATATGGTCCTTCTTATATGCAGACAGTTTTTTAAGGGACATGATCAGACCATCATACTGAACAACTTTCTGTATGGGACCAAGGTCAAAATCACGAAAAAAAATCAACTGTTCCATACAAAACTGCAATCCTACTCTACAAAAATGTATGGGGCAGAAGATTTTTTTCACGATATCGATGACAGTCCCATAAAAAAGTCTAAAAAAGTGTAAATCTTAAAAAAGTGTCAGCATATTAAGTTAAATATATAAAAAATAAAGTAATATATATATAATGCGCCCCGACGCGTTCCGTTCAGTGATAATCATACTTACAAAATAATTTTGTATCTGCCAGTACACTTGATTGTTTTCAATAATGAAAAATGCCATCACGAAGAAGAACTAAGTAAAGAACTGAAAGTTTGTGACGATGTTTGTAAAGTTGTAATGTTGTATGTTTGTGGCGCAATCACGCATAAACGGCTGAATGGATTTTGATGAAATTTGGCACGCAGATAGAATGTGTTCTGGATTAAGATATAGGATACTTTTTATCCTAGCAATGGGTTCCTGTGAGATAAATTACATTGTTTTATCATGCTGAAACATGTACCACGTTTTTATTCTATGCTCACTAGCGCCAATTTGACGCTGACAGATGCATTTGTGTAGATTGCAGTGATAAAAATAGTATTTACTTTTTTCAACAGTTTTGACAACAGCTGTGTAGTATATTTGGTATATGGTTAGATTTTCGTGCATGAGGTGGAGGTTCGATTCTTGGTCGAGAATGTTTTTTTTTATTTTTTTTTAAATACATTCAACGACTATATCCATTTTTCACCGGATTAGACAGAAGCAGTTAGGCTTGATAATTATGTTAAGGGCCTGACCTTCAATCATAATAATATCCTGAGATCATATCAGATCTAATATTAGCGCAGGATGTTTTATTTTGGCTTTTTTCTAATTTTAATCCTACCACCAGATATCTCACTAATATTAATATTATGTTTGTGGTTCTATCATCAACACGTCTCAGAAATTCGGTTTTACAGATTTGATTGTATAGGTACTGGGCGAATTGGAAAAATAATCTTCTTCTTATCGTGTCGACTTCAAATTCTGAACAAAGTCGCTAAATAGTAGCTTGCCAGAATCGGGCAACCGATACTGCACCGTCGCTAGCAGTCATGAGCTCCTCCTGCGTGCAGATGTTAGGGCACGCAGGGCACGATGTGAGATGGGCCATCGTTTGTGGAGTTCCACACAAGCAAGTCACATTTTGCGCATCCGAGTATCCCCACCTGACCATGTTGTCCTTACTGCGACCGACCTGGGTTCGAAGTCGGTTTAAAGACTTCTAGGTCGGCCCAAGGCAAGTCATGTCTAGGCGTGAGGCTCTCAGACGGCGACACAAATGGAGTTGGGAGGGACACTTTTTGTCGCCATAGAGTACACCTTGCTTGCGCTGGGCCAGTATTCAGGGGGTCGACACACTTCATAAAGCTGCGTCGGCTTGGCAGCCCTTGCGGCGCAGGAATAAAGTCATGCATGGGATGTCGTGTGTCGTCCACCATTTGGGCTCTCTCTGAGGAACCTGCCACAGCCCTACTTACATCTGGGGGCGCTATGCCAGCCAGTGGGTAAAGCAACTGTACTGGAGTCGGTTTCAAGCAACCAGTTATAATCCGACACGTTTTGTTTAGTGCCGGTATCTACCAGCTTGGCGTGGGCAGATCGGCCCCACACTGGGCAAGCGTATTCTCCAGCGGAGAACGCGAGAAAAATAAATAAATAACGCTCACAGGCACAAACATTATTTTAATTATCCCAAGCAAGCATTATAGGCTTTTTATTGTGGAAACCATACAACAACGGCATAAACATATAACATCCAAGACCGAACCGGTACTCGAACCCAGGACTCTGGTTTGGCAGTCTGGCGTGGTAACCATTACACCAACCGGGTCGGCAAATACTAAAAATCCTCTTTCTTTTAACCTTTTCTAAAATTTAATCGTAGTATTGTTTTCATCTTAATAGATGGCGTTGGGAGTTTTTTTAAAGCAAGTGTGCTACAATTATTAATTCAAAAACCTAGCTATAGCAGGAGCTTACAAATTTAGTTGATTATATTATCGTTGTAATACATCGTTGTAAGTATATTGATTGTTTGAGTCCAATCTGAGCCAATGCTACGGAATGATAACCTTATTTTACAGAAAGGACGAATTTTGTTGCAGTAAGTCTTGCCAAATTTTTGTTTTGTTTGATTTTCGGTCTCAATTATGATTTTTTGAGGGCTTGTGCAACTTAAGTATAGAACATCATTCTACCACAACGTATAAAAAACGTATACCTACGTATTTAAAAGGTCCTTATAATATAACACCACAGGTCGGTAATGTAGCTTCTTACATAATTGAAAATCTTTTTTAGCAAATTGACCATTAGCTTCCTAGAATATTATCGTTTTAGCTCTTGCCTTCACCATTTTACAGTAGCCCGCGTGGTAGAGTATCGTCTAACGTTTATACGTGAGTGGAGGTCTGTGACCCGCAGTGGGTCGTAAGATGATTATTATGCTGCTCGACATAAATAAAAAACTAATAAACGACGAACATTAGAAAAATTAAAGTGATGCATCCAGTGAATGACTTTTAAATCTGATACCTACAGAATTACTTGGGGTACTTTCTGATTTTGATTTAGCTTAAGTTCATGACTTTCTTATCTTATTATGGGAAATGGCAAGCCAGCAACACTTCGACCCAATGGTATCTTTTGTATTGAACCCTACATATTATTTTCTTCATCCTTGAAAAACTTGGAAAATGAGGGAGGCAATAGCGTTCAGGGTAAGAAACCTGTAATGAATAACCATCTCTCAGGAGTCACATACGTTTACCCACCAAGACATCGCAGTCACACAGTACAAATATTCCATGGTTTCCTCCTCCTCTCCACACGCTCGGCAACCGGGATCTAGAGTGAGCTTTATCGTACCTGTTGCATAGTGCCCGGTGAGGGCTCCGACGATGGCACGAGCTTTGCTCCTGCTGTTGTTCAGTATGAACTGTGGGATTCGTGGTGTTATATTGCTGCTATACTCTGACACCAGGACTTTGCCCACACGATAATAAGAAGATTGCTGATGAATTTCCTGCAGTGTTGCAGACCCGAGAGGCCAGAGCATTCTAGCCTGTGTCTTTTATCAGCCCATTCCTTAATCGCCATTCTAATGTTACATGCCAGGATTCCTAGACTTGGTTCGGACCATGACCTTCATGACCTTAGACGAGACATTAGACAAAATTACATGTCTACGCAGACGAAGTCGCGGGCAAAAGCTAGTTGGTTATAAAACAGCAAATTATTTAATTTCTAATACAACAACAATCTATTTTCTCTATGGAGAAAGGTCTACCTAATACCAACACAGTATTTCATCCCCCGGGCTCGCTGGACTTCATTGTCCAGTGTTGTGAATGGTCGCCGCTGTTGATCCTGGCTTACAGGAGTTACAGCGGTGGGAATGTGTGTTGGGCCTATGCTCGATTTTTTTTAGTAGTTGCAATATTTTGTAAAAGAATGGTCACCCATGACTCAATCTTAAAATATAACTTTGGTATACAATTGATTAGCAGGACTCTTTCGACTCGCGAGGGGGAATAATGATCCCGAGTTTATGTAATTTATGTTTCTAACAAAAACTTTAGCAGCAACAAGTCTCCACGGATCCTTTGTTCCACCCCTATTCCATTAAGAGGATTAAAAGCATGAGGCGTTGCACCGTCGGCGCCTACAACAGATACCTATATAAATATATATACAAGGATATACATCTCTATATCATTATATAGATACTGTATTGCTTATCCCTGGTTAGAGTTCTAAGTTTCAATAATCTCATAGGCATAGTACCTTAAGTTTCCCGAACTCATGTCAATAAAAAGGTCCAAAACCTTTTGCATTGTTTGTACTGAAAGGCTAGACCAGCTATCATCACTTGATACCTATGATGCAGGGTGCTTCAGACTATAAAACTGAACAACATTAACTATTATGGAGCCAATATCGAAATCGCAAAAAAATCTGCTATTCCATATACCTTTGGGTCTCGTAGCGTTGAGCGTTCACGTACTTTTTTATCGAGTTTTCTATTTCGGCTCCATGGTGTTTATTAGAAGTCTGAGAATGATAAGATTATATATACACCCTGTATTTAAGTGCATAAGATTTGTGAGTTGCACTCTCTCGTCCTTTCTATCCTCCGATATGGAACGTTTCTCATAAAAGTGGGGTCGTTAACATAACAACAATATTTTTCAATCATAACAACAACAACACAACAGTTGTTTTTGTACAATTCATTAGTCGCCTCCTAGGACCAAGCACGTATCCATAGTTTGGTTTCGGGGGACGACAATTATTTTCAGGGGATGTTCATTGAAAAACTATAAAAAAATTAAAGCTGTTATCACTGTTCCATACAAATATTCAAATTTCTGGGAGGGGGGGGGGGGGGGGAACCTGTTTCTTCCTTCACGCTCAGTTGCAGAAACGCTCATTAAAGTTAATCCTCCATTAAATCTGTTGCTGTCACTTTGTGCGTTTTTCCACAGTTGGTCAGGACATTGCAGGCTGAATCACCTGATGGTCTGAAAAGAAAAATGATTCCGTGCTTCCGATGGCACGTTAAGCACGTTAAGTAGTCGTTACATAAAAACCACGTCAGAGGCCGTAAGGCGGTCTGAAAAAACTCTGACACCAGGGCTCTGCCCACACGATAAGAAGAAGAATGGAGGATTAACTCTAATAAGCGTTTCTGCAATATAAAATTATACAGTCAACCAATATTGAGAGCTCGTCAATATGGCTTCGCGGTTCAAACAGTCGGCAGTTTGAAGTGGCATCCCGGCTCCATTCTCACCGGATATTAATGCCATTTGAATGTTATTGCTTCCTACCGACTCGAGTGTCAAACACTACAGTTTAAACTTCTATTTATTACGTTTGTTTTAGAGATATCAGCTTTTTGGTGGTGTTTATGATCTGAAATTGAAATAGAGTTTTGCATGTATATGCTCACGGTTATATTTCCCGAAAAGGTAGTCTGAGATATTCAAAAAACTCTGAACATCCACATTTCACTAGTACCTAGTAGAAGTGATGGGGAGTGAGCCCGTCGCCACTGATAATGGACACATACAATCATCATCATCAGCCTATAAATGTCCCACTGCAGGGCACAGGCTTTCCCTCAGGGAAGGTGTATGGGCATTAGTCCACCACGAGTCCCCAATGCGGACTGGTAGACTTCACATACGTTCACGTTTGAGACCACTCGATTATTACGTACATAAGTTAGAAAAACTCATTGTTACATGGCATGTTGTCCGTGCGGATTCGAACCCGAACCTCCATAATTGGGTGTCCATACCTCTCCGCAACGCGCCATCGACGCTCATATTGTATCACAAATACAATAGTATGCCTCGAAATTGAAGCGTGCAGGTTTCCTCACGATGTTATCCTTCAACGAAAAGCTCGTGGTGTTACAACACTGCATCATCCTCTGCCTATGTACGTCCCACTGCAGGGCACAGGCCTACCATCAAGGACGATGTGTGGGCATTAGTTCATCACGCGTGCGCAATGGCGGATTGGTAGACTTGGCATATGCATCGGAATTTATTTTTCAGCGAATTTAGGTTTCTTCACGATATTTTCATTTAACGCTCTATTTTAAAACGTAAAATATAGAAAACAGTAATGTACAAATGGGGTGATCTAATATGAAAACTTCAATGATCTGAAGGTGAAGGATGCAAGCAGGATGTTACCTTAGAGAATTGCACTCCTACACACGCTACGAACATGTATTAAATTCCAATCAAAAAACCCATAAATATAGCATATTCAAACACAAATAATGTTAATACAGTTTTTGAGAGTGACGCGGTTATTATTTAATCTAGAAATAAACATTTTAACGGGTTAAAATAAATAACACGAAAAGTGAGGGTAGACAGATTTGTCTGCTCTTAAAAATCTACCTGCAGTTCCTCAGTCATCCCGTGATCATGGCAGTTGTAACACTGCCGAAATATCGGGAACTCAAATATACCAAAACGCGGTAAGAACCCGTTAAAATGTTTATTTCTAGACAAATAATGTTGCTTTATCAAAAGTTAAAAAAGCGCTAGATTCTTCGCTAGGCGATAAATTAGGAGATATGGCGCTTAACATGCCAAAAATGCGCTATATTTAGTGCTGAAAGCGCTAAGGTGGCAGCACAAAATGCATGGTTTGTATAAGGCCCACTAACACACATCCGGAATTCCGAATCAGGATTGTGATTTTTGTATAGGATTTGACAGCTCCGCAATTCCGAATGCAATTGTGGAGGGGGAAAATCCATACAAAATCTTAATCCTGATTCAGGATTCCGGATTGCAATTCCGGATGTGTGTGGTGGGCCTTAATGTCTCACACCAATACAAACTGCAAGAATTTCATCCAGCAATCCAATTCGAAAATAACTCCACCTGCTATCACTATCTCGCTCTCACGGAGATCAAAGTCGGCGCCGGCGCCAAGTTTTTTTTTAAATTCCCGAGTCTAGTAGATAACCACTCTAGTAGTGAAGTGCTTCTCAAACAGAGCTCCGTATTTTTAGCTCCCTGTCTTAGATGCGGCTTGATTCAATAGCTAGCCTGTATTTTACAAGTGGTTCGGATTTCAATTTTGAGATTAGAAAAGCCGACTCTAGACTTTACAGGGTGTCCGACTCTGCAGGGTGTTCGACTCTAGACTAGAGACTATACAGAGTGTTACAGAAAGGTGGTACATACATATTTAAAAGAGTACCTACGTGAGATCATGAATTATGAAACTAATAAACTTTCTCTATGGGACTAACACGGAAATCACGAAGAAAAAAAAGAATCAGCTGTCCCGTACATATGGGTCGTGTAGGTTTGTAGTTTGATATGAAACGGAAGATTTATTTTACTATTTCAATAATTATAGTCCCATATAGAGAAATTGTTCGGTTTGATGGTCTGATTTTCCAGACCACTTTTGCCCACTAGAGTACTGCAATATGTTATACCTTATCCTTCAGTCACTTCACTTTGTAGGACACCAAAGAGTAATAAGTATATAAGAAAAGAGAACCCACTCGTGGCAACATTATGCATCCACCTTATGTCAAATTGAAGGCTAGCCAGCGCCGTCTATGTTTCACCGACAATAATTCAACCTATACTATACATACCTACTTATATCTACTCATACCGATGGATATTATTGTTTTGAATGCTAGTTTTCGTTCAATCCCGCACCGATCGAGTGAAATTCCAGTATCTTTACTATTCCTGTAATCTAAATATTGATAAGAGAACAACAGAAACTCCAGAACATCACTAAATCGGCCCGAAATTTAACGAAAACTACAAACATAACCCGCACATTACGCAAGATAGGTAGCCATTTTGTGAATTCGCCAATTAGACATCGACATAGACAATAAAATCTTTCTTTTTCATAGTTCTGCGAAGTATCTAATAGATGGCTGCACATTCTATGCAAACTGAATCGGAAAAAGCCACCAAAAGGCGACTGTCCTCCGCCAGGCAGAAATGAGGTGGTGTTTTCTTGTATGGTTATAATAAAGTTCCGTGACAGACTGACTGACAGAAAACGCATGATCGAAACATTAAACTTGTAACACATATTCTATTCTATTCCACCAATAAGACCATTGCTCTTAAAATTAAGATGATGATGATGATATTCTACAGCAAAAAGAAAATCTGCTGTTGCATACATTTGAGTCCCGAACACGCGCGTTGACATTGCAGTTTAGTATGGAACAGCTGCTTTTTTAGTTGCTCCGATCGGTTTGCTGCCATAGTAAAAGTTGTTTAGTTTGATGGGTAGACTCTTAGTTAAAAAGGATGATAATGATATGAATTTCACCCTGTATGTAGATCGGGATGTAGGGGTACATGAAGAAAGGATTTTTCTAAAATAAATCCCTAAACGGGTGCATGGACGAAGTCGCGGGCAAAAGCTAGTTATGTATGTATTTGTTTCCATATACATACAATGTGTATAAAACAGTCAATGTAGGTAAATGTAAAATGTACCAGTGTAAAATGAAGCAACATACTAACAAGCATGATATCTATTCTATTGCTGTATAAAGCTCCCGGCTAATAATTTACTAGCATTTTCCGACGACCCTCAAATTAAGCTATTTTCGTTCATAGAACGCAGGCACAAGAGTTCACATCGAGGACTTGTTATAAAATTAGTTTAGCGTTTCCTACAAGTCATTCTCTACTCCCATAATCAAATAAAACTACTTATAAGGAGGCCAATTCAAAATCCATAAAACTAAAAGCTCGGTAATGATAGAGCTCTAACCACTAATTTTGTAGTTGTAAAATGAGATCTAATTTGAAAAAAAAGGTTAATTTGTATGGGAAATAGATTAGACCGTTATGAGTCTTGTTGGATATGGAATAGAGGTTGGGAATTTTATTTTATTGGTCTTGGTATAACGTGATTGTAAAATTGGTCCAAGCTTTTGTTTTAATGTAAACAGTAGCAAGTAGACCTATCTACAAGGTGACATTGATATCATTAGCATCCTTTTAAACTAAGAGTCTACCCATCAAACTGAACAACTTTTACTATAGGAGCAAACCGATCGGAGCAAAAAAATAATCAGCTGTTGCATACATTTGAGTCTCGAACTCGCGCGTCGACATTGCAGTTTAGTATGGAACAGCTGATATTTTTTTGCTCCGATCGGTTTTCCCCCATAATAAAAGTTGTTCAGTTTGATGGGTAGACTCTTTGTTTAAAAGGATGCTAATGATATTAATTTCACTCTGTATAATTTTTCTAGAGTAGAGCATTATATTATGATATTGAAAAATTGTTGTGCTAACATTTTGGTTTTGATTTTTAACTCAAAACAACAGCAATTGTGTCTGCACTTCTGATCTTACAGTCTACTTAAAAGTACCTAGTTTAAATAATAAATATAATATTGAAGATATATTTACAAATAAAAGGTTGGATATTGAATTTAGGTGCCTCCGACTCTAAATTGCCATTTTTTAAATTTTTTGTCTGTCTGTTTGTTTATTTGTTCGAGCATCACGCAAAAACTACTAAACTATTCAAATCCAATCAAATAAATGTATTTACTAGAACAGATTACATTAAAAATTTTCAAAGATGTTTCTATACAGGGTGTAAGTGACAGCCTAGCAAATACTGAAACGGTTAACTCAGACCATCAGACTGAACAATTTTCAGTATGGAAAACTAATCAGCTCTCCCATACATTTTAGTAGGGTAGGTACAGCAGTTTTGTAAGGGAGAGCTGATTTTTTTTCGCGTTTCCTGAGGTAGGCTCCATAGTGAAAGTTGTTCAGTTTGATGGTCTTAGTCCACCGTTTCAGTATTTTACTTCTGTCAATAATATTAAAAATCTACCTATTCCATAACATATGTCTACAGTATGTATTATTAGGTAAATTAATTAGAGGCAATTTTTGTGAGGACATACTTACTTATAAATAATGGACTGGATGAATAAAAAGTGTTCTTTTATTTTATTTTCTTTGGAAGACCAACAGCTAGTGACACGATACAAATATGGATGGTTAACAGAAAGCCAATTATAGATACTGAATTTACAAAAAACAAAGCAGATCTAACACTAAACATGCAAAGTTGATAACAAAAAGATAAATAAGACACATAAGACTGAATAAGAAACATGTAACAACAATGTAAGAAACATGTAACAATGTAAGCCACCTAAATATTGTACGTCCGTGCTGCGGACCAAACTGTTGATTCTGTTTTATTTTATTGTAACATCTTTTGTACACAGTTTGAACAATAAATATTCTTATTCTTATTCTTCTTATTCTTATTCATAACAGTCTTCCTCTCAATAAAACAAATTACATAGAAATATCATTAAACTAACTTTAACACCAATAAAGCTTCATTACTCGCTAAAATATTGAGCGCTAATACATACATACACATACTCACGCCTGTGTCCCATTGGGGTAGGCAGAGAGCGCTAATACTAGCTGATATTTCACACATTATCACTAATTCTTCACTTGTGTATGTGCTGAAAAACAAAACACAATCTATTTACGATCTCTATCGTTTAATTGGAATAAAACAGAACAAAAAAAGACCTTGGCATTCTATGCCGAGCGTCTCTAACAAAAACTAAAAAATATTTTGACACTCCATTGTTCGAACCATGACAGACAGACAGATATATCAAACTACCCATCTCATAATAAATCTAAGGCAATTTTATAAGACCACGCCCATTTTCTTTGAAGTAGGCGGCAAGCTCTCCGATTGGTCGGCGAAAAAGTCGCGTGCGCACCAAAAAGTTTATTTTTAACTTTTTTGTTTATCGTTTATGACTTGTAAATATTTCGACGCATGTTTTTAGATAAAATAATAATTTTTGTATTAATGCAGTATAACGATTGATTTATGTAAAGTGGATCTATCAGCGGAGTGCCATTATGATCCTAATGGCTTTGAGATAGAGGTCGTGGCATTGAACTTGCAAGGAAATAGCTTGAATTCTTGTGTTATTTTTAAACCTTATAACACTAGCTTTGATGGCACACCGGGATGTTTTGCCTCCTGTTACAATTTTATTGTTTCTTTGAAAAATCGTTTGGAGTTGGAGTTTAGTATAAAACAGCAGGGTCTCTACCCGGACATTCGAACTTCGCAATTGTGTGAACATTCTGGGCCTCTACCCGCACATTCGAACTTCGCAATTGCGTGAACGTTTTCGTTCCAATTTCAACTCTATTACAATGAAGTCCGGACCGAAACAGTGGCCATATATCGAACATCGAAAGTCCGGGTACAGGGCCTGTGCCTCTACCCGGACATTCGAACTTCGCAATTGCGTGGACATTTTCGTTCCAATGTCAACTCTATCACAATGAATTTTGACCGAAACGGTAGCGATATATCGAAAATCGAAAGTCCGGGTACAGGGCCTGATGTTTTTTTTTCCGATTTCGATATTTGTCCCATATGTGTAAAGCACACGTTTAAGTACCTAAGTATACAGGATCCTGTTTAATATGCTGACAGTTTTTTAAGGGATCAGACTATCAAACTGAACAACTTTCTCTATGGGTCCAAAATCGAAATCGCAAAAAACATAAACTACCCCATACATTTGGCTTGAGTAGGTAAATTAGGAACTAACTTTTTTATTTTTTTTTGCTTTTGGAAAATCCCTCATTAAAGTAATTTTCAATAACATTTAATCGCAACACTTTTTGACTTTGACTGTACTACATTGAAACCAGTTTAAATTATGAAAATATCGTTAAAATATATTCATAAAAAAATGTATCGAGTGTTGATATCATCGGGGTCAGTTGGGACGGGGGCAGCTGGGAATGGGGACAGATGGCACTAACCCGTCATTTCAATGTTGGTGCCATAGAGAAAGTTGTTCAGTTTGACGACCTGTACATCCCCTTAAAAAAGTGTCAGCATATTAGACCATCAAACTGAATTTTTTTTTTATGGGAGACCAACATCGAAATCACGAAAAAATCTGTTGTCTCATATTGTACATTCGGATCGAATAGGTTTTCAGTTTTGTAAAGAACATCAGATTTTTTGTTCGCAATTTCGACATTCGTTCGTCCAATAATGTGTTTACTTTATGAACTGAATCTGCCCTTAAAATTGTTTCAGCTAATTTTTTGGACCCTATAATTATTCGCTCTTAAGTCTCTTAACCTGTTGAGTGCTATGGTGAAGATCTGCACGAAGAACCATGTATTTTCTACTATGAAATTGCCGCATACGTGGGGTTAAATTTCCTGCTTACCTGATGGCTTTAGTGATCAAGCAGTCGTAGTGGAAATCGGACAGCTCCGCCACAAGTGAAATAAACAAAAATAATAAATAAATAAATATCTTGGATATTGTCACACAATAGTACATTATGGTACAAGTGTGTAATGTTGGTGATTACCGCTGAGGCGCCATTGAGATTGCCTTAAGAGAGCCGAGGACGGTAATCATCAATACACACGTGTATCATACGACGTTTTTCAACACACTTGTGAAGAAAATAATAAATATAATAAAAGTTTATTTAGATAATTTATTTGTACTATTGAATATGATCTTTTTTGTATCGAAACTTTTTTAAGAACAAAGCAACTCAAGAACTCAACCAAGAAGTTTAGATACCTACTACTCTAACCTATAACTCACTTGTGAATAATAGTAATGAAAAAGTCACAGTTTGATTATAGGTGTCATTATGTGCCTGATTGCGGTGAAATAAGGGCCATTTTATGAGCAAGTGTGTTGAAAATTATGTAGTCACATTAAAAGTACCTACCAAAATATAACCCGGACTTGTATTATACAGATACAAATATTATATAGATACAAACATCCATGACTCAGGTACAAATATTCATATTCATCATACAAATTTGACAATTGAAAAATTTTACAATATTCATATTCATCATACACGTGAAACGTGGATGTTCCGAGGTTTCAGAATATCTGTGACTACCCCCTCGGGGAATATAGTCGTAAGCATATGCTTATCATACAAATATTTGTCCCTTACGGGATTTGAACTCGCGACTCTCGGCACAGCAGGCAGGTTCACTACCGACTGAGCTACCGGGCCGTCTGACATCAAGTAAAAGCATATCTCATTCGAAATATTTTTTCTTCAATCCCACATTTAAAAGTGTAAAAGCTTTTAGTAGCCGCCCCCAAAAATCGTACGTCAAAATATAGTCGGCGACATCACAGGGGTGAGTCTGTAAATTTTAAATTACCCCACATTTCCTCCGGGAGGGTGAGTCGCAGAAAATGCTTTTAGGCACTTATTGTACTTTTTTGTACACAAAATTAGAGATATTTCGTTTTAATGGCTAATTTTTGATGTCACAATAGTTTTAGTAACTATAGATTGTGATATAAGTAATTTTTTTTAGTTTCAAGAGGTTTTTTTTTAAATAAAATTAGGTGCCTACCCATGTTTTACGAAATTAACCTATTATATTTTATTCTAAGTTTAAAGTTATGGCGTCCATCTTGGTTTTAGATGATTTAGCCAATGTCGAGTTTATGTATGAGTGTATGTTTATGAGTATGTAAAAGTGCTTGACGTTGTACGGTTATATAAGTATTTTGGTGACTTCAAGGGTGAAGTATTTATTTATTTATTTGGAAAATCTACAGCGTTACAGATGTAATTATGCTAACTTACAGTCTAACAGAATGGCCAATTACAGATTTTCACTTTTATACAGTAAAAAATTCTCTGTCTATTTTGTAATAATTATACATAACTGAAACCAAATTATCTAACTTTTTCTGTGTTTGTGTGAATGTGTGTGTATGTGTGTGTGTGTGTGTGTGTAAGTATTTCTTTTGTTGGCAATGAGGGAGACAGGGGAGGAAATGGGATGTGTGAAAGGGTAGATTATGGCTATTTTTCATCCAATACAACCTTCATCCAGTATCACATTTGTTTTTAGAAAAGGACACTATCCTGAGCCGCCACGGGAGCTTCGTTGTAGGCCGGGAAGGGGGCAACACCGACGAAAGACACGCAACGCGACTCGACTACCCAATAGCAGATTCAGAAAAGTTTGGCACGCATTTTATTGTACCTGTATTGGGATGGGAACTTTATTAAATACGAGCGTTAACCCGCGACTTCGTCCGCACAAATTATATAACAGATTTTAAGTCAGATCATAAGCTATCAAACAAAAAAAGTTTCATCAAAATCGGTTCAGTAGTTCTTGCGTGATACTCGTTCAAACAAACAAACAAACAAACAAACAAACAAACACACAAACAAACAAACACACAAACAAACAGACAGACAAAAAATCCAAAAATTGGTGATATGGAATCAGGGATACCTAAAAACCATATCGTAACTTATTTTTTGTTAATATCTTCCATGTACATTCAAACTTCCTGTTACAGTTTTATAATAGTATAGATTTAAAACAATGCCTTTGAATGACTTTTGGTCTGCCTGGCTGGCGTCTAAATAAAAAAAACACGATAGCGGGAATGATACTGGCCGAATAAAACAATAGCCGCGAAATCGAAAAAGAAAGCGTTCGAGATTCAAAGCAGCAGCCGCCATTGGCCGAAGCCACAATGGCTGCTTTCCAAACGTCAGATTTGACAGGTGATAACATTTTAAACTCGAATCTTTCTTCGATCTTTGTTGGAAAATAAAAAATGTTTTGTTGCTTAAATTTAACAATTAATATGTACCAGTATATTCAAAATGAGTGAAAAAATCTGTTCTAAAACGGTATCACAAAGAACATAAAAAATTTCGTACACTAGTACCTAATACATAGGTACTTAATTTTATTATTCGTCATTAAATTTTTTTAATGCCGATTCTTAGCGTTATTTAAAGACTGTTTAGATATTTTATTTATATTTTATTTCAAAAATTTAATATAAAAATAATTAAATGCGTGTTAAAAAATTAAGATATTTTTTCTAACAACAACAATATCGGAGTTCAAAAAGCACCCCATTGTTATTTCTTAAAATAATAAATATTTCTATTCGTCTGTACACTTTTGGTTGCCATTTTTGGAGTATTGATTGTCTGCTAGTTTTATATCAAGGATAGAAGATTTCCACCCAAAAGTTCAATACTATAATCATTATGCATGATGCTTCTTCATACTTTTAATCCAATCCCAAACTTTAGACCAATCAATTTTCTTGAACCACTCAGCACCTGTAATCATCTTTATGAAGGCCCAACACTTCGTCATCCAGTTCCCACTCGCTAGACTCATCATAGTCATCAAGTTGCCCCCATTACCCATAGCGTCGCGAATACCAGCGAATGCTGATCCCAGGCCATGACCTTTTGAAGGTTGGGATGTTTCTCCAGTTGAATCTTCAGGTACTGCATCTTTCTTTGCGTTGACTGAGGTCAGGAATAGGAGTAGAAGTATGTACGCTGGTGACATCTGGAATTGGTGATATTGTCGTGATGTTAGGATTGGTGTTTATCGTATAAGGCAACACAAAGTAAGTAAGTTATATGCTGTAGGATCCCACTGCAGGACAAAGCCCTCCTGTAACGAATAATGGTGAGAGGGACTGGGTCAGGGCCCAGTGCGTATTGGTGGAGGCACCGCTCGGTCTGCGGCCTCGTTTGGCTGGCAGACTGATCCAGGAGACCAGGTCCATCAGGTTCCAGGGGGGACGCTTCGGAGCTTCGCTCCTACGCGTAGCTTGGTCAACTTGCTGTCCTTAGAAAAAGTATAATGTCTAGAATGAGCTTCATGCTTCTACCGTATAAAACAAAAGATGCCAACTTCCTTAGGTAGGTGTGCGTGAGGCGCCATACAAATTATGTCTGTGTGCGTGTATATGCATAGGGTTTAGAGGCCAGTATTGATTGAAATTTTTTTCTACGCGTTCGTAGCTTCTACTGTCTATCTTGACTATATAACTTATCCAAGTTGCTGCTGTCAGAGAATTTTTAAGCCTGGATTAGCGAATAGATCCACCGGCACGGGCAACTAAAGGTAAAGGACTAATATATCTTATGCAGTGTTATTGTGGTTACGTGACGATAGGACTGTATCATCAATTCAAAGTCGCTCAGGGATCTATGGAGAGAGCTATGCTTGGTGTTTTTCTGAGAGATCACATCAGATTATGAGGTGATACGTCAGAGAACTAATGTGGTTGACATAGCTCTGAAAATTTGAATGCTGAAGTTGCTATGTGCTGGTCATATATCTATCGAAGGACTGACAATGGGGAGACAGAGTTTTATAGTGGAGACCACGAACAGGAAGGCGTAGTGTGGGACGCTCCGGCGCTGGACTGATGACCTGAGACAGGTAGTGGGGAGCGACTGGATGCGAAAAGCCGAGAATAGCGTTGTGTGACGCGCTTTGGGAGAGGCTCAAGTTCAGCAGTGGACGATGACAGGTTGATGATGATGATGATGAGTGTTTTTGCTGGCGAAACTTGTCACAATTGCTAGTGCTAAAAAACCTTGCTACATCTGAATGTTTGAAAAGCTAGTTGGTAGTTGGAGCATAGTTTCAAAGCACCTCGAAAAGCAAAAGTATTTAATACTCACGCTTGTAGCTTATTATGGTAGATTGATTGCAAGCAATATTTATTCGTTTACTAATTCATTCTTCAATCAGATTCACTGAGAATGTAATGGATCTTAATTTTTATAATAAAATACTCTATAAATATTGTTTTGCACTAAAATAAAAGCAAATTAAAATACTGTGTTTATTTACAAAATCAAACGCATGTCGTCAAATGAAATGTCATGGTCAACACTGTAAAATTATTAATTCTGACTATTTTTTTGACAATATTTTTTGGCATAAAATCACGATGACCACGTATTGATATAACATCGCGAGTAAACTTGCATCATCATCATCATCATCTCAGCCGATGGACGTCCACTGCTGGACATAGGCCTCCCCCAAGGATCGCCATAACGACCGGTCCTGCGCTGCCCTCATCCAACGGGTTCCCGCCGCCTTCACAAGGTCGTCGGTCCACCGTTTGCGGGGCCTACCCACGCTGCGCTTTCCGGTACGCGGTCGCCACTCGAGAACTTTTCGGCCCCATCGACCATCGGTTCTGCGAGCAATATGCCCCGCCCACTGCCACTTCAATTTAGCAACTCTTTGGGCTATGTCAGTTACTCTGGTTCTTCTGCGGATCTCTTCATTTCTGATTCGATCTCGCAGGGAAACTCCGAGCATAGCCCTCTCCATTGCTCTTTGGGTGCCTTTCAGCCTTTTTATGAGGCCTTGAGTGAACGACCATGTCTCTGTTCCATATGTCATCACTGGCAACACACACTGATCGAAGACTTTCGTTTTAAGACACTGCGGTATTTGGGACGTTAAGATACTGCGTAGCTTCCCGAACGCTGCCCAACCGAGTTGGATTCGACGGTTGATCTCTTTCTCGAAGTTGGACCTACCTAACTGAATAGTTTGTCCCAGGTAAACATAATCGTCAACAACTTCGAGCGCAGAGTTTCCGATCATTACAGGAGTAGGTACAACAAACTTGCATAAGCTGAAGAAAAAATTCACATGCGTGTGTGAAGTTGTGAAGTCTACTAATCTGCATTGGGCATGCGAGGTGGAATAACGTACAAACACCTATCCTTCCTTGAGGGTAGGTCTGTGCGTGCAGTTATAGGGCTACAGAAAACTATATCAACCTACGACCCTTAACCTTATCGGAGTAGTCCTTTGCTACAGGTATCAAGGTTTACAAAATACGAGTGTTAACAAAATTCTTTAACACTGTATTTTAATATCATCATCATCATCTTATACAGGCTGTAAAATTAAATGCGTTAGATATTGAACAGGGTCCTTCAGACTATCAAACTGAACAACTTTCAATGTGGAACCTGCATAGAAATCGCGAAAAAAAGTTAGCTGTTCCATACATTTGGGTCGAGTAGCAATTGACGTTTTGTATGGAACAGCCAATTTTTTTTTCGCGATTTCAGACTCCATACTAAAAGTTGTTCAGTGTATAGCACGGTGCCCTCCTTGATATGTAACGCATTTAATTTTAAACAACCTGTATAATAATATGCCACTTTAAGGCCTATGCCCATACATCCTACTTGAGGGTAGGCAAGGCATCTACCCTCAAGGAGGGTGTATGGGCGTTAGCATTAGTCCACCACGTGTGCATAATGCCGATTGGTAGACTTCACATCTGCATAAGAATTTCTTCTTCAGCTTATACGGGTTTCCTCACAATGTTTGGTCGTTGGTATTTTGAAAAGGTTTTCACTAATAGATAGACTGGTTTACGTGGAAGTTGTGACCCCGTGCGAACTCGGGGCAGGAGTGCGATTTTTGAAACTCATTTGTTGAACTCAGCAGTTGAAAATGTGAATATTACTATGGAGATATGCATCTTTCTACTGCTGATTTGACATTCAAAAATCATACTCAAGGAGTGCGATTTTTGAAAGTCGAATCAGCAGTAGAAAGATGCGTATCTCCATACTCAACTGCTGAGCTCAGCGAATGAGATTCTAAAATTGCACTCCTGGTCGCTCGCAGTAGGTATTAGATATTAGGTAGATGTTATTATTATTGACGAAGAAAAAACTAAAAGAACAATACATTTTCAAATAAATTCGTCACACTTACTCACTCATGACTCTCACGAGAAGTGCATGAGTAATAAAACTAATTAAAATACTTAAGATACTTTTTCTTTAGTATTGGTTTATTACTTTATTACACAGCATAGTTATAATAAAACCCTGCTCGATCTAAAGGGGTTCAAATAAGACTATGAAACCAAATAAACTGTCACTATGGATCCAGCATAGAAATCTCAAAAAAAAAATTTGTTACATAGAAAACGTTTCTCATGTCTTCCCAAGTATGGAAAAGCCTTTTTTTTCGACTTAGATTTTGGATCCTTAAGGCGGTTGCAGAGGGGTAAATTTTATACAAAACTTTGACGCACAATACGTGTAGACGGTATTAATATAAGTAACTTTATATATATATGGAAAAATTGTTTAGAAAATCTAGATGCCGCGTCACAAATAACATTTGCAATTTATAAAATAACAACGAAGATATAAAGCTTTGAAATTTTTCATACAAAATTTTAAAAGCTTTATATCTTCGTAATTATATTATAAATTGAAAATTTTATTTGTTACGCGGCAACTAGATTTTCTAAACTATTTTTCCACATATAAAATATTACTTTTATTAATTCCTTCTTCGCGTATTGTGCGTCAAACTTTTGTATGGACTGAAACCACCTTAAGTCAATAGTCAACATTTCCATATTTAGTCTATGACATTTCTCAGTTCGATGATTCTATATAAGGTAAGGTTTAAAAACTTACCTTTAACAGGGGTTTTGGACCGAACAAGGGTTTTATTACAAGCTGTAGTAGGTTAGGTACCTAAGTTCTTCAGAAAGGTTTGGAATACTACAGGTTTTAATGAGAAAACGTGTTGTGATACCGATACCTTTTAAATAGAATAGATATAAGATAAAATAAGTACCGTATCTACACATAACTTAACACACTGGAACGTATCTACATCTACAAAGTGTGAAGTGTTGTGTTGAAGTGTGATCGCACTGCAGATTTCCAGACTTTAGCAAATCCATAGCAAAATCTTGATATTGATATTAAAAACGAGTTGTAATCCGGCTCGAAGGACCAAAACTAAAAAAATACGATGCTGGACTGTACAAACATACAGCCTTTAAAATAAAACTAAAGAACAGCTGTACAGAACCCTTCAAAGATAAATCAGTAAAGACCTTCACATTTCTAATGAATGACGTATCACTGTGACTAACAAGTAAATAGTCTAATTAGTTAGTTTCACTTTATTAAGAAACCGCGAAAATGTATTCAGTTGCAAATAGACTTTCGATACGAAAACACAAAAATGTATTCGTCAACAACACTATTACTTTGTATATTTCTCTTTAACCATCTTCCAAATGTGTTAACGCAAATAGCTTTTAAGCAACCCGTAGTGTCAGTGCTTAAAGGAAACTTAAACAACTCTGGTCTTAATGGAACTGAAAACAAAACGAATTTGGCACCAAACACGACCCAACAAAATGTGTTATTAGGAATAAAATTGTCTGAAAACAAAACTGATTCGGAACCAGAAACAAACAACCAAAATGCATCTATAGCTGACGGACCTGCCAACAATACTAATCTAGGACCAAGACCATCACAAGCTGAAAATATAACTGATTTGAATTTGAACCCAGAATTACCGGAAAAGAATTTATCAGTATCAGAAAATAGTACCAATTTGGGAGCAGAAATATTAAATATCAATGTTTCAAGAAGAGCAGAATCGCTGGTCGTACCTAATGTTAATGTTTTGAATGAAAGGTCTAAAGGTAACGTTGGGCCGAAAAAAGATAAACCTTTTATAACTTGGACAAATGAACCGCCACAGAAGGAATCTATAAACAATTCATCAGTTGGACCCAACACAAATTCATCTTTAGCCAACAATACTTTAGATTCAAATCAAAATGGAACTGACTTGTTCATAACTGATGCGTTTTCGACACAGGAGCCACCTCAGAAGGGCTTGAACAATAATTCCCTGGGAATTAACATACAATTTCCATCAAACCCAATTAAAAACGCTAATGGACCAAACAATGAAGGGTCTACATCAAATTCTAAAGAAAAATCTAGAAGATTTCTTGTTGATTCAGTCACATCTAAACCTAATGCATCATTTACTAAAGAACCACCGAGAAATGAAATAAATAATGATGAAAAAGAAACCGAATCTGACGTTACATTCAAATCGAGATCAGTAAATCTTAAACAACTGCAAGATAAATTAATTAGTTTGGGAGACAAAGATGGCTCAAAACCAGTGATTGTAGTTGGAAATGTTATTCTAATAGAACGAGTTGGGACATTGAATTTAAATTCTAATGATTTTGAGAAAACAGGGCTAAGTAAACTTAAGGTCAGTACTGATAATGTTTTGGAAGAGGATGGTGAACAAATTGATAAGAGTAAAAACAATCGAAGAGCTGAATCGATAGATAACTTTCCAGGAGGCAAAACATTATTTAGTAGTATTGGTAATTTATTTCCGAAGCCATAGATCTGATTGTAAGTTACTCATTTTCGGAGTGGACAAAAACTTTGCCACAACAAAGGAACACCATTTTAAGAAGCTGTTGTAAGTTGTCGATTAAAACTATAAGTATTTATTATAAATTTTTGTACAATAAAAATAAATTATTGAGTTCATTCTGTTTTTTTAAAGGAAAATGCTGAAAGTTTCTAACAAATAATGCCACAATAAATGTTTATCAGCGAATCTAAGTTGAATCGAATGCATTGAGTCATAGATTAATTGTTCCAATGCGTTTAAAGCACGAGTTTGATATCGTGTCGTCATCCTCAGCGTTTCTAATGTGACAATAGGAAATTTTATTTATGAATCCACCTATTATTGCAAAACTTATTAGAAGTCATGTGTTGGCTTAGAATGGACTATCTCATTTCTTTCATTTTGGGCACAGTAGGTATAAGAAAGACTGGCCCCTCTGCCCACTGCCTCCACCAATTTGAGCCACTGGCAATGGTGTATTCATATCTCGCTCGCACTTACTCAGTATCGCGCATGCTTTTCACTCTTTTTGTAAGTTTTTCCTATTCAGTGCCTTGCTTGGGTGTAGCACTACCAACTGTGTCAAACTATCCCAAGCGACACGTAAGCTGTATAATAGCTATACAGTAGCTGCATAAAGGAAAATACCTTTATTCAGCTACAGTACAGCTATTATACAGCTTACGTGTTTATTTATTTATTATTTAACACTTTATTGTACACATAACATTACAGAAAAACAATTAAAGTAGACATGTACAAAGGGCGAGCTTATCTCTAAAGAGATCTCTTCCAGCAAACCCGCAACAGAGACAGTTCTGAAGTGTGAGGCAGACAAAATGTGTACAGCACAAATGATAAAAACTAGATACTTGTAGTTAAATGGAAGTTAATTATATATATATATATATAAGGCCGTGTTGCTTTAAGGGGATGATCAGACCGTCAAAGTGAACAACTTTCTCTATGGTAAGGTAAGGTTTCTTATAGATTCAGTGTTTCATAAGCGAACGCCTAACCACCTATCTACGTTACCCTAAAACCTTCATACGCTAAAGGTATGTCTTATTGCCACAACTGCACTGCTGGTAGCGTAGATCTACACGACGGACAATTTATTTTCTACAGTATCTGTCCATAGGCTTAAAATATTGTCAGTAGCTGAAGAAATGTTTCTGGTCACCCCGTGAGTTGTATGTATACAGGGTCCAACTTAATATGCTGACGTTTTGTAAGAGGATGATCAGACAATCAAACTGAACAACTTTCTCTGTGGTACCAAAATCGAAATCGCGAAGAAAAATTTGCTGTCCCATACATTTTGGTCAAGTATAGGATTGCAGTTTGAGTGGCACTGAACGAGGGACTTTCCTTTTATGGGTGTATTCAGACAATGAAACTAAACAACTCTCCGTAAGGAACATGGGACGAAAAACGAAAACAAAAATCGGATCATCCGATTTATTTTTATTCTATGAGAGAAAAAAAGAAGAATTTTATCTTTTTTTTCCACTCATTTCCTTATTGACAGTTTTGTTTCATTGTCTGAATCTAAACTATTATAAAACTGTAGCAGAAAGTTTGTCTGTACATTGAAGATATTATCAACAAAAAAAAGTTACGATATGGTTTTTAGGTATCCCTGATTCCCAATTTTTGGATTTTTTGTCTGTCTGTTTGTTTGTGTGTTTGTTTGTGTGTTTGTTTGGGTGTTTGTTTGTTTTAACGAGTATCACGCAAAAACTACTGAACCGATTTTGATGAAACTTTTTTTGTTTGATAGCTTATGATCTGACTTAAAATCTGGTATATAATTTGTGCGGATAAAGTCGCGAGTTAACGCTCGTACATCCATAAAAGGGAAGTCCCCCCAGTGCCATGGAACAACGATTCGACGTTAGTTAGTCCCATAGAGAAAGTTGTTCAGTTTGACGGTCAGGAGTGCGATTTTTTAATCTCATACGTTGAACTCAGCAGTTGAAAATGTATGGAGATACGCATCTTTCTACTGCTGATTTGACTTTCAAAAATCGCACTCCAGCGGTTTGATTTTTGAATGTTAAATAAGCAGTAGAAAGATGCATATCTCCTTAGTAATATTGACATTTTAAACTGCTGAGTTCAATGAATGAGTTTCAAAATCCCACGCCTGATCATCCCCTTAAAACAAGACAAGTGACAGCATATTAACAAAGACTTTCTATGTAGATACTTTACTAAAACGGTGGGCCATCTACGAGCGACACGTTATGACGTCACTTGCCGTTCAATAAACTTTTTTGTTTTGAGCAAATTGTTTATACCTTTTTGTAATAAATTACAATTCATTCAATTGACCCATGACTGATGCGTTGCGGTACAGAGTGGAACAGTGGAGAGTGGAGGAGTGGATCGTTTGCTCGTGAGAACTCAATTATAGACCATATTGTGTACCAACCCTTGCGTTTTATATCAGTTGTGGGGACGGTTGCTCTACTATTAGAGAAATTAGTTGGCATTGCGAACTAACCTTTATCTGTATCGTGTAGGCGGAGGGTTCAATCTGTAAGCGGGAGATTTCTGTCTAAGTTGTGTCAGTAAGTATGGATTGTAATCTGTACTTCTATCTGTCATCTCCGGGCCCTATTTAATAAACGTGATAAAGTCGACCCAAAAACCGACATCAGGTATTGTTGATTTGGTTTATACAAAAATCGACATTTATGTCAGTTTTGGACAAGTCGACTTGTCACATTTATTAAAATAATAGACCCCAGGGACACTTCATAAAATCGGGCTTGCACTTACAAGAAGAGAGGTAAGCACACGATACAAAGTGAGTTAGAGTGGAAGAGAACAGCACCACAGAACATTATAAGAGGGGTTAGAAATGCAAAATAGCACTTTTGCTTCGTAAACGGCTGTCGCCACTTGTCTTTCCGCTCACGCTGCTACAATTACTCATGCCCTCTCGCTTGCACCACGCCGCGCGCCTTATGGTGTTATGCAAATCATTGCATAACCTGTGGCGACACATTCCACGCCTATTTTGCACTATTCTAACCCCTCTTTTAATGTTCTGTGTAGAGCATCAACGCTTATTGTTCACTACTGCCAACCTACCGAGGGTCGGGGGTACTGTATGTAATAAATACTCATTTTTATACTATGCGTCAGTGATCCAGATGACTTTAAACGAAGAAAGCAAATGGAAAAATTGTTGCAATAATCTCGCTAAAATAAACTCTGGGTGTTTCTCAGACCTTTAACCAAATAAGAGCGTAACCTTCAAGGTGGCAATGTGTAGATTGTCCTGAAGTGACTTGTCGCACAAATTATAGCATCAACTCTTAAATTACTAAAGATTAAGTAATTGCTGTACACATCGTTATTGGTAAGTATGGCTTTTCGGAATATGTTATTCAAATATTACGCCCGGTATTTCCAACCATTATAAAGCCTTTTTTGTCAGATCTAAAAAGTCCTTTGTATTCCCACTCACAATAAAAGACTGTACGCAATTATAGCTAGAGCACCCTTCCCTATCGGTGTCCCCAGCGCGACGACGCGACCGTGTCGGATCGTGACCTGGGAGGCGTGTCGTGCGACGTGTCGTGTCGCGTGGGAATCCGCTGCGTGACGGATGCGACACGTGGCGGGGCTTTAATGAACTACAACTATACTTCATTAGTTAAAACTTCTTCACTGTCGAAGTTCAGGCTTCACAGTCGGGTAAAAGGTCGGTATGTGCAATGCTTTTGCAAACTTCAGGGTTGAAACGATTGAAAGAAATTCTTATGAAGGAGTAGAGTTTTAAGTCTGTTATTGGGTGGCCCCGGCCTACTTGGTGGCCAAACGATGTGGACCTTCATTGTAAGATTGTATTTTGTGCATAAAACACTCATTCTTGAAGTGACGAAATATTTATTACCGTACAACGTTAATCACTTTTGATATCTAAACTAGCATGCATATTACGACTACAGTGTGATATTGATATCATTAGCATCATTTTAACTTTTACGATGGGAGCAAACCGATCGGAGCAAATAAAAAATCTGCTGTTCCATACTAAACTGCAATGTCGATGCGCGAGTTCGAGACTCAAATGCAAACAGCTGTTTTTTTTGCTCCGATCGGTATGTTCCCATAGTAAAAGTTGTTCAGTTTGATGGGTAGACTCTTAGTTTAAAAGGATGCTCATGATATCAATTTCACCCGGTATATTCCCCAAGGGGGTAGTCAGAGATATTCTAAAACCTCAGAACAACCAAGTTTTACTAGTAGTACAGAAACTAGACATGGTCAATATCATCAAAACTACAATATGGAGCCACAGAGGAGATTACATGAATGCAGGATACAATTTTAGTCAGTGCGGTTTAATCATGAATTCTACTCGTCAAACTGAACAACTACAAAAACAAAAATCTGCTATTCGATTCAAAACTGCATATCCGATTTTTTTTCGCAATTTCAATGTTGGTCCCATAGTGAAAGTTGTTCTGATCATCCCATTAAAAATCGTCAGCATATTAAAAAGGACCCTGTAGGTATGAGTTTATGTATGTATGTGCTAAGGTATAGGTATAAAGAAAGTTATTAATAACTTTTCCTATAGGTAAGTCACATCCTGTACACTGACGGCTCAACAAAGCATCGCCCTGTATAATACTAGTGGTCGACGCCGACGTCGGCTCCGCTCGGAGGCTTTTAAGGAAATTGACGAAGGTGCGTCCCTTCCTGCATACACTTGCTGGCAATATAAAGTGAATGCGGAGAGTTTCTCGTTGCATCTTCTCTGCAACAGAACACCTTCAAAAAATGGCGTCAGAAAGCTACTTATGTCGTATATATTTTTTTAGTCAATGAATCAAATATTTTAATCCATGGGATTAAGATACATCGTACATGTAGGTACAGTACAGGTTGTCAAGAAAGAGTTTTATCTATCTTATGTAGGTAAAAAATTGTTTTGATGATCTTGCCAAGTTACACGTGATTATGACGTACTTACAAAAAATAAAGTTGCCTTTTTTGCCAAGCTGTAGATACGAAATGTTTTATGCGCTTCTGTTGTAGATATACCCAAAGAGTAATATAAGTATATTAGAAAAGAGAACCCACTCGTGGCAACATTATGCATCCACCTTATGTCAAATTGAAGGCTAGCTAGCGCCATCTATGTTTCATCGACAATAATTCAACCTATACTATACATACCTACTTATATCTACTCATACCAATGGATATTATTGTTTTTAATGCTAGTTTTCGTTCAATCCCGCACCGATCGAGTGATATTCCAGTATCCTTACTATTCCTGTAATCTAAACATTGGTAAGAGAACAACAGAAACTCCAGAACATCACTAAATCGGCACGAAATTGAACGAAAACTACAAACAACCCGTACATTACGCAAGATAGGTAGCCATTTTGTGATTTTGTCAAATTGACATTGACATAGACAATAAAATCTTTTTTTTTTCATAGTTCTGCGAAATATTTAATAGATGGCAACACATTCTATGCAAACTGAATCGGAAAAGCCACCAAAAGGCGACTGTCCTCCGCCTGGATATACCTACATGTTATAGGTACGATAGAAAACTTTTACAATGAGTTAATATTATACTTAACAAACCAAATAGTTTTTTTGTTTTCAAAGTTTATGTTTTTTTTTTCAATTTAAATGAATAAAAAAAATCTTTTCAATTTTTTACGGTAAGAA